>CM064869.1:40078286-42478286 GCA_032719365.1 Prinsepia uniflora | reverse complement strand
CTTGTTGCAGAAGTGAGTTCCACCATCACTGATGATAGCTCTTGGCATTCCGAACCTAGAAAAATGTTGTCCTTGAGGAATTTAATCGCCACTTTATGATCATTGGTCTTTGAAGCAATTGCTTCCACCCATTTAGACACGTAGGCTACTGCCACCAGGATGTAATTTGTTGATGTATCCTAGCTTATACACTACTATTGTAGTAATGGTAATGCACAAGTAAGGGTGTCGAACCACAGAGACTGATTAGGCTTCACAATTACCTCTAAATAACCCTATAATGACTCAATTAACTAGTGGAATTAAAAGAACTGAAAATAAAACAGAATTGGGTTTTGATTTGTGATATGTAAGGACGTTAAACTGAAATTAAAACTTTAAGTAAAAGAAGATAGATAGCAAGGATTGAGAAAAGTATTGAGATGGAAGCTGGGGTATTGACTTCACCTATGTAACCTTGATTATGTGAATACAGTAACTAAAGTACTCTGATCTTCCAAACCTGCTCTAAGGATCGTTTTCACTTATGTAAGATAGGCCATGGCATGTGGAACACTATCTAGTCTTTCTAAAGACCCGGATATGATTATAACTGGGGCGGGCCCGAATTGGGTTTAAAGACTCGGATTGAGTTTAAAGACTCAGGAGTTTAAATACTCGGATATTTAGACTTCCCCCTATAGGCCTGTTGAGTTTAAAGACTCGGGAGTTTAAAGACTCTGATAGATCCAACAGGTTCGATTGGTATATGATAGATTTTGCATTTCATGTTTTTATGATGATATTTCCATAATGATTGCTAAATGGTTTATACGGTTGTTTCCAGATACTTAGTTATGCATGGATGTTTTTAAGACGGAGGGTAAAATCCTGGTTTGTTTATAAAAACAGTTTTTTTAACTCTTATTTATTTTTAGTCCACTCACACTTTTATGGTTTAAATTACCCTCCAGGTCGTGGTGCAAGCGTCGGGGTTAACGTTGAGGCAGAGGCATAGAGTTTTCCCGTTGCGCGTTTAGTCAGCTCACAGTAGGATTTTGTCTTTATCTAGTACTGTTACTATGCTCGGTACTACTGTTGGTTAGTTGTATTATAACTTCTCCCTTGTCTGACAATGTATGCTTTGTGGTTATTGAGGTTATTTTGGTCTTTTGAGTGTGTTTGTCAGACAGGAGCAGGGTTTGTACCGGTTTTCGAGGTGATAATTGGGGGGGGGGGGGGGGGGTCCTGTCAAATATGACCAAACAGATTCAGTGACATGGCATGTACTCAATAACCCTATTTTTCATTCATAAATCAATTAAATTTACGCATGGCATGTGCTCTAAATCTAACTAGGCATATGGAACTCTAATGGTGATCAGGCACTAGAATCACATTTGAATCATTAATTAAAATGAATGAAACAAAGAAGAGTTTGTAAAAATCAGAATACTTCAATCATAACATAGAACTGAGTTTACATGGTTACATCAAGAACTCTAGATGAGAAATTAGCTACACATGTATCTAATCAACATAAAAGCATTAATTAAAGACGTGGATGTAGCAAACTCTAAGTAGAAGGCAGTCTTCTTCTCCAGAACTGAAAAGGGCTTCTTCTTCACACAACAAAGATGATGGATGACGAATTTGATGAAGGAATTTTGGTGCTTTTATGATGAGAGATTGAGGTACATGGGAAAGAGATGGAAAAGGATGGAAGAGGGGAGATAGTTATGGAAGGGAAATAGAAAGATGAGTTCTATTTTTTAGGTTTTCTCAATGGAAGAGAAGGAGAATGAAAAAATAAGAGCAGATCTGATTTCTTTGTTATGTGGAGGCTAGGGTTTATTTTGAGAGTGAAGAGGGCTTATATAAGTAAGAAAGCATGACGGCAAATAAGGAAAGACAGGTAATCTGTTACTATTTACGTGAATAGTGACAGCTTCTTGTTTTCCAAGTTATTTTTCTTTGCTTCATAAGTAAGCTATTTCAACTCCGAATTTCTTCCTTTTTACACCGAAATCTTTCTAATTCGATATAATGTCCAATCTTGCACCACTCTCACAACAATTATCATTTTCTCCTATGTGATGAAAGATATTAGTACTACATCAATGATAATAATGCATGGCAAAATGCATAAAATATGACCTACCAAAAACCCCTAAACCTATCATTTGCTAGTCCTCGAGCAAAACAAATTACAAAAGCACAATTAAAATAATGACTCTATCTTCCTATGATAAACCATTTAAACCCCTAGGTGTGCCTAGTGGGAGGAGTTTTGTCTCCTGCGGGTTTAACAGAGGTGACACCCACAAAATCCATCAAGACTATTGAAAAAAACAAGGGTTAAAACATTATGAAAACAAAGTAATGTGAACCAATGAAACTTTAGTCATACCTTCACCTTCTTGAATTCACCATGCCAGCAACTAATTGGTGTGCAATTGAACCCTTATACTCTCAGTTTCAAGGCTTCATAGGTATCATTTTCAAACCTAAAGATAGAATTCGTCTCAACTCTAAGTCTCACAGATTCACTCAATCACTCGAACCTAAGGTTTAATCTCTCCATTAAACATATGTGAGTGAAGTTATTGAATATGAAAGCTAGTATTCTCACATATGAAGTATAAGAAAAAATGGCACAATTTCAGGATAGATCTCATGAGAGAATCAAAAACTAAGAATTAGATAGAGCACATACCTCTCAGCATTCATGTCATTGCCCAAATGATCAACATAGGTCATAATCTATATAGGTTGTAATGAGGCTTGGTTGAGGGAAAAATGAAAAAAAGATAGGAACAACAACTTAGAATCATACCAAGGGCTATTGAAAAATTACTTTGCACAGCTTAATGTTATTCCCACCAGCATTTGCTCACTTTAAGTTGAATGGAATGAACTTTTCTCATATCATATGTGAACTTTTTCTTTTGCTTTTTTTGTTTTTGTTTTTTTGTTTCATCTTTTTTTCTTTTTGTCTTTGAAGTTTTACTTCATTTAAGTTCTCTTTTCTTTTGATACTAACTTCTTTTGACCTGAGCTTCTTTTGATTATCCATAAACTTTTGATTTAAAAGTGGCAATACTTTTCCTTACATCGAATTTCCACTTTCAACAACCTTGGCAGATTCCAAGCTATAGGGTATGGTCACAATTAAGCTAGGTACCTCAAAGTGAGATACAAAAGAGAAGGAGTGATGTAGGTTATGAAAGAAATGGCTACATGTTTTTGGCTGCAAAATGGCTAATGGAGCACACAAAGGTAGGGTTTAGAGAAGGCTTTTAGAAGGTTATGCACACAAAACCTAGCATCACTTCAAAAGGGCTACTCCACAAATGAAGGGCATGTGATATCTGAAACTATGATAAATTCTTAGTAATCAACCAAAATGATAATGAGATCAGATCAGAAAGAAAAGATTAGAGCAGAAACAAATTAAACCCTATCAAAAAAACAAGTAGGCTCAACACATCACAAGGGTAGTCTCTACTATTGTTCCTCATTTGTTTGATCAAGTACCTTATTCACCATGAATAAGCACAAGAGGTCAGGATGAACACCTAATCAGAAGACTATTCAAGCCTTCCTTCTAAATGACGATTCTATGCCTTAGTTTGCATAAGATTCCATTGCAATGTTTCAACAATGCTCTAACAGACTGACTCTTTAGCACCCAAAAATTTGCAATTCCCTACCCCTAAACCTAAACTAAACATTTTCCTCAATGTATAAAATAGAAAAGGCATGCAATGCAACGGGAGTATAAAAGCAGAGAAGGAAAAGAAGTAACTAAATTTGTGGCCAGACGTGGTTGGGTTGCCTCCTAACAAGCGCTGTATTTAATGTCTAGGCAAGACGTGGTTGCAAATGTGCTTAATGGAATGGAAGAGTATCCACCATATGCGCAATGGGAACATCCATATCAGACATCAAGTACGGCTTTAATTTGTGGCCATTAAATTTGAAACTGTTACCATTGCTGAGATTCTTTATTTCAACTGCTCCATGAGGATACACTTTGATCACTTTGAAAGGTCCAACCCATCTAGACTTAAGTTTACCTAGAAATAGACGTAAACGAGAGTCATATAAAAAAATATTTTTGATCAGGGAAGAATACCTTTCTCGCGAGAGCTTTATCATGGTAAAGCTTGGTCCTTTCTTTGTAAATCATCGCACTTTCATAAGCCTCATTCCTTAGCTCCTCAAACTCATTGAGTTGCAGCTTTCTTGACATTCCAGCTTTTGTGAAGTCCATGTTAAGTTTCTTGATTGCGAACAATGCATGGTGCTCCAACTCCATAGGCAAATGGCTAGGATTCCCAAAAACAATTCTGTAAGGGCTCATCCCAATAGGAGTCTTATAAGCTGTTCTATTGGCCCAAAGTGCATCACGTAACTTTGTGGACCAATCTTTCCTTGTCGAATTCACAGTTTCATTAGAATATTCTTGATCTCCTTATTGCGTATCTCCACTTCGCCAGATGTTTAGGGATGATATGGTGTGCTCACTCTATGTGTGATTCCATACTTCTTCATCAAGGCTTCAAATGGCTTGTTGCAGAAGTGAGTTCCACCATCACTGATGATAGCTCTTGGCATTCCGAACCTAGAAAAATGTTGTCCTTGAGGAATTTAATCGCCACTTTATGATCATTGGTCTTTGAAGCAATTGCTTCCACCCATTTAGACACGTAGGCTACTGCCACCAGGATGTAATTTGTTGATGTATCCTAGCTTATACACTACTATTGTAGTAATGGTAATGCACAAGTAAGGGTGTCGAACCACAGAGACTGATTAGGCTTCACAATTACCTCTAAATAACCCTATAATGACTCAATTAACTAGTGGTATTAAAAGAACTGAAAATAAAACAGAATTGGGTTTTGATTTGTGATATGTAAGGACGTTAAACCGAAATTAAAACTTTAAGTAAAAGAAGATAGATAGCAAGGATTGAGAAAAGTATTGAGATGGAAGCTGGGGTATTGACTTCACCTATGTAACCTTGATTATGTGAATACAGTAACTAAAGTACTCTGATCTTCCAAACCTGCTCTAAGGATCGTTTTCACTTATGTAAGATAGGCCATGGCATGTGGAACACTATCTAGTCTTTCTAAAGACCCGGATATGATTATAACTGGGGCGGGCCCGAATTGGGTTTAAAACTCGGATTGAGTTTAAAGACTCAGGAGTTTAAATACTCGGATATTTAGACTTCCCCCTATAGGCCTGTTGAGTTTAAAGACTCGGGAGTTTAAAGACTCTGATAGATCCAACAGGTTCGATTGGTATATGATAGATTTTGTATTTCATGTTTTTATGATGATATTTCCATAATGATTGCTAAATGGTTTATACGGTTGTTTCCAGATACTTAGTTATGCATGGATGTTTTTAAGACGGAGGGTAAAATCCTGGTTTGTTTATAAAAACAGTTTTTTTAACTCTTATTTATTTTTAGTCCACTCACACTTTTATGGTTTAAATTACCCTCCAGGTCGTGGTGCAAGCGTCGGGGTTAACGTTGAGGCAGAGGCATAGAGTTTTCCCGTTGCGCGTTTAGTCAGCTCACAGTAGGATTTTGTCTTTATCTAGTACTGTTACTATGCTCGGTACTACTGTTGGTTAGTTGTATTATAACTTCTCCCTTGTCTGACAATGTATGCTTTGTGGTTATTGAGGTTATTTTGGTCTTTTGAGTGTGTTTGTCAGACAGGAGCAGGGTTTGTACCGGTTTTCGAGGTGATAATTGGGGGGGGGGGGGGTCCTGTCAAATATGACCAAACAGATTCAGTGACATGGCATGTACTCAATAACCCTATTTTTCATTCATAAATCAATTAAATTTACGCATGGCATGTGCTCTAAATCTAACTAGGCATATGGAACTCTAATGGTGATCAGGCACTAGAATCACATTTGAATCAT
The DNA here is from genome assembly GCA_032719365.1 of Prinsepia uniflora. Lineage (NCBI taxonomy): Eukaryota > Viridiplantae > Streptophyta > Magnoliopsida > Rosales > Rosaceae > Prinsepia > Prinsepia uniflora. The sequence goes on along the minus strand of CM064869.1, from coordinate 42,472,352 downwards.
TAATTAAAATGAATGAAACAAAGAAGAGTTTGTAAAAATCAGAATACTTCAATCATAACATAGAACTGAGTTTACATGGTTACATCAAGAACTCTAGATGAGAAATTAGCTACACATGTATCTAATCAACATAAAAGCATTAATTAAAGACGTGGATGTAGCAAACTCTAAGTAGAAGGCAGTCTTCTTCTCCAGAACTGAAAAGGGCTTCTTCTTCACACAACAAAGATGATGGATGACGAATTTGATGAAGGAATTTTGGTGCTTTTATGATGAGAGATTGAGGTACATGGGAAAGAGATGGAAAAGGATGGAAGAGGGGAGATAGTTATGGAAGGGAAATAGAAAGATGAGTTCTATTTTTTAGGTTTTCTCAATGGAAGAGAAGGAGAATGAAAAAATAAGAGCAGATCTGATTTCTTTGTTATGTGGAGGCTAGGGTTTATTTTGAGAGTGAAGAGGGCTTATATAAGTAAGAAAGCATGACGGCAAATAAGGAAAGACAGGTAATCTGTTACTATTTACGTGAATAGTGACAGCTTCTTGTTTTCCAAGTTATTTTTCTTTGCTTCATAAGTAAGCTATTTCAACTCCGAATTTCTTCCTTTTTACACCGAAATCTTTCTAATTCGATATAATGTCCAATCTTGCACCACTCTCACAACAATTATCATTTTCTCCTATGTGATGAAAGATATTAGTACTACATCAATGATAATAATGCATGGCAAAATGCATAAAATATGACCTACCAAAAACCCCTAAACCTATCATTTGCTAGTCCTCGAGCAAAACAAATTACAAAAGCACAATTAAAATAATGACTCTATCTTCCTATGATAAACCATTTAAACCCCTAGGTGTGCCTAGTGGGAGGAGTTTTGTCTCCTGCGGGTTTAACAGAGGTGACACCCACAAAATCCATCAAGACTATTGAAAAAAACAAGGGTTAAAACATTATGAAAACAAAGTAATGTGAACCAATGAAACTTTAGTCATACCTTCACCTTCTTGAATTCACCATGCCAGCAACTAATTGGTGTGCAATTGAACCCTTATACTCTCAGTTTCAAGGCTTCATAGGTATCATTTTCAAACCTAAAGATAGAATTCGTCTCAACTCTAAGTCTCACAGATTCACTCAATCACTCGAACCTAAGGTTTAATCTCTCCATCAAACATATGTGAGTGAAGTTATTGAATATGAAAGCTAGTATTCTCACATATGAAGTATAAGAAAAAATGGCACAATTTCAGGATAGATCTCATGAGAGAATCAAAAACTAAGAATTAGATAGAGCACATACCTCTCAGCATTCATGTCATTGCCCAAATGATCAACATAGGTCATAATCTATATAGGTTGTAATGAGGCTTGGTTGAGGGAAAAATGAAAAAAAGATAGGAACAACAACTTAGAATCATACCAAGGGCTATTGAAAAATTACTTTGCACAGCTTAATGTTATTCCCACCAGCATTTGCTCACTTTAAGTTGAATGGAATGAACTTTTCTCATATCATATGTGAACTTTTTCTTTTGCTTTTTTTGTTTTTGTTTTTTTGTTTCATCTTTTTTTCTTTTTGTCTTTGAAGTTTTACTTCATTTAAGTTCTCTTTTCTTTTGATACTAACTTCTTTTGACCTGAGCTTCTTTTGATTATCCATAAACTTTTGATTTAAAAGTGGCAATACTTTTCCTTACATCGAATTTCCACTTTCAACAACCTTGGCAGATTCCAAGCTATAGGGTATGGTCACAATTAAGCTAGGTACCTCAAAGTGAGATACAAAAGAGAAGGAGTGATGTAGGTTATGAAAGAAATGGCTACATGTTTTTGGCTGCAAAATGGCTAATGGAGCACACAAAGGTAGGGTTTAGAGAAGGCTTTTAGAAGGTTATGCACACAAAACCTAGCATCACTTCAAAAGGGCTACTCCACAAATGAAGGGCATGTGATATCTGAAACTATGATAAATTCTTAGTAATCAACCAAAATGATAATGAGATCAGATCAGAAAGAAAAGATTGGAGCAGAAACAAATTAAACCCTATCAAAAAAACAAGTAGGCTCAACACATCACAAGGGTAGTCTCTACTATTGTTCCTCATTTGTTTGATCAAGTACCTTATTCACCATGAATAAGCACAAGAGGTCAGGATGAACACCTAATCAGAAGACTATTCAAGCCTTCCTTCTAAATGACGATTCTATGCCTTAGTTTGCATAAGATTCCATTGCAATGTTTCAACAATGCTCTAACAGACTGACTCTTTAGCACCCAAAAATTTGCAATTCCCTACCCCTAAACCTAAACTAAACATTTTCCTCAATGTATAAAATAGAAAAGGCATGCAATGCAACGGGAGTATAAAAGCAGAGAAGGAAAAGAAGTAACTAAATTTGTGGCCAGACGTGGTTGGGTTGCCTCCTAACAAGCGCTGTATTTAATGTCTAGGAAAGACGTGGTTGCAAATGTGCTTAATGGAATGGAAGAGTATCCACCATATGCGCAATGGGAACATCCATATCAGACATCAAGTACGGCTTTAATTTGTGGCCATTAAATTTGAAACTGTTACCATTGCTGAGATTCTTTATTTCAACTGCTCCATGAGGATACACTTTGATCACTTTGAAAGGTCCAACCCATCTAGACTTAAGTTTACCTAGAAAGAGACGTAAACGAGAGTCATATAAAAAAATATTTTTGATCAGGGAAGAATACCTTTCTCGCGAGAGCTTTATCATGGTAAAGCTTGGTCCTTTCTTTGTAAATCATCGCACTTTCATAAGCCTCATTCCTTAGCTCCTCAAACTCATTGAGTTGCAGCTTTCTTGACATTCCAGCTTTTGTGAAGTCCATGTTAAGTTTCTTGATTGCGAACAATGCATGGTGCTCCAACTCCATAGGCAAATGGCTAGGATTCCCAAAAACAATTCTGTAAGGGCTCATCCCAATAGGAGTCTTATAAGCTGTTCTATTGGCCCAAAGTGCATCACGTAACTTTGTGGACCAATCTTTCCTTGTCGAATTCACAGTTTCATTAGAATATTCTTGATCTCCTTATTGCGTATCTCCACTTGGCCAGATGTTTAGGGATGATATGGTGTGCTCACTCTATGTGTGATTCCATACTTCTTCATCAAGGCTTCAAATGGCTTGTTGCAGAAGTGAGTTCCACCATCACTGATGATAGCTCTTGGCATTCCGAACCTAGAAAAAATGATGTCCTTGAGGAATTTAATCACCATTTTATGATCATTGGTCTTTTAAGCAATTGCTTCCACCCGTTTAGACACGTAGTCTACTGCCACCAGGATGTAATTTGTTGATGTATCCTAGCTTATACACTACTATTTTAGTAATGGTAATGCACAAGTAAGGGTGTCGAACCACAGAGACTGATTAGGCTTCATAATTACCTCTAAATAACCCTATAATGACTCAATTAACTAGTGGAATTAAAAGAACTGAAAATAAAATAGAATTGGGTTTTGATTTGTGATATGTAAGGACGTTAAACTGAAATTAAAACTTTAAGTAAAAGAAGATAGATAGCAAGGATTGAGAAAAGTATGAGATGGAAGCTGGGGTCTTGACTTCACCTATGTAACCTTGATTCTGTTAATACGGTAACTAAAGTACTCTGATCTTCCCAACATGCTCTAAGGATCGTTTTCACTTATGTAAGATAGGCCATGGCATGTGGAACACTATCTAGTCTTTCTAATTGCAACCTAAGTATGGCATGTACTTTAGATTCTCCTAGAAAGCCTTTAAGTATGAGAAAAGAAATAATATGACCAAACAGATTCAGTGGCATGGCATGTACTCACTAACCCTATTCTTTCATTCATAAATCAATTAAACTTAGGCATGCCATGTGCTCTAAATATAACTAGGCATATGGAACCCTAATGGTGATCAAGCACTAGAATCACATATGAATCAATAATTAAAATGAATAAAACAAAGAAGAGTTTGTAAAAATCAGAATACTTTAATGATAACATAGAACTGAGTTTACATGGTTACATCAAGAACCCTAGATGAGAAATTAGCTACACATGTATCTAATCAACATAAAAGCATTAATTAAAGACATGGATGCAGCAAACTCTAATTAGAAGGCAGTCTTCTTCTCCAGAACTGAAAATGGCTTCTTCTTCTGTAACGACCCGTCCCGAATTCCGAGATTAGATTAGTGACTAATCTCGTTTAGTGAGGTTGAACGGTGCTTAGTAGGGCGGAATCGGACAAAATGTGCAAAATGACCGTTTTGCCCTTGGTCGTGGCCAAAATGTTGACTTTTTGATCGGGCGGTCAAACGGACTTTGACCGATGACCGTGACGTAGTTCGGGACGTCACGAGTTCATAGACAGGTGGCATGTTCGATTCCGACATTCGAAGAGAAAGTTATGATGTCCGGAAGTTGAGGGGTATTTTGGTAATTTGGCATGTTTGGGGCCAACTGTTGACTTTTTGATCGGGAGGTCCGATGGACGAGGGCCAAGGACCGTTACGTAGGTATCGTCGATACGAATCCAACGACAGGCGGCATGCCGAAATCGGAGATTCGACGACAACGTTATGGTCAAGGAAACGAACTAACGAACCGAGGCTCGGATTAAAATAATAATATAATAATGAATAGTGACCATTGGCTGTGCACATTCGAATGAGTGACAAGTGTCACCCATCCCTTGTTTCCAGCTCCATGTTTCCCTCCCAACACCATCATTACAACATCATCATTTATCCTTCATCATTTCCTCCATTTTCTCCCTCATTTCCTCTTCTTTGTTTTCTAAACCGTGCACAAATTTGGGATTCAGATTTGGGAGAATTGGCTCCCTCTCTCTGCCGTTCCTGAGAGAAAATTGAGAGACTAAGATGAGGGAATTAACGGGGAAACACGAGGGGTTGTGAGAGTGTTGAATTTGGGATTTTGGATTTCGGGAAAATTGGGGACGAAATTCGAATTGGAAGAATTAGGCCGTGAGGATCGCAATTGAGCTTACCTTCAGCTTCCCGGGAGTGCCACGATCATATTTGTCGAAGAAACAAGAAGAATTGGCAACGTTTTGGCTCTGATCACACTTGGTGACAAAGGAGGAAAATCGAGTTTGAGTCGTGGAGTTGGAGGCTTCGATGGACGGAATTGAGGTGGGGAAACTGCTTCTCATGATCCCACGATGCTTCTGGGTTCATCAATTGAAGGAAAACGGCTGTGGTTGACAGAACTCCAATGTTGAACAGTGACGGTGCTCGAAGCTTGAGTCGTGACGATTGAGCACAGGTTTGATGCAATTGATGTGGGGGAATTGTTCCTCATGGTCCATTGATGCTTCTGGATGCATCAATTGGATGAAACCTGCATTAATTGAGGGAATTCCATGAACGCACAGTAACCTGGGTGTTCTTCGTGTTCATCGTGGAATCGATGGAATTTGGGTAAGTTATCGTGTAATTGATGTTACAGACCTGTAATTGAACTAAGAACGAAACTAACTGAATGATTAATTGAAGGAATTAAGGCTGAATTGATGGACATTGAACCGGGTTGTGTCGCGGGTGAATTGGACCCGTTTACCAGACAAACGGGTTGGGCTGGTGACACTGTAGCAGGCGCGTGAGTTTCACGCGCAGCCACTCACGGCGGCGCGTGACGGCGCGTGGACACGAATCTCGAGGTGAGGTCAACATGACTTCTGTCCTATTTAATGTAACGGACATTTTGGAATTGGTTTCGTGTCAATCGGACACCGTCTCGATATTGTTCGGGATGTCCGAAGGTTTTAAATTAAGTTTAAAAATAAGTAAAAATTCGGGAAAATTACGGGACTTTGATAGGATGTTAATGATGAGGTTAGTGACCCTCTAATGTGATTTGGACAGGATTGGGAGTCCCGGTGATAGTGGTGAGGCCCGGGAGGGCCGGTGGCACGCGTATCGAGGCATACCGTTAAAACGGTCTGTGAGTGGACTTTGGTTTTATAAATTCTATGCATGCTTAAATGTTTTATATGGATTATGGTTGTGATTGTGTGATGTTGATTTGGTTGTTGGTAAATTGTACGATTTCACGTATTTCGAGGCGATTTACGTGCTTGCACGTAAATCGAGGTTTCCGGTTTTACATGGATTTTCCATATTTATGACTTGGATGTAATATGACGAAATGGTTTTGAAATTGGAAATATGAACTCGGGCTTGAGGCCCAATTATGTTGGAAATTTCGGACTTGGAGTCCATTTGAAAATCGGGCCGGGGGCCCAGTTGGTTAATGAAATCGGGCCAGGGGCCCAGTTGGTATGAAATCGGGCTGAGACCCATTTGAGTTATGTTATCGGGCCAGGGGCCCAGTTGATTTACGAATTCGGGTCGTGGGCCCAATGGGTTTATAAAGTCGGGCTGCGGGCCCAATTGGCTTACAAATCCGGTCGTGGGCCTAATGGTTCATAAAATCGGGCATGAGGCCCAGTTGGATTATAAATGTGATTTTGGGTCAGGGACCCTAAATGGAATTAAGTGGTTTTATGGAAATTTCGGCAGGGCCCATTGTAATGATGTGATAAAAAGGATTTAATAAAACTGTTTTCCATATACCATCTGGATACAAGGATATATGATGGTCTCCTCCAGATGTCTGGGACACTGGGGAAGTCACGGTGCATTTCCTGCGAGGGGTCATTATACGGAGCAGCCGGACCGTATGATGACCCAGGAGCAGGATTGCTATGATTGACGTCAGGGATGTCAGACATCAGGGATGTCAGATATTTGGACCCGGAGAGACCCCGGACAGCACGCGTAGCTTATGGAACCGTGAGATATGACGTCAGGGACGTCAGCGTCTGGGACGCTAAGCATCTGGGATGCTGGTGATGGTAATGGTAAAATATGGATTAATGAATAAATGGCTTATTGGTTGGATATGTGTTATGTGGTAAAAATGGATTATTGGTTATGAAAGGGTATGTAGGGTCGGGGACCCTAAATGGTTTTGGATTTTTGAATTGATGTTCATTTATGGTCGTGGGTGGTGACCCACATGGTTTTAATATGTATGGTGGTGGTATTCCACAGTTTTGGGCTGAGTTCCCACACTTGGTTTTTGGTTAACGGTTTTTGGGCTAAGGCCCTAAGGGCTCGGTTGAGCAAACGTTTTGGTTACTGGTTTTTGTGGCATGCATACGTTTTTATTGGAGGGCATAAATGTCTTATAAATGTATTTGGTAAACTTATTGGTTTTTGTCCTCTCACAGCTTTTGGTTTTAATGCCCTTCAGGTTGATTACGGATGCGATTGCAGCAGAGACTGGGAAATTGCACACCTCCTCCATCTATCCTTGCGCACTCTGGATGCCTCGTTGGGTAGTGGCTCTTGGTTATCCCTTGTCTGACACCCCTTGTTGGACGGGAGCAGGGCACATTCCACGGTAATCCCGGGGGGATTGGGATGGGTCCTGTCAACTTGGTATCAGAGCACGGTTGCTCTTTTGTGTGCGCAGGTCGAGGGTGTGATGTCTCTTTGGGCTGCAATTCGTTATCAACCTGATAGATAGTTTTTGGATTTTGGATAGTGGATGGAGTGTGATTGGCCCGGTGCATTAATGTGATTCGACCCAGGTGGGGTTGATTGTGATGAACTGGTATTGTGGGACCGTCGGTTCGGTCATGTGATATTTGATTTTGGTGCTGCTAGGTGCAGCCAGTTTCGGGGAACCTTATTGAGTAATGGTTTAAAAATGTGAACCCTTGTGGTGGTTTTTAGTGTGAGGGATGTTGGTTCATCGGAGTTGGCCGATGACCTTAGTGGCCTAACCCACGTTGATGGATGGTAGGATTGGATTTGACGTCTATACGATGTCAGGACCGCGGGGTCGGTCAGGTTGTGGATTTTATATTACGGAAAGTGGTTGGGTTAGGGTGAACCATAGGGTGTGATTGTGGAACCCTAGTATTAAAAAGGTAAACCTTAATTGTGGCTAGTGGATGAGAACTTGTGCTGCGACGAGCGGTTGAGGTCATGGATGACCATGTGGATGGCTCTGGTGAGTCTAGGCAGAACTATGGGATTCGATCTACGGATACGGTTCTGAGATAAATTATGGAATCCCGTGTTGGATCGGGTATTAGTGTGAGGTGTGGATGCGGATCTCGACAGCAATGACAGTTAGTCGGAAGTCATATGGAGATGACTGGCTATCGAGGGTAATTGGTGTGGTTATAATACTTGGGGATCAGGGGACGTTCAGGGAACGTTCATTTTCCTGATGTGGATTGTCAGAATAGTGGTACCCATAGTCGTGAGGTACGGGATCGTCATTCGGTATGAACGGAGATCCAGGGTTGTCGTATTTGCACACGGTGTGCAGTATGGATGTTTGCGGGTTGGTACTTTTGTGCTGATGCTAGTATGGATGCCTGTGTGCTGATACTAGTATTGTTGATAGTGTGTTGGTGCTGGTACTAGCGCTGGTGCTAGTGTCGGTAATGGTGTTGACGATGAGCCACAAGTCGGGGTGTGACTCCGTCATGATGAACATATGTTCGGTCTTCGAGATTTGGTAGTGGTTGAGTGATGGACTGGATGGGATCCAGTTAAGATTGTGCTGTGTTGGGATAAGTCCCAATGGTGGTGAGATAACCAGTGATGAGTGGATTAAAAAGGTATAATTGAGACTTGAGTAATCTTGGGATGACGTCCCCTACGTCATGATAATTGGTGGATTTGGGGGAGTTGTTGGCAACTCCAAAATTTGTGTGATTTTATGTTTTTAAATATCCCTAAAACGTACATGGAAATGATTAAAACTGGAAAAGACAAAGAAAACCATTAGTGGTATAGATGTGGAAATTTGTAATTGAGAATTTGGGAAAACCGAGTGTTGAACCTGTAAAGGTTGGGATGTGCGAACGGAACAATAACGGATCGACTGTGGACACGTGGTTATCCAAGTGAGTTGAGGAGGTAGGAAGTCTAGTGGTTAGACTTGACGTCTTGTTGGGAGCATGTCTGTTTCCAACATGGTTGGAACCTTAGTGTCGAGGAAAGTTGTGATTGGGGAACGAGAGTGGTGCTCGTTTTTGGTGATTGGCATTCCGAAGTCATTAGGGTTGACTTCTTGCTTTCTGCTCTGGCAGACTTGACTGTAGTTACCAGTAAGTTGAGCGTGTATTGATTGGTGGGCCCATGTGTGTTTTTGGGTCATCATGAGGAGCTACGTATTCGAAATTAGGTAAACAAGATTTTTCATTTTCTGCTTGGTGGCAGACGATGTTGGGGTACATGGCGTGGTGAGTACAGTGAGTTTTGTTGCATCCACGTAGGATGAGTTTTGACGTCATCATTTTTGGATCATCCTTGGTTTTCCTAGGTGGAATGACAAGGATCGATACGAACTTGGGTGTGTGAGTCGTAAACGGCGGGATTGAACTTCTTTTCGAAGTGGAGCCCGTATGGTATCTTACTCGAGTGAGTAGGTTTCCGACTGGTCGGATTTTGTCAACCTTAGACGTGTGGAGGTTGGATTGGCTTCCCTACGAAGTCAATCAAGTGTATTGAGCGGGTAACCGATAGGTTCGGTTTTGGTGTGTCTTGGTAAATGTGAATGAGATTTCGGGATTTGGAATCGAATTTCTGGGTGACGATTCAGGATTCGATTTTGGAACTTGAAAGTATATTTCTGGATTTGGGTACAGAATGATTATTCCAAATGCTATCTTACGGAATAATGATTTCGGATTCGGATTTGGATAAGAATTAAAATTTGATGTCTGGGCTTGGATCCGGGATTTCTTACGAAATTGCGGATTCAGATTCGGAATTGGAACTAGATGTTGGGTGGAGTTTCGATTTTGTCTCATGCTGGATTGGGCAAATGGTGCTCCATTGTTGAAACGCGTTCGGCTATGACCTAGGTGGTTGTAGTCTGGTTATTAGGTAGATGTGTGTACTTCGTACATGGTTCGAGGTACAATACCGTGTAGACTTGTAATGTCTAGTTATGGTATATAGGTTATACCCGAGGTGTGTCGGTGAACGTGTTGGTGGTCGGATTGGTTCCGATACCATGGGATTAGTTGTGGGCCGGACATTACTATGCAATGGGTCATGTTATTTCCGATGTGTTTAATTACACACAGATCGTGTGAAAGGTCGGTAAATGTTTATTTAAGTCCAGTAAGTTGGTGGCTTGTGTGGCCACGAGTGAGTCTAGTGTCAGTTTTCGACTGACAACAACTGTGTGGTGAGTTTGTCAGGATGTGTCAACATAGATTGTTGAGTGGGGTCAGCTGACTCCTAGTGGGAGTGGGAAAGGAACCTTCGAGTTGTTGCGTCAACGAGAGGGTTGATTTGACAAGTGGTGTCAAATTCGAAACAAGTAGTTTCAGTCATTCGACGGGGTCGAATATAGTCGTTGCGTTTTGAGTACAAGTGGTACGTTTGGGCGTAGACAAGTTTTGTCTAAGTAATTGGTGTACGGGTGTACACATGTTGCGTGGTCGATTCCACTTTCCACGGGGTGTTTGTGGAATCAGGATAGTCGAGTTTCGAGAGCGAAACTTATTAAGGAGGGAAGTACGTTGAGTTTAGAGCGGTTGGAATTTCGAGGACGAAATTTATTAAGGAGGGAAGATTTTAACGACCCGTCCCGAATTCCGGGATTAGATTAGTGACTAATCTCGTTTAGTGAGGTTGAACGGTGCTTAGTAGGGCGGAATCGGACAAAATGTGCAAAATGACCGTTTCGCCCTTAGTCGTGGGCAAAATGTTGACTTTTTGATCGGGCGGTCAAACGGACTTTGACCGATGACTGTGACGTAGTTCGGGACGTCACGAGTTCATAGACAGGTGGCACGTTCGATTCCGACATTCGTAGAGAAAGTTATGATGTTCGGAAGTTGAGGGGTATTTTGGTAATTTGTCATGTTTGGGGCCAACTGTTGACTTTTTGATCGGGAGGTCCGATGGATGAGGGCCAAGGACCGTTACGTAGGTATCGTCGATACGAATCCAACGACAGGCGGCATGCCAAAATCGGAGATTCGACGACAACGTTATGGTCAAGGAAACGAACTAACGAACCGAGGCTCGGATTAAAATAATAATATAATAATGAATAGTGACCGTTGACTGTGCACATCCGGATGAGTGACAAGTGTCACCCATCCCTTGTTTCCAGCTCCATGTTTCCCTCCCAACACCATCATTACAACATCATCATTTATCCTTCATCATTTCCTCCATTTTCTCCCTCATTTCCTCTTCTTTGTTTTCTAAACCGTGCACAAATTTGGGATTCAGATTTGGGAGAATTGGCTCCCTCTCTCTGCCGTTCCTGAGAGAAAATTGAGAGACTAAGATGAGGGAATTAACGGGGAAACACGAGGGGTTGTGAGAGTGTTGAATTTGGGATTTTGGATTTCGGGAAAATTGGGGGGAAAATTCAAGTTGGAGGAATTAGGCCGTGAGGATCGCAATTGAGCTTACCTTCAGCTTCCTGGGAGTGCCACGATCATATTTGTCGAAGAAACAAGAAGAATTGGCAACGTTTTGGCTCTGATCACACTTGGTGACAGAGGAGGAAAATCGAGTTTGAGTCGTGGAGTTGGAGGCTTCGATGGACGGAATTGAGGTGGGGAAACTGCTTCTCATGATCCCACGATGCTTCTGGGTTCATCAATTGAAGAAAAACGGCTGTGGTTGACAGAACTCCAATGTTGAACAGTGACGGTGCTCGAAGCTTGAGTCGTGACGATTGAGCACAGGTTTGATGCAATTGATGTGGGGGAATTGTTCCTCATGGTCCATTGATGCTTCTGGATGCATCAATTGGATGAAACCTGCATTAATTGAGGGAATTCCATGAACGCACAGTAACCTGGGTGTTCTTCGTGTTCATCGTGGAATCGATGGAATTTGGGTAAGTTATCGTGTAATTGATGTTACAGACCCGTAATTGAACAAAGAACGAAACTAACTGAATGATTAATTGAAGGAATTAAGGCTGAATTGATGGACATTGAACGGGGTTGTGTCGCGGGTGAATTGGACCCGTTTACCAGACAAACGGGTTGGGCTGGTGACACTGTAGCAGGCGCGTGAGTTTCACGCGCAGCCACTCTCGGCGGCGCGTGACGGCGCGTGGACACGAATCTCGAGGTGAGGTCAACATGACTTCTGTCCTATTTAATGTAACGGACATTTTGGAATTGGTTTCGTGTCGATCGGACACCGTCTCAATATTGTTCGGAATGTCCGAAGGTTTTAAATTAAGTTTAAAAATAAGTAAAAATTCGGGAAAATTACGGGACTTTGATAGGATGTTAATGATGAGGTTAGTGACCCTCTAATGTGATTTGGACAGGATTGGGAGTCCTGGTGATAGTGGTGAGGCCCGGGAGGGCCGGTGGCACGCGTATCGAGGCATACCGTTAAAACGGTCTGTGAGTGGACTTTGGTTTTATAAATTCTATGCATGCTTAAATGTTTTATATGGATTATGGTTGTGATTGTGTGATGTTGATTTGGTTGTTGGTAAATTGTACGATTTCACGTATTTCGAGGCAATTTACGTGCTTGCACGTAAATCGAGGTTTCCGGTTTTACATGGATTTTCCATATTTATGACTTGGATGTAATATGACGAAATGGCTTTGAAATTGGAAATATGAACTCGGGCTTGAGGCCCAATTATGTTGGAAATTTCGGACTTGGAGTCCATTTGAAAATCGGGCCGGGGGCCTAGTTGGTTAATGAAATCGGGCCAGGGGCCCAGTTGGTATGAAATCGGGCTGAGACCCATTTGAGTTATGTTATCGGGCCAGGGGTCCAGTTGATTTACGAATTCGGGTCGTGGGCCCAATGGGTTTATAAAGTCGGGCTGCGGGCCCAATTGGTTTACAAATCGGGTCGTGGGCCTAATGGTTCATAAAATCGGGCATGAGGCCCAGTTGGATTATAAATGTGATTTTGGGTCAGGGACCCTAAATGGAATTAAGTGGTTTTATGGAAATTTCGGCAGGGCCCATTGTAATGATGTGATAAAAAGGATTTAATAAAACTGTTTTCCATATACCATCTGGATACAAGGATATATGATGGTCTCCTCCAGATGTCTGGGACACTGGGGAAGTCACGGTGCATTGCCTGCGAGGGGTCATTATACGGAGCAGCCGGACCGTATGATGACCCAGGAGCAGGATTGCTATGATTGACGTCAGGGATGTCAGATATATGGACCCGGAGAGACCCCGAGCAGCACGCGTAGCTTATGGAACCGTGAGATATGACGTCAGGGACGTCAGCGTCTGGGACGCTAAGCATCTGGGATGCTGGTGATGGTAATGGTAAAATATGGATTAATGAATAAATGGCTTATTGGTTGGATATGTGTTATGTGGTAAAAATGGATTATTGGTTATGAAAGGGTATGTAGGGTCGGGGACCCTAAATGGTTTTGGATTTTTGAATTGATGTTCATTTATGGTCGTGGGTGGTGACCCACATGGTTTTAATATGTATGGTGGTGGTATTCCACAGTTTTGGGCTGAGTTCCCACACTTGGTTTTTGGTTAACGGTTTTTGGGCTAAGGCCCTAAGGGCTCGGTTGAGCAAATGTTTTGGTTACTGGTTTTTGTGGCATGCATACGTTTTTATTGGAGGGCATAAATGTCTTATAAATGTATTTGGTAAACTTATTGGTTTTTGTCCACTCACAGCTTTTGGTTTTAATGCCCTTCAGGTTGATTACGGATGCGATTGCAGCAGAGACTGGGACATTGCACACCTCCTCCATTGATCCTTGCGCACTCTGGATGCCCCGTTGGGCAGTGGCTCTTGGTTATCCCTTGTCTGACACCCCTTGTTGGACGGGAGCAGGGCACATTCCACGGTAATCCCGGGGGGATTGGGATGGGTCCTGTCATCTTCACACAACAAAGATGATGGATGACGAATTTGATGAAGGAATTTTGGAGCTTTTATGATGAGAGATTGAGGTACATGGGAAAGAGATGGAAAATGATGGAAGAGGGGAGATGGTTATGGAGGGGAAATAGAAAGATAAGTTTTATTTTTGAGGTTTTCTCAATGGAAGAGAAGAAGAATGAAAAAAGAAGAGCAGATCCGATTTCTTTGTTATGTGGAGGCTAGGGTTTATTTTGAGAGTGAAGAGGGCTTATATAGGTAAGAAAGCATGACGGAAAATAAGGAAAGACAGGTAATCTATTACTATTCACGTGAATAGTGTCAGACATGAATAGTGACAGCTTCTTGTTTTCCAAGTTATTTTTCTTTGCTTCATAAGTAAGCTCTTTCAACTCCGAATTTCTTCCTTTTTACACCGAAATCTTTCTAATTCGATATAATGTCCAATCCTGCACCACTCTCACAAAAATTATCATTTTTTCCTATGTGATGACAGATATTAGTACTACATCAATGATAATAATGCATGGCAAAATGCATAAAATATGACCTAACATAATTGTAGCCAAAAGAGTGTGGGAGTGGTCCAATGAAATCGATGCCCCAAACGTCAAAGATCTCCACAACCAAAATGTTATGCAACGGCATATGATTTCTGATGCTGATGTTGCCCACTCTTTGGCACCTATCACACTTAACACAAAAGTTAAAAGCATCTTTAATCAATGTAGGCCAAAAGAAACCTGATTGAAGAACCTTGGCTGCTGTCTTCTTGGCACCAAAATGACCTCCACATGCAAACTCATGACTGAACTTGAGTATGCTTTCTTGCGTCTTCAGGAACACATCTCCTAATAATCTGATCAGGTCCATATTTGAAAAGGTAGGGCTCATCCCTCAGGTAGTGTTTCACTTGCGAAAAGAACCTTTTCTTCTCCTGAAAGGATAGATCATCTCTAATAATACCACAAGTAAGAAAATTAGCAAAATCAACGTACCATGGTTCATCATCTTGGATGGCAAAAAGTTGTTCATCAGGAAATGATTCATTCAAGGGCAAATGTGCATTTCTATCAATTGCTTCACTTTTCAAACGTGATAAGTGGTCAGCAACTACATTCTCTTTGCCACTCTTGTCTCTTATTTCCAAATCAAATTTTTGTAATAAGAGGATCCATCTAATGAGTCTTGGCTTGGCATCCTTTTTGGTCATTAAGTATCGTAGAGCTGAAAGGTCTGAGTAGACAATGACTTTTGATCCTACAAGATAAGATCTGAACTTCTCTAGAGCAAAGACAACAACAAGTAACTCTTTTTTTGTTGTGGAATAGTTTACCTGAGCATCATTCAATGTCCTGCTTGCATAATAAATAACATAAGAGAGTCTTCCAATTCTTTGGCCTAGTACTGCACCAATAGCAAAATCAGATGCATCACACATCAATTCAAAGGGTAAAGACCAATCTGGAGCCATGATAATTGGAGTAGAAGTTAGTTTCTTCTTAAGTATTTCAAAGGCCTGCAAACACTCGTGATTAAAGTCAAAAGAAGTGTCCTTAGCCAACAAGTTACATATATAACGGACGAGCTATTTTTGAAAAATCCTTAATAAAACGTCTATAAAAACCTGCATGACCTAGGAAGCTTTGAGTTCCCTTAACAGATGCTGGGGGAGGTAGTTTAGAGATCAAGTCAATTTTTGCTTTATGTAGCTCTATTCCCTTGCTTGAAATTACATGACCTAACATTATACCCTTCTTAACCATAAAATGGCATTTCTCCCAATTCAAAACCAGATTGGTGTCTGGGAAATGTTTTAGAACTAATGCAAGATGATCAAGACATATATCAAATGAGGAACCAAACACAAAAAAATCATCCATAAAAACCTCGATGAACCTCTCAACCATGTCAGAGAAAATGGCCATCATGCATCTTTGAAATGTAGTTGGCGCATTACACAAACCAAACGGCATCCTCCGATAAGCAAGCGTGCCAAATGGGCAGGTAAAGGTCGTCTTCGCTTGGTCCTCAGGTGCAATTGGGATTTGGTTATAACATGAATAACCATCAAGAAAACAATAGTGTGAGTAACCAGCTAATCTTTCAAGAATTTGATCCATAAAAGGAAGAGGAAAGTGATCTTTTCTAGTCATAGCATTTAACTTCCTGTAATCGATGAACACTCTCCATCCAGTCTTGACTCTTGTTGGTACAAGTTCATCCTGATCATTTTTTACCACAGTCATGCCACTTTTCTTAGGTGCAACATGAGTAGGACTAACCCACTTGCTCTCAGAAACAGGATAGATGATCCTAGTGTAAAGTAGCTTAAGTACTTCAGCTCTAACCACTTCTTTCATGTAACGACCCGGACATTCGAAAAAGGAAAATTTGGAAAAAGTTGAAGGAAATGACGACTTTGCCCTTGGAATAGGGCGAACGGTTGACTTTTGGTTTGAGCGGTCAAACGGACTTTGACCGATGACTGTGACGTAGTTCTGGACGTCACGAGTTCATAAACAGGTGGCACGTCTGATTCCGACATTCGAGGAGAAAGTTATGATGTTCGGAAGATTAAGGGTAATTTGGTAAAGTGGTGAAAAGGGGCCATTTGTTGAATTTTTTATCAGGACCGTGTTTGGACTTTCCGTAAGTACCGTTGGGTAGGTCTTGAGACGCTGAATCCGTAGACAGGCGGCATGCGTCAATCGGAGGTCGGATGTGAAAGTTCTAGGCCTCGAACGGCGAAGGGCAATTTGGTAATTTTTCAAGGAAGGGTAAAATGGTAATTTAATCAATACTGGCTGATTCAGCCACGTTAATGGTGTATTAAAATAAGTTAAGGACACATGTACCTGCTATTTTGGATGAGAATTCAGAATTTAGTGACTCACGTTGTTCCTTAAGTGACACATGTAACCTGACAAAGAGAGATTAGTGGCAATTAATTGATGGATTTGTTTGAATACATACTAGGACGGGTATGTGTGTAAATGGGAAGGAAACAACACAGAGCATCAGCATGCTTAACTAACACACCTCAATTTCCCCTGCTTGATCGATCAATGAGAGGAATAAAGAGATAAGTCTAAAGGAAGAACAGAACAAGTCGAAGAAGAAATGGGGAGGAAAATTACGAATGAAACCTAGGAACCCGAGACCCAAACCCTTCAAACTTTCAAAATGAACACAAAATAAAATTTGAATTTCTAGGCTCTGAAACTCGAAATTGAGATTGTTTTCAGCTTTCTGGGATTGCCACGATCAAGACCACCTCAAGAACGAAGGAAATTAGTGACCAATTGACTCTGAATGGACTTGGTGAAAGAAAAGGAATTCGAGGATTGAGTTGTGCAATTGAAGGGTTAGAAGGATGAAATTGAGCTTCAAATTACGTTTACATGGATCCTGCGAAGCTTCTGAATGGATCAATTGCACGAATTCGATTGAAATTGATGAAGTTCAAAGATGAACTGTGGTGATACGTTCTTCGATATTTCGAACTTGAAGTCGACTGGATTAAGGTAAGTTTCATTGAAATTAAGTTTACAGAACTTTAATTGGACCTAACACGATGCTATTAGCTTGATCAATTTTGAAATTCAATCGAAAATGGACAGAGAACTGGTCGGGTCATCTCGCGGGCTAAAGGACCCGTTTTACAGGAATCCGGGTCGAGAAGCTGAACAATGCCTACACTGTAGCAGGCGCGTGGCACCTACGCGCAGCCACTCACGGCTGCGCGTGAGGGCGCGTGGTGGCTCATTTCGAGGTGAGGTCAACATGAAACTTGTCCTATTTAATGTAACAAACATTTTGGCATTGGTTTCGAGGAAATCGGACACCGTTTCGATATTATTTCGAGTGTCCGAAGGTTTATGTTACATTTAAAATACGTATTTAAATCCCGGAAAAATTGGGGAAAATTATGTGAGGTATATTGAGATGTTAGTAACCCTCGGTAATGATTTTGGACAGGAATGGTGACTTCCAGAATTTACAAAAAAACGTGCAGCTCAGAAAACGAGCGATGAGGACGGTGTGTGAGTGGATATTTGTTTTCTACCCTGAATGCATGCATATATGTTTTAAATGCTTTATGTTATGATTTGACATGATTTGGTATGATTGATGTTTTGATGTGATGATTTCCGGATTTTGGGAATATTATATTATTTTATCTGATTTTGGGCACGATTTTTGAGATAACTGTGATCTTACTGTTTTGGGCAAAGGCCCGGGATTTGAGATTGTTTTTGACTCGGATTATGAGTCGGGAAATGATTTGTTGGATTTGAAATGCTTTTTGGATATATTTTGTGGATTTATGTGAAAATGGGAATTGAGATTGCAGTTACGCGAATTTGCGTGAAAGTGATATTTTGGGCGTGAAACCCAATGGACATGTGATTTTGATTGGATTGGTATTTCCATGTGATTACAGGATGATATTGATGGTTTTCAGAGTTGTGAAATGATCGGGACTCTGGTTTTATGAACTTTACGGAAATTATGTTTTGGGCTGAGACCCTGTGTTGAAAATGGTTTTCTGTTTTTCACTGGTATCCATGATGATGATATATTGTGGATATTAGGGCTTTCGGGGTGGAATATGTTTCCCCCGGAGTGCACCCTGGATTGTGGATATTTGGGCTTCCGGTTGGGAATGTGTTCCCCAGGAATGAACCCTGGAGATAAAGCTCGCCTCCGGGATGGATGTGTGTACCCTGGAGCGGTCACGTAGCACAGTCTGTTGTCGTGCAGCCGAGGGAGGCTCGACTCAGATAAGATGTGTTGGATTATATGGAGATCGGTTGGTGATGTGTTCACGACGATCTGGATTGCCGGCTGGTGATGTGTTCACAGCGGCGGATGCTCAGATTTTGAGCGGTCCTTGAGCCTATTGATTTGCACGCGTTGAAGGGATAACGTGACTATGTGAGATGGGATATGAGACTGGATATGAAAATGAGTCCCGTGGTTTTTATTGTTCATGATTTGTGATTTATAAATGTTTGTGCCCAGATTTACTTTACTAATGATTTATGATATGCATGCATGCTTGTGAAACTGGAGGGTAGGAATGTATTTTGATAAATGTATTTCTAAAACTTTGTTTTGTCCACTCACACCTTTTCTGTTTTACTGACCCTCCAGGTCGTGGCGTGATGATCGAGGCTGATCAGGAGGTGGAGGCATGAGTGTGCATAGGTACGGTTATCCCTTGTTTGGCAAGTACTAAGGGTAATTTCAGAACTTCAGTTGAGTTGTCAGACTGGAGCAGGACCGGGAATAGTTATCTATGTCCTTCAGGGATGGGTCCTGTCAAATTGGTATCAGAGTACTAGGTTGATGATTCTGTTGCCACATCATGCCTCCGAAAATGCAGCCTCGTGCGCGACCTGGTAGTGAGACGGGTATACGAGGGTAAATGAGACCTCCCCTCGAGATAGATCTTTGAATGAGATTGACCCTGGATTGGGGGTCAGAGGTTACCCAATGTACACTGTGAACTACTAACTATTAAACAAGGATTTGTGTGGGTCCCAAGAATGAATGAGCCCAGAGGCTAGAAAGGTAGCATAATTGGGCAGGTTGGACCCGTGATGAGATTATTCTCAGTGAATTCCTTAAGTGGAATGTATGTCTAACGAGTTTGGAATATGATGGGATATCCTTTAGGCCTTAGAGGTCGTATCAGATGTGATTCACCAATGGAATTTGCTTGGTGACCGGGTATGTCAATGATGGCATGGATGATTGTTGTCCAAAAGGAGTCAAGATTGGACTCGAGAGGAGTCGAGACAGGAAAATGGGACTCAGAGTGAGTTAGGATATTGGTTAGGACTCGAGATGAGTCATGGTAATGTATCAGGGCTCGGGATGAGCCGTAAAGGTTGAAATATAACTATGGTTTTTGACACGATCAACCCTTTGACTGAGACATGTTTGGCACCTGGGATGCCAAGGATTGGAATAGGGCCAAATACTGATGGGTTATGAATTTATGGATTGCCATTATTTAACCCGGTTTATTGGATTTATGGACTTGGATAGGTCGTGCCAATTTCATTTTACGATTGAAAGTCCGGGCAGAGACCCGTGGTACACAGAGGATTGGACTTAGGAGATGGTCCAGTGCAGTGGGACGCGAGTTGGGTCCACTGGGTGATAAAATGTTAGGGTTAATTGTTGCTCATAATTGTGAGTCGTCTGGTCACATCAAAAAGGGTTATATCGATTGATAAAATTGTATGGCACTGTTGGGGTGCAATGGAGCAGGGATTGGCTCCTGTGATTATGATTGATGTGACAGGCGGGGGAAAAGTTGGTAGGCCCACGATGGACCGTAGTGGCATGGTCAGTTAGGACCACATTCCCGAGAATTACAATTACTTGGCAGGAGGCCTGAGTAGCCTCTGGAATGATGATCTGGATACCTATTACTTGTGATCATGATGTATGTATTTGGTAGGTCCCGGGCTATCCACTTTTCCATGTCGTGAGATTGTATATTGGACGGATATGGAGATGTCCGTGATTGGTTAAGTTATGGAAGTCGGTAAGCCGACAAAAGTTACAGATGTGATAAAATGAATAATATTTATGTGGTAACCTTGGTAAGGTACTTAGATATGGTAAAAGTGGTAAAAGTTAAGGGGGGTAGACCTACCGATGTGAGGCTACCCAGAATGACTAATGTTTTCTCCTAGTGGATGACCTGGAGTATTCTTGGACTTGGATGACTTGGATGTAATCCTTGGGATGGATTGATCGAAGATTCAGGATACCTCTGTCGAGTATGTCGATTAGCGAGTGATATTGAAGTCTAGGATTACCAGAGGTCGTATTTCAGGGAGACTCGAGGATGTTACCCTATAGAATGATATTGAACCTCATAATCGATGGATTGTTGGTGTGAGGTGATTAAGTTCACTAGTCAGATGTGTGGTATATAAGGTGCCTAGTCAAGGCTAATGATGTACAGATTTTGAAATATGTTTCCTGAGATTTTGCCAGAATGAGAAATTGAGTTTATGATGGAGCTCATGTCGAGACACTTTGGTATGTGGCACCTACAGAGTCATAAGGACTGAAGGTGCGAGTACATGATTTGATAGACACTGGTTCGTTCGGCCGAGTGTTGCCATGAGGAAACCAGTGGTGTGAAAAAGGAAAAAGGGATGATGGTCCGAGCTTACATGTCAATTATGGATAAAGGAATAAGGTAACGGCATGGGATAAGTATCCCTTATCATGAGCTAACGATCTGTGGATATGTTGGAAATATGTGATGATGAGGCCTCATGAGAGTGACCAACAGAGTAATGACTAATAGTCGTGCATAAAAGAGATAAATATGATGTCCGGATTGTTGTGGCTAAGGTTAGCAAATGGTGATGCCTTTGGATGGGCAAATGGACCGGTTATGTTTGCGAGATGATGAGTCAGGTATTCTGACCATATTTGGATGGTAGATGGTACCATGATTGATGATTGATTAATGTATGTACATGTACAGATGGACGTGTGATATACTGTCTTGAATACCCTCAGAGAGACAAATATATGGTTGGATAGGTGTTAGGTCTGGTCGACCAGAGTAGGTTCGTGGAACATATACTAAGAACAGTCGGGATTAGTGTGAATCCCATGAGAAACAGATGTATTGGTTAATGGAAACTGTCACGGGAAAAATGAGGTGTTTGAGATTGGGTGGATACCATGGAGTATTGTAGAGGGGTTCTCTACAAGGTGTTGCCAGTTATGGTGATTGACCCAGAAGGTGGTCGGAGTTATTGAAACTAAAAACTGAAATAGAATGATTTCAAATGGAGAAACAGTGACTTATGTTCGATGTGACCCGTTTTGTGTGCATAATGATATGTTACTATGAAATGTGGGATTTGGTGAGGTGTGCTTCGGTAGCATAAGGCTGGGATTACCGATGCTAGCTGAACCCTCGGGCATTTTCTTTTCCTTGCATGATTTGAGATCGATCATAGTGACCCATGGATCGAGTATGCAGAGGTCATACCTCTGGGAAGGAATGTATAAGTACTGTATTGACTATCAGGATGAAACATGATTGAGAAACAGAAAAGCTGAATGTGTGATGAGGCGATGGTCGGGATACATTGAGATTATGATCGCGTTGTCGGGTCAGGTATTATGCATGGGGAGGCTCATAAGATCGAGAATTAACATGTTTGATAATGTAAGGATAGGTGAATCCTATTATTGATGGAACTCTGTAGAATTGGAGTGGTACATGACGTTCGATCATTCAGAGTATTGGGGCTAACTGCAGGATCATACTTGGTGTATGAGGTTGGATGAAGTCGAGGGTAAGGAATGGATATGATTTACGATATCGTATGAATGATTGAATTGAGTGCCAGGTATTGGCAGGGGTAGGCATCGGTGAGGCCTATGATGTTATGATAAAACAACAAAAGCAAAAGTTAAATTCATTATGCTTAGTGACCCTGGAAAGGGGTATAGAGTGATGAACTTGATGAAGGGCAGGAGTTCCCGATTTATTAGACTCTATGAGGTTGTTGGCCTGGTGGCCTACTGGCCTATGTGCGGTCATTTAAGACATTGGACCATGTCATGAGTGGATGACATGTGATTGGGATAATGATACTGATACTTGTGATTTCTGGATACTCAGACATTGAGCGAGGCTCCGTATTTCGAGTAGGCATGGATATGACTGCCCATGGGGCAGAGGTTTATAGAGAGATATGTCCCGATGTTGACCTAGTGATGGGGACTGGATTAGTGAGGTTCCATAAGTTTGATGCGAACTGATATTCTGTTTAGTTGAACCAGAAGGGTGTGAGGTTGATTATGCTTCTGGTTCACTTATATATCTGCCTCGGGAGAACTGTCGTGACGCCTACTAATTGAAATTTCGAGGACGAAATTCTTTAAGGGGAGTAGGTTGTAACGACCCGGACATTCGAAAAAAGAAAATTTGGAAAAAGTTGAAGGAAATGACGAATTTGCCCTTGGAATAGGGTGAAAGGTGGACTTTTGGTTTGAGCGGTCAAACGGACTTTGACCGATGACTATGACGGAGTTCGGGACGTCACGAGTTCATAGACAGGTGGCACGTCCGATTCCGACATTCGAGGAGAAAGTTATGATGTTCAGAAGTTTAAGGGTATTTTGGTAAAGTGGTTAAAAGGGGCCATTTGTTGACTTTTTTATCAGGACCGTGTTTGGACTTTCCGTAAGTACCGTTGGGTAGGTCTTGAGACGCTGAATCCGTAGACATGTGACAAGCGTCAATCGGAGGTCGGATGTGAAAGTTCTGGGGCATCGAACGGCGAAGGGAAATTTCGTAATTTGTCAAGGAAGGGTAAAATGGTAATGTATTCAATACTCGCTGATTCGGCCATGTTAATGGTGTATTAGGCTAAGTTAATGACACATGTACCTGCTATTTTGGATGAGAATTCAGAATTTAGTGACTCACGTTGTTCCTTAAGTGACACATGTCACCTGACAAAGAGAGATTAGTGGCAATCAAGGATGAAAATATCGATATCGACGGATATATCGCTCGCCGAATTTACGGATATCTCGCCCCAAATATCGATATCGATATCGATATCGTTTACGGTCAACAAAAATGACGGAAATTGGGTCTAAATGACGGAAATTTGGAATGAAACTTTGGCAAACACTTAAGTACCCAATAATGGTTATATAGGACTAATAAAAACTATAAAATGACTTTGATATGATAAATATATGATGAATCATATGATAGAATATAGATCTGCCGACCACTAACAGTATAAAATCTTAAAGATAAACCTAAATTTAAACATAATTTCATTGATAATATTGCATTAACAATATTGTACACATTGAATTTGATCAAAAACAAGTAGAGTGTCGACCAGCTTGAAAATTAGATTGGTCTTGAATCTCTTGATCTACCAAGACACAAAAGTTTTGCCAACTGATGCTATTTGACCAAAAGGAAATGTATTGTTGGACATAGTATTCGTATATCTCCTTTGAATGGCCTACTTTTCCTCCATAGATAGGGTAGTTCGGATTTACCCAACTAACTTCTCCATAATCTTCATGTGACATTTGAGGGAGATGGTTGTCTAACAGGGGGTGACGATATGGACCATAAGCATATGGATCATTTGAGTTGTTACTAGGATCGGTGCCTAAACTCATTGACTCAAAACTAATTGCCATGGAATCCTCAGAAGATGGGTTTCCATAACCTTCATATATGTTTCGTGTCCGAGTGTAATCTTTTCCGACACCACCGATTCCTACTCCTCCTTCTCTACACCCATGATCATAATCTTGTGTGGCATGAGTGAAATCTGCCTCTTCAGTAAATGGGCTCAAGGGTGCATATGTATCGGTTACATGTTCATTTCCCCCGTCATCATCCCCTCTGTCATCCTTGTCTTCATCGTTTGTCTCAACATCATCTCCTCCATCATCATCATCATCATCATCATCATCATCATCTGGAGATTTATTTTGATGAAGTCCCTTACTAGTAGCATCAGCTCGTAAGTCACGTCTACCGGTAGAACCAAGCATTGATCTCTCCCATGAAGACATTGTCCGCTCACTTCCTACGTCCTCACTCCCCACTTCTTCAGATAGCACTCTATCAACATTAACACCGTGTTCACTAGCAAGATGTGCTACTCGAGGGTCAGGCCTTCCACTATCATCATCCAAGTGAGCTGGCATAATCCATGCTTGAAGTGGATCAGCCTCATTACCTTCCACATGTTGACCTGCAATTTCCAACAGGTCAACGTAGTCTTCTTCCACAATTTTACCGGCTTCGGCTTCTTCATCTCTTAACTTGAGTTTCATGTTGTAATAACAGAAAACAAGTTGTTCTAACTTAGAATATGCGAGACGATTTCTTTGCTTTGTATGAATTAAAGCAAATGTACTCCAATTTCTCTCACATGCCGAAGATGATGCCGTTTGTGATAATATACGAACAGCAATTTGTTGCAAGCTGGGAGAAGCTTGGCCATATAGTTCCCACCACTCAGCTGTCATAATCAAGTTTAATGTAAGAGGCATTATAAAGTACTAAGTCATAGAATATCAAGTTAAATGCAAGTAATATACCTGGGGGCATTTTCGTTCGTGATTGTACAGCCATAGGTGAACGAAATGTTTTCCGACCATCTCTAAAGTTGATCAACTACATTAAGGCTGATGTTAATATAATGTCATAGATGTACAGATTCAAAATAACTCATCAAGATTCAAAATAACTCATCAAGGTTCATATATGGTAGTGAACTTACGTCTACTCCAAAATTTTGTAAACCCACTTGTCCATTTGGATTCAGTTTGAGGAATACTTGTTGAACTGATTGGACAAGGAAGGAGTCATGCCCAACACCTGCTTGATATTGATATCGAGGATTCAAGTAATAAGCTGCAAATCATGAATGAACTTTGCTTAGTAAACAACAATAAAATAAAATATTAACAAGTTCAATAAGATAGAAATATACCAGCGGCATGTAAGGGATGCACTAATGTTTTTTCCCATCGCTCCTGTATGATTTTAAGGACCCACTTCTTCCCTTTAAGACGGGTTATCTTTTCTTTCATTCGATTGAACATATCATATAGGATTGGCATGGTTGGGACTACCTCTGTATCAACAATTCGGAGGATGCAATATAATGGTTCATATATTGATTGCATCATCTCCAAGGACTCCCAGAATCTTTGGTCGAGGATATGAGCCTCAACCCTATTGCCTTCCACTTTCCTACTCAATGGGCTACCATGCCATTGATCACTGGTAAACAACCTTCTAAGGCCAACTTTATGCTTAACTATACTGTTTATACAAATATAGTTGGTTGCGAACCGAGTTGCACCAGGACGAACCAAGTCTCCTTGACAAAATTCATGCATCTGAGCAAGTAACCATAGATGATTATAAATGTAGTTAGTTACCTGCCTAGCATTTTTTATGATAAGCGCCATTGTCTCATTCTTCCCAATATCTTCAAATATTAGGTCGATACAATGGGCTGCACAAGGAGTCCAATAGAGCGGATAAGTCTTCATCAGTTCTTTTCCAGCCTTTTTGAAGTTCGACCCATTATCAGTAACGATCTGTACGACATTTTGTACTCCAACCTCCTGAACAACTTCCTTCAACAAATTTCCTATGTACACATAGTCTTTATGAAATTTGGAAGAATCAACTGACCTGAGAAATACAGTTGAACCCTTACTATATACCATGAAGTTAATTATGGATAACTTCGTTGGACCGGTCCAACCATCGCACATTATGGTACATCCATAAGTTTCCCAGTGTCGCTTTTGTTGCTCCACATACGCCGTCATTTCTTCATACTCCATAGGAAGATATTTATTTTTCACCTCATATGGAGAAGGAGTGGACACACCTTCACCTGCAAACCAAAACATAAGTTAGCATTTAATGCTATTTCATAAGCTAAATAAACATGTATAATAAATAAATAAATTTATTAAATACCTGCTCGTTGGGCTTCAATGATCATATTCTTAAAATGATGAGAGTTGGCTTTATTTGGAGCCACGCCTTCATATATAAAAAATTTGCTTATGTATCGACCCAACTTCTCTTTCGTCCCTTTCCACATCGATTTTACAGTCTTCTGTTGACTTCGTGCGGTTTTGTAGAGTTTTGGTTCGGGAGGAATTGAAAATGGATCACGCAAACTTTGTGATCGACGCATCTGTTGCGGTGGTTGGCGACTGCTACTGCCTCCTTGAGCACCACGCATGGACCCAACTCCATAATTGTCGACACTTCGTCGTGCCTCATCTCTTGATGCATTTACAGCAAAGCGATATGCTGCTCTCTCAGATCTATGCACATCTGGTGGATAAGCGAATCCATCATCATCCTCTTCATCATCGCTATCGTTAATCTGAATGCTCTGTTGAGTGTCCAGTGGATCTCCTCTCAAGCCAGCTCGTATATTCTCCCCAATCATATTCTTAGTCTGTTTAGCAGTATCTTTACTTTTGATCCATGCTCTGACCTCATCTCTAATAGCTTTAGGTACGTCTTTGCATTTTTGAACATTTTTTTTCGGATCAAAACCTGCTAAATGAAACTTTAATCGCGTTATGCCTCCACTCTGAAACTGATGTTGACAAAACGAACATATGGCACCGTTTTTATTTCCAGGAATTGCAATGGCATATTTCCATGCTGGGTCAACTCGTCCAGGTCTTGGGCGGCTTTCACTTGCACTTGCACTTCCACTAGCCATATTTTACCAACTAATTTAAAGGAAAAATAATTAGACTTTGATAATGACAAATAATCATAATAATAAAAATACGACTAATAGTAAAATAATATTAATAATTTTAAATTATAATCACTTTATTGAAATTATTTGAATTAAAACATATATTCCTACATTGAAATATATATTCTAAATTATAACATATTTTACCTTCTATTTTAAATGAAAAATAATTAGACTTTGATAATAAGAAATAATCATAATAATAAAATTACGACTAATAATAAAATAATATTGGTAACTCTAAATTATAATCACTTTATTGAAATTATTTGAATTAAAACATATATTCCTACATTGAAATATATATTCTAAATTATAACATAATTTTCCGTCTATTTTAAATGAAAAATAATTAGACTTTGATAATAAGAAATAATCATACTGGGACGGGTATGTGTGTAAATGGGAAGGAAACAACACAGAGCATCAGCATGCTTAACTAACACATCTCAATTTCCCCTGCTTGATCGATCAATTAGAGGAATAAAGAGATAAGTCTAAAGGAAGAATAGAACAAGTCGAAGAAGAAATGGGGAGGAAAATTACGAATGAAACCCAGGAACCCGAGACCCAAACCCTTCAAAATTTCAAAATGAACACAAAATCGAATTTGAATTTCTAGGCACTGAAACTCGAAATTGAGATTGTTTTAAGCTTTTTGGGTTGCCACGATCAAGACCACCTCAAGAACGAAGGAAATTAGTAACCAATTGACTCTAAATGGACTTGGTGACAGAAAAGGAATTCGAGGATTGAGTCGTGCAATTGAAGGGTTAGAAGGATGAAATTGAGCTGCGAATTACGTTTACATGCATCCTGCGAAGCTTCTGAATGGATCAATTGCACGAATTCGATTGAAATTGATGAAGTTCGAAGATGAACTGTGGTGATATGTTCTTCGATATTTCGAACTCGAAGTCGACTGGATTAAGGTAAGTTTCATTGAAATTAAGTTTACAGAACTTTAATTGGACCTAAAACGATGCTATTGGCTTGATCAATTTTGAAATTCAATCGAAAATGGACAGAGAACTGGTCGGGTCGTCTCGCGGGCTAAAGGACCCGTTTTACAGGAATCCGGGTCGAGAAGATGAACAGTGCCTACATTGTAGCAGGCGCATGTCTCCTACGCGCAGCCACTCACGGCGGCGCTTGAGTGCGCGTGGTGGCTCATTTCGAGGTGAGGTCAACATGAAACCTGTCCTATTTAATGTAACGAACATTTTTGAACTGGTTTCGAGGAAATCAGACACTGTTTCGATATTATTTTGAGGGTCCGAAGTTTTATGTTACGTTTAAAATACGTATTTAAATCCCGAAAAAATTGGGGAAAATTATGTGAGGTATATTAAGATGTTAGTAATCCTCGATAATGATTTTGGACAGGAATGGTGACTTCCAGAATTTACTAAAAAACGTGCAGCTCGGAAAGCGAGCGATAAGGACGATGTGTGAGTGGGCTTTTGTTTTCTACCCTGAATGCATGCATATATGTTTTAAATGCTTTATGATATGATTTGACATGATTTGGTATGATTGATGTTTTGATGTTATGATTTCCGAATTTTGGGAATATTATATTATTTTATCTGATTTGCGGCATGATTTTCGGGACAACTGTGATCTTACTGTTTTGGGCGAAGGCCCGGGATTTGAGATTGGTTTTGACTCGGATTATGAGTCGGGAAATGATTTGGTGGATTTGAAATGCTTTCTGGATATATTTTGTGGATTTATTTGAAAATGGCAACTGAGATTGCGGTTACGCAGATTTGCGTGAAAGTTATATTTTGGGCGTGAAACCAATGGACATGTGATTTTGATTGGATTGGTATTTCCATGTGATTACAGGATGATATTGATGGTTTTCAGAGTTGTGAAATAATCGGGACTCTGGTTTTATGAACTTTACGGAAATTATGTTTTGAGCTTAGACCCTGTGTTGAAAATGGTTTTGATTTCAAATGCAACTGTTTTTCACTGGTTTTCATGATGATGATATATTGTGGATTGCTTTCGGGGTGGAATATGTTTCCCCCGGAGTGCACCCTGGATTGTGGATATTATGTAACGACCCGTCCCGGAATCCGGGATTGGATTAGTAACTAATCCTGCTTAGCGGGGTTAATCAGTGATTAGTTGGGCGAAATCGGACGAACGATGCAAAATGACCGTTTTGCCCCTGGTCGTGGGTAAAACGTTGACTTTTAATGACAGGACCCATCCCAATCCCCCGGGATTAGTGCGGGATGACCCTGCTCCCGTCTGACACGAAGTGTCAAACAAGGGATATTTCCGACCTTTGCCCTCCCGGGCTATCAGAGTACGCCAGGATCCGAAGGAGGTATGTGATATCTCGGTCTCTGCTACAGTCCACATCCGATGTCAACCTGAAGGGCAGTCAAAACATTAAAAGCTGTGAGTGGACAAAAATAAAGAGTTTATAAAAACATTTTAACGAAGACATTTGTACCCTTCAGTAAAAAGCATGCATGCATTCGAAAACCGTTTAACCAAAGAAACCATATGTGGGAACTAAGCCCAAATCCATAGTGAAAGAATCATAAAGACTCAACTGTACAGGCCACTGCCCAAAACCTGTGTAAACACACATCATATATCATATCATATAGCATACATCATATATACATATAATTCACACAACCAATCCTGTCACGGTTTCCAAAGCTACGCGCGTGCTACCTAGGTCTCAATCCGAGTCTTCTCAAAGTCAAGATCAATGTCCGCAGACCACTGACCCTACCCGAGGTAATAGTAATCATAGCCTTCCTGAGAGTAAGGAACCCAACTAGGGGGTGACTCCACTCAGTTGGTGCTCCGTGACTACTCCGGGGTCCACCCAGGCCAACGACCCTCCCTGGAGGAGATAGAAGAACAAGTAAAGGAAGGTATATGAATACATATATATACATAACATAAACATTCATGTCCGGTTCCCCTGAACCGTCATGATCCATAATGACCTGACACATGTTCATGCCGGTTCCCATAAACAGGCATGTACCATAATGACCTTTCCAGAGTCCATGCCGGTTCCCATAAACCGTCATGAACTTGGAAATCCACGTAGGGTCCCTGACCCGAAATCATAAACCGTAAAGTAACTGGGTCTCGTGCCCGAACATATGACTCAACTGGGCACTGTGCCCGATATCTAAGGGTCAGTCACGACTCCGATCATAGTGATGTGTGCAACCATCCATCCAGGACCACCCTCAATCCTGGTATGTCGCTGTGAACGTATCAACTGACGCGACCACCACAAGATCATGGAGCACTCATCACCAATCGATATCCTGAACCGTCAGCACTCCGAAGTCGAGCCTCCCCAGGCTGCTCGACAACGAATCGTGCATCATGACCTCTCCGAATGGAACACATCCCAAACCGGAGGCGAGCGTCGTATC
Organism: Prinsepia uniflora; assembly: GCA_032719365.1. Taxonomy (NCBI): domain Eukaryota; kingdom Viridiplantae; phylum Streptophyta; class Magnoliopsida; order Rosales; family Rosaceae; genus Prinsepia; species Prinsepia uniflora. Next base: position 42,441,625 of record CM064869.1, on the reverse strand, counting down.
GTTGATCGCCGTGCACAAAGCACCCGTCGCGACCATGATTTATACCCGAAGGTCGTAAATAGCGTCATCTTCCCTAGACAAAACCAAATGGGTCTCATACCCGAGTTTATCCTTTTAGAATTCCAAAACCTTTTCATTTAGAACAACAAAGACATACAGACCCCATATAGGCACCGTATAGGGCCGAAACCTCGAAATACGTGCCTATATGTAACCAAACATCCAAATGCACTCATGGTATCACAAACAAGTATTTAAAACATATAATAAACATTAATGCATGCACCAATTTAGAAAACAAGGTCCACTCATAGACCGTCCGAGCTGCCACCTCGATTTGCGTGCCATAGGCTCTCCCGAGCCAATCCAACCTCTCCAGGTCATCTTGACCTGTCCAAATCATATCCAAAGGTTACTACTAACCTATACAAGTAAATATTAAGAACCCTAAACTTTCCCAGAAAAGTCAACGTGCCCCGTACACGTTTCTCGAGGTGAAAACCCTCAATTTGACCAACTTAACGATCTCCGATCAACCCAAAACCACCGCCATTGGATCTGGATCGTCGAAACCTTTAAAAAGGCTCTGGGCCCACTTAAAATACTATTCACACGTGCCCCCACGCTCCTGGTCAACGCGTGGGTCAACGCTGCTACAGTATCTACTAACGTCAGCTTGACGTCATCACTGACAGTCCTGACAGTGACACGTGTCACACTCCTATTGGCCCATTTTCTGACATGTCAGCTGATATTTTCAGACCTGACAATGCTGCCGTCATCCCTGACATGATGACGTCAGTAGGATGACGTCACCTGTCATCCCTGTCCTCCCGCCGGGTCGACCCGAATACCTTCAACCGGGTCGCCGTGACCAGTGGCTTGACTCTGCCGGTTCTCCGCCGTCCGGCCACCAAAACTCTCCCCGTTTGTCCCATTTTCATCCCCTCATCCTAACCTTCAGTTTTATGGGTTTAAAACTAGGAAAAAACATCAAACCCGTACCTTCCAAGCTCATCAATGGCGGCCGTGACTTCCTCCGCCGTTCATGGTCGTTCCAGGCCATCCCCATCCCCAAAACTAATCATATTCGACTCCCAGGAGTACCAGCAACCTAACCTAAACCTTAGAATCGAATAAAAAGCAATAAAACTGAGTTTTGAATTTTTGAATATTTTTACCTCGCGGGTTCTCTCTCTTCGCCGTGTCCTCCGCTGTGGCTGGTCGTGGCTTGCCATCCTTAGTCCCTCCACACTCTCTCACGGTCATGTTCAGCTCACACAAGAAATGAGTGGTGATAGTGTGTGTGTTTCGGGTTTTTGGAGGAAAAGGAAGAAAATGAAAAATGAAGAAGAATGATGAAGGTGATGTCGTGGAAGGGAAGGGAGAATGAGATGATGTGATCAGATGAGAGAGGAGAGGATTGATTGTAACGACCCGTCCCGGGAAATAGGGTTAAGACGGTGATTAGTGAAGGATTAGTGAGCTTAATCGGTGGTTAGTTAGTCTCGATAGGGTCGTTAGCATAGAATGACGATTTTGCCCCTAGGTTGGGTAAAATGTTGACTTTGAGTTCGGGCAGTCAAATGGACTTTGACCGATGACTTAGTTCGGGACGTCACGAATCCGTAGATAGGTGGTACGCCCGAGGAGGAAGTTATGATGTTCGGAAGGTTGGGGGCATTACCGTAATTTGGTTAAACTAGGGGGAAAAGTTGACTTTTCGTACGACCGGTTTTTGACACGTTGACCTAGGACAGTTAGGTAGATCTTGTCATCCTGAGTTTAACGACAGGCGGCACGTGTTCATCGGAGTTAAGATGTGTGAGTTACGGGTCTAGGAAGGTAGTGGCAAAAGGGTAATTTTGGCTTAAAAGGAAGGATATTTTGGTCTTTTGCACATAGGGATTTGTGCAATAGAGAGGGACAAATGGAGGGCTGAGATTGAGCCACTTGGGAGAGGAGTTGTAGGATGGTGACACGTGTAGGAGGGCTAGAGGATTCTAGGGAAAACTGGTCCAATAATTTGGGTATTGTGCTCGTGTACCCGTGTGTGTGAGTGTTCGAAGAAGAGAACAGAGACAGAGAGTTGGGAGAATTCGACGGTGACTGCGTGTGTGTTTGTGTGAATTGATGAGTGAGGAGTGACCAGAGATTGAGAGGGAGGCAGTGAGAAGGTTGGGAGGTGAGGAATTAGTGTGTGTGCGAGGTGTGAGCTCAAGGGAAACAAGAGAAAACAGAGAGGAGTTGAGAGCTTGTGGTGGTGTTGTGGCCGTGTACGGTACAAGTGAACTCGAAGGGAATCTGGGGAGGACTCTATGACCTCCAAGGAGTGCGGCGGTGAGCACGGCGGCGACGACTGCAGGTAATTTCGAAGCCCTGTGTAAGTACTCTATTTTTCCGTGAATTTCAAACTGAGAATCGTGGGTTTGGAGTATGAGTCGAGGGACTGGGGGAGTTGGGTGAGCATCAGTGAAGTCCTAGGAACAGTTTACGGTGGTCGCCGTGACGGGGGGTGACCTGGTTGAATGGATCGTGAGACATGGGTTGTTCGTGTTTTTGGTTCGAGCTTGAGTCGACGGATTAGGGATGGTGTTGAGGTGATTGAGTGAGGGGAATGAATTCCTTAAGATTGAACGATGAAGCTGTGAAGAAAGGGAGGAAAACGGAGACGGGACAGTGAAGAACCGGGTGCGTCGGTTCAGACCGATTTAATCGAGGTAGACGACAGTGAACAGTACCTCTGTGTGCAGGCGCGTGACGTCCACGCGCAGCCAATTTGGTCGGCGCGTGGGGGCGCGTGCGGCGACGGTTGGGAAAACGGTCAACATGGTTTTTGGTCTAGGTGTTGTGACGAGTCTATTGGACTTGCTTTCGGCTTAATCGGACGTCGAATCGAAGTAGTTCCTCGAAGTTGAAGGTTTAGGGTTCTGGTTCGTTATGTTTAGGACCCGGGGATTTTTGGGGAAAATTAGATGGACCTTCGTAGACGTGTTAGTAACGTTCTTTGGTGATTGTTGATAGGATCGGGATTTCCCGAGGAAGCTGAGGGACGTACGGGGCACGAGTGACTTGCCGGTAACTGTGAGTGGACCCCTTCTCTAAACTCGAGCATGCATAACTGTTTTCTATAATTGTTTTATGGTTTTATATATGATTTCATGATTGTTGAATATGCTATGTTGGTTTTACATAATTGCACGGTTTTCGATAAATAACGTAATTGGCACGTTTTACGAGGAATGTCGATTTCCGAGTATAAGGCCATGGTTTTGGGGTTTTCAAATGAGAACTGGTTTTGAATGCTTATAAAGGGATTTTGGAACATGATTTTAATAATCAAGGTTTTCGGTTTTAGAATCGGATTTCGAAAAGCGGAATTTGGTTTTGAAATTGAAAAGTGGAATTCCGGTCTTGGGTTCGGAATGACGGTTCTGGACGCCGGAAGGGCTTCAGACCGGTGATTTCGGATTCGGGTTTGGATATGGGTTTCGAAAAGGTTTTCAAACGGTTTTGGATTGGATTTGCTGGATCTGAATATTGGGTTTAAAGACCCGGATATTGATTGACAAGGGACGGGCCCGGATTGGGTTTAAAGACCCGGATTGAGTTTAAAGACTCGAGAGTTTAAAGACTCGGATATTATTGAGGCTTGGATTGAGTTTAAAGACTCGGATAGATCCAACAGGTTTGATCGGATTATGATGGCTTGGTATTTATGTTTTACGATACGGTTTTATGATGCTTATGATATGATTTCCATAACTGTTTTTACAATGATTCTGTAACTGTTTTAATGGTGATGATTACGTGATTTAGAACTGTTTTCATCTAATGGGTTATGCATGTGTGTTTTCAAAACGGAGGGCTAAAACCCTGGTTTTATTATGAAATGGTTTTCGGAAATTAAATTATTATGGTCCACTCACACCTTCTGTTTTTAACTTGCCCTCCAGGTCTTGGAGCTAGAGCGGGGTTCCGGCGTCGAGGCAGCGTCGAGGCAGCGTCGAGGCATAGAAGTTGCGAGAGCGACCTCTGAGTGCTTTAAATTTTCCGTGTGCGTGTATCTGGTTTACCGTTTTTCTTTCTTTTGTATGTAGTACTATGCTCTGTAAATTTTGACTTCGGGATGTTTTATAGTTCTCCAGCATCTGACTGGGTTATTGTAGTAGTTTACGTTGGTGTTGTGTCGGGGTGTCAAACGGGAACAGGATTTACCTCAGTTTTCGGGGTGAAACCGGGGTTGGTCCTGACAATTGGTATCAGAGCATAGGTTTGTTGAGTTCGTCGGGTTTGTCGGTCCTGTGAGGTTGTGTTTAGGTTGTCTAATTGTTTCTATGCCTCTTTCAGCGTGCTCTTGACGATGCCTCCGAGCCATAGACCCTCTCCATGACCTGAAGATGAAGCAGCAAGAGGGACAGAGAGTGCTACGATTGAGTGAGCCCAGCGGCTCGGGGCTACGACGTTTAGTGGTGGGGCAGATCCTGAGGAAGCCCAGAGGTGGATCACGAGACTTGAGCGGGTCTTTGCAGTGTTGCATTGCCCACCGGAGGATCGAATGCTACTGGCTACTTTCTTACTGGACAGTGCGGCGTACGAGTGGTGGTATACCCTCGAGTTGTCTGGCTGGGATGCCCACACTGTGACCTGGGAGACGTTTCGGGAGAGATTCTTAGATCAGTATTACCCTCGTTCTTTTCGAGATGCTAAGGAGGCTGAGTTTCTGCAGCTCCAACAGGGGAGTCTGAGTGTGGCTGAGTACGAACAGAAGTTTCAGATGTTGTCTCGGTTTGCTCCTGGGTTTGTGGCTACTGAAGCCGAGAAGTGCCGTAGGTTTGAGTTGGGTCTGCGAGGTGAGATTCGAGCCATAGTGACGGCTGGATCGTGTTCTACCCTCTGAGAGTTGTCCGACGCTGCGGTAAGGATTGAGGCTAGCATGCCGGTACGACAACGGGAGCCATCTTTTCCTGGATCTTCGAGTTAGAGGGTACCGAAGAGAGGTAATTTCAGTGGAGCATCGTCGTCGGGCGATGATCGTGTTAGTAGATTAGGTAGTTTGCATAGTTCGTGATTCCGTGGTTACCGAGCACAGCCGACTCCGCAAGCTAGTGCGAAGTCTGTTGCGTCGACGGGGAGACCGAGTGGTGGATCAGGTCGGGATGTTTGTTTCTACTGTGGGGAGCGAGGTCACTTCCGAGGTGAGTGCCCACTGTTGCCACAGGAAGGTGGTGTAGGTCGAGGATCGGCGGAGCCTAGACAGAGTTCAGTGTCAGTGGTAGTACGTGAGGATGTACTCTATGAATTCTGTTGGGTACTCTATATGAGGTATTTTAAAATACATTTGTTTTTCTGTTCATAGGGTTTCCCTTGCTTACACCATAAAGTTTTCGTGGGACTGAGAAAGGATTAGAAGTGGTAACCTTGTAGTTGGGGAATGGTGTGAAATACCCAAGGTGGAGATAATAGATAGGAAACCCAGGAGAAGTTGTTGTTGAATTAGTGTGGATTACCGGGCAGGAGACCCCTAGTGTTGGGAACGAGCTATGGAATTTCGGGGACGAAATTATTTTTAGGAGGGTAGGTTCTAACGACCCGTCCCGGGAAATAGGGTTAAGACGGTGATTAGTGAAGGATTAGTGAGCTTAATCGGTGGTTAGTTGGTCTTGATAGGGTCGTTAGCGTAGAATGACGATTTTCCCCTAGGTTGGGCAAAATGTACACTTTGAGTTCGGGCGGTCAAATGGACTTTGACCGATGACTGTGACGTAGTCCGGGACGTCACGAATCCATAGACAGGTGGTACGCCCGATTCCGACATCCGAGGAGGAAGTTATGATGTTCGGAAGGTTGGGGGCATTACCGTAATTTGGTTAAAGTAGGGGGAAAAGTTGACTTTTCATACGACCGGGTTTTGACACGTTGACCTAGGACAGTTAGGTAAATCTTGTCGTCCTGAGTTTAACGACAGGTGGCACGTGTTCATCGGAGTTAAGATGTGTGAGTTACGGGTTTAGGAAGGTAGTGGCAAAAGGGTAATTTTGGCTTAAAAGGAAGGGTATTTTGGTCTTTTGCACATGGGGATTTGTGCAGTAAGAGAGGGACAAATGGAGGGCTGAGATTGAGCCACTTGGGAGAGGAGTTGTAGGATGGTGACACGTGTAGGAGGGCTAGAGGAAGAGAACAGAGACAGAGAGTTGGGAGAATTGGACGGGTGACTGCGTGTGTGTTTGTGTGAATTGATGAGTGAGGAGTAACCAGAGATTGAGAGGGAGACAGTGAGAAGGTTGGGAGGTGAGGAATTAGTGTGTGTGCGAGGTGTGAGCTCACGGGAAATCAGAGAAAACAGAGAGGAGTTGAGAGCTTGTTGTGGTGGTGTGGCCGTGTACGGTTCAAGTGAACTCGAAGGGAAGCTGGGGAGGACTCTGTGACCTCTAAGGAGTGCGGCGGTGAGCACGGCGGCAACGACTGCATGTAATTTCGAAGCCCTGTGTAAGTACTCTGTTTTTTCGTGAATTTCAAACGGAGTATCGTGGGTTTGGAGTGTGAGTAGAGGGACTGGGTGAGTTGGGTGAGCATCAGTGAAGTCCTAGGAACAGTCTACGGTGGTCGCCGTGACGGGGGGTGACCTGGTTGAATGGATCGTGAAAGAGGGGTTGTTCGGGTTTTTGGTTCGAGCTTGAGTCGACGGATTAGGGATGGTGTTGAGGTGTTTGAGTGAGGGGAATGAATTCCTTAGGATTGGACGATGAAGCTGTGAAGAAAGGGAGGAAAACGGAGACGGCACAGTAGAGAACCGGGTGCGCCGGTTTAGACCGGTTCACTCGAGGTAGACGATGGTGAACAGTACCTCTGTGTGCAGGCGCGTGACGGCCACGCACAGCCACTTTGGTCGGCGCGTGGGGGCGCGTGCGGCGACGGTTGGGAAAACGGTCAACATAGTTTTTGGTCTAGGTGTTGTGACGAGTCTATTGGACTTGCTTTCGGCTTAATCGGACGTCGAATCGAAGTAGTTCCGCGAAGTTGAAGGTTTAGGGTTCCGGTTCGTTATGTTTATGACCCGGGGATTTTTGGGGAAAATTAGGTGGACCTTCGTAGACGTGTTAGTAACGTTCTTTGGTGATTGTTGATAGGATCGGGATTTCCCGAGGAAGCTGAGGGACGTACGGGGCACGAGTGACTTGCCGGTAACTGTGAGTGGACCCCTTCTCTAAACTCGAGCATGCATAACTGTTTTCTATAATTGTTTTATGGTTTTATATATGGTTTCATGATTGTTGAATATGCTATGTTGGTTTTACATAATTGCATGGTTTTCGATAAATAACATAATTGACACGTTTTACGAGGAATGTCAATTTCCGAGTATAAGGCCATGGTTTTGGGGTTTTCAAATGAGAACTGGTTTTGAATGCTTATAAAGGGATTTTTGAACATGATTTTAATGATCAAGGTTTTCGGTTTTAGAATCGGATTTCGGAAAGCGGAATTTGGTTTTGAAATTGAAAAGTGGAATTCCGGATTTGGGTTCGGAATGACGGTTCTGGACGCCGGAAGGGTTTCAGACCGGTGATTTCGGATTCGGGTTTGGATATGGGTTTCGAAAAGGTTTTCAAATGATTTTGGATTGAATTTGCTGGATCTGGATATTGATTTTAAAGACCCGGATATTGATTGACGAGGGACGGGCCTGATAGGTCCTCAAATAAGCATTATTTTATATTATTTTATACCCTTTATACTTGCTTTTAATATTAAAATATTAAATAAATTGATAAAATAATTTATTTTGTGATTTTTATGTTTAGATAAATAAAATTTGTAATTTGGAGCATTTTGGCGAAAGAATCGTCTCGATCGGAATTATAACGAATAAATTATGGACGAAATTTGGTGAAAATATTAATTAATTTACATTTTAAATTAATTAGCTGCAGCCCATTTTTTTTTGCAGCCCAAAAAGAAGTTGACAGGACCCGCCCCGATCCCACAGGGATCACAAGGGGACGTGCCCTGCTCCCGTCTGACACCCAATAATTCATACCAATTTTAACCTCAAAACATCAATTGCATAAATAACCAAATTAAAGTCATACATCAAATCCGAATTAAACAGATGTCAGACAATGGATGAATTCCAAAATTACAAGTTGCGAGCACGACTCTAAAATAAAACCTGCGGGCAAACCACCCAACAGGGGTTCAGGTACGCAGAAGTAGATCTATGCCTCAGCCTCAGGTTCCTCCTCTACCTCAGTATCGTGACCTAAAGGGGTTACCAAAAACATTAAGGGTGAGTGGACCGAACTCAAGTTTATAAAACCATTTGATAAGTAAAACATATAATTTACCCCTCCGTTTTCCAAACATGCATGCATCATTATTTAAAATCATAAACCATATAATATGAACCATAAGGCATGTAATAAAACCATAAGTATAATTTTAGTTGCTGCACTACACTCTAATCCCGACATCACCTGATGTTTGACGTTCTTGACGCCTAATAAGGTCACAATAATAATAAGGCTACGCGCGCCACTCGGGTCTCAATTTCCGAGTTAAATCCCCGAATCCCGTTCGGGTACAGCATCACCTGATGCAGCATCATCTGATGCTTAGCGTCATAGACGCTGGACGTACTAGACGTTCGTGACCTCTCTGGGGTACCTCGCCGGAGGAGACAATATAATATGAAAGGATCTATACAGTGCAGTACCAAATACATTTTATTAATATCCACATGCAAAGCATATATATACATAGATAAAATCCGAACCAATCATTAATTTTCATCAGACGGGTCTCAAGCCCAAATACCGTGAAATATGCCATAACCATATTTTCCATATCATCAAAACCATTATTGTTTTAGCATGTGAATAAGTATAATAAACCAGAAAACATTTATGCACGCAAGGGTTTAAGAAAATGGCCCACTCACTGTACGATCCCGCGGTGAACCTGCGCGTACGAACTTGTATCGGGAGTATCGTACAATTCCTGTCAGTCCAAATCACATGTAAGGGTCACTACAAGTCTTAAACGTTTAACCACAAAGTCCAAAATAAAAACCGGCTCGGGAAATCCGTCGACACGTTCCCCGAGGCAACCGGCCCTAAACTGACCCATCAAAAACTATCTCAGATCAACATGGTTACTTCACCAAAAATGTTCAGAATGATGAGAGGGATAAAAGTCATGTTGATCGTGATCGGAGATAAGCCCCAACGCGCCCTCACGCGCCGCCCAAAGTGGCTGCGCGTGAAAGTCATGCGCCTGACATTGTAGCTACAGTGTCAGCACCTTCACCCCTTTGTCTGTAATTCGGGCCTGCCACCCGCGGCTTGACCCGGTTAATTACCCATCAATTCCTACTCGATTTCAATCCAATTTGATCCTAACATGTTAGTTAAACATTCAATTTAAGTTCTGGGTGATTAATTTGCCAAATCGAATCCTCAAACGGCCCTTCGACCCGTGATCAACCAAACGGGTTGATCACCCCAACTCACTGGTTTCTAAACCGAAATCAAATTAACCTTTCATGAAGCACCATAGTATCACAACGAACTGGAAAACACACTCAATTGAATCAACACTCACCTGGAAGTAGCCGTCCAAACCTCTGAAATTCCTCTGAACACGGCAGTCACCGTCCCAGCTCACCCGTGGCTGGTTGCCTTCGATTTTGATATGGTTGTGTTCCAAATGCTCCCAGAAAGCTTACTCTACGATTAGATTGGCTCAACACACCGTAGAAATCAAAAACCCGATTTCCCTCCAAAAATTCCCGAAATGGTTTCTCTCTGGTTCCACCCTTATTTTCAGTCCTTTCAATACCAGAGTGAAGCTCACACACTATATAATCAGTTTTAATGAATTTCAAGCCGTCCCAGAAGCTCGTGGGTGTCCAATGGTCCACTGAAAAATGTCCCCCGAAAAGCTTCGAACTTGAATTAATAATAGGGTCGTGCACGGTGGATGCAACAGACCACGGTCTAAAGCACCAGACACTCCCAACTTTCCAGCACACAATTGCACAACCAATTGCACGATTGAACCACCGCACATGATGGTGCCGCCCATGTCCCCCGCGGCCTGCTACAGTAACCAGGGCAAAAAGACCAAAATGCCCCTGGTTCAATAATTACCAAAATACCCCTCACTTCCTAGACCCGTAACTCAGCCATACGAAGTCCGATTTTGGCGTGGCGCCTGTCTACGGACTCAGGACGTCGAGACCTACCCATCGGTCCTTGAGTCGCGTGAAAATTAATTGTCAAACGAAAAGTCAACATTTTCGCCCGTGAAGTCCAACTTACGGTAATGCCCCTAAACTTCTGATAGTCATAACTTTTCCCTGATCGTCCGAATTGGACGTGCCACCTGTCTATGAGCTCGTGACGTCCCGAACTACGTCACGGTCATAGGTCAAAGTCCATTTAATTCACCAATCAAAAGTCAATAATTTGGCCATACCAATCATAAGGGTGAAAGCGTCAATTCACCCATTAAATTGAAATATTAAAATCCTCGAATGTCCGGGTTGTTACAACCTTCTCCCCTTAAGAAATTTCGTCCCGAAATTTCAAAGGAACAAATGAGGAAATTGATCTCGCATCTGAGCCTCAGGCTCCCATGTGGCTTCTTCCACATTCTGGTTTCTCCAGAGAATCTTCACGAGAGGGATCATCTTCCGACGTAATACCTTGTCCTTCCGATCCAAGATCTGTACTGGTTGTTCGTCAAAAGCTCAAATCCCCCCGTAGTTCGACAGGTTGTTCCCCAAGTACATGAGAAGCATCACGTACGTACTTCCGTAGCATCGATATGTGGAAAACATCGTGAACTCTAGATAGTTCTGGAGGTAGCGCCAATCTGTAGGCAACTCTGCCAATCCTCTCCACGATCTCATAAGGTCCGATAAAACGCGGACTCAGTTTCCCCCGTCCGCCAAATCGGATAATCCCTTTCCACGGAGATAACTTCAGGAAGACAAAATCTCCCACTTCAAATTCCAAGTCTCGAATCCGTCGATCGGCATAACTCTTCTGGCGATCCTGTGCCGCCTTCAGTCTCTCCTTGATAACACGAACAGTTTCCATGGTTAAATCCATCAATTCCGGCCCTACAGCCGCTCGCTCTCCTATCTCCGTCCAGCAGATAGGTGTCCTGCACTGTCGACCATATAGTGCCTCATAAGGTGCCATCCCGATGCTCGCCTGATAGCTGTTGTTGTAAGCGAATTCCATCAATGGCAAATGAGTATCCCAAGAGTCCTAAAACTGTAGTACACATGACCTCATCATGTCCTCCAGGGTCTAAATGGTTCTTTCAGACTGTCCATCGGTCTGTGGATGGAAAGCAGTACTGAAACGTAGGGTTGTTCCCAGAATAGCTTGCAAACTCTTCTAGAACCTGGAAGTGAAACGCGGATCACGGTCGGACACGATCGATTCCGGCGTACCATGCAATCGTATGATTTCTTTCACGAACAATTGAGCCAGTCAGTTAGGTTTATAGGTCTCCTGAACTGGCAGAAAATGGGCTGATTTGGTTAACCGATCCACGATCACCCATACTCCGTCAACTCCACTCTGAGTCCTTGGTAACTTAAACACGAAGTCCATGGTGATGTGATCCCACTTCCACTCGGGAATCGGAAGTGGCTGCATAGCCCCATACGGTCTCTGCCGTTCGGCTTTAACCTGCTGACAGGTTAAGCATTTGCTCACGAACTCATCAATATCCTTCTTCATTCCTGGCCACAAATAATGGTTCCGGAGGGTACGGTACATCTTTGTACCTCCCGGATGCATAGCATAAGCCGAACTATGGGCCTCCTCAAGAATCTCGGCTCGTAACTCTGCCACTGCAGGTACACACAAACGGCCAAATTTCACAAGTGCTCCATCGTCCCGGATGGTAAAATCCTGTCTCCCATCCGCATCGACCTCAATTCTGTAAATACAGAGTATCGGATCCTGAAGTTGTGCTTCGATAATCTGATCAATCAGTATAGGTCGTACATGGAAGCTGGCCAACAAAGCTCCACGTTCATCAGTACCCAAAATAACTCCCGTCTTCCGGAGTTCCACTAGTAAGTGAAGATACACCATCCCCAGGTGTGCAACTGATCCCGCTGATTTCCTGCTGAGTGCATCCGCCACCACATTGGCCTTACCTGGATGGTACTCGATCGTACAGTCATAGTCCTTCAGCAGTTCCAACCATCTCCGTTGTCTCATGTTAAGCTCCTTCTGAGTGAATAGGTATTTAAGACTCTGGTGGTCGGTGTATATCCAACACGTTGCGCCGAAAAGATAATGCCTCCAGATTTTGAGAGCATGAACCACCGTCGCCAACTCCAAATCATGGGTAGGGTAGTTCATCTCGTGGGTCTTCAGCTGCCGGGATGCATAGGCGATAACCTTGCCAGTTTGCATCAATACGCAGCCCAGACCTTGCAGCGATGCATCACTGAAGACCACAAACTCTCAACTGTCATCCGGCAATGCAAGGACATGTGCAGTGGTCAATCGATCCTTCAACTCTTGAAAGATCCGATCGCACTGCTCGTCCCAGATAAACTTCACTCCCTTCCGAGTCAAACGAGTCAATGGTGCAGCAATTTTGGAGAAACCTTCCATGAATCTCCGGTAGTAACCTGCTAATCCGACGAAACTCCGCACCTCGGTCACCGTTGTCGGTCTAGCCCAGTTGGTTACCGCTTCTGTTTTCTGGGGATCCACGCAAATCCCATCCGTTGATATCACGTGTCCCAGAAAACCAATACTGCTCAGCCAAAACTGACACTTGCTCAGTTTGGCGTACAATTGCTCTTGTCTCAGCCTCTCCAAGACCACCCGTAGATGTTCCTCATGTGCACGGGCGCTCCGCGAGTACACCAAAATATCATCGATGAACACAATCACGAACTTATCCAGGTAGGGTCGGAAGACCCGGTTCATCAGATCCATGAATGCTGCTGGAGCATTCGTCAAACCAAAAGGCATAACCAGGAACTCGTAGTGTCCATAACGGGTTCGAAAAGCAGTTTTCGGAATATCCTCCTCCGAAATCCTCAGTTGGTGATACCCAGACCGCAAATCAATTTTCGAGAAGCACTGAGCTCCCCGCAACTGGTCAAAAAGGTCATCGATCCTGGGTAGAGGATACTGGTTCCTCAGTGTCACCTTGTTGAGTTGTCGATAATCAATACATAAACAGAGACTTCCCTCATTCTTCTTTACGAACAACAGTGGTGCTCCCCATGGTGAAGTACTGGGTCGGACATATCCCAAATCCACCAACTCCTGCAATTGAGTCTTGAGTTCTCGTAACTCGGCCGGCGCCATCCGGTATGGTGCCTGGGATATAGGTCGAGTACCCGGGAGTAGTTCAATAGTAAACTCGATCTCCCGCGATGGTGGAAATCCAGGTAAGTCTTCCGGGAACACATCCGGAAACTCACGCACCACCGGTATCTCGTCGATACCCAGAGTATCAACCCAATCCGACACGACATGCGCCAGAAAACCCTGGCATCCCTTCCGTAGAAGTTTGGTAGCAGTAAGTGACGAAATCACTTCAGGAGGCGAACCATTTCGTTCCCCGTGAAAGATAACCTCCGGTAAACCCGGGCTCCGCAGAATCACTTGCTTGCTACAGCAGTCGATGAGCGATCCGTGCTCCGACAGCCAATCCATCCCTAGGATTATAGCGAAGCCGTGGATATCCAGAATAATTAAGTCTGCTGGTAAATCCACATCCTCAATTCTTACCGGGCACCTCCGAATCACCTGATTCACAAGGTACACGATGCCCATCGGGGTGCCAACACCCATTTCACAATCTAAAGCCGATACCACACAATCAAGCATACCAGCACAACTCTTCGAAATAAAAGAATGTGTAGCCCGCGCATCCATCAATACACGTACAAGAAGGTTTAAGATATGTAGTGTACCTATGACCACGCCTGGGGCAGTCCTCGCCTACTGCTGGGTCATTGCAAACACTTGGGCCCTCGGCCCTCCGTTCCGTCCGCGCCCGCGCGCGTCACGCTCTGCACCACGGTCACCTCCCTGACCGCGACCTCCATTAGTGTGGGAAGCCGTGCTCTGCACCACACTAGAGCCCCCAGCGTCGTTGTTCTTGGACAACTGCGGGCAATTACTCGCATAGTGGCCCTCTTCTCCGCAAGCAAAACAAGTTACTGGCCTTGGCCTGTCCGAATGCCAGCCAGAAGCACCGCTCCAAGATGAGCGTTGCCCAGAGTTGTATCCAGATCCTCTGCCCTGAGAGCCTCCACGTCGACCTGACCAGCCACGACCCTTGAAGGATGAGGGTGCTCCCCTGTAGCCCCCTCCCTTATTGTTCTTATGGACCGATGGTCCACGATGTGGGCGATCCTGACGTCGCCCCTTGCCCGAAGGTTGCCGTGTCTGGTGTGCCGCCAGACTGGCCTCGACACGCACCGCAGCGTAGACCATATCTCTCAGAGAAGCATGAGTAGTAGCAGTCACACTTGCCCGGATCTCCCCTCGGAGTCCAAGCTCGAACCTTTGGCATTTGTCCTCCTCCGTGCTCACGAATGATGCAGCGAACCGGGAAAGTTTCCCGAAAGTTTGCTCATAGTCCGCAACGGACATATCACCATGCTCCAGTCGCAGGAACTCGGCCTCCTGTGCCGCGCGGAACGATCGCGGGTAGTACTGGTCCAGAAATCTGGAACGGAAAGCTTCCCAAGTAGTGGTATGGACAGACCACCCAGACATTTCGAGTCCGTGCCACCACTGGTAGGCTCCTCCTTCCAGTAAGAAGGCCGCCAAGGTCACTCGTTCGCCCGGAGGGCAGTGCATCACCGAGAAGATCCTCTCCCACTTGGTGATCCAATCATGAGCATCCTCGGGGTTTGATCCCCCGCAGAAAGGAGTGGCTCCCAAACGTTGATCCCTTTCAATGCTCGCGCATTCCATCTCCCTCTCTAGATCCTCATCTGTTCGAATATGAGGAATTCTCCTAGGAGGCATAACCAACTGTCAAGGGGCATAGATCAGAAAACAATATTCTTAACAGTCGAAAAGTAACTAGTACTAATCGCTAGTCTAGCATGCTGACCATACCCTAGTACTGACCACAACCTAGTGCTCTGATACCAAGCTGACAGGATCCGCCCGGATCCCACAAGGATCACAAGGGGACGTGCCCTGCTCCCGTCTGACACCCAATAATTCATACCAATTTTAACCTCAAAACATCAATTGCATAAATAACCAAATTAAAGTCATACATCAAATCCGAATTAAACAGATGTCAGACAAGGGATGAATTCCAAAATTACAAGTTGTGAGCACGACTCTAAAATAAAACCTGCGGGCAAACCACCCAACAGGGGTTCAGGTACGCAGAAGTAGATCTATGCCTCAGCCTCAGGTTCCTCCTCTACCTCAGTATCGTGACCTGAAGGGGTTACCAAAAACATTAAGGGTGAGTGGACCAAACTCGAGTTTATAAAACCATTTGATAAGTAAAACATATAATTTACCCCTCCGTTTTCCAAACATGCATGCATCATTATTTAAAATCATAAACCATATAATATGAACCATAAGGCATGTAATAAAACCATAAGTATAATTTTAGTTGCTGCACTATACACTCCAATCCCGACATCACCTCATGTTTGACGTTCTTGACGCCTAATAAGGTCACAATAATAATAAGGCTACGCGTGCCACTCGGGTTTCAATTTCCGAGTTAAATCCCCGAATCCCGTTCGGGTACAGCATCACCTGATGCAGCATCATCTGATGCTTAGGTTCATAGACGCTGGACGTACTAGACGTCCGTGACCTCTCCGGGGTACCTCGCCGGAGGAGACAATATAATATGAAAGGATCTATACAGTGCAGTACCAAATACATTTTATTGATATCCACATGCAAAGCATATATATACATAGATAAAATCCGAACCAATCATTAATTTTCATTAGACGGGTCTCAAGCCCAAATACCGTGAAACGTGCCATAACCATATTTTCCATATCATCAAAACCATTATTGTTTTAGCATGTGAATAAGTATAATAAACCAGAAAACATTTATGCACGCAAGGGTTTAAGAAAATGGCCCACTCACTGTACGATCCCGCGGTGAACCTGCGCGTACGAACTTGTATCGGGAGTATCGTACAATTCCTGTCAGTCCAAATCACATGTAAGGGTCACTACAAGTCTTAAACGTTTAACTACAAAGTCCAAAATAGAAACCGGCTCGAGAAATCCGTCGACACATTCCCCGAGGCAACCGGCCCTAAACTGACCCATCAAAAACTATCTCATATCAACATGGTTACTTCACCAAAAATGTTCAGAATGGTGAGAGGGATAAAAGTCATGTTGATCGTGATCGGAGATAAGCCCCAACGCGCCCTCACGCGCCGCCCAAAGTTGCTGCGCGTGAAAGTCATGCGCCTGACACTGTAGCTACAGTGTCAGCACCTTCACCAGTTTGTCTGTAATTCGTGCCTGCCACCTGCGGCTTGACCCGGTTAATTACCCATCAATTCCTACTTGATTTCAATCCAATTTGATCCTAACATGTTAGTTAAACATTCAATTTAAGTTCTGGGTGATTAATTTGCCAAATCGAATCCTCAAACGGCCATTCGACCCGTGATCAACCAAACGGGTTGATCACCCCAACTCACTGGTTTCTAAACCGAAATCAAATTAACCTTTCATGAAGCACCATAGTATCACAACAAACTGGAAAACACACTCAATTGAATCAACACTCACCTGGAAGTAGCCGTCCAAACCTCTGAAATTCCTCTGAACACGGCAGTCACCGTCCCAGCTCACCCGTGGCTGGTTGCCTTCGATTTTGATATGGTTGTGTTCCAAATGCTCCCAGAAAGCTTACTCTACGATTAGATTAGCTCAACACACCGTAGAAATCAAAAACCCGATTTCCCTCCAAAAATTCCCGAAATGGTTTCTCTCTGGTTCCACCCTTATTTTCAGTCCTTTCAATACCAGAGTGAAGCTCACACACTATATAATCAGTTTTAATTAATTTCAAGCCGTCCCAGAAGCTCGTGGGTGTCCAATTGTCCACTGAAAAATGTCCCCCGAAAAGCTTCGAACTTGAATTAATAATAGGGACGTGCACGGTGGATGCAACAGACCACGGTCTAAAGCACCAGACACTCCCAACTTTCCAGCACACAATTGCACAACCAATTGCACGATTGAACCACCGCACATGGTGGTGCCGCCCATGTCCCCCGCGGCCTGCTACAGTAACCAGGGCAAAAAGACCAAAATGCCCCTGGTTCAATAATTACCAAAATACCCCTCACTTCCTAGACCCGTAACTCAGCCATACGAAGTCCGATTTTGGCGTGCCCCTGTCTACGGACTCAGGACGTCGAGACCTACCCATCGGTCCTTGAGTCGCGTGAAAATTAATTGTCAAACGAAAAGTCAACATTTTCGCCCGTGATGTCCAACTTACGGTAATGCCCCTGAACTTCCGATAGTCATAACTTTTTCCCTGATCGTCCGAATTGGACGTGCCACCTGTCTATGAGCTCGTGACGTCCCGAACTACGTCACGGTCATAGGTCAAAGTCCATTTAATTCACCAATCAAAAGTCAATAATTTGGCCATACCAATCATAAGGGTAAAAGCGTCAATTCACCCATTAAATTGAAATATTAAAATCCTCGAATGTCCGAGGTGTTACAAAAGTGCCCAGCCCATTCCGGTTTGTGCAGGCCAGCCCAGCAGCAGAAAGAAAAAGCCCAGGCACTCCAGGCCCAACCCGCACAGCCACCAGCCCAACAAGTCAGCCCGCGTCGTCCTTCCTCCAGCCCAGCGGACCCGTTCGACAAGCGCCGGCCGATCTGCTCTTCCTCCAGCCCGCGTCGTCCTTCCTCCAGCCCGCGTCGTCCTTCCTCCAGCCCGAGTCGTCCTTCCGCGTGTACCGATCCGTTTTCCTCTCTTCAACAGCCTGCAGCCGAGATGCAGCTCTCCTCTTCAGCAGTTAGCCACCGAAATTCCTGCTCTCTTTTCCAGCACACTTCCACTCAATTTGCAGCCACTTTCCAACCACTTTCCAACCCAATTTTACAACTTTTCAACTCAAACCACTTCTAAACATTATCACAAATCTTTATTACTCATCATTCCATTATTCCACATTTTTTATTGTATTTTTATATTATTTTTTGGTAGCTTTCTCCACCTATAAATAAGGTTTCAATTCATTTGTTGAAAGACACCTTCTTTGAGGCACACATTTGAGCCTTCCTTAAGAGAAACTTTGGCAAAATATTTCCAATACAAAGTTTAGAGTTTGAGTTCATATTTCCCGAGTTTATTTCCTCCATCTTCACACGGTTCTGCCTGCTGTCAGGGTTCCTTGTGAAAAATCATCTTTTTTCTACTTAAACTCTTATTTTTTTTATTGGTTTTGATTATAGTTCAATATATGTGAGGTTTTTCTTACTAATATTTGTAAGTGTTAAATGCAATATCCATGTGTCTTACTTTATGAATTTTAGTTATTTTATACATTTTAGTGCTTCATACTTCAATTCAGTGTTAAGTGTTTTATCCGCTGTCGGTGCATTTAAAGTAGAATTGAAGAGACTTAATGTTGATCGCTGTCGGCGCATTCAGTCAAAAACAAAAGGTGAATCATATTATAAGTGTTGTCCGCTGTCGGTGCATTTATAGTATTGAAAAATGTATGAAGGTAATTAAGACGATTAAGGTAAAATTTCGTGATTGATTTAATATTTGCAATTATTAGAGTGTTGGTAAGATATGTGCTTTAAGAAGGTCACTTGTACATAAATTAGAGTAGAAGTAAAATTAGTTTATTTATGCTTTTACTTATTTACATGATTACAAACCTTTTCAAAACCCCCCTTTTTATTCTGTATTTTTTTATTCTTTTATTCTTTTATTCTTTTAATTCTTTATTCTTTGATTCTTTGATTTCTTTATTATCTTATTCATCTATTCTTTAATTTATTAATTCTTTGATTATTTAATTCTTTGATTATTTAATTCTTTAATTCATTATTCTTTTATTCATCTCCCACTAACACATTATTAATGTCCCTAATTTCCCCAGTTAAGAACGATCCCTATTTATCAATACTACATCTACACAAAAAGGGTTTAAATTGCATAACACTCGAATTACATGTTTAATTTAATGCGTAGTTTGGGCGTAGTCAATTTTTGGCGCCGTTGTCGGGGAAATTGAAAATAATTTTTAATTTGTTAGT
Source organism: Prinsepia uniflora (assembly GCA_032719365.1). Lineage (NCBI taxonomy): Eukaryota > Viridiplantae > Streptophyta > Magnoliopsida > Rosales > Rosaceae > Prinsepia > Prinsepia uniflora. Next base: position 42,422,313 of record CM064869.1, on the reverse strand, counting down.
GTATGTATATAAATTGTGCATATTATACCTGTTTATAAATTTTACTTTTGTTAATATTATATTTGTTTATAACATTTACTTACTTGTTTATATTTTATTTATCCATCTTAGTTTTGTTCTTATTATTTTTGTTTAATGTTCATACTTTAATTATTCATAGTTTTAATTTATACTTGTTCATAAATGTTCATAATTTTTTTTTATATATTTGTTCATATTCAAATTGTTTATGTAAATTTAAAATTCTATCATACTTGTTCATAATTTAATTTAATTTGTACTTGTCATAAATGCATATTGTACATATTCACTTTTCCTTACTTTTAATTAATTAATTTTTTTTTCTTTACACTTTCTAACTTTTTCTTTAATCCATTAACTTTAGTTTTAATCCATAAACTTTTTCTTTATTCCTTTAACTTTAAATTTATTCTATTAACTTTTTATTCCACTAACTTTTTATTCTACTAACGTTTTATTCCATTAACTTTTTATTCTATTAATTTTATTCCATTAACTTTTTTATTCCACTAACTTTTTATTCCATTAACTTTTTATTCCATTAAATTTTTATTCCATTAAATTTTTATTCCACTAACTTTTTATTCCATTAACTTTATTTCATTAACTTTTTATTCCATTAACTTTTTTATTACACTTATTTTATTCTTATATAATTATTTATTTGGTTATGTCTTGATAAAATTTAAATTTAAATTAAAAAAAATTTGAAATAAAAAAAAATTGAAATAAAAAAAAATCTTATCTTAGCTTTATGTTAGTGTTAATTCATACTTGTAAATAAATGTTGTATATATGTTACTTGTTACCTTTTATACTTGTTCATAAATTGTTCATAACTTTTATATTTCATAGTATACATGCATACTTGTTCATAATAGATTTTCATTTATAGTTGTTTATAATTCTCTTACTTTCATATTATTTTTGTTCTTACTTGTACATAATGTTCATTCTTTTTAATTGTTCATAAATGCTTATGGTAAATATTCACTTTTCCTTATTTTTATTTTTATATTGTTTTTGTAAATTAAAAAAAAAAGCATAAAATTCGTAAAAAAAATAATAATATTCTTCATTTATTTAATTTTTAAATTCCGAAAAAAATTAAAATAAAAAAAAAAACTTTCTTATCTTCACTTTGTGTTAGTGTAAATCTAAATTGTTAAATAGATCTTATACATATGTTAGTTTGTTAATGAGAAATTATTTTGTAAATATCATTACTTGTGAATGAAACCATACTTGTAAATAAATTGTTCATACTTGTATAAATTGTTCATACGTAAATTGTCATGTTATATTTGTAAATTGTGCATAAAAACATACTTGTAAATAGTTCTTGCATTCATGCATTAGTCTCGGATATATATAGAACACTTGTGCTTCGAAATTTAGATTTTGATCTTTAATTGGCGAAGACTCTTTTGTTAACTCTCACACACGGTGATTGTTAACATTTGAGTCATCTTAATTCATCTGGAGTAAGAAATTTTCGAGGGTGATCTCATAACGGGTTTTGGGTTTAGGAAAGGGACATCAATGGAGTTTAAGCCTCGGGATGTCTTGAAATTAGCCATGCCTCTTATGTGTATTCTTTCTAACCTGGTCACCTTTGAACTTGCCCAAACAGTTGAATTAATCCAAGATATTTACTTGGGCCGCACGGACGTATAAGTCTCCGTCTAAACTTTGTGGCTATGTGAACCATATATATCTTTGACTTCCCCCGACATGTAAATATTGTTTATATCTTAATTTACATTATTTGTCATGACAAAGTTAAATTGCATCTTTAGTTTAACTAACTTGCATCTTTCATTCTAACTTGCATTTCATCTTTCATTTAACTTGCATTTTCACTTAACTTGCATATTTAGTTTAACTTGCATTGCACACTTCCTCTAACTTACATCTTTAACTCAAATTGCATCATTAACTTCAATTTGCATATCTAACTTGCATTCTTGACTAACGTACATCTCTGACTAACTAACTTGCATCTCTGTCTAGGCTGGATGGACGTTAAACTTCAAGCGCTTGTTGGGAGACAACCCAATGTGTTCCCGGGATGTGAAGGAGTCATCAATACAGATTTGCTATCCTTTTACCCTTCACTCTCTTTTATTTTGTTTATTTAGTGTTTTCCTATTATTTTCGTAAATCATCTTCCTTACTTTGATTCTATGTTTAATTACTTCGTATTTTCCTACATTGAGGACAATGTAGAATTTAAGTGTGGGGGAATGGTTTACAATTTTAATTGTCCCAAAAAAAAAATTAAATATTAAAAAAATTAAAAATTAAAAAAAATAATTTACTGTTTTGAATCTTTTTGTTTTAACTTAGTATTTTTATGAGTCTTAAGTTGCCATTTAACTTGTCAATAACATAAATGAACAGAAATGAATATGTTATGGCCATAAAGATAATCACTACAACTTGAATTTGTTTGTTAATATTTTGTGATTAAGTGTTATAACTTGAAGATAATGCATGTAAATTGGCATATAAACGAGCATGATAAGATAAGTATGAATCATATGAACCTTATGTGAGCTTTAGAACTTTATATACATCTTTGATGAGTGATTCATAAGTTCTTTGTTTAAATTGATATACATATGTCTCATAACTGCTTGCCATAGCTTTTAATGAACTCTAGAGTACTAGAACTTATTCTATGTGATTTTCAAAGCTTTTAAGTCAATAAACTCTCTGATTTTGGAAATGATTAAGGCATTAGGGTTAACACCACAAATTCAAACATCCATGTTCCTTATTTTGTGAGCACAAGTTGCGACCCCCTTAGTTTTAACCCTTTTGAGCCCACATTAAGCCTTTCTTTCATCACCATGATTATCTAAACACTTGAGCTTAGTATAGACATCCTTTATCCTTGTTCCAAGAACTCGGTTGAAGACATAATGATTGTGTAAAGAGAAAATAATGATGTTGGAAAGACTTTTATGTGAATTATTTGGGTTTACCGACTCAAGCTTTGTTGTATTGTTGACATATGTTATTACTTTGATATAAAAAAATAAAATCAAAAAAATAAAAAATAAATAAAAAAAAAGTTGAGTCTCGATCAAGGTAATAAGGTTTGGTTATGTAATGTTTGAGTTAAGTCCCTTACATTGGTAAATCCAACACAAAGAATGAATTCGAGGCCCAACAAGATGAAATTAGGCCTATGTTCGAAGGGATGGATCACGGACATCATTGCACTAAGGTTGGGAAGCTATGATACGTTTTGGGAGTCTACTGAGTCTTGGAACGAATTGAGCACCACTTGTCCTATATTTTCCTTGCCTCTAAACTTGGCCCCATTACAACCTTCGTAATGACCTTATGATCCTTAAGATGGTAAATTTTGATTAGTTGAGTTAATCACTTGAGTAAGCTTATGGTTTTGGTTCATTTGCGCAAGTATGTGTTGTTTTTATCTTGAGGTGTTTGTTTGAGATTTTGCAAAAGTACTTCATTTCGATTATGTGAGTATTTCTCACATACTTTGAGTGCAAACACAAACCCTCACAAATTGAGTGAACTTATGAGTGCATATCCTTGTGAGTTGATTCATACTTGTTTTATTCATGAAGAGATCCATTTCACCATATTTACTCATTATCTTTCTTGTTGAAACATTTTGTCATCATGTATTAACTCTTGAATTCCATATGTTTAAATGTTTTAAGTGGAAATCTTTTATACCATGATTATAATAATGAAATATTGAGACAAATAGTTAAAGGTTACTTGTTTGAGTTCGTAGTTTGATTTTAGTATTTGCTAGGGACTAGCAAAGTTTAAGTGTGGGGGTATTTGATAGGTCCTCAAATATGCATTATTTTATATTATTTTATACCCTTTATACTTAACTTTTAATATTAAAATATTAAATAAATTGATATAATAATTTATTTTGTGATTTTTATGTTTAGATAAATAAAGTTTTTAATTTGGAGCATTTTGGCGAAAGAATCGTCTCGATCGGAATTATAACGAATAAATTATGGACGAAATTTGGTGAAAATATTAATTAATTTACATTTTAAATTAATTAGCTACAGCCCATTTTTTTTGCAGCCCAAAAAGAAGTGCCCAGCCCATTCCGGTTTGTGCAGGCCAGCCCAGCAGCAGAAAGAAAAAGCCCAGGCACGCTAGGCCCAGCCCGCACAGCCACCAGCCCAACACGCCAGCCGCGTAGTCCTTCGTCCAGCCCAGCGGACCCGTTCGACAGGCGCCAGCCGATCTGCTCTTCCTCCATTCGGTGCGCGCGTCCCGATCCGCTTCTCCTCTCTTCAGCAGCCTGCAGCCGAGATGCAGCTCTCCTCTTCAGCAGTTAGCCACCGAAATTCCTGCTCTCTTTTCCAACACACTTCCACTCAATTTCCAGCCACTTTCCAACCCAATTTTACAACTTTACAACTCAAACCACTTCTAAACATCATCACAAATCTTTATTACTCATCATTCCATTATTCCACATTTTTTATTGTATTTTTATATTATTTTTTGGTAGCTTTCTCCACCTATAAATAGGGTTTCAATTCATTTGTTGAAAGACACATTCTTTGAGGCACACATTTGAGCCTTCCTTAAGAGAAACTTTGGCAAAATATTTCCAATACAAAGTTTAGGGTTTGAGTTCATATTTCCCGAGTTTATTTCCTCCATCTTCACACGGTTCTGCCTGCTGTCAGGGTTCCTTGTGAAAAATCATGATTTTCTACTTAAACTCTTATTTTTGTTATTGGTTTTGATTATAGTTCAATATATGTGAGGTTTTTATTACTAATATTTGTAAGTGTTAAATGCAATCTCCATGTGTCTTACTTTATGAATTTTAGTTATTTTATACATTTTAGTGCTTCATATTTCAATTCAATGTTAAGTGTTTTATCCGCTGTCGGTGACAGGACCCGTCCCAATCCCACTGGGACCACCCGGGGACGTGACCCGCTCCCGTCTGACAATGACTCTAAACATACCAAAAGTACCCTTAAATAAAAACCGAAGACTCACATAGATAGATAACGTACAAACACAGTGTTTAAAGTGATACTGTCAGACAAGGGAAAGTAAAATACAACATGTGAGCACACTAGTCAGAGTACATTTATTCGGTGCTCAACCTACCCACAAGTGGGTGTACAGGTGCACAGGTAGGAAAGTACAGCACAATAACAGTATAGTTTACCCTATGTCCCCCGGACATCCCAAACAAAATCCACATATAATCCAGACGGGTCTCATGCCCAAAACATTGTAATAACATATATAAGCAGTTTATAAGACTCATCAGTGGAAATAGTAAAATAGTTTATGCATGCAAGCCTTTTATAAATCAAACAGCCCACTCACACTCGGTCCTTGCTGCTCAACGATCTCTATAAACCTGTATTATTATTCCTGAGGGTTACTTAAGGACCCTATAATATCAATACCAAGACCCTAGAACAGATCCGCCTCAAAATCGCATCCCGGGCACTATTCCCGATGCTTCAAACCCCATTTTGACCAACATAACGATCTCCGATCGACACGAAACCACCTCCATTGGATCCGTATCGTCGAAACCTTGAAAATGGTACCGGCCCCACCAAAATCACTATTCACACGCGCCCCCACGCGCCTGCTCAACGCGTGGGTCAACGCTGCTATAGTACTGCTGACGTCAGCAGTGACGTCATGCTGACGTCAGCATGACGTCATCACTGACACTTGTCAGGTGACACATGGCATGCTCTGATTGGTCCCTGGTCTGACAATATCTGACAGGATGACGTCATCATGACGTCAGAAGTGACGTCAGCATGATGACGTCATCATGCTACAGTATCGGGTCAGACCCGTTTGACTGGAACCGGGTCGCCGTCGACCCACGGCTTGACCCGATTCAACCGTACGATTCCGGCCACCATTTTCGACGGGGTTCATCCCTCTAGGGTCGTCTAGGTCTGTTCTATGGTTCTACAACCTCAAAGTGGAAAGAAAATGGGAGAAAACTCACCAGTTCTTCTCTGAAACTCACGGCCAAAGTCCGATCGCCTTCTCCGGTGATCCACGCCGTCTCCGTCGTCCAAACCAGTCGTGGTCGACTCGTCTCTCACCCTAGAACATTTCTAACATCACACAATCAATTTCCTAGCACTAAAACACGATGGTTCGAAACAGGGCAGTAAAACGGGTTTTCGGGTTTTCGACCTGACCGCCGCCGTGACGCCGCCGCAGGCCGTGCCGTCGTCCAGTTAAGCTCCTGGGGTCCTCACGGTGTAGACTGGAGCTTCCCCTGCGTCGAGGTGGTGTGGTTGTCACGGTTTGCTTCTTGGACCCGTTTCCGTCGTGTTTCGGGTCTGAGTTTTTGGACGGGATTTCGGACGGGAAAATGGACTGGTGGTAGCTGGTGGTTGCACAGGTTGTGAAGACCAGATGATGGTGGTGCTGTGGGTGGTCGTTTGGTGCGAAGAGGATGGCTGGTTTGATCACCTTGGTCGAGAGAAAATGGAAGAAATGCACGGGTTTCTGGAGGGGGGCTGTATGTGTGTTTGTAAGAAAAAGGCAGAGACAGATCGTGCATGAACAAGGGAGCAGATGAGAATGAAGGGCCAGGATTCAATCTGGCCAGAAATCCAATGGCTGAAATCAAATGGAGGGAAAATAAATAATATAAAAATAGATTAAATAGTATTAGTTGCTTTATGGGAATAGTGTAGGCTTGGATGGGTGACACTTGTCACCAATCCATCGGTTTGATTTAAATATTAGGTTGGCACGGATTCCCGTAATAAATTAATATTTTATTCCGTTGTTCTCTGTTTGTAAATTCCGCTAAAACGCTTCCTTGACCATAACTTCTTCATACGAACTCCGATTTCGGCGTGCCACCTGTCTACGGATTCGTGACATCCCGACCTACGTCATAGTCATGGGTCAAAGTCCAAATTGTTGCCCGGGCCAAAAGTCAAGGTTTCCCCCCCTTCAAGGGCAAAATAGTCTTTTTACATTAAAATATTATTATTCTCGGTTCGGGTCGTTACAGTCGGTGCATTTAAAGTAGAATTGAAGAGACTTAATGTTGATCGCTGTCGGCGCATTCAGTCAAAAACAAAAGATGAATCATATTGTAAGTGTTGTCAGATGTCGGTGCATTTATAGTATTGAAAAATGTATGAAGGTAATTAAGACGATTAAGGTAAAATTTCGTGATTGATTTAATATTTGCAATTATTAGAGTGTTGGTAAGATATGTGCTTTAAGAATGTCACTTGTACATAAATTAGAGTAGAAGTAAAATTAGTTTATTTATGCTTTTACTTATTTACATGATTACAAACCTTTTCAAAACCCCCCTTTTTATTCTGTATTATTTTATTATTTTATTCTTTTATCCTTTTATTCTTTGATTCTTTTAATTCTTTATTCTTTGATTCTTTTATTTCTTTATTCTCTTATTCATCTATTCTTTAATTTATTAATTCTTTGATTATTTAATTCTTTTATTATTTAATTCTTTAATTCATTATTCTTTTATTCATATCCCACTAACACATTATTAATGTCCATAATTTCCCCGGTTAATAACGATCCCTATTTATCAATACTACATCTACACAAAAAGGGTTTAAATTGCATAACACTCGAATTACATGTTTAATTTAATGCGTAGTTTGGGCGTAGGCAGGGCCCGGATTGGGTTTAAAGACCCGGATTGAGTTTAAAGACTCGGGAGTTTAAAGACTCGGATATATTGATTTTCCCCCATAGGCCTGTTGAGTTTAAAGACTCGGATATTATTGAGGCCTGGATTGAGTTAAAAGACTCGGGAGTTTAAAGACTCGGATAGATCCAGCAGGTTTGATCGGATTATGATGGCTTGGTATTTATGTTTTATGATACGGTTTTTGACACGACCCATCCCAATCCCCCCGGGATTACCATGGAATGTGTCATGCTCCCGTCAGACAAGAGGTGTCGGACAAGGGATAACCTGTTGCCATTGCCCAACCGGGCTTCCAGAGTGCGTAAGGATCGATGGAGGAGGTGTATGATGTCCCAGTCTCTGCTGCAGTCGCATCCGGAATCAACCTGAAGGGCATTAAAAACAAAAGCTGTAAGTGGACGAAAATAAACAAGTCTGTTTAAAACATTTATAAGACATTTATGCCCCTCAGTAAAACCATATGCATGCGCCAAAAACCAATGATCACACATTTATTTAGAAATAACCATTAGGGCCTTAGCTCGGAAACCAAAGCATAGTTTCAATTTCCAAAAGTCAATCCAAGAGTTATTTCATAAATCCAGTAATATGAACCATAAGGCATATAATATAAACCTTAACCATAATTTTAGACACTGCACTATACACTCCAATCCGACATCCCTGATGTCAATAAGGTCACAATCACAAGGCTACGCGTGCCACTCGGGTCTCAATTTCCGAGTTCAATCCCCGAAGCCCGTTCGGGTACAGCATCCCAGATGCTTAGCGTCATAGACGCTGGCCGTACTAGACGTCCGTGACCTCTCCGGGGTACCTCATCCGGAGGAGACAATATAATATGGAAGGATTTATACAGTGCAGTACTAAATACATTTTATTGATATCCACATGCAAAACATATAGGTATACATAGGTAAAATCCGAACCGATTGTTACGTTTCATCAAACGGGTCTCATGCCCAAATACCGTGAAACGTGCCATAACCGAAATATCATCAAAACCATTTATTGATTCCAGCATGTGAACATATATAAAATGTAAACCAGAAAACATTTATTCAATTCCATTTTAGGGTCCCCGACCCGCAATCACATGTAGAAATCAACTGGGCCCCTGCCCGATTCCACAAGTTAACTGGGCCCCTGGCCCGATTTCGTAGTTCAACTGGGCCCCTGGCCCGATTTTACTTTATTCAAGTTCGTAACCGTTTCATGAAATCATATCCAACCACATTTATGGAAATCGGTGCAAATCCAGAAAACCTTGGTTTACGTGCAAATACGTAATTCACCTCGAAATACGTGAAATCATTTTAAATTCACCGATATCCAAAGTAAATCATTTAATCATAATTATAACAATCATAAAACAGTTATGCATGCATCGAATTTATGAAACCAATGTCCACTCACAGACCGTTTAACTGAGCGCCTCGATACGCGTGCCATAGGCCTTCCCGGGCCACACCACTATCACCGGGACTCCCAATCCTGTTCAAATCACATTAGAGGATTACTAACCTCATCATTACCATCCTATTTAAGTCCCGTAATTTTCCCGAATTTTTAACTATTTTTAAACTGGATTTAAAACCTTCGGACATCCCGAACAATAACGAAACGGTGTCCGATCGATATGAAACCAATCCCAAAATGTCCGTTACATCTAAAAGATTAAACGTCATGTTGACCTCACCTCGAGATTCGTGCCCACGTGCCGTCACGCGCCGCCGTGAGTGGCTGCGCGTGAAATCCACACGCCGTGAACAGTGTCACCAGCCTAACCCGTATTTTTGGTAAACGGGTCCAATTTACCCGCGATACAACCCGGTTCAATGTCCATCAATTCAGCCTTAATTCCTTCAATTGATCAATCAGTTAGTTTCGTTTAAAGTCCAATTACAGGTCTGTAAACTCAATTACACAAATCCTTACCTACAATTCCACGATTCGATGATGAACACCAAGAACACTCCAGTTACTGTTCGTTCATGGAATTCCTTCAATTCCAATTGATTTCCTTAAATTGATTCAACCAGAAGCTTCCATGGACTCCGTTAAGGATTTCCCCCAACTCAATTGCTTCAATCCTGCGCTCAATCGTCACGACTCAAGCTCGAACACCGTCACTATTCAACCAAACCCGTTCAGAGCCAATTGGGCATGAATTCATCTCGTTTTTGATTTGAAACAACTCGTCTCAACCTCAGGAAGCTACTTCCAAGCCCCAACTCGTCTCTGTCTCCCTCACCCGAACAATCCCCCGTGTAATCCCAGTTGAGTTAGTCTCTGAATTCTCTCCAATTCCTCACTCTCAGTTTCAGAATTGGAAGAGAAATGAAGGTGGCAAGAAAATGGCATTTGGTTGTACACGGCCAAGAAAGCAGAAGAGGTTTAATGGAAATTAAACAATAATTTAGTTAATTAATTAATAAAACATAATCATAATGTTCCCCCAAAACATGGATCCTGGTCTTAAGCCCCAAATTAAGGGATGAGTGACACTTGTCACTCATCCAAGTGTGTTCAGTCACCGGGTACTGTTCATTATTATATTATTATTTTAATTGGAGCCTCGGTTCGTAAATTCGTTTCCTTGACCATAACTTCGTCGTCGAATCTCCGATTTCGGCATGCCGCCTGTCGTTGGATTCGTATCGACGAAACCTACGTAACGGTCCTTGGCCCTCGGCCATCGGACATCTCGGTCAAAAAGTCAACATTTCCCCTTATTTCATCCAAATTACGAAAATGCCCTTGCACTTCCGTACATCATAACTTCCACCACGAACGTCGGAATCGAACGTGCCACCTGTCTATGAACTCGTGACGTCCCGAACTACGTCACGGTCATCGGTCAAAGTCCATTTGACCATCCGAAATAAAAGTCAACGTTTTGCCCACGCCCAGAGGCAAAACGGTCATTTTGCACTATTCGTCCGAAATCACCCAACTAATCCCAGATTAGTAAATCACAATTAAATATTATTAAATCCCGATATTCGGGACGGGTCGTTACAGTTTTATGATGCTTATGATATGATTTCCATAACTGTTTTTACAATGATTCTGTAACTATTTTAATGGTGATGATTACGTGATTTAGAACTGTTTTCATCTAATGGGTTATGCATGTGTGTTTTCAAAACGGAGGTCTAAAACCCTGGTTTTATTATGAAATGGTTTTCGGAAATTAAATTATTATGGTCCACTCACACCTTCTGTTTTTAACTTGCCCTCTAGGTCGTGGAGCTAGGGCGGGGTTCCGGCGTCGAGGCAGCGTCGAGGCATAGAAGTTGCGAGAGCGACCCCTGAGTGCTTTAAATTTTCCGTGTGCGTGTATCTGGTTTACCGGTTTTCTTTCTTTTGTATGTAGTACTATGCTCTGTACATTTTGACTTCGAGATGTTTTATATAGTTCTTCTGCGTCTGACTGGGTTACTGTAGTAGTTTACGTTGGTGTTGTGTCGGGGTGCCAGACGGGAGCAGGATTTACCTCGGTTTTCGAGGTGAAAGCAGGGTGGGTCTTGACATTGATGGTGAGGATTGAAGGATTAATTTAGGATGGATGGCTAGCATTAATTGTTAGAAAGTTTAATTATAAAATAATTAATATAATAGTATTTAATTATGTGAGATTCCTTTTTTAGGGGAAGTAACCAATAGGATGAGTGTCACTTGTCACTCATCCATGGGACCCACCAAAATATCTGCCCAATCAGATCTTGCCAACTCAGTCTCGTCTCGAAGTACGTGCATAGTAAAACCAAACTTCCGTGACCTATAACTTCTCCGTTCGAAGTCCGATTTCACCGTGCCGCCTACCTATGGATTCGTATCGTCCTTATCTACGTAACGGTCTTCTGCCCTCGGCCATCGGACCTCTTGGTCAAAAAGTCAACATTTGCCCCTTTTTAACCAAAATTACCAAAATGCCCCTAAACTTCCGAACGTCATAACTTCCTCCTCGAATGTCGGAATCGAACGTGCCACCTGTCCATGAACTCGTGACGTCACGAACTACGTCACGGTCATCGGTCAAAGTCCATTTGACCGTTCGAATGAAAAGTCAACATTTTGCCACCATCAGGGCAAAAAGGTGATTTCGCATCGTTCGTCCGATTTAGCCTAACTAATCTCAGATTAGCCTCATTAATCGTGATTAGTCATTAGTCTAATCTAGGAATTTGGGACGAGTCATTACAACCTTCCCTCCTTAATTAATTTCGTCCTCGAAATTCCAACCGTTCTTCCCTCCTTAATTCAGTTTCGCTCTCGAAACTCTAACTATCCTGATTCCACATGCACCCCGTAGAAAGTAGAATTGACCTCTCAACACGTGTACACTCGTACACCCACTAACCAGAACAATACTCGTATGCAACCAGACGTACCATTAACACTCACGTCGCAACGACTACATTCGACCAAGTCGAATGATAGTAACCATACGTTCCGAATTGACACCACATGTCAAATCTACCGTTTTCGTTGACACAACAACTCGACGATTCCTTCCTCAATCACCAACCTATCCTGACGTCTGCTCCCACTGGGAGTCACCAAATCTCACTCATCGATCCACGCTGACACCTCCGACAAACCGTCACCACTTGACAGTCGCCAGTCGAAAGCTAACACTGTACACCCTTGTGGTTACACTAACCACCAACTTACTCAACCTTGAGTGAACACTTACCCACAAAACATTTCACTCAATCTGTGTGTAACTACCCATCAGAAATACCATGACCCAACGCACAGTATCTAATGTCTAGTCCACGACCTCAACTAATCCGATGGTATCAGAACCAATCCGACTACCAACACGTTCACCGACGTACTATTAGTATAACCTGTATACCATCACAAGGCACCACAAGTATGCCCAGTATCGTACCCCGGACAACGTACAAAGTATGTACATCTACCCATCAATCAACCTACAACCACCTAGGTTGTAGCCAATCACGTTTCAATAATGAAGTCCATTTGTCCAATCCCAGACTAGACAAATCGAAACACCAACCCATTATCTATTTCCCAAATCCGAATCCGAATCCGCAATTTCGTAAGAAATCCCGAATCCAAACCCAGAAATCATATCCATAACTATGTCCAAATCTGAATCCGAAATCATCATTTCGTAAGCTAGCATTTGGAATAACCATTCCGAACCCAAATCCATAAAAGAAAATCCACAGTCAAGCTCTAGAACCAAATCCTGAATTGTCACCCAGAATCCGATTCCAAAACCCAAATCCAGAAATCCTCTTTCAAGTTCCAAAATCAAATCCTGAATCATCATCCAGAAATCTGATTCCATAACTCGAAATATCGTTCATGTCTACCGAGACGTAGCATAACCGAACCTATCGGTTACCTGCTCAATCGATTACCACATTACCATCGATTGACTTCATAGGGAAGCCAATCCCAACATCCTCAACTCAAACATCCAAGTAAGAGTGATAAACTCTCCACCTATCTGGATCATCCAAATCACGATCCAGATCCATAACGATACCCAAAGTCCTAAACCAACTCCCACATCTTAAATAGATCAGTCAACGACGAGACACACCGAGACTGTGGGTTCTCACTGATTACCTCGTATCGATCCTTTTCATTCCACCTAGGAAAATCAAGAATGATTCAAAGCAATGACATCAAAATCCATCCTACGTGAATGCAACCAAAACTCGCTGCACTCACCACGTCACTTAACCCAACATCGTCTGTCACCAAGCAGAAAATGAGAAATCTCAGTCACCTAACTTCGATTTACCCAATTCCTCATGATGACCCAAAACAAATCCCAGGTCTACCAACCAATACACGATCAGCGTACTGGTGACGCAACCATCGTCTACAGTCATCTACCGTCATCTACCACCGTAGAACCTGAGAAGTCGCCCTAATGACTTCGAAATACCCAATACCAATGCGAAAAACCCGCATTCCTCGTGTGACCTCAATCGCAATCTTTTGAGATTCCGAAGTTCCAACAAGATTGGGAACAACATACCCGGACATCAACCACGTGTCCATAACTATCCGTGATCCACTCCCGAACCACAGATACCGAACATATGCCCATCTCGACGGATGTGACTCAACGTCATCACAATCACTGGCACCAGCACGAACGCTAGTACCAGCACCAACGCACTATCACCTGTCAGCATCAGCACACAAGCATCCTCACTAGCATCAGTACTGACGCTAGCACACCGTGTACAAAACTGACAACCCTGGATCTCCGCACATACCGAGCGATGACCCCGTACCTCTGCTCGTATGGGAGAAACTCTGCCTCCCTCGTACCCAACACCTCTGGGTACAGTCACCCTGAAAACTCATACGATAAAAGGACACGTTCCCTGAACGTCCCCGATTCCCAACAACCGTAACTTCGACCACTCTCGGTAGTAGTGCCTACCACCGACTCGTGCAGACCTAAACACCAAACATCTCGATATTCAGGCTCCGCATCCAACGGAATCAACTGCTCGTACCAACTACTATGTATCCCCGCTCTGGGATTCCATCGACAAGTACCAACCCTGATAACTTGTCCAACCAAACTCTAACCAGTCGTAACTCGACTCAACCAATCTGATCATCGGATTGTCACAACTCCAAACCAGTCGTCGGAACCGATCCTACGAAATCGTGAAGACGATCCCAACTAACCGTGTCACGATCCAAAACTCTAACGTAATACTACGTTCATCCTTTCATAGAGTTCCACACTGTCATGCACGACCAAACTATGGCAACCCCGGCATCACGTGCCGAAGCAAGACGAACCACGATACAGTCCTACTAACTACCATATCGGTACCCCACTATCAGGTTGACCACGAACTGTAGCCCATTGAGATATCACATCCTCGACCTACATAATACTCCAAGAGCTCCATGGTTGCTCGAATAGAGACAACCCCGCTCTGATACGCAATCCTATGCTCTGATACCACGTTGACAGGACCCATCCCAATCCCCCCGGGATTAGTGCGGGATGACCCTGCTCCCGTCTAATACGAAGTGTCAGACAAGGGATATTTCCGACCTTTGCCCTCTCGGGCTATCAGAGTACTCCAGGATCCGGAGGAGGTATGTGATATCTCGGTCTCTACTACAGTCCACATCCGATGTCAACCTGAAGGGCAGTCAAAACATTAAAAGTGTGAGTGGACAAAAATAAAGAGTTTATAAAACATTTTAACGAAGACATTTGTACCCTTCACTAAAAAGCATGCATGCATTCGAAAACCGTTTAACCAAAGAAACCATATGTGGGATCTAAGCCCAAAACCAAGATTGAAAGAACCAAAATGAAAATGACCATATGGGCAACTGCCCAAATCCATAGTGAAAGAATCATAAAGACTCAACCGTACGGGCCACTGCCCAAAACATGTGTAAACACACATCATATATCATATCATATAGCATACATAATATATACATATAATTCACACAACCAATCCTATCACGGTTTCCAAAGCTACGCGCGTGCTACCCAGGTCTCAATCCGAGTCTTCTCAAAGTCAAGACCAATATCCGCAGACCACTGACCCTACCCGAGGTAATAGTAATCATAGCCTTCCTGAGAGTAAGGAACCCAACTGAGGGGTGACTCCACTCAGTCGGTGCTCCGTGACTACTCCGGGGTCCACCCAGGCCAACGACCCTCCTCGGAGGAGATAGAAGAACAAGTAAAGGAAGGTATATGAATACATATATATACATAACATAAACATTCATGTCCGGTTCCCCTGAACCGTCGTGATCCATAATGACTTGACAAAGGTTCATGCTGGTTCCCATAAACCGTCATGTACCATAATGACCTTTCCAGAGTTCATGCCGGTTCCCATAAACCGTCATGAACTTGGAAATCCACGTAGGGTCCCTGACCCGAAATCATAAACCGCAAAGTAACTGGGTCTCGTGCCCGAACATATGACTCAATTGGGCACCGTGCCCGATATCTAAGGGTGAGTCACGACTCTGATCATAGTGATGTGTGCAACCATATATCCTGGACCGCCCTTAATCCTGGTATGTCGCCGTGAACGTATCAACTGACGCGACCACCACAAGATCATGGTGCACTCATCTTCGATCGATATCCTGAACCGTCAGCACTCCGAAGTCAAGCCTCCCCAGGCTGCTCGACAATGAATCGTGCATCGTGACCTCTCCAGAAGGAACACATCACAAACCGGAGGCGAGCGTTGTATCGTTGATCGCCTTGCACAAAGCACCCGTCGCGACCACGATTTAGACCCGAAGGTCGTAAATAGCGTCATATGCCCGAGACAAAACCAAATGGGTCTCATACTCGGGTTTATCCTTTTAGAAATCCAAAACCTTTCAATTAGAACAATAAAGACATACAGACCCGTATAGGGCCGAAACCTCGAAATACGTGCATATACGTAACCACACATGCAAATGTACTCCTGGCATCACAAACAAGTATTTAAAACTTATAATAAACATTTATGGATGCACCAATTTAGAAAATAAGGTCCACTCACAGATCGTCCGAGTTGTCGCCTCGATTTACGTGCCATAGGCTCTCCCGAGCCAATCCAACCTCTTCAGGTCATCCTGACCTGCCCAAATCATATCCAAAGGTTACTACTAACCTATACAAGTCCATATTAAGAACCCTAAACTTTCCCGGAAAAGTCAACGTGCCCCGTACACGTTTCCTGACAGGACCCATCCCAATCCCCCCGGGATTAGTGCGGGATGACCCTGCTCCCGTCTGACACGAAGTGTCAGACAAGGGATATTTCCGACCTTTGCCCTCCCGGGCTATCAGAGTACGCCAGGATCTGGAGGAGGCATGTGATATCTCGGTCTCTGCTACAGTCCACATCCGATGTCAACCTGAAGGGCAGTCAAAACATTAAAAACTGTGAGTGGACAAAACAAGAGTTTATAAAAACATTTAATAAGAAGACATTTGTACCCTCCACTAAAAACCATGCATGCATTCGAAAACCATTTATCCAAAACAAACCATATGTGGGACTAAGCTCAAATCAGATATAAACCAAGGTCGAAAGGACCACAATGAAAACGACCATACGGCCACTGCCCAAATCCATAAGGGACTCGGCCCCAAACCATAAAGAAACCAAGTACACGAGCCACTGCTCAAATCCTGTGCACACCTGTGCACACCACATATCATATATCATCACATACATATATATAAGTCACACAACCAATCCTGTCACGGTATCCAAAGCTACGCGCGTGCTACCCAGGTCTCAATCCGAGTCATCTCAAAGTCAAGGTCAATGTCCGCAGACCACTGACCCTACCTGAGGTAATAGTAACCATAGCCTTCCTGAGAGTAAGGAACCCAACTGGGGGGTGACTCCACTCAGTCGGTGCTCCGTGACTACTCCGGGGTCCACCCAGGCCAACGACCCTCCCCGGAGGAGATAATAGAATTAAAGGAAGGTAGATGAACATATATATACATAACATAAAGATTCATGACCGGTTCCCCTAAACCGTCATGATCCATAATAACATAACCAGGGTTCATGCCGGTTCCCATAAACCGTCATGTACCACGATGACCTGACAAAGGTTCATGCCGGTTCCCATAAACCTTCATGAACCACAATGACCTTTCCAGAGTTCATGCCGGTTCACATAAACCGTCATGAACTTGGAAATCCACGTAGGGTCTAACACGACCCATCCCAATCCCCCCCGGGATTACCATGGAATGTGACGTGCTCCCGTCTGACAAGAGGCGTCAGACAAGGGATAACCGATTGCCATTGCCCAAACGGCTTCCAGAGTGCGTAAGGATCGATGGAGGAGGTGTGCGATGCTCAAGTCTCTGCTGCAGTCGCATCCGGAATCAACCTGAAGGGCATTGAAAACAAAAGCTGTGAGTGGACGAAAATAAACAATTCTGTTTAAAACATTTATAAGACATTTATGCCCCTCAGTAAAATCATATGCATGCACCAAAACCAATAATCCCATATTTATTCAGAAATAACCGTTAGGGCCTTAGCCCGGAAACCAAAGCATAGTTTCAATTTCCAAAAGTAAATCCAAGAGTTATTTCATAAATCCAGTAATATGAACCATAAGGCATATAATATAAACCATAACCATTATTTTAGCCACTGCACTATACACTCTAATCCGACATCCCTGATGTCTGACGTCCCTGACGTCAATAAGGTCACAATCACAAGGCTACGCGTGCCACTCGGGTCTCAATTTCCGAGTTCATTCCCCGAACCCCGTTCGGGTACAGCATCCCCGATGCTTAGCGTCATAGACGCTGGACGTACTAGACGTCCGTGACCTCTCCGGGGTACCTCGCCGGAGGAGACAATATAATATGGAAGGATCTATACAGTGCAGTACCAAATACATTTTATAGATATCCACATGCAAAACATATAGGTATACATAGATAAAATCCGAACCATTCGTTACGTTTCATCAAACGGGTCTCATGCCCAAATACCGTGAAACGTGCCATAACCGAAATATCATCAAAACCATTTATAGATTCCAGCATGTGAACATATATAAAATGTAAACCAGGAAACATTTATTCAATTCCATTTTAGGGTCCCCGACCCGCAATCACATGTAGAAATCAACTGGGCCCCTGGCCCGATTTCACAAGTTAACTGGGCCCCTGGCCCGATCCACATGTTAACTGGGCCCCTGGCCCGATTTCATAGTTCAACTGGGCCCCTGGTCCGATTTTACATTATTCAAGTTCGTAACCGTTTCATGAAATCATATCCAACCACATTTATTGAAATCGGTTCAAATCCAGAAAACCTCGGTTTACGTGCAAATACGTAATTCACCTCGAAATACGTGAAATCATTTTAAATTCACCGATATCCAAAGTAAATCATTTAATCATAATTATAAAAATCATAAAACAGTTATGCATGCATCGAATTTATGAAACCAATGTCCACTCACAGACCGTTTAACCGAGCGCCTCGATACGCGTGCCATAGGCCTTCCCGGGCCACATCACTATCACTGGGACTCCCAAACCTGTCCAAATCACATTAGAGGATTACTAACCTCATCATTAACATCCTATTCAAGTCCCGTAATTTTCCCGAATTTTTAAGTATTTTTAAACTGGATTTAAAACCTTCGGACATCCCGAACAATAACGAGACGGTGTCCGATCGAAACGAAACCAATCCCAAAATGTTCGTTACATTGTATAGGACAAAAGTCATGTTGATCATACCTCGGGATTCGCACTCACGCGCCCCCACGCGCCACCGCAAGCGGCTGCGCGTGGAAGCCACGCGCCAGCTACAGTACCCGCACAGTCATCCCTCTCACCCGTTTGTCTGTAAAACGGGTTGAAAAACCCGCGAACAGACCCGGTCCAATTACACCCAATTCGACATCAAATCCATCCGTTCTTTCAACTGATCCCTTGTAATCAATCACCAATTAAGTTCTGTAGATTGAATTACACAATTTAGGGTCCAAATCCTCACGACTCTCGATCGATTCTTGACGGGTTTCCAATTCGGGTTCACCGATTCCGTCCCTGATTTCCAAATTAATTCATATAGTAAGCATCGTGAGAGTGTAAGGGATGTTTCTGCACAATCAATTTGATGAATTCATACCTCTAACCTGTTGAACTCAAGCTCGAAATGAAGCTGCCATGGAAGCTCCGTTCTCCTTCAATCCGACACGGTTTCCTGTCGTTCTTGCTGCAAGACTGTTCGTTTTGATCCCAGAAGACTCCAGCTAAACCCCATTTTGATCGACACGGCCCAATTACTCCAATTCGAAATTCCCTCCAATTCCCCGAAACTTTGATTCCCGAATTACACCACCCCACTCAGTCCCCCGTGCTCTCCCTCAGCCAGAACCTTCCCCAAATCACCAATTATCCATTTGTGCAATCAATTGTGGAAGAGAGATTGGCAATGGCCAGAACCCAACTCTCATTTTGCTTGTTCACGGTGAGGGAGGAATGATCAGAAATGGAAGGGGGAAAATGAGATGGACGGCTGTGATGCAATCTGGGGGTGGAATGGATGGCTCAGATCAAAAGCAGGGATTAAATCCTAGATTATTATGTAGTGGAAACTTTTAGTATATAGTTTATGATTAGTGGATCAAGATCCAATCTAGCCGTCGGATGAGTGACACTTCTCACTCATCCAAGTGTCCTCCAACCACCATTTCAGAATAAAATAATCCACACAGTTACCGAGACGTAACTTCCCCGATTTCACGTTCCAGACCATAACTTCCTCGTACGAAGTCCGATTTCGGCGTGCCGCCTGTCGTTGGATTCGCATCGACGAAACCTATGTAACGGTCCTTGGCCCTCGGCCATCGGACATCCTGGTCAAAAAGTCAACATTTGCCCATATATCGTCCAAATTACGAAAATGCCCCTGGACTTCCGTACATCATAACTTTCACCACGAACGTCGGAATCGAACGTGCCACCTGTCTATGAACTCGTGACGTCACGAACTACGTCACGGTCATCGGTCAAAGTCCATTTGACCATCCGAATTAAAAGTCAACGTTTTGCCCACACCCAGGGGCAAAACGGTCATTTTGCACAATTCGTCCGAAATCGCCCAACTAATCCCAGATTAGTAAATCACAATTAAATATTATTAAATCCCGATATTCGGGACGGGTCGTTACAACCTTCCCTCCTTAAATAATTTCGTCCTCGAAATTACCAATAACCTTATTCCACAACCACCTCGTGGAAAACATTTCGACCTCACAACATGTGTACACCTGTACACCCACTTGCTGGGTCAACACCAGCCTCGTCTGTACTCAGACATCCCATCACTGTCACACGTCACAATCAACAACACTCGACCACCTCGAGTGGACATAATCACCTGATTCGCGATAAAATCGCTTAACCATTTAGCTGACTCCTTCAGCTAGACGGTTCCCTTCCATTGCCAATAAATCCTTACATTTGCTCCCGTTGGGAGTCACCAAATCTCATTTGTCAGTCCACGCTGACACCACCAGTCAAACTGTCATCACAAAACTTTACCACCCTGATAAAGCCCCAACCATCAGCCAGTTAGTGACAACGCCACGCACTACATCACTCTCGATGTAGCGCAAGATCAACCACATGATCTCAATTCGCAGGGTAAGCCCAATCCTGCGACACCAATTAATCTCAATGTCCATAATCGCCGACTCCCTCAGCGAACCAAGACGCTGGGAAATCACGGTGTGATCAAGTCACACAAGGCTACTCGTGGTTACTCAGACCACCAATTCACTCATCCTGAGTGTACGTATACCGTCAATTCCCTCAATCAAGTGGTGTAACTGGATTGCATTGAATACCAGCCCAGCAGTGAACACACATCTCAAAACTAGGGTTCCATAAGCCAACCATGGCTAAGAGCACCTGCTCATAAAATCACTGAACCCGACAAGATCAATCTGCCCAGCGCACCGTATCCAATGTCCAGTCCACAATACGGCCAAACAAATGATATCAGAACCAAGCCGATTACCAACACATTAGTTACACACCACTGGTACATCCCATGTACCGCCATTAGGCACCACTCAGCCTAACCAGTATCAATCCTCGTACAACGTACCCTGTACGTACCTCAATCCATCAATCTGACTATAGCCACCCAGGTCATAGCCAAACACGTTCCAAAAATGAAGTACCTTTGCCCCAAACCAACATGAGACAAAACGAACTCCACCCGTCATCTAGTTCCAATTCCGAATCCGAATCCGCAATTTCGTAAGAAATCCCGAATCCGAACCCAACATCATATTTTTAATCCATTTCCAAATCCGAATCCGAAATCATTATTCCGTAAGCTAGCATTGGAATAATCATTCCGCACCCAAATCCAGTAATCCATTTTCGAGCTTCGCAATCGAATCCTGAATCGTCACCCAGAAATTCAATTCCAAAACCCAAAACCTCGTTTACGTCCATCAAGACGTAACGTAACCGAATCTATCGGTTGCATCTCCAAAACACTCGATTGACTTCATAGGGAAGCCAATCCAATATCCACACGTCAAAGGTTGACAAAATCCGACCACATCGGAAACCTACTCAACCGAGTAACAACCATATGGACTCACTCCGAAAAGAAGTTCAGTCCCGTCATTTAAGACTCACATATCAATGTAAGAGTGATAACTCTCACCCAATCTGGATCATCAAGATCACAATCCATATCCATCGCTACGTCACCCGACAAGTAACATCACGATCCTAGATCGTCACATCGACCAAAGTCGACAACATCACAAATCAGATCCACCTAGAATCCACACATGCTCACATAGCTAACAAACCATCTGAAAGCTGATCGTAGGGTCTTACACCCTCAATTAAATCATTCGTCAAATTTCCCCCTTGGTGGAAAGATGACCTCGCATTTCACCACCAAATCCAAAATCATACACAACTTCTTGTGTCCAATGACCCCAAGCCATACATGGGTCCACCTACCAATACACGCTCAACGTACTGGTAACAACCATCATCGTCTGCCACGGCAGGAAAATATGAAGTCAACCCCAAAGACTTCGGAATACCAACCACCGATGCGGAAACGAGCACTCCTCTCGTCTCCCAATCCCAACTCTCCCCGACACGGGAGTTCCAACCAGGTTGGGAACAGACATGCTCCTAATGAGATGTCAAGTCCAACCACTGGACTGCCCACGTCCATACCTCACTTGGACCACCACGTGTCCAAAATCAATTCATTACTCGGACCTCACGTCCGTCAATAATCATGTATGCACACACCCCGATTCCGAACGGGATATCTACAATTTTGCCTGAATGTGCATACCATACTGCCTTTGTCTCACATCTCAACCTAAACAGGTTCAATCCTCAGGTTCCAAGTGATTCACAATCACAACATCCCACATCAATACCACGAATGGTTTCCCCGACTTTTCCAATTTCAATAATTTCCTTGTACTCTCAGGGGATATAAGCAGTACACAAACTTACCAATCTCGGAGTTGACCACAACTCCCCAAATCCACCAACTCGCATGACATAGGGAACATCGTCCCTAGATTCCCCAAGTTTCAATCATACCATTTTAATCCATTCATCATTGGTCATCGTAAATCTGTTGGGACTTATCCCAACACGACACAACCTCCACTGGATCCCATCCAGTCCAAGACTCAACCACCACTGAGTCGCAGATACCAATCATCTGTTCATCATGACAGAGTCACACCCCAACTGGTGGCTCATCGTCATCACAATTACTAACACCTGCACCAGTGCTAGTACCAATACCAACGCACCATCATCAACACCAGTATCATCTCACAGGCATCCATACTAGTATTGGCATAAAGGTATCACCATACCAACATCCATGCTAGCACGCAGTGTGGAACCTTGTTACCCTGGATCTCCGTTCATTACGAACGACGATCCCGTAACACCACTCGTGACAGGACCCAT
Organism: Prinsepia uniflora; assembly: GCA_032719365.1. NCBI lineage: Eukaryota > Viridiplantae > Streptophyta > Magnoliopsida > Rosales > Rosaceae > Prinsepia > Prinsepia uniflora. Next base: position 42,399,025 of record CM064869.1, on the reverse strand, counting down.
CCCAATCCCCCCGGGATTACCGTGGAATGTGCCCTGCTCCCGTCCAACAAGGGGTGTCGGACAAGGGATAACCAAGAGCCACTGCCCAAACGGGGCATCCAGAGTGCGCAAGGATCGATGGAGGAGGTGTGCAATGTCCCAGTCTCTGCTGCAATCGCATCCGTAATCAACCTGAAGGGCATTAAAACCAAAAGCTGTGAGTGGACAAAAACCAATAAGTTTACCAAATACATTTATAAGACATTTATGCCCTCCAATAAAAACGTATGCATGCCACAAAAACCAGTAACCAAAACGTTTGCTCAACCGAGCCCTTAGGGCCTTAGCCCAAAAACCGTTAACCAAAAACCAAGTGTGGGAACTCAGCCCAAAACTGTGGAATACCACCACCATACATATTAAAACCATGTGGGTCACCACCCACGACCATAATGAACATCAATTCAAAAATCCAAAACCATTTAGGGTCCCCGACCCGACATACCATTTCATAACCAATAATCCATTTTTACCACATAACACATATCCAACCAATAAGCCATTTTATTCATTAATCCATATTTTACCATTACCATCACCAGCATCCCAGATGCTTAGCGACCCAGACGCTAGACGTCCCTGACGTCATATCTCACGGTTTCATAAGCTACGCGTGCTGCCCGGGGTCTCTCCGGGTCCATATATCTGACATCCCTGATGTCTGACGTCCCTGACGTCAATCATAGCAATCCTGCTCCTGAGTCATCATACGGTCCGGCTGCTCCGTATAATGACCCCTCGCAGGCAATGCACCGTGACTTCCCCAGTGTCCCAGACATCTGGAGGAGACCATCATATATCCTTGTGTCCAGATGGTATATGGAAAACAGTTCTATTAAATCCTTTTATCACATTATTACCATTGGACCCTGCCCGAAATTTCCATAAAAACACACAGTTCCATTTAGGGTCCCTGACCCAAAATCACAATTATTAAATATAGGGTCCCTGACCCGAAATCACATTTATTATCCAACTGGGCCTCATGCCCGATTTTATGAACCACTGGGCCCACGGCCCGATTTGTAAACCAACTGGGCCCGCAGCCCGACTTATAAACCCACTAGGCCCACGGCCCGAATTCGTAAATCAACTGGGCCCCTGGCCCGATAACATAACTCAAATGGGTCTCAGCCCGATTTCATACCAACTGGGCCCCTGGCCCGATTTCATTAACCAACTGGGCCCCCGGCCCGATTTCAAATGGACTCCAAGTCCGAAATTTCCAACATAATTGGGCCTCAAGCCCGAGTTCATATTTCCAATTTCAAAACCATTTCATCACACTATATCCAAGTCATAAATATGGAAAATCCGTGTAAAACCGGAAAACCTCGATTTACGTGCAAGCACGTAAATCGCCTCGAAATACGTGAAACCGTATAATTTACCAACAACCAAACCAACATCATACAATCACAATCATAATCCATGTAAAACATTTAAGCATGCATAGAATTTATAAAACCAAAGTCCACTCACAGACCGTTTTAACCGTGTACCTCGATACGCGTGCCACCGGCCCTCCCGGGCCACACCACTATCACCGGGACTCCCAATCCTGTCCAAATCACATTAGAGGGTCACTAACCTCATCAGTAACATCCTATCAAAGTCCCGTAATTTTCCCGAATTTTTACTTATTTTTAAACTTAATTTAAAACCTTCGGACATCCCGAACAATATCGAGACGGTGTCCGATCGACACGAAACCAATTCCAAAATGTCCGTTACATTAAATAGGACAGAAGTCATGTTGACCTCACCTCGAGATTCGTGCCCACGCGCCGCCACACGCCGCCGTGAGTGGCTGCGCGTGAAACCCACGCGCCTGCTACAGTGTCACCATCCCAACCCGTTTGTCTGGTAAACGGGTCCAATTCACCCGCGACACAAACCGGTTCCAATCCTGTCAGTTCGATCCTAATTCCTTCAATTGATCATTCCATTATCTTCGTTTTAAGTCCAATTATAAGTCTGTAACATCAATTACACGATAACTTACCCAAATTCCATCGATTCCACGATGAACACGAAGAACACTCCGGTCACTGTTCAATCATGGGATTCCTTCAATCTCGATTGATTTCCCTAAATTGGTTCAACCAGAAGCATTAGTGGACCACGAGGAACAATTCCCCCACATCAATTCCGTCGTTTGATCAGTAAATGATCACGACTCAAGTACGAACACCGTCCACTGTGCAACCATGGAGTTTCAACGATCTCAGCCGATTTCCTTCAATTGATGATCCCAGAAGCATCGTGGGATCATGAGAAATCATTTCCCCACAACAATTTCATCCAACGAAGCCTCCAATTCCACGACTCAACTTCGAAATTCCTCCTCTGTCACCAAGTGTGATCAGAGCCAATTGGTGGCCAAATCCCTTCGTTCCTTCGACAATTCTGATCGTGGAACTCCCAGAAAGCTGAAGGTAAGCTCAATTGCGATCCTCACGGCCTAATTCTTCCATTTCGAATTTCCCCCCCAATTTCCTAAAATTCAATTTTTCGATTTCCAGCACCCTCTCTGCCTCTCGTGTTTCCCAGCCAATCCAGTCTCTCTCAACCTTCAATTTTCTCTCAAGAACGGCCAAGGAAGGGAGCCAATTCTCCCAGCTCACTCACTCTCTGTTTTGCTCACGGTGTAAGGAAAATATGGAGGTAATTAGGGAGAAAATGGAGGAAATGATGAAGGAGAAATGATGATGTAGGAAATGATGATGTTGGGAGGGAAACATGGATCAGAATTCAGGGGATGGGTGACACTTGTCACTCATCCAGAGGTGCACAGTCAACGTCACTATTCACTATTATATTATTATTTTAATCCCGGCCTCGGTTCGTTAGTTCGTTTCCTTGACCATAACGTCGTCGTCGGATCTCCGATTTCGGCATGCCGCCTGTCGTTGGATTCGTATCGACGATACCTACGTAACGGTCCTTGGCCCTCGCCCATCGGACCTCCCGATCAAAAAGTCAACATTTGGCCCCTAACATGCCAAATTACCAAACTACCCCTCAACTTCTGAACACCATAACTTTCTCTACGAATGTCGGAATCGAACGTGCCACCTGTCTATGAACTCGTGACGTCCCGAACTACGTCACGGTCATCGGTCAAAGTCCATTTGACCGTTCCGAACAAAAAGTCAACATTTTGCCCACGACCAGGGGCAAAATGGTCATTTTGCACATTTTGTCCGATTCCGCCCTACTAACCACCGTTCAACCTCGCTAATCAAGATTAGTCACTAAACTAATCTCGGAATTCGGGACGGGTCGTTACAACTCGTACCCCACAACTATGGGTACCCCCAATTTGGCCATCCACACATCAGGATAATAGACGTTCCCTGAACATCCCCTGATCCCCGAGTATTAAAACCGTACTAAATACCCTCGATAGCCAATTATCTCGACACAACTGCCGACCAACAGTCATCGTTGTCATGATCCGTATCCACACATCATACTAACATTCGATCCAAAACAGGATCCCATATTTTATTTCATAACCGCATCTGTGGATTGAATCCCATAATCCAGACTAGACTCACTAGAGTCATCCACATGGTCATCCATGACCTCAGCCGCTCGTCGCAGCACAAGTTCTCACTTAAGGTTCACCTTTCGGTCCATCGATTACAAGTTAGGGTTCCAAAATCACACCCTAGGGTTCCACCGAACCCAACTGCCCTCTGCAGTAAAATCCACAACCTGACCGACCCCGCGGTCCAGACATCATATAGACGTCCAATCCAATCCAATCGTCAACTCAACGTGGGTTCCATCGCGAAGGTCATCGGCTAACTCCGCATGCACCAACACCTCATACACTAGCCAACACTACCAGGGTCCAAAACTTAGACCAATACTCAACTGAGTTTCGCATTTCCAATACATTATTCAAATGGGGTTCCCTGAACCCGGCTGTGCCCAGCAGCACAACAATCCATCATCACAGGACCGAACCGACGGTCCCACATTACCACTTAATCGAATACAACCCCACTTGGGTTGAATCGCAACAATGCACGGCGTATCGGGCCAAACACACCCAATTCACCATACAAACCCAAAACTATCTATCAGGTTGACAACGGAACTGCAGCCCAAAGAGACATCACACCCTCGTCCTTCGCGCACAAAAGAACAAAACCTGCTCTGATACCACTTGACACGACCCATCCCAATCCCCCCCGGGATTACCATGGAATGTGACGTGCTCCCGTCTGACAAGAGGCGTCAGACAAGGGATAACCGATTGCCATTGCCCAAACGGCTTCCAGAGTGCGTAAGGATCGATGGAGGAGGTGTGCGATGCTCAAGTCTCTGCTGCAGTCACATCCGGAATCAACCTGAAGGGCATTGAAAACAAAAGCTGTGAGTGGACGAAAATAAACAAGTCTGTTTAAAACATTTATAAGACATTTATGCCCCTCAGTAAAATCATATGCATGCACCAAAACCAATAATCCCATATTTATTCAGAAATAACCGTTAAGGCCTTAGCCCGGAAACCAAAGCATAGTTTCAATTTCCAAAAGTAAATCCAAGAGTTATTTCATAAATCCAGTAATATGAACCATAAGGCATATAATATAAACCATAACCATTATTTTAGCCACTGCACTATACACTCCAATCCGACATCCCTGATGTCTGACGTCCCTGACGTCAATAAGGTCACAATCACAAGGCTACGCGTGCCACTCGGGTCTCAATTTCCGAGTTCATTCCCCGAACCCCGTTCGGGTACAGCATCCCCGATGCTTAGCGTCATAGACGCTGGACGTACTAGACGTCCGTGACCTCTCCGGGGTACCTCGCCGGAGGAGACAATATAATATGGAAGGATCTATACAGTGCAGTACCAAATACATTTTATAGATATCCACATGCAGAACATATAGGTATACATAGATAAAATCCGAACCATTCGTTACGTTTCATCAAACGGGTCTCATGCCCAAATACCGTGAAACGTGCCATAACCGAAATATCATCAAAACCATTTATAGATTCCAGCATGTGAACATATATAAAATGTAAACCAGGAAACATTTATTCAATTCCATTTTAGGGTCCCCGACCCGCAATCACATGTAGAAATCAACTGGGCCCCTGGCCCGATTTCACAAGTTAACTGGGCCCCTGGCCCGATCCACATGTTAACTGGGCCCCTGGCCCGATTTCATAGTTCAACTGGGCCCCTGGCCCGATTTTACATTATTCAAGTTCGTAACCGTTTCATGAAATCATATCCAACCACATTTATGGAAATCGGTGCAAATCCAGAAAACCTCGGTTTACGTGCAAATACGTAATTCACCTCGAAATACGTGAAATCATTTTAAATTCACCGATATCCAAAGTAAATCATTTAATCATAATTATAAAAATCATAAAACAGTTATGCATGCATCGAATTTATGAAACCAATTTCCACTCACAGACCGTTTAACCGAGCGCCTCGATACGCGTGCCATAGGCCTTCCCGGGCCACATCACTATCACTGGGACTCCCAAACCTGTCCAAATCACATTAGAGGATTACTAACCTCATCATTAACATCCTATTCAAGTCCCGTAATTTTCCCGAATTTTTAAGTATTTTTAAACTTGATTTAAAACCTTCGGACATCCCGAACAATAACGAGACGGTGTCCGATCGAAACGAAACCAATCCCAAAATGTTCGTTACATTGTATAGGACAAAAGTCATGTTGATCATACCTCGGGATTCGCACTCACGCGCTCCCACGCGCCACCGCAAGCGGCTGCGCGTGGAAGCCACGCGCCAGCTACAGTACCCGCATAGTCATCCCTCTCACCCGTTTGTCTGTAAAACGGGTTGAAAAACCCGCGAACAGACCCGGTCCAATTACACCCAATTCGACATCAAATCCATCCGTTCTTTCAACTGATCTCTTGTAATCAATCACCAATTAAGTTCTGTAGATTGAATTACACAATTTAGGGTCCAAATCCTCACGACTCTCGATCGATTCTTGACGGGTTTCCAATTCGGGTTCACCGATTCCGTCCCTGATTTCCAAATTAATTCATATAGTAAGCATCGTGAGAGTGTAAGGGATGTTTCTGCACAATCAATTTGATGAATTCATACCTCTAACCTGTTGAACTCAAGCTCGAAATGAAGCTGCCATGGAAGCTCCGTTCTCCTTCAATCCGACACGGTTTCCTGTCGTTCTTGCTGCAAGACTGTTCGTTTTGATCCCAGAAGACTCCAGCTAAACCCCATTTTGATCGACACGGCCCAATTACTCCAATTCGAAATTCCCTCCAATTCCCCGAAACTTTGATTCCCGAATTACACCACCCCACTCAGTCCCCCGTGCTCTCCCTCAGCCAGAACCTTCCCCAAATCACCAATTATCCATTTGTGCAATCAATTGTGGAAGAGAGATTGGCAATGGCCAGAACCCAACTCTCATTTTGCTTATTCACGGTGAGGGAGGAATGATCAGAAATGGAAGGGGGAAAATGAGATGGACGGCTGTGATGCAATCTGGGGGTGGAATGGATGGCTCAGATCAAAAGCAGGGATTAAATCCTAGATTATTATATAGTGGAAACTTTTAGTATATAGTTTATGATTAGTGGATCAAGATCCAATCTAGTCGTCGGATGAGTGACACTTGTCACTCATCCAAGTGTCCTCCAACCACCATTTCAGAATAAAATAATCCACACAGTTACCGAGACGTAACTTCCCCGATTTCATGTTCCAGACCATAACTTCCTCGTACGAAGTCCGATTTCGGCGTGCCGCCTGTCGTTGGATTCGCATCGACGAAACCTACGTAACGGTCCTTGGCCCTCGGCCATCGGACATCCTGGTCAAAAAGTCAACATTTGCCCATATATCGTCCAAATTACGAAAATGCCTCTGGACTTCCGTACATCATAACTTTCACCACGAACGTCGGAATCGAACGTGCCACCTGTCTATGAACTCGTGACGTCCCGAACTACGTCACGGTCATCGGTCAAAGTCCATTTGACCATCCGAATTAAAAGTCAACGTTTTGCCCACACCCAGGGGCAAAACGGTCATTTTGCACAATTCGTCCGAAATCGCCCAACTAATCCCAGATTAGTAAATCACAATTAAATATTATTAAATCCCGATATTCGGGACGGGTCGTTACAGGGTCCCTGACCCGAAATCATAAACCATAAAGTAACTGGGTCTCGTGCCCGAACATATGACTCAACTGGGCACCGTGCCCGATATCTAAGGGTCAGTCACGACTCCGATCATAGTGATGCGTGCAACCATCCATCCAGGACCGCTCTCAATCCTGGTATGTCGCGGTGAACGAATCAACCGACGCGACCACCACAAGATCATGGTGCACTCATCACCGATCGATATCCTGAACAGTCAGCACTCCGAAGTCGACCCTCCCCAGGCTGCCCGACAACGCATCGTGCATCGTGACCTCTCCGGAAGGAACACATCCCAATCCGGAGGCGAGCGTCATATCGTTGATCGCCGTGCACATAGCACCCGTCGCGACCACGATTTAGACCCGAGGGTCGTAAATAGTGTCATATGCCCGAGACAAAACCAAATGGGTCTCATACCCGAGTTTATCCATTTAGAAATCCAAAATCAAATCATTTAAATCAATAAAGAAATACAGACCCGTATAAGCACCATATAAGGCCGAAACCTCTAAATACGTGCTTATACGTAACCACATAGAAATGCGCCCATGGCATCATCAACAAGTAATAAAACATATAATAAACATTTATGCATGCTCCAATTTAGAAAACAAGGTCCACTCACAGACCGTCCGAGCTGCCGCCTCGATTTACGTGCCATACGGCTCCCCGAGCCGATCACCGTCACCGAGACTCCAAACCTGTCCAAATCGTAATAGAAGGTTACTAACTACTTAATTAACCTCCTACCAAAGCCCCATAATTTTCCCGTATTTTTAACTATTTGTAATCCCGAACCTAAACCTTCCGATGCCCCGAAACATATCAAGACGGTGTCCGATTGACACGAAACCAGTCCCAAAATGTTCGTTACATCGAATAGAAGATTTCCCGTGTTGAACACTTTCCCAAATTCCCGGCCACGCGCCCTTAAGCGCCGCCTGAAGTGGCTGCGCGTGGGCTTCACGCGCCGCTACAGTACTTCTTCTTCCTTCGATCGAACCGGTCCGGGCCGGCCGGTCCGGTCCAATCCCTGCAACTGGACCGGTGTAACCGGTCCAGGCCTCCTTCTCCCTTATTTTGCATCCGTTTTCTTCCATTCCAATTCCTAAATTCCTATTTTCAAGTTTCCTATCTAACCCAATTAACAAAACAACCTAAAACCCACTAAATCGATCCCTAAAAATTCACCTCCCACGACCCCTGTTTTCCGATTCCGTCCCCAGGCTTCACAGCCGTCAACCGCCGTTCAAACTCATCTCTATACACCCTAAACAATCTAACAAACACTCCCTAATCAACCAAAACTATCCATAATGTAAAACACAAATTAAAAATGGAATTTGGGCAAACCGAGTACCTCTCGGGTTTCATGGCCGCCGCCCATGGCGGCGTGGCTTCCAGCCGGCCACCATCGTCCAGCCTTCATCCTCTCCACCTCTGGGCTTCTCGGTTCATGATCGAACAGGGTTGGAGGGTTGGATTTGGAAATGGGATAGGGTAATGGTTGGAGGAAAAATGGAAAAATTGATGCACAGGTGAATGGTTTGGTGCATGAGTGGGTGAGGTTGGCCAGTGGATGGGTGACAAGTGTCACTCATCCATTGAGCCTCCATTAAATATCTGGGCCCACTAGAGACAAAACTGCACTTTTGGTCTCGCAAAACGTGCCGTCATGAATAGTAACCAGGAACTTCCGTGAACCGTAACTTCGTCGTTGAACGTCTGAATTCGACGTGCCGCCTGTCTACGGATTCGTATCGTCCTTATCTACGTAACGGTCTTCGGCCCTCGGCCATCGGACCTCCCGGTCAAAAAGTCAACATTTGACCCCCTATTCACCCAAATTACCAAAATGCCCCTAAACTTCTGAACGTCATAACTTCCTCCTCGAACGTCGGAATTGAACGTGCCACCTGTCTATGAACTCGTGACGTCACGAACTACGTCACGGTCATCGGTCAAAGTCCATTTGACCGCCCGATTGAAAAGTCAACGTTTTGCCACTACCAAGGGCAAAACGGTCATTTCACACCGTTCGTCCGATTTCGCCCAACTAATCACGGATTAGCCTCACTAATCGTGATTAGTCACTAATCTAATCATGGAATTTGGGACGGGTCGTTACAACCTTCCCTCCTTAATTAATTTCGTCCTCGAAATTCCAACCGACCCAATTCTAGTCGTTCTTCCCTCCTTAATTAGTTTCGTTCTCGAAACTCCAACTATCCTGATTCCACCTCCACCTCGTGGAAATAATTCGATCTACCTCGCAACACGCGTACACTCGTACACCAACTAACCAGAATAATACTTACTCGTCTGCCGCCAGACGTACCACTAACACCCACGTCGTATCGACTACATTCGACCACGTCGAAGAACAGTAGTCGTATCGACTACATTCGACCTCGTCGAAGAACAGTAGTCGTACGCTCCGAACTGATCCCACTTGTCAAATCTACTGTTTCGCTGACACAACCAACTAGACGGTTCCTTGCTCAACCACTAACTATCCTGACGTCTGCTCCCACTGGGAGTCACCAACCCGCACTCAACGATCTACGTTGACACCTCCGACAAATTGTCACTACTTGACAGTCGTCAATCGAAAACTGTCACTATACCCGTTTGTGGTTACACTAACCACCAACTTACTCAACTTGAGTATACATCTACCCACAAACACTCGACCTGTGTGTAACTGGACCCACCAGAAATACTATGACCCAATGCACAGGATCCAATGTCCAGTTCACGACCTCAACTAATCCCATGGTATCGGAACTAAGCCGACTACCAACACGCTCACCAATGTACTACCGGTATATCCTATATACCATCACTAGGCACCACAAGCCGATCCAGTATCGTACCTCGAACAACGTACAAGGTACATAGAACTACCCATCAATCAGCCTACAACCACCTAGGTTGTAGCCAATCACGTTTCTATAATGGAGTTCATATGTCCAATCCAGTATTAGACAAATCGAAACTCCGACCCAACATCTATTTCCCAAATCCGGATCCGAATCCGCAATTTCGTAAGAAAGCCCGGATCCAAACCCAGAAATCATATCTATAATCATGTCCAAATTCGAATCCGAAATCATCATTCCGTAAACCGGCATTTGGAATAACCATTCTGAACCCAAATCCATAAAAGAGAATCTACAGTCAGGCTCTAGAATCAAATCCTGAATCGTCACCCAGAATCCAATTCCAAAACCCAAATCCAGAAATCCTCTTCCAAGTTCCAAAATCAAATCCTGAATCGTCATCCAGAGATCTGATTCCAAAACCTGAAATATCGTTCTCGTCTACCGAGACGTATCAATCATGAACCGATCGGTTGTCTGCTCAACCGATTACTCCATTACCATCGATTGACTTCATAGGGAAGTCAATCCCAATATCGACACATCTCTATGACTGACCATATCCGACCACGTCGGAAAACTACTCATACTCAGGCGAGTAATAAGCCATATGGGATTTACCTCGAAAAGAAGTTCAGTCCCATCATGCTCAACTCCAACTTCCAGGTAAGAGTAATAAACTCTCCACCTATCTGGATATCCAAATCACGATCTAGATCCAACACTACGTCAACTGACCATAGACGTCACGATCCCCGATCGTCATGACGTCCAAAGTCCTCAACCATTTCCCACATCTAAATAGATTAGTCAACGACGAGTCACGCCGAGACTGTGGGTTCTCACTGATTACCTCGTATCGATCCTTGTCATTCCACCTAGGAAAACCAAAGATGATCCAACACGATGACCTCAAAACTCATCCTACGTGAATGCAACCAAAACTTGCTGCACTCACCACGCCAAGTAATCCAACATCGTCTGCCACCAAGTAGAAAATGAGAAATCTCAGTCACCTAACTTCGATATACTCATCTCTTCCTGATGATCCAGAACAAATCCCGGGTCCACCAACCAATACACGATCAGTGTACTAGTGGCAACCAACAACATCTATATCATCAACGTCATCTACCATGGTAGAATCCGAGAAGTCACCCAAACGACTTCGAAATACCCAATACCAATGCGGAAAACCCGCATTCCTCTTGTCACCTCAGTCGCAACCTCTCGCGATTCCGAAATTCCAACAAGATTGGAAACAACATACCCGGACATCAACCACGTGTCCCCTAACCTGTTTAACTCTATTTGAGATCCATTCTGGGACCACAGACACCGAACATATGCCCATCACGTCAGAGCCACATCCCGACTCGTGACTCACCGTCATCACAATCACCGGCACCAGTACCACGCACTATCACCAAAACTAGTGTCAGTATCAGGACGCCGTGTGCAAAACTGACACCCTGGATCTCCGCTCATACCGAGCGACGATCCCGTACCTTTGCTCGAATAGGAGGAACTCTGTCTCCCTCGTACCCAACAACTCTGGGTACGGTCACCCTGACAACTCATACGAGAAAAGGAAACGTCCCCTGAACGTCCCCGATCTCATTCTGCGATCGCACTCAGCCGTAACCGAGTCGAATCCAGAATCACTGCTCGTACATATGCGTTACTCACGCACCTCGTATCATCGTCACGACAACCTGAGTCTACACGACCTGATGAGACTCGACTAAGTCCATCGATAGTAGCGTCTGCCACAACCTCGTGCAGACCTAACTACCAGGTACCACGATATCCAGACTCCACATCTAACGGAATCAACCGCCTGTACCAACTACTCTGTATCCCAAACCTGGAATTCCATCGACAAGTACCAACCCTGATAACTTGTCCAACCGAACTCTAACCAGTCGTAACTCGACTAACCCAATGTCCTCTACCAGGTCACCAATGACCTTAGATGCACCAACCCACAACTGAAGTAGCATGACAACCAACTCGGTCTAACCGATAAGTACAACCTTGACTGCGATGTGCAGTCCCAACACAAGTTGACCTGACTAGACCGACTAACGAATCCAAATCCGAATAGTCGTCCAAGTCAAACCACTCGTCAACTCCTATTTCTGAACCATACACATACGGTAGGGTTCCACGATCACACCTAGGGTTCCCCAGAACCCAACTGCATAAGGCAGTAAAATCCACGATCTGACCGACCCCGCGGTCTTGACATTGAAAAGACGTCAATCCAATCCTACCAACAATCCAACCAGGATTCCTCAAATTCGGCTGCCAACTGCCGACTGCAGTAACTCCATCTAACTCACAAAATCCAAACATCGATGGTCCTAGTTCCCAACCAGTCGTCGGAACCGATCCTACGACATCGTGAAGACGATCCCAACTAACCGTCTCACGATCCAAAACTCTAACGTAATACTACGTTAAGCCTTCCGTAGGGTTCCACACTGCCAACCCTGACAGAACCATAGCAACCCCGGCATCGAGTGCCGAACCAAGAAATCCATGATTCCATCCTACTAACGATCGTACTGGCACCCTAACTATCAGGTTGACCACGAACTGCAGCCCCTTGAGATATCACGTCCTCGACCCGCGTACGTACTCCAAGAGCTCCGCGGTTGCTCGAATAGAGACAACCCCGCTCTGATACCACGTTGACAGGACCCATCCCAATCCCCCCGGGATTAGTGCGGGATGACCCTGCTCTCGTCTGACACGAAGTGTCAGACAAGGGATATTTTCGACCTTTGCCCTCCCGGGCTATCAGAGTACGCCAGGATCCGGAGGAGGCATGTGATATCTCGGTCTCTGCTACAGTCCACATCCGATGTCAACCTGAAGGGCAGTCAAAACATTAAAAACTGTGAGTGGACAAAACAAGAGTTTATAAAAACATTTAATAAGAAGACATTTGTACCCTCCACTAAAAAGCATGCATGCATTCGAAAACCATTTATCCAAAACAAACCATATGTGGGACTAAGCCCAAATCAGATATAAACCAAGGTCGAAAGGACCACAATGAAAACGACCATACGGCCACTGCCCAAATCCATAAGGGACTCGGCCCCAAACCATAAAGAAACCAAGTACTCGAGCCACTGCTCAAATCCTGTGCACACCTGTGCAAACCACATATCATATATCATATATACATCACATACATAAATATAAGTCACACAACCAATCCTGTCACGGTATCCAAAGCTACGCGCGTGCTACCCGGGTCTCAATCCGAGTCATCTCAAAGTCAAGGTCAATGTCCGCAGACCACTGACCCTACCCGAGGTAATAGTAACCATAGCCTTCCTAAGAGTAAGGAACCCAACTGGGGGGTGACTCCACTCAGTCGGTGCTCCGTGACTACTCCGGGATCCACCCAGGCCAACGACCCTCCCCGGAGGAGATAATAGAATTAAAGGAAGGTAGATGAACATATATATACATAACATAAAGATTCATGACCGGTTCCCCTGAACCGTCATGATCCATAATAACATAACCAGGGTTCATGCCGGTTCCCATAAACCGTCATATACCATGATGACCTGACAAAGGTTCATGCCGGTTCCCATAAACCGTCATGAACTTGGAAATCCACGTAGGGTCCCTGACCCGAAATCATAAACCATAAAGTAACTGGGTCTCGTGCCTGAACATATGACTCAACTGGGCACCGTGCCCGATATCTAAGGGTCAGTCACGACTCCGATCATAGTGATGCGTGCAACCATCCATCCAGGACCGCTCTCAATCCTGGTATGTCGCCGTGAACGAATCAACCGACGCGACCACCACAAGATCATGGTGCACTCATCACCGATCGATATCCTGAACCGTCAGCACTCCGAAGTCGAACCTCCCCAGGCTGCCCAACAATGCATCGTGCATCGTGACCTCTCCGGAAGGAACACATCCCAATCCGGAGGCGAGCGTCATATCGTTGATCGCCGTGCACATAGCACCCGTCGCGACCACGATTTAAACCCGAGGGTCGTAAATAGTGTCATATGCCCGAGACAAAACCAAATGGGTCTCATACCCAAGTTTATCCATTTAGAAATCCAAAATCAAATCATTTAAATCAATAAAGAAATACAGACCCGTATAAGCACCGTATAAGGCCGAAACCTCTAAATACGTGCTTATACGTAACCACATAGAAATGCACCCATGGAATCATCAACAAGTAATAAAACATATAATAAACATTTATGCATGCACCAATTTAGAAAACAAGGTCCACTCACAGACCGTCCGAGCTGCCGCCTCGATTTGCGTGCCATACGGCTCCCCGAGCCGATCACCATCACCAGGACTCCCAAACCTGTCCAAATCGTAATAGAAGGTTACTAACTACTTAATTAACCTCCTACCAAAGCCCCGTAATTTTCCCGTATTTTTAACTATTTTTAATCCCGAACCTAAACCTTCCGATGCCGCGAAACATATCAAGACGGTGTCCGATTGACACGAAACCAGTCCCAAAATGTTCGTTACATCGAATAGAAGATTTCCCGTGTTGAACACTTTCCCAAATTCCCGTCCACGCACCCTCACGCGCCTCCTGAAGTGGCTGCGCGTGGGCTTCACGCGCCGCTACAGTACTTCTTCTTCCTTCGATCGAACCGGTCCGGGCCGGTCGGTCCGGTCCAATCCCTGCAACTGGACCGGCGTAACCGGTCCAGGCCTCCTTCTTCCTCATTTTTCATACGTTTTCTTCCATTCCAATTCCTAAATTCCTATTTTCAATTTTCCTATCTAACCCAATTAACAAAACAACCTAAAACCCACTAAATCGATCCCTAAAAATTCACCCCCCACGACCCCTGTTTTCCGATTCCGTCCCCAGGCTTCACAACCGTCAACCGCCGTTCAAACTCATCTCTATACACCCTAAACAATCTAACAAACACTCCCTAATCAACCAAAACTATCCATAATGTAAAACACAAATTAAAAATGGAATTTGGGCAAACCGAGTACCTCTCGGGTTTCATGGCAGCCGCCCACGGCGGCGTGGCTTCCAGCCGGCCACCATCGTCCAGCCTTCATCCTCTCCAACCCTGGGCTTCTCGGTTCATGATCGAACAGGGTTGGAGGGTTGGATTTGGAAATGGGATCGGGTAATGGTTAGAGGAAAAATGGAAAAATGGATGCACGGGTGAATGGTTTGGTGCATGAGTGGGAGAGGTTGGCTAGTGGATGGGTGACAAGTGTTACTCATCCATTGAGCCTCCATTAAATATCTGGGCCCACTAGAGACAAAACTGCACTTTTTGTCTCGTAAAACGTGCCGTCGTGAATAGTAACCGGGAACTTCCGTGAACCGTAACTTCGCCGTCGAACGTCCGAATTCGACGTGCCGCCTGTCTACGGATTCGTATCGCCCTTATCTACGTAACGGTCTTCGGCCCTAGGCCATCGGACTTCCCGGTCAAAAAGTCAACATTTGACCCCCTATTCACCCAAATTACCAAAATGCCCCTAAACTTCTTAACGTCATAACTTCCTCCTCGAACGTCGGAATTGAACGTGCCACCTGTCTATGAACTCGTGACATCATGAACTACGTCACGGTCATCGATCAAAGTCTATTTGACCACCTGATTGAAAAGTCAACGTTTTGCCACCACCAAGGGCAAAACGGTCATTTCGCACCGTTCGTCTGATTTCGCCCAACTAATCACGGATTAGCCTCACTAATCGTGATTAGTCACTAATCTAATCATGGAATTTGGGACGGGTCGTTACATTTCCCGAGGTGAAAAATCTCAATTTGACCAAATTAACGATCTCCGATCGACCCAAAACCATGACCATTGTATCCGCATCGTCGAAACCTTTAAAATGACTCTGGGCCCACTCAAAATACTATTCACACGCGCATCCCACGCGTGGGTCAACGCTGCTACTGTATCTGCTGACGTCAGCATGACGTCATCATTGACAGTCCTGACCGTGACACGTGTCACACTCCTATTGGCCCATTTTCTGACATGTCAGCTGACATTGTCAGACCTGACAATACTGCCGTCATCCCTGACATGATGACATCAGCAGGATGACGTCACCTGTCATCCCTGTCCTCCCGCCAGGTCGACCCGAATACCTGCAACCGGGTCGACCCGAATACCTGCAACCGGGTCGCCGTGACCCGCGGCTTGACCCAGCCGGTTCTCCTCCGTCCGGCCACCAAAACTGTCCCCATTTGTCCCATTTTCATCCCCTCATCCTAACCTTCAGTTCTATGGGTTTAAAACTAGGAAAAAACATCAAAACCCATACCTTCCAAGCTCATCAATGGCGGCCGTGACTTCCTCCGCCGTTCACGGTCGTTCGAGGCCGTCCCCATCCCCAAAACTAATCCTATTCGACTCCTAGGACTACCAGCAACCTAACCTAAACCTTAGAATCGAATAAAAAGCAATAAAACTGAGTTTTGAATTTTTTAATATGTTTACCTCACGGGTTCTCTCTCTCCGCCATGTCCTCCGCCGTGGCTGGCCGTGGCTTGCCATCCTTAGTCCCTCCACACTCTCTCACGGTCATGTTCAGCTCACACAAGAAATGAGTGGTGATAGTGTGTGTGTGTTTCGGGTTTTTGGAGGAAAAGGAAGAAAATGAAAAATGAAGAAGAATGATGAAGGTGATGTCGTGGAAGAGAAGGGAGAAGGAGATGATGTGATCAGATGAGAGAGGAGAGGATTGATGGTGAGGATTGAAGGATTAATTTAGGATGGATGGCTAGGATTAATTGTTAGAAAGTTTAATTATAAAATAATTAATATAATAGTATTTAATTTTGTGAGATCCCCTTTTTAGGGGAAGTGACCAATAGGATGAGTGACAAAAATATCTGCCCAATCAGATCTTGCCAACTCAGCCCCGTCTCGAAGTACTTGCATAGTGAAACCGAACCAAAGGGCATAATCACGAGTTTATGACCGTGACGTAATTTGGGATGGCACGAGTTTATGACAATCGGAAGTCAAAGGGCATATTCGTAATTTGGACGAAAAAGGGGAAAATGTTGACTTTTTGATCGGGAGGTTCGATGGCCGAGGACCTAGGACCGTTAGGAAGGTCTCGATGCCCTGAGTCTGTAGACAGGCGGCACGCGTCAATCGGAGTTCGTATGACCAAGTTACGGGTCTGGATGCGTGGGGGCATTTTGGTAATTTGTCAAAATGAGGGTAATATGGTAATTTTGGGTGCTGCTTGTGAGACACCCGTGAGTGGGTGAATTTTGAATTGTAAAACAGAGTGTGGCTGATAGATTTGTTTATGGAACAAAGTGCTTGGGCGTAGTGTTAGGAATTGTTTATGCAAAATGGGATGTTTTGGGGCAGAACTCGAGTGCACGGTGTGTGTTGGTGTGCTTGGAACAGTTGCTGTGCTGATACTTGGAAATTGAAAAAAAAAACAGAGTGTGGCCATGGTTGTGTGCACAAGTGATTTGTTTATGCAGTGAGTGGCTTGATCAGACCACGGGCAGACAAGAGTGTGGTGGAATTGGGACATGAACTGGTGGTGGTTTTGAACTGAACAGAGCACGGGGGGCCTTGTGAATTGGTTTTAGGTCTGTGCGGGAAACAAAATTTCAGAGAATCCAGGGAGATTCCCACGACTTGTTTGCTGCCCGGTTTGAAAATAGAGAGAATAGTGGACATTGGGAAGTCTTTGAGGATCATTATGGAGAGGATAGAACTGAAGAACGGGAGAGAAAAATCAGAAATGGGAAAATTGGGAAAACGGAGGGGGAAATCCAATTTCGAATTGTAGGTCAGCCCAAGCCAATTGGAGGCTCAATTCAGTTTTCTGGGACTTCAATTAGTCGATCCAGATGACGACTTTGAAGCTGGAAGGCCCTGGAAGCCATGGACAAGGACGGCGAAACTTGAGAAAAATCGAGCTTGGAGTCATGGTGTTGGAGGTACATTCTTGTGAAATTGTTTGCACAATCACCTTTAAAGTGAGTCTATGATGCTTCCTAATTGATCAATTTAACGGTATTAACGAAAAATCGAAGAGATTGAATGAAGAACAGCCTTCGAAGTCTTGGAATCAGTTGGATAGTTAGGGGTAATTATAATCGGAATTGAGATTACAGACCCTTAATTAAGTCCATTACGAAGCTATTTGTGGGTTCAATTGAAGAAAACAAGTGGAATTTGTCTGGAATTGAACCGGGTCGAACCCGTGGTTGCAGACCCGTTTTACAGTGGAATCGGGTGAGGGAGATGAATAGTGCCCACACTGTATCAGGCGCGTGGGTGTCACGCGCAACCACTCACGGCGGCGCGTGACGGCGCGTGGGACGGGTTTTCAAGGTGAGTTCAAAACGATTCTCATCCTATACATTGTAACGAACATTTTAACGTTTGTTTTGAATTTATCGGACCCCGTTTCAATGTTGTTCCGAGGGTCTGAAGGTTTATGTTACGTTTTTAATTACCGATTAATTCCCGGAAAATTATGGGAAATTAGTATGTTGTTTATGATTATTATATTATTATTTTTGGGCGATTTTCGAGAAATTACGAAATTTGGTAAAAATGATGTTTGGACTTGGTTTATGAGTCCGGGATTGAAATTGATTGAAAATAATGTTTGGACTTGGATTATTGAGTCATGGATTGAAAGATGATGTGGTGACTCGGGAATGAGTCGAGGGCCAATTTCGTGGATTTACGTGAAAATGGCAACGGAGGTTGCAACGCATGGATTTGCGTGATAATGTTATTTTGGGCATGAGAACCCAAGTGAATAGTGATTTTGACTCGGAATTGGAGTCATTTGTGAAATTGTGAAATTAATGATTTATTGGGATTTTATGATTATTTTAATTAGTCTTTCGGGCACGTTTTACGAGGAATGTGCAGATGATGTTTTGGGCTAGGCCCGGAGTTTAAATGATTTCAAAAATGATGTTTTGACTTGGTTGGTGAGTCAATGATGATTTTCGGATTATTCTATTGATTTAAATGTGATTTTAACGGTTTATGTGTAAAAGGTATTTTGGGCTTGAGACCCAGTTGAGAATGATCTTGACTTGGTTTGAAGTCAAGATTTGATTGAAATGTTTTGGGATGTAATTCCCGGGATGGTTTTCATTGTGATTGTGATATTCCCAGACGGTCGGTGCTTGGGGGGGGATTACCCAGACGACCGGAGCTTGGGGGATGTGATTGTAGGATCGGGAGTTGATCCTATGGTAGTCAGCTTCTCGGATGAGACTGAGCCTGGATGTACCACTCGGAGGTGTCTGATCCTGGGGATGTGTTCGCCCAGAGGTGACTGAGCCCGAGGGGGTTGAGCCCAGAGGTGTCTGTTCCCGAGAGAGTGACTGGATATTGGCCTACGCGTAGTGCAGCACTTGTGAGTAGTGCAGTTTGATTGATTGTGCACTTGTGAGTAGTGCAGATGTGATTTGTGATATTTTATGCACTAGTGAGTAGTGCGGATTGATTGGATTGATATATATTTCTTGTGCACTGGTGATTAGTGCTGATTGGTATTGATTGTGATGACGTACTGGTATTGAGTACGGGTTTTTGGTCTTTGTGGCCAGTGATTATGTTTTCACATGTGTTGGCCTGAGAGCCGAGATTTGATGTTTTATAACATGAACTGATTTGGTGAACATGAGTTTTATGGACCATGGGAAAATATGTTTTGATTTTATCGGTCACTCATGTTTTACGATATGCATGCAAGTTTGTGAAAACTGGAGGGTAAGAATGTATTTTGATAAATGTTTTTATAAGAGGTCATTTTTTGTCCACTCACACCTTTTCTGTTTTGTGACCCTCCAGGCCGTGGTACGACGTTCGGGACAGATCGTGAGGCAGTGACAGCAGCAGAAATCCGCGCGAACATCCCTTGTCTGGCAAGCACTGAAGGGGAGTTTCGGACCTTTAGTTGACTTGTCAGACGGGAGCAGGACCGAGCACGGTTTTTGACGTCTAGTTGGGACGGGTCCTGTCAAATTGGTATCAGAGCATTTGGTTCTTGATTTCTGTTGATACGTCATGCCTCCGAGTCGTGCGTCCCGTACACGGTCTGAAGATGGGAGGGGCGAGAGTAGTGTTAGTAAAGGCCCAGATATTGAGCGAGCTCGACGGTTAGGAGCCACTGTGTTTCGTGGTGATTCGGGACCGGATGGTGCCGAAGATTGGCTTACTCGATTGGAAAGGATTTTTGAGCTTATGATATGTCCCCTGGAGGACATGGTACCCTTAGCCACTTTTCTTTTGGATGGCTATGCTTACAGGTGGTGGCATAGTTTACAGTTGACTGGCTGGGATGCCCGTACCTTGGCATGGGATGCATTTCGAGAGCGATTTTTAGATCAGTTTTATCCTCGCTCATTTCGGAACGCTAAGGAGGTTGAGTTTCTCCAATTGCAGCAAGGGAATCGGTCAGTGGTTGATTATGAACAGCAATTTTTGCACTTATCTAGTTTCGCTCCTCTGTATGTGGCTACTGAGGAGGATAAGTGTCGAAGGTTTGAGCAGGGATTGAGGAATGAGTTACGAGGTGCTGTAACTGTTGGCTCGTATTCTACCCTGAGGGAATTATCGGATGCTGCTATCCGAGTGGAGGCTACTATTTTACCTGTGCCAGAACAATCTTTGGGCTCTGGACGACGCCGAGAGCGTCAGGATACTGAACAGATAAGTCAGGAAACATCGAAGCGAGTTAGCCTTCATACTCTTGTGTCGCAATCCTCGGTAGGCGTTCATTCGGGTGGAACTTCAACCCAGTCGACAAGTAAGCGGTGTGGTGGGGCAAGTCGCCTCAGCACTGCCACTTGTCACTTTTGTGGGAAACTTGGACATTTGCGAAGGAACTGCCCCGATCGACTTGACCGTAGGTCAAAATAATTGTATTGATACCTTGTAAATGGTTTGTATTGTCCATTTGTGTTGTAATATTGTATCATGTGTTTTGGGTGAGTCGGACTAGTGTGGGTCCGGATGGTTGTTTTTGTTAACAGTTTGGTTTGTAGATGGGCGTGTTGGGCCCAGAATAAACTTGACCCGGGGATGAATATTGGTGTTATCGTTTCGGATCATCCTTGGTTTTCCCTAGGTGGATCGGGTTTGTGATGTCGTGGACATTGGGCATTGTGACGATCTAGGATCGTGATGTTCAGGGTCAGCTGACGTCGTGATGGATCTGGACCGTAATCCTGATGATCCAGTTGGGTAGAGAGTTTGTCACTCTTACTCCGGTATGTGAGTCGTAAATGACGGGACTGAACTTCTTTTCGAAGTGGAGCCCTTTGTGGTATATTACTCAAGTGAGTAGGTTTCCGAAGTGATCGGATTTTGTCAACCTTAACCGTGTGGTTGTTGGATTGGCTTCCTTATGAAGCCAACCGAGTATAATGAATGGGTAACCGATAGGTTCGGTTTTGGTGTGTCCGAGTGGATTATATGGTTTCACGTATTTCGAAGTGATTTACGTGCTTGCACGTAAATCGAGGTTTTCCGGGTTTACACTGATTGTCGTACTTATGGTTTTGGATATGATTTCATGAAATGGTTTTGGAATTGAAAAGGTAAACTCGGGTTTGAGACCCCTTTGTTTCAGAAACCCTCGGACTCGATGTCCCTTTTTGTTACGTTTTCGGGGTGGAGGCCCAATTGGTTCTTAAATTGATTTCAGATTTGAAAATATGGAATTGGGCACGAGACCCATTTGATTTACGGAATTGGGCACAAGGCCCAGTTGGTTTACGATTCGGACCAGAGGTCTAGTTTGGATGTGGATTCGGGCCTAGGGCCCAATTATGTGTTACAAATGGATTTTACTGGTCATGATGGTTTATGGGAACCGGCATGAACACTAGAAATGGATTTACGGGTCATGATGGTTTATGGGAACCGGCATGAACCCTTGGAAAGGATTTTATGGTTCATGGCGGCTTATAAGGGTCGTGCATGAATCCTTGAAAGGTTTAAAGGAATGATTTCAAAAGGTTTTTCATATTCCATCCTTATTATATGATTATCTCCTCCGGGGAGGGTCGTTGGCCTGGGTGGACCCCGGAGTAGTCACGGAGCACTGACTGAGTGGAGTCGCCCCCCAGTTGGGTTCCTTACTCTCAGGATGGGCATGGTTCGTTACCACCAGGGAGGGTCATTGATCTACAGACATTGACTTGGGTGGACCCTAGAGAGACTTGGGTTTGAGACCCCGGTTAGCACACGCGTAGCTTTATTTTACCGTGACAGGTTCTTGGATATGAAATATAATGGATAAACATGATTTCAATTGGTTTGGGAAATTGTGTTTTATGATGACAAATGGATTTGGGCTGAGATCCCACATATGTTTACTATGTTATGGTTTTCTGTAAATGGTTTTGGGCAGGCGCCCGTATGACTTGTGTTTACGGAACTTGGGACTGTGACCCTAAATATGGTTGTTTAAACATATGTGATTAGATAAATGGTTTTACTATGCATGCATACTTTTTAGTGAAGGGTATAAAGGGCTTTTATGAAATATGATTTTATAAACTCTTTATTTTTGTCCACTCACATTCTTTCTGTTTTTAATACCCTTCATGTTGGATACGATGCAGACTGTAGCAGAGACCGAGATATCACATGCCTCCTCCGGATCCTTGCGTACTCTGATAGCCCGGGAGGTCAAAGGTTGGAAATTTCCCTTGTCTGACACTCCGTGTTAGACGGGATCAGGGTCATTCCTCGTTAATCCTTGGGGGATTGAGGACGGGTCCTGACAAAACCAATCTCAAATCCCGGGCCTTCGCCCAAAACAAAAATATCACAATTTTCTCGAAAATCGTGCCCATCAAATAATATAATAATCCATAATATCGACAAATCATCATATCGCAATATCAATCTAGTCAAATCATTTCAAATCACACAAGAAAGCATTTAAAACATATATGCATGCATTTTGGGTAGAAAACAAAAGTCCACTCACACACCGTCCATATCGCTCGCTTTCCGAGCTGCACGTTTTCTCGTAAATTCCAAAAGTCACCATTCCTGTCCAAAATCATTATCGATGGTTACTAACACTCCAATATACCTCCTATAATTTTCTCCAAATTTTTTGGGATTTAAATACATATTTTAAACGTATATTAAAACTTCGAATACACAAAATACTATCAAAACGATAACTGATTTCCTAGAAACTAGCGCTAAAATTTTTGTTACATTAAATAGGACAAAAGTCATGTTGACCTCACCTTGGAAATCGGTCCCACGCGCCCTCACACGCCGCCGTGAGTGGCTACGCATGAGTCCATGCGCCACCGTGAGTGGCTGCGCGTGAGTCCACATGCCTGCTACACTAACCGCTACAGTGTTCGTCCTCACCCATTTGTCTGTAAAACGGGTCTGGTTGGCCCGCGACTTGACCCAGCTAGAATTGTGTCATTTATTCATCGATTCCTTCAATTGAACCATCGAATAGCATCGTTATGCATCTAATTATGGTTCTGTAACCTTAATTTCAATAGAACTTACCTTAATCCAGTCGACTTCGAATTCAAAATATCGAAGAACAGGTAAGCACTGTTCATCTTTCAATCTCGAGTAATTCCAGTCGTTTTCTTGCAATCGATTCACTCAGAAGCATTGTAAAATCATTCTAAACATTTTCCCAATCTCAATTTCATCCTCTCTTATCTCAAATCACACGACTCAATCTTCAAATTCCCGTTTGTTCGTCCGGTCTGTTCTAGGCCAAAACGACACCAATTGTTGTCGTTCTTGCTTGGGTTCGACTCGCCTTGAGCTCAGGAAGATGAATTCAAGGTCAATTGAATCAAAGAGGGTCCAAATAGAGAAGCCCGAATTTGAAATTTAATAATGGTTTGATGTTCGGGTTCCATGGTTTTCAGTTTTTCTTCCCTCTTTTCATCCTCTTATTCTCTCGCTTGCACACTCTCTCAATCACCCTCAATTAATCGAACATGGAGAGCTTTTGGCTGCTTCAATTTTAGCATAAGTCTGCTCTGTTTTTCACATAAACACGGCCATTTGAACTCAAACCACCGCCACCAATTTTGTTCATTGCCACGAACCAATAGTAAGACTCGTGTCCTGGAGGGAACGGTGAACGATCCCACATTCCTGCGAGGGGGGAATGGTCTGGGAGGGGAATGGTGGTGTGCCTTAAAGGTGTAGGCACACATGATAGGACCCGTCCCCGAAGGACAAAGTTAACCGTGCCTGGTCCTGCTCCCGTCTGACAAGTCAACTGAAAGTCCGAAACTACCCTTCAGCACCTGTCAGACAAGGGATATTTGCGCCTGTGCCCGCACATACCTCCACCTCTCGAATAGCCTCGATCATCGAGCCACGACCTGAAGGGTCAATAAAACAGAAAAGGTGTGAGTGGACAAAAATGACCTCTTATAAAAACATTTATCAAAATACATTCTTACCCTCCAGTTTTCACAAACTTGCATGCATATCGTAAAACATGAGTAATAGTATGAAATCATTCAAGTATGTACAGTGGACCGATAAAATCAAAACATATTTTCCCATGGTCCATAAAACTCATGTTCACCAAATCAGTTCATGTTATAAAACATCAAATCTCGGCTCTCAGGCCAAAACATGTGAAAGCATAATCACCTGGCCACAATGTAATGACCCGGAAATTAGAAAAAGGGAAAATTGGAAACTTTGGGGAAAAGGACGATTTTGCCCCTGGCATTGGGCGAATAGTTGACTTTTAATTTGAGCGGTCAAACGGACTTTGACCGATGACCGTGACGTAGTTCGGAACGTCACGAGTTCATAGACAGGTGGCACGCCCGATTCCGACATTCGAGGAGAAAGTTATGACGTGCGAAAGTTGGTAAAAGGGGTCGAATGTTGACTTTTTGATCGGGACATTGTTTGGACTTTCCGGGAGTACCGTTGGGTAGGTATCGAGACGCTGAATCCGTAGACAGTCGGCATGCGTCAATCGGAGTCCGAACGAGAAAATTATGGGTCTAGAACGAAGAGGGGTATTTTGGTAATTTGTTACAATAAGGGTAAAATAGTAATTGTCTTTAACGGGTGAACTTAATTGATAAAATATATCTTGATTTGGCTGAATCAGCGTATGTGGATTGAGATTAATTCCTAAGTGACATGTGTCACTTGCTCATGTTCATTAGTGGCATGTTTGAATGCCTTATACGGACAAACCACCTCCAAAACCTTGTTTAAATTCTAAACAAGTCCTAACACTAATTGATCAAGGATGACCATGGAAACACTGGGAGATTTAGAGGAAACATTTGAGTGAAAAACAGAAGGAAAATAGGAGAGAAAAACGGGGAAGAACACCATGAACCCGAGAGGAAAAACCCGAAAATACCAACCCCAAACACCAATCTCGAATTCGATTTTTCAGACATTAAAGAGTGAAATTGACAATGGATTGAACTTTCTGGGACTGAGACGAGTCGAACCATATCAAAACGGAAGCCAATTGACTGGGAAATCAATGAGAATAGATGTTGCGACGCCATTGAAGTGGGAGCTTGGGTTCGATTACTTAGAGGTGATGATTCTTGAAATTGACTTTGATTTCATATTTAGAATGACTGTTAGATGCTTTTGGTATGATTAATTGAATGTTACAGGTTGTGTTTGTGTGGAACCCGAGTTAGAACCCGTCGGGTTTCGAAGTTGAGTCGTGGGTTTTAGGACATGTTTTCATTAAATTGAGGTCGCATATCGGTTAGCAATATGGAATAGATGAGAATAAATGAAAGAACTGAAGTAATTGGGTTCAAATTGATCGATAAAGAACCGGGTTGCACCGCGGGTTGCAGACCCGAATACCAGTAAAACGGGTAAGGAAGGGGACTGTTCATGTTACTGTAGCACGGCGCGTGGACTCACGCGCAGCCGCTTGCCGCGGCGCGTGAGGGCGCGTGGCACGTTTTCTGAGGAAAGTTTCAACAGGTGTTTTACTCCTTGTAATGTAACGGACATTTTAAAATTGGTTTCAAGTTAATTGGACACCGTCTCGATAATGTTTCGAGGGTCTGAAGGTTTAAGTTATGTATTTAATTAATAATAAATTCTCGGAAAATTATGGGAAAATTAGATGAAGTAAATTGACTTGTTAGTAACCTTGAATAATGATTGTGAACAGGATTCGAGATTCCAAGCAAGTGTCGGAAATTACGGAAACGCGTGCAGCGCGGGAAACGAGCAGTTGGACGGTGTGTGAGTGGACGTTTGTTTTCTACATTGATATGCATGCATAGTTAAATGTTTTATATGATTTATGGCATGATTTGAATTGCAATGATTTGATATGATTATTTTGAGATTTAATGATTATTTTAATTGGTGTTTCGGGCACGTTTTTCGAGAAAATGTGAAATGACTGTTTTGGGCGAAGGCCCGGAATTTGTGATTGGTTTTGGCTTGGATTATGAGTTGGGAAGTTGATTTAATGGATTTGTGATGTTTTCGGATATGATTTTACGGATTTGCGTGTATTGAATTATTTTATGATTTTACGGATTGACGAGAAATGAGATTTGGGCATGTGGACCCGTGATGATGGTTTTTGACATGGTTTTGATACTTATTTTGAAATAATGCTTTTGATTGTGTATTGATGTTTGGTGACTCCAGATGTGTAATTCCTGGAGGGACTCCAGATGCGTAATTCCTGGAGAAACCGGATGTGTAATTCCCGGTGAGGCTGGATGTGTAATTCCCAGCATTGGATGACGACTCTGGATGTGTAATTCCCAGAGGATCCTCGGATGTGTAATTCCCGAGTTATATGCTTTATTATTATAGTAAATTGATTTTATAAAATGATTTAAATAATTTATGTGCTTTTCCCCATGCATGCATGGTTTGTAAAACTGGAAGGTAACGGATGTGTTTCAAATGTGTTTTACATGATATTATTTTTGTCCACTCACACTTTTGTTTTTAATGACCCTCCAGGCCGTGGCACGATACTCGGGGCGGATCTCGAGGCGGGAGCATGAGCAGAAATCAGTGCAGTTATCCCTGGTCTGACAGGTGCTGAAGGGTACTTTCGGGATTTCAGTTGACTTGTCAGACGGGAGAAGGACCATGTACGGTTATCGAGGTCCAGTTGGAACGGGTCCTGTCACACAAAGACCAAGAACCCGTACTCAATACCAGTACGTTATCACAAACAACATCAATCAGCACTAATCACCAGTGCACAATAAATATATCAATCCAATCAATCCGCACTACTCACAAGTGCATAAAATATCACAAATCACATCTGCACTACTCACAAGTGCACAATCAATCAAACTGCACTACTCACAAGTGCTGCATTACGCGTAGGCCGATATCCAGTCACACTCTCGGGAACAGGCACCTCTGGGCTCAACCCCCTCGGGCTCACTCACCTCTGGGCGAACACATCCCCAGGCTCAGACCCATCCGAGTGGTACATCCAGGCTCAGTCTCATCCGAGAAGCTGACTACCATAGGATCAACTCCGGATCCTACAATCACATCCCCCAAGCTCCGGTCGTCTGGGTAATCCCCCCAAGCTCCGACCGTCTGGGAATATCACAATCACAATGAAAACTATCTCGGGAATTACATCCCAAAACATTTCAATCAAATCTTGTCTTCATACAAAGTCAAGATCGTTCCCAACTGGGTCTCAAGCCCAAATTACCATTTACACGTACTTCTTTAAAATCACCTTTTAAATCAATAAAATAATCCGGAAATCATCATTGACTCACCAACAAAGTCAAAATATCATTTTAGAAATCATTTAAACTCCGGGCCTAGCCCAAAACATTATTTGCACGTTCCTCGTAAAACTTGCCCGAAAGACTGATTAAAATAATCATAAATCACAATAAATCGTTAATTTCACAAATTCACAAGTGACTCCAAATTCGAGTCAAAATCACTATTCACTTGGGTTCTCACGCCCAAAATAACATTATCTCGCAAATCCATGCGTTGCAATCTTCGTTGCCATTTTCACGTAAATCCACGAAATTGACCCTTGACTCGTTCCCGAGTCACCACATCATTTTTCAATCCATGACTCAATAATCCGAGTCCAAACATTATTTTCAATCAATTTCAATCCCGGACTCATAAAACAAGTCCAAACATCATTTTTACCAAATTTCGTAATTTCTCGAAAATCGTGCCCAAAATAATAATATAATAATCATAAAACCGAGAAATTACCGGATTGAAACGTCAATCATGCCAAAGCATATAAAATCATATAATAAGGAATTTAAATCATATATGCATGCATCACGGTTAGAAAACAAAGTCCACTCACACACACCGTCCAAAACGATTCGTTTCCGAGCTGCACGTTTTTCCGTAAAATCTGGAAATCACAAATCCTATCCAAAATCATTATAAAAGGTTACTAACTTCTCAAAATACATCATATAATTTTCCCCAATTTTTCCGGAATTTAAATACGTATTTAACTCGTAAAACAAAACTTCAGATACGCAGAACATTATCGAAACAATATCTGATTTCCTCGAAACCAACGTTAAAATGTTCGTTACACTGAGAGGATCAAAAGTCATGTTGATCGTATCTTGGGATTCTCACTCACCCGCCCCCACGCGCCGCCGCAAGCGGCTGCGCGTGAAAGCCACGCACCAGCTACAGTACTGCTACAGTGCTCCTTCTACACCCGTTTGTCTGGTAAACGGGTTGAAAAACCCGCGAACAGACCCGACTCAATCTCACTCAATTCGACCTCAAATCCATCCGCTCTTTCAACTGATCCCTTCTCTTCCAACATAATTCCAGTTCTACAAATTGATTTACTCAAATTAGGGTCTATATCTCCACGACTCACGATCGATCCTCGATGGGTTTCCAATTCGGGTTCACCGATTCCGTCCCTGATTTTCAAATTAATTCATAGAGTAAGCATCGTGAGAGTGTAAGGAACATTTCTACAAGATCAATTCGATGAATTCTTACCTCCAACCCGTTGAACCCAAGCTCGATTTTGAGCTGCCATGGAAGCTCAGTTCTTCCTCAATCCGACACGATTTCTCTTCGTTCTTGCTGCAAAGATGATCGTTTTGATCCCAGAAGTCGAATTGAATCATCAGTTTCGATCCTCACCGTTCATAATTACCATTTCGAAATTCCCTCTAATTTTCTGAATTTTCGATTCTGAATTGTCCTAAGGGTCTCACTATCTCTCGAATTTCCCTCTCAACTCGGCTTCCTCAGTCTACCAATAACACAATGAAACTGAAACAATGGATTATTAGTTGTTAAATGGGACAATGATGAAGTCAAGCCTTAATTTGGGGAAATAATGTCCAAAGGTGTATGATTATGTTTCCCCAAATTCCCGTTTCTATGTTAGCTGGGACATGGAAGATGACAAAGTGACAGATGTCACAATCTGGTAGCAAGAATCAAGGTCAAAAGACCATTTTGCCCTCCGTTCAACAAATTACCATTTTTTTTCCTTAGCTAATTCCATCCTCAATTCTCTCAATTTTCTCTCATGATCAGTTGTGGAAAGGAAATGATGATGGGAAGAAAACTCTCCCCATATTTGTGTTTGTTCACGGCTCAAATGAGAGAACAAAGAATAAAATATTTGAGTGATGGCTAATGATGATTGAACATGATTAAAGATGATTGAATGATTAAAGGATAATAAAACAATATGATGGTGTTTTCCCCAAAACATGGAGCTGATTTATGGCCTTAAATCAAGGGATGGGTGACACTTGTCACTCATCCGGATGTGTTCAATCATAGGGCACTGTTCATATTAAAATAATATTTTAATCCCGGTTCGTTCGGTTAATCGAGTCCGTTTCCGTGACCATAACTTCGTCGTCGAATCTCCGATTTCGGCATGCCGACTGTCGTTGGATTCGTATCGACGAGACCTACGTAACGGTCCTTGGCCCTCATCTATCGGACCTCCCGGTCAAAAGTCAACATTTGACCCCAATTAACCAAAATTACCAAAATGCCCCTCAACTTCCGAACGCCATAACTTTCACCTCGAATGTCGGAATCGAACGTGCCACCTGTCTATGAACTTGTGACGTCCCAAACTACGTCACAGTCATCGGTCAAAGTCTGTTTGACCTCCCGAACTAAAAGTCAACATTTTGCACAATTCGTCCGATTTCACTCAACTAATCCCCGATTAGTCATTCTAAACCATAATTAATTAATATTCAATCCCGGTATTCGGGACGGGTCATTACAACACACCTATCTAGCACGAGGCCTTTTGGGAGCTCAGTGGCTTGGGGAGGATTGGAACCCCAAAGTTAAGCGAGTTGAGGCTGGTGCAATTCCATGATGGGTGACCCCCTAGGAAGTTGCACCGTGAGTTCCCGAAAACAAAACCGTGAGGGCAAGGGCAAGGAGGCCCAAAACGGACAATATCGTGCTAGATGAGTCGGATCCTGACCGAGAAGGGTCGGGGTCTTGACAGAATGGCATCAGAGCTAGACCCCGACCAGGAAGTGTGCTAGCGAGGACGCTGGGCCCCAAGGGGGTGGATTGTAAGACCCATGTCCTGGAGGGAACGGTGAACGATCCCACATTCCTGCGATGGGGGAATGGTATCGAAGGGGAATGATGGTGTGCCTTAAAGGTGTAGGCACACACCTATCTAGCACGAGGCCTTTTGGGAGCTCAGTGGCTTTAGGGGGGATTGGAACCCCGAAGTTAAGCGAGTTGAGGCTGGTGCAATTGCATGATGGGTGACCCCCTGGAAAGTTGCACAGTGAACTCCCGAAAACAAAACCGTGAGGGCAAAGGCAAGGAGGCCCAAAGCGGACAATATCGTGCTAGATGAGTCGGGTCCTGACCGAGGAGGGTCGGGTCCTGACATCACTGCATAAATCATGTAAACCCATATAAAAATGCATGCATAAAATTTAAGGAAAACAAAAGTCCACTCATATGTACCGTACGTGCAGTCGAATAGAATTGCACATTTTCCCGTAAAATCCGTGAATGTCAGCTCCAGTCAAAAATCACTTCTAAAGGTCACTAACTATCCCAATTGACTCACATTTTAATCCTTGAAATTTATGGGATTTTTAAATGAATTAAAATAATGCCTAATCCTTCAAATAGTCAAAACTGTAACGACTCGTCCTGAATTTCGGGATTAGTTTAGTAATTAATTGAGGATTTGCGTGACTAATCAGGGATTAGTCAAGAGAATTCAGAGGGACGGTGTAAATGACAATTTTGCCCTTGGGATTGGGCAAAATGTTGACTTTTGACCGCCTGAGTAAAACACACGACGGACGTTAGACGCGAAAGTTATGAGTCACGGACGGTTTTGAGTACTATTCAAAGTGACACATTTTATAAGGCAAAGTAGTCATTTGTCCTTTAGTGTGGGTCCAGATATTTTGTGTAGGCCCAACAGATGAGTGGCACGGATGAGTGGCAAGTGTCACTAATCCATTGCTCACTAACACACATACATGTATACCACCACCTTCCATTCTCATCTTCTCCATCCTTCCTACCCCGTGATTCCCACAAACCCACAACCCTAATCCTTTCCCCTCACATGTTCTGGACTAAGAGAGAGTGAATGAGTGTGACTGAGATGGACGGAGACAGCGAGGATGAGGCAGGACTGTCGTGGACGACGGAGATCACAGTTGGAAACAGGTAAACCGTAACCCAATTTTTAGTTCAAAAATGAGAAATCGATTTTAGACAATTGTTGAGGGTTCCTAATGATCCTAAACTGTTTCTAGGGTTCGTACGAGTCGATTAGGATTGGTTTCGAGGATCGCGGTGGTCAAAGGTAGCCAGAATCTGAGGTTGAAGTTCAAGGGTACTGTTCCCGTATGAACAAGTATAAATCTAGCCCTTGTTTCTAGATTTTAGTTATGGGGATCGATTGGGTAGACTGAGAAAAAGAGATTGGGGGGAAAACAGAGTTGAACGATGGTTGGAGGAAGAAATGGTGGCAGGGTCGGGTCGTGGGTCTATGCGACCCAAATCATAGGACCCGTCGCGAGGTCACGGATGATGTGATGTCAACGATGAGTCAGACTAACAGGTGTCAGACCGGGACCATTAGGGGCTTGACAGGAGTCACATGTTAGTGCACAATCAACAGTGACATGTTAGTGACATGGACTAATCACGGGTTGCCACGTGTCACTAACATGTTAGTGACGTGGACCAGTACGCAGGTGACACGTGGCACTGTCAGATCTGACAACTGTCAGAATTCGTCAGTGTTGATGTCAGCAGTTGACTTTTTGGCAGCATTGACTTTGCATTGACCACACGAATGGGGACGCGTGAGAGAAAATTTCAAGGTGGGACAAGTGTCATTCGAAGGGTTTCCACGATCCGGATCCAATGGTGGTGATTTTGGGCCGATCGAAGATCATGAGGTTGGTGAAATCGAGGTTTACACCTTGGAAAACGTGTCCAGGACACACTGAATTTTTCAGGAGTTTTGGGGTTTTATCCTATGGGCTTATATAGATAGTTAGTGACCTTTGGGTATAATTTGGATAGGATCGAAAGTCCCAGAGATGGTGGATTACCCTCGGGGAGGCTCATGGCACGTGTATCGAGGCGGCAGCTAGGATAATCTGTGAGTGGACTTTTGTTTTCTAAATATGTTGCATGCATAATTGTTTTATATGTTTTATATCTATGTTTTGGATATCTTGAGTACGTATGTTTATGGTTTTATACAGTATTTATGCGTGCTGGTATTTAAATAATTGTTTCATGGAATGGTTTGGATTTGGAAATATGGAATCGGGCATGAGACCCATTTGGTTTATAAACTATCAGACTTGGAGTCCATTTGATTTAATAAGATATCAGGCTGAGACCCATTTGGTTTGTACTATCGGGCTTTAGGCCCAGTTGGTTATGATATCTGGCATGAGTCTCATTTGTGGTTTATAAAGGTGATTTTTGGGTTCGGAGACCCTAAATGAATTCATATTTGAGAAATTAGATTTATGGATTTATGATGGTTTTATGGAAATTCCAGGCATGGCCCCTTTGAAAGATTTTGAAAGGATTTTATAAAATGTTTTCCATATACCTTCCTTATATGTGGATATGTGGATGGTCTCCTCCAGATGTCTGGGACACTAGGGAAGTCACAACGCATTGCCTGCGATGGGTCATTGCAAGGAGCGACCGGACCGTATAGTGACTCACGAGCAAGATTGCTATGATTAGATGTCTGGGAGTTCAGACATCTAGGATGTCATAGATAGACCCAGAGAGACCCTGGGTGGCACACGTAGCCTTAGACCGTGATATGACGTCTGGGACGTCAAGCGTCTGGGACGCTAGGCATCTGTGATGGATTACAAATTTATTGGATTTACTAATTTACGGATTTCTGTGTTGATGGATTTGGTTAGTGACCCATATGATTTAGATTTATGGTTTTGAGCTAAGACCTTAATGATTTGAGGAAGGAAATGGATTTGATTTTCTAAACGATTTTTATTATATTTGAATTAACTGGTTATCGTATGCATGCATGGTTTTAAGTGAAGAGAATAAATGTCTTTTATGAAATGAGTTTTATTAAATTATTTATTTTCATCCACTCACAGCTTTTATGGTTTTTAAATGCCCTTCAGGTTGATTGCGGAGGCGAGCTGTAGCAGGGACCGAGATAACACACCCCGCCATTAATTCTGGCGCATTCTAGAAGCCCCGTTTGGGCTAAGGTTTGGGTTATCCCTTGTCTGGCCTTCGTGTCAGACGTGCGTGTCACACGTGAGTTAGACGGGAGCAAGGCACATCCCGCGTTAATCCCGGGGGGATTGGGATGGGTCGTGTCAAAAACTGTCCCGAGACGATATGTGATAGCAATGAAAATATTACCGTTGGACTCGTATGATTGAATACTATAACTTTTGTGTTGACAACATCTCCAAATATCCTAACACGCGCCCACACGCGCCTTGTACAGTCCCTGTGTAACGATCCGTCCTAGAAATCAGGATTAGATTAGTGGTTAATGACAGATTAGTGAAGTTAATTAGTGATTAGTTGAGTGATCTCGGACGGACGGTGCGAAATGATGATTTTGCCCTAGAATTGGGCGAACGGTTGACTTTTGGTTCGAGGGGTCAAACGGACTCTGGGCAATGACTGTGATGTAGTGCGGGACGTCATGAGTTCGTAGACAGGTGGCACGTCCGATTTCGACATTTGCGGAATAAGTTATGACGTTTAGAAGTCGAGGGGTATTTTGGTAATTTGGTTAAAAGGGGCAAATTGTTGACTTTTTATACGATATGGCTTTATCGCGCATTTCTAGGACCATTAGGTAGGTCTCGATCCCCTAAATACAACAACAGGCGGCACGTTGACATTGAACATCGAACGACTCTGGTATGGGTCTAAAAACACTAAGGGCAAAATGGTAATTTGTCATGTAGGGGCATTTTTGCTCCTTTGTACAAAGCCTTGAGATTTGTGCCCAGTAAGACTTGGGCACTTGGCTGCACTGGGATTGATGCCCACCCAGATTGGGACACATGTCCCTCACTAGAAGGCTGTGGAAGCCTCAGCACTATCTGTCATTGTCTTTTTAAATTATGGTTGCATGATTATGGGACTAAAAACAGAGAACAAAGAACAAAGAGTGTGTGTGTGTGTGTTTGTGTGTGTGTGTGTGTGTGTGTGTGTGTGATGGTGAGAACCCAAACCTCTTCCACGGGTGATCTATTGCCTTTGTTGTCTAAAGAGAAATGAGAGAGGAAGGTCAGACGAAGAGGTTGGTGCAGGCACTGCGGCTCACCACGGTGAGAGGTGGAAAGGAACCCGTGAATCCCGTGAGTCCCCTGTTTGAGTTTGAAATGGTGAACTCGAATTGAAGAGTTAAAGAGCACAATTGATTAATCAGATGATGTTTCTGGGGTGTCTAGGAGTTGAATAGGCTTGGAATTGTGGCTCGCCATGGACGGTGGCCGTGAAACCGACGAGGTAAGAACTTGTGATTCAAAAATGGTGACTGTTGATTTGGTGCCCGATATTCGAATTGATTAATTGTGAATTGTTTCTGGAGGTTCTAGAGATGGATTGAGATCAACAGGAGGGGAGGAGGTCGTCGGAAACACGAAATCTGAACGTCGAACAGTGTCCAGTTTTTCCTTTGTTTTGGGAGGTGAGTTCCAAGTCTCAATTTCTTGTTTTTAAGGTTTAAAACGATTGTAGACAATGAGACATGACTATAGAACCAATTAGAGTTGAAAACAGATCAAAATTGGACGGTTTAGGAGGTTGAACCGTGGACACCGGTTCGGTTAGACCGGGCTAGTTCGAACCGGTTTAGACGGGCTAGATTGAGATTGAAGATGAACAGTAGCTTGGCACGTGAGGCCCACGTGCAACACCTTTGGGCGGCGTGTATGGACGTGTGGCACACCTTTTGAGGAAGCTTTCAACATGACTTTTAAAGTATTGGATGTAACGAACATTTTGAGACTGGTTTCATGTTGATCGGACACCATCTCGATATGTTTCGGGATGTCCGAACGTTTTAGGGCCCGTTTAAAAATAGTTAAAAATCCGGGAAATTTACGGAGCTTTAGTATAAACATTGTGAAGTAGTTAGTGACCTTATTATGGGATTTGGACAGGTTCGGGAAAGCCGGTGATAGTGGATTAGTCGAAAATGACGTAAGTGCACGCGTATCGAGGCAGCAACGTAAACGGTCTGTGAGTGGATTTTCCTTTCTAACTTATGATGCATGCATAAATGTTTATATGTTTTCTACATGTGATTTTTATGTTTGAGATATGATATTGATGATTTACAATTTTGCACGTATTTCGAGATATTGACGTAATTGCACGTTTTACGAGATATGATTTTATGCTATGATTTGATAATGGTTTTGGTGATTTGAATTTTGGATTTGACTTATGAGTTGATTTCAATCATTCATAATGGATTTTGGAAAAGTGATTTTGGGCATGAAGCCCTATTAATAAAAGTGGTTTCCCAAATGTGATTTCGAGTTTTGAAACTGGATTTCGGAAATGATGATTCAGTTTTGGAGCTTGAAAGTGAAATTATGGATTTGGATTCGGAATGATGATTCTGGATGCCGGCTTACGGAATGATGATTTCGAACTCGGATTGGGAAATGGATTTCTGGATTTTCTATGATTTTTACTTGGTTTTGGGTTTAAAGACCCGTTGAAACTTGGTTTTGGATTTAAAGACGCAGATATGGCTGAATCTGGTTTTTGAGTTTAATCACTCGGTTGATTGACGGTGGAGAGCCCCAGATTGATATATTTTGAGTTTAAAGACTTGGTTATTGTGATATCCCCCGAGGCCTGTTGATTGTGTTTTGAGTTTAAAGACTCGTTGATATCCCGGGAAGGCCTAATTATGCGCATGTGTTTTGAGTTTAAAGACTCGGCGCGCTTGAGATCCAGCAACCTGATTGATTGATATTTTACTTTGGTTTTTCACTGGTTTTCAGATGTTTTGGGCTGTGGCCTGGATGATTTGGATTTTTGGATTTTTGGGCTGAGTTCCCGTACTTTGATAAGGATTTATGAATTTGCGCTGAGGTCCTGGATTTGAGTTACGGATTTGAGAAAAAGGAAATGATCCTGGTTTTCATTGATGGTTTTCTTGTCTTGGATATGAAATGGTTTTATGAAAAGGTTTTCATATGCGTGCATTAGTTTTTCATGGAGGGTATAAATGTACTTTCTTATAAACCGTTTTATGAATTTACTATTTATTTTTGTCCACTCACAGTCTTTTCTGTTTTCGATACCCTCCAGGTTGATGCGGTGCAGGCTATTGTCGGAGAGACGGAGACATCACACATGTGATCCACAGTAGGTTCTGCGCACTCTGGGAGGTCTGGATGTTTTTGGACGGTTCACTTAGGAATCCGTTGTCCGGCTTACGTGTTACATGGAGGTTGGACAACGGTTTAGCCTTCGTGTCACACGTAAGTTAGACGGGAACATGACTTAGCCCTTAATCCCGGGGGATTGGGTGTGGGTCGTGTCAAATTGGTATCAAAGCCAGGTTTGTTTCATTGAACCTCGCGCAGAGCAAGGTTAACATGTGATCGATCGAGGTTTAGCTCCCAGAGTAGTTGGTTCGTCGATTAGCGTGTTGTGATGCTGCTGTGGATGTGATGTCTCGACGCGGAACAGTCCATCATCAACCTGGACACGCGAGTGAAAGCGAGTGGTCCTATAATAGTTACTGGCTTAGTTAGTGGCAAGAGCACGAGGACTGGGTGATTCGTTGCCCGATACGCGATGGGGTGTGATACTTGCCGGCTTTGGGCCGAAAAGGATAACGTGTTTGGTGCTAGATATGCTAGATAGCCGGTTGGCCTTTAGGGTTAGATGGAGTAGCTTCAATAGATGGTCGGCTGTGTGTTAGGGTGGTTTTCCCAGATGGTGAGATACGGTTACTGGTAGGCTGGTCGGCCTGTAGGGCCGGTGGTAGCCTGATAGGCTGGATGACGATTAGATTTGTGACCCTTGGTCAGTTTTGTTGAGATTGGACTTGTGCGGCTACGAGTAGCCGGATGCCTCGAGTTGCGGAGGTAAAGGAACCTTCTTTTAGGATTTGAGGGATCGAACATTTGACGTTCAATGGGTAGGAGCCCCTCGTAGAAGTATTGTAGAAGTAACTCCTCCTTCATCCGATGTTGTGGACAAGAAGCAACAAGTGATTTAAAACGTTCATAGTAAGTAGGAAAAGACTCACCTTCCTCTTGCTGAATTCCACTTATCCTTTTTCGTATGGTGATGGCTCGAGAAGTTGGGAAAAACTTCTCCAAGAAAGCTCGCTTCATGCTCTCCCAAGATGTGACAGTTCCGGGAGCCAATTCATACAACCAATCTTTCGCCTTTTCCAAGAGAGAAAAGGTAAAGGCCTTCATCTTCAATATACTTCCGTCAACATTGACGGGAGTCATGCTTGAACACACCACTTCAAATTCTTTCGAATGTGTATTCGGATCTTCCATGGAAAACCCATGGAACTTCATAATATGGTGGAGCAAACTTGACTTCAACTCGAACTCGGCGGTCTTATCTGCAGCAGCCGCAGGGTATTGGATGCATAAGGGTGTGGCATTGTCCAACCCCAAAGCAGAAAGCTCCTTGATTGTTCTAGTCTCTGCTGCCATGTCTTGTGACAAGACCCATCCCGATTATCTCTCGATAATCGTGAAAGATCCTGCTCCCGTCTGACAATAATTCGAAAATACCAAAAGTAGTTTTAAATATATACATGTAGAACATACAAACGATAAACATTGTCAGATAAGGGATAGTTCAGTATTCCGAGACCGTTGACCTAGTCAACAGGTTTATAGAGCATAGGAAATATTTACAAGTAGGGATCAAAATCCTACGTTGCAAAGTGTCTGAGTACGCAACGGTCTGTTTATTCCTCAGCCTCGATATTAGCCTCAGTACCTGTGCACTGGCCTGGAGGGCAAATAAAACATCAAAGGTGTGAGTGGACAAAAATCAAGTTTAGAAATACATTTATCAAAATATAGTCTTACCCTCCAGTTTTCACAAACATGCATGCATACCATAACTCATAAATCAAATAATTAAGATATGAATATAAATCTCAAACATCAACAAAACACAGAATCCAGGTCCAATAAAGAGTCACGTTGTCCCTGCAACGCGTGCAAATCAATAGGCTCAAGGACCGCTCAAATCCCGAGCATCCGCCGCTGTGAACACATCACCAGCCGGCAATCCGGATCTCGTGAACACATCACTTACCGATCCATATATAACTCAACACATCTGATCTGAGTCAAGCCTCCCTCGGCTGCTCGACAAAGATCGTGCTACGTGACCTCTTCAGGGTAAACAGTTCCATCCCGAAGGCGAGCGTTATCTCCAGGGTCCATTTCGGGGGAAACATATTCCACACCGAAAGCCCTCATATATCATCATCATGAAAATCAATGAAAACAGTTAAATCATTTATCAACATCCGTAAACCAGTTTCACGCAAATCTGTGCAATCACAATTTCAATTATAACACAATTCCATCAAATCTAGTGCCAGACTCATAATCCGAGTCAAAATCAAGTTCAAACCCTGAGCCTTAGCTCGAAATATCAGTTTCACAGTTTTCTCGAAAATCGTGCCCAAAAGCACATAAAATAATATAATATTCCAAAAATCCGAAAATCATCATATTGAAGTATCAATCATACCAAATCATTGTAAATCATATTATACAGCATTTAAAACATATATGCATGCATTTAGGGTAGAAAACAAAAGTCCACTCACACACCGTCCAGATTGTTCCGTTTCGAGTTGTTCGTATTCTTCCGACGTCCTCAAAGTATTCGGGCCTGTCAAACAAGTAATATAATATTACTAGCTTATCACATAATCCCCTGTACGAATTTTCTAATCGTCGGAATAAAATAATATTATTTTAAATGTAATCTATACGCTTCGAGTACACAAAACTACTCTCAGTTCATATCCGATTGACCCAAAACCAACGCTAATAGGTCCGTATCATCGAGAATATCAAAATTGTTGTTGGACCCTTCCTCAGATTCCCGGCCACGCGCCCTCACGCGCCGCCGCAAGAGGTTGCGCGTGAAAGCCACGCGCCGTGAACAGTGATTGCTACAGTTCCCTTCTCCACCTGTTTCTCTGATAAACGGGTCTGAAACCAGCGATCAGACCCGATTAGTTCTTCACCAATTCAAGTTCAATTTTACCGTTTCTTTCACTCATTAGCATTAATTCAATATGGATTAAGGGTCTGTAAACTCAATTTCGTGAAACCGTGCCCCAAAGTCCACGACTCAACATAGATACCCGACGGGTCCCTAATCGGGTTCTACCCAAATATCACCTGTTTCCTTCAATTGTTCATACCAGAAGCATCATAGGACTATTATAAACACGAAATCGAGATCAATTTCATGAGTTATTACCTCTAAGTCACTGAACTCAAGCTCGATTTTCCGAACTAGTTGCAGCGTCTGTTCGTCACGGTTTCTCCACCAATTTCCTTCCCAATTGATTCAGTTTGGTTCGTCTTGTTCCCAGAAAGCTTAATCTCACCTCAATTTCACACCAAACTGTCTCAAAACTTAAAATCGAGATCAAGGTTTTTGGGTGGTTTTTCGGGTATGTGCAGTACGGGTTTATGTGGGTTTC
The DNA here is from genome assembly GCA_032719365.1 of Prinsepia uniflora. Taxonomy (NCBI): domain Eukaryota; kingdom Viridiplantae; phylum Streptophyta; class Magnoliopsida; order Rosales; family Rosaceae; genus Prinsepia; species Prinsepia uniflora. Next base: position 42,358,622 of record CM064869.1, on the reverse strand, counting down.
TCTTGCTTCTCTTTCGATTTTTCTCTTCAATTTGTCCCTAATTTCTCATTCAATCTCTCTTGGTTCCACTGAAAATCGATCAAGGTGAAGGGAAGATGTATATGTTCTCTGTGCTGTGTTTGAAGGTTATGGCGTGTACTGTTCATCAAGTCTCAATTGTTTGTTAACCCCAATTAATTAATTAATCCTTGCCACTAATCATCAATAACAAGTGACACTTGTCACTTGATAAAACATATGCATCACTTAAGGGGCTGAATCAGCATTTAAGGTGAGGTGATAATCATCTCATTCACCGTTTTAATCACAATCCACATAAAATTACCATTTTACCCTTGTGGTCACAAATGACCATTTTGCCCCTGAACTTCCCAGACCCATAACTTTTTCATACGAACTCCGTTTTCGACGTGCCACCTGTCTACGGATTCAGCGTTCCGAGACCTACACAACGGTACTCGAGAAATGAGCAAAAAGCATTTTAAACAAAAAGTCAACTTTTAGCCATATGTCATCAAGGGTAAAAACGTCATTTTCACATTATTTTAATCTTTTACAATTTTTGGATTTTTCGGGGCGTTACATCTTGCACTTCCTCCCCAACCTGTGCCGTGGGGGTTTCTTCCTCCTCTACTACTTGTTCTTGATAGGAGCATATTTATGCGACTTAGTTAGCTTGTTCTTGTGCATTTACGTTGTTAGTTCTTAGTTATTTTAGTCTTTTAAGCCAATTTCATGTGTTTTCAGGTTCTATGGGCAAAGTGTGCAAGAAGGTGCATTTTGGAGTCTTTTGGAGCATAATTGGGCTTGGAATGGATATCACATGCTTGGAGCAAAAGGAATGGACGAAAATGAAGACCAAAGGAGGCTAGGAGTGAGTGAAGAAATGAAATGAAGAACAAAGAGTTCAGATTTAGAAACCAAGTTTCTATTCTTGGAGGGTTCCATTCTTGGGAGTTTCTATTTTTGGCTCTAAACTTTCCTAATCCTCATTCACCTAAGTTCCAGCCACAAAAGGATTCCAAAACATTTTAGGACACTTAATTGGTTGTTCTAGAAGCCTAAACCTGTCCTAAAGTTCTTGCCGCACAAGGGGGATGGTTGTTGTCTATTTTCAGCCACAAAAATTCATTCCTATTCTACTTTAAATCCTAGCAGTGCAAGGGAGGCCCATCTTTCCTAATTCCTGATCCTAAGCCACCTAACTTATTTCCTTTAATTTCCTGTTTTGTTTTCCTTTTTCTAGAATCTTTGACTTAATTTCTGATTTTAATTGCCTTTTTCTCTCCTGATTTGTTTTCCTAAATTGTTCCAGAAATTAAGAGGGCCGAGATTACTTCCCCTTTAAATAAAATCTGTTTGGCCGCACCCTAGGGGGCCTCATTCAGACTCGACCATTCTCTCACTATTCACGTCAAAAACCTTCACCCATTCTCTGCAGCCACCATCCTTCACCAATCTCCATATTTTCTGACCCTAAACCTTCCTTTCTGTGCCATACACCCATCCTAGACACTTTTCCACCATTCTACATCATCCATAACCACCACAATTCACCACCATCCCTTGTGCCGCAGCAAAGAGGAAGAAGGAGTGCCTTGAATGTGCTTGCTATTCAATTGAGGATTGCTGGAACGTTTGGGTGTTTTCTTTCTTTTATTCTCAATGTTTCAATTCAATAATCTCTGTGTTGTGAGTATGAAGAACTAAACCCGTCTTAGTTAGGGGGTGACTCGAAACCATGTACATACTTGCAATATGAATTGATTACCTTTAGTTGTGATTTCATAAGTTGTGAATTCAATTCGTTTAACTGCTTGATTGATAACTTATTCGTGTATGTTTATTAAGAGTGCACGCTTAGTTTTCATGCATGAATATGATGCTAGAGTATAAGGGAGTTTCACCTAATAGTTACAATCTTATATTCACAAGTAGTGGAGGTTGCTTATAAACGATCGCGTTAAATGAATTCTTGGCACGAGTTTCATGCTCATCATAGTACGAATGCCTCGTCAATACTTATAGTTCTCATATTGTTTAATGATCTTTGATTGTATCTTTATTGTTCTTTACACGTAAAGGACTTTTGAAGAATGTGTTGAATTGTTGTATGCGCTTTCCCATCCAATTCAATAACTTAAGGAGAACTTGAAGGTTAATTTAAGCGGACCTAATTAACCTGGGGTGTTGAGTTCCATGATTTATCGAAAGAACAACTGAGAATTGGTTTATGTGCAAGTATGTCATGTGTGGAGAAAAACCCTCTAGCTAACCTTCCATCCATAGTTTCATCCAAATTCGTTTTACAATCTGTTTTAATTACAATCTGTTTTCTTTGTTTTCAAATGCGTCAAAACCAAGTCCCCCTTTATTTTGAAGTGTCATATTAGATAGAAAGTGTTTTAGTTTGTGTTTTTAAGTGTTTTGATTCAAGTTATAACCCAATTTCATCCAAATTAGTGTTAGGTGCTCAAAACTACCCAGAAAGTGTTTTTAAGGCTGTTTTGAGTCTTTTGGTTTCTGTTTTGAGTTTTTGGTTTGTTTTAGTGTTTTAAACTTTAGTTTTGCATTCTTTGAGTCAAGATTAGTGTTTTAAACTTTGTTTTTACGATTTTAAGTCAGTTGTCAAGTGTTTAACAGTCCCTCCTAATCCCCGGTCTAGAACGATCCCCACTTACATGCTTTACTACAATTGTCACAAGAGGGTTTAATTTGTGTGCTTATATATTTCGCACCAGTCCTCCTTCCTCTTTGCTGCGGCACAAGGGATGGTGATGAATTGTGGTGGTTATGGATGATGTAGAATGGTGGAAAAGTGTCTAGGATGGGTGTATGGCACAGAAAGGAAGGTTTAAGGTCAGAAAATATGGAGATTGGTGAAGGATGGTGGCTGCAGAGAATGGGTGAAGGTTTTTGACGTGAATAGTGAGAGAATGGTTGAGTCTGAATGAGTCCCCCTAGGGTGCGGCCAAACAGATTTTATTTAAAGGGGAAGTAATCTCAGCCCTCTTAATTTCTGGAACAATTTAGGAAAACAAATCAGGAGAGAAAAAGGCAATTAAAATCAGAAATTAAGTCAAAGATTCTAGAAAAAGGAAAACAAAACCGGAAATTAAAGGAAATAGGTTAGGTGGCTTAGGATCAGGAATTAGGAAAGATAGGTCTCCCTTGCACGGCTAGGATTTAAAGTAGAATAGGAATGAGTTTTTGTGGCTGAAAATAGACAACAACCATTCCCCTTGTGCAGCAAGAACTTTAGGACAGGTTTAGGCTTCTAGAACAACCAATTAAGTGTCCTAAAATGTTTTGGAATCCTTTTGTGGCTGGAACTTAGGTGAATGAGGATTAGGAAAGTTTAGAGCCAAAAATAAAAACTCCCAAGAATGGAACCCTCCAAGAAGAGAAACCTTCAAGAATAGAAACTTGGTTTCTAAATCTGAACTCTTTGTTCTTCATTTCATTTCTTCACTCACTCCTCGCCTCCTTTGGTCTTCATTTTCGTCCATTCCTTTTGCTCCAAGCATGTGATATCCATTCCATGCCCAATTATGCTCCAAAAGACTCCAAAATGTACCTTCTTGCACACTTTGCCCATAGAACCTGAAAACACATGAAATTGGCTTAAAAGACTAAAATAACTCAGAACTAAAAACGTAAATGCACAAGAACAAGCTAACTAAGTCGCATAAATATGCTCCTATCAAATTCCCCCACACTTAGCTTTTGCTAGTCCTCGAGCAAAACAAAATAAACAAAAGAAAACCAAAACGAAACAAAACAAACAAAACACAACCTATCCTTCCAACATTTACCTTAGGGATTTCCAATGCACATGACATGTTAAAAATCATAATTCCCACAGATTTTAGTCATCTTTACACTTGAGCACATACTTAATCACCGTCACCACTTACTAGTTCACAATTAACCGATTAAAACGATGTTTTGAATGTAGTAACATGCCTTAGAGAATTTGCTCAATTCCTTACAAGATAAACACTCAATTTTCACTCAGATTTTCTAACTACACACCCTACACTAGGTATATGTGAGAAGATTGATGTAAACATGAAAACACACACTCACATGTAAACAAGCTCCACGGGCAGATGGCATGGCTTGCCACATACTAGCCGAAATGGGGACATACCAATGGGATTTTTGTAAGCAGTTCTATACGCCCACAATGCATCCTCCAAACGCAAGCTCCAATATTTTCTATTTGGCCCAACGGTCTTCTGGGTTTTGCTTGATTTGTCTATTCGAAACTTCGGCTTGGCCACTTGTTTGGGGGTGATAAGGTGTGGAAACCTTATGCATCGCATTATACTTCCTCAACAATGCTTCAATGGTGCGGTTGCAGAAGTGTGATCCGCCATCACTTATGAGCACTCTAGGCATCCCAAATCTAGAGAAAATGTTAGATTTAACGAAATCTGCAACAACTCTAGAATCGTTACTTCGGGTGGCTTTGGCTTCCACCCACTTCGACACATAATCAACCGCAAGTAAAATGTAAGTAAAACCAAAAGATGTAGGGAAAGGACCCATAAAATCAATACCCCAAATATCAAAGATTTCCACAACAAGTATGGGGGTTTGCGGCATTTGGTCTCTTCGGCCTAAATTTCCTGTCCTTTGGCATATATCACATGTCAAACAAAAATCCTAGCATCTCTAAACAACGTAGGCCCAAAAAACCACATTCAAGAACCTTATGCGCTGTGCGTTGTGTGCCAAAGTGTCCACCACATGCATATGAATGGCAAAAACTCAAAATTGAATTAAACTCAGATTCAATAACACAACGGCGCACAATCTGATCAGGGCAGATTTTCCACAAATATGGGTCATCCCATACATAAAAACGTGCATCCTTTCTAAGTTTGTCACGTTGGGCCTTGCTTAGGGTGTTAGGAACTTGCTTAGACACCAAGAAATTGACCAAATCGGCATACCAAGGGGTACTTACCTCAATGGACAGAAGTTGTTCATCCGGAAACGTTTCAGAAATGGGAAGAGGGTCCTCTTCACGCACCATTCTACTTAGGTGGTCAGCCACCACGTTTTCACAACCTTTCTTGTCCCTAATTTCAATATCGAATTCTTGAAGTAGGAGCATCCAACGAATGAGCCTTGGTTTGGTCTCCTTTTTGGTGAAAAGATACTTCAAGGCTGCATGGTCAGTGAAAACAATTACTTTAGTTCCAATTAGATATGATCTAAATTTATCTAAAGCAAATACAACCGCCAAAAGTTCTTTTTCGGTTGTAGAATAATTCAATTGAGCATCATTTAAAGTGCGGGACGCATAATAAATAACATGTGGCTGTTTGTTTTTCCTTTGACCCAAAACAGCCCCAAGTGCATAATCCGATGCATCACACATCAATTCAAAGGGAGTGGACCAATCCGGTGGAGTGATGTTGATGTATCCTAGCTTATACACTACTATTGTAGTAATGGTAATGCACAAGTAAGGGTGTCAAACCACAGAGACTGATTAGGCTTCACAATTACCTCTAAATAACCCTATAATGACTCAATTAACTAGTGGAATTAAAAGAACTGAAAATAAAACAGAATTGTGTTTTGATTTGTGATATGTAAGGACGTTAAACTGAAATTAAAACTTTAAGTAAATGAAGATAGATAGAAAAGATTGAGAAAAGTATGGAGATGGAAGCTAGGGTCTTGACTTCACCTATGTAACCTTGATTCTATGAATACAGTGACTAAAGTACCTGATCTTCCAAACCTGCTCTAAGGATCGTTTTCACTTAAGTAAGATAGGCCATGGCATGTGGAACACTATCTAGTCCTTCTAATTGCAACCTAAGTATGGCATGTACTTTAGATTACTCCTAGAAAGCCTTTAAGTATGAGAAAAGAAATAAATATGACCAAACAGATTCAGTGGCATGGCATGTACTCACTAACCCTATTCTTTCATTCATAAATCAATTAAACTTAGGCATGGCATGTGCTCTAAATCTAACTAGGCATATGGAACCCTAATGGTGATCAAGCACTAGAATCACATATGAATCAATAATTAGAATGAATGAAACAAAGAAGAGTTTGCAGAAATCAGAATACTTCAATCATAACATAGACTGAGTTTACATGATTACATCAAGAACCCTAGATGAGAAATTAGCTACACATGTATCTAATCAACATAAAAGCATTAATTAAAGACATGGATGCAGCAAACTCTAAGTAGAAGGCAGTCTTCTTCTCCAGAACTGAAAAGGGCTTCTTCTTCACACACAAAGATGATGGATGACGAATTTGATGAAGGAATTTTGGAGCTTTTATGGTGAGAGATTGAGGTACATGGGAAAGAGATGCAAAAGGATGGAAGAGGGGAGATGGTTATGGAATTCTTGAGGTTTTCTCACTGGAAGAGAAGGGGAATTAAAAAGAAGAGCAGATCTGATTTCTTTGTTGTGTGGAGGCTCTCCTATTTTGAGAGTGAAGAGGGCTTAAATAGGCAAGAAAGCATGAGGGCAAATAAGGAAAGACATGTAATCTACTACTAGTCATGTGAATAGTGTCAGGCGTGCATAGTGATTTCTGAATAGTGTCTGACCTGCATAGTGTTTCCTGAATAGTATCTGGCGTGCATAGTGATTCCTGAATAGTGACAGCTTTTTGTTTTCCACATTATTTTTCCTTGCTCCATAAGTAAGCTCTTTCAACTCCGAATTTCCTCCTTTTACACCGAAAACTTTATAATTCGACATAATGTCCAATCCTGCACAACTCTCACAAAAATTATCATTTTCTCCTATGTGATGAAAGATATTAGTAGTACATCAAAGATAATAATGTATGGAAAAATGCATAAAATATGACCTAACAACAGATCGATAAGAGGTTAGTGAAGAGAACCCACAATCTAGAAGTGTCTCACGATGTGAGGTATTCTTGATCGATCTGATCAGATACGGTGGTCTGATCATTTGTGGGAATCGAAGGCGAAGTAGTGAGACAATAAGTGGGATCCACTTAGGAGTGAGTGGATCGGAATTGGATCACTTCTTACTCAGGATGGAGTGTTGTGGATCAGAAAGATCGTATGCAAGATAGAGGTTGGATATGTAGGACGTTCAGTTGAGGAGATTGCTCTATCTTGCAGGAGTAGCAGTGGCTGGATATCTTGACCATCTTGGCGTTATAGAGGACTCGTGTGGTCTGTTTTTACATCTGTACGGATATTGGACTTGGATCTGGTACTAGGTCTGCCATGTATTTGTAGTTGAGATGCGATTGGATTTCCTATTGGTCGGGAGACCCAGGAGACTAGGAGACTCAAAATGGACTTAAGTTGGTATTCCCCGGAAGACGTGTGGGCCTGGTTGGATCATTGAACCTCAAAAGTGAAGCGTGATTGGCTTGCAGTCAGGCGGTAATTAGTATGGCTATGGGGATGTTTGTGTGCCCTGGAGATACACTGTGAGGGTGACGGGTACACTATGGTGTTGCTGGATGGACTTTGGGTTTAGTCGGGCTCGGTTGATGCCGATGTGGTTGATTGATGGACTTACCGTAGGACGTCGTTGGAAGTGCTTGAGGATGTACTTTACAATTTGTGATTGAGGTATTCTAAAATATCTCTGTTGATTTAAAAACAAAATTTTTGTGGAGTTTTCGTTGTGTGTGTTTGGTGGTATGCACCGTGATTCTGGTTGGTTGTGACTGGTGCATGTACTTGAAATGTGTTCCGATGCGATTGGACTTGCATCGTGATGTTCTGGTAGAGGTGTTGGTGTTCGGCTTGGTGCCGAGATATGTTGCTAGTTGTGACAGGACCCATCCCAACTGGACTTTGATAACCGTGCCTGGTCCTGCTCCCTTCTGACAAGTCAACTGAAGTCCCGAAACTACCCCTCAGTATCTGTCAGACAAGGGATAACTGCACTGATTTCCACTCATGCCTCCGCCTCTCAATCAGCCCCGAACGTCGTGCCACGGCCTGGAGGGTCATCAAAACAGAAAACGTGTGAGTGGACAAAAATAATATCATTTAAAACACATTTTGAAATACCTCATTTACCCTCCAGTTTATCAAACCATACATGCATAGGGTAAAACATATGTATAACAATCACCGGTTTTCCAGCCAAATCACATAAGTATCAACTCCCGGCTCTCAAGCCAAAGCATGTGAAAACATAATCACCTGGCCACAAAGACCAAAACCCGTATTCAATACCAGTACGCAAGCACAATCAACATCAATCAACACTATTCACAAGTGCACAATCAATCAATCCATCCATCAATCTGCACTACTCACAAGTGCACAAACAATCACACAATCACATCCGCACTACGTGTAGGCCAATATTCAGCCACATTCTTGGGATCAGACACATCTGGGCTCAACCGTCGGGCTCAGTCACATCTGGGCGAACACATCCCCAGGCTCAAACACATTCGAGTGGTACATCCAGGCTCAGTCGCATCCGAGAAGCTGGTTTACCATAGGAACAACTCACAATCATATCCCCCAAGCTCCGGTCGTCTGGGTGATCCCCTAGCTCCGACCGTCTGGGTATTCACAATCACAATGAAAACCACCCCGGGATTACATCTCAACACATTTCAATCAAATCCTTGACTTCAAATCAAGTCAAAATCATTCTCAAGCGGGTCTAAAGCCCAAATACCAATTACACGTAAATCCGTAAAATCTCATTTGAAAACATTAAAATAATCCAGAAATCATCCTTGACTCACCAATTAAGTCAAAATATCCTTTTTGAAACCTTTTTGACTCCGGGCCTAGCCCAAAATATCAATTGCACATTCCTCGTAAAATCTGTTCGAAAGACCTATTAAAATAATTATTAAATCACAAATAATCATGCCACATCATCAGGACATCATTGTAAATCAAATCATGCAATTAATCATGTAAAACATTTAACTATGCATGCATATCAGTTTATAAAACAAGCGTCCACTCACACACTGTCCAAACCGCTCGCTCCCCGAGCTGCACGCGTTGTCGTAATTTTCCGGTGTCTTCCAGGAATTCCAAGTCCTACCCAAATTCATCACTAAGGGTCACTAGTGACTTAATTAACATCATATTAATTTCCCACAATCTTCCGGGAGTTAAATATTAATTAAAAACGTAACATAAACCTTCGGACCCTCGAAACAATATTGAAACGGTGTCCGATTAACTTGAAACCAACGCCAAAATGTTTGTTACATTGCATAGAACAAAATTCATGTTGAACTCACCTCGGGAATCGAGTCCACGCGCCCTCACCCGCCGCCGTGGGTGGCTGCACGTGAAACCCATGTGCATGCTACAATGTCACCACCTTCACTCGTTTAACTGTAAACGGATCCTACAAACCGCGAACAGACCCGATTGGATTCCTATCAATTCAGCATCAATTTTAACAATTGAACTGTCCATTAGCATCGTTATGGATCCAATTAAGGTTCTGTAAACCCAATTACATCAACACTTACCTCAATCCAATCGAATCAAACTCGACTATTCGAAGAACACCGAATACTGTTCATTCATCGAACTTCATCAATTCGACCCGTTTTCTTTCAATTGATCCAGCCAACAGCTTCGTAGGAGTCCTCTAAGTATAATTCCAACCTCAATTTCATCCTTCAATCCCTCCAAGATCACAACTCAAACCTCGAATTTCATCTCTGTCACTAGGTCCGTTCAGAGCCAAAACATCATCAATTATCTTCGTTTTTAATCGGGTTCGCTTCGGTTTGAGCCTCAGGAAGCTTAATCCAAGCTCAATTTCAGTGTTTGTGGTCCATAAATTCCAATTCGAAAATCGATCAATTGGAAATTCATGAATCTGGGTCTGGGGTTTCAGGGTTTATCGTCCTCAATTCTCTTCTGAGTCTTACCCGATTTTCTCTGTGAAATCGTGCCACTATCTCAGGTTTCACACTTAACCTCATTTATCACTCAATTTGATTAATTTAAACGAAGGGATGGGTGGTTCTTTTTGTTGTCTTTGTTATTGTTCAAACACGACACACAAACAAGCCACCAATCCTCTAACTGCAGTGACATGTGTCACTTACTGGACTGAATGAGTCATCAAACACTGAGTCATTAATTGGATCAGCCACAATTACCATTTTACCCCTGCACAAATAATTACCAAAATACCTGTAACGACCCGTCCCGAATTCCGGGATTAGTTTAGTGATTAATCTTGATTAGTGAGGTTGAACGGTGGTTAGTAGGGCGGAATCGGATAAATTGTGCAAAATGACCGTTTTGCTCCTGGTCGTGGGCAAAATGTTGACTTTTTGTTCGGGCGGTCAAATGGACTTTGACCGATGACCGTGACGTAGTTCGGGATGTCACGAGTTCATAGACAGGTGGCACGTTCGATTCCGACATTCGTAGAGAAAGTTATGGTGTTCAGAAGTTGAGGGGCATTTTGGTAATTTGGCTTATTAGGGGCCAAATGTTGACTTTTTGTTCGGGATGTCCGAAGGTTTTAAATTAAGTTTAAAAATAAGTAAAAATTCGGGAAAATTACGGGACTTTGATGGGATGTTAATAATGAGGTTAGTAACCCTCTAATGTGATTTGGACAGGATTGGGAGTCCCGGTGATAGTGGTGTGGCCCGGGAGGGCCGGTGGCACGCATATCGAGGCACACGGTTAAAACGGTCTGTGAGTGGACTTTGGTTTTATAAATCCTATGCATGCATAAATATGTTATATGGTTTATATACATGATTTCTATGATGGTATTTGTGAGTATTGATTTTGGGTATGTTGCACGTATTTCGAGGTGTTTTCCGTATTTCACGTGTATCGGGATTAACGGTTTATTTGTGGTTTTGCATGCTTGTGGTTAAATAAATATTATGATAAAATGGTTTTTATATTGGAAAGATGAACTCGGGCTTGAGGCCCACTTGTTTTGGAAATTTCGGACTTGGAGTCCATTTGAGAATCGGGCCGGGGGCCCAGTTGGTTATTGAAATCGGGCCAGGGGCCCAGTTGGTATAAAATCGGGCTGAGACCCATTTGAGTTATGTATCGGGCATGGGGCCCAGTTGGATTAAAATGATGATTTCGGGTCAGGGGCCCTATATTTAATAAATGTGGTTTCGGGTCAGGGACCCTAAATGGAAATGTGTTGTTTTATGGAAAATTCGGGCAGGGCCCATTGTGATGTTGTAAAATGAGTTAATAAAACTATTTTTCCATATACCATCTGTACACATGGATATATGATGGTCTCCTCCAGATGTCTGGGACACTGGGGAAGTCACGGTGCATTGCCTGTGAGGGGTCACCATACGGAGCAGCCGGACCGTATGATGACTCAGGAGCAGGATTGCTATGATTGACGTCAGGGACGTCAGACATCAGGGATGTCAGATATATGGACTCGGAGAGACCCCGGGCAGCACGCGTAGCTTGTGAAACCGTGAGATATGACGTCAGGGACGTCTAGCATCAGGGATGCTGGTGATGGTAATGGTAAAATACGAATTAATGAAATGGCTTTCCGGGTGGATTTATGATTGTGTGATTTTAATGAATTGATGTTCATTGATGGTCGTGGGTGGTGACCCACATGGTTTTAATATGTATGGTGGTGGTATTCCTCGGTTTTGGGCTGAGTTCCCACACTTGGTTTTTGGTTAACGGTTTTTGGGCTAAGGCCCTAAGGGCTCGGTTGAGCAAACGTTTTGGTTACTGGTTTTTGTGGCATGCATACGTTTTTATTGGAGGGCATAAATGTCTTATAAATGTATTTGGTAAACTTATTGGTTTTTGTCCACTCACAGCTTTTGGTTTTAATGCCCTCATGTTGATTACGGATGCGATTGCAGCACAGACTGGGACATTGCACACCTCCTCCATCGATCCTTGCGCACTCTGGATGCCCTGTTTGGGTAGTGGCTCTTGGTCATCCTTTGTCTGACACCCCTTGTTGGACGGGAGCAGGGCACATTCCATGGTAATCCCGGGGGGGGATTGGGATGGGTCCTGTCAACTTGGTATCAGAGCACGGTTGCTCTATTTGTGCGCGCAGGTCGAGGGTGTGATGTCTCATTGGGCTGCAATTCGTTATCAACCTGATAGATAGTGTTTGGGTTTGGATAGTGGATGGAGTGCGATTGGCCCGATACGCCGTGCGTTAATGTGATTCGACCCAAGTGGGGTTGATTGTGGTGAACTGGTATAGTGGGACCGTCGGTTCGGTCATGTGATATTGGATTGTTGTGCTGCTAGGTGCAGCCAGGTTCGGGGAACCTCATGTGAGTAATGGTCTAAAATGTGAACCCTTGTGGTGGTTTCTAGTGTGAGGGATGTTGGTTCATCGGAGTTGGCCGATGACCTAGTGGTGGAACCCACGTTGATAGGATGGTAGGATTGGATTTGACGTCTATTCGATGTCTAGACCGCGGGGTCGGTCAGGTTGTGGAATTTATATTACGGAGAGCTGTTTGGTTCGGTTGAACCATAGGGTGTGATTCTGGAACCCTAGTCTTAAAAAGGTAAACCTTAATTGTGATTAGCGGGTGAGAACTTGTGCTGCGACGAGTGGCTGAGGTCATGGATGACCATGTGGATGGCTCTGGTGAGTCTAGGCAGAACTATGGGATCCGATTTACGGATACGGTTCTGAGATAAATTGTGGAATCCCGTGTTGGATCGGGTATTGGTGTGATGTGTGGATGCGGATCTCGATAGCAATGACAGTTAGTCGGAAGTCATATGGAGATGACTGGCTATCGAGGGTAATTAGTGTGGTTATAATACTTGGGGATCAGGGGACGTTCGGGGAACGTTCATTTTCCTGACGAGGATTGTCAGAATAGTGGTACCCATAGTCGTGAGGTACGGGATCGTCGTTCCGTATGAACGGAGATCCAGGATATTTGCGGGGTTGGTACTTTTGTGCTGATGCTAGTATGGATGCCTGTGTGCTGATACTAGTGTTGTTGATAGTGTGTTGGTGCTGGTACTAGCGCTGGTGCTAGTGTCGGTAATGGTGTTGACGATGAGCCACAAATTGGGGTGTGACTCCGTCATGATGAACATATGTTCGGTCCTTGAGATTCAGTATTGGTTGAGTGATGGACTGGATGGGTTCCAGTTAAGATCGTAATGTGTTGGGATAAGTTCCAATAGTGGTGAGATAACCAGTAAGGAGTGGATTAAAATGGTATAATTAAGACTTAAGAAATTTTGGGATAATTTGTGGATTTGGGGGAGTTGTTGGCAACTCCAAAATTTGTGCGATTTTATGTTTTTAAATATCCCTAAAATGTACATGGAAATGATTAAAACTGGAAAAGACGAGGAAAACCATTAGTGGTATAAGGGTAGGAATTTGTAATTGAGAACTTGGAAAACCGAGTGTTGAACCTGTAAAGGTCGGGATGTGCGAACGGAACAATAACGGATTGATTGTGGACACGGGGTTGTCCAAGTGAATTGAGGAGGCAGGAAGTCTAGTGGTTAGACTTGACGTCTTGTTGGGAGCATATCTGTTTCCAACATGGTTGGAACCTTAGTGTCGAAGAGAGTTGTGCTTGGGGAACGAGAGTGGTGCTCGTTTTGGTGATTGGTATTCCGAAGTCATTGGGGTTGACTTCTTGCTTTATGCCCTGGCAGACATTGACTGTAGTTATCAGTACGTTGAGCGTGTATTGGTTGGTGAGTTCTTGTGTGTTGCGAGGTCATTAGGAGGAGCTACGTGTTCGAAATTAGGTAAACGAGATTTTTCATTTTCTGCTTGGTGGCAGACGATGTTGGGGTACATGGCGTGGTGAGTGCAGTGAGTTTTGTTGCATCCACGTAGGATGAGTATTGGTGTCATCATTTTGGATCATCCTTGGTTTTCCTAGGTGGAATGACAAGGATTGATACAAGGTAATCCGTGAGAATCCGCAGTCTCGACGTGTCTCGTCGTTGACTGATCTGTCTAGTTGTGGGAGTCGGTTGTCGATCGTTGTGGCGATCTAGGATTTTGACGTTATAGTCAGGGACACAGTGTCTATCTGGGTCATGATCTTGATGATTCAGATAGGGGGAGAGTATATCACTCTTACCTTGGTACGTGAGTCGTAAATGACGGGATTGAACTTCTTATCGAAGTGGGGCCCGTATGGTATTCTACTCGGGTGAGTAGGTTTTCAAGGTAGTTGAATTTTGTCAACCTTAGACGTGTGGAGGATGGATTGGCTTCCTTATGAAGTCAATCAAGTGTTTTGAGCAGGTAACCGATAGGTTCGGTTTTGGTGTGTCTTGGTAAATGTGAACGAGATTTCGGGATTTGGAATCGAATTTCTGGGTGACGATTCAGGATTCGATTTTGGAACTTGAAAGTATATTTCTGGATTTGGGTACGGAATGATTATTCCAAATGCTAGCTTACGGAATAATGATTTCGGATTCGGATTTGGATATGAATTAAAATTTGATGTCTGGGCTTGGATCCGGGATTTCTTACGAAGTTGCGGATTCAGATTCGGAAGTGGAACTAGATGTTGAGTGGAGTTTCGATTTGTCTCATGCTGGATTGGGCAAACGTACTCCATTATTGGAACGTGTTCGGCTATGACCTAGGTGGTTGTAGTCTGGTTATTAGATAGATGTGTGTACTTCGTACATGGTTCGAGGTACAATACCTTGTAGACTTGTGATGTCTAGTTACGGTATACGGGATATACCCGAGGTGTGTCGGTGAACGTGTTGGTAGTCGGATTGGTTCCGATACCATGGGATTGGTTGTGGACCGGACATTACTATGCAATGGGTCATGGTAATTCCGATGTGTTTAATTACACACAGGTCGTGTGAAATGTCGGTAAGGGTATTGGTGAGTCGAGTACGTTGGTGGCATGTGTAGCCACGAGTGAGTCTAGTGTCAGTTTTCGACTGACAACAACTGTGTGGTGACAGATTGTCAGGATGTGTCAACATAGATTGTTGAGTGGGGTCAGCTGACTCCTAGTGGGAGTGGGAAAGGAACCGTCGAGTTGTTGCGTCAACGAGAGGGTTGATTTGACAAGTGGTGTCAAATTCAAAACAAGTAGTTTCAGTCATTCGACGGGGTCGAATGTAATCGTTGCGTTTTGAGTACTAGTGGTACGTTTGGGTGTAGACAAGTTTTGTCTAAGTAGTTGGTGTACGGGTGTACACATGTTGCGTGGTCGATTCCACTTTCCACGGGGTGTTTGTGGAATCAGGGTAATCGTGTTTCGAGAGCGAAACTAATTAAGGAGGGAAGTACGTTGAGATTAGATCGGCTGGAATTTCGAGGACGAAATTTATTAAGGAGGGAAGATTGTAACGACCCGTCCCGAATTCCGGGATTAGTTTAGTGATTAATCTTGATTAGTGAGGTTGAACGGTGGTTAGTAGGGCGGAATCGGATAAATTGTGCAAAATGACCGTTTTGCCCCTAGTCGTGGGCAAAATGTTGACTTTTTGTTCGGGCGGTCAAATGGACTTTGACCGATGACCGTGACGTAGTTCGGGACGTCACGAGTTCATAGACAGGTGGCACGTTCGATTCCGACATTCGTAGAGAAAGTTATGGTGTTGAGAAGTTGAGGGGCATTTTGGTAATTTGGCTTATTAGGGGCCAAATGTTGACTTTTTGTTCGGGATGTCCGAAGGTTTTAAATTAAGTTTAAAAATAAGTAAAAATTCGGGAAAATTACGGGACTTTCATAGGATGTTAATAATGAGGTTAGTAACCCTCTAATGTGATTTGGACAGGATTGGGAGTCCCGGTGATAGTGGTGTGGCCCGGGAGGGCCGGTGGCACGCATATCGAGGCACACGGTTAAAACGGTCTGTGAGTGGACTTTGGTTTTATAAATCCTATGCATGCTTAAATATGTTATATGGTTTATATACATGATTTCTATGATGGTATTTGTGAGTATTGATTTTGGGTATGTTGCACGTATTTCGAGGTGTTTTCCGTATTTCACGTGTATCGGGATTAACGGTTTATTTGTGGTTTTGCATGCTTGTGGTTAAATAAATATTATGATAAAATGGTTTTTATATTGGAAAGATGAACTCGGGCTTGAGGCCCACTTGTTTTGGAAATTTCGGACTTGGAGTCCATTTGAGAATCGGGCCGGGGGCCCAGTGGGTTAATGAAATCGGGCCAGGGGCCCAGTTGGTATAAAATCGGGCTGAGACCCATTTGAGTTATGTATCGGGCATGGGGCCCAGTTGGATTAAAATGATGATTTCGGGTCAGGGGCCCTATATTTAATAAATGTGGTTTCGGGTCAGGGACCCTAAATGGAAATGTGTTGTTTTATGGAAAATTCGGGCAGGGCCCATTGTGATGTTGTAAAATGAGTTAATAAAACTATTTTTCCATATACCATCTGTACACATGGATATATGATGGTCTCCTCCAGATGCCTGGGACACTGGGGAAGTCACGGTGCATTGCCTGTGAAGGGTCACCATACGGAGCAGCCGGACCGTATGATGACTCAGGAGCAGGATTGCTATGATTGACGTCAGGGACGTCAGACATCAGGGATGTCAGATATATGGACCCGGAGAGACCCCGGGCAGCACGCGTAGCTTGTGAAACCGTGAGATATGACGTTAGGGACGTCTAGCATCAGGGATGCTAGTGATGGTAATGGTAAAATACGAATTAATGAAATGGCTTTCCGGGTGAATTTATGATTGTGTGATTTTAATGAATTGATGTTCATTGATGGTCGTGGGTGGTGACCCACATGGTTTTAATATGTATGGTGGTGGTATTCCACGGTTTTGGGCTGAGTTCCCACACTTGGTTTTTGGTTAACGGTTTTTGGGCTAAGGCCCTAAGGGCTCGGTTGAGCAAACGTTTTGGTTATTGGTTTTTGTGGCATGCATACGTTTTTATTGGAGGGCATAAATGTCTTATAAATGTATTTGGTAAACTTATTGGTTTTTGTCCACTCACAGCTTTTGGTTTTAATGCCCTTCAGGTTGATTACGGATGCGATTGCAGCAGAGACTGGGACATTGCACACCTCCTCCATCGATCCTTGCGCACTCTGGATGCCCTGTTTGGGCAGTGGCTCTTGGTCATCCTTTGTCTGACACCCCTTGTTGGACGGAAGCAGGGCACATTCCATGGTAATCCCGGGGGGGATTGGGATGGGTCCTGTCAATACCCCTCACCATTCTAGACCCGTAACTTTTCCATTCGGACTCCAATTGACGCATGCCGTCTGTCTACGGATTCAGTGTCCCGAGACCTATCCAACGGTACTTACGGAAAGTCCAAACAAGGTCCCAATCAAAAAGGCAACTTTTACCCCTAAAACCAAGGGCAAAATCGTCTTTTCCTTCCAATTTTTCCTTTTTCGAATTTCCGGGTCGCCACAAGTTTTCTTGGTGAATCAAAACAGTTTTGTTACAATTGACTGGTTGAGATGAGGACTAGATAAGGGTAATCCTGAGTGATTTGTTTGATCAGGGTTGTTGGTCGGCTTGTTGTAGGCTTCAGTGTTGATGTGAGCTGGATGCTCAGAGCCATGAAGTGGCTGGTGGGACCCTGACGCAGAGATGTGTGACCACGATTGACAGGTAGGTGATAGGGTCTCGGTGTAGACAGGTAGTGTAGGACGTGGATGGTGTCCCCATGGATTGACTGTGTTGGTGGTTAGTGGAACCACCAGCGAGATGATTGGTTGAGTTAGTGGTGTGAAAGAGTGCGTTGTGACTCCGGTGAGGTCGACGTGGATCGCTGACAAAAGCAGTATGGAACGTTGAATGAAGATTGACGAATAAGAAGATAAAGGTCGGTCGATGCCATCTTGAGAATTGGTTTACGAGGTGAGATTTGTACTTATTGACGGCAGAGTCCGACGATGTACTGAGGCGCTGGTACGAGGTACGTTTGACTCGAGATGGGTTGAGATTGACTGGTAGCTATATTGATTTGATTGGTAATGAGTAAGCCGTGAGAGTCGGCTGGTGCGATGTTAGAGGTACCTCGGGTACGAGTTGAAAATGTGTTGACCTTAGTGAGAATAAATTAATCACTAGATGGATTGGAAGTTGGTTGAGTTGATTCGCTTGGCAGAGTTGTGGTGATAGGCTGGGAACTGTCAGGATAAGCTGGATTGGCGGGTGATGGACACCAGGTAGGAGACCCTAGGTGTGAGATCAGTTGGATTTCCCCCGGTAAGTTACGGACGTACGAGATTCGGAATTTCGGGAACAAAATTCATTGAGGGGGGGGGGAGAATGTAACGACCCGTCCCAGAAATCGGGATTAGATTAGTGGTTAATGATGGATTAGTGAAGTTAATCGATGATTAGTTGGGTGATCTCGGACGGACGGTGCGAAATGATGATTTTTCCTTGAAATTGGGCGAACGGTTGACTTTTAGTTCGAGCGGTCAAACGGACTCTGGACAGTGACTGTGACGTAGTGCAGGATGTCACGAGTCCGTAGAAAGGTGACACAACCGATTCCGACATTTGAGGAAGAAGTTATGACGTTTGGAAGTTGAGGGGTATTTTGGTAATTTGGTTAAAAGGGGCAAATTGTTAACTTTTTATATGATATGGCTTTGTCACGCATTTCTAGGACCGTTAGGTAGGTCTCGATCCCCTGAATACAACAACAGCCGGCATGTTGACATTGGACATCGGACGACTCGGGTATGGGTCTAAAAATGCTAAGGGCAAAATGGTAATTTGTCATGTAAGGGCATTTTGGTCCTTTGTACAATACCTTGGGATTTGTGCCTACTAAGACTTGGACACTTGGCTGCCCTGGGATTGATGCCCATCCAGATTGGGACACATGTCCCTCGTTGGAAGTCTGTGGAAGCCTCAGCACCATCTCTCATTGTCTTTTTAAATTATGGTTGCACAATTATGGGACTGAAAATAGAGAACAGAGAACAAAGAGTGTGTGTGTGTGTGTGTGTGTGTGTGTGTGATGGTGAGAACCCAAACCTCCTCCACGGGTGATCTATTGCCTTTGCTGTCTGAAGAGAAATGAGAGAGGAAGGTCAGACGAAGAGGTTGGAGCAGGCACTATGGCTCACGACGGCGAAAGGTGGAAAGGAACCCGTGAAACCCGTGATTCCCCTGTTTGAGTTTGAAATGGTGAACTCGAGTTGAAGAGTTAAAGAGCACAACTGATTAATCAGATGATGTTTCTGGGGTGTCTAGGAGTTGAATAGTCTTGGAATTGTGGCTCGCCGTGGACGGTGGCCGTGAAACCGACGAGGTAAGAACTTATGATTCAAAAATGGTGACTGTTGATTTGGTGCCTGATATTCGAATTGATTAATTGTGAATTGTTTCTGGAGGTTCAAGAGATGGATTGAGATCTATAGGAGGGGAGGAGGTGGTCGGAAACACGACAACTGAACGTCGAACAGTGTCCAGTTTTTCCTTCGTTTTGGGAGGTGAGTTCCAGGTCTCAATTTCTTGTTTTTAAGGTTTAAAACGGTAGTAGACAATGAGACAAGACTATAGAACCAATTAGAATTGAAAACGGATCAAAATTGAACGGTTTAGGTGGTTGAACCGTGGACGCCGGTTTGGCTAGACCGGGCCGGTTCGAATCGGTTTAGACCAGCTGGACTGAGGTTGAAGATGAATAGTAGCTTGGCACGTGGTACGCCTTTTGAAGAAGCTTTCAACACTACTTTTAAAGTATTCGATGTAACGAACATTTTGAGAATGGTTTCGAGTCGATCGGGCACCGTCTTGATATGTTTCGAGTCGAAGGTTTTAGGGCCCGTTTAAAAATAGTTAAAAATTCGGGGAAATTACGAGGCTTTATTATAAACATTTTGAAGTAGTTAGTGACCTTATTATGGGATTTGGATAGGTTTGGGAAAGCCGGTGATAGTGGATTAGCCGAAAACGACGTAAGTGCACGCATATCAAGGTAGCAGCATAAACGGTCTGTGAGTGGACTTTGCTTTCTAACTTATGATGCATGCATAAATGTTTTATATGTTTTCTACATGTGATTTCTATGTTTGAGATATGATCTTGATGATTTACAGTTTGCACGTATTTCGAGATATTGACGTAATTGCACGTTTTACGAGATATGATTTTATGCTGTGATTTGATAATGGCGGACATGCCACCTGTCTATGAACTCGTGACGTCCCAAACTATGTCACAGTCATCGGTAAAAGTCCATTTGGCCGCCCGAAATAAAAGTCAATCGTTTGCCCAATTCCAAGGGCAAAATCTTCATTTCGCTATGTCTGTCTGAGAGTACCCAACTAATCACCGATTTACTTCACTAAGCCGTCATTAACCACTAATCTAATCCCGGTTTCCGGGACGGGTCATTACAGTTTTGGCGATTTGATTTTTGGATTTGACTTATGAGTTGATTTCAATGATTCATAATGGATTTTGGAAAAGTGATTTCGGGCTTGAAGCCCTATTCATAAAAGTAGTTTCGACAAATGTGATTTCGGGTTTTGGAACTGGATTTCGGAAATTATGATTCGGTTTTGGAGCTTGAAAGTGAAATTCTGGATTTGGGTTCGGAATGATGATTCCGGATGCCGGCTTACGGAATGATGATTTCGAACTCAGATTGGGAAATGGATTTCTGGATTTTCTATGATTTTCACTTGGTTTTGGGTTTAAAGACCCGGATATGGCTTGATCTGGTTTTGAGTTTAAAGACTCGGTTGATTGACGAGGGAGGGCCTGGATTGATATGTTTTGAGTTTAAAGACTCGGTTATTGTGGTATCCCCCGAGGCCTATTGATTGTGTTCTGAGTTTAAAGACACGTTGATATCCCGGTAAGGCCTGATTATGCGCATGTGTTTTGAGTTTAAAGACTCGGCGCGCTTGAGATCTAGCAATTTGATTGATTGATATTTTACTTTGGGTTTTCACTGGTTTTAAGATGTTTTGGGCTGTGGCCCGGATGATTTGGATTTATGGATTTTTGGGCTGAGTTCCCGTACTTTGATAAGGATTTATGAATTTGGGCTGAGGCCCTGGATTTGAGTTACAGATTTGAGAAAAAGGAAATGATCCCGGTTTTCTTATAAACGGTTTTATGAATGTACTATTTATTTTTATCCACTCACAGTCTTTTCTGTTTTCGATACCCTCCAGGTTGATGCGGTGCGGGCTGTTGTCAGAGAGACGGAGACATCACACACGCAATCCACAGTAGGTTCTGCGCACTCTGGGAGGTCTCAAAGTTTTTGGACGGTTCGCTTGGGAATCCGATGTCCGGCTTACGTGTTACATGGAGGTTGGACGACGGTTTAGCCTTCGTGTCAAATGTAACGACCCGACCAGGTGATAAAACCTTAATTTTCCCTCATTTTCAATTCTCTTTTGTCCCATCTACTCTAAATCATTCTAGGAAGATATCCATAATGTCAAATGTAACGACCCGGATCCTAAGGAAATGTAAATCGAAAAAATTGGAGTCAAAACGACGATTTTACCCTTGAAGAAAAGTCAAAATGTTGACTTTTTTCTATGGAAATTATTTGAGAATTCTGGGAATGTCGTTACGAAGGTCTCGAGATCTTAAGTTCATAGACAGATGGTATGCCAAAGTTAGAGGACGGTTGAAGAAATTAGGTGTCAAAAAGGGGTGAAGGGCAAAATGGTAATTTTGGCACCATGGGCATTTTAGTCAATTGCATTGGGAACTTATTAAATCCTGCCATGTGTCAAGTCTAGAGGGTTCTGATATTTTTTTCTCCTTCCACCGACTCATTTTGCTACAAATTTGGGTGTGTGTGTTTTGAGTCATGGCTAAGTGGGCTTTGGCCGAAGGCCATGAAGGGCCATGGCCAAACCTACACCGTTAGAGAGATGGTGAAACCAGAGAGGAGGAGAAAGCTTGGGAGGAAGGGAAAGTGAAGGGAAAGTAAGTTGATTAAGAAAGAATCGTGGAAAAACAATGACAGAAGGAGGGGGGCTGGTTTCGGCCATGGACCCGAAGGTACTATCTTTGAATTCTTAGTCGTGTTGAGTTTATAGGACTTGAAAACGTGTTGGTGAGCATCCTATAATATTTCAGGAAGGGTGCAAAAACAAAGGTTTTGGATGCATGGAAGCTACTGAATTGATCTGGAGTGCCATGGCCGAGTGCTTGGAGCTCGACCTGCGATCTTGAGGTAAGGTTTTTCATTTCTAAACCTATAGAACTTCTTCTAGAGGTTATTAGAATCATTTGGACATTTGGATCATAAGAAATGACTGAGGAACCGTTGAATTTGAGTTGGATCCTGCGAGCGGGTCGTCTGACTCATTTTATAGTGAAACGGGTCCAAGACAAGGGTTGATGGTGAGTCAATAGTGAGCGCATGGCTCCCACGCACAGTGAGAGTTTCTAGCCGCGTGGGGGCGCGTGGCGCTCCCTTCTGACACGTGTTAAACATGGAATTTTATGTAATCGACGATACGAATCCAACAATATAATTTTTGACTCAATCAGGTATCGTCTCAGGTTAGTTTTGACTGTCCGAAATTTTTTAGTCGATCGGGTATCGCCTCGGGGCAGTTTTGACTGTCCGAAGGCTTTAGACATTATTTCAATACGTTTAAAAATCCTGAAAAGTTATGGGACTAATATGTGAGACAATTGGGATGATTAATAACCCTTCTAGGTGATTTTTGATAGGATTTGAGGTCTTCGGAGTTTACGGGAAATCGTGCGGTCTAGTTCGGTTATATGGTTTGTTATGAGAATTTCTTGGTAGTTATTTACGCATGATTTATATACATTTTTTTTTAATTTTTATGAACATTTAAGAAATATGATAATAACACGTTTTGCGAGGAAATTGGGTTTTTGTGTTATGGACTATTACTGAGTTTTGGAAAATGGATTTATACTCGATATATCATGTTTATGTGATATTGACGGTATTTGGTAAAAATAAGGTTTTTACATGAATTTACGAATGTTTTAATGGCTCGTTTTATGGGGTTTTACCACGTTGTGTGATTTGGGCTTAGGCCAGTATTTCAGATTTGATTTTGGGTTTTGAATTGGGTTTTGGTTATGAATTGAGATATGATAAAGATTGGTGATTATTGAGTATGTGTGATGATTGGGTGTTGTGTAATGACCCGTTCAGAAATTTTGTGATTACCGAGGTCTATTACATAGATCGAGGGATTACAAGTACGTAGATAGGTGGCATGTCAAGACCCGACCCTCCTCTGTCAGGTCCCGACTCATCTAGCACGATATTGTCCGCGTTTGGCCTCCTTGCCCTTGCCCTCACGGTTTTGTTTTCAGGAGCTCACGGTTCAACTTCCCAGGGGGTCACCCATCATGGAATTGCACCAGCCTCAACTCGCTTAACTTCGGGGTTCCAATCCCCCCCAAAGCCACTGAGCTCCCAAAAAGCCTCATGCTAGATAAATGTGTGCCTACACCTTTAAGGCACATCACCATTCCCTTCCAAGACCATTCCCCCCTCGCAGGAATGTGGGATTGTTCACCGTTCCATCAAGGATACGGGTCTTACAATCCACCCCCCTTAGGGCCCAGCGGGCTCGCTGGCACACTTCCCGGTCGGGGTCTGGCTCTGATACCATTCTGTCAGGACCCGACCCTCCTCTGTCAGGTCCCGACTCATCTAGCACGATATTGTCCGCTTTTGGCCTCCTTGCCCATGCCCTCACGGTTTTGTTTTCGTGAGCGCACGGTGCAACTTCCCAGGGGGTCACCCATCATGGAATTGCACCAGCCTCAACTCGCTTAACTTTGGGGTTCCAATCCCACCCAAAGCCACTGAGCTCCCAAAAGGCCTCATGCTAGATAGGTGTGTGCCTACACCTTTAAGGTACATCACCATTCCCTTCCCAGACCATTCCCCCCTCGCAGGAATGTGGGATTGTTCACCGTTCCCTCTAGGGTACGGGTCTTACATGGCATATCGAATTTGGACGTCGTACGGGAAAGTTACGGGTCTAGAACTGTTTTTCGACGTCCATTTTGTTTGTTTTAGTGGGACCAAAAATATCCATTTCGGACCAATGGATGAGGGACACTTGTCACTCATCCCATTAGCCCATCACCCCACATTCATGCATCTCCCTTCCCTTTCTTCGAACAACTCGAAACCCACCCCCATTCCATTTTCTTCCTTGATTCAGCAGCTGGGCTGCTTGAGAGAGAGACTGAGAATGTGGTTGAGAGACTGGGATGACGGTGGAGGAGGGTAGAGGCACATAACGAACTGGTTGGTCATGAAACCCTGTTAAACCCGAGAACCAGTTCGAATTGATTTTTGGGTTTGAGTTTGGATGTTTAAAACTGTGTTTTTAAGCCTTGTTCTTCTTCTTTGAGTCCATACGACCAACTAGGACCAAGAAACAAGGAAAATGGACGACTGGACCGGCCTGAGTTCCGGTTTGAAGTTTGGATGTGGGAGTTCAAGCTTGGCTTGGTGATTTCAGGTACATTTTTAAATTTTTGATACCACAAATCGGTTTCTGGGTTAAGGATGAGTTGTTTAGAGAAAGAATGGTTGATTTTGGCTAAGAAACGGTGGAGATATGGCCGGGTCTGCAATACGAGTTGAACGACCCGTTATAGTGAAACAGGTCGACCCAGCTAGAGGTTGAAGGCGATTACGTGGCAAGCCACATCATCTTGTTAGGCCACACGGCAATCCATGGGTGGTGCCATGTAGCGATCTATCAGGGAGTGTCAAGTTGACGTGGTAGTTGATGTGGAAAGTCCACGTCAGGGTTGTCATACCATTTGGACCAGTGAGGTGGTGTCACGTGGCATTGTGTTAGAGATGTCAAGCTGAGTTAGCATTGACATGGCAGTGCCACATCATTACTGTCAGACCATGCAGACCAGTGAGGTGGTGCCACGTGACAACTTGTCAGAGTTAACAAAGTGACGTGGCAGTACATGTGGCAATGATGACGTCACTAGTGACGTCAACATGACATCATCATGTGATGTGGCACGTGTCAGAGGGTGACACGTACCACTAGTTAGAGAGTGCCACGTCGCAGGCTGTCAGAGATGTCTGTTGTCAGATGTCAAGTTGAAGTCAACAGTGACATCAGCTAAGGCTGATGTTAGCAGATGACATCAGCGTTGACTGGCGTTGACTTTTGTTGACCAAACTTTGACTGGCGTGTGGCCATGAATTTTGAGGTTAAACTAGTCTTGATCGAAATATTTTGACATTCTGAATCCAATGGTGGTGGTTTTAGGTCAATTAGAGATCATTTGGTTAGTGTTTTGGAGGTTTTTTCCCTGGGAAGCATGTTTGGGATGTGTTTTCAGTTCCAAGATTTTTGAGGGTTTATTTTATGGACTTATATGGATTGTTAGTGATCTTTGGGTGTGATTTGGATTGACTCAAATGTTCCAAAGGCTTCAAATTGGCTTACGGCTCGTGTTTTGAGCGCATATGCATGCATACATGTTTTAAATGCTTTATCGTATGATTTGAGCTGAAATTATTTGATATCATTACTGGATAATTTTGTGGATTTCATTGTCGGTTTTTGAATGATTTTACGGATTTGCGTGAAAATGGTATTTGGGCTTGAGAACCCATTAGATAATGATTTTGACTTGGATTTGGAGTCAAATATGATTGTATGATGGTTTTTGGACTTATGAAATGGTTTTGAGTATTGTGAAACGAGGACTGGACACAGTTTTAATGATGATTGTGGAAACTATGTTTTGGGTTGAGACCCTATGTGAAACACATGATTTGATTTGAAAGCAAAATTTTTATGAAAATGTGTTTCCACTGTTTTTACTATGACCATTCTCCATGATGATTGATATGACTTCGGCAGGAATGTGTTTCCATGAAGAGGTCCTCTAGTTGTGAATCTGTTTCCTCGGAGAGGACCTAATGATATATTGCTCGTGTAACAACCCGTCCCGAATTACAAGAGTAATTATGATTAATTAATGACTAATTAAGGATTATCATGACTAATCGGGGATTAGTAGAGTAATTACAGGCAACCAGTGTGAAATGACCATTTTTCCCTAAAATTAAGCAAAATGTTGACTTTTGACCAGAGGAGTCAAACATACGAGGACCGATGACCGTGACGTAGATCGGGACGTCACGAGTCCGTAGACAGGCAACACGTCGAAATCGGACGTCAAACGGGGAAGTTATGGTCACGTGATTCGAAATCGATTATTTTATGCCGCTGGATTCAGACGTCTATTGGCTGAGGGATATTATTATATTTTATTTTTCACTCATCTCTCTCTCTCTCCCTCCTTCCCGTGTATCATCATCTTCATTTCTTACTAATAACTAAACACGCAAACAACCCACACAAACACCCTTCATTTCTCTTCTATCGCGTCTAGGCTGTGAATGAAAGTGAGAGAGGGCACTGAGACAAATTGAATGGTGGCCACGGTGACGACCGTCGTGCACTGTGGTTGGAGTTTTGAAAGGTAAATCGTGGGATTCAAATTTTGGGTTTTTAATTTTGATGGTGTTGATTGATTCTAAGCGTAGGATGATGTTCCTTGAGCTCCCATGAGCTTGTAGGTGCATTTTTCTACGGATTTGGACGTCTGAGGTGGTCGAAATGATGACCAGAAGTCTGGCCGAAACTTTGAATGGCCATAACTTTAAATCCAGATACTTTTTTCATTTTCAGGGTTTATATTTGGAATCCTTGACTCGGGCAGATGAATTTTCATAGGTAGAACGTCGAATTTGGTTGAGAAACAAGTGAGATATTAAGGTTTGAAGTTTGGGACAACAATGGAGTTTTCTGGCGAGTTGACCTGTTAACCGGTGTGTTGACCCGTTGACTTTTAACCTGTTGATTTTTGACCCGTTGACTTTTTCTAGAGTTGACTTTCACGTCGGCCACACCCGTGGGGCACGGGGCTCCAATTTCGATGTGGGACCATTGTCATTTTTAAGGTTTCGACAATTTGGATCCAATGTTTGTGATTTCAGATTGATCGGAGATCGTTAAGTTGGTCAAATCGAGGGTTTTCACCTCGATAAACGTGTCCGAGACACGTTGACTTTTTTGGTAGTTTTGGGGTTTTATCCTATGGACTTATATAGATGGTTAGTGACCTTCGGGTGTGACTTGGATAGGTCCGGAAGTTCCGAAGGTCGTGTATAGCCTCCGAAATGCTTATGGCACGCGTATTGAGGCGATAGTAAGGACGATCTGTGAGTGGACATTGGTTTCTAAATATGATGCATGCATAACTGTTTTATTTTAAATATGTGATTTATGATGAACATGATTGTGGTATTTAGTATTCATGTATTTGCACGTATTTCGAGGTTTATGGTTTTAGACAGCGTTGAACTTGCGTGTGTTTCCAATTATTGTTCAATAGTTTGATTTCGGATTTTGAAAAATGGAACCGGGCATGAGACCCTTTTGATTTGTAAACTATGGGACTTGTTGTCCTTTTGATTTAATGAGGCATTGGGCCGAAGACCCATTTGGTTATACTATCGGGCTTGAGGCCCAGTTGGTTTATGAAATGGAATTTTGGGCAGAGTCCCTTGAATTTAGAAATTGGAATTGTGGAAATGGTTTATGAAAGTTATACTTCGGGTACGTGACCCATTTGTGGATTTACGATGGTTTTATGGAAATCCCGGGCATAGCGCTTTGAAAGGTTTTAAGATGATTTATAACATGTTTTCCATATACCATCCTTATGTATGGATTGTTTCCCCCAGACGTCTCGTAGTATCCCGGAGTAGTCACGGCGCACTACTTGAGAGGGGTTGCCCCGAGGCGTAGCTCATCATCATGAGTGCAATTATGGATAATACCCCAGGGAGGGTCATTGATCTGCGGGTCATTGAACCTGAGGAGACTCGGGATTGATGACACGACCCATCCCAACTCCCCCCGGGATTGGCGTGGGATGTGTCATGCTCCCGTCTGACACGGAGTGTCAGATAGGGGATAACCCTAAGCCACTGCCCCAACGAGCTTCCAGAGTGTGCAAGGATCGGTGGAGGAGGCATTCAATGTCCCAGTCTCTGCTGCAGTCGCATCCGATGATCAACCTGAAGGGCATTAAAAACTACAAAGGTTGTGAGTGGACAAAAATAAATAAGTTCATAAAACACATTTCATAAGACATTTATGCCCTTCATTAAAACGTATGCATGTATCGAAAACCAGTAAGTAACTATTTACTAAAAACAACCATTAGGGCCTTAGCCCAGAAACCATACAACCAAATCATGTGGGTCTCTACCTAAAATAGGAATACCGAAAACCAAACATATATGATATAAATCCGACATACAGAATACCAATTCCAATTCCAAGTAGGCCATCACCCAAAACAATAACCATAATTACCATTTCCAGGAAAACATGTTTAAACCATCCTGGGCATCCCAGATGCCTAGCGTCCCAGACGCTAGACGTCCCAGACGTCATATCTCGATATATAATAATAAGCAATGTGTGCTGTCCGGGGTCTCTCCGGGTCCATATCTCTGACATCCCAGATGTCTGACGTCCCAGTCATCTAATCATAGCAATCCTGCTCCTGAGTCACCATACAGTCCGGTAGCTCCATACAATGATCCCTCGCAGGCAATGCACGGTGACTTCCCCAGTGTCCCAGACACCTGGAGGAGACCAAATCATATCCTCGTATCAAGATGGTTTATGGAAAATAGTTTATCAAATCATTTCAAACATCTCAAGGGCCCTGCCCGGAATTTCCATAAAACCATCACAAGTCGAAACACCTGATTTTCAATTCCAAAACGATTTATTCAAATCCATTTAGGGTCCACGTCCCTAAATCACATTTATAAATAACTGGGCCCCTGGCCCGGTTTCATGAAGCAATTGGGCCCCCGACCCGATTACGTAACTCAATTGGACTCGAAGTCCGAGGTTGCCAAAACAATTGGGCCTCATGCTCGACTTTATCTTTCCAATTTCAAAACCATTTCATGAAATCATATCCAAAACCATAAGTATGGAAAATTAGTGTAAAACCGGAAAACCTCGATTTACGTGCAAGCACGCAAATCGCCTCGAAATGCATGAAATCATGTAATTCACTAACATCCAAATCAACATCATATAATCAAAATCAGAATCCATATCAAATAGTTATGCATGCATAAATTTTAGAAAACCAAAGTCCAATCACAGACCGTCCATAATTGCCCGTTTTCGCGCTGCACGCATTCCCGTAATTTCTGACATTTTCCAGAAATCTCGAATCCTGTCCGAAACCATTATTTAGTGTCACTTAGGGCTCAAATAACAGTGTTGAGTCATGATTCATGCATCTTTTTTATGTCATCTAATGCTCATTTACTTGTCTTTTGTGTGATTTAATTGTCATCCATTGTAGAAAATGATCAATCTTGTGAAGTGTGTGAAGAATTAGAAAAGTTCTTAAAAGCATGGAAATAAAGAAAGAAGGAGTCTTGAAGCCTCAAGCACACAAAGGTGGGCCTTGTCGTCTGAAAATAGAAGTCTTTAATGCCAAGATTGTTCCTTGCCACATAAGGAAGGTCTGAGCATTCCAGAAAAGGAAAGTGCCACATAAGGAAGGTCTGAGCATTCCAGAAGAGGAAAGTGACGTCCAAGGAAGTCTTGAGAAGGCCCAAGAACGCACCTTGCTCCATTAGGGAAGTCCAAGACATCAGGAATCTTCATTGCCACACATCACAAGGCGGATTTCAGCCAAGAAATAAGACAAGGGCCTGATTTTTAGGACCCTTGTCTCAGCCCTGTTAGGAAAAACGTTTTTAGGATATAATTCCTTATTTTAGGTCAGATTAGGAGTCTTTAAGTTAGGGACAACTTCCTATTTATTCTCCTAACTTCTAGGGATTGTAGACTGCTATTTAAAGGAGTTTAGGCTCTGATTTCGGGGGCTCCAAAAACCCTAGCCGCATTATTGTTTTTTTTTTTAAAACCTCTCTTGAACGTTTTTGGAAGGAGGAGAGGGCTGAATGCAAGAGGAAGGAGTCGACATCAGAATTGCTTCAAGGGTTTCTTCCCCTTTCGAGTTTGATTTCACTCATGCTTTATATTGCTTCTATGTTTTTTGTTAATCATGATGTGTAACTAAATTCATATCTAGGGTTTTGATGTAATCCTGCAATTTTTATTCCATGTGTTGAACTTAAGTATTTTCAGTTTCTTGATGTGTTTCATGATTCAATTACTATGCTCTATTGATACTTAACATTCTAGTTTGATGTCTGATCACCATTGAGATTGTTTGTTAGTTCTCTTATCCAAATACTGAGTAGACACCCATGCCTTTGTTTGGATGATCTGTAATTGAATGAATAATATCCTAAGAAGACACCTATTCCATGGAGTTATTTGGCTATATTGTTTTCTTGTTCTTATTGGTTCTTTGATTGAAATCTATGTTGGACACCACATCTAGATTAAGGTTAAAGGAACTTGATTTGATCGGACACCCACGACTGACCATAAGTAAGTGAAAACGAACCCATGAAGCTATCTAGTAGAACTGATTTGTGCTCGGTTTAATTTACATGGAATTGAATTGTAGTGGTGAAGTCAAGACCCTAGGCCTCTTAATCATCAGTTTTCTTCCTTATTTAGTATATTCTCTGCTTACTTCTCTCAACAGAAAATCAGTTACTAATTCAAACCAAATCAAAGACCTGAACTTCAATTTTCTGTTTTAGTTGCATTCACATAGAATAGGCTTAAGTCTACTCAGTCCCTGTGGGTTCGTGACAGGACCCGCCCCGATCCCCCTGGGACCACCCGGGACGTGCCCTGCTCCCGTCTGACACCCGACATTAAAATACCAAATATACCCTTATTGAAAATAAAATGCATAAAGAAAATCCATAGTTAAGTCATACATAGCACGCCACACAAATACTCGAATACAAATAGTGTCAGACAAGGGATAGTTCCCGAATACAGTTTATTGATCACGACTCTAGACACACTACGTGCCAACCTACCCAGCAGTAGGGTTCAGGTACGCAACGTAAACCTATGCCTCTTCCTCCTCGGGATCCTCCTCCTCCTCCTCCTCGGGATCCTCCTCCTCGATAGCACTACCTGGAGGGGTAGTAAAACAACAAAGGTGAGTGGGCCGAAACTCAAGGTTTACAAAGTAGTTTACCATTTCGAAAACATATAGCTTTTCCCCTCCGTTTTCCGAAAAGACATGCATAGTATCATAAACCACAAAACCATATAATCATAAGCAGAATAATATCAACATAATATAATCTTAGTCACTGCACTATACATCCCAACCCTGACATCCCAGATGCCCGACGTCCCAGAAGCCCGATAAGGTCACAGTCTCAAGGCTACGCGTGCCACCCGGGGTCTCAATCCCGAGTCCAAATCCCGAACCTAGTCCGAGCATGGCATTCTAGATGCCTGACGTCCCAGACGCCCAATAGTAGCAATCCTGCTCCTGAGTCACTCTACGGTCCGGTCCCTCCGTAGAATGACTCCTCACAGGCAATGCGCCGTGACCACTCCGGTGTACCTACATCCGGAGGAGATAGAATCCTAGGGTAGATCTATACAGTGCAGTACCACAGATAATATCGAGATCCATTACACATATACATGACTCCAAACCATTCATAAACAACCAGACGGGTCTCATGCCCAAACATCGTAATACGTGCCATAAATCATACTCAAGATAAACAGATACTTTTACTTGAATCACATATAGATATAGTAGAAAGTAAAACAGTTATGCATGCCGAAGTTTAGTGAAATCAAAGGCCCACTCACAGTACAATCCCGCTGCAATCCCGAGCGTAAAGCCCCGTCCAAGGGTTAAAGTACAATTCCTGTCATGTCCAAAGCATACGTAAAGGTCACTTTAAGTCCCTACTAAACAACTAAGAAACCCTAGACTGAAACCGGCCCGGGAAAGCCGTCCGAACACGCTTCCCAAGGCGTCAAACCCTAATTTGACCAACCTAACGATCTCCGATCGACACGAAACTACCGCCATTGGATCCGTATCGTCGAAACTTTGAAAATGACACTGGTCCAACACAAAATACTATTCACACGCGCCCCTCACGCGCCGGTCAACCCTCTGGTCAACAGTGCTACAGTGATGCTGACGTCAGCATGACGTCACTGCTGACGTCAGCATGACGTCATCGCTGACTTATGGCACGATGACGTCATCATGACGACGTGACATGATGACGTTGTAACAACCCGTCCCGAGAACCGGGATTAGTGGAGTGATTAAGGTGGGATTAGCAGGGCTAATCGGTGGTTAGTTGGTCCCGATAAGGTCATTGGTTTAGAATGATGATTTTGCCCCTAGTTCGGGCAAAAAGTTGATTTTTAGTTCGGGTGGTCAGGTGGACTTTGACCGGTGACCAGGACATAGTTTAGGATGTCACGAACCCATAGGCAGGTGGCATGCTTGATTCCGACATCCGAGGAGGAAGTTGTGATGTTCGGAAGGTTGGGGGCATAACCGTAATTTGGGTAAAATAGGGGGAATAGTTGACTTTTTGTATAATCGGGTTTTGAGATGTTGACCTAGGATGGTTAGATAGATCTCGTCGTCCTGAGTTCGATGACAGGCGGCACGTATTCATCGGACTTACGAGGTGTGAGATACGGGTCTAGAAAGGTAGTGGCAAAACCGTAATTTTGAGTTAAACAGAAGGGTATTTTGGTCTTTTACGCCTGGGGAATTGTGCAGAGAGAAGGGCAGGTGGACGGCTGGGATGGAGCCGTTTGGTGAGAGACTGGAGTGGATGGTGACACGTGGATGGCCACCAGAGGGTTCTAGGATTGTCTAAAATAGACACGGGCACATTTTGGGTGGATTTAAACCGTGCATTTGGTTTTGGGAAGAACAGAAACAGAGAGGTGAGGCGGTGAGGTTCTTGGTCGATTCAGTGAGGGTGTGAGGTTTGGTGAATGGTGAGGGTGACAGAGAGGAGAAGAATAGCTGGTAATTGGGTTTTGGGAGTGAAATCGTGGGGGATAAGTGCTGGTGGTGAGGTCTGAATTTCAGAGAAAACAGAGAGAGTTGCGGGACAGAGGTGGTGGCTGTGCCGTGTGTTGGCTTAATTCAGGCTGAGAGAAGACTAGACTGGCTTGGTGGACTCCAGGGAGTGCGACGGTGTGCACGGCGGCGATCGACAGCAGGTAATCCCTCACCCCCGTTCAGTTACTCTGTTTTTCCGTTAAGTTCAAACCGTGAGTCGTGAGTTTAGAGGACAAGTCGAGAGTTTTGGGGAGTTGGGTGAGACTCAGTGATGTCCTAGGAGCCGTCTACGGTGGTTGCCGTGGCGGGGGAACGGCTGGTTGGCCGGGATGAAGAACAGGGGATTGATCGGGTCTTCCTTCGAGTTAGGGACGATGATATAGGGGTTGTGTTGAGGCGTCTGAGTAAGGGGAATAGATTGTGGAGGATTGGACGAAGAGGATGGTGCAGAGAGGGAGGAGAATGGTGGCCGGACGGTGGAGAAGAGGTCTCGCCGGTCCAGTTGCAGCGGCCGGTTCAGCACAGTGCACTCGAGGTTGCGGGTGACACTGTAGCTGGCGCGTGAGGCCCACGCGTAGCCACTTTGGGCGGCGCGTGGAGGCGCGTGCGGCAGTTCTGGGGAAAATGGTCAACATGGTTTTTGATCTAGGTGTTGTGGTGAGTCTATTGGAATTAGTTTCGGGTTAATCGGACGTCGTTTGAGGTTAGTTCCGCGAGGTCGAAGGTCTGGGGTCCCGGGTAAGGTACGCTTAGAAGTTCGGGAAAATTATGGGGTTTTAGTATGAGTAGCGTGAAGTAGTTAGTAACTTCGTTATGGAATTTGGACAGGTTCGGGAAAGCCGAAGATAGCGAATGGCCGGGGACGGCGTAAATGCGCGCGTATCGAGGTGACGCTGAAATGGTCTGTGAGTGGACTTTGTCTTTTAACTCTTGATGCATGCATATATGTTTTTATATGATTTCTATACTTGATTCTATGATGTGAGTTATGTTTGTACTGGTTTGTGGTTTTGTACGTTTTTCGAGGAAAATGACAGTTTGCATGTGTTACGAGGTTTTGATAACTATCGTGATTTGAACCTGGTTTTAAATGGTTGGATTTTAAGGGAAGTAAAGGATTTTGAAAAGTATTTTTGGGCTTGAGGCCCAATTCAAAGGTGTTTTCAGAAATGAGATCTCGGGTTTCGGAATCGGAATTCCGGGTGACGATTCGGGATTCGATTCGGGACTTGAAGCGGATTTCGGGTTTGGGTTCGGAATGGTTATTCCGGATGCTAGCTTACGGAATGATGGTTGCGGACTCGGACCGGAAAATGAGAAGGAAATGAGTTCTGGGTCTGGATTCGGAATGACGGTTATGGATGCCGGAAGGGCATCAGACCAGTGGTTTCGGATTCGGGTTTGGATATGGAAATGGAAAATGATTTTGAATGGTTTTGGATTGGATTTGCTGGATCTGGATATTGGGTTTAAAGACCCGGATATATGAGACGGGGGACCGGCCGGATTGGGTTTAAAGACCCGGATTGAGTTTAAAGACTCGGGAGTTTAAAGACTCGGATATATTGATTTTCCCCCGTAGGCCTTGAGTTTAAAGACTCGGGAGTTTAAAAACTCGGATATGATGAAGGCCTGGATTGAGTTTAAAGACTCGGGAGTTTAAAGACTCGGATAGATCCAGCAGGTTCGATGAATGAGAATGTGTTTTGGGTTTTCACTAGCTTTGATGATGATGTTTTGGGCAGTGGCCCGGATTTGATGGTTTTCGGGGATTTTGGGCTGAGGCCCGGGATTGGAAAAAGGGAAAAATGTGTTTGGTTTTTGTACATGGTTTTATGATATGAAGTCGATATGCATGCATTGGTTTTCAAAACGGAGGGTATAAATGTATGTGTTTTCTGATAACTGTTTTGAACTTGACTTTTATTTTTGTCCACTCACAGTCTTTTCGTGTTTTCGATACCCTCCAGGTTGTTGCGGCGGGGGGGCTGTCGGTTGAGAGAGATGGAGACATCACATGCCCAATCCACAGTAGGCTCTGCGCACTCTGGGACGTTTGAGGTTGTTGAGGTGATTGGTCTGGAACTCCCTTGTCCGACTTACGTGTCACACGGAGGTTAGGCGGTTGTTTAGCCCTCATGTCATGCGTACGTTAGACGGGAGCGGGGTTTAGCCCTTAATCCCGGGGGATTAGGGGTGGGCCCTGACAATTGGTATCAGAGCGAGGTTTTGAGGGTTCTGCGTGAGGTTTGGTTTCCAGCGTCGTTGGTTCGGCGACTGGGGTGTTGTGGAACTACTGTGGATGTGATGTCTCGATGTGGAACAGCCCGTCAGCAACCTGGATACGATAGTGATAGTCTGTTCGAGGTGGTTAGATAGCAATGTGTGAGGGTGCTTGTCGCTCGGTACGCGATGCGAGGTAAGACGTACGTCGGTTTAAGACCGGAACTTTGGTGTGTTGGCACGGGTAGAAGTAACCTGGAAGTAGCCAGTGAGCTACGGATGGGTAGGCTGGTCGGCCTGAGGGGCCCGAGAGTAGTTCGAAGAGTTAGAGAGATACGGGGCCAAGGAGGCCGATTGTGGTGGCCCGCTGGGCCAGGTGGTTTTGGCTTGTTGACCTTTGATCAGTAAGGTTGAGGTGGTGATTATCTGGTCAGTCTGCTGTTGGTTGAGTAGAGTAGAGCAGATGACGCTCAGTGAATCTAGGCTAGTCTGGACAGGTTTAACCATCGGTGGGATGAAGGTTGTCGGGATGGTCGGGAACCATGGTGAGTCTGTTGAAGGATGACGGGAAGAGTAGGAAAGGAGTGACTATAACCGATCGATATGAGGTTATTGAAGGAGAGAACCCACAAGCTAGCGTTTGCCTTTAGGACTTTGTAGATTTATTCCGACAAGTGGTTGAAGTAACCACCGAGAGAGGAGCCAGCCAGTAGGAAAGTATCTGTGGTCGTACACGAGGATGTGCTCTGTGAATTCTATCGGGTACTCTACATGAGGTATTGTAAAATACCTTTGTTTGCTGTTCATAGAGTTTCCCTTGCGTGCACCACGCAGCTGTTACATAGCTAGGGTTGACCGTGGTAACCATAGTTGAGGATGGAGTGAAATACCCAAGGTGGAGATGATAGATAGGGAACCCAGGAGAGGTTATTATTGATCGAGTGTTGCTTACCAGATAAGAGACCCTAGGTGTCGGGAACTAGCGGTGGAATTTCGGGGACGAAATTCTTTTTAGGTGGGTAGATTGTAACAACCCGTCCCGAGAACCGGGATTAGTGGAGTGATTAAGGTGGGATTAGCAGGGCTAATCGGTGGTTAGTTGGTCCCGATAAGGTCATTGGTTTAGAATGACGATTTTGCCCCTAGTTCGGGCAAAAAGTTGATTTTTAGTTCGGGTGGTCAGGTGGACTTTGACCGGTGACCAGGACATAGTTTAGGATGTCACGAACCCATAGGCAGGTGGCATGCTTGATTCCGACATCCGAGGAGGAAGTTGTGATGTTCGGAAGGTTGGGGGCATAACCGTAATTTGGGTAAAATAGGGGGAATAGTTGACTTTTTGTATAATCGGGTTTTGAGATGTTGACCTAGGATGGTTAGATAGATCTCGTCGTCCTGAGTTCGATGACAGGCGGCACGTATTCATCGGACTTACGAGGTGTGAGATACGGGTCTAGAAAGGTAGTGGCAAAACCGTAATTTTGAGTTAAACAGAAGGGTATTTTGGTCTTTTACGCCTGGGGAATTGTGCAGAGAGAAGGGCAGGTGGACGGCTGGGATGGAGCCGTTTGGTGAGAGACTGGAGTGGATGGTGACACGTGGATGGCCACCAGAGGGTTCTAGGATTGTCTAAAATAGACACGGGCACATTTTGGGTGGATTTAAACCGTGCATTTGGTTTTGGGAAGAACAGAAACAGAGAGGTGAGGCGGTGAGGTTCTTGGTCGATTCAGTGAGGGTGTGAGGTTTGGTGAATGGTGAGGGTGACAGAGAGGAGAAGAATAGCTGGTAATTGGGTTTTGGGAGTGAAATCGTGGGGGATAAGTGCTGGTGGTGAGGTCTGAATTTCAGAGAAAACAGAGAGAGTTGCGGGACAGAGGTGGTGGCTGTGCCGTGTGTTGGCTTAATTCAGGCTGAGAGAAGACTAGACTGGCTTGGTGGACTCCAGGGAGTGCGACGGTGTGCACGGCGGCGATCGACAGCAGGTAATCCCTCACCCCCGTTCAGTTACTCTGTTTTTCCGTTAAGTTCAAACCGTGAGTCGTGAGTTTAGAGGACAAGTCGAGAGTTTTGGGGAGTTGGGTGAGACTCAGTGATGTCCTAGGAGCCGTCTACGGTGGTTGCCGTGGCGGGGGAACGGCTGGTTGGCCGGGATGAAGAACAGGGGATTGATCGGGTCTTCCTTCGAGTTAGGGACGATGATATAGGGGTTGTGTTGAGGCGTCTGAGTAAGGGGAATAGATTGTGGAGGATTGGACGAAGAGGATGGTACAGAGAGGGAGGAGAATGGTGGCCGGACGGTGGAGAACAGGTCTCGCCGGTCCAGTTGCAGCGGCTGGTTCAGCACAGTGCACTCGAGGTTGCGGGTGACACTGTAGCTGGCGCGTGAGGCCCACGCGCAGCCACTTTGGGCGGCGCGTGGAGGCGCGTGCGGCAGTTCTGGGGAAAATGGTCAACATGGTTTTTGATCTAGGTGTTGTGGTGAGTCTATTGGAATTAGTTTCGGGTTAATCGGACGTCGTTTGAGGTTAGTTCCGCGAGGTCGAAGGTCTGGGGTCCCGGGTAAGGTACGCTTAGAAGTTCGGGAAAATTATGGGGTTTTAGTATGAGTAGCGTGAAGTAGTTAGTAACTTCGTTATGGAATTTGGACAGGTTCGGGAAAGCCGAAGATAGCGAATGGCCGGGGACGGCGTAAATGCGCGCGTATCGAGGTGACGCTGAAATGGTCTGTGAGTGGACTTTGTCTTTTAACTCTTGATGCATGCATATATGTTTTTATATGATTTCTATACTTGATTCTATGATGTGAGTTATGTTTGTACTGGTTTGTGGTTTTGTACGTTTTTCGAGGAAAATGACAGTTTGCATGTGTTACGAGGTTTTGATAACTATCGTGATTTGAACCTGGTTTTAAATGGTTGGATTTTAAGGGAAGTAAAGGATTTTGAAAAGTATTTTCGGGCTTGAGGCCCAATTCAAAGGTGTTTTCAGAAATGAGATCTCGGGTTTCGGAATCGGAATTCCGGGTGACGATTCGGGATTCGATTCGGGACTTGAAGCGGATTTCGGGTTTGGGTTCGGAATGGTTATTCCGGATGCTAGCTTACGGAATGATGGTTGCGGACTCGGACCGGAAAATGAGAAGGAAATGAGTTCTGGGTCTGGATTCGGAATGACGGTTATGGATGCCGGAAGGGCATCAGACCAGTGGTTTCGGATTCGGGTTTGGATATGGAAATGGAAAATGATTTTGAATGGTTTTGGATTGGATTTGCTGGATCTGGATATTGGGTTTAAAGACCCGGATATATGAGACGGGGGACCGGCCGGATTGGGTTTAAAGACCCGGATTGAGTTTAAAGACTCGGGAGTTTAAAGACTCGGATATATTGATTTTCCCCCGTAGGCCTTGAGTTTAAAGACTCGGGAGTTTAAAAACTCGGATATGATGAAGGCCTGGATTGAGTTTAAAGACTCGGGAGTTTAAAGACTCGGATAGATCCAGCAGGTTCGATGAATGAGAATGTGTTTTGGGTTTTCACTAGCTTTGATGATGATGTTTTGGGCAGTGGCCCGGATTTGATGGTTTTCGGGGATTTTGGGCTGAGGCCCGGGATTGGAAAAAGGGAAAAATGTGTTTGGTTTTTGTACATGGTTTTATGATATGAAGTCGATATGCATGCATTGGTTTTCAAAACGGAGGGTATAAATGTATGTGTTTTCTGATAACTGTTTTGAACTTGACTTTTATTTTTGTCCACTCACAGTCTTTTCGTGTTTTCGATACCCTCCAGGTTGTTGCGGCGGGGGGGCTGTCGGTTGAGAGAGATGGAGACATCACATGCCCAATCCACAGTAGGCTCTGCGCACTCTGGGACGTTTGAGGTTGTTGAGGTGATTGGTCTGGAACTCCCTTGTCCGACTTACGTGTCAAACGGAGGTTAGGCGGTTGTTTAGCCCTCATGTCATGCGTACGTTAGACGGGAGCGGGGTTTAGCCCTTAATCCCGGGGGATTAGGGGTGGGCCGTGACAGACGTCATCATGACGTCACTGCTGACGTCAGCATGATGACGTCATCAGCTACAGTACCGGGTCTGAGAACCGGGTCACCGCAAACCCACGGTTCAACCCGATCAGTTCTCATCAACCCGACCACCAAAATCGATGGGATTTGTTCCTATAAACTCGTCTAAACATGTTCTATGGTTCTGTGGGATTAAAACAGGTTTTTAAGTTCGAGAAACCACCTGAAAAAATCGACGGGGAACTGGCTGCCGGCTCTGGTTCGTCTTCTCCGGCGAGCCGTCAAGCTTCCAGCCACAAACTCTGGTCCAAAGTGCTCGTCTAGTCCCCTAGGTTATGTCTCAAAAGCAAACAAACATTTCCAACGTCAAAAACGGAAGTTTCGAAACAGGGAAGGAAAATCGGTCTTCTCGTGTTTATGGGCTTACCGCCGCCGTGTCGCCGCCGTGGGCTGCCCAGTCCGGTCCTGAGTCGTCCAGCCGTCACAACGGTCCTAGCCCTAGGTTGGTTCGAGCCCAGAAGTCATGGTTTGGACGGTTTGGTTAGTTTGGGCTGCACGGGTTCCTTCTCGGGTTTGTGGGTTTTCCGGGTTGCGCCGCCGTCCGTGGTGGTGGTGATGGCCGTCTGGAGGTGGCTGAGAGGTAGTCTGGTGTGTGGGTTGAGGCTGAGAGGTGGTGTGATCGCTGGTGTGTTTGTGCAGAGAGTGAGAGGATGCACGGTTTAGAGAGAAATGAAAATGAAAATATGATTCTCTGATGGTTTAAGAACAGAAGGAGAAGATGGAATGAAGGGCTGAGATTCAATCTGATTTAAGGATGAAGGGTGAGGATTTAGGGAAGTTTAATTAATTAATTAATGGAATGGCAAACACAGATCCTGGTTTTAGGGGATGATGTGGATGAGGTAGATGAGTGACATGTGTCACTCATCAAGGGTCCAGATTGATTGGGTTAAAGTAAATCAGATTCTAAATTTTATTATTATTTTAAGTTCCGAGTCTCGGTTAGTTCGGTTACGTTCTTGACCATAACTTTTTCGTCGTAAGTCCGATTTCGGCGTGCCGCCTGTCTACGGATTCGTATCGACGAGACCTACGTAACGGTCATTGGCCCTCGTCCGTTGGACTTCCTTGGTAAAAAATCAACATTTGGCCCCCAAATGGCCAAATTACCAAAATGCCCCTCGACTTCCGAACGTCACAACTTCTTCCTCGAACGTCGGAATCGAACGTGCCACCTGCCTATGAACTCGTGACGTCCTAAACTACGTCACGGTCACGTGCCAAAGTCCAAAATACTTCCCGAGGTAAAAGTCAACTTTTCCCCCCCTCAGGGGCAAAACGGTCATTTTACAATAAAATAAGAATTACGAAAGTTCGGGTCGTTACAGTTCGACATCCTTGTGCACCACTATATTATCAACTCTTGTGCACTTGGAAGACACAAC
The DNA here is from genome assembly GCA_032719365.1 of Prinsepia uniflora. NCBI lineage: Eukaryota > Viridiplantae > Streptophyta > Magnoliopsida > Rosales > Rosaceae > Prinsepia > Prinsepia uniflora. The sequence goes on along the minus strand of CM064869.1, from coordinate 42,317,904 downwards.
AGGGACAGATCGCACAAAACATCCAATTTCACGGCTGTTTCGATCAAACAGTGCCCCTGTGAAATTACTATTCTTCCCCTGTGCAGAAAATTACCAAAATGCCCCTCATGCATCTAGACCCGTAACTCGGTCATTCGGATTCCGATTGACGCGTGCTGTCTGTCTACGGACTCAGGGCATCGAGACCATCCTAACGGTCCTTGGCCTTCGGCCATCGGACCTCCCGATCAAAAAGTCAACATTTTCCCTTATTTCGTCCAAATTACTAAAATGCCCTTGGGCTTCCGAACGTCATAACTTTAACCACGAACGTCGGAATCGAACGTGCCACCTGTCTATGAACTCGTGACGTTCCAAACTACGTCACGGTCATTGGTCAAAGTCCATTTGACCGTCCGAATTAAAAGTCAACGTTTTACCCACGCCTAGGGGCAAAACAGTCATTTTGCACAATTCGTCCGATTTCGCTCAACTAATCCCAGATTAGTCATTCTAAATCATAATTAAATAATACTAAATCCCGATACCCGAGATGGGTCATTAGCGCTAGTGCTGGTGCAGGTGATTGTGATGACGGTGAGTTACGAGTCGGGATGTGACTTCGTCGAGATGGGCATATGTTCGGTATTTGTGGTTCGAGAGTGGATCACGGATAGCGATGGACTGGATTAGATCCAGCAATAGTTGAGACTCGTGGTACGAGATACGAGTGTTGGATGCCGTTTAGGCACATTCATAAATAATATACAAGGTTTAACCTTGAGTCGCGTGAACTTCACTTGGAATGAGTGTACCTACATACATAGTATAAACAGATAGGCGGAATGGGCAGTTGTCCCTAACTAGTCAAAAAGAAACACGTGGTTGATGTCCGAGTATGTTGTTTCCAACCAGATTGGAACTTCGGAATCGAGAAAGTTTATGATTGAGGTGACGAGCGTAGTGCGGGTTTTCTGCATTGGTAATGGGTATTTCGAAGTCATTTTGGGTGACTTCTCACGTTCTACCGTGGTAGATGATGGTAGATGATGGTTGTGTCACCAGTACATTGGCCATGTATTGGTTGGTGAACCCGGGATTTGTCTGCCCATGGCTTCCCAAGGCTTCGAGTTTCGACTTCTCGATCTGGATCGACTAAGTGAGGTCCCAGAAGACTGAATTGAGCCTTAAATTGTCTTGGGTTGGCCTACATTTTGAATTGGGATTTTGAATGTCCAAAATTGAATTTCAGGTTCCAGTACCCCGTTTCTCCTCTCCAACTCGTCTCTCTAGTCTCTCCAGCTCTCTGTCCCTCTCCAACCGTCCCAGAAATTATCCAACAACTTCAATTAATCCTTCCAACACGACCAGTGCTCTATTCGAAATTCTCAAATGAATAGAACAAATCAGCCCGTGCACTGCACCTCACCATCCCAGAGTATGTTGCTTCCCACTCAGCCCAAATGCCACTGATTCCAGCCTCTGTTAGTGACAATTGTCACTGGATTCCTAACCAACACACCAAGCAGATTATACAAGTCATCACACTGTTCAACAAGGCTCCACTCACGGCCGTTTCAAAATGCAGCAACCAAAATTACCATTTTTCCCTCACTTGACAAATTACCGAAATGCCCCTCATGCATCTAGACATGTAACTTGGTCATTCGAACTCCGATTGACGCGTGCCGCCTGTCTTCGAACTCAGGGCATCGAGACCTTCCTAACGGTCCTCGGCCCTCGGCCATGGGACCTCCCGGTCAAAAAATCAACATTTTCCCCATTTTTATCCAATTTACGAAAATGCCCTTGAACTTCCGAACGTCATAACTTTCACCTCGAACGTCGGAATCGAACGTGCCACCTGTCTATGAACTCGTGACGTCCCAAACTACGTCACGGTCATCGGTCAAAGTCCATTTGACCACCCAAGTTAAAAGTAAACGTTTTACCCACGACTAGGGGCAAAACGGTCATTTTGCATAGTTCGTCCGATTTCGCCTAACTAATCACCGATTAACCCCACTAATCATGATTAGTTACTAATCTAATCCTGGAATTTGGGACGGGTCGTTACAATTGAGATCCCGAGTAGCACGCGTAGCTTAGAGACTAGGAAAATTGTATTGATTAGGCATCAGGGATGCCGAGGATTGGTTACATTGTATTTCGATAAACTGGTTATTTAATGTTGATTTGTTTTGGGCTGAGTTCCCACATCATTGGTTTTGGACTAAGTTCCCAGATGATTTGTTTTGGGCTGAGTTTCCATATACTTGGTTTTGGGCTGAGTTCCCACATTGTTGGATTTATGATGTTGGGGTTAGGCCTTAATGTTTTAATAAAGTAAATGGTTTGATTACTGGTTTTCAAATGCATGCATGCTTTTTAGTGAAGGGCATAAACGTCTTTTCATGAAATATGTATTATACATTATTTATTTTGTCCACTCAGAACTTTTATTGATTTTTAATGCCCTTCAGGTTGATTGCGAATGCGGGCTGTAGTAGAGACCGAGACATCACACTCCTCCACCGATCCTGGTGCACTCTAGATGCCCCGTTTGGGCTAATGTTTGAATTATCTCTTGTCTGACACTTCGTGTCAGACGGGAGCCTGGTACATCCCGCATTAAACCTAGGGGGATTGGGATGGGTCGTGTCAAGGTGGTATTAGAGCACAGTTTGCTCGTGTGGTAGGCGCAGGTCGAGGATGTGATGTCTCTACGTGGAATCAACTTGTTATCAACCTAGTCGTTAGGGTAATAGTAGGAGAGTTAGTGGAAATATTTCAAGCCAAACGTAAACCGATACGCAGTGTATCTATGTGTGTTAACCCTCCTTAGGGTTAGATATGATACATTTTCAGAGTAATAACCGATGGATAGTCTGATGATTTGTGTCGGTTAGTGGTTTTGGATGTGACATTATCGTTAGGGTCAGATATGATAACTTGTTTGAGTAATTACCGAGGGATGATCAGGAAAAATATGGATTAACTAGTAGGGTTGTATATGATGATATTCCGGAATTGTGACCGTTACAACGGTAATGTCAGGTCAGTTCGGATTAGAGATTGTGCTGCAGAGAGCAGCTGAGGTCATGGATGACCTAGTGGACGACTCTGGTTGAGTCTAGTTGAGTCTAGTTGAGACTATGGAGATTGATTGGTCTAACACTATGAAAATTGATGGAATTTGATTCATGAGTACCATTATGAGATGATATTTGGGGTCTCGGGGTGGGCCTGTAACAGCCCGTCCCGAAAATCGGGATTAGATTAGTGGGTAATGAAGGATTAGTAAGTTAATCGGTAATTAGTTGGTTAATTTCGGACGAACAGTGCGAAATGAAGATTTTGCCCCTAGAATGAGCAAAAATGTTGACTTTTGTTCGGGAGGTCAAATGGATTTTGACCGATGACCATGACGTAGTTCGGGACGTCACGAGTTCATAGACAGGTGGCACGTCCAATTCCAACATCCGAGGAGAAAGTTATGAAGTTCGGAAGTTCAATGGTAATTTGGTAATTTAGTTAAAAAGGGGGCAATTTGGTGACTTTTCAAACGACGTGGACTTTTCACATAATTCGAGGACCGTTAGGTATGCCTCGTTTCCTTGAATACAATGACAGGTGGCATATGTCATTCGGAGTTCGGGAGAGAGAATTATGGGTCTAGGACCATAAGGGGAAAAATGGTAATTTGTGTAATTAAGGGTAAATTGGTCATTTGTTTGCATAGGGATTTGTGCTAGTGACACTTGGCTACATTGGGATGGTTACCCACCAGATTTGAGACACTTGTCTCTCTCTGGAAGGCAGTAGAAGATTGGACACCGACTCAATGGTTTTAAAAGTATCGTGTTAATGGTTGCACGGTTCACCGTTCAAACAGAAAACAGAGGGAATAGGTAAACCAACCCACCCTACCATCTTCAATCTTCTTTGTTTCTACTTCTTCTCTGAATGAAAAAGAAAGGCTGAAAGGTGGGGATTATGATGGTGCTGACACAACAAGCCGTCGTGGACGGTGGTGTGAGGACTGGGGAAAACAGAGAGGATGAGGTGCCCTGTTTCAGTTAATGGAAATTGGACTTTGGGACAGGAGAAGATTGTATTGGTTACAAGTAGGATGCTTAGGAGAGTTTATCAAGTCGATCGAAACCAAGTTCGAGTCCTGCCGTGGACGGTGGCCATAGAACCCGTGAAAGGTGAGTTTGAAAAGGAACTGGAATTGGATGAAACCGCTTAAGCCGGTTCGGGTCTGGATCGAGTCGGCCTGGATCAGTTCGAACCCGGTTCGCCTGAGGACAGAGACGATGAATAGTTCGCACGTGAGGCCCACGGGCATCCACTTCAGATGGCACATGTGGGTGCATGGCACGTCTTTTGAGGAAGGTTCGAACACGACTTTTAAAGTATTTGATGTAATGAACATTTTGGCACTAGTTTCGAGTCAATTGGACATCGTCTCGATATGTTTCGGGATGTCCGAAGATTTTAGGGCTCGGTTAAAAATAGTTAAAAATTCGAGAAAATTACGGGGCTTTAGTATAAGCTTTATGAAGTAGTTAGTGACCTTATTATGGGATTCGGACTGGTTCTGGAAAGCTGATAATAGTGGATTGGCCGGGAACAGCATAGGTGCACCCGTATCGAGGCGGTGGAGAAATGGTCTGTGAGTGGACTTTGCTTTCGAACTGATGATGCATGCATATATGTTTTTATATGTTTTCTATACGTGATTTCTATATTGGTGAATTGATATTGATGATTTAATGTTTTGCATGGATTTTTACGAGAATACGATTGATGTTGTGATTTAAATGCGGTTTTAATGATTTGATTTCGGGATTTGAAATATGATTTGATTTCAAAGATTTAAAATGTATTTTGGAATGTGATTTCGGGCTTGAAGCCCAGTTCAGAAAAGTGTTTTTGAGAAACCTGATTTTGGGTTTTGAAACAGATTTCAAGATGACGATTCTGGTTTTGGTTTTGAAGCTTGAAAGTGGATTTCCGGATTTGGATTCAGAATGGTTATTCCGGATGCATGCTTACGGAATGATGGTTTCGGATTCGAATTTGGAAATGGATGATGAAATGATTCCGGATGTGGATTCGAGATACTGGTTTCGGATTGGGTTGGGAATTCGAAATAGTGATTTCGAATTCGGATTTGGACATGGATATGGAAAATGGTTTTCAAATGGATATGGAAAATGGTTTTCAAAGACCCGGATTGAGTTTAAAGACTCGGGAGTTTAAAGACTTGGATATTGATATTTCCCCCGTAGGCCTATTGAGTTTAAAGACTCGGGAGTTTAAAGACTCAGATTATATTGAGGCCTGGATTGAGTTTAAAGACTCGGGAGTTTGAAGACTCGGATAGATCCAGCAGGTTCGATGGAAGGAAAAGTGGTTTCAAATGTGTTTTGCATTTCACTGAGATTTGATGATGATGGTTTTCAATACTAGTTTTTCGATGTTTTGGGCAATGACCCGGATGTTATGGATTTTGATGGTTTTGGGCTGAGACCCGGGATTTGCGAAAAGGAAAATAAGTTCGGTTTTCTTAAGCAGTTTGAATAACTCGAATATAGAACGGTTTTATGACATGGATTTTGATATGCATGCATTGGTTTTCAAATGGAGGGTATAAATGTAATTGTGTTTTCTGATAACTATTTTTGAATTTATACTTTATTTTTGTCCACTCACAGTTTTTTTTTGTGTTTTCGATACCCTCCAGGTTGTTGTGGTGCGGGCTGTTGGTCGAGAGAGAGATGGAGACATCACATACGCGAACCAGAGTAGAGTCTGCGCGCTCTGGGAAGTCTGGGAGTTGGAACGATGTGTTGAAAAATCCATTGTCTGACTTACGTGTCACATGGAGGTTGAACGCCAGTTTAGCCTTCATGTCATGCGTAAGTTAGACGGGAGCAGGACTTAGCCCTTAATCCCGGGGGATTGGGGGTGGGTCCTGTCAGGGCCGATTAGTAGTGTTGGCTCTTGGATGCGGAGTCTCGATAGCGATGTTTGGTGGTTGGGTCTACACGAGATTGTGCCAGGCACTACCATCGAGGGTGGATGTAGTTGTGGTTGTTGAGAATCGGGGGACGTTCAAGGAACGTTCATTTTCTTGTATGAATTATCAAGGTGATTGTACCCAGAGTTGGTGAGTTGTGGGAGGCAGAATTCCTCCAACCTGAGCAGAGATTATGGATTCTAGCTCGGTATGAGCTGAGATTTAGGTTGGGTCTGATTCGAACACTATGTGCTAATGATTACAATGACGATAGGAGACGATGAGCCACGAGCTGAGGATGTGACTCAGCCATGATGTTCTTATGTTCGATATCTACCACTACCCGACGATGAGGATTTGTCGGCTGTGTTTATTCTTGGGAATTGTGTCGAGATGACAGATATGATAGAGATGAACTAGATGGGATCTGCAGTGGTTGAGATGTGTTGGGTAGGGTCCCAACCGTGATTGAGATAACTGATGCGAGTTGGGTGCTAAGTTAAATGTTATGGACGTGGGTGGATGTCCTAGTGAATCATGTACTGGGGAGTCTAAGAAGTCCAGTAGTGGGACTTGACACCCATGGTATACACTGACATGTGGATTATGTCCGACTGAGCAGAGGACTTGGAAGCATGCCGAGTTTCTTCCATCATGGTTGCAACTTCTCTTCATTCCGAAGTCATTAAGGGTGACTTCCCATTTTCTACCCATAGCAGATAGTGATGGGTGACACCAGTACGTTGATCATGTATTTGTTGGGGGACCCTTGATTAGTTTTGGGTCATCAAGAGGAGTTGGGAATTCTGAGGTCGGTGAAGGAAATTTCTCATTTTTGCTCGTTAGCCGATGGTGCTTGGTGGCACCAGATGAGGTGAGTGCAGTGAGATTTTTGTTTTCATTCACGTAGGATGATTTTTGATGTCATCGTTTTGGATCATCCTTGATTTTCCCTACGTTGGATGATAAGGATCGATATGAGGTAATTGAAGTGAACCCACAGTCTAGACGTGTCTCGTCTTTGGGTGATCTTATCAGATGTGAAAATGGTTGAGGAGCGGTGTGATAATATAAGGATTCAAAGAGGGTGTAAGACCTTATGACCTGAAATCTGGTAGTTAGCTGAGAGAGAGCATGTGTGGATCCTAGGTGGATCAGGATCGTGATGTTGATGATGTGTGGACCCTCTGTCTTGGATGTGTAGACCCTCTGTCTTCGATATGGGGATGAGTATGGATGTTGGATTCCCTCATTCAGACTGGAAGTGTAGTAACTGTCGGGTGGAGGCTATCGCCGTAACTGAGGTTTATTGTGGGGATTAACTTCCTTTCGAAGTCGATCTAGTATGATATCGTAATCGAATGAGTTGGAGGTTAGCAGATATCCGAACCTACCGGATACTCATTGGGCATGAATGGGTACGCCTTGGTGGATGTGATTCAGATTGGTATGTCTTGGTGGACGTGAGTGGGATTAGACCTGACCAATACCTATCAGGTGGCCAGGAGACCCAAGATGAATGCTGAGTCGGGATGTGTGATCTGTCTAGTAATGGGTTGAACAGACCAACTCCAGAATTGAACCGTGATTGGTTTTCAGCCATGTAGTGGATGGTTTCTATACGAGAGTGTGTGATCACTTGGAGTAGGCACTAGCCGTCTTGTGGACTAGTTTGTGGACGGTTGTACGTATTAGGAACGTTGTGCGAAAATAATTCTTGAGCAGGCCTAAGTGGTGCTTGGTGGTGGTATATAGGATGTACCAGTGGTATGTTGATGAACGTGTTGGTAATCGACTTAGTTCCGATATCATTGGATGGGTTGAGAACGTGGACTGGACATTGGATACTATGCGTTGGACCAGAGTGATTTTGATTGGTTCAGTAAGTATATGAGCAGGCGCTCAGAGCTGTGGATTTCTAGTGGAACCCTAGATCGAAGATGTGTATCACTGCTGGGCAAGTATTTGATGGGGTCCAGTTACACACAGGTCCAGTGAGATGTTGGATAATGTATACTCAAATCGAGCGAATCGGTGGTTAGTGTAACCACAGGTTGCTTTTCGTGAAGTTACCGCTCTGTAACTTGCATCAAAGTCAGCGTAGATCACTGAGGGAGTCGATTGATGTGAGTACCGAAGCCGATAAATACCACAGGTTTGAGCTTGCCTTGCGAGGTGAGATCCTACCGTTGATCTTCTGCTACATTGAGGGAGATTTGGTACGAGATACCATAGTCGGACTCTAGGGTAAGTCTGGGTTGTGTTGGTAACTCGAATCATGAAAGTGGGGTCGTGAGTGCCGGCTGAGTCCAACGCTATGGAAACCTTCGGGAGTGAGTTAAGATTTGATAACCCTTAGAGGGAGTACGTATTTCAGCCTGACGACCAAAATTGGGAATTGTCAGAGTGGTAGGCTGAAAAAAAAAGGATGACAACTTGATTTACGAAATGTCGAATTGACTATCGATTGTCAAAGTGGTGGCAGTTTGGGAAGTGTCGGCATAATAGCAGAATTGCCAGGTTGTTTTAATTCGGAGAACACAACTTCCGAGTGGGGAATTTGTGGTCAATTTTGTTATCATGCATTGCTTCCGAGGGACCAATGTCTGGTAAATTTCATTGATCGGCGAGTTGACCTGTTGACTTTTGACCTGTTGAATTTTTCTAGAGTTGACTTTTGCATTGACTGTGCACGTGGGTGCCAGTGGGCTCGAATTTCTAGGTGGGACCAATGTCATTTTAAAGGTTTCGACGATTCAGATCCAATGGTAGTGATTTTAGGTCGATCATAGATCGTTAGGTTCGCACAGCTTGATGTTATTCATAGCATCTGCTCACTTTAAGTTGAATGGAATGAACTTTTCTCAGATCATACTTGAACCTTTTCTTTTGCTTTTTATTTCATCTTTTTTTTTTTTCATTGAAGTTTTACTTCATTTAAGTTCTCTTTTCTTTTGATACAAACTTCTTTTGACCTGAGCTTCTTTTGATTGTCCATAAACTTTTGATTTCACAGTGGCAATACTTGTCCTTGCATCGAATTTCCACTTTCAATAACCTTGGCAGATTCCAAGCTATAAGGTATGGTCACAATTAAGCTAGGTACCTCAAAATGAGATACAAAAGGGAAGGAGTGATGTAGGTTATGAAAGAAATGGCTACATGTGTTTGGCTGCAAAATGGCTAATGGAGCACACAAAGGTAGGGTTTAGAGAAGGCTTTTAGAAGGTTATGCACACAAAGCCTAGCATCACTTCAAAAGGGCTACTCCACAAATGAAGGGCATGTGATATCTGAAATTATGATAAATTCTTAGTAATCAACCAAAAATGATAATGAGATCAGATTAGAATGAATTAGAAAGAAAGAATTGGAGCAGAAACAAATTAAACCCTCTCAAAAAAGCAAGTAGGCTCAACACATCACAAGGGTAGTCTCCACTATTCTTCATCATTTGTTTGATCAAGTACCTTATTCACCATGATTCTAAGAGCCCAAAGGTCAAAATGAACACCTAATCAGAATACTATTCAAGGCTTCCTTCTAAATGACGATTGTATACCTTAGTTTGCATAAAGATTCCATTACAATGTTTCAACAATGCTCTAACAGACTGACTCTTTAGCACCCAAAAATTTGCAATTCCCTACCCCCAAACCTAAACTAAACATTGTCCTCAATGTATAAAACAGAAAAAGGGCATGCAATGCAAAGGGAGTATGAAAGCAGAGATAGAAAAGAAGTAACTAAGTTAAAAGAATAAAAAGAAGTAATCAAGTTAAAAGAATAAAAAGAAGTAACTAAGTTAAAAGAATAAAAAGATAGAACCTGGTTGGGTTGCCTCCCAACAAGCGCTGTATTTAACGTCTAGGCAAGACGTGGTTGCAAATGGGCTTAATGGAATAGAAGAGTATCCACCATATGTGCAATGGGAACATCCATATCAGACATCAAGTACGGCTTTAATCTGTGGCCATTAACTTTGAAACTGTTACTATAAGGTATGGAAGTTTTAGATTATATTTACTTGTATTTGATGTACAGCCTAGGCATAGTATTTATACAGAATAGGTAGAGTCCTAACTAGGTATAGAATACAAGAGTCCTAACTAGGTATAGAATACAAGAGCAGATATTAAGGAGGAGATTGATCTGCAATCTCCTCCGTTGACTTAGAGTCCTTAACACGCCCCCGCAAGAAGGTGGAGCCATCTGCGACGCCTATCTTGGTTCGGAGGAGCTGAAAGCGTGGTCTGGGTAAGGGCTTGGTGAGAGCATCGGCCAGCTGGTCATCAGTGGCCACATGAGAGAAAGTGAGGAGTCCAAGAGAGACATGGTCTCGGACGAACTGGAAAACAATATCCACATGTTTCATACGCGAGTGCAAGGCCGGATTGGCACAATAGAAGGTGGTGCCTATATTGTCACATGAGATATTGGGGGGTCCGGAGAGAGATAGACCAAGTTCCTTCATGAGGGACTGGACCCAAAGTAGCTCTGCGGCAGTAGAAGCTACAGCCCTATATTCTGCTTCAGTGGAGGACCGGTATGGTCACAACACGTGTACGCCCGTACACCAATTAACTAGGCAAAACTTGTCTGCACTCTACGTACCACTAATACTCAAAACGCAACGACTACATTCGACCCCGTCGAATGACTGAAACTACTTGTTTCGAATTTGACCCCACTTGTCAAATCAACCCTCTCGTTGACGCAACAACTCGACGGTTCCTTTCCCACTCCCACTAGGAGTCAGCTGACCCCACTCAACAATCTATGTTGACACATCCTGACAAACTGTCACCACACAGTTGTTGTCAGTCAAAAACTGACACTAGACTCACTCGTGGCTACACATGCCACCAACGTACTTGACTTAGTAAACATTTATCGGCCTTTCACACAACCTGTGTGTAATTAAACACATCGGAATCACCATGACCCATTGCATAGTAATGTCCGGTCCACAACCAATCCCATGGTATCGGAACCAATCCGACTACCAACACGTTCACCGACACACCTCGGGTATATCTCGTACAACGTAACTAGACATCACAAGTCTACAAGGTATTGTACCTCGAACCATGTATGAAGTACACACATCTACCTAATAACCAGACTACAACCACCTAGGTCATAGCCGAACGCGTTCCAATAATGGAGTACGTTTGCCCAATCCAGCATGAGACAAATCGAAACTCCACCCAACATCTAGTTCCAATTCCGAATCCAAATCCGCAATTTCGTAAGAAATCCCGGATCCAAACCCAGACATCACATTTTAACTCATTTCCAAATCCGAATCCGAAATCATTATTCCGTAAGCTAGCATTTGGAATAACCATGCCGTACCCAAATCGGGAAATATACTTTCAAGTTCCAAAATCGAATCCTGAATCGTCACCCAGAAATTCGATTCCAAATCCCGAAATCTCATTCACATTTACCAAGACACACCAAAACCGAACCTATCGGTTACCCGTTCAATACACTTGATTGACTTCATAGGGAAGCCAATCCAACCTCCACACGTCTAAGGTTGACAAAATTCAACTACCTTGGAAACCTACTCACCCGAGTAGAATACCATACGGACCCCACTTCGAAAAGAAGTTCAATCTCGTCATTTACGACTCACACACCCAAGTTCGTATCGATCCTTGTCATTCCACCTAGGAAAACCAAGGATGATCCAAAATAATGACACCAATACTCATCCTACGTGGATGCAACAAAACTCACTGCACTCACCGCGCCATGTACCCCAACATCGTCTGCCACCAAGCAGAAAATGAAAAATCTTGTTTACCTAATTTCGAACACGTAACTCCTCCTAATGACCTCACAACACACATGGGCTCACCAACCAATACACGCTCAACGTACTGGTAACTACAGTCAATGTCTACCAGGGCAGAAAGCAAGAAGTCAACCCCAATGACTTCGGAATACCAATCACCAAAAACGAGCACCACTCTTGTTCCCCAATCACAACTCTCCTCGACACTAAGGTTCCAACCATGTTGGAAACAGACATGCTCCCAACAAGACGTCAAGTCTAACCACTAGACTTCCTACCTCCTCAATTCACTTGGACAACCCCGTGTCCACAATCAATCCGTTATTGTTCCGTTCGCACATCCCGACCTTTACAGGTTCAACACTCGGTTTCCCAAGTTCTCAATTACAAATTCCTACCTTTATACCACTAATGGTTTTTCCTCGTCTTTTCCAGTTTTAATCATTTCCAACATCTCCCCCAAATCCACCAATTATCATGACGTAGGGGACGTCATCCCAAGATTACTCAAGTCTCAATTATACCCTTTTTAATCCATTCCTTACTGGTTATCTCACCACTATTGGGACTTATCCCAACACAGCACAATCTTAACTGGATCCCATCCAGTCCATCACTCAACCACTACCGAATCTCAAAGACCGAACATACGTTCATCATGACGGAGTCACACCCCAACTTGTGGCTCATCGTCAACACCATTACCGACACTAGCACCAGCGCTAGTACCAGTACCAACACTCTATCAACGACACTAGTATCAGCACACAGGCATCCATACTAGCATCAGCACAAAAGTACCAACCCCGCAAACATCCATACTGCACACCGTGTGCAAATACGACAACCCTGGATCTCCGTTCATACGGAACGACGATCCTATACCTCACGACTATGGGTACCACTATTCTGACAATCCTCATCAGGAATATGAATGTTCCCCGAACGTCCCCTGATCCCTAAGTATTATAACCACACTAATTACCCTCGATAGCCAGTCATCTTCATATGACTTCCGACTAACTGTCATTGCTATCGAGATCCGCATCCACACATCACACCAATACCCGATCCAACACGGGATTCCATAATTTATCTCAGAACCGTATCCGTAGATCGGATCTCATAATTCTGACAAGACTCACTAGAGTTATCCACATGGTCATCCATGACCTCAACCGCTCGTCGCAGCACAGGTTCTCATCCACTAGTCACAATTAAGGTTTACTTTTTTTTTAGTATTAGGGTTCTACAATCACACCCTATGGTTCAACCGAACCAAACAGTTTTCCGTAATATAAAACCCACAACCTGACCGACCCCGCGGTCCTGACATCGAATAGACGTCAAATCCAATCCTACCATCCCATCAACGTGGGTTCCACCACTAGGTCATCGGCCAACTCCGATGAACCAACATCCCTCACACTAGAAACCACCACAAGGGTTCACATTTTAGACCATTACTCACATGAGGTTCCCCGAACCTGGCTGCACCTAGCAGCACAACAATCCAATATCTCATGACCGAACCGACGGTCCCACTATACCAGTTCACCCCAATCAACCCCGCTTGGGTCGAATCACATTAACGCACGGCGTATCGGGCCAATCGCACTCCATCCACTATCCAAACCCAAACACTATCTATCAGGTTGATAACGAATTGCAGCCCAAAGAGACATCACACCCTCGACCTGCGCGCACAAATAGAGCAACCGTGCTCTGATACCAAGTTGACAGGACCCATCCCAATCCCCCCGGGATTACCATGGAATGTGCCCTGCTCCCGTCCAACAAGGGGTGTCAGACAAAGGATGACCAAGAGCCACTGCCCAAACAGGGCATCCAGAGTGCGCAAGGATCGATGGAGGAGATGTGCAATGTCCCAGTCTCTGCTGCAATCGCATCCGTGATCAACCTGAAGGGCATTAAAACCAAAAGCTGTGAGTGGACAAAAACCAGTAAGTTCATCAAATACATTTATAAGACATTTATGCCCTCCAATAAAAACGTATGCATGCCACAAAAACCAGTAACCAAAACGTTTGCTCAACCGAGCCCTTAGGGTCTTAGCCCAAAAACCGTTAACCAAAAACCAAGTGTGGGAACTCAGCCCAAAACCGTGGAATACCACCACCATACATATACGACCATGTGGGTCACCACCCACTACCATAAATGAACATTAATTCATTAAAATCACACAATCATAAATCCACCCGGAAAGCCATTTCATTAATTCGTATTTTACCATTACCATCACCAGCATCCCTGATGCTAGATGTAACAACCCGTCCCGAGAATTGGGATAAGTAGAGTGATTAAGGTGTGATTAGTAAGGTTAAGCAAGGGTTAGGTGGTCCCGAGGGGTCCGGGAACTTAGAATGACGATTTTGCCCCTGGGTCGGGCAGAAATGTTGACTTTTATTTCGGGTGGTCAAATGGGAGTTGACCGGTGACCAGGACGTAGTTGAGGACGTTACGAATCCGTAGGCAGGTGGCACGCTCGATTCCGACATCCGAGGAGGAAGTTGTGATGTTCGGAATGTTGAGGGCATAACCGTAATTTGGCGAAATTAGGGGGGGAAACGTTGACTTTTTATACGAACGGGTTTTGATAAGTTGACCTAAGACCGTTAGATAGATCTCGTCGTCCCGAGTTCGATGACAGGCGGCACGTATTCATCGGACGTACGATGTGGGAGTTACAGGTCTAGAAAGGTAGTGGCAAAGTTGTAATTTTGGGTAAAACAGAAGGGCATTTTGGTCTTTTGTGCTCTGGGGTGTGTGCAACAGATAAGGACAGATGAAGGGTTGAGATTGAGCCACATGTGAGAGGAAGGGTAGGATGGTGACACGTGCTAAAGGTGGAGTGGTTTCTGGGGGGTTCCAGTGTGTGCACGGTCCAATTATTTGGGTGCAACCGTGCAAGTGTGAGTTCTTCGACCCAGATAGAAACAGGGTGAGCTTGTGAGGAGGAATTGAGGATTGATCGTGGATGTTGTTGAGTTCTGGTGAGTGAAGAGTGATCAGAAGGAGGTTGAGAGATGCTGGGGTGGTGCTGAGGAGGTTAGAAGTGTGCAGGTGGTGTGTGAGTGAGTTGAGAGCCACGGGAACTTCAGAGAAAAACAGAGAGGAACTGAGGGAGCTGGTGGTGCTGTGGCCGTGTGTAAGTGCGATTGACCTCGAGAGGAGGCTGAGGCGAAGTTGTGGACTCCAGGAACCGCGGCGGCGAGCACGCTGGTGGACGGTTGCAGGTAATCCCTCATCCTTGTAAACTTGCCCTGTTTTCCCGTCGAGTTTTGAATCGAAAGTCGTGAGTTTAGGGGTTGAATCGATGGGTCTATAGTGGTTTAGGGGATTGAGTTGAGTCCTAGGAACCGTCTGGTTGTGTTGCCGTGACGAGAGGTGCACGGTGGTGGTTGGCGCGACGGAGGGACTCTGTGTGCCCTGTTTTTCCGTTTTGTTTCAATCCAAGAGTCGTGATCCCAGGGACTGAGTCGAAGGTTTAGAAGAGTTGGATTAGGCTCAGGGAGGTCCTAGGCGTCGTCTAGGGTGGTTATTGTGACGGGAGAAGACCTGAGTGGCCGGAATAGGAAACAGGGGATAGTTTGGGTTTTGATTTTGAGCTCGAGTCGACAGGTTAGGGACAGTGTTGAGGTGTTTGAGTGAGGGAACTGGATTGATTAGGATTGGACGAAGAGGATGGTGAAGAGAGGGAGGAAAATGGTGCAGGCACGGCGGTGAACCGCTCTCGCCGGTTCAAATAGCAGGCACTGTGTCGAGCCCGGTCTACGTGAGGTAGACGGTGACACTGTAGCAGGCGCGTGAGGGCCACGCGCAGCCACTTCGGGCGGCGCGTGGGGGCGCGTGCGGCAGTTCTGGGAGAAACGGTCAACATAGTTTTTGGTCTAGGAGTCATGGTGAGTTCAATGGAGTTGGTTTCGGGTTAATCGGAAGTCGTTTGAGTGTAGTTCCGCGAGGGTGAAAGTTTAGGGTCCCGGGTTCTTATGTTTAGGATTCGGGGAATTTTTGAGGGAATTTAGGTGAACCTTCGTAGACGTGTTAGTGACGTAATTTGGCGGTGTTTGACAGGATCGGGATTTCCCGAGGAAGCCGAGGAACGGGCTGGACGTTCGGGACGCGAGTAGGGCTCAGTACTGTGAGTGGACCCTTTCCTTAAACTCGAGCATGCATAACTGTTTTTATATACGTATTTTATGGTTTTACTTATGAATCTATGTTTATTGAATATGAAGTGATGATTTTGTGTGTTTGCACGTTTTTCGAGAAAAAGACGGTTTTGGCACGTTTTACGATAAAAGGTTGATTTCTGATTATATTGGGATTTCAATTAATAAGTGGTTTTCAATGGTTATAAGTGGGTTTTGGAACATGATTTCAATGACCAAGGTTTGTGGTTTTAGAAACGGATTTCGGGAAACCAGATTTGGTTTTAAGATTGAAAAGTGGTATTCCGGATTTGGGTTCGGAATGACGGTTCTGAACGCCGGAAGGGCTTCGGACCAGTGATTTCGAATTCGGGTTTGGATGTGGATTGGTAAATGGTTTTCAAATGGTTTTGGGATTGGATTTGCTGGATCTGGATATTGGGTTTAAAGACCCGGATATATGTGACGGGGGACCGGCCGGATTGGGTTTAAAGACCCGGATTGAGTTTAAAGACTCGGGAGTTTAAAGACTCGGATATATTGATTTTCCCCCGTAGGCCTTGAGTTTAAAGACTCGGGAGTTTAAAGACTCGGATATGATTAAGGCCTGGATTGAGTTTAAAGACTCGGGAGTTTAAAGACTCGGATAGATCCAGCAGGTTTGATCGGGAAAATGATGATTTGGTGGTTATGGTTTATGAAACAGTTTTCTGATACTCGTGTGTGGTTTCTTATGGTATTTTATAGTGTTTCTGTTTCTTATGATGTTTATAATGATTATTTTATAAATGTGTTTATAACTGTTGGTTATGCATGTGGTTTCAAAACGGAGGGTTAAACTCGGTTTTCTTATAAAGTGGTTTTTGAACTTTGGTACTTTCTGGTCCACTCACATTTTCTGTTTTAATTGCCCTCCAGGTTGTGGAGCTAGCGCGGGGTCTTGACGTCAAGGCAGAGTCTGAGGCATAGAAGTGACGTGAGGGTTCCTAGAGTAGAGTAAAGGCTTCTGTGTGCGTGTAGTTATCGGTTTTATTTTCTTTGTATGTTCGTACTATGTTCTGTAAATGCTACCTTCGGGACATTGTGTCTAATTACTCCTGCGTTTGACTGGGTAGAATGTGAGTGAGTTTCACTTAAGTTTTGCGTCGGGGAGTCAGACGGGAGCGGGATTTACCTCGGGTTTCGGGGTGAAACCGGGGTGGGTCCTGACACTAGACGTCCCTGACGTCATGTCTCACGGTTTCACAAGCTACGCGTGCTGCCCGGGGTCTCTCCGGGTCCATATATCCGACATCCCTGATGTCTGACGTCCCAGACGTCAATCATAGCAATCCTGCTCCTGAGTCATCATACGGTCCGGCTGCTCCGTATGGTGACCCTTCACAGGCAATGCACCGTGACTTCCCCAGTGTCCCAGACATCTGGAGGAGACCATCATATATCCATGTGTACAGATGGTATATGGAAAAACAGTTTTTATTAATTCATTTCACAACATCACAATGGGCCCTGCCCGAATTTCCATAAAACAACACATTTCCATTTAGGGTCCCTGACCCGAAACCACATTTATTAAATATAGGGCCCCTGGCCCGAAATCATCATTTAAATCCAACTGGGCCTCATGCCCGACTTTATGAACCACTGGGCCCACGGCCCGATTTGTAAACCAACTGGGCCCGCAGCCCGACTTACGTACTCAAATGGACTCCAAGTCCGAGATTTCCAAAACAAGTGGGCCTCAAGCCCGAATTCATCTTTCCAATATAAAAACCATTTTATCATATTATTTATTTAACCACAAACACGCAAAACCACAAATAAACTGTTAATCCCGATATACGTGAAATACGGAAAACACCTCGAAATACGTGCAACATATCCAAAATCAATGCTCACAAATACCATCATAGAAATCATGTATATAAACCATATAACACATTTAAGCATGCATAAGATTTATAAAACCAAAGTCCACTCACAGACCGTTTTAACCGTGTGCCTCGATACGCGTGCCACCGGCCCTCCCGGGCCACACCACTATCACCGGGACTCCCAATCCTGTCCAAATCACATTAGAGGGTTACTAACCTCATCATTAACATCCTATCAAAGTCCCGTAATTTTCCCGAATTTTTACTTATTTTTAAACTTAATTTAAAACCTTCGGACATCCCGAACAATATCGAGACGGTGTCCGATCGACACGAAACCAATTCCAAAATGTCCGTTACATTAAATAGGACAGAAGTCATGTTGACCTCACCTCGAGATTCGTACCCACGCGCCGCCACGCGCCGCCGTGAGTGGCTGCGCGTGAAACCCACGCGCCTGCTATAGTGTCACCAGCCCAACCCGTTTGTCTGGTAAACGGGTCCAATTCACCCGCGACACAACCCGGTTCCAATCCTGTCAATTCGATCCTAATTCCTTCAATTAATCATTCCATTAGCTTCGTTTTAAGTCCAATTATAAGTCTGTAACATCAATTACACGATAACTTACCCAAATTCCATCGATTCCACGATGAACACGAAGAACACTCCGGTCACTGTTCAATCATGGGATTCCTTCAATCTCGATTGATTTCCCTAAATTGGTTCAACCAGAAGCATTAGTGGACCACGAGGAACAATTCCCCCACATCAATTCCGTCGTTTGATCAGTAAATGATCACGACTCAAGTACGAACACCGTCCACTGTGCAACCATGGAGTTCCATCGATCTCGATCGGTTTCCTTCAATTGATGAACCCAGAAGCATCGTGGGATCATGAGGAGTCATTTCCCCACAACAATTGAGTCCATCACAGCCCCAAACTCCACGACTCAGCCTCGATTTCTTCCTCTGTCACCAAGCTCGATCAGAGCCAAAACGGCACCAATCCTTCTCGTTTTTGATGTGGATCGACTCGTCACAACCTCAGGAAGATGTTTGTAACCTCCAATTCGATCATCACAGCCCAATTCCTTCAATTCGAATTTTCCCTCTCATTTTCCCGAAATCAAAAATCCAAAATTCAACACTCTCACAGCCCCTCGTGTTTCCCCGTTAATTCCCTCATCTTAGTCTCCCATTTTCTCACAAGAACAGCAGAAGAAGGGAGCCAATTCTCCCTCATCCGAATCCTACATTTTGTGCACGGTTTAGGAACAAAGAGGAGAAAATTAGGGGAAATGGTGGTTTAGATGATGATGATGTAGTAATGATGATGTTTGGAGGGAAACAAGGAGCTGGAAACAAGGGATGGGTGACACTTGTCACTCATCCAGGTGTGTAGGGTCAACGGTCACTATTCATTATTATATTATTATTTTAATCCCGGCCTCGGTTCGTTAGTTCGTTTCCTTGACCATAACGTCGTCGTCGGATCTCCGATTTCGGCATGCCGCCTGTCGTTGGATTCGTATCGACGATACCTACGTAACGGTCCTTGGCCCTCGCCCATCGGACCTCCCGATCAAAAGTCAACATTTGGCCCCTAATAAGCCAAATTACCAAAATACCCCTCAACTTCCGAACACCATAACTTTCTCTACGAATGTCGGAATCGAACGTGCCGCCTGTCTATGAACTCGTGACGTCCTGAACTACGTCACGGTCATCGGTCAAAGTCCATTTGACCGCCCGAACAAAAAGTCAACATTTTGCCCACGACTAGGGGCAAAACGGTCATTTTGCACATTTTGTCCGATTCCGCCCTACTAACCACTGTTCAACCTCGCTAATCAAGATTAGTCACTAAACTAATCCCGGAATTCGGGACGGGTCGTTACAATCTTCCCTCCTTAATAAATTTCGTCGTCGAAATTCCAACCGATCTAAACTCAACGTACTTCCCTCCTTAAAAAGTTTCGCTCTCGAAACTCGATTACCCTGATTCCACAAACACCCCGTGGAAAGTGGAATCGACCACAAAACACGTGTACACCCGTACACCAACTAACCAGGCAAAACTTGTCTGCACTCTACGTACCACTAATACTCAAAACGCAACGACTACATTCGACCCCGTCGAATGACTGAAACTACTTGTTTCGAATTTGACCCCACTTGTCAAATCAACCCTCTCGTTGACGCAACAACTCGACGGTTCCTTTCCCACTCCCACTAGGAGTCAGCTGACCCCACTCAACAATCTATGTTGACACATCCTGACAAACTGTCACCACACAGTTGTTGTCAGTCGAAAACTGACACTAGACTCACTCGTGGCTACACATGCCACCAACGTACTTGACTTAGTAAACATTTACCGGCCTTTCACACAACCTGTGTGTAATTAAACACATCGGAATCACCATGACCCATTGCATAGTAATGTCCGGTCCACAACCAATCCCATGGTATCGGAACCAATCCGACTACCAACACGTTCACCGACACACCTCGGGTATATCTCGTACAACGTAACTAGACATCACAAGTCTACAAGGTATTGTACCTCGAACCATGTATGAAGTACACACATCTACCTAATAACCAGACTACAACCACCTAGGTCATAGCCGAACGCGTTCCAATAATGGAGTACGTTTGCCCAATCCAGCATGAGACAAATCGAAACTCCACCCAACATCTAGTTCCAATTCCGAATCCAAATCCGCAATTTCGTAAGAAATCCCGGATCCAAACCCAGACATCACATTTTAACTCATTTCCAAATCCGAATCCGAAATCATTATTCCGTAAGCTAGCATTTGGAATAACCATGCCGTACCCAAATCGGGAAATATACTTTCAAGTTCCAAAATCGAATCCTGAATCGTCACCCAGAAATTCGATTCCAAATCCCGAAATCTCATTCACATTTACCAAGACACACCAAAACCGAACCTATCGGTTACCCGTTCAATACACTTGATTGACTTCATAGGGAAGCCAATCCAACCTCCACACGTCTAAGGTTGACAAAATTCAACTACCTTGGAAACCTACTCACCCGAGTAGAATACCATACGGACCCCACTTCGAAAAGAAGTTCAATCTCGTCATTTACGACTCACACACCCAAGTTCGTATCGATCCTTGTCATTCCACCTAGGAAAACCAAGGATGATCCAAAATAATGACACCAATACTCATCCTACGTGGATGCAACAAAACTCACTGCACTCACCGCGCCATGTACCCCAACATCGTCTGCCACCAAGCAGAAAATGAAAAATCTTGTTTACCTAATTTCGAACACGTAACTCCTCCTAATGACCTCACAACACACATGGGCTCACCAACCAATACACGCTCAACGTACTGGTAACTACAGTCAATGTCTACCAGGGCAGAAAGCAAGAAGTCAACCCCAATGACTTCGGAATACCAATCACCAAAAACGAGCACCACTCTTGTTCCCCAATCACAACTCTCCTCGACACTAAGGTTCCAACCATGTTGGAAACAGACATGCTCCCAACAAGACGTCAAGTCTAACCACTAGACTTCCTACCTCCTCAATTCACTTGGACAACCCCGTGTCCACAATCAATCCGTTATTGTTCCGTTCGCACATCCCGACCTTTACAGGTTCAACACTCGGTTTCCCAAGTTCTCAATTACAAATTCCTACCTTTATACCACTAATGGTTTTTCCTCGTCTTTTCCAGTTTTAATCATTTCCAACATCTCCCCCAAATCCACCAATTATCATGACGTAGGGGACGTCATCCCAAGATTACTCAAGTCTCAATTATACCCTTTTTAATCCATTCCTTACTGGTTATCTCACCACTATTGGGACTTATCCCAACACAGCACAATCTTAACTGGATCCCATCCAGTCCATCACTCAACCACTACCGAATCTCAAAGACCGAACATATGTTCATCATGACGGAGTAACACCCCAACTTGTGGCTCATCGTCAACACCATTACCGACACTAGCACCAGCGCTAGTACCAGTACCAACACTCTATCAACGACACTAGTATCAGCACACAGGCATCCATACTAGCATCAGCACAAAAGTACCAACCCCGCAAACATCCATACTGCACACCGTGTGCAAATACGACAACCCTGGATCTCCGTTCATACGGAACGACGATCCCGTACCTCACGACTATGGGTACCACTATTCTGACAATCCTCATCAGGAAAATGAACGTTCCCCGAACGTCCCCTGATCCCCAAGTATTATAACCACACTAATTACCCTCGATAGCCAGTCATCTTCATATGACTTCCGACTAACTGTCATTGCTATCGAGATCCGCATCCACACATCACACCAATACCCGATCCAACACGGGATTCCATAATTTATCTCAGAACCGTATCCGTAGATCGGATCTCATAATTCTGACAAGACTCACTAGAGTTATCCACATGGTCATCCATGACCTCAACCGCTCGTCGCAGCACAGGTTCTCATCCACTAGTCACAATTAAGGTTTACTTTTTTTTTAGTATTAGGGTTCCACAATCACACCCTATGGTTCAACCGAACCAAACAGTTTTCCGTAATATAAAACCCACAACCTGACCGACCCCGCGGTCCTGACATCGAATAGACGTCAAATCCAATCCTACCATCCCATCAACGTGGGTTCCACCACTAGGTCATCGGCCAACTCCGATGAACCAACATCCCTCACACTAGAAACCACCACAAGGGTTCACATTTTAGACCATTACTCACATGAGGTTCCCCGAACCTGGCTGCACCTAGCAGCACAACAATCCAATATCTCATGACCGAACCGACGGTCCCACTATACCAGTTCACCCCAATCAACCCCGCTTGGGTCGAATCACATTAACGCACGGCGTATCGGGCCAATCGCACTCCATCCACTATCCAAACCCAAACACTATCTATCAGGTTGATAACGAATTGCAGCCCAAAGAGACATCACACCCTCGACCTGCGCGCACAAATAGAGCAACCGTGCTCTGATACCAAGTTGACAGGACCCATCCCAATCCCCCCGGGATTACCATGGAATGTGCCCTGCTCCCGTCCAACAAGGGGTGTCAGACAAAGGATGACCAAGAGCCACTGCCCAAACAGGGCATCCAGAGTGCGCAAGGATCGATGGAGGAGATGTGCAATGTCCCAGTCTCTGCTGCAATCGCATCCGTGATCAACCTGAAGGGCATTAAAACCAAAAGCTGTGAGTGGACAAAAACCAGTAAGTTCATCAAATACATTTATAAGACATTTATGCCCTCCAATAAAAACGTATGCATGCCACAAAAAACAGTAACCAAAACGTTTGCTCAACCGAGCCCTTAGGGCCTTAGCCCAAAAACCGTTAACCAAAAACCAAGTGTGGGAACTCAGCCCAAAACCGTGGAATACCACCACCATACATATACGACCATGTGGGTCACCACCCACTACCATAAATGAACATTAATTCATTAAAATCACACAATCATAAATCCACCCGGAAAGCCATTTCATTAATTCGTATTTTACCATTACCATCACCAGCATCCCTGATGCTAGACGTCCCTGACGTCATGTCTCACGGTTTCACAAGCTACGCGTGCTGCCCGGGGTCTCTCCGGGTCCATATATCCGACATCCCTGATGTCTGACGTCCCAGACGTCAATCATAGCAATCCTGCTCCTGAGTCATCATACGGTCCGGCTGCTCCGTATGGTGACCCTTCACAGGCAATGCACCGTGACTTCCCCAGTGTCCCAGACATCTGGAGGAGACCATCATATATCCATGTGTACAGATGGTATATGGAAAAACAGTTTTTATTAATTCATTTCACAACATCACAATGGGCCCTGCCCGAATTTCCATAAAACAACACATTTCCATTTAGGGTCCCTGACCCGAAACCACATTTATTAAATATAGGGCCCCTGGCCCGAAATCATCATTTAAATCCAACTGGGCCTCATGCCCGACTTTATGAACCACTGGGCCCACGGCCCGATTTGTAAACCAACTGGGCCCGCAGCCCGACTTACGTACTCAAATGGACTCCAAGTCCGAGATTTCCAAAACAAGTGGGCCTCAAGCCCGAATTCATCTTTCCAATATAAAAACCATTTTATCATATTATTTATTTAACCACAAACACGCAAAACCACAAATAAACCGTTAATCCCGATATACGTGAAATACGGAAAACACCTCGAAATACGTGCAACATATCCAAAATCAATGCTCACAAATACCATCATAGAAATCATGTATATAAACCATATAACACATTTAAGCATGCATAAGATTTATAAAACCAAAGTCCACTCACAGACCGTTTTAACCGTGTGCCTCGATACGCGTGCCACCGGCCCTCCCGGGCCACACCACTATCACCGGGACTCCCAATCCTGTCCAAATCACATTAGAGGGTTACTAACCTCATCATTAACATCCTATCAAAGTCCCGTAATTTTCCCGAATTTTTACTTATTTTTAAACTTAATTTAAAACCTTCGGACATCCCGAACAATATCGAGACGGTGTCCGATCGACACGAAACCAATTCCAAAATGTCCGTTACATTAAATAGGACAGAAGTCATGTTGACCTCACCTCGAGATTCGTGCCCACGCGCCGCCACGCGCCGCCGTGAGTGGCTGCGCGTGAAACCCACGCGCCTTGACAGGACCCATCCCAATCCCCCCGGGATTAGTGCGGGATGACCCTGCTCCCGTCTGACACGAAGTGTCAGACAAGGGATATTTCCGACCTTTGCCCTCCCGGGCTAACAGAGTACGCCAGGATCCGGAGGAGGCATGTGATATCTCGATCTCTGCTACAGTCCACATCCGCTGTCAACCTGAAGGGTATTAAAAACAGAAAGGTTGTGAGTGGACAAAAATAAAGAATTTATAAAAACATTTCCATAAGAAGACCTTTATACCCTCCACTAAAAAGCATGCATGCATAGTAAAACCATTTATCCAATTATATATGTTAAAACATCCATAAATAGGGTCTCAGCCCCAAATTCTGTAAATACAAGTCACACGGGCTCCTGCCCAAAACCAATTTACAGAAAACCAGAACATAGTAAGCATATCCATTTATCATCATAAAACACAGTTTTCCCAAACCATTTGAAACCATGCTTATCCAATATATTCATATCCAGAACCTGTCACGGTAAAATAAAGCTACACGTGTGCTAACCGGGGTCTCAAACCCAAGTCTCTCCAGGGTCCACCCAGGTCAATGTCCGTAGATCAATGACCCTCCCTGGAGGTAACGAACCATGCCCATCCTGAGAGTAAGGAACCCAACTGGGGGGCGACTCCACTCAGTCAGTGCTCCGTGACTACTCCGGGGTCCACCCAGGCCAACGACCCTCCCCGGAGGAGACAATCATATATATAGGATGGAATATGAAAAACCTTTTGAAATCATTCTTTAAACTTTTCCGAATCGTAAACCAATTGGGCCTCCGGCCCGATTCCGTAAATCAAATGGACCCCAAGTCCGAGAATTACCTTTTCAAATCCAAAATTATTTCATTAAATTATTTCCAAAATCATAAGTACGGAAAATCAGTGTAAAACTGGAAAACCTCGATTTACGTGCAAGCACGTAAATCGCCTCGAAATACGTGAAACCATATAATTCACAGATATCCAAATCAACATTATCAAATCATATTCATAATCCATTTGGAAATCCAAAACCATTTCATTTAGACCAATAAAGACATACAACCCCGTATAGGCACCGTATAGGGCCGAAACCTCGAAATACGTGCCTATAAGTAACCACACATCCAAATGCACTCATGGCATCACAAACAAGTATTTAAAACATATAATAAACATTTATGCATGCACCAATTTAGAAAACAAGGTCCACTCACAGACCGTCCGAAGCCGCGTCTCGATACGCGTGCCATACGGCTCCCCGAGCCGATCACCATCACCGGGACTTCCAAACCTGTCCAAATTAATTTAGAGGGTTACTAACTACTTATATAACCCCTCACTAAAGCCCCGTAATTTTCCCGTATTTTTAACTATTTTTAATCCCGAACCTAAACCTTCCGATGCCCCGAAACATATCGAGACGGTGTCCGATCGACTCGAAACCAGTCCCAAAATGTTCGTTACATCGAATAGATGATTTCGTATGTTGAACACATCCCCAAAAACCCTAGCACGCGCCCACACGCGCCACTGGAAGTTGCCTGCGCGTGGGCCTCACGCGCCGCTACAGTACCGTCTTCTTCCTTCGATCGAACCGGTCCGACCGGGCCGGTCCGGTTTTCTCTGCAATTCCGGTCCGCCTGGACCGGCGTAACCGGTCCAAGGCCCTACACTCTTCGTTTTTCGTCCGTTTTCTTCCATTTTAATTCCTACATTCCTATTTTAATGTTTCCTATCAATCCTAATGAACAAAACAACCTAAAACCGATTAAAACCCGTGAACCCAAAAATCCCCTCACGGTTCAATTTTTCGAAATCCTCCCCAGAGGTCCCTCAACGTTCAAACCTTCCCAAAACCTTCCTAATGGCTTCTTAACATCCTAACCAATTCATTAAAACAATCAAAAACGACCCATAACCACTAATATTGAAAATGGACAAAATCGGGTAAAACCGATTACCTCGATCTCCTCCTCCTCCGCCGTCCACGGCGGTGCGTCCTGGGCTGGCCACCAGCGTCCACCGGTCCATCCTCACACTCTGGTCTCCCCTATACGATCAATGGGAAGGGTTGAATGGGTTTGGGTGAGAAATGGGATCGGGTAACGAATGGAGGAAAAATGGAAAATGGATGCACGGTTGAGTGTTTTGGTGCATGAGTGGGTGAGGTTGGCCAGTGGATGGGTGACAAGTGTCACTCATCCATTGGTTGCTGAAAAGTAACTGGACCCACTAAAGACAAACTGCACTTTTTGTCTCGTAAAACGTGCCGTCGTGAATAGTAACCGGGAACTTCCGTGAACCGTAACTTCGCCGTCGAACGTCCGAATTCGACGTGCCGCCTGTCTACGGATTCGTATCGTCCTTATCTACGTAACGGTCTTCGGCCCTCGGCCATCGGACCTCCCGATCAAAAAGTCAACTTTTGACCTACTATTCACCCAAATTACCAAAATGCCCTTGGGCTTCCGAACGTCATAACTTCTTCTACGAACGTCGGAATTGAACGTGCCACCTGTCTATGAACTCGTGACGTCACGAACTACGTCACGGTCATCGGTCAAAGTCCATTTGACCACCCGATTGAAAAGTCAACGTTTTGCCACCATCAGGGGCAAAACGGTCATTTCGCACCGTTCGTCCGATTTCGCTCTACTAATCACGGATTAGCCTCACTAATCGTGATTAGTCACTAATCTAATCTAGGAATTTGGGACGGGTCGTTACAACCTTCCCTCCTTAATTAATTTCGTCCCCGAAATTCCAACCGACCTAATCCAACCGTTCTTCCCTCCTTAATTAGTTTCGTTCTCGAAACGCCAACTATTCTGATTCCACATCCACCTCGTGGAAAGTAGAATCGACCTTGAAATACGTGTACCCTCGTACACCAACCAACTAGAACAATACTTACTCGTCTGCAACCAGACGTACCACTAACGCTCATGTCGCCTCGTCTACATTCGACCACGTCGAATAGCAGAAGTCGTACGCTTCGAACTGACACCACCTGTCAGTATCAGAGGAGCCCAAGTATCCTATGATCGACCCACTTGTCAAATCTACCCTTTCGCTGACATAAACAACTCTACGGTTCCTTACTCACTCACTAAGATACCCTGACCTCTGCTCCCACTGGGAGTCATCAGACCTCACTCAACGATCCACGCTGACACCTCCGACAGACCGTCACCACTTAACAGTCGTCAGTCGAAAACTAACACTATACTCCCTTGTGGTTATACTAACCACCAACTCACTCAACCGGAGTATATGCATACTAACAAAACACTCGACCTGTGTGTAACCAAGCCCATCAGAACTACTATGACCCAATGCACAGTATCTAATGTCCAGTCCACGACCTCAACTAATCCGATGGTATCAGAACCAATCCGACTACCAATAAGCTCTCCAACGCACTACCGGTATCTCCTATATACCGTCACCAGGCACGATAAGTCTGTCTAGTATCGTACCTTGAACAACGTACAAGGTACGTACATCTACCCATCAATCAGACTACAACCACCTAGGTCATAGCCAATCACGTTTCTACGATGGAGTCCATTTATCCAATCCAGTATTAGACAAATCGAAACTCCGACCCATTATCTATCTCCAAATCCGAATCCGAATCCGCAATTTCGTAAGAAATCCCGAATCCAAACCCAGAAATCATATCCATATCCATGTTCAAATTCAAATCCGAAATCATCATTCCGTAAACTAGTATTAGGAATAACCATTCCGAACCCAAATCCATAAAAGAAAATCTATAGTCAAGCTCTAGAATCAAATCCTGAATCGTCACCCAGAATCCGATTCCAAAACCCAAATACAGAAATCCTCTTTCAAGTTCCAAAATCAAATCCTGAATCGTCATCCAGAAATCTGATTCCAAAACCTGAAATCTCGTTCTCGTCTACCGAGACGCACCCTATCCGAACCTATCGGATACCTGTTCGACCGATTACCACAACTCAATCGATTGACTTCATAGGGATGCCAATCCCAACATCAACACATAACACCAAGTCTGACAAAACCCGACTTCGTCAGACACCTACTCCTCGGACAACTACTCAGGCGAGTAATAAGCCATATGGGATTTACCTCGAAAAGAAGTTCAGTTCCATCATGCTCCACTCAACATCCAAGTAAGAGTGATAAACTCTCCACCTATCTGGATCATCAAGATCACGATCCAGATCCACCACTACGTCAAACGACTATAGACGTCACGATCGAGGATCGTCACGCCAACCAAAGTCCTAGACCATTTCCCACATCTTAAATAGATTAGTCTACGACGAGACACGCCGAGACTGTGGGTTCTCACTGATTACCTCGTATCGATCCTTGTCATTCCACCAAGGCAAAACAAGAATGATCGAATAATCCATCCTACGTGAATGCAAACAACACTCGATGCACTCACCACGTCAGGTAACCTGACATCGTCTGCCACCAAGCAGAAAATGAGAAATCTCAGTCACCTAACTTCGATATACTCAACTCCTCCTGATGATTCAGAACAAATCCCGGGTCCACCAACCAATACACGATCAGTGTACTAGTGGCAACCAACAACACCTATATCATCAACGTCATCTACCACCATCAATTATGGTAGAACCTGAGAAGTCACCCAAACGACTTCGACATACCCAATACCAATGCGGAAAACCCGCATTCCTCTCGTCACCTCAATCGCAACCTCTCGCGATTTCGAAGTTCCAACCAGATTGGAAACAACATACCCGGACATCAACCACGTGTCCCCGTTAGACTGGTTATGGACACATGCCCATTTACGACCGTATATGTACATCCAAAAGGATGTCAATTCATCCTAATCTGATGTACCACTCGACTGAAAAGTCACAACAGCCCCCTGCTGTGATCTGCAGTCAAATCTCTGCAAACCACCATCTCTAACCAATTCTGACCAACTCTGGCCAACAATGACCAACTGGTCGCTAGTCCCCCATGACAGTACTCGATCCTCACGTCTCAACTACCGTTGGATCCTATCCAGTCCGTCGCTATTCGTGATTCACTCTCGAACCATAGATACCCATCATAAGCCCCTCACGTCGGAGTCACATCCCGACTCGTAACTCACCGTCATCACAATCACCGGCACCAGCACCAGCACTAGTACTAGTACACCACCTGTCAGCATCAGCACAAAGTGTGCCAATCAGACAACTCTGGATCTCCGCTCATACCGAACGATGATCCCGTACCTTTGCTCGAATAGGAGAAACTCTGCCTCCTTCGTACCCAACACCTCTGGGTATAGTTACCCTGACAACTCATACGAGAAGAGGAAACGTCCCCCGTACGTCCCCGTCTCATTCTGCAATCGCACTCAACCGTAACCAAGTCGAATCCAGAATCACTACCCACACATATGCGTTATTCACGCACCTCGTACCATCGTCACGACTGACAATCCCATCGTCACAATCGTCACGACAACCTGAGTCTACTCAACCAGATAAAATTCGACTACGTCTATCGATAGTAGCGTCTGCCAAAACCTCGGGCAGACCTAACGACTAGACATCCAGACTCCGCATCCAACGGAATCAACTGCCTGTACCAACTACTCTGTATCCCACTCAGGGATTTCATCGACAAGTACCAACCCCGGTAACCTGTCCAACCACTCTAACCAGTCGCAACTCGACTATCCCAATGTCGTCTACCAGGTCACCCGCGACCTTAGTTGCACCAATAATCCATCACAACTATGGTAGCACGACAACCTGCTAGGTCTAACTGGTAAGTACAACTCCGACTGCGAAGTGCAGTCCCAACACAAGCTGACATGACTAGACCGACTAACGAACCCCAAATCCGAATAGTTGTCAAAGTCAAGCCACTCGTCAACTCCCATTTCCGAACCATACACATACGGTAGGGTTCCACAATCAAGCCCTAGGGTCACTCTGAACCCAACTGCATAAGGCAGTAAAATCCACGATCTGACCGACCCCGCGGTCTGGACATCATAAAGACGTCAATCCAATCCTACCGTAAGTCCAACCAGAATTCCTCGAATCCGGCTGCCAACTGCCGACTGCAGTAAATCCATTTAACTCAACATAATCTGACCATCTAATGGTCACAACATCGAATCAGTCGTCGGAACCGATCCTACGACATCGTGAAGACGATCCCAACTAACCGTCTCACGATCACACTCCAGAATACGAACACGTTAATCCTTCCGTAGGGTCCCACACTGTCAACCTTGACAGAACTATGGCAACCCCGGCCTCAAATGCCAAACCAAGGCATGTCAATCCTACTAACTATCGTACCGGTACTCCAACAATCAGGTTAACCATGAACTGTAGCCCATTGAGATATCACATCCTCGACCAGCGTACATGCTCCAAGAGCTCCGCGGTTGCTCGAATCGAGACAACCCCGCTCTGATACCACGTTGACAGGACCCATCCCAATCCCCCCGGGATTAGTGCGGGATGACCCTGCTCCCGTCTGACACGAAGTGTCAGACAAGGGATATTTCCGACCTTTGCCCTCCCGGGCTAACAGAGTACGCCAGGATCCGGAGGAGGCATGTGATATCTCGATCTCTGCTACAGTCCACATCCGCTGTCAACCTGAAGGGTATTAAAAACAGAAAGGTTGTGAGTGGACAAAAATAAAGAATTTATAAAAACATTTCCATAAGAAGACCTTTATACCCTCCACTAAAAAGCATGCATGCATAGTAAAACCATTTATCCAATTATATATGTTAAAACATCCATAAATAGGGTCTCAGCCCCAAATTCTGTAAATACAAGTCACACGGGCTCCTGCCCAAAACCAATTTACAGAAAACCAGAACATAGTAAGCATATCCATTTATCATCATAAAACACAGTTTTCCCAAACCATTTGAAACCATGCTTATCCAATATATTCATATCCAGAACCTGTCACGGTAAAATAAAGCTACACGTGTGCTAACCGGGGTCTCAAACCCAAGTCTCTCCAGGGTCCACCCAGGTCAATGTCCGTAGATCAATGACCCTCCCTGGAGGTAACGAGCCATGCCCATCCTGAGAGTAAGGAACCCAACTGGGGGGCGACTCCACTCAGTCAGTGCTCCGTGACTACTCCGGGGTCCACCCAGGCCAACGACCCTCCCCGGAGGAGACAATCATATATATAGGATGGAATATGAAAAACCTTTTGAAATCATTCTTTAAACTTTTCCGAATCGTAAACCAATTGGGCCTCCGGCCCGATTCCGTAAATCAAATGGACCCCAAGTCCGAGAATTACCTTTTCAAATCCAAAATTATTTCATTAAATTATTTCCAAAATCATAAGTACGTAAAATCAGTGTAAAACTGGAAAACCTTGATTTACGTGCAAGCACGTAAATCGCCTCGAAATACGTGAAACCATATAATTCACAGATATCCAAATCAACATTATCAAATCATATTCATAATCCATTTGGAAATCCAAAACCATTTCATTTAGACCAATAAAGACATACAACCCCGTATAGGCACCGTATAGGGCCGAAACCTCGAAATACGTGCCTATAAGTAACCACACATCCAAATGCACTCATGGCATCACAAACAAGTATTTAAAACATATAATAAACATTTATGCATGCACCAATTTAGAAAACAAGGTCCACTCACAGACCGTCCGAAGCCGCGTCTCGATACGCGTGCCATACGGCTCCCCGAGCCGATCACCATCACCGGGACTTCCAAACCTGTCCAAATTAATTTAGAGGGTTACTAACTACTTATATAACCCCTCACTAAAGCCCCGTAATTTTCCCGTATTTTTAACTATTTTTAATCCCGAACCTAAACCTTCCGATGCCCCGAAACATATCGAGACGGTGTCCGATCGACTCGAAACCAGTCCCAAAATGTTCGTTACATCGAATAGATGATTTCGTATGTTGAACACATCCCCAAAAACCCTAGCACGCGCCCACACGCGCCACTGGAAGTTGCCTGCGCGTGGGCCTCACGCGCCGCTACAGTACCGTCTTCTTCCTTCGATCGAACCGGTCCGACCGGGCCGGTCCGGTTTTCTCTGCAATTCCGGTCCGCCTGGACCGGCGTAACCGGTCCAAGGCCCTACACTCTTCGTTTTTCGTCCGTTTTCTTCCATTTTAATTCCTACATTCCTATTTTAATGTTTCCTATCAATCCTAATGAACAAAACAACCTAAAACCGATTAAAACCCGTGAACCCAAAAATCCCCTCACGGTTCAATTTTTCGAAATCCTCCCCAGAGGTCCCTCAACGTTCAAACCTTCCCAAAACCTTCCTAATGGCTTCTTAACATCCTAACCAATTCATTAAAACAATCAAAAACGACCCATAACCACTAATATTGAAAATGGACAAAATCGGGTAAAACCGATTACCTCGATCTCCTCCTCCTCCGCCGTCCACGGCGGTGCGTCCTGGGCTGGCCACCAGCGTCCACCGGTCCATCCTCACACTCTGGTCTCCCCTATACGATCAATGGGAAGGGTTGAATGGGTTTGGGTGAGAAATGGGATCGGGTAACGAATGGAGGAAAAATGGAAAATGGATGCACGGTTGAGTGTTTTGGTGCATGAGTGGGTGAGGTTGGCCAGTGGATGGGTGACAAGTGTCACTCATCCATTGGTTGCTGAAAAGTAACTGGACCCACTAAAGACAAACTGCACTTTTTGTCTCGTAAAACGTGCCGTCGTGAATAGTAACCGGGAACTTCCGTGAACCGTAACTTCGCCGTCGAACGTCCGAATTCGACGTGCCGCCTGTCTACGGATTCGTATCGTCCTTATCTACGTAACGGTCTTCGGCCCTCGGCCATCGGACCTCCCGATCAAAAAGTCAACTTTTGACCTACTATTCACCCAAATTACCAAAATGCCCTTGGGCTTCCGAACGTCATAACTTCTTCTACGAACGTCGGAATTGAACGTGCCACCTGTCTATGAACTCGTGACGTCACGAACTACGTCACGGTCATCGGTCAAAGTCCATTTGACCACCCGATTGAAAAGTCAACGTTTTGCCACCATCAGGGGCAAAACGGTCATTTCGCACCGTTCGTCCGATTTCGCTCTACTAATCACGGATTAGCCTCACTAATCGTGATTAGTCACTAATCTAATCTAGGAATTTGGGACGGGTCGTTACACGCCTGCTACAGTGTCAC
Organism: Prinsepia uniflora; assembly: GCA_032719365.1. Taxonomy (NCBI): domain Eukaryota; kingdom Viridiplantae; phylum Streptophyta; class Magnoliopsida; order Rosales; family Rosaceae; genus Prinsepia; species Prinsepia uniflora. The sequence goes on along the minus strand of CM064869.1, from coordinate 42,284,118 downwards.
CAGCCCAACCCGTTTGTCTGGTAAACGGGTCCAATTCACCCGCGACACAACCCGGTTCCAATCCTGTCAATTCGATCCTAATTCCTTCAATTAATCATTCCATTAGCTTCGTTTTAAGTCCAATTATAAGTCTGTAACATCAATTACACGATAACTTACCCAAATTCCATCGATTCCACGATGAACACGAAGAACACTCCGGTCACTGTTCAATCATGGGATTCCTTCAATCTCGATTGATTTCCCTAAATTGGTTCAACCAGAAGCATTAGTGGACCACGAGGAACAATTCCCCCACATCAATTCCGTCGTTTGATCAGTAAATGATCACGACTCAAGTACGAACACCGTCCACTGTGCAACCATGGAGTTCCATCGATCTCGATCGGTTTCCTTCAATTGATGAACCCAGAAGCATCGTGGGATCATGAGGAGTCATTTCCCCACAACAATTGAGTCCATCACAGCCCCAAACTCCACGACTCAGCCTCGATTTCTTCCTCTGTCACCAAGCTCGATCAGAGCCAAAACGGCACCAATCCTTCTCGTTTTTGATGTGGATCGACTCGTCACAACCTCAGGAAGATGTTTGTAACCTCCAATTCGATCATCACAGCCCAATTCCTTCAATTCGAATTTTCCCTCTCATTTTCCCGAAATCAAAAATCCAAAATTCAACACTCTCACAGCCCCTCGTGTTTCCCCGTTAATTCCCTCATCTTAGTCTCCCATTTTCTCACAAGAACAGCAGAAGAAGGGAGCCAATTCTCCCTCATCCGAATCCCACATTTTGTGCACGGTTTAGGAACAAAGAGGAGAAAATTAGGGGAAATGGTGGTTTAGATGATGATGATGTAGTAATGATGATGTTTGGAGGGAAACAAGGAGCTGGAAACAAGGGATGGGTGACACTTGTCACTCATCCAGGTGTGTAGGGTCAACGGTCACTATTCATTATTATATTATTATTTTAATCCCGGCCTCGGTTCGTTAGTTCGTTTCCTTGACCATAACGTCGTCGTCGGATCTCCGATTTCGGCATGCCGCCTGTCGTTGGATTCGTATCGACGATACCTACGTAACGGTCCTTGGCCCTCGCCCATCGGACCTCCCGATCAAAAGTCAACATTTGGCCCCTAATAAGCCAAATTACCAAAATACCCCTCAACTTCCGAACACCATAACTTTCTCTACGAATGTCGGAATCGAACGTGCCGCCTGTCTATGAACTCGTGACGTCCCGAACTACGTCACAGTCATCGGTCAAAGTCCATTTGACCGCCCGAACAAAAAGTCAACATTTTGCCCACGACTAGGGGCAAAACGGTCATTTTGCACATTTTGTCCGATTCCGCCCTACTAACCACTGTTCAACCTCGCTAATCAAGATTAGTCACTAAACTAATCCCGGAATTCGGGACGGGTCGTTACAAGTCATGGTTTGGACGGTTTGGTTAGTTTGGGCTGCACGGGTTCCTTCTCGGGTTTGTGGGTTTTCCGGGTTGCGCCGCCGTCCGTGGTGGTGGTGATGGCCGTCTGGAGGTGGCTGAGAGGTAGTCTGGTGTGTGGGTTGAGGCTGAGAGGTGGTGTGATCGCTGGTGTGTTTGTGCAGAGAGTGAGAGGATGCACGGTTTAGAGAGAAATGAAAATGAAAATATGATTCTCTGATGGTTTAAGAACAGAAGGAGAAAATGGAATGAAGGGCTGAGATTCAATCTGATTTAAGGATGAAGGGTGAGGATTTAGGGAAGTTTAATTAATTAATTAATGGAATGGCAAACACAGATCCTGGTTTTAGGGGATGATGTGGACGAGGTAGATGAGTGACATGTGTCACTCATCAAGGGTCCAGATTGATTGGGTTAAAGTAAATCAGATTCTAATAGTTTATTATTATTTTAAGTTCCGAGTCTCGGTTAGTTCGGTTACGTTCTTGACCATAACTTTTTCGTCGTAAGTCCGATTTCGACGTGCCGCCTGTCTACGGATTCGTATCGACGAGACCTACGTAACGGTCATTGGCCCTCGTCCGTTGGATTTCCCGGGTCAAAAGTCAACATTTGGCCCCCAAATTGCCAAATTACCAAAATGCCCCTCGACTTCCGAACGTCACAACTTCTTCCTCGAACGTCGGAATCGAACGTGCCACCTGCCTATGAACTCGTGACGTCCTAAACTACGTCACGGTCACGTGTCAAAGTCCAAAATACTTCCCGAGGTAAAAGTCAACTTTTCCCCCCCTCAGGGGCAAAACGGTCATTTTACAATAAAATAAGAAATACGAAAGTTCGGGTCGTTACAATCTACCCACCTTACAAAAATTTCGTCCTCGAAATTTACTCGAATAAAAACAGGTACTGCTCCCTCATCAAGTCTTCGGGTTCCCACGTCGCTTCCTCGACGTCATGGTTCCTCCATAGCACTTTCACCAACCGAATCGTCTTGTTTCTCAGAACCTTGTTCTTCTGATCCAGAATCTGCACTGGTTTCTCCTCAAAGCTCAGATCAGTCATCAGTTCTACTGGTTGTTCCGGCAAGGCATGTGAATCGTCCCGTAGGTATTTCCGTAACATGGACACATGGAAAACGTCGTGCCCTCTGGCAAGTTCTGGAGGTAATGCCAACCGGTATGCCACTAGTCCAATCCTCTCAATGATCTCGAACGGTCAAAATAACGTGGAATCAACTTCCCGCGTCGGTCAAAACGGATAATTCCTTTCCATGGAGATAACTTAAGGAACACAAAATCTCCAACCTCGAATTCCAAGTCTCGAATTCGTCGATCCGCATAGCTCTTTTGGCGATCCTGCGCTGCCTTCAATATTTCCTTGATGATTCGAACTTTTTCCTGGGTCATGTCCATCAAATCCGATCCTAAAGCTGCTCGCTCTCCTACCTCCATCCAGCAGATAGGTGTCCTGCACTGTCGGCCATACAGTGCCTCGTAGGGTGCCATCCCGATACTTGCCTGATAACTGTTGTTGTATGCGAACTCCATCAAAGGCAAATGAGTATCCCACGAATCCTGAAACTGCAGTACACAAGACCTCATCATGTCCTCCAGTGTCTGGATAGTCCTCTCTGACTGCCCATCGGTCTGTGGGTGGAACGCTGTACTGAAATGTAAGTTTGTACCCAAGGCGTTCTGCAAACTTCGCCAGAACCTAGATGTGAAACGCGAATCTCGATCAGACACTATCGACTCCGGCGTACCATGAAGTCGAATGATCTCCTTCACAAACAGCTGAGCCAGTCAGTTTGGCTTAAATGTCTCCTGTACTGGTAAGAAATGAGCTGACTTGGTCAATCGGTCGACAATCACCCAAACTCCATCGAATCCTCTCTGAGTTCTAGGCAATTTGAAGACAAAGTCCATGGTAATGTGATCCCACTTCCACTCGGGAATCGGAAGCGGTTGCATAGCTCCATACGGTCTCTGCCGCTCCGCCTTGACCTGCTGACAGGTCAAACATCTGCTTACAAACTCTGCAATATCCTTCTTCATTCCTGCCCACCAATAGTGGCCCCGGAGGGTACGGTACATCTTTGTACCTCCCGGATGCATGGCATAAGCCGAACTGTGGGCTTCCTCGAGAATTTCAGCCCGTAACTCTGCCACTACAGGAACACACAAACGGCCTAGTTTCACTAGAGCTCCATCTGGTCGGATAGTAAAGTCCTGCCTCTCGTCCGCTTCGACCTCGATCCTGTAGATACAAAGTGTCGGATCCTCCAATTGTGCCTCGATAATCCGATCGACTAGCACAGGTCGTACATGAAAACTGGCCAACAAAGCTCCCTGCTCATCCATCCCCAGCATAACTCCAGCTCTTCGGAGTTCCACTAGTAAAGGAAGGTACACCAGCCTCAGGTGTGCAATTGATCTTGTTGACTTCCTGCTGAGTGCGTCTGCCACAACGTTCGCCTTCCCTAGATGATATTCAATCGTACAATCATAGTCCTTGATTAGTTCCAACCGCCGTCGTTGCCTTACGTTCAGCTCCTTCTGAGTGAACAAATGCTTTAAACTCTGATGATCGGTGAAGATCCTGCAAGTCACCCCGTACAGATAATGTCGCCAGATCTTTAAAGCGTGAACCACCGCCGCCAACTCCAGATCATGCGTAGGGTAGTTCAGTTCATGTGTCTTTAGCTGTCTCGATGCATAAGCGATAACTCTGCCATTCTGTATCAGCACGCAACCCAACCCTTGCAATGATGCGTCACTGTAGACTTCGAACTCTCCACTGTTATCCGGCAAGGCAAGAACAGGTGCGGTAGTTAACCGACGTTTTAATTCCTGATAACTCTGCTCACACCGTTCATCCCAAACAAACTTTACTCCCTTCCTGGTTAAACGAGTCAACGGTGCAGCGATACTAGAGAAGCCCTCAACAAATCTCCGGTAGTATCCTGCCAAACCAACGAAACTCCGTACCTCTGTCACGGTTGTCGGTCTAGCCCAATTTGTCACCACTTCGGTCTTCTGGGGATCCACACTAATCCCGTCTGCTGACACTACATGTCCCAGAAAACCAATGCTGGTTAGCCAAAACTGACACTTACTCAGCTTGGCGTATAACTGGTTCTGCCTCAGCTTCCCTAACACCGAACGTAAGTGTTTCTCATGAGCCTGAGCACTCCTCGAGTACACAAGGATGTCATCAATGAACACGATCACAAACTTATCCAAATAAGATCGAAAGACCCTATTCATCAGATCCATGAATGCTGCTGGAGCATTCGTCAAGCCGAAAGGCATCACAAGGAATTCATAATGCCCGTATCTGGTCTGAAACGCTGTCTTCGGGACATCCCCCTCAGCAATCTTCAACTGATGATAACCAGATCGTAAATCAATCTTCGAGAAGTACTGTGCTCCCCGCAGTTGATCAAAAAGATCGTCAATCCTAGGTAAGGGGTACTGGTTCCTTACCGTGACCTTGTTGAGCTGTCGATAATCCACACACAAACGGAGGCTTCCCTCCTTCTTCTTCACAAATAATACCGGTGCTCCCCACGGTGATGAATCCCAAGTCCACCAACTCCTGCAATTGGATCTTCAGTTCCCGTAACTCTGCTGGTGCCATTCGATATGGTGCCTGCGATATAGGTCGTGTGACAAGACCCGCCCCGATCCCACAGGGACCACAAGGGGACGTGCCCTGCTCCCGTCTGACACCCAATAATTCATACCAATTTTAACCTCAAAACATCAAATGCATAAATAACCAAATTAAAGTCATACATCAAATCCGAATTAAACGAATGTCAGACAAGGGATGAAATTCAAAATTACAAGTTGCGAGCACGACTCTAACATAAACATGCGGGTAAACCACCCAGCAGGGGTTCAGGTACGCAGAAGTAGATCTATGCCTCAGCCTCAGGTTCCTCCTCTACCTCAGTATCACGACCTGGAGGGGTTACCAAAAACATTAAGGGTGAGTGGACCGAACTCAAGTTTATAAAATCATTTGATAAGTAAAACATATAATTTACCCCTCCGTTTTCCAAACATGCATGCATCATTATTTAAAATCATAAACCATATAAATGAACCATAAGGCATGTAATAAAACCATAAGTATAATTTGAGTTGCTGCACTATACACTCCAATCCCGACATCCCTGATGTCTGACGTCCCTGACGTCAATAAGGTCACAATCACAAGGCTACGCGTGCCACTCGGGTCTCAATTTCCGAGTTCAATCCCCTAACCCTGTTCGGGTACAGCATCCCCGATGCTTAGCGTCATAGACACTGGACGTACTAGACGTCCGTGACCTCTCCGGGGTACCTCATCCGGAGGAGACAATATAATATGGAAGGATCTATACAGTGCAGTACCAAATAAATTTTATTGATATCCACATGCAAAGCATATATGTATACACAGATAAAATCCAATCAATCTTTAAGTTTCATCTGACGGGCCTCAAGCCCAAATACCGTGAAACGTGCCATAACCATAATTTCCATATCATCAAGACCATATTTTGTTTTTAGCATGTGAATATGTATAATAAACCAGAAAACATTCATGCACGCAAGGGTTTAAGAAAATGGCCCACTCACAGTACAGTCTTGCTGAAAACCGAACGTATACCCTCGTCCTGGTACGATTATACAATCCCTGTCATATCCAAAGCATATGCAAAGGTCAAAAAAAACCCCTAACATTCAACCATGAAACCCTAGACCGAAACCGGTCCGGAAAAGCCGCCCGAACACGCTTTCCAAGGCAATAACTCTCATTTTGACCAACTTAATGATCTCCGATCGACCCGAAACCACCGCCATTGGATCCGGATCATCGAAACCTAAAGAATGGTAGTGGTTCCACCAAAATTACTGTTCACACGCGCCCCCACACGCCTGGTCAACCCTCTGGTCAACCGTGCTACAGTACTGCTGACGTCAGCATGACGTCACTGCTGACGTCATCATTGACAGTGTCAGAGGACACGTGTCAGCAGTCCATTGGTCCCTGGTCTGACTGATTTCTGACATGATGACATCATCATGACGTCACTGCTGATGTCAGCATGATGACGTCATCAGCTACAGTAACCGGGTCTGAGAACCGGGTCACCGTAGACCCACGGTTCGACCCGATCTGTTCTCATCAACCCGACCACCATTTCTGATGGGATTTGTTCCTATGGACTCGTCTCAACCTCCTCAACGGTTCTGTGCAATTAGAACTGGATTTTAGGTCGAAGAGATTACCTGAAAATCGACTGGAAGGTTGGCTGCCGGTTCTGGTTATCTTCTCCGGCGAGTCGATGGCTTTCCAGTCACGGTCCTGGGTTCAAACTGGTCGTCAAGGCCCCCTGAATGTGTCCTAACAATAACCAAACAATGTCAACGTAAAAAACAGACGTTTCGAAGCAGGGAAGGAAAACGGGCACTCACGGGTTTACCGTCCTATCACCGCCGTGTCGTCGCGGTACACCGTCCAGATCAGTTCCTCGTCGTCCTGTCGTCACGGTGAACCCAACCGTACGTTGGTTCGAGTCCCAGAGTGAAGGTTTGGATGGTTTGGTGACTTGGGCTGTTCGGGTTTCCTTCTCGGGTCTGGGAGAAAACCGGCCGTGCAGGGTGGCCGTGGAGTGGTGGCCGGCGTCTGGGGGTGGCAGTTGGCCGCCTGGTGTTGCCGTGAGGGTGAGGTTGAGAGGTGAGGTGCTGGAGTGTTTGTTCGAAGGGGTAGCCGTGCTCACGGTTTGAGAGAATGAACAATGTAGGTGTAATGTCTCCTGGGTTTATAAAACAGAATAGGAACATAAATCAAGGGCCAGGATTCCATCAGATTTAAGATTCAATGGTGAGGATTTGAGGAGAGGAAATCAATTAATTAATCTAATGGCCAACATAGATCCTTGTTTTAGGGAGTGTGGGGATGAGTGACATTTGTCACTCATCCAAGGGTCCAGATTGATTTGATTAAAGTAATCAGATCCCATTAATAAAATATTATTTTAATCCGGTTCTCGGTTGGTTCGGTTAAATGCGAAATACTTCCGTGACCATAACTTCCCCGTACGAAGTCCGATTTCGGCGTGCCGCCTGTCTACGGACTCAGGACGTCGAGACCTACCCAACGGTCCTTGAGTCAAGTGAAAATTAGTTTCCAAGAGAAAAGTCAACATTTTCACCCTAACCGTCCAAATTACGGTAATGCCCCTGGACTTCCGATAGTCATAACTTTTTCCCTGATCGTCCGAAATGGACGTGCCACCTGTCTATGAACTCGTGACGTCCCGAACTACGTCACGGTCATAGGTCAAAGTCCATTTAATTTATAAATCAAAAAGTAAACAATTGGCCATACCCAACGCAAGGGTAAAAGCGTCAATTCAAACATTAGTTTACAATATTAAAATCCTCGAATTTCCGGGGTGTTACATCGTGTGCCGGGAAGTAGTTCAATCGTGAACTCAATCTCCCGATGTGGTGGTAAACCAGGCAAATCTTCCGGGAACACATCCGGGAATTTTCGCACCACAGGTATATCATCGGCACCCGAAGTATCACTCTTCGTCGTCACAACATGCGCCAGATAACCCTGGCATCCCTTCTGTAGAAGCTTCGTAGCGGCAAGTGAAGAATTACTTCAGGTAGCGAACCGTCGCGCTCTCCCTGAAAAGTAACCTCCGGTAAACCCGGACTCCGCAATATCACCCGCCTACTACAACAGTCGATGAGCGAACCGTGCTCAGTCAACAATCCATTCCCAAGATAACATCAAAGTCATGGATATCCATAAGGATTAGATCAGTTAGCAGATCTACATCCTCCACCCTTACTGGGCATCTCCGGATCACCTGATTCACTATGTACACAACGCCCATCGGTGTACCAACACCCATTTCACTATCCAAGGCTGACACCTCGCGATCTAACATACCCGCACAACTTTTCGAAATAAAAGAATGAGTAGCCCCAGCATCCATTAACACCCGTACAACAATATTTAAGATATGAAGAGTACCTGTAACCACACCAGGGGCTGACCTCGCCTGCTGCTGAGTCACTGCAAAAACACGAGCTCTGGGTCCCGCAGTCTGTCCGCGCCCACGCGCGTCACGCTCAGCACTGTGTCCTCGACCTCTGGCAGGGTGAGAAGCCGAACTCTGTGTCACACTAACACCTTTAGTCTCGTTGTTCCTTGACAGTAAAGGGCAATCTCGGGCATAGTGGCCCGCTCCTCCACAAGCAAAGCAATTAACTGTCCTCGGTCCATCCCAAGACCCTCCTGATGCACCACTCCAAGCCTGATGCTGTCCAGAACTAAATCTCGATCCGCCCCTCTGAGAGTTCCCATGTCGACCTGACCAGCCACGACCACGTAAAGATGAGGGTGCTCCTCAGTAATTTCCCCCCTTAGAGATCTTTGGGCCGGTTGGTCCAGGATGTGGACGATCCCGGCGCTGCCCCTCGCCTGATGATTGTCGCGCCTGGTGTGCCGCCAGACTGGCCTCGACACGAACTGCAGCGTCGACCATGTCCCTCAGAGTCGCGTAACTAGTAGCCGTCACACTTGCCCGTAACTCTCCTCGGAGTCCCAACTCAAATCTTTGACATTTTTCCTCCTCAGTACTCACGAAAGCTGCGGCAAAACGGGAAAGCTTCCCGAAAGTCTGCTCGTAATCTGCCACGGACATATCTCCCTGTTCCAGCCGCAGGAACTCTGCCTCTCGTGCCATGCGAAATGAACGCGGGTAATACTGATCTAAGAATCGGGCACGAAAGACCTCCCATGTGGTGGTGTGAACAGTCCACCCGGACATCTCAAGACCATGCCACCATTGATAAGCCCCGCCTTCCAGTAAGAAGGCCGCCAATGCCACCCGCTCGCCGGGTGGGCAGTGCATCACGATGAAGATTCTTTCCCATTTCGCAATCCACTCATGGGCATCCTCGGGGTTTGATCCCCCGCTGAACGGTGTGGCTCCCAACCTTTGAGCCCGCTCAATGCTAGCACATTCCATCTCTCTCGCGATTTCCTCGTTAGTTCGTGTTTGAGGAATTCTCCTTGGAGGCATAACCCACTGTTAAGAGGCATAGATTAGATACTGGCATCTTTTAAACTAAGTACTGACCACTAGTCTAGCATGCTGACCACAACCTAGTGCTCTGATACCAAATTGACAGGACCCGCCCCGATCCCCCTGGGACCACCCGGGACGTGCCCTGCTCCCGTCTGACACCCGACATTAAAATACCAAATATACCCTTATTGAAAATAAAATGCATAAAGAAAATCCATAGTTAAGTCATACATAGCACGCCACACAAATACTCGAATACAAATAGTGTCAGACAAGGGATAGTTCCCGAATACAGTTTATTGAGCACGACTCTAGACACACTACGTGCCAACCTACCCAGCAGTAGGGTTCAGGTACGCAACGTAAACCTATGCCTCTTCCTCCTCGGGATCCTCCTCCTCCTCCTCGTCGGGATCCTCCTCCTCGATAGCACTACCTGGAGGGGTAGTAAAACAACAAAGGTGAGTGGGCCAAAACTCAAGGTTTACAAAGTAGTTTACCATTTCGAAAACATATAGCTTTTCCCCTCCGTTTTCCGAAAAGACATGCATAGTATCATAAACCACAAAACCATATAATCATAAGCAGAATAATATCAACATAATATAATCTTAGTCACTGCACTATACATCCCAACCCTGACATCCCAGATGCCCGACGTCCCAGAAGCCCGATAAGGTCACAGTCTCAAGGCTACGCGTGCCACCCGGGGTCTCAATCCCGAGTCCAAATCCCGAACCTAGTCCGAGCATGGCATTCTAGATGCCTGACGTCCCAGACGCCCAATAGTAGCAATCCTGCTCCTGAGTCACTCTACGGTCCGGTCCCTCCGTAGAATGACTCCTCACAGGCAATGCGCCGTGACCACTCCGGTGTACCTACATCCGGAGGAGATAGAATCCTAGGGTAGATCTATACAGTGCAGTACCACAGATAATATCGAGATCCATTATACATATACATGACTCCAAACCATTCATAAACAACCAGACGGGTCTCATGCCCAAACATCGTAATACGTGCCATAAATCATACTCAAGATAAACAGATACTTTTACTTGAATCACATATAGATATAGTAGAAAGTAAAACAGTTATGCATGCCGAAGTTTAGTGAAATCAAAGGCCCACTCACAGTACAATCCCGCTGCAATCCCGAGCGTAAAGCCCCATCCAAGGGTTAAAGTACAATTCCTGTCATGTCCAAAGCATACGTAAAGGTCACTTTAAGTCCCTACTAAACAACTAAGAAACCCTAGACTGAAACCGGCCCTGGAAAGCCGTCCGAACACGCTTCCCAAGGCGTCAAACCCTAATTTGACCAACCTAACGATCTCCGATCGACACGAAACCACCGCCATTGGATCCGTATCGTCGAAACCTTGAAAATGACACTGGTCCCACACAAAATACTATTCACACGCGCCCCCCACGCGCCGGTCAACCCTCTGGTCAACAGTGCTACAGTGATGCTGACGTCAGCATGACGTCACTGCTGACGTCAGCATGACGTCATCGCTGACAGTGTCAGACGACACGTGTCAACAGCCCATTGGTCCCTGGTCTGACAGTTTTCTGACATGATGACGTCATCATGACGTCACTGCTGACGTCAGCATGATGACGTCATCAGCTACAGTACCGGGTCTGAGAACCGGGTCACCGCAAACCCACGGTTCAACCCGATCAGTTCTCATCAACCCGACCACCAAAATCGATGGGATTTGTTCCTATAAACTCGTCTAAACATGTTCTATGGTTCTGTGGGATTAAAACAGGTTTTTAAGTTCGAGAAACCACCTGAAAAAATCGACGGGGAACTGGCTGCCGGCTCTGGTTCGTCTTCTCCGGCGAGCCGTCAAGCTTCCAGCCACAAACTCTGGTCCAAAGTGCTCGTCTAGTCCCCTAGGTTATGTCTCAAAAGCAAACAAACATTTCCAACGTCAAAAACGGAAGTTTCGAAACAGGGAAGGAAAATCGGTCTTCTCGGGTTTATGGGCTTACCGCCGCCGTGTCGCCGCCGTGGGCTGCCCAGTCCGGTCCTGAGTCGTCCAGCCGTCACAACGGTCCTAGCCCTAGGTTGGTTCGAGCCCAGAAGTCATGGTTTGGACGGTTTGGTTAGTTTGGGCTGCACGGGTTCCTTCTCGGGTTTGTGGGTTTTCCGGGTTACGCCGCCGTCCGTGGTGGTGGTGATGGCCGTCTGGAGGTGGCTGAGAGGTAGTCTGGTGTGTGGGTTGAGGCTGAGAGGTGGTGTGATCGCTGGTGTGTTTGTGCAGAGAGTGAGAGGATGCACGGTTTAGAGAGAAATGAAAATGAAAATATGATTCTCTGATGGTTTAAGAACAGAAGGAGAAGATGGAATGAAGGGCTGAGATTCAATCTGATTTAAGGATGAAGGGTGAGGATTTAGGGAAGTTTAATTAATTAATTAATGGAATGGCAAACACAGATCCTGGTTTTAGGGGATGATGTGGATGAGGTAGATGAGTGACATGTGTCACTCATCAAGGGTCCAGATTGATTGGGTTAAAGTAAATCAGATTCTAATATTTTATTATTATTTTAAGTTCCGAGTCTCGGTTAGTTCGGTTACGTTCTTGACCATAACTTTTTCGTCGTAAGTCCGATTTCGACGTGCCGCCTGTCTACGGATTCGTATCGACGAGACCTACGTAACGGTCATTGGCCCTCGTCCGTTGGACTTCCTTGGTAAAAAATCAACATTTGGCCCCCAAATGGCCAAATTACCAAAATGCCCCTCGACTTCCGAACGTCACAACTTCTTCCTCGAACGTCGGAATCGAACGTGCCACCTGCCTATGAACTCGTGACGTCCTAAACTACGTCACGGTCACGTGTCAAAGTCCTAAATACTTCCCGAGGTAAAAGTCAACTTTTCCCCCCTCAGGGGCAAAACGGTCATTTTACAATAAAATAAGAATTACGAAAGTTCGGGTCGTTACAGTTCGACATCCTTGTGCACCACTATATTATCAACTCTTGTGCACTTGGAAGACACAACAGGGACAGATAGCACAAAACATCCAATTTCACGGCAGTTTCGATCAAACAGTGCCCCTGTGAAATTACTATTCTTCCCCTGTGCAGAAAATTACCAAAATGCCCCTCATGCATCTAGACCCGTAACTCGGTCATTCGGATTCCGATTGACGCGTGCTGTCTGTCTACGGACTCAGGGCATCGAGACCATCCTAACGGTCCTTGGCCTTCGGCCATCGGACCTCCCGATCAAAAAGTCAACATTTTCCCTTATTTCGTCCAAATTACTAAAATGCCCTTGGGCTTCCGAACGTCATAACTTTAACCACGAACGTCGGAATCGAACGTGCCACCTGTCTATGAACTCGTGACGTCCCAAACTACGTCACGGTCATTGGTCAAAGTCCATTTGACCGTCTGAATTAAAAGTCAACGTTTTTCCCACGCCTAGGGGCAAAACAGTCATTTTGCACAATTCGTCCGATTTCGCTCAACTAATCCCAGATTAGTCATTCTAAATCATAATTAAATAATACTAAATCCCGATACCCGAGATGGGTCATTAGCGCTAGTGCTGGTGCAGGTGATTGTGATGACGGTGAGTTACGAGTCGGGATGTGACTTCGTCGAGATGGGCATATGTTCGGTATTTGTGGTTCGAGAGTGGATCACGGATAGCGATGGACTGGATTAGATCCAGCAATAGTTGAGACTCGTGGTACGAGATACGAGGGTTGGATGCCGTTTAGGCACATTCGTAAATAATATACAAGGTTTAACCTTGAGTCGCGTGAACTTCACTTGGAATGAGTGTACCTACATACATAGTATAAACAGATAGGCGGAATGGGCAGTTGTCCCTAACTAGTCAAAAAGAAACACGTGGTTGATGTCCGAGTATGTTGTTTCCAACCAGATTGGAACTTCGGAATCGAGAAAGTTTATGATTGAGGTGACGAGCGTAGTGCAGGTTTTCTGCATTGGTAATGGGTATTTCGAAGTCATTTTGGGTGACTTCTCACGTTCTACCGTGGTAGATGATGGTAGATGATGGTTGTGTCACCAGTACATTGGCCATGTATTGGTTGGTGAACCCGGGATTTGTCTGCCCATGGCTTCCCAAGGCTTCGAGTTTCGACTTCTCGATCTGGATCGACTAAGTGAGGTCCCAGAAGACTGAATTGAGCCTTAAATTGTCTTGGGTTGGCCTACATTTTGAATTGGGATTTTGAATGTCCAAAATTGAATTTCGGGTTCCAGTACCCCGTTTCTCCTCTCCAACTCGTCTCTCTAGTCTCTCCAGCTCTCTGTCCCTCTCCAACCGTCCCAGAAATTATCCAACAACTTCAATTAATCCTTCCAACACGACCAGTGCTCTATTCGAAATTCTCAAATGAATAGAACAAATCAGCCCGTGCACTGCACCTCACCATCCCAGAGTATGTTGCTTCCCACTCAGCCCAAATGCCACTGATTCCAGCCTCTGTTAGTGACAATTGTCACTGGATTCCTAACCAGCACACCAAGCAGATTATACAAGTCATCACACTGTTCAACAAGGCTCCACTCACGGCCGTTTCAAAATGCAGCAACCAAAATTACCATTTTTCCCTCACTTGACAAATTACCGAAATGCCCCTCATGCATCTAGACATGTAACTTGGTCATTCGAACTCCGATTGATGCGTGCCGCCTGTCTACGGACTCAGGGCATCGAGACCTTCCTAACGGTCCTCGGCCCTCGGCCATGGGACCTCCCGGTCAAAAAATCAACATTTTCCCCATTTTTATCCAATTTACGAAAATGCCCTTGAACTTCCGAACGTCATAACTTTCACCTCGAACGTCGGAATCGAACGTGCCACCTGTCTATGAACTCGTGACGTCCCAAACTACGTCACGGTCATCGGTCAAAGTCCATTTGACCACCCAAGTTAAAAGTAAACGTTTTACCCACGACTAGGGGCAAAACGGTCATTTTGCATAGTTCGTCCGATTTCGCCTAACTAATCACCGATTAACCCCACTAATCATGATTAGTTACTAATCTAATCCTGGAATTTGGGACGGGTCGTTACAATTGAGATCCCGAGTAGCACGCGTAGCTTAGAGACTAGGAAAATTGTATTGATTAGGCATCAGGGATGCCGAGGATTGGTTACATTGTATTTCGATAAACTGGTTATTTAATGTTGATTTGTTTTGGGCTGAGTTCCCACATCATTGGTTTTGGACTAAGTTCCCAGATGATTTGTTTTGGGCTGAGTTTCCATATACTTGGTTTTGGGCTGAGTTCCCACATTGTTGGGATTTATGATGTTGGGGTTAGGCCTTAATGTTTTAATAAAGTAAATGGTTTGATTACTGGTTTTCAAATGCATGCATGCTTTTTAGTGAAGGGCATAAACGTCTTTTCATGAAATATGTATTATACATTATTTATTTTGTCCACTCAGAACTTTTATTGATTTTTAATGCCCTTCAGGTTGATCGCGAATGCGGGCTGTAGTAGAGACCGAGACATCACACTCCTCCACCGATCCTGGTGCACTCTAGATGCCCCGTTTGGGCTAATGTTTGAATTATCTCTTGTCTGACACTTCGTGTCAGACGGGAGCCTGGTACATCCCGCATTAAACCTAGGGGGATTGGGATAGGTCGTGTCAAGGTCGTATTAGAGCACAGTTTGCTCGTGTGGTAGGCGCAGGTCGAGGATGTGATGTCTCTACGTGGAATCAACTTGTTATCAACCTAGTCGTTAGGGTAATAGTAGGAGAGTTAGTGGAAATATTTCAGGCCAAACGTAAACCGATACGCAGTGTATCTGTGTGTGTTAACCCTGCTTAGGGTTAGATATGATACATTTTCAGAGTAATAACCGATGGATAGTCTGATGATTTGTGTCAGTTAGTGGTTTTGGATGTGACATTATCGTTAGGGTCAGATATGATAACTTGTTTGAGTAATTACCGAGGGATGATCAGGAAAAATATGGATTAACTAGTAGGGTTGTATATGATGATATTCCGGAATTGTGACCGTTACAACGGTAATGTCAGGTCAGTTCGGATTAGAGATTGTGCTGCAGAGAGCAGCTGAGGTCATGGATGACCTAGTGGACGACTCTGGTTGAGTCTAGTTGAGTCTAGTTGAGACTATGGAGATTGATTGGTCTAACACTATGAAAATTGATGGAATTTGATTCATGAGTACCATTATGAGATGATATTTGGGGTCTCGGGGTGGGCCTGTAACAGCCCGTCCCGAAAATCGGGATTAGATTAGTGGGTAATGAAGGATTAGTAAGTTAATCGGTAATTAGTTGGTTAATTTCGGACGAACAGTGCGAAATGAAGATTTTGCCCCTAGAATGAGCAAAAATGTTGACTTTTGTTCGGGAGGTCAAATGGATTTTGACCGATGACCATGACGTAGTTCGGGACGTCACGAGTTCATAGACAGGTGGCACGTCCAATTCCAACATCCGAGGAGAAAGTTATGAAGTTCGGAAGTTCAATGGTAATTTGGTAATTTAGTTAAAAAGGGGGAAATTTGGTGACTTTTCAAACGACGTGGACTTTTCACATAATTCGAGGACCGTTAGGTATGCCTCGTTTCCTTGAATACAATGACAGGTGGCATATGTCATTCGGAGTTCGGGAGAGAGAATTATGGGTCTAGGACCATAAGGGGAAAAATGGTAATTTGGGTAATTAAGGGTAAATTGGTCATTTGTTTGCATATGGATTTGTGCTAGTGACACTTGGCTACATTGGGATGGTTACCCACCAGATTTGAGACACTTGTCTCTCTCTGGAAGGCAGTAGAAGATTGGACACCGACTCAATGGTTTTAAAAGTATCGTGTTAATGGTTGCACGGTTCACCGTTCAAACAGAAAACAGAGGGAATAGGTAAACCAACCCACCCTACCATCTTCAATCTTCTTTGTTTCTACTTCTTCTCTGAATGAAAAAGAAAGGCTGAAAGGTGGGGATTATGATGGTGCTGACACAACAAGCCGTCGTGGACGGTGGTGTGAGGACTGGGGAAAACAGAGAGGATGAGGTGCCCTGTTTCAGTTAATGGAAATTGGACTTTGGGACAGGAGAAGATTGTATTGGTTACAAGTAGGATGCTTAGGAGAGTTTATCAAGTCGATCGAAACCAAGTTCGAGTCCTGCCGTGGACGGTGGCCATAGAACCCGTGAAAGGTGAGTTTGAAATCGAAAATGGCAATTAACGTTGTGATGCTTGAACTTCAAATTGATTAATACAGTGTGGTTATGGACAATGTCAGGAACCTATTTGACTTAAAAGGAAGAGAAATGGAGACCGGAATCGTGGCAACTCGACGAAGACAGGGACTGGTTTACTAATTGATTTGGGAGGTAATATCTAGCTCCATTTCTCATGATTCAATTATGTAGAATCATTAGAATTGAAAGGACGAGAGTATTGGATTAAATAGAATTAAAAACGGCTTAAAAAGGAACTGGAATTGGATGAAACCGCTTAAGCCGGTTCGGGTCTGGATCGAGTCGGCCTGGATCAGTTCGAACCCGGTTCGCCTGAGGACAGAGACGATGAATAGTTCGCACGTGAGGCCCACGGGCATCCACTTCAGATGGCACATGTGGGTGCATGGCACGTCTTTTGAGGAAGGTTCGAACACGACTTTTAAAGTATTTGATGTAATGAACATTTTGGCACTAGTTTCGAGTCAATTGGACATCGTCTCGATATGTTTCGGGATGTCCGAAGATTTTAGGGCTCGGTTAAAAATAGTTAAAAATTCGAGAAAATTACGGGGCTTTAGTATAAGCTTTATGAAGTAGTTAGTGACCTTATTATGGGATTTGGACTGGTTCTGGAAAGCTGATAATAGTGGATTGGCCGGGAACAGCATAGGTGCACCCGTATCGAGGCGGTGGAGAAATGGTCTGTGAGTGGACTTTGCTTTCGAACTGATGATGCATGCATATATGTTTTTATATGTTTTCTATACGTGATTTCTATATTGGTGAATTGATATTGATGATTTAATGTTTTGCATGGATTTTTACGAGAATACGATTGATGTTGTGATTTAAATGCGGTTTTAATGATTTGATTTCGGGATTTGAAATATGATTTGATTTCAAAGATTTAAAATGTATTTTGGAATGTGATTTCGGGCTTGAAGCCCAGTTCAGAAAAGTGTTTTTGAGAAACCTGATTTTGGGTTTTGAAACAGATTTCAAGATGACGATTCTGGTTTTGGTTTTGAAGCTTGAAAGTGGATTTCCGGATTTGGATTCAGAATGGTTATTCCGGATGCATGCTTACGGAATGATGGTTTCGGATTCGAATTTGGAAATGGATGGTGAAATGATTCCGGATGTGGATTCGAGATACTGGTTTCGGATTGGGTTGGGAATTCGAAATAGTGATTTCGAATTCGGATTTGGACATGGATATGGAAAATGGTTTTCAAATGGATATGGAAAATGGTTTTCAAAGACCCGGATTGAGTTTAAAGACTCGGGAGTTTAAAGACTTGGATATTGATATTTCCCCCGTAGGCCTATTGAGTTTAAAGACTCGGGAGTTTAAAGACTCAGATTATATTGAGGCCTGGATTGAGTTTAAAGACTCGGGAGTTTGAAGACTCGGATAGATCCAGCAGGTTCGATGGAAGGAAAATTGGTTTCAAATGTGTTTTGCATTTCACTGAGATTTGATGATGATGGTTTTCAATACTAGTTTTTCGATGTTTTGGGCAATGACCCGGATGTTATGGATTTTGATGGTTTTGGGCTGAGACCCGGGATTTGCGAAAAGGAAAATAAGTTCGGTTTTCTTAAGCAGTTTGAATAACTCGAATATAGAACGGTTTTATGACATGGATTTTGATATGCATGCATTGGTTTTCAAATGGAGGGTATAAATGTAATTGTGTTTTCTGATAACTATTTTTGAATTTATACTTTATTTTTGTCCACTCACAGTTTTTTTGTGTGTTTTCGATACCCTCCAGGTTGTTGTGGTGCGGGCTGTTGGTCGAGAGAGAGATGGAGACATCACATACGCGAACCAGAGTAGAGTCTGCGCGCTCTGGGAAGTCTGGGAGTTGGAACGATGTGTTGAAAAATCCATTGTCTGACTTACGTGTCACATGGAGGTTGAACGCCAGTTTAGCCTTCATGTCATGCGTAAGTTAGACGGGAGCAGGACTTAGCCCTTAATCCCGGGGGATTGGGGGTGGGTCCTGTCAGGGCCGATTAGTAGTGTTGGCTCTTGGATGCGGAGTCTCGATAGCGATGTTTGGTGGTTGGGTCTACACGAGATTGTGCCAGGCACTACCATCGAGGGTGGATGTAGTTGTGGTTGTTGAGAATCGGGGGACGTTCAAGGAACGTTCATTTTCTTGTATGAATTATCAAGGTGATTGTACCCAGAGTTGGTGAGTTGTGGGAGGCAGAATTCCTCCAACCTGAGCAGAGATTATGGATTCTAGCTCGGTATGAGCTGAGATTTAGGTTGGGTCTGATTCGAACACTATGTGCTAGTGATTACAATGACGATAGGAGACGATGAGCCACGAGCTGAGGATGTGACTCAGCCATGATGTTCTTATGTTCGATATCTACCACTACCCGACGATGAGGATTTGTCGGCTGTGTTTATTCTTGGGAATTGTGTCGAGATGACAGATATGATAGAGATGAACTAGATGGGATCTGCAGTGGTTGAGATGTGTTGGGTAGGGTCCCAACCGTGATTGAGATAACTGATGCGAGTTGGGTGCTAAGTTAAATGTTATGGACGTGGGTGGATGTCCTAGTGAATCATGTACTGGGGAGTCTAAGAAGTCCAGTAGTGGGACTTGACACCCATGGTATACACTGACATGTGGATTATGTCCGACTGAGCAGAGGACTTGGAAGCATACCGAGTTTCTTCCATCATGGTTGCAACTTCTCTTCATTCCGAAGTCATTAAGGGTGACTTCCCATTTTCTACCCATAGCAGATAGTGATGGGTGACACCAGTACGTTGATCATGTATTTGTTGGGGGACCCTTGATTAGTTTTGGGTCATCAAGAGGAGTTGGGAATTCTGAGGTCGGTGAAGGAAATTTCTCATTTTTGCTCGTTAGCCGATGGTGCTTGGTGGCACCAGATGAGGTGAGTGCAGTGAGATTTTTGTTTTCATTCACGTAGGATGATTTTTGATGTCATCGTTTTGGATCATCCTTGATTTTCCTCACGTTGGATGATAAGGATCGATATGAGGTAATTGAAGTGAACCCACAGTCTAGACGTGTCTCGTCTTTGGGTGATCTTATCAGATGTGAAAATGGTTGAGGAGCGGTGTGATAATATAAGGATTCAAAGAGGGTGTAAGACCTTATGACCTGAAATCTGGTAGTTAGCTGAGAGAGAGCATGTGTGGATCCTAGGTGGATCAGGATCGTGATGTTGATGATGTGTGGACCCTCTGTCTTGGATGTGTAGACCCTCTGTCTTCGATATGGGGATGAGTATGGATGTTGGATTCCCTCATTCAGACTGGAAGTGTAGTAACTGTCGGGTGGAGGCTATCGCCGTAACTGAGGTTTATTGTGGGGATTAACTTCCTTTCGAAGTCGATCTAGTATGATATCGTAATCGAATGAGTTGGAGGTTAGCAGATATCCGAACCTACCGGATACTCATTGGGCATGAATGGGTACGCCTTGGTGGATGTGATTCAGATTGGTATGTCTTGGTGGACGTGAGTGGGATTAGACCTGACCAATACCTATCAGGTGGCCAGGAGACCCAAGATGAATGCTGAGTCGGGATGTGTGATCTGTCTAGTAATGGGTTGAACAGACCAACTCCAGAATTGAACCGTGATTGGTTTTCAGCCATGTAGTGGATGGTTTCTATACGAGAGTGTGTGATCACTTGGAGTAGGCACTAGCCGTCTTGTGGACTAGTTTGTGGACGGTTGTACGTATTAGGAACGTTGTGCGAAAATAATTCTTGAGCAGGCCTAAGTGGTGCTTGGTGGTGGTATATAGGATGTACCAGTGGTATGTTGATGAACGTGTTGGTAATCGACTTAGTTCCGATATCATTGGATGGGTTGAGAACGTGGACTGGACATTGGATACTATGCGTTGGACCAGAGTGATTTTGATTGGTTCAGTAAGTATATGAGCAGGCGCTCAGAGCTGTGGATTTCTAGTGGAACCCTAGATCGAAGATGTGTATCACTGCTGGGCAAGTATTTGATGGGGTCCAGTTACACACAGGTCCAGTGAGATGTTGGATAATGTATACTCAAATCGAGCAAATCGGTGGTTAGTGTAACCACAGGTTGCTTTTCGTGAAGTTACCGCTCTGTAACTTGCATCAAAGTCAGCGTAGATCACTGAGGGAGTCGATTGATGTGAGTACCGAAGCCGATAAATACCACAGGTTTGAGCTTGCCTTGCGAGGTGAGATCCTACCGTTGATCTTCTGCTACATTGAGGGAGATTTGGTACGAGATACCATAGTCGGACTCTAGGGTAAGTCTGGGTTGTGTTGGTAACTCGAATCATGAAAGTGGGGTCGTGAGTGCCGGCTGAGTCCAACGCTATGGAAACCTTCGGGAGTGAGTTAAGATTTGATAACCCTTAGAGGGAGTACGTATTTCAGCCTGACGACCAAAATTGGGAATTGTCAGAGTGGTAGGCTGAAAAAAAAAAGGATGACAACTTGATTTACGAAATGTCGAATTGACTATCGATTGTCAAAGTGGTGGCAGTTTGGGAAGTGTCGGCATAATAGCAGAATTGCCAGGTTGTTTTAATTCGGAGAACACAACTTCTGAGTGGGGAATTTGTGGTCAATTTTGTTATCATGCATTGCTTCCGAGGGACCAATGTCTGGTAAATTTCATTGATCGGCGAGTTGACCTGTTGACTTTTGACCTGTTGAATTTTTCTAGAGTTGACTTTTGCATTGACTGTGCACGTGGGTGCCAGTGGGCTCGAATTTCTAGGTGGGACCAATGTCATTTTAAAGGTTTCGACGATTCAGATCCAATGGTAGTGATTTTAGGTCGATCATAGATCGTTAGGTTCGCGCAGCTTGATGTTATTCATAGCATCTGCTCACTTTAAGTTGAATGGAATAAACTTTTCTCAGATCATACTTGAACCTTTTCTTTTGCTTTTTATTTCATCTTTTTTTTTCATTGAAGTTTTACTTCATTTAAGTTCTCTTTTCTTTTGATACAAACTTCTTTTGACCTGAGCTTCTTTTGATTGTCCATAAACTTTTGATTTCACAGTGGCAATACTTGTCCTTGCATCGAATTTCCACTTTCAATAACCTTGGCAGATTCCAAGCTATAAGGTATGGTCACAATTAAGCTAGGTACCTCAAAATGAGATACAAAAGGGAAGGAGTGATGTAGGTTATGAAAGAAATGGCTACATGTGTTTGGCTGCAAAATGGCTAATGGAGCACACAAAGGTAGGGTTTAGAGAAGGCTTTTAGAAGGTTATGCACACAAAGCCTAGCATCACTTCAAAAGGGCTACTCCACAAATGAAGGGCATGTGATATCTGAAATTATGATAAATTCTTAGTAATCAACCAAAAATGATAATGAGATCAGATTAGAATGAATTAGAAAGAAAGAATTGGAGCAGAAATAAATTAAACCCTCTCAAAAAAGCAAGTAGGCTCAACACATCACAAGGGTAGTCTCCACTATTCTTCATCATTTGTTTGATCAAGTACCTTATTCACCATGATTCTAAGAGCCCAAAGGTCAAAATGAACACCTAATCAGAATACTATTCAAGGCTTCCTTCTAAATGACGATTGTATACCTTAGTTTGCATAAAGATTCCATTACAATGTTTCAACAATGCTCTAACAGACTGACTCTTTAGCACCCAAAAATTTGCAATTCCCTACCCCCAAACCTAAACTAAACATTGTCCTCAATGTATAAAACAGAAAAAGGGCATGCAATGCAAAGGGAGTATGAAAGCAGAGATAGAAAAGAAGTAACTAAGTTAAAAGAATAAAAAGAAGTAATCAAGTTAAAAGAATAAAAAGAAGTAACTAAGTTAAAAGAATAAAAAGATAGAACCTGGTTGGGTTGCCTCCCAACAAGCGCTGTATTTAACGTCTAGGCAAGACGTGGTTGCAAATGGGCTTAATGGAATAGAAGAGTATCCACCATATGTGCAATGGGAACATCCATATCAGACATCAAGTACGGCTTTAATCTGTGGCCATTAACTTTGAAACTGTTACTATAAGGTATGGAAGTTTTAGATTATATTTACTTGTATTTGATGTACAGCCTAGGCAGAGTATTTATACAGAATAGGTAGAGTCCTAACTAGGTATAGAATACAAGAGTCCTAACTAGGTATAGAATACAAGAGCAGATATTAAGGAGGAGATTGATCTGCAATCTCCTCCGTTGACTTAGAGTCCTTAACACGCCCCCGCAAGAAGGTGGAGCCATCTGCGACGCCTATCTTGGTTCGGAGGAGCTGAAAGCGTGGTCTGGGTAAGGGCTTGGTGAAAGCATCGGCCAGCTGGTCATCAGTGGCCACATGAGAGAAAGTGAGGAGTCCACGAGAGACATGGTCTCGGACGAACTGGAAATCAATATCCACATGTTTCATACGCGAGTGCAAGGCCGGATTGGCACAATAGAAGGTGGTGCCTATATTTTCACATGAGATATTGGGGGGTCCGGAGAGAGATAGACCAAGTTCCTTCATGAGGGACTGGACCCAAAGTAGCTTTGCGGCAGTAGAAGCTACAGCCCTATATTCTGCTTCAGTGGAGGACCGGGAGACCGACTTCTGCTTGCGGGAGCTCCAAGAAATGAGGTTGCCACCAAGGTAAACTAAGTAGGCTGTGGTGGACTTCCGGTCATCACGATCGGCAGCCCAATCAGCATCTGAAAAGGCTGCTACTGTGTGGAAAGCATGAGAGACAGCCTTCAGATCATGAGTGGACTGGCTGTGTAGATGCAGACCGTAGTGAAGAGTGCCCCTTAGATATTTGAGAACTCGTTTGAGGGCCTGCCAATGAGTGTCAGTTGGGGCATGCATAAATTGAGACAGCTTGTTGGTGGCATAGGACACGTCGGGACGAGTGAGGCTGAGGTATTGTAAGCTGCCAATGATGCGGCGAAGGAGGGTGGAGTCAGCCGGGGGGGGAACCATCCTGGAGGATCAGAGGAGGTGTCACAGCGAGAGGGGTTGGAACCGGTTTAGCACCCTCCATGCGGGCCAGGGTGAGGAGATCGTGGATGTATCGGTGTTGGGAGAGAAAAAGGCCTGTGGGGGTAGTGAGGACTTCTACCCCAAGAAAATAATGCAGAGGGCCGAGATCCTTGACTGAAAACCGGGCTGCCAGTTTCTGAATGAAGGCAGTGATAAGATGAGGGGCATTGCCAGTGAGAATGAGGTCATCCACATAGACTAAGAAGTAGAGTATCTGGGAGCCCTGCTTAAGAACAAAAAGAGACGCATCAGAGAGTATGGTGACAAAACCTTGTTGAAGTAAGAAGCCATGAAGTTCCTGGTACCAGGCCCTAGGGGCCTGTTTAAGACCATAGAGGGCTTTGTTGAGCTTGCACACGTAAGAAGGTGTATGTGGGTCAACAAACCCCTTTGGCTGGGCCATATAGACATCCTCATTGAGAGTTCCTTGGAGGAATGCGTTGTTGACATCCAGCTGGCGGATAGGCCAGCCATGGGTCACGGCCAGGTGGAGGATGATGCGGATAGTAGTAGGCTTGACCACAGGGCTGTAGGTTTCAGAAAAGTCAATGCCCGGTCGCTGGTGATATCCTTTGGCCACGAGTCTAGCTTTGTATCTGTCCACAGTGCCATCCGCATTACGCTTGATGCGAAACACCCACTTATTGCCCACTAGATTCTGGTCCGGATGAGGAGGAACCAAGTCCCAGGTGCCATTTGTAATGAGTGCTGTGAGCTCGGCAGACATGGCAGAGCGCCAATGCGGGTCCTTGACTGCTTGAGAGACACAAGTTGGCTCGGTGAGGGGAAGGGGATGAGTGGTAGTGACCATGGCATAGGAGGGGACAGGGGGGATTGCACCAGATTTGGTACGGGTGAGCATAGGGTGAGTGGAAGGTGGAGGGGGTGGTGGAGGGGGAGGGGGAGGTTGTGGACGGGGTTGACGCCGGGTATAGGTGCGGAGAGGGGGTGGTGGTGAAGGGAGGGCAGGGCCGGGAGCAAGAGAGGATGTGGGGGTGGAAGGGTCTTCTTGGGGCAAAGGATAGACAGCCGGTGGGAGCGGTGCTGCTTCAGAGCCAGGCAGGAGCGGTGTGTCCGGGGAAGCCACAGGTGCTGCAGATGCTTGTGGGGAGGAAGGTGTGGTGGCCGGAGAGGAGGGAATGGAGGACACGGGTGGAATGGTGGAAAGCCAGTCCTGAAAATGATCAGAGGTGACCGTAGGGGCTGTAGGGTGAGAGGAAAGACCAGGAAAGGATGTTTCATCAAATTGGACATGCCTAGACACGTACAGACGATTGGAGGTGGGATCAAGACACAAGTAGGCACTTTGGTTGAGAGAGTAACCGAGGAAGACACATGGAGTGGACTTAGGCTGCAGTTTGTTGGAGGTGTAAGGGCGCAGCCAGGGATAGCACAGACAGCCAAACACCTTGAGACTGGTGTAATTGGGGGACTGATGAAACAGGGCAGAATATGGAGTGGAGTTGTGAAGAATAGAGGTGGGGAGGCGATTGATTAGGTAAACTGCAGCCTTAAAGGCATACGGCCAGTAGTGAAGGGAAACACGGGCTTGGTGGAGAAGGGTGAGACCAGTTTCCACGACATGGCGGTGGCGCCGTTCAGCCACCCCATTGTGCTGGGGGGTGTGAGGAGGGGTGAGCAAGTGGTGGATACCGTGACTAGCAAGAAAAGCTTTGAGTTTAACGTATTCACCGCCTCCATCGGTGTATAGAGTAGCGATGGTGGTTTGGAAATAGTTTTCGACCAATTTTTTGAAATCAAGAAATGTAGAATACACATCAGATTTGCGTTTCAGGGGATATAACCAGGTGTACTTTGTAAAATGATCAACAAATATGACATAATAGGCATAGCCTTCGGGGGAGATGTAGGGGGCAGGTCCCCAAACATCTGAAAACAGTAATTGCAAGGGTCGTGTGCTGGTAAGAGAAGTCTCTCCAAATGGGAGACGGTGACTTTTATTGCAGTGACATGATGAACAAACAGATGCTGGAAATTTCAAAGGTACATGTATGGAATTGGAACGAAAAACAGACTCAAGAATTTTCTGACTAGGATGACCTAGACGACGGTGCCACAAGGTTGGGGTAGCCACCACACCAGCGAAAACTTGAGGGGTTGGGGAGGGAGGTGACCATTCGTACACACCGTCCTTACTCGGGCCGTGAAGAAGGACCGCCCCCGTGCTGAGATCCTTCACCTGGAAATAAGTAGGGAAGAATTCAATGGAAGTGCGATTAGTAAGGTTAAACTGAGATATAGAGAGCAGATTTCGGGTCATTTGGGGAACACACAGGACATTTTGGAGAGTAAGAGGGCGAGAGGGGGAAGAGGGGAGAGTTGTATTACCGGTGTGGGTGATGGTTAACCCCTTACCATTGCCGAGAATAATTTCATCAGGGCCACGATAGTTATGCACTTCAGTGAGTTGGTGGGGAGTGGAGGTGACATGGTGAGAGGCACCTGAGTCAAGGAGCCAAGGAGCAGAGGAACTCGACATGAGGGAGTTGGCCACAGGTGGGGGTGCTGTGTGGGGCTGCAGTTGCGGGCAGCGTTTGGCACTGTGCCCTGGAGTGCCACACCACTGGCAAGTACCACGGTAGCCGCTGCCAGGTGAATAGGAAGGGCGGTTGGAGTCTGAAGCAGGAGCAGAGGGGCGCGGACTGGGACGGTAAGTGGATCCACGGGAGTAACGGTTGTGGCCACGGGAGGTTTGAGCAGTGTTAACTGTAATGGGGGCAGCAGGGGTGGGATTAACTCGGCTGGAAGCAAGTTCGTGCTGAACAAGCATATCATGAAGATTCTCGAATGAGACAGAAGTGTCTCGTGACCGGACAGCAGCTGCAATGTCCTTGAAATCAGGGCCGACACCATTCAAGACATGGAGGAGGAGGTCATCATCTGAAAGGGGTGTATCGATGGCAGCCAGTTCATCGGCAAGCACCCGAATTTCCTGGAGAAAATCTGAAACAGGGCGGCCATTCTGTCGAAGGAGAGTCAGTCGCTCCTTGAGGCCAAGAACCCGTGCTCTAGCTTTGCTAGCATAGAGACGACTGAGACGCCCCCATGCATCAGCAGAGGTCTGGGCAGCCGCAATTAATGTGATCACCTATGGTGATACGGACGCCAAGATGGCGTGAAGGAGAAGCTGGTCCTGGCGGAACCAGTGAGCTCGCTGGGTAGATTCAGAGGGAGGAGGGCAGGGACGAGTGCCATCCACAAAGCCCATCAGATCATAGCCGTGAAGAAGGGCATGAAACTGAGCACGCCAGGGGAAGAAGGTAGTAGCCGTCAGTTTGACAGGTAGTTGAGCAGCGGTATTGATGGTGATTAGGGAAGGTATAGGGTCGGTGGGTGAGACGGGAGGAGAACTGAGAATACCGGGTGCAATAGTGGCAGCGGCAGTAGGGGCGGCTGCAGGAGTGGCGGCCATGGAGTTAGGGTTAATTTTTTCTAGGGTTGCTCGGTTGAGCTTTAGGGCTTTGATACCATATAAGGTATGGAAGTTATAGATTATATTTACTTGTATTTGATGTACAGCCTAGGCAGAGTATTTATACAGAATAGGTAGAGTCCTAACTAGGTATAGAATACAAGAGTCCTAACTAGGTATAGAATACAAGAGCAGATATTAAGGAGGAGATTGATCTGCAATCTCCTCCGTTGACTTAGAGTCCTTAACAGTTACCATTGCTGAGATTCTTTATTTCAACTGCTCCATGAGGATACACTTTGATCACTTTGAAAGGTCCAACCCATCTAGACTTAAGTTTACCTGGAAAGAGACGTAAACGAGTCATATAATAAAACATTTTGATCAGGGAAGAATACCTTTCTCGTGAGAGCTTTATGATGGTAAAACTTGGTCCTTTCTTTGTAAATCTTCGCACTTTCATAAGCCTCATTCCTTAGCTCCTCAAGCTCATTGAGTTGCAGCTTTCTTGACATTCCAGCTTTTGTGAAGTCCATGTTATGCTTCTTGATTGCCACAAAGCATGGTGCTCCAACTCCATTGGCAAATGGCAAGTTTTCCCAAAAACAATTCTGTAAGGGCTCATCCCAATAGGAGTCTTATAAGCTGTTCTATAGGCCCAAAGTGCATCATGTAACTTTGTGGACCAGTCTTTCCTTGTCGAATTCACAGTCTTCATTAGAATATTCTTGATCTCCCTATTGCTTATCTCCACTTGGCCAGAAGTTTGGGGATGATATGGTGTGCTCACTCTATGTGTGATTCCATACTTCTTCATCAAGGCTTCAAATGGCTTGTTGTAGAAGTGAGTTCCACCATCACTGATGATAGCTCTTGGCATTCCGAACCTTGAAAAAATGATGCCCTTGAGAAAGTTAATTACCACTCTATGATCATTGGTCTTTGAAGCAATTGCTTCCACCCATTTAGACACGTAGTCTACTGCCACCAGGATGTAATTGTAGCCAAAAGAGGGTGGGAATGGTCCCATGAAATCGATGCCCCAAACGTCAAAGATCTCTACAACCAAAATGTTATGCAAAGGCATCTGATTTCTGCTGCTGATGTTGCCCACTCTTTGGCACCTATCACACTTAACACAAAAGTTAAAAGAATCTTTAAACAAAGTAGGCCAAAAGAAACCAGCTTGAAGAACCTTGGCTGCTGTCTTCCTGGCACCAAAATGACCTCCACATGCAAACTCATGACTGAACTTGAGTATGCTTTCTTGCTCAACCTCAGGAACACATCTCCTAATAATCTGATCAGGTCCATATTTGAAAAGGTAGGGCTCATCCCACATGTAGTGCTTCACTTGCGAAAAGAACCTTTTCTTCTCCTGAAAGGTTAGATCATCTCTAATAATACCACAAGCACGAAAATTAACATAATCAGCATACGATGGTTCATCATCTTGGATGGCAAGAAGTTGTTCATCAGGGAATGAGTCATTCAAGGGCAACTGTGCATTTCTATCAATTGCTTCACTTTTCAAACGTGATAAGTGGTCAGCAACTACATTCTCTTTGCCACTCTTGTCTCTTATTTCCAATTCAAATTCTTGTAATAAGAGGATCCATCTAATGAGTCTTGGCTTGGCATCCTTTTTGGTCATTAAGTATCGTAGAGCTGAATGGTCTGAGTAGACAATGACTTTTGATCCTACAAGATAAGATCTGAACTTCTCCAGAGCAAAGACAACAACAAGTAACTCTTTTTCTGTTGTGCAATTGTTCAGCTGAGCATCATTCAATGTCCTACTGGCATAATAAATAACATGAGAGAGTTTTCCAATTCTTTGGCCTAGTACTGCACCTATAGCAAAATCAGATGCATCACACATTAATTCGAAGGGTAAAGACCAATCTGGAGCCATGATAATTGGAGCAGAAGTTAGTTTCTTCTTAAGCATTTCAAAGGCCTGCAAACACTCGTCATTAGAGTAAAAAGAAGTGTCCTTAGCTAACAAGTTACATAACGGACGAGTTATTTTTGAAAAATCCTTAATAAAACGTCTATAAAAACCTGCATGACCTAGGAAGCTTTGAATTCCCTTAACAGATGCTGGGGGAGGTAGTTTAGAGATCAAGTCAATTTTCGCTTTATCTACCTCTATTCCCTTGCTTGAAGTTACATGACCCAGCACTATACCCTTTTTAACCATAAAATGGCATTTCTCCCAATTCAAAATCAGATTGGTGTCTTGGCAACATTTTAGAACTAATGCAATGATGAAGACATATATCAAATGAGGAACCAAACACTGAAAAATCATCCATAAAAACCTCGAAGAACCTCTCAACCATGTTAGAGAAAATGGACATCATACATCTTTGAAATGTTGCTGGCGTATTATACAAACCAAACGGCATCCTCCGATAAGCAAACATGCCAAATGGGTAGGTAAAGGTCGTCTTTGCTTGGTCCTCAGGTGCTATTAGGATTTGGTTATAACCTGAATAACCATCAAGAAAACAATAGTGTGAGTAACCAGCTAATCTTTCAAGCATTTGATCAATAAAAGGAAGGGGAAAATGATCTTTTCTAGTCATAGCATTTAACTTCCTGTAATCGATGCACACTCTCCAACCAGTCGTGACTCTTGTTGGGACAAGTTCATCCTGATCATTTTTTACAACAGTCATGCCACTCTTCTTTTGTACAACTTGAGTAGGACTAACCCACTTGCTATCAGAAATAGGATAGATGATCCCAGTGTCAAGTAGCTTAAGTACTTCTGCTCTAACCACTTATTTCATGTTGGGATTGAGTCTTCGTTGAGGTTCACGGCTGGGTTGGCTATCCTCCTCCAAAAGTATCCTATGCATGCACATAGAATGACTGATTCCTTTTATATCTTCTATAGACCATCCAATAGGGGATTTGAACTCTCTCAACACTCTTAATAGCTTTCTTCCTGCAAAGACGATCAGAAGCTATGATAACTTGAAGCAAATTTTCGTCACCCAGAAAGATATATTTAAGATGAGAGGGAAGTAATTTAAGCTCAAGCTTTGGTGGTTTGATGATTGAGGGTATGACATGATCAGTGGATGGCTCAAGTGGCTCAAGGGGTACTAAATAGGTGTTGGGATATGACTTCAAAGCCTCCAAAGCAGAAACTTCCTCTTCCAACTCCCATTCGTCTTCGAAGTCATCCAGAACATTGGTCAAGACAATCTCTAGTGGGTCTTTAGGGGGGCCTTGAGAAATTTTGGTGAACACAAAAGAATCCAATATATCAACAGAGAAACAATCTAAAGAAGAATACGGATGAGTTAGAGATTCAAACACTCTAAATTGGACAGTTTCTCCAAGAACTGTTATTGTGAGCACTCCATCATGCACATTTATGATTGTCCTTGCTGTGGCCATGAATGGCCTCCTAAGAAGAATAGGTAACTCACGATCTTTGATTGGTGATTCTTCCATGTCAAGCACTACAAAATCGGCAGGTATGATTAATTTATCAACTTGAACTAGATTGTCTTCAACTATACATACCTCTTGGATACTTTACTGAACGATCAGCAAGTTGTAAGGAAACTGTGGTAGGTTTCAACTCTCCCAAACCTAGATGCATGTAAACCATGTATGGCATAAGATTGATACTTGCACCCAAGTATAGCATACCCTTGTCAATCTTCTTGTCCCCAATGGTAATAGGTATGGAGAAGCTGCCAGGATCTATAAGTATGGGTGGAAGCTTTCTTTGAAGCACGGCAGAGACATTCTCAGAGACTAAAACCTTCTCATGTGGTTCATATTTACTCTTGTACTTGTTCAATTCTTTAAAGAACTTGCCATAGGCTGGAACATCATCAATTAAATCAAGTAATGGCAGATTAATATTAACTTTACTGAGAATGTCATAAAGTTCTTTGAAGGCCTTAACCTTGTTGCATTGAGCAAGTCTTCTTGGAAAAGGAATGGGTGGCACGTAGGGCTTGGGAGCCTTATGTAAAACCGGTTCATCCTTGTTAGTCCTAAGAGGTACATCACTAGCTCTCTTGGGAGCTTGTTCTGCCTCTCCTTCCTCCTCACCTGCATTCACAATTTCAGACGTATTAGGAAGATTGTAGTTAACGCCATTATCAATAACCTTACCACTTCTAAGTGTTGTGATGGCTTTTGCTTGCTCCTGATTCTTTTGAAGAAACTGAGTTTGACTTGGAAGCTTCCCAAGTTCTCTTTGGTTAAGAGCAGTAGCAAGCTTTCCAACTTGGGTCTCAAGCTTTTGAATGGTGGCAGCTTGGTTTTGGAATAAAGTGGAAGTGGTTTGCATGAATTTCTGTAATGTCTCCTCCACAGGATTGCTTGGGAGAACTTGTAGTTGTTAGGCTGCTGCTGAGCATGGCTTTGATTCTGATTTCCACCACAAGAAAAGTTAGGGTGGTTCCTCCATCCGGGGTTGTAAGTGTTTGAGTATGGACCATTCATTTGCCTTGAATTATAGCAATTCATCATATTGGCTTGCTCTTGACCGTAATCAGCATATGTAGCACCTTGAGAGGCATGAGATGAGCCTAACTTTGAAAGCACAGTGTCAAGTTTCCTTTCCAAGTTGTCAACCTTGAAAGTAACGTCATTAGTTGAATGAACTTCATATGCAACACTTCTCTTCCCTCTTGATTGATGCATATTAGAACCCAGCATCTCAAAGAGTTCTTGAGACTTCTCTGGACTCTTTTTCTTTAGAGCACCACCAGCTGCATTATCACACATTGATTGACATGTAGGGGTTAAACCGTCAAAGAAAATTTGCATTTGAAAGTAAAGAGGTAACCCATGGTGTGGACACTGCAGCAATAGTCCTCAAAATCTTTCCCAGCATTCACTAAAAATTTCAGTATCATCTTGTCTGAAATTGAAAATTTGAGCTCTTAGGGTTGGTCTTTTGGAGGGAAAAGAACTTGTCCATAAACTTCTTTACAACCTCATCCCACGTCTCCAAGGACTTAGGCTTCAAAGTCATGAGCCAAGCCTTGGCCCGTTCCTTCAATGTATATGGAAAGATCCTACACCTCAAATCATTCTCCGAAAGTCCCTGCAAAGGCAATGAATTAACAACTATGTAAAACTCTTTAATATGAGCCAATGGATCCTCATTGGGCAATCCAAAGAATGAAGGAAACGTCGAAAAATATGAAGATTTAAGTTCATAGTTCCTTGCTGCCTGTGACAGTACTCCGCATGAAGGCGAATCAGGGATTATTGGTTGAGCATAGAACTCCAAAGCATGGGTTGTAACCTCAACCATCTTTTCTTCAATTTCTTCTTCAAGCTCTTCTGACTCTCCTGAATGAATTGAGACAGAAGTCGCGTTCTTGATGATTTCTTGAAATGCTCTTTTAGCTACAATTTTTGTAGTAAGATTTCCTCTTGTTTCCCTAGATTTCCTTATCGCTGCTGCAATGGAGTCTAGCAAAGGCGTACTGGACATTCAAAACCTGACACACAAAGATATGAATAACTCAAGCTGTAAACAAACTAAAACAGAAAATAGGTTATAGGGCTAAGTTGGTAACCAATTGCAAAGGACTGAAATCAGTCCCCGGAAACTGCGCCAAAATTGTTGATGTATCCTAGTTTATACACTACTATTGTAGTAATGTTAATGCACAAGTAAGGGTGTCGAACCACAGAGACTGATAAAGTTTCACAATTACCTCAAAATAACCCAATAATGACTCAATTAACTAGTGGAATAAAAAAAAACTGAAAATAAAACAGAATTGGGTTTTGATTTGTGATATGTAAGGATGTTAAACTGAAATTAAAACTTTAAGTAAATGAAGATAGATAGCGAAGATTGAGAAAAGTATGGAGAGGGTAGCTAGGGTCTTGACTTCACCTATGTAACCTTGATTCTATGAATAGAGTGACTAAGTAGTACTCTGATCTTCCAAACCTGCTCTAAGGATCGTTTTCACTTAAGTAAGATAGGCCACGGCATGTGGAACACTATCTAGTCCTTCTAATTGCAACCTAAGTATGGTATGTACTTTAGATTACTCCTAGAAAGCCTTTAAGTATGAGAAAAGAAATAAATAGGACCAAACAGATTCAGTGGCATGGCATGTACTCACTAACCCTATTTTTTCATTCTTAAATCAATTAAACTTAGGCATGGCATGTCCTCTAAATCTAACTAGGCATATGGAACCCTAATGGTGATCAAACACTAGAATCACATATGAATCAATAATTAAAATGAATGAAACAAAGAAGAGTTTGTAAAAATCAGAATACTTCAATCATAACATAGAACTGAGTTTACATGGTTACATCAAGAACCCTAGATGAGAAATTAGCTACACATGTATCTAATCAACATAAAATCATTAATTAAAGACATGGATGCAGCAAACTCTACGTAGAAGGCAGTCTTCTTCTCCAGAACTGAAAAGGGCTTCTTCTTCACACAACAAAGATGATGGATGACGAATTTGATGAAGGAATTTTGGAGCTTTTATGATGAGAGATTGAGGTACATGGGGAAGAGATGGAAAAGGATGGAAGAGGGGAGATGGTTATGGAAGGGAAATAGAAAGATGAGTTTTATTTTTGAGGTTTTCTCAATGAAAGAGAAGGAGAATGAAAAAAGAAGAGCAGATCTGATTTCTTTGCTATGTGAAGGCTAGGGTTTATTTTGAGAGTGCAGATGGCTTATATAGGTAAGAAAGCATGAGGGCAAACAAGGATAGACATGTAATCTGTTACTATTCACGCGAACAGTGGCAAGCGTGAATAGTGACAGCTTCTTGTTTTCCAAGTTATTTTTCTTTACTTCATAAGTAAGCTCTTTCAACTCCGAATTTCTTCCTTTGTACACCGAAATCATTATAATTCGATATAATGTCCAATCATGCACCACTCTCACAAAAATTATCATTTTCTCCTATGTGATGAATGATATTAGTACTACATCAATGATAATAATGCATGGCAAAATGCATAAAATATGACCTAACAAAGACCCCCAAACCTATCATTTGCTAGTCCTCGAGCAAAACAAATTACAAAATTACAATTAAAATAATGACTCGATCTTCCTATAATAAACCATTTAAACCTCTAGGTGCGCCTAATAGGAGGAGTTTTGTCTCCTGAGGGTTTAACTGAGGTGACACCCACAAACACCATCAAGACTATTGAAAAAAAAAACAAGGGTTAAAACATTATGGAAACAAAGTAATGTGAACCAATGAAACGTTATGGAAACACGTGGGTGCCAGTGGGCTCGAATTTCTAGGTGGGACCATTGTCATTTTAAAGGTTTCGACGATTTAGATCCAATGGTAGTGATTTTAGGTTGATCATAGCTCGTTAGGTTGGTCAAATTGAGGGTTTTCACCTCAAGAAACATGTTTGGGACACGTTGACTTTTTCAGGAGTTTTGAGGTTTTTTCCTGGGGATTTATGTAGATGGTTAGTGACCATCGTGTGTGATTTGGACAGGTTCGGATGTTCTGGAGTTGGTGATTTAGGCTCCGAATGGCTTATGGCACGAGTATCGAGGCAGTAGCAAGGACGGTCTGTGAGTGGACATTGGTTCTAAATATGATGCATGCATAACTGTTTTATATGTTTTAAATATGTGATTTATGATGAACATGATTGTGGTATTTAGTATTCATGTATTTGCACGTATTTCGAGGTTTATGGTTTTATACAGCTTTGAACTTGCTTGTGTTTCCAATTATGGTTCAATGGTATGATTTCGAATTTGGAAATATGGAACCGGGCATGAGACCCATTTGATTTGTAAACTATCGGACTTGATGTCCTTTTGATTTAATGAGGCATCAGGCCGAAGACCCATTTGGTTATACTATCGAGCTTGAGTCCCAGTTGGTTTATGATATGGAATTTCGGGCAGAGTCCTTTAAATTTAGAAATTGGAATTGTGAAAATGGTTTATAAAAGTTATACTTCGGGTACGTGACCC
Source organism: Prinsepia uniflora (assembly GCA_032719365.1). Lineage (NCBI taxonomy): Eukaryota > Viridiplantae > Streptophyta > Magnoliopsida > Rosales > Rosaceae > Prinsepia > Prinsepia uniflora. The sequence continues at coordinate 42,248,864 of CM064869.1, read as the reverse complement.
ATTTCCGGATTTACGATGGTTTTATGGAAATCCCAGACATAGCCCTTTGAAAGTTTTAAGATGATTTATAACATGTTTTCCATATACCATCCTTATGTATGGATTGTCTCCTCCGGACGTCTCGTAGTATCCCGGAGTAGTCACGACGCACTACCTGAGAGGGGTAGCTCTGAGGCGTAGCTCATGATTAGGAGTGCAATTATGAATAATACCCTAGGGAGGGTGGTCATTGATCTTCGGGTCATTGACCTGGGTGGACCCTGGGGAGACTCAGGATTGAGACCCTGAGTAGCACGCATAGATTAGAGACTATGACAATGGTATTGATTAGGCATTAGGGATGCCGAGGATTGGTTACATTGCATTTCGATAAACTGGGTTTGGGCTGAGTTCCCATATACTTGGTTTTGGTCTGAGTTCCCAAATGGTTGGATTTATAATGTTGGGTTAAGGCCCTAATTGTCAGGACCCGTCCCAAATATCACCTCGATACCCGGGATGAACCCTGCTCCCGTCTGACAATCACACTTACAGTACCAAAACATGACCTTAATACAACTATAAGCATAACTATCAGACGAAGGAGTAAATATATACAACAGTAAGCCAGAGCATAGTTCTACAAAATGGGCACCAAAAGTCCTACAAGTCTAAGTCCGCAACGGAAGAACGTCGGAAGCTCTATGCCTCGATATCTGCCTCAACGTTCACCCCAGCGCTATCACTACGACCTGGAGGGAATTTGAAAAAAAAGAAGGTGTGAGTGGACCGAAAGGAATAAAAATTTTAAAACCGTTTACCATCAAATCAAAGTAAAGAAATATAATCATTTGTTCCCTCCGGTTTAAAACCAGGCATGCCCAACGAAGTATTAGAAAAATCATAATATGAAACATCATAAGAAACAGAAACACTATAAACATCATAAGAAACAGATACACTATAAAACTGATATAGAAACCAGAGCATAAACATCAAACCACTTTTTCCGATCAAACCTGCTGGACCTATCCGAGTCTTTAAACTCAACCAGGCCTCACATATAAATCCGAGTCTTTAAACTCCCGAGTCTTTAAACTCAATAGGCCTATGGGGGTAATATCGTAATATTCGAGTCTTTAAACTCCCGAGTCTTTAAATTCAATCCGGGCCCGTCCCCCGTCAATCAATATCCGGGTCTTTAAACCCAATATCCAGATCCAGCAAATCCAATCCATATCCAGTGTAAAACCAATTCAAAATCCATCGCCAAATTCGAATTCGAAATCCCCGGTTCGAAGCCCTTCCGGCGTTCAGAATCGACATTTCGAACCCAAATCCGGAAACCATAGGAAAATCCTAAATCAGATTCCACAACCCATTTAGGTTAAATTTCTAAATTATAGCATCAAAATCTGATAACCCGCTTTTCCTCGAAAAACGTGCAAAATCCCGAAAATGTCTCGAAAAACGTGCAAACGTCTCAATCACATATAATCATCATCAGGACATAAAAACACACATAAAAATCATAAAACATTAATAAAAACAGTTAGGCATGCTCAGAAGTAAGAAAGAGTCCACTCACAGTTCAGAGCAAGTCACTCGCGCCCCGTGCGCTCCTCAACCGTCTCTGGTGTCTCCTGTCCTGTCAATAGATACCAAATAGGGTCACAATTATATCACGGATACCTTCCCTATTTTCCCCAATTTTTCGGGAATTTAATAATATTTTAATCCTAATCCCTAAACCGTATGGATTCCCGAACCATCCCGTAACACCGTTTGATTAACCCGAAAACTATACCATTGAATTCGTTAGAACATTTAGGACTAAACTCATGTTGGAAGCTTGGCCGGATTCCTCCTCACGCGCCTCCACGCGCCGCCCAAAGTGGCTGCGCGTGGGCCTCACGCGCCTGCTACAGTGCCACCGTCTTCCTTGCCCGAACCCGGTTCGCACCAGACGGCAACCCGGACCGGCGAGAGCCGTTCTCCGCCGTCCGGCCACCATTTCCCCTCCTATCTTCACCTAAAGCTTCGTCCACTCTCAAAGAATCCATCCCCCTCACTCTCTTGGTTCGACTCGATCCATAGCTTCACAACTGAAGCTCGAAAGAAAAACCAAACAATCCTCTGTTTTTCTTCCCGGCCACTCCGCACTTCCCCCTTCACGGTGGTCACTCCAAACTCCTTCCACGACTTCACTGAACCACACACAACTCACGGGAACCCTCGATTCATCCTCCAACTCCACGATTGTCCGTTTGAAAATCACGGCTAAACAGGGTACAGAGTACCCGCCGTCGAACCACCTCCCACCGTGAACTTCCCGTCACGGCAACCACCATAAACGACACCTAGGACCTCCCTAAACCACACTTCACTCACCAAACCCATCGATTCTAGCTCTAGGTCCACGACTTTTAAAATGAAAATCTACGAAAAACAGAGCAAAAGAGATTACCTTTCGATTCCGGCGCCGCCGTGAGAACCGTCACCCACCACGGTGCTCGTGGGACTCCCCGTAGCCTCCTGAGTCTTCTAGTGGCTTGAATCGGTCCACCACACAACACAACAGTCACCACCGTCCACTACCTCCTCTGTTTCTTCCAAATATCCAGTCGTCCACCACGTCGCCTCCGTGCACGGTTGCAACTCCAGACCACGATCACCAGCTCCTCCTTGCCTCACTGTCTCTCTCTCGACTCACACTTCACTCTCCCTAGCATCAAAATCGATCACCGCCTCACCCAACTGTTCTCTCTGTTTTCTGTTTCCTTCGAAGGTGTGCACGGTTCAAATGAGGATAACGTGTGGCCGTGCACACTTGAGAACGTAGTGGAACCATCCAGTCCCCTGCACGTGTCCACTAACCATAGGCCAGCCCAAAAAATCTCTGCCACTTGCCCTCATCTAATTGGGCTGAAGGGAAATGACCAAAATGCCCCTCCTGCACAAATTACCATTTTGCCCTCAGACTTTCCAGACCCGTATCTTTTCCGTCCGACGTCCGATGACAGCGTGCCGCCTATCGTTGAACTCAGGACGTCGAGACCTATCCAACGGTCCTCGGCCTATGTGAAAATTACAAGTCCTCCAAAAAGTCAACATTTCCCTTATTGACTCAAAATTACGGTAACGCCCCCAACCTTCCGTACATCATAACTTTTCCTCCGGTTGTCCGAATCGAACCTGCCACCTGTCTACGGACTCGTGACGTCCTAAACTACATCACGGTCAAGGGCTAACACTCATCCAATCGATAGTACAAAAAGTCAACTTTTTGTCTACTATTAACAAGGGCAAAATCGTCCTTTTTACAAAACTTCACAAAAATTACATTTTTTTTTCCTTCCCGTAGGTACGGGTTGTTACAATCTACCCCCCTAAAAAGAATTTCGTCCCCGAAATTCAATGAAATAAGTAAGGGTACTGTTCCCGCATCAAGGCCTCGGGTTCCCAAGTAGCTTCTTCGACTTGATGATTTCTCCACAATACCTTCACTAAGGGAACCGTCTTCCTTCGCAAAACCTTATCCTTCCGATCCAAGATTGCAACAGGCTGCTCTTCGAAACTCAAGTCTTCCCTCAGTTCCACTGGTTGTGCTTCCAGAACATGCGAATCATCTCGAATGTACTTCCGAAGCATAGAAACATGAAAGACATTATGTACCTTTTCCAAATCTGCTGGTAAGGCCAAACGATAGGCTACAGGACCAATCCGCTCCAAGATCTCATACGGTCCAATGTAACGAGGACTCAACTTCCCGCGTCTGCCAAATCGTACAATTCCTTTCCAAGGGGATAGCTTCAGGAAAACCCAGTCTCCAACAGCAAACTCCAACTCCCTGATCCTACGGTCAGCGTAGCTCTTTTGACGGTCCTGCGCTGCCTTCAATCGATCCCTAATCAGTGCCACTTTTTCCTGAGTAAGCTCCACCAGCTCAGAAGTAGTCAACCTCCTCTCACCAACCTCAGTCCAACACAATGGAGTCCGACACTGCCGCCCATACAAAGCCTCGTAAGGAGCCATCCCAATGCTCTCCTGATAACTGTTATTGTAGGCGAACTCCATCAAAGGCAGATGTGATTCCCAAGTACCCTGAAACTGAAGCACACAAGCTCGCATCATATCCTCGAGAATCTGAATAGTCCGCTCAGACTGCCCATCAGTCTGAGGATGAAAAGCAGTACTGAAGTGTAATTTAGTCCCAAAAGCTTCCTGTAAGCTCTGCCAAAATCGAGAAGTGAATCTCGGATCTCTATCAGATACTATCGACTCCGGAGTCCCATGTAACCGAATAATCTCATTTATAAACAACTGTGCAAACTGTTCCAACCTCAAGTTCTCCCGTACTGGCAAGAAATGAGCAGACTTCGTAAGTCGATCCACAATAACCCACACACCATCATGTCCCTTCGGTGTTCTCGGAAGCTTGAACACGAAATCCATAGTCAGGTGATCCCATTTCCACTCGGGGATCGGCAAAGGTTGCATTGCTCCATAAGGTCTCTGCCGCTCGGCTTTTACCTGTTGACAAATCAAGCATCTACTGACATACTCTGCAATTTCACGTTTCATCCCTGACCACCAGTAATGTTCTCGAAGTGTACGATACATCTTGGTCCCACCAGGATGCATCGCATAAGCTGAACAGTGAGCCTCATCCAGTATCACCTTCTTCAAAGCTTCATCCTCAGGTACACACAACCGTCCATTCTTAACCAAGGCTCCATCCTCACGAATCTCAAAATCCTGTCTCTCTCCAGCCTCGACCTCAATCCGAATGATGCCCAGAATAGGGTCCTCAAACTGAGCATCAATCAGCTGATCAATCAAAACAGGTCGCACATGGAAACTCGCTAGGAGTGCTCCCTGATCATCCACAGTCAACTCTACTCCCAACCTACGGAGCTCAACCAGCAAAGGTAATCGTACTGTCCTCAGATGCGACAAAGAACCAGCTGACTTCCTGCTCAAAGCATCGGCTACCACATTAGCCTTCCCTGGATGATACTCAATAGTACAGTCGTAGTCCTTAAGTAACTCCAACCAACGGCGCTGTCTGAGGTTCAATTCCTTTTGAGTGAACAAATACTTTAAACTCTTGTGGTCCGTAAAGATCTTGCACCTCTCACCGTACAAGTAATGTCGCCAAATCTTCAATGCATGAACCACCGCAGCCAGTTCCAAGTCATGTGTAGGGTAGTTCATCTCATGGGGTTTCAATTGCCGGGAAGCATAAGCAATCACTTTCCCGTGCTGCATCAAAACACAACCCAAACCTTGTAAAGAAGCGTCACTGTACACCTCGAACTCCCCACTATCATCTGGAATGGCCAACACAGGAGCAGATGTCAACTGCCTTTTAAGCTCCTGGAAACTCTGTTCACATTTATCGTCCCACTCAAACCAAACTCCCTTCCGTGTCAACCTCGTCAACGGTGCTGCAAGAATAGAAAAGCCCTCAATAAAACGTCGGTAATACCCTGCCAAACCCAGAAAACTCCGAATTTCCGTTACCGTCTTAGGCTGTTCCCAGTTGGCTACCGCCTCAACTTTCTGAGGATCCACACGAATACCCTCGGCCGAAATCACATGGCCAATAAATCCAACACTGGTCAACCAGAACTGACACTTACTGAGCTTCGCATACAACTGATGCTCCCTCAACGTTTTAAGCACGATCCTCAGATGTTTCTCATGCGCCTTCGCACTCTTCGAATACACCAAAATATCATCAATGAAGACAATCACAAAACGATCCAAGTAGGGCCGGAACACTCGGTTCATAAGGTCCATAAAAGCTGCTGGGGCATTAGTCAAACCAAAAGGCATCACAACAAACTCATAGTGACCGTACCTGGTCCGGAAAGCTGTCTTCGGTATATCCTCCTCTTTAACCCTTAACTGGTGATAACCGGAGCGAAGATCAATCTTCGAGAAATACTGTGCTCCCTTGAGCTGGTCAAACAAATCATCAATCCGGGGTAGGGGGTACTTATTCCGAATAGTTACCTTATTCAGTTGCCTGTAATCCACACACAATCTCAATCCTCCGTCCTTTTTCTTGATAAACAAAACAGGTGCTCCCCAAGGTGACATACTCGGTCGAATAAATCCTATATCGACCAACTCTTGCAACTGGGCCTTAAGTTCCCTCAATTCTGCAGGTGCCATACGATAAGGAGTCTGAGAAATAGGCTGTGTACCTGGTAGAAGCTCAATCGTAAACTCAAGATCTCGGTGTGGGGGTAGTCCTGGCAACTCCTCGGGAAAAACATCGGGAAACTCCCGTACCACTGGTATATCCTCCGCCCTTTCTGGCGTAGCACGCGTATCCACCACATGAGCTAAGTAGCCCTGGCACCCCTTACGTAACAATTTGCTAGCCTCGAGTGCCGAAATAACTCCCGTAGGAAGTGCACGCTGATCCCCCTGAAACGTAGTCTCTGATAATCCGGGACTCCGAAAAGTCACTCTCCTATCGAAACATTCGATAGAAGCATGATGTCTCGTCAACCAGTCCATACCCAAGATCACATCAAAGTCCCGTAAATCCAAGAGTAACAAATCTGCCAGTAACTCCACCTGGCCTACCATCACCGGACACTCTCTCAAAACCTGAGTCACTACCAACATCCCCCCAGTAGGTGTACTCACGCCTAACGCACAATCCAAAGTAGACACCTCCCTCTCCTTAACCAAACTACAACTCCGAGCTATAAATGAATGGGTAGCCCCGGGATCTATCAAAGTAAAAACAGTGTGACCAAGTATGGTGAGTGTACCTGTCACCACTCCCGGTGCTGACCTAGCCTCCTGCTGAGTCATCGCAAAAACTCGCGCCTGAGGCCCCGATGACCTACCGCGCCCTCTGGAACTGCTCGTGGCACCACCGCCACCCCTAGGGCCTGCCGCCCCTGATACTGAAGCCGTACTCCGCCCGGGTTCTGCTGCACCTCTGCCTGCTCCACCCTCCGGAGCTAACAATGGGCACTCCCGACGGAAATGTCCTCGCTCTCCACAATAGAAGCAAGTGTCCCTACCGGGTCCACCGGTATGCCTCCCTGTAGAAGCCACTGAAGTCGTACTCGCCTGAGGAGTGGCTGTGACCTAGCTCCTCGAAATCCTGAGCCCTGAAAACTGCCTGGTCTGCCATACCGGGCTCCACCAGCCGATAATGATCCACCAAAATTACCCCGTTTCGGGGGCCTCTGACTCGATGCTCCTGGAAATGACTGCTCTCGGCGTCGAACACTGCCCGAATACTGTGGTCGAGCAGGTAAACTGGCCTCCACCCTGACAGCAGCATCAGACAACTCTCGGAATGTAGAAAAAGAGCCGGCTGTCACTATGGCCCTGATCTCTCCCCGGAGGCCCAACTCAAACCGGCGGCACTTCTCCGCCTCAGTCGCCACAAATGCAGGAGCAAAACGAGATAGCATCTGGAACCTCTGCTCATACTCAGCAACTGTCAAGTTCCCTTGCTTCAAGTGAAGGAATTCCGCTTCCTTCGCATCCCTGAAAGAACGGGGATAGTACTGATCTAGAAACCGCTCCCGGAAAGTCTCCCAAGTCACGGTATGTGCATCCCAGCCGGACAGTTCCAGCGTGTACCACCACTCGTAAGCAGCTCCATCCAACAGAAAAGTAGCTAACAATACCCGATCCTTGGGAGGACAGTGCATCACCCCAAAAATACGTTCTAATCGGGTGATCCATCGGTGAGCTTCCTCGGGATCAGCCCCACCGCTGAACGTAATAGCCCAAGCCTCTGGGCTCTCTCAATCGAAGCGCTCTCAGTCCCTCTCGCCGCTTCATCTTCAGGTCGTGGAGGGGGTTCACGTCTCGGAGGCATGATCAATCATACGCTGAAAGAGGCATAGAGTTAGTATAACAACCTAGACCCAACACAAATTAACACAACCTATGCTCTGATACCAATTGTCAGGACCCGTCCCAAATATCACCTCGATACCCGGGATGAACCCTGCTCCCGTCTGACAATCACACTTACAGTACCAAAACATGACCTTAATACAACTATAAGCATAACTATCAGACGAAGGAGTAAATATATACAACAGTAAGCCAGAGCATAGTTCTACAAAATGGGCACCAAAAGTCCTACAAGTCTAAGTCCGTAACGGAAGAACGTCGGAAGCTCTATGCCTCGATATCTGCCTCAACGTTCACCCCAGCGCTATCACCCCGACCTGGAGGGAATTTGAAAAAAAAGAAGGTGTGAGTGGACCGAAAGGAATAAAAATTTTAAAACCGTTTACCATCAAATCAAAGTAAAGAAATATAATCATTTGTTCCCTCCGGTTTAAAACCAGGCATGCCCAACGAAGTATTAGAAAAATCATAATATGAAACATCATAAGAAACAGAAACACTATAAACATCATAAGAAACAGATACACTATAAAACTGATATAGAAACCAGAGCATAAACATCAAACCACTTTTTCCGATCAAACCTGCTGGACCTATCCGAGTCTTTAAACTCAACCAGGCCTCACATATAAATCCGAGTCTTTAAACTCCCGAGTCTTTAAACTCAATAGGCCTAGGGGGGTAATATCGTAATATCCGAGTCTTTAAACTCCCGAGTCTTTAAACTCAATCCGGGCCCGTCCCCCGTCAATCAATATCCGGGTCTTTAAACCCAATATCCAGATCCAGCAAATCCAATCCATATCCAGTGTAAAACCAATTCAAAATCCATCGCCAAATTCGAATTCGAAATCCCCGGTTCGAAGCCCTTCCGGCGTTCAGAATCGACATTTCGAACCCAAATCCGGAAACCATAGGAAAATCCTAAATCAGATTCCACAACCCATTTAGGTTAAATTTCTAAATTATAGCATCAAAATCTGATAACCCGCTTTTCCTCGAAAAACGTGCAAAATCCCGAAAATGTCTCGAAAAACGTGCAAACGTCTCAATCACATATAATCATCATCAGGACATAAAAACACACATAAAAATCATAAAACATTAATAAAAACAGTTAGGCATGGTCAGAAGTAAGAAAGAGTCCACTCACAGTTCAGAGCAAGTCACTCGCGCCCCGTGCGCTCCTCAACCGTCTCTGGTGTCTCCCGTCCTGTCAATAGATAACAAATAGGGTCACAATTATATCACGGATACCTTCCCTATTTTCCCCAATTTTTCGGGAATTTAATAATATTTTAATCCTAATCCCTAAACCGTACGGATTCCCGAACCATCCCGTAACACCGTCCGATTAACCCGAAAACTATACCATTGAATTCGTTAGAACATTTAGGACTAAACTCATGTTGGAAGCTTGGCCGGATTCCTCCTCACGCGCCTCCACGCGCCGCCCAAAGTGGCTGCGCGTGGGCCTCACGCGCCTGCTACAGTGCCACCGTCTTCCTTGCCCGAACCCGGTTCGCACCAGACGGCAACCCGGACCGGCGAGAGCCGTTCTCCGCCGTCCGGCCACCATTTCCCCTCCTATCTTCACCTAAAGCTTCGTCCACTCTCAAAGAATCCATCCCCCTCACTCTCTTGGTTCGACTCGATCCATAGCTTCACAACTGAAGCTCGAAAGAAAAACCAAACAATCCTCTATTTTTCTTCCCGGCCACTCCGCACTTCCCCCTTCACGGTGGTCACTCCAAACTCCTTCCACGACTTCACTGAACCACACACAACTCACGGGAACCCTCGATTCATCCTCCAACTCCACGATTGTCCGTTTGAAAATCACGGCTAAACAGGGTACAGAGTACCCGCCGTCGAACCACCTCCCACCGTGAACTTCCCGTCACGGCAACCACCATAAACGACTCCTAGGACCTCCCTAAACCACACTTCACTCACCAAACCCTTCGATTCTAGCTCTAGGTCCACGACTTTTAAAATGAAAATCTACGAAAAACAGAGCAAAAGAGATTACCTTTCGATTCCGGCGCCGCCGTGAGAACCGTCACCCACCACGGTGCTCGTGGGACTCCCCGTAGCCTCCTGAGTCTTCTAGTGGCTTGAATCGGTCCACCACACAACACAACAGTCACCACCGTCCACTGCCTCCTCTGTTTCTTCCAAATATCAAGCCGTCCACCACGTCGCCTCCGTGCACGGTTGCAACTCCAGACCACGATCACCAGCTCCTCCTTGCCTCACTGTCTCTCTCTCGACTCACACTTCACTCTCCCTAGCATCAAAATCGATCACCGCCTCACCCAACTCTTCTCTCTGTTTTCTGTTTCCTTCGAAGGTGTGCACGGTTCAAATGAGAATAACGTGTGGCCGTGCACACTTGAGAACGTAGTGGAACCATCCAGTCCCCTGCACGTGTCCACTAACCATAGGCCAGCCCAAAAAATCTCTGCCACTTGCCCTCATCTAATTGGGCTGAAGGGAAATGACCAAAATGCCCCTCCTGCACAAATTACCATTTTGCCCTCAGACTTTCCAGACCCGTATCTTTTCCGTCCGACGTCCGATGACAGCGTGCCGCCTGTCGTTGAACTCAGGACGTCGAGACCTATCCAACGGTCCTCGGTCTACGTGAAAATCACAAGTCCTCCAAAAAGTCAACATTTCCCTTATTTACTCAAAATTACGGTAACGCCCCCAACCTTCCGTACATCATAACTTTTCCTCCGGTTGTCCGAATCGAACCTGCCACCTGTCTACGGACTCGTGACGTCCTAAACTACGTCACGGTCAAGGGCTAACACTCATCCAATCGATAGTACAAAAAGTCAACTTTTCGTCTACTATTAACAAGGGCAAAATCGTCCTTTTTACAAAACTTCACAAAAATTACATTTTTTTTTTCCTTCCCGTAGGTACGGGTTGTTACACTAATGATTTAAGTAAATAAATGGTTTGATAACTGGTTTTCGAATACATGCATGCTTTTTAGTGAATGGCATAAATGTCTTTTCGGGAAATGTGTTTTATAAATTATTTCTTTCGTCCACTCACAACTTTTAATGGTTTTTAATGCCCTTCAGGTTGATCGTGGATGCGGGTTGTAGCAGAGACCGAGACATCACACTCCTCCACTGATCCTGGCGCACTCTGGATGCCCCGTTTGGACTAAGGTTTGAGTTATCCCTTGTCTGACACTTCGTGTCAGACGGGAGCATGTCACATCTTGCGTTAATCCGGGGGGATTGGGATGGGTCGTGTCAGCTCGCCTCCGAGATGCTCAACTCAGGAATGCTTATGATGCACTGCACTGTGTCCCCCCCATCGGAGAGGTCACGATGCACTGCCTGTTGTCGAGCAGCCGTGGGAGGCTCAACTCAGGAATGCTTATGATGTATGATATCGGTCATTGATATGTTCACGACGATATGAACGTCGGTCGTAGATGTTTTCACGACGACGTGCTCGGACGTGAGTTGTCCTTGAGCTTGATTGCACGCGTTGTTTGGATATCGTGATTGGTGATGATGATATGATGGTATAAGACAAATTTTTATTTACTGCTTTGTGTTCAAATATTTTCACATGTGTTGGTTTTGGCGATGAAATCATTTGTTGTCCATACGTTCTATTTTCTTGAAAGAAATGATTTAATTGATATGCATGCATGCTTTATAAAACGGTGGGTTAAAGGTGATTTTCGGAAATTGGTTTTCCAAATTGTTTATTTTTGTCCACTCACAGTTTTAATAGTTTTGGCACCCTCCAAGTTGATCGCAGATGCGGGCTGTAGCAGAGACCGAGACATCACATGAAGCTGTGTACTCTGGAAACCCCTAGTGGGTCATAGTAATATCCCTGGTCTAACACGTGGTGTCAAACGGGAGAAAATCATCCCACGTTAATCTTGAGGGATTAGGGATGGGTTGACAGGACCCACCCCCACTCCCCCGGGATTAAGGGCTAAGTCCTGCTCCCGTCTAACTTACGCATGACACGAAGGCTAAACTGACGTCTAACCTCCATGTGACACGTAAGTCGGACAAGGGATTCTCGAGCCAACCGTCCATCAAGCTTCCGGACTTCCCAGAGTGTGCAGAATATATTGTGGATCGCGTATGTGATGTCTCCGTCTCTCTCGACCAACAGCCCGAACCGCAACAACCTGTAGGGTATCGAAAACATGAAAATACTGTGAGTATTGCGTCTTCCAAGTGCACAAGAGTTGATAGTATAGTGGTGCACAAGTAAGGATGTCGAACCCACAGGGACTGAGTAGACTTAAGCAGAAACTAGCCTTAACCTATTCTATGTGAATGCAACTAAAGCAGAAAATTGAAGTTCAGGTCTTTGATTTGGTTTGAATTAGTAACTGATTTTCGGTTGAGAGAAGTAAGCAAAGAATATACTAAATAAGGAAGAAAACTGATGATTAAGAGGCCTAGGGTCTTGACTTCACCACTACAATTCAATTCCATGTAAATTAAACCGAGCACAAATCAGTTCTACTAGATAGCTTCATGGGTTCGTTTTCACTTATGGTCAGTCGTGGGTGTCCGATCAAACCAAGTTCCTTTAACCTTAATCTAGATGTGGTGTCCAACATAGATTTCAATCAAAGAACCAATAAGAACAAGAAAACAATAGAGCCAAATAACTTCATGGAATGAGTGTCTTCTTAGGATATTATTCATTCAATTACAGATCATCCAAACAAAGGCATGGGTGTCTACTCAGTATTTGGATAAGAAAACTAACAAACAATCTCAATGGTGTTCAGACATCAAAATGGAATGTTAAGTATCAATAGAGCATAGTAATTGAATCATGAAACACATCAAGAAACTGAAAATACTTAAGTTCAACACATGGAATAAAAATTGCAGGATTACATCAAAACCCTAGATATGAATTTAGTTACACATCATGATTAACAAAAACATAGAAGCAATATAAAGCATGAGTGAAATCAAACTCAAAAGGGGAAGAAACCCTTGAAACAATTCTGATGTCGACTCTTGCATTCAGCCCTCTCCTCCCTCCAAAAACGTTCAAGAGAGATTTAAAAAATAAAAATAAACAATAATGCGGCTAGGGATTTTGGAGCCCCTGAAATTAGAGACTAAACTCCTTTAAATAGTAGTCTACAATCCCTAGAAGTTAGGAGAATAAATAGGAAGTTATCCCAAACTTAAAGACTCGTAATCTGACCTAAAATAAGGAATTACATCCTAAAAACGTTTTTCCTAACAGGGCCGAGACAAGGGTCCTAAAAATCAGGCCCTTGTCTTATTTCTTGGCTGAAATCTGCCTTGTGATGTGTGGCAATGAAGATTCCTGATGTCTTGGACTTCCCTAATGGAGTAAGATGCGTTCTTGGGCCTTCTCAAGACTTCCTTGGACGTCACTTTCCTTTCCTGGAATGCTCAGACCTTCCTTATGTGGCAAGGAACAATATTGGCATTAAAGACTTCTATTTTCAGATGACAAGGCCCACCTTTGTGTGCTTGAGGCTTCAAGACTCCTTCTTTCTTTATTTCCATGCTTTTAAGAACTTTTCTAATTCTGCACACACTTCACAAGATTGATCTTTTTCTACTATGGATGACAATTAAATCACACAAAAGACAAGTAAATGAGCATTAGATGACATCAAAAAGATGCATGAATCATGACTCAACAAATACCCCCAACCTATCTTTTGCTAGTCCCTGAGCAAAATAAAGAAGAAAAACTAAACTAAACAAAATGAAAAGACTCAATCTTAGTTAAGGATAGATCATTTAAACCTCTAGGTGTTCCTAGTAGGAGGAGTTTTGTCTCCTGAGGGTTATGGCAGCTACGATACCCACACACGGTTTACTTAAACAACTAACATGCTAGAGATAGTTCATAACAAGTTAACAAGAGTCAAAGAAAGTAGACATGCTTTGCAAAACTAAAAGGAATGCCACAACGATAAGTATCATGTGTGATGTGTAGATGCCAATATCTCAAGTAATCATGCTTAAAAACAACTTTATTGAAGTGCTCCGAAAGATTTCGCCTCGACTCTAATCCTCACTAGGCATCTCTCAATTCCCACATGAATCCTAGGCTTACACTCTTATCAAGCATATGTGATGGACATTATGTAAAGGAATTTAAGTTTAATCACATATGATTTGCAATGAAGAATAGCACTTTCTGAAATTAAGATCTCATGAATGGAATTGAACTTTAAGAACATAGATACATACCTCAATCCTCAGCATGGTTGTCACTTGGTTGTAATGGGGCTAAGCTTATGGTTAAAGAAAGAAATGATCGGATTCAAGAACCTAAGTTGTGCCAAGGCATGAGATTTCATGACCTGAACATTGAAGTCCTGCTCTGATTTCTCACTTGGAACCTCATGACAACATTGATATAAACTTGATTCCTCTTTGGAAGTCTTCTCCAGTTCATTGGTTCAACTTGATCAATTCAGTTTTTCTTTCACTTTTTTTTTTCTTTTGATCTTTTTTTTTTCTTCTTTTCTGAATCGAACCAAGATCATGCAATGGTTTTCTCATTCCTTGTATAGCTTTATCACTCACATTCATACTTTCACTCCCACATTGTTGTCTTTGTTGTAGTAGTTCTTTTGAATTGGGCAGCAACACCATTAACTCTTCATTCACACCATGAATCGCATTTAATGCAACCTTAGCACAAACTTAGGTTATAGGGCATGGCCTGATTGAACGGTTGAGTGTTTGGCAGGTTATGCTTAGGGTGATGAAAGAAAGGGCTGAGTGTTTAGCTTCAAAATGGCTTAGGGAGCTCACAACAAGGTAGGACAAGGCCCTTAGAGGTTTATTCACACATAGCCTACATCACTTCTTATGGAAAACCACACCTCAATTCACATCTATATGATATCAGTTCTTTAAAATTCAATGCAAATGTAATGGAATGAGATCATCATAAAAGAACAAAATCAGAGTGTTTAAGAGTAGAAACAATGTATATCACTCTAAAAGAATGGCAATAAAGCTCAACAATCTCACAAGGTAGTCTCCACTAATTTTCTGAAGTTCACTCAAATTCAGTTGTTTTGTTCACTTAGTCACTTGAAACATGGCATTGTGAAGTGCAAGGTGTGATAAAAACTGGTTATGGCAAAAACTGCTAGTAGAACAAAGATCGTTAACTCAGCATGTAGACTCTCATTAACAAGTTAAAACACGTATCACTAGCTAAAACTTAAACTAACTACACGTACTAAAAAAAAATCAGGCCATGTATAACCCCCACCCTACTTGTTTCAATATTCCAATTTTTCAATCCACACCTACTAACCTAAACTAAACATTGTCCTCAATGTGATAAGAACTATGCAATGAGAAGACTAAAACAGACGTGAGGTTTAGAGAGTGCAGAACAGTAGAAACAAGAGAATGAAAGAAATCACAAACCAATGCTAGGTTGCCTCCTAGAAGCGCTGTATTTAACGTCTGGGCAAGACGTGGTAGCCTTGACTAAGTCGCTGAAATCTCGACCAAGGCGACATCATAGTGGGACAGATCTAGATTATCCTCCAAATAGGGTTAAAGTTGCTGACCGTTTACTTTGAATACCTTTCTGGTTAGGAGTGAATACCTTTCTCAGGATCGCTTTATCATGATAAAGCTTGGTTTTCTCCTTGTAAATTCAGGCATTTTCATAAGCGTCATTTCTCAATTCCTCAAGCTCATTCAGTTGAAGTTTCCTTGCTGTCCCAGCTTCTTTTAAATCGAAATTGAACTTCCTGATGGCCCAGAATGCACGGTGCTCAAGCTCCATAGGTAAATGACATGCCTTTCCGAAAACCAACCTATAGGGACTCATTCCAATTGGAGTTTTATATGCTGTCCGGTAAGCCCAAAGAGCATCATTGAGGCGTAAGGACCAATCCTTCCGAGTAGGGGACACAGTCTTCATCAATATGTGCATAATCTCCCTATTGCTTATCTCAACTTGTCCAGAAGTCTGCGGATGGTACGGAGTTGCAACTCTATGACTGACGTTGTACTTTTTCATTAAAGCATCAAATGAACGGTTACGAAAGTGACTGCCACCATCACTTATAATCGCCCTTGGAGTCCCAAACCGAGTGAAAATCTTGTCCTTGAGGAAATTCAGAACCACCTTGTGATCGTTAGTCCTCGTAGCTGCTGCTTCGACCCATTTTGATACATAATCTACTGCCACGAGAATGTATGTATAGCCACATGAAGATGGAAAAGGACCCATAAAATCGATTCCCCACACATCAAAGAGTTCAACTACCAAGATGTTAGTCAATGGTATCTGGTTCCTGCTACTTATGTTCCCCATCCTTTGACATCTATCACACTTAGAACAAAAATTAAAAGCATCTTTAAATAAAGAAGGCGAAAAGAAACCAGATTGAAGAACCTTAAGTGCTGTTTTCTTGGCACCAAAGTGTCCTCCGCATGCAAATTCATGGCTGAACCTGAGGATGCTTTGTTGTTCAGTTTCTGGTACACATCTCCTTATAATTTGATCTGGACAGTACTTGAATAGGTACGGGTCATCCCACAAATAGTGCTTCACCAATGAGAGAAACTTCTTTCGTTCCTGAAAAGAAAGATCATCCCTAATTACTCCACAAGCAAGATAATTAACAAAATCAGCATACCATGGTTCTTTTTCTTGAATGGCTAAGAACTGCTCATCAGGAAATGATTCGTTAATGGGGACAACACTCTTTTCTGTAGCACCAGCATCAGCTAGTCGAGACAAGTGATCAGCGACAGGGTTATCTCGTCCACTCTTATCTCGAATTTCCAGGTCAAACTCTTGAAGCAAAAGTATCCACCTTATCAACCAAGGCTTTGCATCTTTCTTCATAAGTAAGTACCTAATGGCTGCATGATCAGAATAGACAATCACCCTTTCCAACAAGATAAGAACGAAATTTTTCTAAAGCGAAGACAACCGCTAAAAACTCCTTCACTCCAAAAAGAAGTTCAGTCCCGTCATTTACGACTCACATACCAAGGTAAGAGTGATAAACTCTCCACCCATCTGGATCATCAAGATCACAATCCATATCCATCGCTACGTCACCCGACAAGTAATATCACGATCCTAGATCGTCACATCGACCAAAGTCGACAACATCGCAAATCAGATCCACCTAGGATCCACACATGCTCACATAGCTAACAATCCATCTGAAAGCTGATCGTAGGGTCTTACACCCTCAATTAAATCATTCGTCAAATTTCCCCTTGGTGGAAAGATGACCTCGCATTTCACCACCAAATCCAAAATCATACACAACTGCTTGTGTCCAATGACCCCAAGCCAAACATGGGTCCACCTACCAATACACGCTCAATGTACTGGTAGCAACCATCATCCTCTGCCACGGCAGGAAATATGAAGTCAACCCTAATGACTTCGGAATACCAATCATCGGTGTGGAAACGAGCACTCCTCTCGTCTCCCAATCACAACTCTCCCCGAAACGGGAGTTCCAACCATGTTGGAAACAGACATGCTCCCAATGAGATGTCAAGTCCAACCACTGGACTGCCCACGTCCATACCTCACTTGGACCACCACGTGTCCAGAATCAATTCATTACTCGGACCTCACGTCCGTCAATAATCATGTATGCACACACCCCGATTCCGAACGGGAATCCACAACTCTGCCTGGGTGTGCATACCAAACTACCTTCGTCTCACATCTCAACCTCAACAGGTTCAATCCTCAGGTTCCAAGTGATCCACAATCACAAAATTCCACATCAATACCACGAATGGTTTCCCGTCTTTTCCAATTCCAATAATTTCCTTGTACCCTCTGAGGATATTAGAGGTAAACAATCTTACCAATCTCGGAGTTGACAACAACTCCCAAAATCCACCAATACACATGACATAGGGAACAGCATCCCAAGATTCCCCAAATTTCAATCATACCTTTTGATCCATTCATCACTTGTCATCATAAATCTGTTGGGACTTATCCCAACACGACACAACCTCCACTGGATCCCATCCAGTCCAAGACTCAACCACCACTGAGTCGCAGATACCAATCATCTGTTCATCATGACAGAGTCACACCCCAACTGGTGGCTCATCGTCATCACAATTACTGTCACCTGCACCAGCGCTAGTACCAGCACCAACGCACCATCATCAACACTAGTATCAGTACACAGGCATCCATACTAGTATTGGCATAAAGGTATCACCATACCAACATCCATACATAGCACACGAACACCCATGCTAGCACACGAACATCCATGCTAGCACACAGTGTGCAAATTTGTTACCCTGGATCTCCGTTCATTCCGAACGACGATCCCGTAACACCACTCGTACCCCACGACTATGGGTACCTCCAATTTGACCACTGGCACATCAGGATAATGGACGTTCCCTGAACATCCCCTGATCCCCAAGTGTGAAAGCCACACAAAATACCCTCGATAGCCAGTCATCTCGACACAACTGTCGACCAACAGTCATCGTTGTCAAGATCCGTAACCACACCTCACACTAATATTCGAGCCAACACGGGATTCCATATTTTATCTCATAACCGTATCCGTAGATCGAAACCCATAAGACTCACTGGAGTCATCCACATGGTCATCCATGACCTCAGCCGCTCGTCGCAGCACATGTAACGCCCCGGACGTTCTGGAATGTAATATTATTAAATATTGAATAAAATGACGTTTTTACCCCTGTGTTTGTGTGGTCGATTTGTTGACTTTTAGATTTGGAGGTCGAACGGACGTTGAGGGATGACCGTGACGTAGTTCGGGATGTCACGAGTCCATAGACAGGTGGCACGTCCGATTCGGACGCTCGGAGTGAAAGTTATGATGTTCGGAAGTTCGAGGGCATTACCGTAATTTGGGCGTTATAAGGGGAAAAAGTTGACTTTTTGTTTGACAATTGATATCCATTTGACTCGAAGACCGTTATGTTCGTCTCGACGCCCCGAGTACAACGACAGGCGGCACGCTTGAAACGGACGTCGGACGACCGAGTTACGGGTCACGGAAGTTGGAGGGCATTTTGGTAATTTTTGCCCTGGGGGCATTTTGGTAATTTCCGCACGGGGTACTGTTCACCACCGTGGAAAACAGAGCAGCGGTCGTGGGTTTGTGCGTTCAATTGTTTATGGCTTTAGTGGATTGATCAGACGTTTGTTTATGTGAATTGAGGTAGTGGGAGCATGACTGAGTGGCGTGAGCAGGTTGCAGGCACGGGATTGAGTTTAATATGGCCATGGTTTCTGTGTTTGTGGGAAGCAGGTTTCAGAGAAACTCAGCTGGTCTCCCACGAGTGCTGGCCGTTTGAATCGAATGACTGAGTAAGAGAGTGAGGGGGGACTCGGTTGGGTCATTTGGGCATCATTGTGAGGGCTGAGGTTGAGAGAGACGGGAGAAAACAGTTTCGGGTTTTCAGGGGGGAAACTCAGAGTTCAAATCCTACGGGCTTTGAGGTGAAACTAAACACATAGGGAGTCTTCTGGGAGTGTTAGAATCACGACGGTGCTGGAGTTGTCGAGTTTGGAGCCGTTTTGCCCAGGAACCCAAGTCCCAGTTTGAAGGAAAAACCAGTGGAGGGAAAAATGGAAGATCAAATTGTGGGGACTTGCGAGCTAAACTAGGGGCCATTCTAGTCTTCTGGGAGCAAGAGGAAACCAACCACGTCAAATTCGAAGGACGACACCCACGAATTGGCCAGTAACGGAGTGCCCTGGTTCTGAGTATTTTCGAGCTTGAGGACGACGACTTCCCGGTAACGGCGAGACCAATTGACGGTACCATTGTGTTCGTGTAAGTCCCCTTAATCTACTGGTGAAATTAATTTGAGATTGGGGTTAGTTTGGGTGAGTTCCAGAATGTCGATTTGTTCGACTGTTCGAGTTTGAGTTGGGTCGTTTGGGTACTAGTCGAGGTTAACCTTCATTACAGACCTAAAATTAAAGGATTAGGGAAGATAATAGGATCAAAAACGAGAGGAATTGATTGAGAATTGGGCTTGAACTGGTCAGGTTGAATCGCGGGTATCAGACCCGTTTAGCAGGCTGTTCTGGTAAGGGAGATGACACTGTAGCTTGGCGCGTGGTCTTCACGCGCAGCCACTTTGGGCGGCGCGTGACGGCGCGTGTGACGTCAACTCCGGTCACGATCAACATGAGAATTAATCCTTACAGTTTAATTAACATTTTATCTTTAGAGTCCGAATCGATCGGGAGTCATTCGGGATAATTTCGGGAGTCCGGAAGATTAAGTCTTTAAGTTTATTTTCGCCGAAAAATCCGGAAAAATAAGGAAAAATCCTACGAGTTATTTTGGGATGTTTGTAACCCTTCTTGTACGTTTTCACAGGCCCGGACACTTCCGAAGCTACGGAGGAGCGCACGGGACGCGATTGACGTGTCCTAAGACTGTGAGTGGACTCTTTGATTTTTAAATTGGGCATGCATGACTATTTTGCTTATTTATCTCATGGTTTTACATATGATTTTACGATGGTGAGATGATATATCGGTTTTACTTGTTTTCACATTTTTCGAGATAATTATCGTACTTCACGCATTTCGAGATTTCGGTTTTTGCCTATGCATGCGTGATAATTTTGATGAAGTATCTGGTTATGAATATGCATTTTTCGGATTTATGATGTTTGATCATATTGTGAAGAAATTTTCTGGTAATTGCATGTGTTGGAATTTACATGTGAATTCGGGCATGAGTCCTGTTACGATGAGAAATGTTTTTGGAATAATGTTGGAAAAAGATTTGTGATGAATCCTGATTTATTATGTTTAAAAACGGTTTTGGGTTTAAAGACCCGGTTGATGGTTGGATCTGGTTTTGGGTTTAAAGACCCGGTATGTTGATTTTGGGGGCGGGCCCGAAAATTGAGTTTAAAGACTCGTGAGTTTAAAGACTCGATTATTATGATACCCCCGAGGCCTACTAATCGTGTTTTGAGTTTAAAGACTCGTTGATATCCCGGGAAGGCCTAATGTTGAGTTTAAAGACTCGGATGGATCCAACGGCATAATCATGATTATTGATTTATGTTTCACTTGATTTGTGCAAATAATGTTTCAAAATGACGGTTTCTGGAATCTGGTATTATTATATGGTTTTACAAGAGTTATGACGATCCCTGTAACGTTTTTCTTGTGTTTCGGAAAAAGAGTTTTCAAAAGTTTAATACACAATTTTGAATATTTGGTGATGCATGCGGATTACAAAACTGGAGGGCGAACCCGATTTTCGGAAAAACTGTTTTCCTGTTAAACTTATGTTTCGGTCCACTCACACCTTGTTGTTTTAAATTCCCTCCAGGTCGTGGTACAAGCGTGGGGGCAAGCGCCGAGGCAGAGGCGGAGGCATAACGTTTTCCGTTGCGGAGTAGTTAGTTCACAGAGTAGGACTTGTTCTTTAATTTGTTTTGTAATATTGCTCTGTGAAACTGTGGACTTGACGTCCAGTCGCATGTATTTTGTTTAATCTCCCTGGTCTGACAATGGGTGTGTTGTAATTTTAACTAGTCTTCCGGTCTTTTGGGTTCGATTGTCAGACGGGAGCGGGATGCTTCCCGATTATCGAGGCGATAATCGGGGTGGGTCCTGTCAGCACAAATCTTCAATTAAAGTTCACCTTTCCAGTCCATCGATTATAAATTAGGGTTCCAAAATCACACCCTAGGGTTCCACCGAACCCAACTGCCTTCTGCAGTAAAATCCACAACCTGACCAACCCCGCGGTCCTGACATCGTATAGACGTCCAATCCAATCCAATCGTCAACTCAACGTGGGTTCCATCGTGGGTTCCACCACGAAGGTCATCGGCTAACTCCGATGCACCAACCCCCGTACACTAGCCAACACTACTAGGGTCCACAACTTAGACCAATACTCAACTGAGTTTCGCATTTCCAATCAAATGGGGTTCCCTGAACCTAGCTGTGCCCAGTGGTACAACAATCCATCATCACATGACCGAACCGACGGTCCCACATTACCAATTAATCGTATACAACCCCACTTGGGTTGAATCGCAACAATGCACGGCGTATCGGGCCAAACTCACCCAATCTACCGTACAAACCCAAAACTATCTATCAGGTTGACAACGGAACTGCAGCCCAAAGAGACATCACACCCTCGTCCTTCGCGCACAAAAGAGCAAAACCTGCTCTGATACTGTTTGATCCTGAAATGACCAACACGATGAGACCCGCTGGGGGTTCTGGGACCAGCCGCGTGGTGTTTCGGGTCCGCTGGGACGTGGCCGTTCGGCGAGTATCCTGCAAGGACTAGACACCGGTGTGGTGCCGGCCGAAGGGGCTCCGATGCCTAAGTTAGTATCTGAGTGCCGAGAGGCAAGTAAATACAGTGCTATGGATCGGTTCTTAGTGTCTTACCTTTGTGAAGGGTTTCGGGGTATTTATAGTAGCCATAACTGCGGTAGGTGGGCTACTGTTATGGGAGCAGGTGGTGCTTGGTGGCTGGGAGCCGTCTGACAAGCCCTGGATATCCGGAGGAGGCGCCAGCTGGAGTCCCGACCTGCCTCTGTCAGGGAGTTGGTGTGGCAGAGTTGGTTAGGTGACTGTCGCAGCCAGCTGTCGTCTGTTCACTGTCAGGTGCCGAATGGCGGGTCTGCAGTACGGTGCCGGTCGGCGGGCCGTGGGCCGTGAGGGTGCCGATCAGGCGATCGGTCGGCGGCCTTCCTGTCCTGGTGGGACCTGTACTAGGGTGGTCGGTCGATATGGTATCAACATAAGTCCCCTAAGTCTTTGACTGAGGTGGGGTTCCTCGGTCGAGGACTTGATATGACGGCCGGTACCTGTCGACCGACCTGGGCGGTGCGCCCTGCATCCCTAGTAGCCCCCCAAGTCATGGAGCGAGGAAGTGCACCGTATGTCCGATTAGCAAAGGAGCCCCGTTGCCGAGTTCCGGAAGCGGCCCACCGTAAAGACCGAAAGATCGTGGAGAGGCGGCCGTGGGGAATGGCGGGGAGACGTCGGTAGCAGTGTGCTTGCCGACGAGGAGGGGAGGCGTGCCGTCGGGAAAGAGGCCGAGCGGCTCCGGTCGGCAGGCGGTATGAATGCATACCGGTGAGCGACGTACGTATGTACGTATGTAGTTGAAAATGTACGATACCGATGGGTATATAGTAAAAGGTATTCGTAGCCGAAAGGTGGCCGTATCGGCCTGGTGACCTTCAGATCGGAAGCGCGCATCTCGAGGCGGGCACAGGGGCCTATAAAAGGGGCGAAAGCTTTCTGTCTTTTTCACTTTTTGACTCAGAGCATCAGTGGAATAATTGCGAGTGCCGACTGAATTGGAGACTGCCGATCAAGAAGAGGACGCACGTGGAACTAATTCGACCGAGCAAAACGTGGAAAGGTATAATTCCTGCCGTTCGGCATCTATGCTCAGCATGTGTTCCGTAGCGTAGGTGCTTAGTTGTAGCTTCTTTTCTTTTGGTAATTTGTAGATGTCAGAGTCAGAGTCAAACAGTGGATCTGGGGTAAGGTCCCCTCAAGCTTTTGGCGGGGAAACACCGTCCAGTTCGGCAACCGACGGGCCGAGCAGGCGCAGTGGGTCAACGTCCACTAGTGGGTCCACTAGCGGCACGTCGTCGTCCAGCAGTGGTGACAGCCTGGATGAGGCTCTCAGGTTGCCGCGGAAGGAGGTGAGGCAGCAGGACGGGTGCAGCACGTCGGGTGCCGATCGGCCAAGTGAGAGGAGGACGTCTCCCCGTACGCCCCCCGTCGCCACCGTCGATTCTGAGGCGGAAGGTAGCGGTACGGAGACGAGCTCGCCGATGGAACTAGATGCCGATGGCGTGGTGAAGGTGGAGTATGCCGTGGACTACGAGATGAATACCATTCGGCAGTCCGACCTGGACCGGTTCCGGGAGCTGTACAACGTGCCGGCGGAGATTAAGATGACGGTACCCCCGCACAGCAAGAAGCCGAGCAGTCCGCCGGAAGGGTCGACATTATTTTACGTCGACTGCTTTGAACACGGAGTGAGGCTGCCTCTGCACCCGTGGCTCCAGGACATGATGGCAAGGGCGAACCTGGCCTTGGGGCAGCTGAACGCCAACGGCTGGATCATCCTGATCAGCCTGTACACGGCATTCCGATTGGCGGGACTGCCGGAGCCGACCTGGGGGCAACTGTGCGCCCTGTACCGCTTCAAGCGGCAGACCTACGGGTCGGGGTGGTACCAGATGGAGTGCCTGCATAAGAGTGCGCGGGGGGCGTTCATCACTGATGTGCCGACGTCGCAGAAGAGCTGGAGGCATCGGTTCTGCTGGGTAGCGGGGCCGTGGGAAGGGGACATCAGTGGGGTCCGCGCGAGGATTCCCAGTTACTTCCAGTCCGGAGGTTGTTGGTCTACCGTTCGGCTAGTAGGCGTAAGGCGTCAATTGTGGCTACCGAGGCGGAGACTGATGGTGTTGTTGTGTGTGCAGGTCCGTCCAAGGCGACGGTAACAGCAGAGGATTGGGAGGCGTGTAACTTGGTTCGGGAGAAGCTGTCCGACCTGGAACGCAGCCGGTGTGTCCTGAAGCTGCCGTCGAACCTGGTTGCCGTGGGTCTCATCTCGCCACCTGGTAAGCAAGTAGTGCTGAAGTTATAGTATGTAGGCATGCCGGGGCACTAACAGTTTAGTTTTGCAGTGCACCCGCAAGTTGAACAAGCCGCTCAGAAGAAGATGAGTGAGGCGGCGGCGAAGCATGGCTCGGCTGCCAAGGGAAAGGGCAAGGAGCCGGAGGCAACCCCCCCACAGCCGCGGAGGCAAAAGACCGTGGCGTTGAAGCCCAGGGGTGCTGGCCGAGAGGAGCCCCCGTCGGGGTCCAGTATGGGTGTTCGTCCAAATGGGCCGCCGAAGCCGACGAGGCTTGATCCGCGGCAAGGTGCCCAGCAGGCGAAGAGTCCCGTCCTGGGACTGAAGCGGCCCCTCATTGGCGGGCTGGACCAAGCCCAGGAGCGCCAGAGGAAGCTGAAGGCGGCGCGGCTTAGGCAGTCTCCTCCGGCGGCAGGGGTGTCGGAGGGAGAGGGCTCCGACCGTCGACGCAAGAGGGAGGCGGCCCTCAAGGCTCCCGAGGCGCCGATGGAAAAAACCAAGGAGGCCAGGGTGGAGATGCCGCCGCCGGCCAAGGAAAGGGTGCCGAACAGCGTACCCGGCATTGCGGCCGTCTTCATGGATCCCGTGGAGACGGGGGAGGTTGTGAGGTCGGCAAGGCCCGGGGAGGCGTGGGTGCCGGTCACACAGCAGGTGCACAGGTCATTGGCGCCGGTTGTCAATGCTTTTGTGCTCGGCTCCCAGGTGACGCCGGCAGAGATGGAGCAGATCGGTACCGGCTCCCACCCGGGTCGGTTCGCGGCCCTGCTCGCCGAGCAAGCCCATGTGAGTAGTTGTGTGAGTTGGCTTTGGTTTTGGTTTGTATTGATTGGATATATGTTTGCTGACAAGTGTGCATGGTTCGGCAGTGCTTTGGGCAGACCTACGTGGCCCTGCAGAGGGCCTCCCGGCACATACAGAGGATGGAGGCGGAGCTGGACGACGCGCGGCAGAGGGAGGAGAGGCTGCGTGCCCGGGAGAAGGAGGGTCATGCTGCGCGGAGGCGGGTTGCAGAGCTGGAGAAGGAACTCCAGCCGGAGAAGGCCCGGGCAGAGGCGGCCGAGAGGGGAGGCACTTGAGGAGGGGGGTGTCGAATCCCCGTCGGTATAGGTGGCCATGCGCCATGGTGTATCGTGCGGACTGGCGTTGGATGCGTCGGGCCTCGTTGCGGTTGGGCGGGAGTTCGGCCATGGTGAGGTACCGGACAATGGGGTCCATCCAAGAGGCTTCCTGTGTTGCGGCCAGGACCGGTTGCTCGTTTGTGCTTGGGGATGCCAAAAATTCGACGGGAACACGGCGGCCTATCTTGTCGTCGATGGAGGAGGCCAGGCGGGCCAGGGCATCGGCGTGGCTGTTTTCCGACCGTGGTACTTGGATGATCTCGTAGCCGCGGAAGTGGCGGAGTAGGGACCACACTTTTGCCAAGTATCGTGTCATGGAGGCGTCTTTGGCATCATAGAGGTTGTTGATCTGTCGGACAACGAGCTGGGAGTCGCTGTAAATCTGCAGCTGTTGTGCTTGGAGGTCGGTGGCCAAACGGAGGACAGCAAGGAGGGCTTCGTACTCAGCTTCGTTGTTGGAGGCCTGGAACCCAAAACGCAACGCGTACTCCAGCCGTCCGTGGGTAGGCGTGCTGAGGACGAGGCCGGCGCCGGAGCCGGTATGGCAGGAGGACCCGTCCACGTAGAGAGTCCATATCGGTTTGGCGTGGTCCAAAGTGGACGGGGTTGACGACTTGCAAATAGGAGCGGCGGGTGCCGCGATGTTGGGGTCCGAAGTGTCAGGCATGTGCTGCGTTGTGTTGTAAGTGAACTCAGAAAGGAAGTCGGTGATGACCTGTCCTTTGACAGCCGGTCGCGGGGCGAAAGTGATATCGAACTCACTAAGCTCTACCGCCCACTTGATGAGCCGCCCCGAAGCGTCTGGCTTTTGGAGCACCTGGCGAAGCGGTTTGTTGGTGAGGACTAACATGGGATGTGCTTGAAAGTATGGGCGGAGGCGCCGGGCCGTCACAATGAGGGCAAAGGCCAACTTCTCCAGGTCGTTGTACCGGGTTTCTGCGTCCTGGAACGCCTTGCTGACATAGTACACTGGGAACTCCGCGCCGTCCCGACTGGTGACGAGGACGGAGCTGACAGCGGATGTGGAGACAGAAAGATAGACGGTGAGCCGTTCCCCGGTGGTAGGTCGGGTAAGTAGGGGCGCGGTGCTCATGTAAGTTTTGAGAGCTTCGAAGGCAGCGTCGTACGTCGCGTCCCAGTTGATGTGCCAGCCCTGGGTCTTCATGACCTTGAAGAATGGTAGACACTTGTCTGTCGCCCGAGAGATGAACCGGGTGAGAGCGGCGATCCGGCCAGTAAGGGTTTGGACTTCCTTGAGTGTGCGCGGGGGCTTCATGTCCAGGATGGCCTTGATTTTTTCGGGGTTAGCCTCGATTCCCCGCTGGCTGATCATGTAGCCGAGGAATTTTCCAGAGCGGACACCGAAGACGCACTTGGCGGGGTTGAGCCGCATCTTGTATTGCTTCAGGACCTGGAACATCCTGTGGAGGTTAGGTACGTGCTGGTCGGCTGTCCGGCTCTTGACGAGCATATCATCTACGTACACCTCCATGGTTTTGCCAATCTGATCCGCGAACATGAAGTTGACAAGCCGTTGGTAGGTGGCACCGGCGTTCTTGAGCCCGAAGGGCATAACATTGTAGCAGTAGACTCCTAGATTGGTGCGGAAACTGGTGTGGATCTGGTCGTCGGGGTGCATCCGGATTTGGTTGTAGCCAGAGTACGCATCCATGAAGCTGAGAAGTTCATGGCCAGCTGTGGCGTCGACCAAAAGATCGATCTTAGGAAGCAGGAAGCTATCCTTCGGGCAGGCTTTGTTGAGATCCGTGAAGTCGATGCACATCCGCCAGGCTCCGGAGGGTTTCTTGACGAGTACGACGTTTGCGACCCATGTGGCGTAAATGGCCTCGCGCACGAAGTGAATGGTGCTGAGCCGAACGATTTCTTCTTGCATGGCCAGCTGTCGTTCTGCGTCATAAGTCCGCTGCTTCTGGGTGACTTGTTTGAAGGAGGGGCTGATGTTAAGCCTGTGGCAGATGACATCCGTGGAGATGCCAGGCATGTCGGCGTAGGACTAAGCAAAAACCTCGCTGTTGTCCCGGAGGAATTGGATGAGTTGTGTCCTGATTTCGGGAGCGAGGGTGCTTCCAATCTTCACTTGCCGCTCGGGGTTATGCGGGCAAAGGGTGATCAGCTCCGTATCCTCCACGGGTTGCGGCTGCGAGACAGTGGAGAGGTCGCGCGGGTCCTCGGGGGGACCTGCCCGCATTTGTTCAAGGAGCTCGGAGTCGACAGGGTCGGCCTCGTAAGCAGCCTCGGCGACGGTCATGGTCTCCCGCTTGTTGTATGGGTTGAGCTTTGTCAGGGCGGTCTGATAGCAGGAGCGGGCGAATTGTTGGTTACCGCGGACTTGGCCAGTGCCCATGACGGTCGGAAACTTCATGAGAAGGGCCCGGGTGGAGATGACGGCACTGAGCTGGTTGAGGAGTCCTCTTCCCAAAATGACGTTATAAGCAGTGGGGCAGTCGACTACCAGGAAGGTGGTGATGGCGGTTGCGATCTTGGGCGCGCTCCCCAGGGAGATAGGCAGGGAGATGGTGCCAAGGGGCATGACGGAATCGCCCGAGAAGCCGAGTAGCGGGGAACCAGCATGGGTGAGGTCCGTAGAGTTTATGCCCAACTGGTTGAAAGTGTCCATGAAGAGGACGTTCACAGAGCTACCCGTGTCCACCAGGATCCGCCCAACATCGAAATTGGCAATCTGAGCGCGGATGATCAATGGGTCATCGTGGGGAAAGATAACTCCCCGCTCTTCTTCCTCGGAGAAAGTGATGGGCGTCCATCCTGCCCGGGCGATCTTAGCCGCGCGTCCATCCGTGATGTTGAATATCTGGTGGTTGGACGTCGTGGCGCGCAAGAAGTTCTTCTTAGCCCGATTGGAGGTGCAGGAGGAAGAGATGGTAGGGCCCCCGCTGATCGTGTTGATCTGTGGCAGTCCCTGTCCGGGGCGTGCGTGTTGGAGGAACTGGTTGATCTTCCCCTCCCTTACGAGTGCTTCCACAATGTCGCGGAAAGCCACGCACTCGTCGATGGTATGGCCATTGAACTTGTGGTACTGGCAGTACAAGTTGGATTGGACGCCCGGGCGGGGGCCGGGTGGTCGTGCCCGTGGCTTGGGGATGGTGTCCTCAATGCTCATCAAGACGTTCTCGAGGGAGGTGTTCAGGATTGAATAGGTTTCGTACTTTGAGGCTGGCCCCGTGTAGGGTTTGCCTGCTTGGTGGTGGCCTGATCCCTACCCCTTGTTGTGGTACTTGTCCCTCCCACGATGGTCATTGTTGTACGTCCCTTTCCGCTTACTGGAGTGTGAGTCAGATCGGGGATCTGTATGTGCGTTATTGGTCGGCGGAGGCGACCGCGCCTGCCGGTTACTGGGAGGTGGAGGGCGCGAGCCATTTACGTCAGGCCGGGATGCGACCTGGGGAGAGTTGAAGTGCTCCGCTTTGGCGTGTATTGCTGCCTGTCGCATGAGTTCGTTGTAATCGTCCCAGCCCTGGGTAAAGGCATGGTACTTGAAGGTGGACTCCCGCAGCCCGTTGCGGAAAGCGCGGTAGGCGGCCTTGTCGTCCGTCTCGTGGCATTTGGAGTATTCCAGGCTGAAACGAGCGGCGTATTGGCGCAGGGGCTCGCTATCTCCCTGCCGGAGGGTTCCCAAGTCTTCGGTTGTGAGCAGTCGATCCGTCTGGATCATGAACTGGTTCAGGAAGACCGTGTGTAGGCGGTCGAACGAGTCGATAGACTGTGGTTCCAGGCGATAGAACCAATTGAGTGCGGCCCCAGTGAGGGTAGAGCTAAAAATCAAGCACTGCGCCTCGTCAGAGAGATTCCTGAAGGCGAGCGCTGAGTTGTAATTGTTGATATGGGTGTCTGGGTCGCCTTGTCCATTATATGGAGCAATTTTCAGGGGCTTGACCTCCGTCTCATGGCGGTACCGCATGATGCGGTCCGTGAAGGGACCAATGTTGGGCCGGGGTCTGGGCAGTGTCCCAACCTTGGGTCTGGCGGCCTCCAATTCCCGCACGCGCTGGAGGAGTTCCCGAATCACCTCGTTTGATTGGTCGGGTCGATCTGCCCCAATCGGGTGGTCGCCAATTGGATGATTTGCGCTGCCGCCTCTGGGCTTCTCGGGTTGTACCGGTCGCCGCCCGGACGAGGCCGTGGTTGAGCTGGCGTTGTCTTCCGGCTGGTGCCTGCCGATCGGCGAGGAGGGATTACCCTGGGGCTGAGGGGAGAGCGGCGGGGGCTGCGTGGGTCGGCGTGCCGATCCAGATCGTGACCGGGCACCCTGGGATAGCACGGGAAGGGGCGGTTGCGCCTGGATGCGGGGGTCGTGAGTCGGGTAAGTCAGGCGATTAGCCGGGGCCTGTGTCTGTCTCTTGTCGAGCAGTTCGCGAGCGTCACGGTAGATCTGCGTTCCCGAGGGGCCAGGCAGGTCGGTCTGGTGGAAGAGCAAGCGCCCGGAGGCCTCCGGCCGGCAGGTGTCACTGATCTCGACCCGGCAGGCGTCGAAACCCCGCCGACGCGACGCAGCGGCCAAGGCCCGTTTGGTTGCCTCCCGCTGTTCCTCCAATTCCTCACGTGTAGATTGCAGGATGGCCAGGGTGCTTCCGTGCTGCTCCCCCCACACGTGGTTCCTGCTTTCGATGGCAGCATTGCTCTTCCTGAGTTCGTCAACCTCCAACCGGAGGGTTCTCAGCATCTCGAGCATGTCATCGGAAGGTAGGCCGGCTCGGGTTCGGTTGCGATCTCCCTGGGGAGTGTTGTTGAGCTCACCGTCATCCCGTTTGGCAGACATTGTTCGTCGGCAGCGGGTTGAGCAACGGTATGTGAGTGAGTGGGTGTTTACAATTCTTTCCCATAGACGGCGCCGCCCAGGTCGCACCGCCCAGGTCGGTCGACAGGTACCGGCCGTCATATCAAGTCCTCGACCGAGGAACCCCACCTCAGTCAAAGACTTAGGGGACTTATGTTGATACCATATCGACTGACCACCCAAGCACAGGTCCCACCAGGACAGGAAGGCCGCCGACCGATCGCCTGATCGGCACCCTCACGGCCCACGGCCCGCCGACCGGCACCGTACTGCAGACCCGCCATCCGGCACCTGACAGTGAACAGACGACAGCTGGCTGCGACAGTCACCTAACCAACTCTGCCACACCAACTCCCTGACGGAGGCAGGTCGGGACTCCAGCTGGCGCCTCCTCCGGATATCCAGGGCTTGTCAGACGGCTCCCAGCCACCAAGCACCACCTGCTCCCGTAACAGTAGCCCACCTACCGCAGTTATGGCTACTATAAATACCCCGAAACCCTTCACAAAGGTAAGACACTAAGAACCGATCCAGAGCACTGTATTTACTTGCCTCTCGGCACTCAGATACTAACTTAGGCATCGGAGCCCCTTCGGCCGGCACCACACCGGTGTCTAGTCCTTGCAGGATACTCGCCGAACGGCCACGCCCCAGCGGACCCGAAACACCACGCGGCTGGTCCCAGAACCCCCAGCGGGTCTCATCGTGTTGGTCATTTCAGGATCAAACAGATACCACTTGACACGACCCATCCCAATCCCCCCGGGATTACCATGGAATGTGACGTGCTCCCGTCTGACAAGAGGCGCCAGACAAGGGATAACCGATTGCCATTGCCCAAACGGGCTTCCAGAGTGCGTAAGGATCGATGGAGGAGGTGTGCGATGCTCAAGTCTCTGCTGTAGTCGTATCCGGAATCAACCTGAAGGGCATTGAAAACAAAAGCTGTGAGTGGACGAAAATAAACAAGTCTGTTAAAAACATTTATAAGACATTTATGCCCCTCAGTAAAATCATATGCATGCACCAAAACCAATAATCCCATATTTATTTAGAAATAACCATTAGGGCCTTAGCCCGGAAACCAAAGCATAGTTTCAATTTCCAAAAGTAAATCCAAGAGTTATTTCATAAATCCAGTAATATGAACCATAAGGCATATAATATAAACCATAACCATTATTTTAGCCACTGTACTATACACTCCAATCCGACATCCCTGATGTCTGACGTCCCTAACGTCAATAAGGTCACAATCACAAGGTTACGCGTGCCACTCGGGTCTCAATTTCCGAGTTCATTCCCCGAACCCCGTTCGGGTACAGCATCCCCGATGCTTAGCGTCATAGACGCTGGACGTACTAGACGTCCGTGACCTCTCCGGGGTACCTCATCCGGAGGAGACAATATAATATGGAAGGATTTATACAGTGCAGTACTAAATACATTTTATAGATATCCACATGCAAAACATATAGGTATACATAGATAAAATCCGAACCATTCGTTACGTTTCATCAAACGGGTCTCATGCCCAAATACCGTGAAACGTGCCATAACCGAAATATCATCAAAACCATTTATAGATTCCAGCATGTGAACATATATAAAATGTAAACCAGGAAACATTTATTCAATTCCATTTTAGGGTCCCCAACCCGCAATCACGTGTAGAAATCAACTGGGCCCCTGGCCCGATTTCACAAGTTAACTGGGCCCCTGGCCCGATCCACATGTTAACTGGGCCCCTGGCCCGATTTCATAGTTCAACTGGGCCCCCGGCCCGATTTCACAAGTTAACTGGGCCCCTGGCCCGATCCACATGTTAACTGGGCCCCTGGCCCGATTTCATAGTTCAACTGGGCCCCCGGCCCGATTTCACTTTATTCAAGTTCGTAACCGTTTCATGAAATCATATTCAACCACATTTATGGAAATCGGTGAAAATCCAGAAAATCTCGGTTTACGTGCAAATACGTAATTCACCTCGAAATACGTGAAATCATTTTAAATTCACCGATATCCAAAGTAAATCATTTAATCATAATTATAAAAATCATAAAACAGTTATGCATGCATCGAATTTATGAAACCAATGTCCACTCACAGACCGTTTAACCGAGCGCCTTGATACGCGTGCCATAGGCCTTCCCGGGCCACAACACTATCACCGGGACTCCCAATCCTGTTCAAATCAATTTAGAGGATCACTAACCTCATTATTAACATCCTATTCAAGTCCCGTAATTTTCCCGAATTTTTAAGTATTTTTAAACTGGATTTAAAACCTTCGGACATCCCGAACAATAACGAAACGGGATCCGATCGACACGAAACCAACGCCAAAATGTTCGTTACATTAAATAGGACAGCAGTCATGTTGACCTCACCTCGAGATTCGTGCCCACGCGCCGTCACGCGCCGCCGTGAGTGGCTGCGCGTGAAAGCCACGCGCCTGCTACAGTGACTGCTACAGTCACCATCCTCGCCCGTTTCTCTGGTAAACGGGTTGAAAAACCCGCGATAGGATCCGGTTCCAATCCTACCAATTCGACACTGATTCCATCAATTGAGCATTCAATTAGTTTCGGTATAAGTTCAATTAGGGTTGTGTAACAACAATTACTTGAAACATTACCTAAATCCTCACGATCAAGGATGAACAATCGAAGGACCTCCGGCCACTGTTCATCATTCGAACTCCCTCAATTCCACATGATTTCCCCAAATTGATTCATCAAGAAGCTTCATTGATCACAGGTAAACCTTTCCCCCAACTCAATTGGATCAATTCGTGGCTCAAACTCCACGACTCAAACTCCATTCCTCGAAGAACAGCCGTCACTGTGCAACCATGGAAGTCTGCCAATTTCCAACGGTTTCTTCCAATTGATGGACCCAGAAGCACCGTGGGATCCTTAGAAACATAATCCCCACATCAATTACACCATTTGATCGCTCCATGATCACGACACAACCTCGATTTTCTTCCTCTGTCACCAAGCTCGTTCAGAGCCAAAACGGCACCAATTCCTCTCGTTTTTGATCTGGTTCCACTCGTCTCAACCTCAGGAAGCTAACTCGAGCTTCAATTCCACTCCTCACGGCTCAATTCTTCCAATTCGATTTTTTTCCTCCCAAAAACCATATTTTCGAATTCCAGCTCCCAGCTCACTCTCAAACTCCCGTGTTTACCCAGTTGAGTTAGCCTCAACAAGCACTCGATTTTGCCCTCAAAACCAGTTAGAGATGGCAGCTAACACTCTCCAATTTTTCTTCCCAAATTTTACACGGTTTGAAGAACAAAGGAGATTAATGGTGGAATTAAAGATAATTAGGATTAATTAATTAATTAAACATCATAATTATGTCTTCCCAAAAACATGGGATCTGGTTTAATGCCTGATTTTAGGGGATGGGTGACACTTGTCACTCATCCAAGTGTGTTCAGTCACCGGGTACTGTTCATTATAATATTATTATTTTAATCGGAGCCTCGGTTCGTAAATTCGTTTCCTTGACCATAACTTCGTCGTCGAATCTCCGATTTTGGCATGCCACCTGTCGTTGGATTCGTATCGACGATACCTACGTAACGGTCCTTGGCCCTCGTCCATCGGACCTCCCGATCAAAAAGTCAACATTTGGCCCCTAATATGCCAAATTACGAAAATGCCCTTGCACTTCCGTACATCATAACTTTTACCACGAACGTCGGAATCGAACGTGCCGCCTGTCTATGAACTCGTGACGTCCCGAACTACGTCACGGTCATCGGTCAAAGTCCATTTGACCATCCGAAATAAAAGTCAACGTTTTGCCCACGCCTAGGGGCAAAACGGTCATTTTGCACAATTCGTCCGAAATCGCCCAACTAATCCCAGATTAGTAAATCATAATTAAATATTATTAAATCCCGATATTCGGGACGGGTCGTTACACGGACCGTATGATGACTCAGGAGCAGGATTGCTATGATTGACGTCAGGCACGTCAGACATCAGGGATGTCAGATATATGGACCCGGAGAGACCCCGGGCAGCACGCGTAGCTTATGAAACCGTGAGATATGACGTCAGGGACATCAAGCGTCTGCGACGCTAAGCATCTGGGATGCTGGTGATGGTAATGGTAAAATATGGATTAATGAATTTATGAAATGGCTTTTCGGTTGGATATGTGTTATGTGGTAAAATGGATTATTGGTTATGAAATGGTATGTCGGGTCGGGGACCCTAAATGGTTTGGAATTTATGGATTTATATGTATGGCTTTGGGCGGTGGCCCACATGGTTTTAATATGTATGGTTGTGGTATTCCACTGTTTTGGGCTGAGTTCCCACACTTGGTTTTTGGTTAACGGTTTCTGGGCTAAGCCCCTAAGGGCTCGGTTGAGCAAACATTTTGGTTACTGGTTTTTGTGGCATGCATACGTTTTTATTGGAGGGCATAAATGTCTTATAAATGTGTTTAATAAACTTATTGGTTTTGTCCACTCACAGCTTTGGTTTTAATGCCCTTCAGGTTGATTACGGATGCGATTGCAGCAGAGACTGGGACATTGCACACCTCCTCCATCGATCCTTGCGCACTCTGGATGCCCCGTTGGGCAGTGGCTCTTGGTTATCCCTTGTCTGACACCTCTGGTTGGACGGGAGCAGGGCACATTCCACGGTAATCCTGGGGGGATTGGGATGGGTCCGGTCAGGGCCCGTTTTCATTAAACCCTTGCATGCTTAAATGTTTTCTGATTTACTTATATGTTCACATGCTGGAATCTATAAATGGTTTTGATGATATTGAAATTTCGATTATGGCACGTTTCACGGTATTTGGGCATGAGACCCGTTTGATGAAACGTGACGATCGGTTCAGATTTTACCTATGTATACATATATGTTTGCATGTGGATATCAATAAAATGTATTTGGTACTGCACTGTATAGATCCATCCATACTATACTGTCTCCGCCGGATGAGGTACCCCGGAGTGGTCACGGACGTCTAGAACGTCCAGCGTCTATGACGCTAAGCATTGGGGATGCTGTAACCTAACAGGGTTCGGGGATTGAACTCGGAATTGAGACCCGAGTGGCACGCGTAGCCTTGTGATTGTGACCTTATTGGACGTCAGGGACGTCAGACATCAGGGATGTCGGGATTGGAGTGTATAGTGCAGCAACTCAAATTATACTTATGGATTTATTTCATGCCTTATGGTTCATATTATATGACTTATGATTTTAAATACAGTTGCATGCATGTTTGGAAAACGGAGGGGTAAATTATATGTTTTACTTATCAAATGATTTTATAAACTTGAGTTTCGGTCCACTCACCCTTAATGTTTTTTGTCAGGACCCACCCCGGTTTCACCCCGAAACCCGAGGTAAATCCCGCTCCCGTCTGACTCCCCGACACAACACCTAAGGAACACTTACTCGAACCCAGTCAAACGCAGGAGTAATTAAAAACAATGTCCCGAAGGTAGCATTTACAAAACATAGCACGAACATACAAGGAGAACAAAAACCGATAACTACACGCACACGGAAGCCTTTAAACTCTTCTAGGATCCCTCACGTCGCTTCTATGCCTCAGACTCTGCCTCGACGTCAAGACCCCGCGCTCGCTCCACAACCTGGAGGGCCATTTAAAACAGAAAATGTGAGTGGACCAGAAGGTACAAAAGTTCAAAAACCATTTTATAAGAAAACCGAGTTAAACCCTCCGTTTTGAAATCACATGCATAACCAGCAGTTATAAACACATTTATAACATAATCATTATAAACATCATAAGAAACAGAAACACTATAAAAGAGCATAAGAAACCATAATATGAGTATCAGAAACCGTATCAAAACCATAACCACCAAATCATCATTTTCCCGATCAAACCTGCTGGACCTATCCGAGTCTTTAAACTCCCGAGTCTTTAAACTCAATCCAGGCCTTAATAATATCCGAGTCTTTAAACTCCCGAGTCTTTAAACTCAAGGCCTACGGGGGAAAATCAATATATATCCGAGTCTTTAAACTCCCGAGTCTTTAAACTCAATCCGGGTCTTTAAACCCAATATCCAGATCCAGCAAATCCAATCTCAAAATCATTTGAAAACCATTTACCAATCCACATCCAAACCCGAATCCGAAATCACTGGTCTGAAGCCCTTCCGGCATCCAGAACCGTCATTCCGAACCCAAATCCGGAGTCCACTTTCCAACTTTACACCAAAGTCCAATGGTCAATTTCGATTTCAAAACCAAAACCTTGATTCTCAAAAGCATGTTCCAAAATCCCTTGAAATCCCGAAAACATTTCCAAAATTACCCTTTTCTCGAAAAGCGTGCCAAAACCGTCTTTTTCTCGAAAAACGGGTAATAATGCAAAACCAACCAAACATATTCGATAAACATAAAATCATGATTAAAACCATAAAACCATTATAGAAAGCAGTTATGCATGTTCAAGTTTAGAGAAGGGGTCCACTCACAGTACTGAGCCCTACTCGCGTCCCGAACGTCCAGCCCGTTCCTCGGCTTCCTCGGGAAACCCCGATCCTGTCAATCACCGTCAAATTACGTCACTAATACGTCTACCAACACTCTCCTAAATGCCCTCAAAAATCCCCGGACCGAAGACTTAAAACCCCGGGACCCTACACATTCACCCTCGCGGAACTACACTCGAACGACTTCCGATTAACCCGAAACCAACTCCATTGAACTCACCACAACTCCTAGACCAAAAGTCATGTTGACCGTTTTCCCCATCGCCGCCGCACGCGCCCCCACGCGCCGCCCAAAGTGGCTGCGCGTGGCCCTCACGCGCCTGCTACAGTGTACCGTCTTCCTCAGACAAACCCGGTTCGCCACAGTGGTCTGCAACTCAGACCGGCGTCAGCGGTTCACCGCCGTACCTGCACGATTTCCTTCCCTTTCTTCACCTAAAGCTTCGTCCAGTTCCAATATAACCATTCCACAGCTCCTCAGACCTCGACACCGCCTCAATCCCGTCGACTAAAGCTCGAACCCAGACGGCCAACAACCCCTGTTTCACGATCCAGCCACCCAGCTCACCACCCTTCACGGTGGCTTCACCAAACTCTGCCCTGAACCTCACTGAACCTAACCCAACTCACCTAGACCTTCGACTCAACCCCAATCGTCACGACTTACCGTTCGAAGTTCACTGCCGAAACAGGGTAAAAGAGACCCATCTTCGACTGAGCTCCGCCGTGTACCTCCCCGTCACGGCGACCAACCTAGTCGACGCCTAGGACTCTCCTGAACCTCGCCCTGACCTCCAATTCCCTCGACTCTCACCCTAGACCCACAACTTCCACGTTGAACCTCAACGGAAAACAGAGTACCAAAACGGAGATGAGGGAATTACCAGTTTCCTGCTGCCGCCGTGAGCTCCTCCTGGGCTGGTCGACTCCTCGCAACCCGCACGACACCACCACAATCTTCGTTGCACCGTGCACGGCCACCGCACCACCACAAGCCCTCAATCTTCTCCGTTTTCCCCCCTGAGTTCCTCCCTGGTTCCCGTGGCTCCCCACTTGCACACACCACAATTCCTCACCTCCCAACCGTCTCAACTGCTCTCTCTCACTCTCTGATCACCCTCACACACTCACCATTCATCAACACACACACCACCGCCCTCAATTCCCTTCACGATCTCCCTCTGTTTTCTGTTTCCTTCTGCGCACAAACATGAACACGGGCACGGGTACACCCTAAAAATAGAACCGTGCACACACCTTAGAATCCCCCAGAACCCACTACACACTTGCCACATGTCACCATCCCATCCATCCTTATCTCACCTGATTAACTCCAGCCGTCCATTCCTTCTCTCTCTGCACAAATCCCCATAAACCCAAAAAGACTAAAATACCCTTCTGTTTAACACATTTTTACGGTTTTACCGAAACTTTCTAGACCCGTAACTCTCGCCTCGTAAGTCCGATGAACACGTGCCGCCTGTCATCGAACTCAGGTCGACAAGAACTATCTAACCATCCTAGGTCAACCTACCAAAACTCAATTATTCAAAAAGTCAACTTTTCCTCCTATTTTACCAAAATTACGGTCATGCCCTCAACCTTCCGAACATCACAACTTCCTCCTCGGATGTCGGAATCAGGCGTGCCACCTGCCTATGGATTCGTGACGTCCTAAACTACGTCCTGGTCACTGGTCAATCTCCAATTGACCACCCGAAATAAAAGTCAACATTTCTGCCCGACCCAGGGGCAAAAGCGTCATTCTAAGTTCCCGGACCCCTCGGGACCACCTAACCCCTGATTAACCTTACTAATCACACCTTAAACACTCTACTTATCCCAATTCTCGGAACGGGTTGTTACATTTTTGGTAACCCCTCCGGGTCGTGATACTGAGGTAGAGCAGGAACCTGAGGCTGAGGCATAGATCTACTTCTGCGTACCTGAACCCCTGTTGGGTGGTTTACCCGCAGGTTTACTTTAGAGTCGTGCTCGCAACTTGTAATTTTGGATTTCATCCCTTGTCTGACATCTGTTTAATTCGGATTTGTTGTATAACTTTAATTTGGTTATTTATGCATTTGATGTTTTGAGGTTAAAATTGGTATGAATTATTGGGTGTCAGACGGGAGCAGGGCACGCCCCCTTGTGGTCCCTGTGGGATCGGGGCGGGTCCTGTCATGTGACACGTGTCGGCTGATGAGTGGTCCACGTCACCTGACAATCTGACAAGTGCCACGTCATCATGCCACGTCACCACCTTCAACCACTCGACGGGTCGACCCGAACCCTACAACCGGGTCGCCGTGACCCGCGACTTGATCCGGCCGGTTCTCCGCCGTCCGGCCACCAAAATCGTTCCCGTTTGTCCCATTCTCTTCGTCTCTCCCTAACCTAGAGTTCTAGGACCTTAGAATGAAAGGGTAACATCAAAAACTAACCCTTCAAGATTGGCTATGGCGGGTGAGTTTTCCCCCGCCGTTCACGGCCGTTCCAGGCCACCCCAATCCCCAAAACCAATCCTACTGACCTCCTAGGACTACCTGCAACCTAACCCAATCCTTGGAATCAGCTAAAAACCATTAAAACACAATTTCAAATTTTTGAAGTTTTCTTACCTCACGGGTTCGGCTCCGCCGTGTCCTCCGCCGCCTGCCACCGTCCAGCCTCTCAGCCCTCCACCTCTCACACTCCTCACGATCATATTATCTCCTAGGGAATGATGGTATGTGTGTGTGCTGCTTGGAGAAAAATGAAGAAAATGGTGAAGGGGGGGTTTCGGGTTTTAGGAAAAACAAAGAAGAATGAAGTGATGATAAAGATGGTGAAGGATGAAGGATGAAGGCTGATCGGATGTGAGGGAGATGGGATGGACGGTGTGGATTTAAAAATGAATTAGGAATGGATGGTTAGGATTAATGGTTGTTAGGTTTAATTATAAAATAATTAAAATAATAATATTTTATTATATAGATCCACCAATTGAGGGAGTTAGCCAATAGGATGAGTGACACTTGTCACTCATCCATGGGACCCACTAAAATATCTGCCCAATCAGATTTCGCCAAATCATCCCCATCTCGAAGTTCGTGCATAGTGAAATCGAACTTCCGTGACCCATAACTCTCTCGTTCGAAGTTCGATTTCAGTGTGCCGCCTGTCTATGGATTCGTATCGTCCTTATCTACGTAACGGTCTTCGGCCCTCGGCCATCGGACCTGTTGGTCAAAAAGTCAACATTTGACCTCATTTAACCAAAATTACCAAAATGCCCCTAAACTTCCGAACGTCATAACTTCCTCCTCGAATGTCGGAATTGAACGTGCCACCTGTCTATGAACTCGTGACGTCACGAACTACGTCACGGTCATCGGTCAAAGTCCATTTGACCGCCCGATTGAAAAGTCAACGTTTTGCCACCACCAGGGGCAAAACGGTCATTCGCATCGTTCGTCCGATTTCGCCCAACTAATCACGGATTAGCCTCACTAATCATGATTAGTCACTAATCTAATCCTGGAATTTCGGACGTGTCGTTACAGGGTGAGCTTCTTCTTCACCAATGTAGGCATATTTGAGGTGGGATGGAAGTGGTTTGATCTCTAGCTTAGGGGCTTGAATAATTGAGGGAATCAGGTGAGCTGCAGAGGGTAAAAGTGGTTCAATGGAAGGTGTCATGGAGGATGGGTATGTGTTCAAAACTTCTAGAGCAGCAACCTCTTCCATTAATGCATATTCCTCTTCAAATTCATCTTGCGGGTGAGTTAACGCCACTTCTAATGTATCACTAGATTGGGTCTGCAAAAATCTAGAAACCACCAAAGAATCCAACTTATCAACATATAAACAATCCAATGTACAGTCATAGTGAGCGGTCTATTATGTACATCAATTACAGTCTTTGCTGTCGCCATGAATGGTCTTCCAGGCAAGATTGGTAGGTCACGGTCATGTACGGGAACCTCGCCCATATCGAGAACTACAAAATCAGCAGGCAAGATTAGTTTATCAACTTGAACTAGGATATCCTCTACAATACCTCTAGGATACTTGACTGAACGATCAGCAAGTTGAAGTGAGATGGTGGTCTTCTTTAGCTCCCCCAAACCTAATTGTAAGTACACTGAGTATGGCATCAGATTAATGCTTGCCCCAAAGTCAAGCATGGCCTTCTCAATGATTATGTCTCCAACGGCGATGTTAATGCAGAAGCTGCCTGGATCTTTCAATTTTGGTCGTAGTTTCCTTTGTAGCACAGCACTAACATTTTCACTCACCACAACCTTCTCATTAGGTCCATATTTTCTCTTATGGCTATTCAGCTCCTTGAAAAACTTCCCATATGCAGGCATGTTCCTAATCACATCAAGCAAAGGAAAATTAATGTTCACTTTACTTAATAGATCATATATTTCCTTAAAAGACTTATCTTGCTTGCTTTTAGCAAGTCTTCCAGGGAAAGGAACTGGTGGTATATAAGGATTTTCAGCCTTGTGAAGTGGCTGATCAATTTGGTCTGAGCTTGCATGACATAAATTCTTTGGTTGCTTTTCCCTCTCCGTTTGGTCTCTCATGTTCTTCTCTTCAGTAGCCCCTGCATTCATTTCAGATTTGGAGTTAGAATCATCATTATTAACACCATTATCAACCATCTTACCAATCCTAAGCATTGTAATTGCTTTAGCTTGCTCTTGATTCTTTTGAATCACAAGTGGTTGGCTTGGCAATTTTCCAGGTTCCCTTTGATTAAGAGCTTCTGCAATCTGCCCTAGTTGAGTCTCCATCTTATTTAGAGCTGCAGAATGGTTTTGAAGCATGCGACTTGTTGATTGTTGGAATTGCAAAGTATTCTGGGCAAGCAGCTGCACAGTGTCCTCGAGTGAATTGTTGGCTTTCGGTTGGAAAGAGGAACTGGCTTGATTCTGAATATTGTTGTTGTTGCTCCATGAAAGATTGCGATGATTCCTCCAGCCGGGAATGTATGAGTTGGAGAATGGGTCATTCCTTGGCCTCTGATTATAGGAGTTTGTGAAATTGACATGTTCTTGTCCAATTTCTGGATAGGTGGATCCCGTAGGGTTGTCACATGTAGTATGATCAAAGGCTTCACATACCCCATATGATTCCTTCATGTTAGACCTTGGTTGGGCAGCAACTAATGCATCCAACTTCTTTGCTAGTATCGATATCTGAGCACCAAGTTTAGCATCGTTAGAACCACTAATCTCATAAATTCCAGCTTGCTTACCTCTGGTGTCCATGTGTTGAGTTTCCATGGCAATCTGTTCGAAGAGAGTACAAGTCTATTCAGGAGTCTTGTTCTTCATGGAACCCCCTGCAAAGTTTTGTAACAATGTTCTTGCTTGAGAGGGTTAGTCCTTTATAAAAAATACGCATTTGTAAGTTTAAAGGAATTCCATGATGGGGGCATTGGAGAAGTAACCCAATGTATCGTTCCCATGCCTCTGAGAACGACTCATCAACTTGTTGTGTGAATGTCATGATTCGATCCCTCAACATATCCGTCTTGTTTGTAGAAAAGTACTTCTCTAGGAATTTCTTTTGAATGTCAGCCCATGTGGTTAGTGATCTAGGCCTCAGAGAATTAAGCCAATACTTAGCTCTTTCCTTCAATGTGTAATGAAACACTCTCATCATCAATTGCTCTTCCGATACATCTGTCAAAGGAAAAGTACTCACTACGTTAAATAACTCTTTTAAATGTGTATGTGGATCTTCGTTAGGTAAACCATGAAAAGAAGGAAGCATATTAAGATGAGAAGATTTCAGCTCATAGTTTCGGTCTTGGACAGGGAGAGTAATGCAAGAAGGATTGGTGTCAATGGTTGGGATATCAAGGTCTCCCATAAGGGTCTCTTCTTCTGCCATCTCTACCTCTTCCTCAGATTTAGTGCCAACACTCTCAGACTCGGACAGATCCTCAATTGAAAGGCTTCCGTATGGCTCTAACGTAGTAAGCTTTGCAGCTTAGAGGTTCTCTTCTAGGATGTTCAGACTTGGTTCCCCTCGGATTGGTTTGTGTCCCACTGGTCTGGAAAGCTTTCTTCTCGCAGATTTGACTTGTTCCACAAGATTACTAGACATAAACTACTTGAAAATGAAGCAAATAAAACAAAATTAAGTAAATTAGAACTAAAACAGAAAATGAAAAATGGAATAGGAAAAGGCACGTTATGCTAAGACTGAATCAGTCCCCGGCAACGGCGCCAAAAATTGTTGTGTCTTCCAAGTGCACAAGTGGCGCACAAGTAAGGATGTCGAACCCACAGGGACTGAGTAGACTTAAGCAGAAACTAGCCTTAACCTATTCTATGTGAATGCAACTAAAGAAGAAAATTGAAGTTCAGGTCTTTGATTTGGTTGAATTAGTAACTGATTTTCTGTTGAGAGAAGTAAGCAGAGAATATACTAAATAAGGAAGAAAACTGATGATTAAGAGGCCTAGGGTCTTGACTTCACCACTACAATTCAATTCCATGTAAATTAAACCGAGCACAAATCAGTTCTACTAGATAGCTTCATGGGTTCGTTTTCACTTACTTATGGTCAGTCGTGGGTGTCCGATCAAACCAAGTTCCTTTAACCTTAATCTAGATGTGGTGTCCAACATAGATTTCAATCAAAGAACCAATAAGAACAAGAAAACAATAGAGCCAAATAACTCCATGGAATGGGTATCTTCTTAGGATATTAGTCATTCCATTACAGATCATCCAAACAAAGGCATGGGTGTCTACTCAGTATTTGGATAAGAAAACTAACAAACAATCTCAATGGTGATCAGACATCAAAATAGAATGTTAAGTATCAATAGAGCATAGTAATTGAATCATGAAACACATCATGAAACTGAAAATACTTAAGTTCAACACATGGAATAAAAATTGCAGGATTACATCAAAACCCTAGATATGAATTTAGTTACACATCATGATTAACAAAAACATAGAAGCAATATAAAGCATGAGTGAAATCAAACTCAAAAGGGGAAGAAACCCTTGAAGCAATTCTGATGTCGACTCTTTCCTCTTGCATTCAGCCCTCTCCTCCCCCCAAAAACGTTCAAGAGAGGTTTAAAAATAAAAATAAACAATAATGCGG
Organism: Prinsepia uniflora; assembly: GCA_032719365.1. NCBI lineage: Eukaryota > Viridiplantae > Streptophyta > Magnoliopsida > Rosales > Rosaceae > Prinsepia > Prinsepia uniflora. Next base: position 42,204,729 of record CM064869.1, on the reverse strand, counting down.
CTAGGGTTTTTTTGGAGTCCCTGAAATCAGAGACTAAACTACTTTAAATAGTAGTCTACAATCCCTAGAAGTTAGGAGAATATCCCTAACTTAAAGACTCCTAATCTGACCTAAAATAAGGAATTATATCCTAAAAACGTTTTTCCTAACAGGGCTGAGACAAGGGTCCTAAAAATCAGGCCCTTGTCTTATGTCTTGGCTGAAATCCGCCTTGTGATGTGTGGCAATGAAGATTCCTGATGTCTTGGACTTCCCTAATGGAGCAAGGTGCGTTCTTGGGCCTTCTCAAGACTTCCTTGGACGTCACCTTCCTCTTCTGGAATGCTCAGACCTTCCTTATGTGGCACTTTCCTTTTCTGGAATGCTCAGACCTTCCTTATGTGGCAAGGAACAATCTTGGCATTAAAGATTTCTATTTTCGGATGACAAGGCCCACCTTTGTGTGCTTGAGGCTTCAAGACTCCTTCTTTCTTTATTTCCATGCTTTTAAGAACTTTTCTAATTCTGCACACACTTCACAAGATTGATCATTTTCTACTATGGATGACAATTAAATCACACAAAAGACAAGTAAATGAGCATTAGATGTCATCAAAAAGATGCATGAATCATGACTCAACAAATACCCCCAAACCTATCTTTTGCTAGTCCCTGAGCAAAATAAAGAAGAAAAACTAAACTAAACAAAATGAAAAGACTCAATCTTAGTTAAGGATAGATCATTTAAACCTCTAGGTGTTCCTAGTAGGAGGAGTTTTGTCTCCTGAGGGTTATGGCAGCTACGATACCCACAAACGTTTTACTTAAACAACTAACATGCTAGAGATAGTTCATAACGAGTTAACAAGAGTCAAAGAAAGTAGACATGCTTTGCAAAACTAAAAGGAATACCACAACGATAAGTATCATGTGTGATGTGTAGATGCCAATATCTCAAGTAATCATGCTTAAAAACAACTTTAATGAAGTGCTCCGAAAGATTTCGCCTCGACTCTAATCCTCACTAGGCATCTCTCAATTCCCACATGAATCCTAGGCTTACGCTCTTATCAAGCATATGTGATGGACATTATGTAAAGGAATTTAAGTTTAATCACATATGATTTGCAATGAAGAATAGCACTTTCTGGAATTAAGATCTCATGAATGGAATTGAACTTTAAGAACATAGATACATACCTCAATCCTCAGCATGGTTGTCCATAAGATCAGTTAGGTCTTCAGTTTTGGTTGTAATGGGGCTAAGCTTATGGTTAAAGAAAGAAATGATCGGATTCAAGAACCTAAGTTGTGCCAAGGCATGAGATTTCATGACCTGAACATTGAAGTCCTGCTCTGATTTCTCACATGGAACCTCACGACAACATTGATATAAACTTAATTCCTATTTGGAAGTCTTCTCCAGTTCATTGGCTCACCTTGATCAATTCAGTTTTTCTTTCACTTTTTTTTTCATCTTTTTTTTTCTTCTTTTCTGAATCGAATCAAGATCATGCAATGGTTTTCTCATTCCTTGTATAGCTTTATCACTGACATTCAGACTTTCACTCCCACATTGTTGTCTTTTTTGTAACAGTTCTTTTGAATTGGGCAGCAACACCATTAACTCTTCATTCACACCATTAATCTCATTTAATGCAACCTTAGCACAAACTTAGGTTATAGGGCATGGCCTGATTGAACGGTTGAGTGTTTGGCAGGTTATGCTTAAGGTGATGAAAGAAAGGGCTGAGTGTTTAGCTTCAAAATGGCTTAGGGAGCACAAAACAAGGTAGGACAAGGCCCTTAGAGGTTTATTCACACATAGCCTACATCACTTCTTATGGAAAACCACACCTCAAATCAAGAGCATCTATATGATATCAGTTCTTTAAAATTCAATGCAAATGTAATGGAATGAGATCATCATAAAAGAAGAAAATCAGAGAGTGTTTAAGAGTAGAAACAATGTATATCACTCTAAAAGAATGTCAATAAAGCTCAACAATCTCACAAGGTAGTCTCCACTAATTTTCTGAAGTTCACTCAAATTCAGTTGTTTTGTTCACTTAGTCACTTGAAACATGGCATTGTGAAGTGTAAGGTGTGATAAAAACTGGTTATGGCAAAAACTCCTAGTAGAACAAAGATCGTTAAGTCAGCATGTAGACTCTCATTAACATGTTGAAACACGTATCACTAGCAAAAACTTAAACTAACTACACATACTAAAAAAAAATCAGGCCATTTATAACCCCCACCCTACTTGTTTCAATATTCCAATTTTTCAATCCACACCCACAAACCTAATCTAAACATTGTCCTCAATGTGATAAGAACTATGCAATGAGAAGACTAAAACAGAGTTGAGGTTTAGAGAGTGCAGAACAGTAGAAACAAGAGAATGAAAGAAATCACAAACCAATGCTAGGTTGCCTCCTAGAGGCGCTGTATTTAACGTCTGGGCAAGACGTGGTAGCCTTGACTAATTCGCTGAAATCTCGACCAAGGCGACATCATAGTGGGACAGATCTAGATTATCCTCCAAATAGGGTTTAAGTTGCTGCCCGTTAACTTTCAATCGATCCCCATTCTTCTCATTCTCAATTTCAATGGCTCCATGATAATAGGGGCAGATGCTAGTTCACGTTTTAGGATCTCAAAAGCATTCACACACTGCTCATTAAACTTAAAATCAGAATCCTTAGCAAGCAAATCACATAAAGGACGAGTTATTTTGGAAAAATCCTTGATAAACCGCCTATAAAAACCTGCATGTCCAAGAAAACTTCTAACTGCATTAACGGGTGTAGGTGGGGGCAGATTCGAGATGAGATCAATTTTAGCTTTATCTACCTCAATTCCCTTGCAAGAAATCACATGACCTAGCACAATACCTTGTTTTACCATGAAATGGCATTTCTCCCAATTCAACATCAAATTGGTTTCCTTGCATCTTTGAAGCACAAGAGAGAGATGGTTAAGGCAATTATCAAATGATGAACCAAACACAGAAAAATCATCCATGAATACCTCCATAAACCTCTCAATCATATTCGAAAAGAAGGCCATCATGCATCTTTGAAAAGTGGCAGGAGCATTGCATAGACCGAACGGCATCCTCCTATAAGCAAATGTTCCGAATGGACAAGTGAATGTAGTCTTTTCTTGATCTTCTGAAGCAATGGGAATCTGATTATAACCTGAAAAACCATCAAGAAAACAATAGTATGAGTGCCCAGCTAATCTCTCCAACATTTGATCAATAAAAGGTAAAGGAAAATGATCCTTTCTAGTGGCAGAATTCAACTTCCTGTAATCAATGCACACACGCCAACCAGTGGTCATTCTTGTAGGCACAAGTTCATTGTTATCGTTCTTCACCACTGTGATCCCCGACTTCTTAGGCACCACTTGGACAGGGCTTACCCATTTGCTATCAGAAATAGGGTATATGATACCCACATCAAGCAATTTCAGCACTTCAGCTCTCACCACTTCTTTCATGTGAGGATTCAATCTTCTTTGAGCTTCACGAACCGGCTTGGATCTTTCCTCCATTAGAATTCTGTGCATGCACATTGTAGGGCTGATGCCTTTGATATCTGCAATAGACCAACCAATAGCAGATTTGTATTCCCTAAGCACTCTAATAAGCTTGTCTTCTTCCAATGGAGTTAGACCAGAAGATATGACAACTGGGAGAGTTTCTTCTTCACCAATGTAGGCATATTTGAGGTGGGATGGAAGTGGTTTGAGCTCTAGCTTAGGGGCTTGAATAATTGAGGGAATCAGGTGAGCTGCAGAGGGTAAAAGTGGTTCAATGGAAGGTGTCATGGAGGATGTCATGTTCAAAACTTCTAGAGCAGCAACCTCTTCCATTAATGCATATTCCTCTTCAAATTCATCTTGCGGGTGAGTTAACGCCACTTCTAATGTATCACTAGATTGGGTCTGCAAAAATTTAGAAACCACCAAAGAATCCAACTTATCAACATATAAACAATCCAATGCAGTCGAAGGATAAGTTAGAGATTCAAACACTTTAAAATGAACGGTTTCGCCTAGTACAGTCATAGTGAGCAGTCCATTATGTACATCAATTACAGTCTTTGTTGTCGCCATGAATGGTCTTCCAAGCAAGATTGGTAGGTCACGGTCATGTACGGGAACCTCGTCCATATCGAGAACTACAGAATCAGCAGGCAAGATTAGTTTATCAACTTGAACTAGGATATCCTCTACAATACCTCTAGGATACTTGACTGAACGATCAGCAAGTTGAAGTGAGATGGTGGTCTTCTTTAGCTCCCCCAAACCTAATTGTAAGTACACTGAGTATGGCATCAGATTAATGCTTGCCCCCAAGTCAAGCATGGCATTCTCAATGATTCTGTCTCCAACGGTGATGTTAATGCAGAAGCTGCCTGGATCTTTCAATTTTGGTGGTAGTTTCCTTTGTAGCACAGCACCAACATTTTCACTCACCACAACCTTCTCATTAGGTCCATATTTTCTCTTATGGCTATTCAGCTCCTTGAAAAACTTCCCATATGCAGGCATGTTCCTAATCACATCAAGCAAAGGCAAATTAATGTTCACTTTACTTAATAGATCATATATTTCCTTAAAAGACTTATCTTGCTTGCTTTTAGCAAGTCTTCCAGGGAAAGGAACTGGTGGTATATAAGGCTTTTCAGCCTTGTGAAGTGGCTGATCAATTTGGTCTGAGCTTGCATGACTCAAATTCTTTGGTTGCTTTTCCCTCTCCGTTTGGTCTCTCATGTTCTTCTCGTCAGTAGCCTCTGGATTCATTTCAGATTTGGAGTTAGAATCATCATTATTAACACCATTATCAACCATCTTACTACTCCTAAGCATTGTAATTGCTTTAGCTTGCTCTTGATTCTTTTGAATCACAAGTGGTTGGCTGGCAATTTTCCAGGTTCCCTTTGATTAAGAGCTTCTGCAATCTGCCCTAGTTGAGTTTCCATCTTATTTAGAGCCGCAGAATGGTTTTGAAGCATGTGACTTGTTGATTGTTGGAATTGCAAAGTATTCTGGGCAAGCAGCTGCACAGTGTCCTCGAGTGAATTGTTGGCTTTCGGTTGGAAAGAGGAACTGGCTTGATTCTGAATATTGTTGTTGTTGCTCCATGAAAGATTGGGATGATTCCTCCAGCCGGGAATGTATGTGTTGGAGAATGGGTCATTCCTTGGCCTCTGATTATAGGAGTTTGTGAAATTGACATGTTCTTGTCCAATTTCTGGATAGGTGGATCCCGTAGGGTTGTCAAATGTTGTAACGACCCGTCCCGAATTTCAGGATTAGATTATTGACTAATCATGATTAGTGAGGTTAATCCGTGATTAGTAGGGCGAAATCGGACGAACGATGTGAAATGACCGTTTTGCCCCTCGTTGTGGGCAAAACGTTGACTTTTCAATCGGGCGGTCAAATGGACTTTGACCGATGACCGTGACGTAGTTCGTGACGTCACGAGTTCATAGACAGGTGGCACGTTCACGCCGGTTCGGACCAGTGCTGCTACAGTAACCGGTCCAAAAACCAGGAAAAAACGGTTTTATGAGGTTAGTGATGATGAACAGTATTTTCGACCTTCTAGGGGCTCGTGAGGATGCGTGGGCCATAATTTGGGGAAGTGTTCAACACGGGAAATCTTCTATTCGATGTATCGAAGATTTTGGGACTGGTCTCGCGTCAATCGGACATCGTTTCGATAGTTTTCGGTGTGTCGGAAGGTTTAGGGTCTGTTTAAAAATAGTTAAAAGTTCGGGAAAATTACGGGGCTTTGGTACGAGGTTAATTAAGTAGTTAGTAACCTTCTATTAAAATTTGGACAGGTTTGGAAGTCCCGGTGACGGTGATCGGCTCGGGGAGCCGTATGACACGCAAATCGAGGCGGCAGCTCGGACGGTCTGTGAGTGGACCTTGTTTTCTAAATTGGTGCATGCATAAATGTTTATTATATGTTTTAAATACTTGTTTGTGATGCCATGAGTGCATTTGGATGTGCGGTTACGTATAGGAACGTATTTCGAGGTTTCAGCCCTATACGGGTCCATACGTCTTTATTGGTCTGAATGAAATGGTTTTGGATTTCCAAAAGGATAATGAATGTGATTTGATGATTTTGATTTGGATATTTGTAAATTATATTGTTTCACGTATTTCGAGGCGATTTACGTGCTTGCACGTAAATCAAGGTTTTCCGGTTTTACTCTGATTTTCCATTCTTATGATTTTGGAAATATTTTAATTAAATGGTTTTGGATTTGAAAAGGTAAACTCGGGTTCGAGACCCATTTGATTTACGGAATCGGGCCGGAGGCCCAGTTGGTTTACGAATCGGACTTGAGGTCCAGTTTCTATGTGGATTCGGGCCTAGCGCCCAGTTATGTGTTACAAATGGTTTTTATGTGTCATGACGGTTTATGGGAACCGGCATGAATCCTTAAAATGGATTTACGAGTCATAACGGTTTATGGGAACGGGCATGAACCCACAAAAGGATTTTATGGATTATGACGGCTTATGGGGGCCGGGCATGAATCCTGGAAAGATTTAATTAACGATTTCAAAAGGTTTTTCATATGCCATCCTTTATATATGATTGTCTCCTCTGGGGAGGGCTGTTGGCCTGGGTGGACCCCGGAGTAGTCACGGAGCACTGACTGAGTGGAGTCGCCCCCCCAGTTGGGTTCCTTACTCTCAGGATGGGCATGCTTCGTTACCTTCAGGGAGGGTCATTGATCTACGGACATTGACCTGGGTGGACCCTAGAGAGACTTGAGTTTGAGACCCCGGTTAGCACACGTGTAGCTCTATTTTACCGTGACAGGTTCTGGATATGAATATAATGGATAAACATGATTTCAATTGGTTTGGGAAATTGTGTTTATGATGATAAATGATTTTGGGCTGAGATCCTACATATGGTTATTATGTTATGGTTTTCAGTAAATGGTTTTGGGCAGGAGCCCGTATGACTTGGATTTACGGAATTTGGGGCTGAGACCCTAATTATGGATGTTTTAACTTATATGATTGGATAAATGGTTTTACTATGCATGCATGCTTTTTAGTGGAGGGTATAAAGGTCTTTGATGAAATGTTTTTATAAATTCTTTATTTTTGTCCACTCACAGTCTTTCTGTTTTTAATACCATTCAGGTTGGATACGGTGTGGACTGTAGCAGAGACCGAGATATCACATACCTCCTCCGGATCCTAGCGTACTCTGATAGCCCGGGAGGGCAAAGGTCGGAAGTATCCCTTGTCTGACACTCCGTGTCAGACGGGAGCAGGGTCATCCCGCGTTAATCCCGGGGGGATTGGGATGGGTCCTGTCAAATGTAGTATGATCAAAGGCTTCGCATACCCCATATGATTCCTTCATGTTAGACCTTGGTTGGGCAGCAACTAATGCATCCAACTTCTTTGCTAGCATCGATATCTGAGCACCAAGTTTAGCATCGTTAGAACCACTAATCTCATAAATTCCAGCTTGCTTACCTCTGGTGTCCATGTGTTGAGTTTCCATGGCAATCTGTTCGAAGAGAGTACAAGTCTTTTCAGGAGTCTTGTTCTTCATGGAACCCCCTGCAAAGTTTGTAACAATGTTCTTGCTTGAGAGGGTTAGTCCTTTATAAAAAATACGCATTTGTAAGTTTAAAGGAATTCCATGATGGGGGCATTGGAGAAGTAACCCATTGTATCGTTCCCATGCCTCTGAGAACGACTCATCAACTTGTTGCGTGAATGTCATGATTCGATCCCTCAACATATCCGTCTTGTTTGAAGAAAAGTACTTCTCTAGGAATTTCTTTTGAATGTCAGCCGATGTGGTTAGTGATCTAGGAGTCTTGTTCTTCATGGAACCCCCTGCAAAGTTTGTAACAATGTTCTTGCTTGAGAGGGTTAGTCCTTTATAAAAAATACGCATTTGTAAGTTTAAAGGAATTCCATGATGGGGGCATTGGAGAAGTAACCCATTGTATCGTTCCCATGCCTCTGAGAACGACTCATCAACTTGTTGCGTGAATGTCATGATTCGATCCCTCAACATATCCGTCTTGTTTGAAGAAAAGTACTTCTCTAGGAATTTCTTTTGAATGTCAGCCGATGTGGTTAGTGATCTAGGCCACAGAGAATTAAGCCAATACTTAGCTCTTTCCTTCAATGTGTACGGAAACACTCTCATCCTCAATTGCTCTTCCGATACATCTGTCAAAGGAAAAGTACTCACTACGTTAAATAACTCTTTTAAATGTGTAAGTGGATCTTCGTTAGGTAAACCAGGAAAAGAAGGAAGCATATTAAGATGAGAAGATTTCAGCTCATAGTTTCGGGCTTGGACAGGCAGAGTAATGCAAGAAGGATTGGTGTCAATGGTTGGGATATCAAGGTCTCCCATAAAGGTCTCTTCTTCTGCCATCTCTTCCTTTTCCTCAGATTTAGTGCCAACACTCTCAGACTCGGACAGATCCTCAATTGAAAGGCTTCCGTATGGCTCTAACGTAGTAAGCTTTGCAGCTTTGAGGTTCTCTTCTAGGATGTTCAGACTTGGTTCCCCTCGGATTGGTTTGTGTCCCACTGGTCTGGAATGCTTTCTTCTCGCAGATTTGACTTGTTCCACAAGATTACTAGACATAAACTACTTGAAAATGAAGCAAATAAAACAAAATTAAGTAAATTAGAACTAAAACAGAAAATGAAAAATGGAATAGGAAAAGGCACGTTATGCTAAGACTGAATCAGTCCCCGGCAACGGCGCCAAAAATTGTCGTGTCTTCCAAGTGCACAAGAGTTGACAGTATAGTGGTGCACAAGTAAGGATGTCGAACCCACAGGGACTGAGTAGACTTAAGCAGAAACTAGCCTTAACCTATTCTATGTGAATGCAACTAAAACAGAAAATTGAAGTTCAGGTCTTTGATTTGGTTTGAATTAGTACTGATTTTCTGTTGAGAGAAGTAAGAAGAGAATATAATAAATAAGGAAGAAAACTGATGATTAAGAGGCCTAGGGTCTTGACTTCACCACTACAATTCAATTCCATGTAAATTAAACTGAGCACAAATCAGTTCTACTAGATAGCTTCATGGGTTCGTTTTTTTTGGATCCCCCGAAATCAGAGACTAAACTCTTTTAAATAGTAGTCTACAATCCCTAGAAGTTAGGAGAATAAATAGGAAGTTATCCCTAACTTAAAGACTCCTAATCTGACCTAAAATAAGGAATTATATCCTAAAAAAGTTTTTCCTAACAGGGCTGAGACAAGGGTCCTAAAAATCAGGACCTTGTCTTATTTCTTGGCTGAAATCCGCCTTTTGATGTGTGGCAATGAAGATTCCTGATGTCTTGGACTTCCCTAATGGAGCAAGGTGCGTTCTTGGGCCTTCTCAAGACTTCCTTGGACGTCACTTTCCTCTTCTGGAATGCTCAGACCTTCCTTATGTGGCACTTTGCTTTTCTGGAATGCTCAGACCTTTCTTATGTGGCAAGGAACAATCTTGGCATTAAAGACTTCTATTTTCGGATGGCAAGGCCCACCTTTGTGTGCTTGAGGCTTCAAGACTCTTTTCTTTATTTCCATGCTTTTAAGAACTTTTCTAATTCTGCACACACTTCACAAGATTGATCATTTTCTACTATGGATGACAATTAAATCACACAAAAGACAAGTAAATGAGCATTAGATGACATCAAAAAGATGCATGAATCATGACTCAACATAGAGTTGACAAAATAAATAATAATTTCCGAAAACAGTTATCAGAAAACACAATTTATACCCTCCACGCAAAAACCAATGCATGCATATGAAATCCATGTTATGAAACCATTTTATATAAAAAACCATCAATGAAAACCAGAATCAGTTCTTTACTCAAACCCGCAAGTCAAATCCAGGGCCTCAGCCCAAAATCATAAATCAATCTTAAAGTACGGGAGCTTAGCCCCAAAACTCATCAAATCCAATGCATTCGGGCCACTGCTCAAAACATCTGAAAACCAGTGAAAAACTAGTGAAAACATCAATCATGCGAGTTGCTGGATCTCAAGTGCGCCCGAGTCTTTAAACTCAAAACCATGCGCAATAATCAGGCCTTCCCGGGATATCAACGAGTCTTTAAACTCAAAACACAATCAACAGGCCTCGAGGGGTATCATAACCGAGTCTTTAAACTCAAAACATATCAATCCAGGGCCTTCCCGCGTCAATCAACCGAGTCTTTAAACTCAAAACCAGATCTAACGGTTTTTCTTTTTCTTTTTCCGGGTCTTTAAACCCAAAACCATTTTTCAAGCAACCATTTGAAAACCATAGAAAATCCTTATCCGAATTCGCAACAATGATTCCGTAAGCGGGCATCCGGAACCATCATCCTGAACCCAAATCCAGAATTTCCTTTCCAAGTTTCAAAACCAAATCCGAAACATCATTTCCGAAATCAGTTCCAAAACCAAAATCTCGTTATCGAAATCACATGAACAGGGCTCCAAGCCCGAAATCACTTTTCCAAAATCCATTTCAAATCATTGAAATCAAATTCTCAAAACCATGATTGTTGTGTCTTCCAAGTGCACAAGAGTTGATTGTATAGTGGTGCACAAGTAAGGATGTCGAACCCACAGGGACTGAGTATACTTAAGCAGAAACTAGCCTTAACCTATTCTATGTGAATGCAACTAAAACAGAAAATTGAAGTTCAGGTCTTTGATTTGGTTTGAATTAGTACTGATTTTCTGTTGAGAGAAGTAAGAAGAGAATATACTAAATAAGGAAGAAAACTGATGATTAAGAGGCCTAGGGTCTTGACTTCACCACTACAATTCAATTCCATGTAAATTAAACCGAGCACAAATCAGTTCTACTAGATAGCTTCATGGGTTCGTTTTCACTTACTTATGGTCAGTCGTGGGTGTCCGATCAAACCAAGTTCCTTTAACCTTAATCTAGATGTGGTGTCCAACATAGATTTCAATCAAAGAACCAATAAGAACAAGAAAACAATAGAGCCAAATAACTCCATGGAATGGGTGTCTTCTTAGGATATTATTCATTCAATTACAGATCATCCAAACAAAGGCATGGGTGTCTACTCAGTATTTGGATAAGAAAACTAACAAACAATCTCAATGGTGATCAGGCATAAAAATAGAATGTTAAGTATCAATAGAGCATAGTAATTGAATCATGAAACACATCAAGAAACTGAAAATACTTAAGTTCAACACATGGAATAAAAATTGCAGGATTACATCAAAACCCTAGATATGAATTTAGTTACACATCATGATTAACAAAAACATAGAAGCAATATAAAGCATGAGTGAAATCAAACTCAAAAGGGGAAGAAACCCTTGAAGCAATTCTGATGTCGATTCCTTCCTCTTGCATTCAGCCCTCTCCTCCCCCCAAAAACGTTCAAGAGAGGTTTAAAAATAAAAATAAACAATAATGCGGCTAGGGTTTTTTGGGAGCCCCTGAAATCAGAGACTAAACTCCTTTAAATAGTAGTCTACAATCCCTAGATTTAGGAGAATAAATAGGAAGTTATCCCTAACTTAAAGACTCCTAATCTGACCTAAAATAAGGAATTATATCCTAAAAACGTTTTTCCTAACAGGGCTGAGACAAGGGTCCTAAAAATCAGGCCCTTGTCTTATTTCTTGGCTCAAATCCACCTTGTGATGTGTGGCAATGAAGATTCCTGATGTCTTGGACTTCCCTAATGGAGCAAGGTGTGTTCTTGGGCCTTCTCAAGACTTCCTTGGACGTCACTTTCCTCTTCTGGAATGCTCAGACCTTCCTTATGTGGCACTTTCCTTTTCTGGAATGCTCAGACCTTCCTTATGTGGCAAGGAACAATCTTGGCATTAAAGACTTCTATTTTCGGATGACAAGGCCCACCTTTGTGTGCTTGAGGCTTCAAGACTCCTTCTTTCTTTATTTCCATGCTTTTAAGAACTTTTCTAATTTTGCACACACTTCACAAGATTGATCATTTTCTACTATGGATGACAATTAAATCACACAAAATACAAGTAAATGAGCATAGATGACATCAAAAAGATGCATGAATCATGACTCAACAATGATCGAATCACAATATAAAACGAAACCTCGTAAAACGTCAAAATACGGAATAATCTCGAAATACGTGCAAAACTGCAAATCATCAAGATCATAATCAAATCATGGAATCACGTATAGAAAACATATAAAAAAAGATATGCATGCATCATAAGTTAGAAAACAAAGTCCACTCACAGACCGTTATGTCGTCGCCTCGATATGTGCGCACTTACGCCGTTCCTGGAAAATCCGCTATCACTGGCTTTCCCGAACCTGTCCAAGTCGCATAATAAGGTCACTTACTACTTCATAAAGCTTATACTCAAGCCCCGTAATTTTCCCAAATTTTTAACTATTTTTAACCGAGCCTTAAAACCTTCGGACATCCCGAAACATATCAAGACGATGTCGGATCGACTCGAAACCAATGCCGAAATGTTCGTTACATCGAATACTTTAAAAGTCGTGTTGGAACCATCCTCAAAAGACGTGCCACTTTTCAGGACCGGTCCCAAATCCCCCGAGAATAATGTGGGACCCGCCTGATCCCATCTGACACCACGTGTCAGACCAGGGAAAATTCCATTTCTAGCCCACGCCGGGGCTATCAGAGTGCGTCATGATCGTAGGAGGAGGGGAGTGATGTCTCGTCTCTACTACAGCCCGCATCCGCGATCAACCTGAAGGGCATTAAAACACGAAAACTGTGAGTGGACAAAATAATATTTTAATACAAACATTTTCGCTTAAAGACATTTATGCCCTTCAATAAAAGCATATGCATGCATTCAAAAACCTTTTACCAAAACGTTCATAAAACCATTTCATTTATCAAACATAATCTCAAAATCATTCAAGAGTTCATGCCTGGTTCCCATAAACCATCATCAACCATAAATCCATTTGGGTCCCCGACCCGAAATCACAAAACCCGTAAGTCAAATCACTAGGGACTCAGCCCAAATAACGTCACGTGGGTCTCAGCCCAAAATCATTTGCAAAACATCGAATACGGGGTCTCTGCCCCAAATCAATTTCTAAATCATAAAACACGGAACACGAGGTCTCCGCCCCCAAATCACTTTCTGTAAAACCTCATACATACTCGTACGTATAACCCATCCTAGGCACTTCCGGAGAAGATGCCAACTCGAGGCACACAGCCCCTAGGGAACACATCCCCGATATAGTCACGATGTCATCATATCTTCCTAGTGTGCACACTACTCAGGGTCTCACTCCGAGTCTTCTCCCAGAAATCTCCATCTGGGAGGCTCAATCACTGGATCTAGTCCGAGCTCTCTCTCTGGATCTAGCCCACACATCTCTCGGGAATCTGGTCCGGGACCACATCATAAGTAACCTCCATTGCTGGAACGGGATCCCTATGGGGATACCCACTCTGGTCTGTGGCTCGTGACTCTCCAGGTCGACGCTGGAGAAGACCATATAATCCATATGGAGGGTTTATTCATTTCAATTACTTTCTTTTTTTCTCAAAACTCTTTTCAATTGAGTCTCAAACCCGATTCATCTCAATAGGATTCCTCGAATCCGATTCAAAACCATTTCACAGGACTCGACCTAAATTCACAGTTTAACAGTGTCTCATGCTCGAATACTCATTTTGTTAATCGAACTGGGACTCAAGCCCGATGTTACATTCAATTGGGCCCTAAGCCCGAAACCATGACTCAACGGGACCTCACGTCCGATTTCAGAATCAACAAGGCCTTAAGCCCGATATTTCAACTAGATGGGTCTCAAGCCCGATATCATAAATCAACAGGGTATCAAGCCCGATAGTACCACTAACTGGGCCTCAAACCCGAATTGTAAACCAACTGGACCCTCGGTCCGATCGTATAGCTCAAATGGACCCTAGGTCCGATTCCTCGTCAAATCAAATGGACTCCAAGTTCGAGAGTTATAAATCAAATGGGTCTCATGCCCGATTTCAGATTTCTAAATCTGAAATCCATTTATTAAACCCTCGTTGAAAACATGGTACGCAAAGGTACGACATAAAGCCGAAAACCTCGAAAAACGTGCAAATATGTGGACCCTAAGCTACCAAAAACAAATTGCACTCATGGAAACATAAAATACGTATTAAAAGCATTTATAAACATTTATGCATGCATCAATTTCGAAAGAAAGGTCCATTCATAGACCGTCCGAAGTCGCGCCTCGATACGCGTGCCATAATCGTCTCCCGGGTCAAACATCGCCTCCGGGATTCCCGAACCTGTCCAAATCGTAATAGAAGGTTACTAATAGCCTCAATAACCTCCCATTGAAGTCCCATAATTTTCTTGATTTTCTAACTATTTTTAAAACCGAACTTAAACCTTTGGACAGCCCGAACTATATCGAAACGATGTCCGATTGACACGAAACCAGTCCCAAAATGTTCGTTACATCGAATAGATGATTTCACATGTTGGAACCACCCCCAAAGGATGAACCACGCGCCCTCACGGGTCCAATAAAGGTCCTGCGCGTGCAGCCGGTCTAACTAGACCGGCGTCACCGGTCCAGGGCTCCCCACTCTTCATTTTTCTTCCAATCTTCTCCTTGGCAGAACCGGCCAGTCCGGTCCAGCCTGTGCAGCCGGTCTAACTAGAACGGCGTCACCGGTCCAGGGCTCCCTACTCTTCATTTTTCTTCCAATCTTCTCCTTTTCAATCCCAATCTTCCTATTTTGATGTTTTCTATCATTTCCTATCCTTAAAACTAACTAAAACTCCCTAAAATCTATGGTTCAATTTTGAACCTCACGGTTCAAACTTCTCAGTTTTCTTCGCACGGCTTCTCAGCTATCAACCACCACCAAAACCCTCTTAAAACCTTCCTAACATCCTAATAATCATTCCCTATTCATTCAAAACCAACCATAATGCTCAAATCGAAAAATATGGAAAAATGGGCCTAACCGTGCAATCGGGTCCTTCTTGGCTTTTACCGCCGTGCACGGCGGCCCAGCCACCGTCCTCTGCTTCCTCAGCCTCTCTCTCACTCTCTGGGTCTCAGTTATGATCACAGGGTTGGAGGGTTGGATTTGGGGAGAATGGGTTGATCGGGTTTGTTTGGGAACAAAGAAAATGATCGATGAAAAATGCAAGGGGGAGGATATGCATGTATGTAATCATACTGGGCAATGGATGAGTGACACTTGTCACTCATCCATTGGGCCAGAAGCAAAATATCTGGGCCCACTTTAGTCCAAAAGTCCCTCGTCTCGTAATTCGTGCAATAGTACTTTCGTACTTCCGTCGAACGTCCGAATTCGATGTCCTCGACCATCGGACTTCCCGAGTCAAAAGTCAACTTTTGGCCCAAATTACAAAAATGCCCTTGGACTTCCGAACATCATAACTTTTTCCTCAGACTTCGGAATCGAGCGTGCCACTTGTCTATGAACTCGTGACGTCACGAACTACGTCACAGTCATTGGCCAAAGTCCATTTGACCGCCTGAACGAAAAGTCAATGATTCACCCATTCTAGGGGCAAAAACGTCATTTCGCCCGAACGTCCGCTAATCCTCGTCTAATCTCCGATTAGACTTTCTAATCCGTCATTAACTCTTAATTAATCCCGCTAATTCGGGACGGGTCGTCACACCACACGCCTCCCAAAGCTCTCTTTTGCCTTCACACACCTCTCACAACTGATGAAGATCAAAGGGTTAATCTAGGTTGTTTTCAAGGTTCCCTTGCTCTGTTTCCTCTCACGGCTTACCTGTGTACAACCAAAACTCTCAAGTTTTTAAACCGATCAAGGCGGCTAGGAAGAGTTCTACAGCCCTCTAGAGCTGGGACAAGTGTCCCTGTCTAATAAGGCAACCATCCCAAGGCAGCCACATGCCTAATTGTAGCCGAACACAAATCCCAAGGCACCTCAATGACCAAAATGCCCTTAAATACCATTTTACCATTCTGCCCCTGGTGATTTTAAAACAAAATCCGAACCTATCGACGTCCGATGATGGCGTGCCGCCTGTAGTTGAACTCAGGGGATCGAGACCTACCTAACGATCCTCGATTTACGTGAAAATTCCATGTCATTTAAAAAGTCAACAAATTGCCCATTTTCGCCCAAATTACTAAAATACCCTTGAACTTCTTAACGCCATAACTTCCTCCTCGGATGTGAGAATCAGACAGGCCACTTGTCTATGAACTCGTGACGTCCCGAACTACGTCACGATCATTGGTCAAAGTCCATCTGACCGCCAGAACAAAAAGTCAACATTTGTGCCCATTCTAGGGGTAAAACCATCATTTTGCACTGTCCGTCCGAAAGCACCCAACTAATCACCGATTAACTTTACTAATTTGTCATTAACCACTAATCTAATCCCGATTTCATGGACGGGCTGTTACATGGGTCCTGTCAATTTGGTATCAGAGCATTGAGTTGCTTCTGTGGTGTCACGCTGTAACTGCTTGGAATTTCAATTAATGTAAATTCAGAAAGTTGAATGCAAAATGACGTTTTTGCCTTTGTGAATATTGTGGTCAAATCTTAACTTTTGACCCGGAAGGTCAAGTGCTCATGGATCGAGGTTCATTACATAGATCAAGACGTTATGAGTCCGTAGATAGGCGGCACGTTAGATCAAACATCGTACGGGGAAGTTACGGGTCAGGGAAGGTTTTTCGTACTATTATAATTACAATTTTTACGAGGTAATTGACCTTGGATTGACTTGTGGGACTCAAAAATATCTATTTTGGGGACCATAGGATGAGTGACACTTGTCGCCCACCGCATGGCCACCCTTGTTCGTACATGCATCTACACCATTTTCCATTCATTTTCCTTACAACCCGAAGCCCACCCCAACCATCATCATCTCTTTCATCTGGTACTAGCTGAGGCCACAAAGAGTGATTCAGAGAGTGAGAGAGGTTGTGAGAGACGGAAGGACATCACAGAGTAGTGATGGTGGGTGGAAAAACCTTGAAACCCAGATAAAACCTGTGACCTGTGAGTTTGGGAAATTGGTATTTTAGTTTTGGACGTTTGGGTCTCGTGTTGATGCCTTGGGTGTGTTCTTGGTGCTTATACGAGCTTGTAGGGACAAAAAGAAGAGGTTGAGGACCATTGGGCCACCCTGGAAGGACGTTCAAAGCTTAGCCGTGAAAGTTTGAATTTGACCAGGTAATCTTAGACCCTTTTTCTTGCTTTTCAGGACGTTGGTCAAAGAATGGCGGTTTTTGGTGGTCAGACAACTGAGATACGACCAGGTCAAGGTCGCGGGTCAAAAGAACCGTTACAGTGACGTAGGAAGACCTGGTCAGAGGTTGAAGATGATGATGTGGCATGCCACATCATCATGTCAGGCCACGTGGCCAAGTGTCAGTCCAGTCAGCAATTGACGTGGTAGTCCACGTAAGACATGTTAGACCACGGGGACCAGTAAGGTGGTGCCACGTGGAAACGTGTTAGAGTGTGTTTGGTGACGTGGTAGCTGATGTGGAAAGTCCACGTCAGCGATGTCAGACCACTTGGACTAGTGAGATGGTGCCATGTGGCAGTTAGTCAGAGTAAGGAACCCAACTAGGGGGTGACTCCACTCAGTCGGTGCTCCGTGACTACTCCGGGGTCCACCCAGGCCAATGACCCTCCCCGGAGGAGATAAAACAAGTAAAGGAAGGTATATGAACATATATATACATAACATAAACATTCATGCCCGGTTCCCCTGAACCGTCATGATCCATAACTTCCAATCCGTTCATATACATATAGACAACAACCTCCATGCCCGGTTCCCATAAACCGTCATGTACCACAATAACATAACCATGCCGGTTCCCATAAACCGTCATGTACTAGAATAACATAACCAGGGTTCATGCCGGTTCCCATAAACCGTCATGTACCACAATGACCAGCAAGGGTTCATGTCGGTTCCCATAAACCGTCATGTACCGTAATGACCAACAAGGGTTCATGCCGGTTCCCATAAACCGTCATGAACCACGATACCATAACAAGGGTTCATGCCGGTTCCCATAAACCGTCATGAACCTGGAAATCCATTTAAGGTTCCCTGACCTGAAATCAAAACTGTAAAGTAACCCGGGTCTCGTGCCCGAACATAGGACATCAGCTGAGCACCGTGCCCGAAATCTGAGGTCATATGCCCAAGACAAAACCAAATGGGTCTCATACCCGAGTTTATCCTTTTGAAATCCAAAGTCAGTTCATTAAAACCAATAAAGAAATACAGACCCGTATAAGCACCGTATAAGGCTGAAACCTCGAAATACGTGCTTATACGTAACCACATACAACTACACCCATGGAATCATCAAACATGTAATAAAACATATAATAAACATTTATGCATGCACCAATTTAGAAAACCAAGGTCCACTAACAGACCGTCCGAGCTGCCGCCTTAATTTGCGTGTCATAGGCTCTCCTGAGCCGATCACTGTCACCGGGACTCCCAAACCTGTCCAAATTTTAATAGAAGGTTACTAACTACTTAATTAACCTCCTACCAAAGTTCCGTAATTTTCCCGAACTTTTAACTATTTTTAAACCGATCCTAAACCTTCGGACACCACGAAACCTATCGAAACGATGTCCGATTGATGCGAAACCAGTCCCAAAATGTTTGTTACATCGAATAGAAGATTTCACGTGTTGAACACTTCCCTAAATTATGGCCCACGCACCCCTAGAAGGCTCATATGACTGTTCATCGTCCCTAACCTCCAGATTTACTGTTCACCCGTCTTCAACCTCGGTTTTCTCTGGTTTTCGGACCGGTTCAAGGTCCATTTTAGGTCCATTTCATCTCCTTTTTATCCTAATGTAATCCTAACATCAAACCCTAACATTTAAAATGCTAAAAACCGAAAAACAACCTCCAAAATCGTCCATTTCTGATATGGTGGCCGGATTTTCCCCCGCCGTTCTTGGCCATTCCCGGCCATCCCAAGCTTCAAAAACAATCCTAAACTTCTCCTAGAGTCCCCAGAAACATAACCCAATAAAATAAATCGAGTAAAAACCATTAAAACTCAAATTCGAATTATCAAATATTTTCTTACCTCACGGGTTCTCTCCGCCATGGCTGGCCGTCCAGCCTTTCAGTCCTCCCTCACTCACTCACATGGTCACACTCAGCTCACACACTCAAAGGATGGATGATGGAGGTGTGGTGTTGTGTGTTTGAAGAAGAATAAAGAATGAAGAACATGGGGGGGGGGGGGGGGGGGGGGTTTGTGTTTGGAGAAGAAGAAAATGTTGATCTGATGAGGAAGGTGAGGATTAATTGAAGGGTGAGGATTTGAAGATTAACTTGTGATGGATGGTTAGGATTTAAGGTGGGGTGAGATTAATTATATAATAATAATTATAATATTATTTAATTAGTTAGATCCACAAATTAGGGGATCTAGCCAATGGGATGAGTGACACACTCATCCATGGGACCCACTGAAAATATCAGCCCAGTCAGATTTTACCAAATCATCACCGTCTCGAAGTACGTGCATAGTGAAACCGAATTTTCGTGACCTATAACTTCCCCGTTCAAAATCCGATTTCAGCATGCCGCCTGTCTATGGATTCGTATCGTCCCGATCTACGTAACGGTCCTCGGCCCTAGGCCATTGGACCTCTCGGTCAAAAAGTCAACATTTTGCTCCTTTTAACCAAAATTACCAAAATGCCCCTAAACTTCCGAATGTCATAACTTCTTCCACGAATGTCGGAATTGAACGTGTCACCTGTCTATGAACTCGTGACGTCACGAACTACGTCACGGTCATCAGTTAAAGTCCATTTGACCGTTAGAATGAAAAGTCAACGTTTTACCACGACTAGGGGCAAAACAGTCATTTCGCATCGTTCGTCTGATTTCACCTAACTAATCACCGATTAGCCTCACTAATCGTGATTAGTCACTAATCTAATCTAGGAATTTGGGACGGGTCGTTACATGACATGTGGCACTAGTCAAGGAGTGCCACATGTCAGGTTATCAGAATTGTATCAGATTCCATGGCAGGACCCGTCTCGATCCCTTTGGATCATAATGGAACGTGCCCTACTCCCGTCTGACAATCTTACTAAAAAAATACCAAAAATACCCTTTATGGGTTTAAAAGTGAACAGAGTTCAACTACAACATTGTAAGACAAGGGATAAGTATCTATACACATAATGAGCATATGTGTGAGTACAATAAAAGTACCAAAACCTACCCCAAAGGGTTTTCAGGTGTTCAATGGTACTAGCTATGCCTCTGCCCCAGTTTTAGCCCATGCCTCTATGTCACGGCCTGGAGGGTCAATAAAATAGTCAAAATTTGAGTGGACTAAAAATAAGAATTTTCGAAATACAGTTTAAGAACTATAATATTTTTCCCTCTGTTTTATAAACATGCATGCATTCAAATCAAATCCTATGAAAACAGCTCAAATCATACATATATATTTGTATATATATTTATATCTGGACACCCATATCAGTAAAACACAATATAACCAATCTTTGACATCCGTGATGTCTATAACCAATACCAGTCACGATTTCCAATGCTATATGTACAACTCGGGGTCTCATCTCTGAGTACCTCCCCAAGATCCAACTCAACGACGTCCGGGGTGATATCATAATGGGGTGTCTTCCCCAGATTTACCACTTCCGGGGTGATATCATAATCTTGCACTCCTATACTTGAGCCTCTCCTCGAAGGTACTCATTTCAGGCAGCACAGTGTGACTACTCCAAGATCCTCGACGTCCAGAAGAGACAATGCAACTCATCATGATGGTATATGTGGAACAGTAACCAAATACGTTTAAAATCTTTTTAAAACCGTTTATATCTCAAATTAAGTCAAAATACTATTCAATAGGGGCATATGCCCGACACATACTCTCACATGTCTTTTCCACAAAAAACCATCCGAAAACAATGTCTAGAACTTATTTATAAATACAATTTATACAAATCGATCATACCAGATCGCCATTCAAATCCATTAAAATACATTCTTTCCTTCCAATTTCCCTTTTGACTCTAAATCTAAGTCAAATCATTACTCAACCGTGTCAGAAGCCCAAAACATCATTTTTACGTAAATCCGTAAAATAGTTCATAAATCGATGATTAAATCCACAACATCATCAAATACTGTAACGACCCGTTCTGAATATCAGGATTAAATATTAATTAATTATGGTTTAGAATGACTAATCGGGGATTAGTTGAGAGAAATCGGACGGACGGTGTGAATTAACCGTTTTGCCCCTAAGTTGGGCAAAATGTTGACTTTTGACTCGGGGAGCCAAACGTACGAAGACCGATGACCATGACGTAGATCAGGACGTCACGAGTCCGTAGACAGGCAGCACGTCAAAATCGGAGGTCCGATGGAAATGTTATTGTAACGACCCGTCCCGAATTCTGGGATTAGATTTGTGACTAATCAAGGATGAGTGAGGTTAATCGGTGATTAGTTGAGCGAAATCGGACGAAAGATGCAAAATGACTGTTTCACGCCTGGTCATGGGCAAAACGTTGACTTTTTAACTGGGAGGTTCGGTGGCCGAGAGCCGAGGAACGTTACGTAGATTTGGTCGATACGTATCCATAGGCAGGCGGCACGCCGAAATCGGACTTCGAACGGGAAAAGTTATGGTTCAAGGAAGTTTCGGGTCACTATTACACGATTTACGAAATAGGGAGGTTTTGTACTCAAGTGGGCCCAGATATTTTAGGAAGGCCCAATGGATGAGTGAAAAGTGTCACCCATCCATTGCACAGCCCAAACACGTTCATGCATATCACCCATTTCATTTCTTTGTTCTTCCCTGATCTCACCCAAAATTAATCCCCCAAAACCCTTTCCTTCTCTGCTTGAGTGGATTGGAGAGATTGCGTGAGTGACAGAGATATTGTAACGACCCGTCCCAAATTCCTAGATTAGATTAGTGACTAATCACGATTAGTGAGGCTAATCGGTGATTAGTTAGGTGAAATCGGACGAACGATGCAAAATGACCGTTTTGCCCCTAGGCGTGGGCAAAACGTTGACTTTTCGTTCGAGGCGGTCAAATGGACTTTGACCGATGACCGTGACGTAGTTTAGGACGTCACGAGTTCATAGACAGGTGGCACGTTCAATTCCGACGTTCGAGGAGGAAGTTATGACGTTCGGAAGTTTAGGGGCAATTTGGTAATTTTAATTAAAAGGGGTCAAATGTTGACTTTTGGACCGGGATGTCCGATAGTCGAGGGCCGAGGACTATTACGTAGATATGGACGATACGAATCCATAGACACACGACACGACGAATTCGGACGTTCCACGACGAAGTTACGGTTCACGGAAGTTCAAGTGCACTATTGCACAATTTACGAAACAACTTATGTCAGGACCCGGCCCAAATATCACCTCGATACCCGGGACGAACCCTGCTCCCGTCTGACAATCACACTTAAAGTACCAAAATAACCTCAACACAACCATAAGCATAACTATCAGACAAGGGAGAAATATAATACAACCGTAATTCAGAGCATAGTTTATACAAAACAGGCACAAAATCCTACTAGGCTAATCTCGCAACGGAAGAACGTCGTAAGCTCTATGCCTCGGTTCCTGCCTCAACGTTCACCCCAGCGCTATCACCACGACCTGGAGGGTAAGTTAAAATCAAAAAGTGTGAGTGGACTAAAAGAAATAAGAGTTTCAAATACGATTTAGCAATCAAACAAGGATTAAGAAAAACAATAAGATTTTACCCTCTGTTTTAAAATAAAGTATGCATGCCTAACGCAGTATCAAAAAACCACAATATAAAACAGTATAACACGATCATATCATAAAACCAAATCCACCAATTTCCAAAGTCCGATCAAACCTGCTGGGTCTATCCAAGTCTTTAAACTCAAACCAGGCCTTAAATGTAATCCGAGTCTTTAAACTCAATAGGTCTACGGGGGTAATATCATGAATTTCCGAGTCTTTAAACTCAATACGGGCCCGTCCCCCGTCCATCAGAATCCGGGTCTTTAAACCCAATATCCAGATCTAGCAAATCCAATCCAAAACCAATTCTAAAATCCATCTCCAAACCCGAATCCAAAATCACTGGTCTGATGCCCTTCCGGCATCCAGAACCGTCATTCCGAACCCAAGTCTGGAATTTCACTTTTCCGACTTTAAAACCAAATTCCGTTTCTCGAAATCCGATTACCAAAATCATACTTCATAATCCACTTGTAACCATCAGAAAACAATTATAGATTGAAACATGGAAGCTTAACATCAAAATCAGAAATCCAGATTTTTTCTCGAAAAACGTGCGAAAACCCGAAAATGTCTCGAAAAACGTGCAAACATATCAATCACATATACTCATCATCAACAAGCATAAAAACATACTTAAAATCATAAAACATAAATAAAAACAGCTAGGCATGCTCGTAAGAAAAGAAAGAGTCCACTCACGAATCAGAAAATGTCAATCGCGCTCCGTGCGCTCCTCGACCGTCTCAGGCGTCTCCCGTCCTGTCAATAAGCACCAAATTGGGTCACAAATACGTCAAATACACTAATCCAAATTTCCCCAAATTTCCGGGAATTTATACGTAATTTAAACTTAAACCCTAAACCGTCCGAATCCTCGAACTATCCCGTAACATCGTCCGATTTACCTAAAACTTGTCCCAATCGATTCCTTAGAACATTTAGAACAAAAACCGTGTTGGACAAGTTCTCAGATTCCTCCTCACGCGCCCCCACGCGCCGCCCAAAGTGGCTGCGCGTGGGCCTCATGCGCCTGCTACAGTGCATCGTCTACCTCGAGTCACTCGGTTCAACTGTGTTGAACGGGCCTGACCGGTTCTCCTTCATTCTTCCATTATTTCCGTCCAATCCAATCCCAGAAGCTACGTCCAGTTCCCTGCAACCAAAACCAGTTCTAAAACTTGGAAATCGAAGCCTAAAACCCATCGTCTTCATCCCTGAAACAAACGGCCCGTTTGCCCTGTTTTGGCCTCCGGCCACCCAGGTCATCCCCCGTCACGGCACCAACCTCAGACGAATCCTATGACCTCTCTGAAGCTCACATCACTCACCAAAACCCTCGACTCTAGCCCAAAGTCCACGACTTTTGAAAACAATCAAACGGGAAAAAAGAGGGGAATGGGGTCTCACCTGCGATTCTTCCTCCGCCGTCTGCACCACCGTGTGCCACGGTGCTCACTGAGTCCCCTGCGGTCGTCCTAACTCCTCCTCGGCTTGGATTGAACCTAGACACGGCACAACCACCACCTCTGTCCCACGATCTCTCTGTTTTCCGTGAAAACTCAGCCTCACCACCGCCGTGTTTCTTGCACGATCTCACTCCCAAAACTCAGTCACCAACTTCCTCTCTTCTCTTTGTCACTTTCACAACTCACCAAACACTCACCCGCACACTAAATCGATCACAAACTCTCACTTCTTCACTCTCTGTTTTCTGTTCTTCACAGCACAAACACGGTTAAATTTTGGACAATTTGTGGCCTTGTACATTGTACACAATCCTAGAACCATCTAGGCATTACCACGTGTCCACATTCCTATGGACATCAGTACAAATATCCCAACCCACTCAAGCCACTTGTTCTTAGCTGATTGGTCCTAAGGGAAAAAGACCAAATTGCCCCTAGATTTACAAATTACCATTTTGCCCTCTAACTTTCCAGACCCATAACTATTTCGTCTGACGTCTGATGACAGCGTGCCACCTGTCGTTGTACTCAGGACGTCGAGACCTATCCAACGGTCCTCGGTCTACGTGAAAATCACAAGTCCTCTAAAAGTCAACATTTTCTCCTAATTAATCAAAATTACGGTAACGCCCTCAATCTTCCGAACTTCATAACTTTTTCTCCGATTGTCCGAATCAATGGTGTCTACGAACTCGTGACGTCCTAAACTACGTCACGGTCAATGGTCAACACTCATCCAACCTGTAAATCAAAAAGTCAACTTTGACACACTATTCACAAGGGTAAAATCGTCCTTTTTATACAAACCTTTTTCAAAATTACATTAATACCCTTCCTGAAGGTACGGGTTGTTACAACTTAACTTTTGGCAGTTAGTGGGCCCAGATATTTGTCTCAAGGCCCAATGGATGAGTGACAAGTGTCACCCATCCAATGGACACCAATTTCTCTTCATGCATCTCCCTTTCCCCGTGCATTTTCATTTCTTCATTCAAACACACACCCATTACCCGATCTCATTCTAAACTTCACCCAAATCCAACCCAACCCTATTTGATCATGACTGAGAGTACCAGAGAGTGAGGAGAGGACGGTGGATGATGGTGGCCTACCAGGATGGAGCCACCGTGCACGGCAGAGGCCCAAAACCCGAAAGGTAATCGGTTTTAACCCATTTAATCCATTTTTCCATTCATTGTATTATGAACCGTTTTTATGGATTGTCTTGAGTTAAATGGGTTAGTAGGAGAGTATTAGAATGGTTTTGAGGAAGATTGGAGGTCGAGACACCGTGGGGGAGTGACAGGACCCATCCCAGAGCCAGACCCCGACCGGGAAGTGTGCCAGCGAGGACGCTGGGCCCTAAGGGGGGTGGATTGTAAGACCCGTGTCCTAGAGGGAACGGTGAACAATCCCACATTCCTGCGAGGGGGGAATGGTCTGGGAAGGGAATGGTGGTGTGCCTTAAAGGTGTAGGCACACACCTATCTAGCATGAGGCCTCCCTTGGCTGCGCTGGTTAAGGTGTTTACCTTCCAGGCGTGAGGTCTTGGGGTCAAAACCTTGCGGGCGCAGGTGCGCCTAAAGAGGACAATATCATGCTAGATAGAGTGTGCAGGTGCACGTCTCTGATTTAGATGAGGCCTTTTGGGAGCTCAGTGGCTTTGGGGGGGATTGGAACCCCAAAGTTAAGCGAGTTGAGGCTGGTGCAATTCCAGATGGGTGACCCCCTGGGAAGTTGCACCGTGAGCTCCCGAAAACAAAACCGTGAGGGCGAGGCCCAAAGCGGACAATATCGTGCTAGATTAATCGGGACTTGACAGAAGAGGGTCGGGTCCTGACAGGGAGGATTTGGAAAACTTGGACCGTGAACCAAGTTTTGGAACCTTAGGTTTTAATGGTTTTTAATTAGTTTTAGGGATTTGTTTAGATAGGAAACTTGAAAATAGGAAGTTTAGGATCGAAAAGGAGAGGATTGGACGAAAAATGAGGGAGTAGGAAGGCCGGACCGGTCATGCCGGTCCAGCTGGACCGGCCTACACAGAAAACCGGTCGGACCGGTCGATTGCGTGAGGAAGAAGATGAATAGTCCTGTCGCGTGAGGCCCACGCGCAGGGCCTATCTTGGGCGTGTGAGGGCGCGTGTCCAATCTTTTGGGGAAGTGTCCAACATTTTATTCCATCTATTCGATGTAACGAACATTTTGGGACTGGTCTCGTGTCAATCTGACATCGTTTCGATAGGTTTCGGGCTGTCTGAAGGTTTAGGATCGACTTTAAAAATAGTTAGAAAATCGGGAAAATTATGGGACTTCAATGAGAGGTTATTTAGGCTATTATTAACCCTCTAAATGAATTTGGACAGGTTTGGGAGTCCGGGTGACGGTGATTGACCCGGGAGACGATAAAGGCACGCGTATCGAGACGCGACTTCGGACGTTCTGTGAGTGGACCTTGTTTTCTAAATTGGTGCATGCATAAATGTTTATTATATGTTTTCAATACTTGTTTGTGATGTCATGAGTGCATTTGGATGTGTGGTTACGTATAGGCACGTATTTCGAGGTTTCGGCCATATACGCTGCCTATACGGGTCCGTACGTCATTATTGGTCTAAATGAAATGGTTTTTGATTTCCGAAGGGATAATGAATGTGATTCGATAATGTTGATTTGGATGTTTGTGAATTATATGGTTTCACGTATTTCGAGGTGATTTACGTGCTTGCACGTAAATCGAGGTTTTCCAATTTTACACTGATTTTACATACATACGGTTTTGGATATGATTTCGTGAAATGGTTTTGGATTCAAAAAGGCAAACTCGGGTACAAAACCTACTTGATTTACAGAATCGGGCCGGACGCCCAGTTGGTTTACGATTCGGACTTGAGGTCCAGTTTGTATGTGGATTCGGGCCTAGGGCCCAGCTATGTGTTACAAATGGTTTTTATAGTTCATGACGGTTTATGGGAACCGGCATGAACCCTTGAAATGGATTTACGGGTCATGATGGTTTATGGGAACCGGCATGAACCCATGAAAGGATTTTATGGTTCATGACGGCTTATGGGGGCCGGACATGAATCCTTGAAGGTTTAAAGAATGATTTCAAGCGGTTTTTCATATTTCATCCTTTATATATGATTGTCTCCTCCGGGGAGGGTCGTTGTCCTGGGTGGACCCCGGAGTAGTTACGGAGCACTGACTGAGTGGAGTCGCCCCCTAGTTGGGTTCCTTACTCTCAGGATGGGCATGGTTCGTTACCTCCAGGGAGGGTCATTGATCTACGGACATTGACCTGGGTGGACCTTGGAGAGACTTGGGTTTGAGACCCCGGTTAGCACGCACGTAGCTTTATTTTACCGTGACAGGTTCTGGATATGAATATAATGGATAAACAAGATTTCAATTGGTTTGGGAAATTGTGTTTATGATGATAAATGGTTTTGGGCTGAGATCCCACATATGGTTATTAAGTTATGGTTTTCAGTAAATGGTTTTGGGCAGGAGCCCGTGTGACTTGGATTTACGGAACTTGGGGCTGTGACCCTAATTATCGTTGTTTAAACGTATGTGTTTGAATAAATGGTTTTACTATGCATGCATGCTTTTAGTGAAGGGTACAAAGGTCTTTTATGGAAATGTTTTTATAAACTCTTTGTTTTGTCCACTCATAGTCTTTCAGTTTTTAAAACCCTTCAGGTTGGATACGATGTGGACTGTAGCAGAGACCGAGATATCACATGCCTCCTCCGGATCCTGGCGTACTGTGATAGCTCGGGAGGGCAAAGGTTGGAAATATCCCTTGTCTGACACTTCGTGTCAGATGGGAGCAGGGTCATCCCACGTTAATCTCGGGGGGATTGGGATGGGTCATGTCAGATATGCTGGAGAGCTGAGGCACGTCAGGGAGGTAGCAGGACCGCCATCCACGGCGGAGGGGAGGAAAACCCGATAAGGTACATTTTGGTTTCAAATCCCATCTTTTTGTTTTGGATGTTATGGACAGCTTTGGGAGTTAGGATGATGATTAATGGGGTTGTAGAATAGTTAGGAATGATTTATGGTGGTGGTGGATGGCTGCAAGGCCTAGGGGGGTGACCGAAAAAACAGAGACCGTGAAGGGAAGGATTGAACGGGTCGATTTAGGTGGTTTTTCTTTGTTTTCTTCATTAAAAAAGATTTCTAAGGATTGAATAGGAAGATTGGGATTAATTAGGAAGAAAAAGGACCAAAAATGAGGGAGGAAATGGCCTGGACCGGCTTACCAGTGGACCGGTTTGAATCGGCTGAATCGCGAAGAAGACGAC
Organism: Prinsepia uniflora; assembly: GCA_032719365.1. Lineage (NCBI taxonomy): Eukaryota > Viridiplantae > Streptophyta > Magnoliopsida > Rosales > Rosaceae > Prinsepia > Prinsepia uniflora. The sequence continues at coordinate 42,176,077 of CM064869.1, read as the reverse complement.
TGCACATTGCGGCTCGTGGCTCCCACACGCAGGGGCTTTGGCTGGCGCGTGGTCCATATTCTAGGGACGGTTCCAACGTGTGAAATCATCTATTCGACGTAACGAACATTTTGGGACCGGTTTCGTGTCGATCAGACAACGTTTCGATAGGTTTCGAGGTGTCCGAAGATTTAGGATCGGGATTAAAAATAGTTAAAAATTTCAGAAAATTACGGGGCTTTAGTGAGAGGTTAATAAGGTAGTTAGTAACCCTCTAAAGTGATTTGGACAGGTTTTCGGGTCCCGGTGACAGTGATTAGCCCAGGAGAGTCGTATGGCATGCGTATCGAGGACGTACCTCAGACGGTCTGTGAGTGGACCTTGTTTTCTAAATTGATTCATGCATAAATTTTTATTATATGTTTTAATACTTGTTTTGTGATGCCATGAGTGCATTTATGTGTGGTTACGTATTGGCACGTATTTCGAGGTTTCAGCCTCATAAGGTGCCTATACGGGTCTATATCTCTACAATGGTTTAAACGAAATGGTTTTGGATTTAAAAAGGAAAAACTCGGGTATGAGACCCATTTGGTTTTGTCTCGGGCATGTAGCCCTATTGGTGACCTACGGGTCTGAGTCGTGGTCGCGGCGAGTGCTTTGTGCATAGCAACGGACGATACGACGCTTGCCTCCGGATTGAGATGTGTTCCATCCGGAGAGGTCACGATGCACGAATTGTTGTCAAGCAGCCACTGGAGGCTCAACTTCGGAATGCTGACGGTTTAGGATATCGATCGGTGATGAGTGCACTATGATCTAGAGTTGGTCGCTTCGGTTGATACGTTCACGGTGACATACCGGGATTGAGAGTGGTCTTGGATGGATGGTTGCACGCATAACTATGATCGTAATCGTGACTGACCCTGAGATATCGGGCACGATGCCCAGTTGAGTCATGTGTTCAGGCACGAGGCCCAGTTACTTTACGTTTTTTATTTCGGGTCGGGGACCGTAAATGGATTTCCAGATTCATGACGGTTTATGGGGACCGGGAATGAATCCCTTGAAAGGTTTTAAGGATGTTTTCGATATATATATATATTCATATACCTTCCTTATTTGGAATGTCTCCTCTAGGGAGGGTCGTTGGCCTGGATGGATCCAGGAGTAGTCATGGAGCACTAACTGAGTGGAGTCGCCCCCATTGGGTACCTTACTCTCAGGAAGGCTTGGATTATAACCTCAGGGAGGGTCATTGATCTACGAAAATTGACCTGGGTGGACCCTGAGAGACTTGGGCTTTGAGACCCAGGGTAGCACGCGCGTAGCTTTAGATACCGTGATAGGATGGTTATGTAATTTATGTATATATGTTATATGATGTGTGATGTGTACAGGTTTGGGTTGTGGCCTGTATGGTTGGTTTCTTTATGGTTTTGGGCTTAGTTCCCACATATGGTTCTTTTGGATAAATGGTTTTCGAATGCATGCAGGGTTTTTAGTGAAGGGTACAAATGTCTTTCGATAAAATGTTTTTATAACACTTTGTTTCGTTCACTCACAGCTTTTAAATGTTTTGACTGCCCTTCAACTTAATCGCAGATGCGAGCTGTAGCAGAGACCGAGACATCACATACCTCCTCCGGATCCTGGCGTACTCTGAAGCCCGAGCAGGCTAAAGTCAGAATTTCCCTTGTCTGACCTTGTCTGACACTCCGTTTCAGACGGGATCAGGGACGTCCCACGTTAATCTTAGGGGGATTGGGACGAGTCCTGACAGGTGGTATCAGAGCATGGTTGGCTCATAGGATACTCAGGATGCTCTGATACTGACAGGTGGTATCAGAGTAGGGTGTTATGCAGCACTCTGTGCGCAGGTCGAGGATGTGATGTCTCTATGGGCTACAGTTCGTTATCAACCTGATAGTTAGGATGCCGGTACGATTGTTAGTAGGATCAAATCGTAGGTCATCTTGGTTCGGCACTCGATGTCGGGGTTACCATAGTTCTGTCGTGGTTGGCAGTGTGGGACCCTACGGATAGTAAGTACAGGCGCTTGATTTCGTTGGATGCGGAGTCTTGAAAGTGATGACTAGTGGTTAGGTCTGCACGAGTGTAACGACCCGTCCCAAATTCCTAGATTAGATTAGTGACTAATCACGATTAGTGAGGTTAATCCGTGATTAGTTAGGCGAAATCGGACGAACGATGCGAAATGATCGTTTTGCCCCTGATGGTGGCAAAATGTTGACTTTTCATTCGGGCTGTCAAACGGACTTTGACCGATGACCGTGACGTAGTTTAGGACGTCACGAGTCCATAGACAGGTGGCACGTTCAATTCCGACGTTCGAGGAGGAAGTTATGACGTTCGGAAGTTTAGGGGCATTTTGGTAATTTTGGTTAAAGAGGGGTCAAATGTTGACTCTTTGACCGGGATGTCGGATGGCCGAGGGCCCAGAACCATTACGTAGATAAGGACGATACGAATCCATAGACAGGCGGCACGTCGAATTCGGACGTTCGACGACGAAGTTACGGTTCACGGAAATTTTGGGATACTATTTACGGCGACACGTTTTATGAGACAAAAAGTGCAGTTTTTTCTCTAGTGGGCCCAGATATTTGTCCTGATGCCAATGGATGAGTGACAAGTGTCACCCATCCAATGGACACCATATTTCATTCATGCACCAAAGCCCATCCCCGTGCATCGTCCATTTTCTTTGTTCCCCAAACACAAACCCGATCCCATTTCTCACCCAAAACCCATCCCACCTTAACCCATGACCAGCCGTGAGGACCAGGGAGACTGAGGGAGCTGAGGTGGCCGGCCGGGAGGCCAGAACCGCCGTGAACGGCGGCGTGGAGGAAGAAACCCGATCGAGGTAATCGGTTTTCACCGATTTTCACCATTTTCAATTATTGTGATTATGGGCCATTTTCATTGTTTTCTTTGATTTAAATAGGTTGTTTAGGGAGTATAAAGATGATTTTGGATGGTGGTTGACGGCTGTGAAGCCCAGGGGGGATTTTTGAAAAGTTGAACCATGAGGGGGTTTTTGGGTTCACGGGTTTTAATCGGTTTTAGGTCGTTTTGTTAATTGGAATAGATAGGAAATGATGAAATAGGAATTTAGGAATTGAAATGGAGGCAAACGGACCAAAATTGAGGGAGAAGGAGGCCTGGACCGGTTACGCCGGTCCAGTTACAGGCGAACCGGCCGGTTCAGACCGGCTGCGCGAGGAAGAAGACGCACTGTGCAGTGGCGCGTGAGGCCCACGCGCAGTGCACTCCCAGGGCGCGAGAGGGCGCGTGGCAGGGAATCTGTGGAAGGTTCCAACATGTGAAATCATCTATTCGATGTAACGAACATTTTGGGACTGGTTTTGTGTCAATGGGATATCGTTTCGATAGGTTTCAGGCTGTCCGAAGGTTTAGGTTTGGTTTTAAAAATAGTTAAAAGTTCGGGAAAATTACGGGGCTTTGGTAGGAGGTTAATTAAGTAGTTAGTAACCTTCTGTTAAAATTTGAACAGGTTTGGGAGTCCCGGTGATGGTGATTCGCTCGGGGAGCCGTATGGCACGCAAATCGAGGCGACAGTTCGGACGGTCTGTGAGTGGACCTTGTTTTCTAAATTGGTGCATGCATAAATGTTTATTATATGTTTTAAATACATGTTTGATGATTCCATGGGTGCATTTTTATGTGGTTACGTATAAGCACGTATGTCGAGGTTTCGTCCTTATACGGTGCTTATACGGGTCTTTATTTCTTTTATTGGTCTAAATGAAATGGCTTTGGATTTCTAAAAGGATAAACTCGGGTATGAGACCCATTAGGTTTTGTCTCGGGCATATGACCTCAGATTTTGGGCACGGTGCCCAGCTGATGTCCTATGTTCGGGCACGAGACCCAGTCACTTTACGGTTTTGATTTCAGGTCAGGGAACCCTAAATGGATTCCCAGGTTCATGAAGGTTTGTGGGAACCGGCATGAACCCTTGTTATGGTATCGTGGTTCATGACGGTTTATGGGAACCGGCATGCTACCTGGTCATGTTATTACGGTACATGACGGTTTATGGGAACCGGCATGTTACCTTGGTTCTGGATATTATGGATCATGACGGTTCAGGGGAACCGGACATGAATGTTTACGTTATGTATATATATATATATATATATGTTCATCTACCTTCCTTTACATGTTCTATCTCCTCCGGGGAGGGTCGTTGGCCTGGGTGGACCCCGGAGTAGTCACGGAGCACCGACTGAGTGGAGTCACCCCCCAGTTGGGTTCCTTACTCTCAGGAAGGCTATGATTACTATTACCTCGGGTAGGGTCAGTGGTCTATGGACATTGATCTTGACTTTGAGAAGACTCGGATTGAGACCTGGGTAGCACGCGCGTAGCTTTGGAAACCGTGACAAGATTGGTTGTGTGAATTATATGTATATATGATATGTGTTTACACAGATTTTGGGCAATGGCCCGTATGGTTGGTTTCTTATGATTTGGGCAGAGTCCCTTATGGATTTGGGCAGTGGCCTATATAGTCATTTTCAATATGGTTCTTTCAATCTTGGTTTTGGGCTTAGTTCCCACATATGGTTTCTTTCGGATAAATGGTTTTCGAATGCATGCATGCTTTTTAGTGAAGGGTACAAATGTCTTTATGGAAATGTTTTTATAAACTCTTGTTTTGTCCACTCACAGCTTTTAATGTTTTGACTGCCCTTCAGGTTGACATCGGATGTGGACTGTAGCAGAGACCGAGATATCACATACCTCCTCCGGATCCTGGCGTACTCTGATAGCCCGGGAGGGCAAAGGTCGGAAATATCCCTTGTCTGACACTCCGTGTCAGACGGGAGCAGGGTCATCCCACGTTAATCCCGAGGGGATTGGGATGGGTCCTGTCAACGAGTCTGTGGCAGGTACTACTACTGAGAGTGGGTGTAGTTACGGTTATTGGGAATCAGGGACGTTCAGGGGACATTTCCTTTTCTCATTTGAGTTTTCAGGGTGACTGTACCCAGAGCTGTTGGGTACGAGGGAGGCAGAGTTACTCCAATTTGAGCAGAGGTACGGGGTCGTCGTTCGATATGAGTGGAGATCCAGGGTTGTCTCATTCGCATAGTGTGTATTGGTACTAGTGCTGGTGTTGGTGCCGGTGACTGGGATGACGATGAGTCACAAGTCGGGATGTGACTCCGTCGAGATAGGCGTATGTTCGGTATCTGTGGTTCGGGAGTGGATCAGAGATAGTGATGGGCTGGATTAGATCCAGCAGTAGTCAAGACTCGAGGTACGAGATGCGAGTGTTGGAGGTTGTTTATGCTCATCTGTAAATAGTATACAAGGTTTAAACTTGAGTCGCGTGAATTCCACTCGGAAATGAGTGTACCTACATAAACGGTGTAAACCGATAGGCGAACTTGGTAGTGAGTTAGACTGGTCACGGACACGTGGATGGTGTCCGGAGGAGCTGAGGACTTGAGAGTCCATTTTGGTTTGGTTAAGGTTGATTGCGGTTGACCATACCCCCCGAGTTTCGGGTAGGCTTGTTTGGGGAGAAATTTGATTGTGAGAAATAGAATGGGTCATTACAATAGTTATCGACAGTAGTCGTTGGTCGGAAAGGTTGGAGAAGAGTTCTAGCTCAGGAATAGAACCGGTTGGAAGCATGCCTATTTCCAACATGGTTGCAACTGCTTTCGTCTTAGAGGTAAGTACATGTGATTTCTTGTTTTCTGCTCTTTAGCAGATGATGTATGATGCATGCGGATGACATTGAATGAACTTTGATGTCATCATCTTGGTTTCTCCTTGATTCTTCCCTAGGTGGGATGACGAGGAGTGATTTGACAACTAAGTGTTCAAAAGGGTGTAAGAACCGAACACCTAGGCTGTGGGTCAAAATTAAGTTGATTATTTCTCATGGAACAATGAAGTATGGACTGAGGTGATTGTGATGTGATAAGTGGGTGCCTGAGGTGAGTGACTGAGGTCTGGGAATCAGTAAGGGTGAATTGTCTTGCTGATTATACTAAGCTAGGAGCAGAGGGAATTATTTAACGCGGGGACAAAATTAATTAAGGAGGGAAGGTCGGTTGGAATTTCGAGGATGAAATTAATTAAGGAGGGAAGGTTGTAACGACCAGTCTCGAATTTCGAGATTAGATTTGTGACTAATCAAGGATTAGTGAGGTTAATCGATAAGTTTCGGGGTGTCTGAAAGTTTAGGATCGGGATTAAAAATAGTTAAAAATTCCATAAAATTGCGGGGCTTTAGTGAGAGGTTAATAAGGTAGTTAGTAACCCTCTAAAGTGATTTGGAAAGGTTTGGAGGTCCCGGTGACGGTGATTGGCCTAGGAGAGCCGTATGGGACGCGTATTGAGGTGGCAGCTCGGAAGGTCTATGAGTGGACCTTATTTTCTAAATTGATGCATGCATAAATGTTTATTATATGTTTTAATACTTGTTTTGTGATTTCATGAGTGCATTTATGTGTGGTTATGTATTGACACGTAATTTGTGGTTTCGGTCTCATACGATGCCTATACGGGTCTGTATCTCTACAATGGTTTAAACGAAATGTTTTAAATTTAAAAAGGATAAACTCGGGCATGAGACCCATTTGGTTTTGTCTCGGGCATGTAGCCCTATTGGTGACCTACGGGTCTGAGTCGTGGTCGCGGCGAGTGCATTGTGCACGGCGACGGACGATACGACGCTCGCCTCCGGATTGAGATGTGTTCCTTTCGGAGAGGTCACGATGCAAGAATCGTTGTCAAGTAGCCACTGGAGGCTCAACTTCGGAGTGCTGACGGTTTAGGATATCGATGGGTGATGAGTGCACCATGATCTAGAGGTGGTCCCGTCGGTTGATACGTTCCCGGTGACATACCGAGATTGAGAGCGGTCCTGGATGGATGGTTGCACGCATAACTACGATCGTAATCATAACTGACCCTAAGATATTGGGCACGATGCCCAATTGAGTCATGTGTTCGGGCACGAGGCCCAATTACTTTACGTTTGCGATTTCGGGTCTGGAAGCCTAAATGGATTTCCAGATTCATGACGGTTTATGGAGACCAGGCATGACTCCCTTGAAAAGTTTTAAGGATGTTTTCGATATATATATATATATATATATTCATATACCTTCCTTATTTGGAATGTCTCCTCCGAGGAGGGTCGTTAGCCTAGATGGACCTCGGAGAAGTTACGGAGCACTAACTGAGTGGAGTCGCCCCCGTTGGGTACCTTACTCTCAGGAAGGCCTGGATTATAACCTCAGGGAGGGTCATTGATCTACGGACATTGACCTGGGTGGACCCTGAGAGACTTGGGCTTTGAGACCCCGGGTGGCACGCGCATAGCTTTAGATACCGTGACAAGATGGTTATGTGATTTATGTATATATGTTATATGATGTGTGATGTGTACAGGTTTTGGGGCTGTGACCCTTATGGTAGGTTTCTTTGTGGTTTTGGGCTTAGTTCCCACATATTGATTCTTTTGGATAAATAGGTTTTTAATGCATGCAGGCTTTTTTATGAAGGGTACAAGTATCTTTATGAAAATGTTTTTATAAATTATTGTTTCGTCCACTCACAGCTTTTAAATGTTTTGACTACCCTTCAGGTTGATCGCGGATGCGGGCTGTAGATGAAACCGAGACATCACATACCTCCTCCGGATCCTAGCGTACTCTGAAGCCCGAGCGGGCTAAAGTTGGAATTTTCCTTGTCTGACACTCCGTGTCAGACTGGATCAGGGACGTCTCGAGTTAATCCCGGGGGGATTGGGACGGGTCCTGACAGTTATGGTCACGGGAGCGAAATTGATTATATATACGACCCGAGAACTTAATTAAAATAATAATAAAATAATGAAATCTGATTTATCATTTAATTAAACCAGGACCCTTGGATGAGTGACAAGTGTCACTCATCCTATGGTTACTTATTCCCCAAATTGTGGATCTATGTCCATTGGTCCATTTAATTAATTAATTAACACACACACACACACACACACACACACCTCATTTTCTCTATCTTCCCATCCGTGCATCACCTTCATTTTTCTCCCTAAACAAACACAAAAAAACAACTACACAAACAACCTTCAATCTTCATCCTTTTCTTGTGACTCGAGAATGAAAGTTAGAGAGGACATTGAAACGAACCAAATGGTGGCCACGGCAAGGACTGCCATGCACGGTGGCCGAAGTTTCGAAGCTAAACCCGAAAATCTTACTTTTTAGTTCAAACATGGTGGACTTGGTTTTAATGGTTTTTGATCGATTCTAAGCCTAGGGTTATGTTCCTTGAGCTCCCTTGAGCTTGTAGTTCAATTTGGGACGGATTTGGACGTCGGAGGTGGTTGGAATGATGACCGGAATTCTGTCCGAAACTTTGAACGGCCACAACTTTCAGACCAGGTACTTTCTGAAATTTCTGTGTTGATATTTGTAATCCTTGGCTCGAGTAGATGGATTTACATAGGTAGAACGTCGAATTTGGTTGAGAAACGAGTGAGATATCGAAGTTGAAAGTTTGGGGCATCAAATGGAGTTTTCCGTCGAGAAATTCCGGCAAGTCGCCGTGAGTTGACTCGTTGACTTTTTTACCGTTTACTTACTGTTCATGATGACGTCAGTGTTGACTTTGCTGGCGTCAGCGTTGACTTTTGGTCAACATTTGACTAGAACTTCGACTCGCGCGTGGGAGAGTATTTTTAGGTGGGACCAGGACCATTTTAAAGGTTTCGACCTTCCGGATCTAATGCCGGTGGTTTCGGGTCGATCGAATATTGTTAAGTTGGTCAAATCGAGGTTTTTCACCTCGGAAAACGTGTACGGGACACGTTGACCTTTCTGGGAAAGTATCGGGTTCTTAATATGGACTTGTATAGGTTAGTAGTAATCTTTGGGGTATGATTTGGACAGGTCAGGATGACCGGGAGAGGTCGGATTAGCCCGGGGAGGCTTTTGGCAGGCGTATCAAGGTGGCAGCGTAGGACGGTCTGTGAGTGGACTTCATTGTCTAAATTGTGATGTATGCATAACTATTTTATATGTTTTACATACGTGATTGCTATGGCGATGATTGTGGCACTAGTGGATTATACGATTGCACGTATTTCAAGGTAAACCCGTATTTACACTCTTTTCGAGGTTTACGAGTTTATGCTATGGCTATGTGATTGTGAGTCTAATTATGGTTCTATGGCATGGTTTTGGTTTTGGAAAGGTGAATTCGGGCATGAGACCCATTTGAATTATGTGATCGGGCCAGGGGCGCATTTGGTTTACGAAATCGGGCTGAGACTCTCTTGAGTCATGTGATCGGGCTGGGGGCCCAGTGGATTACAAAATCGGGCATGAGGCCCAGTTGAGTTTTATAAATGTGATTTCGGGTCTGGGACCCTATGTTTCATAAACGTGATTTCGGGTCGGGGACCCTATATGGATTTGTGATGTTTTATGGGAATTTCGGGCAGGGCCCATTGAGATGTTTTGAAATGATTTGTAAAATTGTTTTCCATATGCCATCTTGATACGAGGATATGTGATGGTCTCCTCCAGGTATCTGGGACATTGGGGAAGTCACGGTGCATTACCTACGAGGGGTCATTATACGGAGCTACCAGACCATATAGTGACTCAGGAGCAGGAATGCTATGATTAGACGTATGGGACGTCAGACATTTGGGATGTCAGAGATATTGACCCGGGGAGACCCTTGGTAGTACGTGTTGCTTATTACCGTGAGTTTTGACGTCTGGGACGACAAGCGTCTGGGACGCTAGGTATCTGGGATGTCGAGGATAGTTATGTGGTAAATATGGATTATTAGATTCATGAAATGGTATTTCGGTATTTGTGGATTTGTGGTTATGGATTGGGAAGTGGCCCACTTGGTTTTGGATTTACGGATTTTAGTATTATACAGTTTTGGGTTGAGTTCCCACACTTGGATATGAGTTACGGTTTTTGGGCTAAGGCCCTAATGGCTTATTTGAGTAAATGTATTGATTATTGATTTTCGATGCATGCATACTTTTTAGTGAAGGGCGTAAATATCTTTATGAAATACGTTTTTATGAATTTATTGATTTTCGCCCACTCACAGTTCTGAATGGTTTTAATGCCCTTCAGGTTGATCACGGATGCAGGCTGCAGCAGAGCCCGAGACAGCACACTCCTCCACCGATCCTGGCGAGCTCTGGGAGCCCCGTATGGGCTGAGGTACGTATTATCCCTTGTCTGACATGTCGTGTCAGACGGGAGCATGGAACATCCCACGTTAATCCCGAGGGGATTGGGATGGGTCGTGTCACTCAGAGCCATGAGTGGCTGGTGGGACCCTGACATTGAAATGTTTGATGATGGTTAAACAGGTATGTGATAAGGTCCAGTTGCAGACAGGTGGTGTAGGACGTGGATGAAGTTTCCACAGGTTGACAGTGTTGGTAGTTAGTGGAACCACCGGTGTCAAGTCCCGTCCCAATCCCCCCGGGATTAACGAGGAACGCTCCTGATCCCGTTTGACACAGAGTGTTAGATCAGGGAAAATTAAAATCTTTAGCCTTCCGGCTTCCAGAGTACGCCAGGATCCGGAGGACGTATGTGATGTCTCGGTCTCCGCTACTGTCCGCACCGTATTCAACCTGAAGGGCATTGAAAACAGAAAGACTGTGAGTGGACAAACAGTAATAGTTTGATAAAACATATTTAATAAAAGACCTTTATTCCCTTCACTAAAAAGCATGCATGCATAGTAAAACCATTTATCAAACCACATATGTTTAAACAACCATAATCATACGGGCCCCTGCCCAAAACCATTTACAAAAATCTAGAACATAATAAACATATGTGGGATCTCAGCCCAAATCCATTTATCAGTCATGAAACAAAATTTCGCGAATCCAAGAAATCATGTTTATCCAATTTCATATAACCAATCCTGTCACGGTATCTAGAGCTACGCGCTTGCTACCCGAGGTCTCAAATCCCAAGTCTCCCCAAGATTCACCAAGGTCAATGTTTGTAGATCAATGACCCTCCCTGGAGGTTATAATCCATAGCCTTTCTGAGAGTAAGGAACCCAACGGGGACGACTCCACTCAGTTAGTGCTCCGTGACTAGTCTGGGGTCCACCCAGGCCAAAAACTGAAGGACCCTTGTCCCGGAGGGAACGGTGAACAATCTCACATTCCTGTGAGGGGGGAATGGTCGGGGAGAGGATGCTGGTGTGCCCTAAAGGCGTAGGCACAAACCTATCTAGCACTAGGCCTTTTGGGAGCTCAAGTGGTTTTGGGGGGGATTGGAACCCCAAAGTTAAGCGATGTGACGACCCGTCCCGAATTAGAGAGATTAATTAAGAATTAATGACAGATTAGCGAGGTTAATCAAGGATTAGACGACGATTAGTGGGCATTCGGGCAAAATGATAATTTTGCCCCTAGAATGGGCAAATCGTTGACTTTTCGTTTAGGCAGTCAAATGGACATTGGCCAATGACTGTGACGTAGTTCGTGACGTCACGAGTTCATAAAAAGGTGGCACGCTCGATTCCGACATTCATGGAAGAAGTTATGATGTTCGGAAGTTCGGGGCATTTTGGTAATTTCGGTAAAAAGTTGACTTTTGACCCAGGACAATGGCCGAGGGCCGAAGACCTTTACGTAGATCGGGACGATACGAATCCATAGACATGAGGCACATCGAATTCGGACGTTCGACGGAGAAGTTACGGTTCACGGAAGTTCCGTGGTACTATTGCACGAATTACGAGACGACGTGAGTTTTGTCCTAAGTGGGACGCAGAAAAATTGTCAGGGACCAATGGATGAGTGACAAGTGTCACCCATCGACTGGCCCTTCCTTTACATTCATGCATATCATCTCCATTTATTTGTTCGTGCAACCAAACCCGTCCAAACCCAATCTCACCTCCACCCAAACCAATACAATCCAAACCTTCACCCATAGGGCCATCTGAGGAACCAGAGAGTGATGAGAGGACTGTGGATGATGGTGGCCGGACAGGATGGCACCGCCGTGCACGGCTGAGGCCACAAATCCGAGAAGGTATCGATTTTGGCCCATTTTCCCTTTATTTTGATTTTTGTTATTATGGAGGCTTTTGGATGATTAGAGGTAGGTTAGTGAGTTGCTAGGGAAGTTTTAAGATGGTTATAAGGGCGGTTCACGACTGAGGAGGCCGTGAGGGTGGTTGGGAAAAATATGGCCGTGAGGCCCTTCAAACATGGTTAGGTTTTAGGGAGTTTTGATTAGGTTTAGGGATTGGAATGGATAGGAAACATCAAAATAGAAAGAATGAAATCGAAAAGGAAGAGATTGGACGAAAAATGGGGGAGGAAACTGGCCAGACCGATCACGCCAGTCCAGCTGAACCGGTTGTACAGAGTGAATCGGCCGGACCGGTTCAATCGAAGGTAGGAGAAAACTGTAACTTGGCGCGTGGATCCCACGCGCAGCCACTTCAGGCGGCGCGTGGGGGAGAATTTGGGGAAGTTTTCAACATGTCAAATCATCTATTTGATGTAACTAACATTTTGGGACTGGTTTCGTGTCAATCGGACATCGTTTCGATATAGTTCGGGACGTCCGAAGGTTTACGTTCGCGTTAAAAAATAGTTAGAAATTCCGGAAAATCACGGGACCTTAGTGAGGGGTTATTTAAGTAGTTAATAACCTTCTATTACAATTTGGACAGGTTCGGGAATCCCGGAGGCGACGATTAGCCCGGGAGACGATTATGGCACGCGTATCGAGACGCGGCTTCGGACGGTCTGTGAGTGGACCCTTCCTTCAAATTTGATGCATGCATAAATGTTTTATAAGTGTTTTAATATATGTTTTGTGATGCCATGAGTGCATTTGTTTGTGGTAGCCTAGAATTTACGTATTTGAACGTATTTCGAGACTTACCATTTTATACGATGTTTATACGTGCTAGGTTTTCAACGAGGGTTTCATAAATTGGTTTTGGATTTGGAAATATGAAATCGGGAACGAAACCCATTTGATTTATGAACTCTCGGACTTGGACTCTATTTGATTTGACGAGAAATCAGACCGAGCGTCCATTTGAGTTATACGATCGGACCGAGGGCCCCGTTGATTTATGATTCGGGCTTGAGGCCCATTTGGTTGTAATATCGGGCTGGAGGCCCAGTTGACTGTAGTATCGGGCTCGAGGCCCTATTGGTTGTGAAATCGGACTTGAGGTCATGTTGCTTTATGGTTTCGGGCTTAGGCCCTGTTGATTGTAACATCGGGCTTGAGTCCCAGTTCGGTTTACGAAATGAGTATTCGGGCTTGAGACCCTGTTGAACTGTGGATTTAGGCCGAGGCCTGTGAAATGGATTTGAATCGGATTCGAGGAATCCTGTTGAAATGAATCAGGTATGAGACCCAGTTGAGAAATGTTTTAAGAAAGAAAGAAAGAGTATTTGAAAATATGAATGAACCCTCCATATGTTTATATGGTCTCCTCCAGACGTCGACCTGGAGAGTCACGATCCACAGACCAGAATGGGTATCCCCATAGGGATCCCGTTCCAGGAGTGGGGGTTACGATTTATGTTGTGATCGGACTAGATCCACAGAGAGAGCTCGGACTAGATCCAGAGATTGAGCCTCCCAGATGGAGATTTCTGGGAGAAGGTTCGGAGTGAGACCCCGGGTAGTGTGCACACTAGTATAGAGATTTGTCGTGACATTTATCGGGGATGTGTTCTCTAGGGGCTGTGTGCCCCGAATTGGAATCTTCTCGGAAGTGCTGCGGATGGGTTATACGTATGTCGATACGTATGAGGTTTTACAGAAAGTGATTTGGGGGCAGAGACCCCGTGTTTTATGATTTAGAAAGTGATTTGGGGCGAGACCACGTATTCGATGTTTTGAGAATGGTTTTGGGCGAGGACCCACGTGACGTGATTTGGGCTGAGTCCCTATTGATTTGATTTCCGTGTTCCATGGTTTTAAGATTGATTTCGGGTTAGGTACCCAAATGGATTTATGGGTCATGACGGTTTATGGGGTCGGGCATGAACCCTTGTAAGGTTTTGAGAATGTTTTCAAGTGGTTTTTATGAATATTTGATAAATGGTTTTGAATGCATGCATATGTTTTTATGAAGGGCATAAAAGTCTTTATGTGAAAAGGTTTTAATAAAATTATTATTTTATCCACTCACGATTTTTGATGTTTTAATGCCCTTCAAGTTGATCGCGGATGCGGGCTGTAGTAGAGACTAATACATCACTCCCCTCCTCCTACGATCCTGACGAACTCTGATAGCCCCGTCGAGGGCTAGAGATGGCATTTTCCCTGGTCTGACACTTGGTGTCAGACGAGATCAGGCGGGTCCCACGTTAATCCAGGGGGATTTGGGACCGGGGTGTCAACCCGACCCTCCTCGGTCAGGACCCGGACTCATCTAGCACAATATTGTCCGCTTTGGGCCTCGCCCTAACGGTTTTGTTTTCGGGAGCTCATGGTACAACTTCCTAGGGGGTCACCCATCATGGAATTGCACCACCCTCAACTCGCGTAACTTTGGGGTTCCAATCCCCCCCAAAGCCACTTGAGCTCCCAAAAGGCCTAGTGCTATATAGGTATGTGCCTACACCTTTAAGGCACACCACCATCCTTTCCCAGACCATTCTCCCTCGTAGGAATGTGGGATTGTTCACCGTTCCCTCTAGGACACAGGTCTTACAATCCACCCCCCTTAGGGCCCAGCGTCCTCGCTGACACACTTCCCGGTTAGGACCCAGACTCATCTAGCACCATATTGTCCACTTTGGGCCTCGCCCTCACGGTTTTGTTTTCGGGAGCTCATGGTGCAACTTCCCAGGGGGTCACCCATCTGTGAATTGCACCACCCTCAACTCGCTTAACTTTGGGGTTCCAATCCCCACCCCCCCCCCCCCCCCCCCCCCAAAGCCACTTGAACACCCAAAAGGCTTAGTGCTAGATTAGTGTGTGCCTACACCTTTAAGGCACACCACCATCCTTTCCCAGACCATTCCCCCTCGCATGAATGTGGGATTGTTCACCGTTCCCTCCAGGACACAGGTCTTACAAGCGAGTTGAGGCTAGTGCAATTCCATGATGGGTGGCCCCTTGGGAAGTTGCACCGTGAGTTCCCGAAAACAAAACCGTGAGGGCAAGGGCAAGGAGGCCCAAAGCGGACAATATCGTGCTAGATGAGTCGGGTTCTGAATGAGGAGGGTTAGGTCCTGACAACCAAAGGGTTTTGTTCCCGGGTGCTCACGGTGCAACTTCCCAGTGGGTCACCCATCATGGGATTGCACCAGCCTCCACTCGCTTAACTTTGGGGTTCCCCAGGAATCCAAAGCCAGTGAGTCTAGAGGGGACAATATCGTGTTAGGTAGAGTGGGCTGCTACACAACTCTAATCTAAACGAAGCGTTCTAGGTAAGACCCTGTCTTGGAAGCAAGAACGGTGAGCAAGACCCGTGAGCTTGAGAAGCAGGAACGGTGAGCAAGACCCGTGAGCTTGGAAAGGTAAGATCAGTGAACTATCCCACATCGCTTGGGGAGGGAAAGGTGAAGTACTTTATATGTGTGGGCACGTATCTATCTAACACAAGGCCTTTTGGGAGCTCAGTGGCTTTGGGGGGGTTTGGAACCCCAAAGTTAAGCGAGTTGAGACTAGTGCAATCCCATGATGGGTGACTTACTGGGACGTTGCACGTGAGCTCCCGAAAATAAAACCGTGAGGGCTAGGTCCAAAGTGGACAATATTGTGTTAGATGGGCCGGGTCGTGATAAAATGGTATCAGAGCCGGAACCCGACCGGAAGTGTGCCAGCGAGGACGCTGGGCCCCAAGGGGGGGTGGATTGTAAGACCCGAACTTGGAAGCAAGAACGTTGAACAAGTCCCGTGAGCTTGAGAAGCAAGAACGGTGAGCAAGATCCGTGAGCTTGGAAAGGTAAGATCGGTGAACGATCCCACATCGCTCGGGGAGGGAAAGGTGAAGTACTTTATATGTGTGTGCACGTATCTATCTAACACAAGGCCTTTTGGGAGCTCAGTGGCTTTGGGGGGGATTGGAACCCCAAAGTTAAGCGAGTTGAGGCTGGTGCAATCCCATGATGGGTGGCCTACTGGGAAGTTGCACTTGAGTTCCCAAAAATAAAACAATGAGGGCTAGGCCCAAAGCGGACAATATTGTGTTAGATGGGTCGGGTCGTGACATTCTGGGAGCTCACTGGCTTTTGATTCTTGGGGAACTCCAAAGTTAAGTGAGTGGAGGCTGCTGCAATCCTATGATGGGTGACCCCCAGAGAAGTTGCACCATGAGCTCCCGAAAACAAAACCGTGAGGGCGAGGACGAAAGCGGACAATATGGTGCCAGATGAGTCGGGTTCTGACCGAGGAGAGTCGGGTCCTGAAAATTTGGTATCAGAGCCATACCCCGACCGGGAAGTGTGCCAACGAGGACGCTGGGCCCTAAGGGGGATGGATTGTAAGACCCGTGTCCTGGAGGGAACGGTGAACGATCCCACATTCCTGCGAGGGGGGAATGGTCTGGGAGAGGATGGTGGTGTGCCTTAAAGGTGTAGGCACACACCTATCTAGCACTAGGCCTTTTTGGAGCTCAAGTGGCTTTGGAGGGGATTGGAACCCCAAAGCTAAGCGAGTTGAGGCAGGTGCAATTCCATGATGGGTGACCCCCTGGGAAGTTGCATCATGAGCTCCCGAAAATAAAGGCGTGAGGGCAAGGGCAAGGAGGCCCAAAGCGGACGATAACGTGCTAGATGAGTCGGGTTCTAACCGAGGAGGGTTGGGTGTAACGACCCGTCCCGAATTGAGTGAATGACTAATCTGGGATTAGTTGAGTGATTTCGGGCGAATTGTGCAAAATGATCGTTTTGCCCCTAGGCGTGGGCAAAACGTTGACTTTTAATTCGGACGGTCAAATGGACTTTGACCAATGACCGTGACGTAGTTTGGGACGTCACGAGTTCATAGACAGGTGGCACGTTCGATTCCGACATTCGTGGTGAAAGTTATGACGTACGGAAGTTCAAGGGCATTTTCGTAATTTGGACGAAATAGGGGAAAATGTTGACATTTCGATCGGGAGGTCCGATGGTCAGGGGCCAAGGACCGTTAGGAAGGTCTAGATGCCCTGAGTCCGTAGATAGGCGGCACGCATCAATCGGGGTCCGAATGACCGAGTTGCGGGTCTGGATGCGTGAGGGGCATTTTGGTAATTTTCTGCACAGGGGCAGAATGGTAATTTCACTGTGCGATCGATCATGGGCTGATTTTGGGACTGATTTTGGGACTGAGTCCGTAGAAAATGGGATGTTTGTGCGATCGATCCCACGGATTGTTTAACATTAAGGGACTGATTTTGGGCAGCTTTGAAGTGCGGTTGCACATGGGATTGAGTTGGCAACTGATTGGAAGATCATGGGCACCATTTAATAATGATTTCGGGTCTGTGCAGGAGCTTTACACAGTGGACCTGCGTGGTGATTTTAGGCACTTTTAACTACTGAATTGGATTAAAGACATTGTGAGTGAGTTGTGAGGATCATTCTGAGCTTGTGTGGCTGTCGAATTGGAGAGGAACCCGTGAGAAACCATTTTCGGGTTCTTGGAGGGAAAATTCAGAATTTAATTTCTGAGCCTTGTTGGACCAAACCAAGGACGGGTTTAGCTTTCTGGGAGTGTCTGGAGCTCAGCCGTATCATTTTCGAAGGGAACCAGCCACGGCTGAGCTGGGACGGTGGCCACTGTTTTCAGGGAAAACGCAGTGTTGTGGACGACGACTTCCAGGTGAGCTCTTGTTCAATTGGTTGTGCTTTTGGGTTCGTTTGGGTCCTTGTACACTTCCTGTGAAGTTAATTTGATAATGGTTGGGAAATGACTGAGTTTGGGTGATCGACCCGTTTGGGTGATCACGGGTCAATAGCTTGATTTAAGGTTGCTCAGAGTTAATTAAGGACCTAGAACTCTAATTGTATAATTAATGATTGTTTTAGGATCAAGAACGGAAGGAATCGAGCTTGAATTTACTGGTTTCTGGCCGGGTCAGGTTGTGGGTAATCAGACCCGTTTACCAGTCATACGGGTGAAGATGGTGACTGTAGCAGTCACTGTAGCAGGCGCGTGGCTTTCACGCGCAGCCACTCACGGCGGCGGGTGACGGCGCGTGGGCACGAATCTCGAGGTAAGGTCAACATGACTTTTGTCCTATACAATGTAACGAACATGTTAGCGTTGGTTTCGTGTCAATCGGATCCCGTTTCGATATTGTTCGGGATGTCCGAAGGTTTTTAATCCAGTTTTAAAATACTTAAAAATTCGGGAAAAATACGGGACTTGAATAGGATGTTAATGATGAGGTTAGTGATCCTCTAATGTGATTTGGACAGGATTGGGAGTCCCGATGATAGTGGTGTGGCCCGGAAAGGCCTATGGCACGCGTATCGAGGCGCTTGGTTAAGCGGTCTGTGAGTGAACATTGGTTTTATAAATTCGATGCATGCATAACTGTTTCATGATTTTTATAATTGTGATTAAATGATTTATTTTGGATATCGGTGAATTTATATGATTTCACGCATTTCGAGGTGATTTACGTGTTTGTACGTAAATCGAGGTTTTCTGGATTTGCACTGATTTCCATAAATGTGGTTGGATATGATTTCATGAAACGGTTACGGACTTGATAAAGAAAAATCGGGCTAGGGGCCCAGTTAACTTGTGAATTCGGGCCGGGGGCCCAGTGGACTTATGAATTCGGGCCAGGGGCCAGTTAACTTATGAAATCAGGCCAGGGGCCCAGTTGATTTATACACGTGATTTCGGGTCGGAGACCCTAAAATGGAATTGAACAAATGATTTTGGATTTAAATCAACTATTTGGACTTATAACGGTTTTGATGATATGGAAATTATGGCTACGGCACGTTTCACGGTATTTGGGCTTGAGACCCGCCTGATGAAACTTAAAGATTGGTTTGAATTTTTATCTATGTATATATATATATATGCTTTGCATTTGGATATCAATAAAATGTATTTGGTACTGCACTGTATAGATTCATCCATATGATACTGTCTCCTCCGGATGAGGTATCCCGGAGTCGTCACGGACGTCTAGAACGTCCAGCGTCTATGACGCTAAGCATCGGGGATGCTGTACCCGAACGAGGTTCGGGGATTGAACTCGGAATTGAGACCCGAGTCGAACGCGTAGCCTTGTGATTGTGACCTTATTGGACGTCAGGGACGTCAGACATCGGGGATGTCGGATTGGAGTGTATAGTGTAGTGGCTAAAATTATGTTTATGGTTTTATTACAGGCCTTATGGTTCATACTATATGATTTATGATTTCAAATGATAGTGCATGCATATGTTTTTACTGAGGGGCGTAAATGTCTTATAAATGTTTTAAACAGACTTGTTTATTTTCGTCCACTCACAGCTTTTGTTTTTAATGCCCTTCAGGTTGATTCCGGATGCGACTGCAGCAGAGACTGGGACATCATACACCTCCTCCATCGATCCTTACGCACTCTGGAAGCCCGTTTGGGCAGTGGCAACAGGTTATCCCTTGTCTGACACCTCTGGTCAGACGGGAGCATGACACATTCCACGGTAATCCCCGGGGGATTGGGATGGGTCGTGTCATTGGGTCCTGACATCAACCTTCCCCAGAGGAGACAATCCATATATAAAGGATGGTATATGAAAAACCATTTGAAATCATTCTTAAAACCTTTCAAGTGTTCATGCCAGGTCCCCATAAACCGTCATGAACCATAAAAACCTTTCAAAGGTTCTTGTCGTCCCCATAAACCGTCATGAACCATAAATCCATTTATGGGTCCCTGACTCGAAATCACAATCTTAAAACAAAACTGGGCCTCGTGCCCGATTTCGTAAACTAAATGGGCCTCGTGCTCGATTTCGTAAACCAAATGGGCCTCATGCTCGATACGTAAGTCAATTGGGCTCCGAGCCCGATTTGTAAACCTACAGGGCCTCCAGCCCGATGCCTTGTTAAATCAAATGGACTTCAGGTCCGAGAGTTCGTAAATCAAATGGGCCTAGTTCCCAGTCCATATTTCGAAATCCGAAATCGATTCAAGAACCAATTGGGCCTCTATCCCGAGAACGTAACTAAATGGACTTCGAGTCTGAGGGTTTCCAAAACAAATGGGTCTCGAACCCGAGTTTACCTTTTCAAATCCAAAACCATTTCATGAAATCATATCCAAAACTATAAGCCCAGAAAACCAATGCAAAACTGTAAATCTCGATTTACGTGCAGGCACGTAAATTGCCTCGAAATGCGTGAAACTATATAAATCACAATCATCCAAATCATCATCGTAGAATCACATCCATAAAACATATAAAACATTTTTGCATGCATCACAGTTTAGAAATCAAGGTCCACTCACAGATCGTCCTAAGCTGCCGAATCGGTTTGTGTTCCGTAAGCTTCACCAGGCTAATCGTCGTCACTGGGACTCCCAAACCTTTCCAAATCAATCTAGAGGGTACTAACTACCTTATTAACCTCTCATTGAAGCTCCCTAATTTTTTCGAATTTTAAAGTATTTTTAAACTCGATCCTAAACCTTCGGATGTCCGGAACATTATCGAGACAGTGTCCGATCGACACGAAACAAGTCCCAAATTGTTCGTTACATCGAATAGAGTATTTCACATGTTGGAACCTTACCCAAATTATGTCCCACACGCCTCCACGCGCCCTGCACAATGCATCTTCAACCTTGGGCGAACCCGCTGGTCCGGTTCGATTCTGCAATTCTGTCTGGTCCGACCAGCCTGACCGGTTCACCAATTTCCTTCCTTATTTCAACCCGATTCCATCCCATTTTGATTCCAATAAGATCCTAACCTCAAACCTAATCGATTAACTCTTCCAAATATATAAAACTATGTCTAAAATGTACCTCCAAGATTGAAGAACAGACCGGCCACCATGCAACCAATTGCGGCCGTGGCCTCCGAACCGACTTAGCCCTCGTACCATTTCGACTCCCCTAGGTCCCTAGATTGTGTTAGGATCAATAAGAACTCGAAACCGTCCTCTAGAACTCATTTTCTAAATTTGAAAATTAAAGGTTTCACGGGTAACTCACCTCCGTCGTGTCCACCACCGTGGGCTCGGGCCATCACCGTCCTGCCATCAGCATCTTAGTCTCTCCGTATCTCTCACAAAACCATATGGATGCTGTGGGGTGGTAAGTCGTGTGTTTGCTAAATGAAGAAATGGAGGAAATGGAAAATGGTGGTTTCGAGTTTGTGAGAAAACAAAGAGGGATGGTGATCGGGTGGGAGGAAGAGAAGAATGGACAGTGAGGATTAGAATGTGAGGTAGAGATGGATGGCTAGGATGAGAGGTGGTTAAATTAAATTATAAAATAATTAGAATAATATTATTTAATTATGATAGATCCACAAATTGGGGTTTGGACCAATCGGATGAGTGACAAGTCACTCATCCATGGGTCCCACTAAAATATCTGCCCAATCAGATATTGCCACATCATCTTCGCCTCGATATACGTGCAGAGTGAAATCAAACTTCTGTGAACCATAACTTTCCCGTTCGAAGTCCAATTTCAGCGTGCCACCTGTCTATGGATTCGTATCGACCTGATCTACGTCACAATCATCGGCCAAAGTCCATTTTACCGCTAAAACAAAAAGTCAACATTTTGCCCATTCTAGGGGTAAAATCATCATTTCGCACCGTCCGTCCGAAAGTACCCCACTAATCACCGATTAATCTTACTAATCCATGATTAGTCACTAATCTAATCCCGGAATTCGGGACGGATCACTACAACCGGTGTGATGTTTGGTGAGTTAGTGGTGTGAACGAGTACGTTGTGACTCTAGTGGGGTCGGCGCGAATCGCTGATAAAAGTCAGGAAGTTGAACGAATATCGATGGATACGAGTATCAAAGCTGTTGGGTGTGTACGTGGTGAGATTCGTGTCCGTTGATGGCAGACCTGCACGATGTATGGGTACAAAGTACGCTTAACTCGAGAAAGAGTCCAGATTGATATAACTGGCAATAGTGGTAGTTGAGCCGTGAGTGCTGGTGTGATGATAGATGTACCTTGGGTACGAGTTGGAAATGTGTTGACCCTGGTAAGATTGGATGATTCGCCAAATGGACTGAAAGGTGGTTGAGTTGGTTCGTTTGACCGAGTTGTGGTGATAGTTGTGGTAATATTGTTGGTGACAGTTTGGGAATTGTCAGGATAAGCTGGAGTAGCAGGTGATGTACACCGGTAGGAGACCCAAGTGTGAGCTCAGTTGGACTCCGCCAGTTCGTTGCGAACCTACGAGATTCGAAATTTTGGTTACGAAACTTTTTAAGGGGGGAGATTGTAGTGACCCGTTCCGAAATTTGGGATTAGATTAGTGGTTAATGACGGATTAGTGAAGTTAATCGGTGATTAATTGGGTGATTTTGGACAGACGGTGCAAAATGCCAATTTTTCCCCTAAAATGTGCGAACCGTTGAGTTTTAGTTCGGACCGTCGAACGGATGTTAGCCGATGACTGTGATGTAGTTCGGGACGTCACGAGGTCATAGATAGGTGGTACGCCCGATTCTGACATTCGAGGAGAAAGTTATGACGATTGGAAGTTCGGGGGTATTTTGGTAATTTGGTTAAAAAGGAGCAAGCTGTTGACTTTTCATACGACAAGGAGTTGTCATGTATTTCGAGGACCATTAGGTAGGCCTCGATTCCCTGACTACAACGACAGGTGGCACGCCGTCATCGGATGTCGGACGATTTAGTTATGAAGCTAAATGCGTGAAGGGCAAATTGGTAAATTGGTCGTTAGGGGTAAAATGGTCTTTTGGTAACCTTGAATTGGTGTGAGCAATTGGATGAGGACATCTGTCCCTACTGTATTGGATATTTCACCAGGCATTTGGGAGATGGGGACACGTGGGCCGCTTCTGGTTGGTTCCAGCCGTCTCTCACACTTTTGATCGATTAAAATGAGGTTGTGACTGATTAAAACAGGGCAGTAGTCGTGCCTTGGTGTAAATTGAGAGAGTGAGTGAGCAGGGTGTGTGATTAGTGCTCGTGTTTGGTGTGTAACTGAGGGAAAAGAAGAGTAAGTCGTGGTGGTGTGAGAGTGAAGGAAACAGAGAGAAGGTAGAGTGGGAAAAAAATGGAGAAAACAGAGAGAGGTGGTGTGTGTTCAGTGTGTAACCATGAACCCAGATCCTTACCAAGCTCCTGATCTTCATCCCTGGTCGGGAAAGTAAGTGGTTGAGGATGTGATCGAGGGTGGCGGTGCCACCGTGGTGAATGGCCTTAAACCCCGTGAAGTGCCCAGTTTCTGTCCAAAATGGAAACCGGTATTTTGAGGCCTGAAGATCGACTTGGTGACTAGGATGAGGTCAAGGGAGCTATTAGGAGTGGATCGAGCATGGACTCGAGGCCTGCCGTGGACGGTGGCCATGAAATCGTCACGGTAAGGACTGGTTGTTCAAAAATGGTACTTTGCTTTTGAAGGCTTGTTGCTTCTTTTTGTTAATTGGACAAGGACATTCTTGTGGTCTTACAAGCGCAGAGAGATCGATTTCGGGGCTGGAAATAGACTGTGCTGGCCAGGAACAGAGGAGGAAAATTGATCCTTGTTCTTCGATCTGGATGGTAAGTAACAGACTTGGTTTAAACGTTTTAACTAGCTAGATGTTTAGATAATGATGGGACGAAGCTAAGGGTGAAAACAGAATAAAAAATGGGTTAAAAATGGAAAAAAACAGGCCACGCTGGTTTGGGCTGGACCGGACCTGTCTGGACCGGGTTTACCCGAGGAAGAAGATGACTGGTTCTGGCGAGTGAGCCCCACGCGCAGCCCCTTTGGGTGGCGCGTGAGGCCCACTCGCAGCCCCTTAAGGAGGCACGTGGGGGCGCGTGGCATGTCTTTTGAGGAAGGTTCCAACATGACTTTTAAAGTATTCGATGTGACGAACGTTTTGGGATTGCTTTCGAGTCGATCAGACATCGTCTCGATAGGTTTCAGGATATTCGAAGATTTTAGGGCTAGTTTAAAAATAGTTAAAAATTCGGGAAAATTACGGGGATTTAGTATAAACATTGTGAAGTAGTTAGTGACCTTACTATGGGATTTGGATAGGTTCAGGAAAGCCGATGATAGTAGATTAGCCAGGAAAGCGTAATTGCACGTGTATCGAGGCAACAGCGTAAACGGTCTGTGAGTGGACTTTGCTTTCATCGACAAGTACCAACCCTGGTAACTTGTCCAAACCATCTCTAACCAGTCGTAATTTGACTAAACCAATGTCGTCTACCAGGTCGTCCATGACCTTAGTTGTACCAACAATCCATCACAACTATGGTAGCACGACAACCTGCTAGGTCTAACCGATAAGTACAACTCCGACTGCGAAGTGCAGTCCCACTATCGTACCGGCACCCCAACAATCAGGTTGACCATGAACTGCAGCCCCTTGAGATATCACATCCTCGACCTGCGTACATACTCCAAGAGCTACACGGTTGCTCGAATAGAGACAACCCCGCTCTGATACCACGTTGACAGGACCCATCCCAATCCCCCCGGGATTAGTGCGGGATGACCCTGCTCCCGTCTGACACGAAGTGTCAGACAAGGGATATTTCCGACCTTTGCCCTCCCGGGCTATCAGAGTACGCCAGGATCCGGAGGAGGCATGTGATATCTCGATCTCTGCTACAGTCCACATCCGCTGTCAACCTGAAGGGTATTAAAAACAGAAAGGTTGTGAGTGGACAAAAATAAAGATTTTATAAAAACATTTCCATAAGAAGACCTTTATACCCTCCACTAAAAAGCATGCATGCATAGTAAAACCATTTATCCAATAATATATGTTAAAACATCCATAAATAGGGTCACAACCCCAAGTTCCGTAAATACAAGTCTCACGGGCTCCTGCCCAAAACCAATTTACAGAAAACCATAACACAGTGAACATATGTGGGAACTCAGCCCAAATCCATTTATCATTATAAACACAATTTCCCAAAACCAATTGAAATTATGTTTATCCATTATATTTCATATCCAGAACCTGTCACGGTAAAATAAAGCTACACGTGTGCTAACCGGGGTCTCAAACCCAAGTCTCTCCAGGTCCACCCAGGTCAATGTCCGTAGATCAAGGACCCTCCCTAGAGGTAACGAACCATGCCCATCCTGAGAGTAAGGAACCCAACTGGGGGGCGACTCCACTCAGTCAGTGCTCCGTGACTACTCCGGGGTCCACCCAGGCCAACGACCCTCCCCGGAGGAGACAATCATATATAAAGGATGGAATATGAAAAACCTTTTGAAACCATTCTTTAAACTTTTCCAGGATTCATGCCCGGCCCCCATAAGCCGTCATAATCCATAAAATCCTTTCCGAGGGTTCATGCCGGTTCCCATAAACCGTCATGACCCGTAAATCCATTTCAAGGGTTCATGCCGGTTCCCATAAACCGTCATGACCCGTAAAAACCATTTGTAATACATAATTGGGCACTAGGCCCGAATTCACATAGAAACTGGACCCCCGGTCCGAATCTTAAACCAATTGGGCCTCCGGCCCGATTCCGTAAATCAAATGGACCTCAAGTCCGAGAATTACCTTTTCAAATCCAAAATTATTTCATTAAATTATTTCCAAGACCATAAGAATGGAAAATCGGAGTAAAACCGAAAAACCTCGATTTACGTGCAAGCACGTAAATCGCCTCGAAATACGTGAAACCATATAATTCACAAATATCCAAATCAACATTATCAAATCAAATGCATTATCCTTTTGGAAATCCAAAACCATTTCATTTAGACCAATAAAGACTACAGCCCCGTGTAGGCACCGTATAGGGCCGAAACCTCGAAATACGTGCCTATACGTAACCACACATCCAAATGCACTCATGGCAACACAAACAAGTATTTAAAACATATAATAAACATTTATGCATGCACCAATTTAGAAAACAAGGTCCACTCACAGACCGTCCGAAGCCGCGTCTCGATACGCGTGCCATACGGCTCCCCGAGCCGATCACCGTCACCCGGGACTTCCAAACCTGTCCAAATTAATTTAGAGGGTTACTAACTACTTATATAACCCCTCACTAAAGCCCCGTAATTTTCCCGTATTTTTAACTATTTTTAATCCCGAACCTAAATCTTCTGATGCCCCGAAACATATCGAGACGGTGTCCGATTGACACGAAACCAGTCCCAAAATGTTCGTTACATCGAATAGATGATTTCGTATGTTGAACACATCCCCAAAACCCTAGCACGCGCCCACACGCGCCGCCTGAAGTGGCTGCGCGTGGGAGCCACGCGCCTGTGAACAGTGCTCCTTCAACCTCTCGACGGCCGGTTCAGACCGGCCGGTCCGGTTCGTTTCTGCAACTGGACCGGCGTAACCCGGTCCAGGGTCCTACAATCCTCATTTTTCATCCGTTTTCTTCCATTTTAATTCCTAAATTCCTATTTTTGTGTTTCCTATCCATCCCAATTAACAAAACCAATCACAACCCACAAAATCACACGGTCCAAGTTTGAACCTCACGGTTCAAACTTCTCCTTTTCTCCCCACGGCTTCCAGCCGTCCCTAACCACCAAAACCTCACTAATCACCCCCTAGCAACCTAAATAATCCATCCTAATCATCCAAATCGACCCATAACCATTAATATTGAAAATGGACAAAATCGGGTAAAACCGATTACCTCGATCTCCTCCTCCTCCGCCGTCCACGGCGGTGCGTCCTGGGCCGGCCACCAGCGTCCACCGGTCCATCCTCACTCTCTGGTCTCTCCTGTATGATCATTGGAAAGGGTTGAATGGGTTTGGGTGAGAAATGGGATCGGGTTCGGTTGGAGGAAAAATGGAAAATGGATGCACGGTGAATGGGTTTGGTGCATGAGTGGGTGAGGTTGGCCAGTGGATGGGTGACACTTGTCACTCGTCCCTTGGGCCTCCAGTAAATATCTGGGCCCACTAGAGACAAACTGCACTTTTTGTCTCGTAAAACGTGCCATCGTGAATAGTAACCAGGAACTTCCGTGAACCGTAACTTCGCCGTCGAACGTCCGAATTCGACGTGCCGCCTGTCTACGGATTCGTATCGTCCTTATCTACGTAACGGTCTTCGGCCCTCGGCCATCGGACCTCCCGATCAAAAAGTCAACTTTTGACCTCCTATTCACCCAAATTACCAAAATGCCCCTAAACTTCCGAACGTCATAACTTCCTCCTCGAACGTCGGAATTGAACGTGCCACCTGTCTATGAACTCGTGACGTCACGAACTACGTCACGGTCATCGGTCAAAGTCCATTTGACCGCCCGATTGAAAAGTCAACGTTTTGCCACCACCAGGGACAAAACGGTCATTTCGCATCGTTCGTCCGATCTCGCTCTACTAATCACGGATTAGCCTCACTAATCGTGATTAGTCACTAATCTAATCATGGAATTTGGGACGGGTCGTTACAACCTTCCCTCCTTAATTAATTTCGTCCTCGAAATTCCAACCGACCTAAATCCAATCGTTCTTCCCTCCTTAATTTGTTTCATTCTCGAAACTCCAACTATCCTGATTCCACATCCATCTCGTGGAAAGTAGAACCAACCTCAAAATACATGTACACTCGTATACCAACTAACCAGAGTAATACGTACTCGTCCGCACCCAGACGTACCCCTAACACTCACGTCGTATCGACTACACTCGACCACTTCGAATGACAGTAGCCATATGCTCCGAATCGACACCACTTGTCAACTCGATGATTCCTTTCTCAATCCCCAACCTATCCTGACGTCTGCTCCCACTGGGAGTCATCCGACCTCACACCATGATCCACGCTGACACCTCCTACAAACTGTCACCACTTGACAGTCGTCAGTCGCAAACTGATATGACACACACTCGTGGTTACACTAACCACAAGCATTTCACTCGACCTGTGTGTAACTAGACTCATCAGAACCACTATGACCCAATGCACAGTATCCAATGTCCAGTCCACGACCTCAACTAATCCGATGGTATCAGAACCAATCCGACTACCAACACGCTCCCCAACGTAATACCGGTATAACCTATATACCGTCACTAGGCACCACCAGTATGCCCAGTATTGTACCTCGAACAACATACATGGTACGTACAACTACACATCAATCAGCCTACACCCATCTAGGTTGTAGCCAATCACGTTTCTACTATGGAGTCCATTTGTCCAATCCAGTACTAGACAAATTGAAACTCCGACCCATTATCTATTCCCCAAATCCGAATCCGAAATTTCGTGAGAAATCCCGAATCCAAACCCAGAAATCATATCCATAAACATGTTCAAATTCGAATCCGAAATCATCATTCCGTAAACTGGCATTTGGAATAACCATTCCGAACCCAAATCCATAAAAGAAAATCTATAGTCAAGCTCTAGAATCAAATCCTGAATCGTCACCCAGAATCCGATTCCAAAACCCAAATCTAGAAATCCTTTTTCAAGTTCCAAAATCAAATCCTGAATCGTCATCCAGAAATTTGATTCCAAAACCTGAAATCTCGTTCTCGTCTACCGAGACGCACCATATCCGAACCTATCGGATACCTGTTCGACCGATTACCACAACACAATCGATTGACTTCATAGGGAAGCCAATCACAACATCACACACAACACCAAGTCTGACAAAACCCGACTTCGTCAGACACCTACTCCTCGGACAACTACTCAGGCGAGTAGTAAGCCATATGGGATTTACCTCGAAAAGCCATATGGGATTTACCTCGAAAAGAAGTTCAGTCCCATCATGCTCCACTCAACCAAGTAAGAGTGATAAACTCTCCACCTATCTGGATCATCCAAATCACGATCCAGATCCAACACTACGTCAACCGACCATAGACGTCACGATCCCCGATCGTCACGACGTCCAAAGTCCTCAACCGTTTCCCACATCTTAAATAGATCAGTCGACGACGAGACACGCCGAGACTATGGGTTCTCACTGATTACCTCGTATCGATCCTTGTCATTCCACCAAGGCAAAACAAGAATGATCGAATAATCCATCCTACGTGAATGCAACCAAAACCCCGTTGCACTCACCACGCCACGTAATCCAACATCGTCTGCCACCAAGCAGGAAATGAGAAATCTCAGTCACCTAACTTCGATATACTCACTCCACCTGATGACCCAAGACAATCACGAGTCCACCAACCAATACACGATCAGTGTACTAGTGGCAACCAACAACATCAATAACATCTACATCCTCTACCACCATCAATTATGGTAGAACCTGAGAAGTCACCCAAACGACTTCGACATACCTAATACCAATGCGGAAAACCCGCATTCCTCTCGTCACCTCAATCGCAACCTCTCGCGATTTCGAAGTTCCAACCAGATTGGAAACAACATACCCGGACATCAACCACGTGTCCCCGTTAGACTGGTTATGGACACATGCCCATTTACGACCGTATATGTACATCCAAAAGGATGTCAATTCATCCTAATCTGATGTACCACTCGACTGAAAAGTCACAACAGCCCCCTGCTGTGATCTGCAGTCAAATCTCTGCAAACCACCATCTCTAACCAATCCTGACTAATTCTGACCAATTGGTCGCTAAACCCCGCGACAGAACGAGTCTGACCAACCGGTCACTAATCCGTCATGATAATACTCGATCCTCACTCCTCAACTACCGCTGGATCCTATCCAGTCCGTCACTACCCGTGATTCACTCCCGAACCACAGATACCAATCATAAGCCCATCACGTCGGAGTCACATCCCGACTCGTAACTCACCGTCATCACAATCACCGGCACCAGCACCAGCACTAGTACCAGTACACCACCTGTCAGCATCAGCACAAAGTGTGCCAATCAGACAACTCTGGATCTCCGCTCATACCGAACGATGATCCCGTACCTTTGCTCGAATAGGAGAAACTCTGCCTCCTTCGTACCCAACACCTCTGGGTATAGTTACCCTGACAACTCCTACGAGAAGAGGAAACATCCCCTGAACGTCCCCGTCTTATTCTGCGATCGCACTCAACCGTAACCAAGTCGAATCCAGAATCACTACCCACACATATGCGTTATTCACGCACCACGTACCATCGTCACGACTGACAATCCCATCGTCACAATCGTCACGACAGCCTGAGTCTACTCAACCAGATAAAATTCGACTACGTCTATCGATAGTAGCGTCTGCCACAACCTCGCGCAGACCTAACGACTAGACATCCAGACTCCGCATCCAACGGAATCAACTGCCTGTACCAACTACTCTGTATCCCACTCAGGGATTTCATCGACAAGTACCAACCCTGGTAACTTGTCCAAACCATCTCTAACCAGTCGTAATTTGACTAAACCAATGTCGTCTACCAGGTCGTCCATGACCTTAGTTGTACCAACAATCCATCACAACTATGGTAGCACGACAACCTGCTAGGTCTAACCGATAAGT
Source organism: Prinsepia uniflora (assembly GCA_032719365.1). Taxonomy (NCBI): domain Eukaryota; kingdom Viridiplantae; phylum Streptophyta; class Magnoliopsida; order Rosales; family Rosaceae; genus Prinsepia; species Prinsepia uniflora. Next base: position 42,145,449 of record CM064869.1, on the reverse strand, counting down.
ACAACTCCGACTGCGAAGTGCAGTCCCACTATCGTACCGGCACCCCAACAATCAGGTTGACCACGAACTGCAGCCCCTTGAGATATCACATCCTCGACCTGCGTACATACTCCAAGAGCTACACGGTTGCTCGAATAGAGACAACCCCGCTCTGATACCACGTTGACAGGACCCATCCCAATCCCCCCGGGATTAGTGCGGGATGACCCTGCTCCCATCTGACACGAAGTGTCAGACAAGGGATATTTCCGACCTTTGCCCTCCCGGGCTATCAGAGTACGCCAGGATCCGGAGGAGGCATGTGATATCTCGATCTCTGCTACAGTCCACATCCGCTGTCAACCTGAAGGGTATTAAAAACAGAAAGGTTGTGAGTGGACAAAAATAAAGATTTTATAAAAACATTTCCATAAGAAGACCTTTATACCCTCCACTAAAAAGCATGCATGCATAGTAAAACCATTTATCCAATAATATATGTTAAAACATCCATAAATAGGGTCACAACCCCAAGTTCCGTAAATACAAGTCTCACGGGCTCCTGCCCAAAACCAATTTACAGAAAACCATAACACAGTGAACATATGTGGGAACTCAGCCCAAATCCATTTATCATTATAAACACAATTTCCCAAAACCAATTGAAATTATGTTTATCCATTATATTTCATATCCAGAACCTGTCACGGTAAAATAAAGCTACACGTGTGCTAACCGGGGTCTCAAACCCAAGTCTCTCCAGGGTCCACCCAGGTCAATGTCCGTAGATCAAGGACCCTCCCTGGAGGTAACGAACCATGCCCATCCTGAGAGTAAGGAACCCAACTGGGGGGCGACTCCACTCAGTCAGTGCTCCGTGACTACTCCGGGGTCCACCCAGGCCAACGACCCTCCCCGGAGGAGACAATCATATATAAAGGATGGAATATGAAAAACCTTTTGAAACCATTCTTTAAACTTTTCCAGGATTCATGCCCGGCCCCCATAAGCCGTCATAATCCATAAAATCCTTTCCGAGGGTTCATGCCGGTTCCCATAAACCGTCATGACCCGTAAATCCATTTCAAGGGTTCATGCCGGTTCCCATAAACCGTCATGACCCGTAAAAACCATTTGTAATACATAATTGGGCACTAGGCCCGAATTCACATAGAAACTGGACCCCCGGTCCGAATCTTAAACCAATTGGGCCTCCGGCCCGATTCCGTAAATCAAATGGACCTCAAGTCCGAGAATTACCTTTTCAAATCCAAAATTATTTCATTAAATTATTTCCAAGACCATAAGAATGGAAAATCGGAGTAAAACCGAAAAACCTCGATTTACGTGCAAGCACGTAAATCGCCTCGAAATACGTGAAACCATATAATTCACAAATATCCAAATCAACATTATCAAATCAAATGCATTATCCTTTTGGAAATCCAAAACCATTTCATTTAGACCAATAAAGACCTACAGCCCCGTGTAGGCACCGTATAGGGCCGAAACCTCGAAATACGTGCCTATACGTAACCACACATCCAAATGCACTCATGGCAACACAAACAAGTATTTAAAACATATAATAAACATTTATGCATGCACCAATTTAGAAAACAAGGTCCACTCACAGACCGTCCGAAGCCGCGTCTCGATACGCGTGCCATACGGCTCCCCGAGCCGATCACCGTCACCGGGACTTCCAAACCTGTCCAAATTAATTTAGAGGGTTACTAACTACTTATATAACCCCTCACTAAAGCCCCGTAATTTTCCCGTATTTTTAACTATTTTTAATCCCGAACCTAAATCTTCTGATGCCCCGAAACATATCGAGACGGTGTCCGATTGACACGAAACCAGTCCCAAAATGTTCGTTACATCGAATAGATGATTTCGTATGTTGAACACATCCCCAAAAACCCTAGCACGCGCCCACACGCGCCGCCTGAAGTGGCTGCGCGTGGGAGCCACGCGCCTGTGAACAGTGCTCCTTCAACCTCTCGACGGCCGGTTCAGACCGGCCGGTCCGGTTCGTTTCTGCAACTGGACCGGCGTAACCGGTCCAGGGTCCTACAATCCTCATTTTTCATCCGTTTTCTTCCATTTTAATTCCTAAATTCCTATTTTTGTGTTTCCTATCCATCCCAATTAACAAAACCAATCACAACCCACAAAATCACACGGTCCAAGTTTGAACCTCACGGTTCAAACTTCTCCTTTTCTCCCCACGGCTTCCCAGCCGTCCCTAACCACCAAAACCTCACTAATCACCCCCTAGCAACCTAAATAATCCATCCTAATCATCCAAATCGACCCATAACCATTAATATTGAAAATGGACAAAATCGGGTAAAACCGATTACCTCGATCTCCTCCTCCTCCGCCGTCCACGGCGGTGCGTCCTGGGCCGGCCACCAGCGTCCACCGGTCCATCCTCACTCTCTGGTCTCTCCTGTATGATCATTGGAAAGGGTTGAATGGGTTTGGGTGAGAAATGGGATCGGGTTCGGTTGGAGGAAAAATGGAAAATGGATGCACGGTGAATGGGTTTGGTGCATGAGTGGGTGAGGTTGGCCAGTGGATGGGTGACACTTGTCACTCGTCCCTTGGGCCTCCAGTAAATATCTGGGCCCACTAGAGACAAACTGCACTTTTTGTCTCGTAAAACGTGCCATCGTGAATAGTAACCAGGAACTTCCGTGAACCGTAACTTCGCCGTCGAACGTCCGAATTCGACGTGCCGCCTGTCTACGGATTCGTATCGTCCTTATCTACGTAACGGTCTTCGGCCCTCGGCCATCGGACCTCCCGATCAAAAAGTCAACTTTTGACCTCCTATTCACCCAAATTACCAAAATGCCCCTAAACTTCCGAACGTCATAACTTCCTCCTCGAACGTCGGAATTGAACGTGCCACCTGTCTATGAACTCGTGACGTCACGAACTACGTCACGGTCATCGGTCAAAGTCCATTTGACCGCCCGATTGAAAAGTCAACGTTTTGCCACCACCAGGGACAAAACGGTCATTTCGCATCGTTCGTCCGATCTCGCTCTACTAATCACGGATTAGCCTCACTAATCGTGATTAGTCACTAATCGTGATTAGTCACTAATCTAATCATGGAATTTGGGACGGGTCGTTACAACCTTCCCTCCTTAATTAATTTCGTCCTCGAAATTCCAACCGACCTAAATCCAATCGTTCTTCCCTCCTTAATTTGTTTCAGTCTCGAAACTCCAACTATCCTGATTCCACATCCATCTCGTGGAAAGTAGAACCAACCTCAAAATACATGTACACTCGTATACCAACTAACTAGAGTAATACGTACTCGTCCGCACCCAGACGTACCCCTAACACTCACGTCGTATCGACTACACTCGACCACTTCGAATGACAGTAGCCATATGCTCCGAATCGACACCACTTGTCAACTCGATGATTCCTTTCTCAATCCCCAACCTATCCTGACGTCTGCTCCCACTGGGAGTCATCCGACCTCACACCATGATCCACGCTGACACCTCCTACAAACTGTCACCACTTGACAGTCGTCAGTCGCAAACTGATATGACACACACTCGTGGTTACACTAACCACAAGCATTTCACTCGACCTGTGTGTAACTAGACTCATCAGAACCACTATGACCCAATGCACAGTATCCAATGTCCAGTCCACGACCTCAACTAATCCGATGGTATCAGAACCAATCCGACTACCAACACGCTCCCCAACGTAATACCGGTATAACCTATATACCGTCACTAGGCACCACCAGTATGCCCAGTATTGTACCTCGAACAACATACATGGTACGTACAACTACACATCAATCAGCCTACACCCATCTAGGTTGTAGCCAATCACGTTTCTACTATGGAGTCCATTTGTCCAATCCAGTACTAGACAAATTGAAACTCCGACCCATTATCTATTCCCCAAATCCGAATCCGAAATTTCGTGAGAAATCCCGAATCCAAACCCAGAAATCATATCCATAAACATGTTCAAATTCGAATCCGAAATCATCATTCCGTAAACTGGCATTTGGAATAACCATTCCGAACCCAAATCCATAAAAGAAAATCTATAGTCAAGCTCTAGAATCAAATCCTGAATCGTCACCCAGAATCCGATTCCAAAACCCAAATCTAGAAATCCTTTTTCAAGTTCCAAAATCAAATCCTGAATCGTCATCCAGAAATCTGATTCCAAAACCTGAAATCTCGTTCTCGTCTACCGAGACGCACCATATCCGAACCTATCGGATACCTGTTCGACCGATTACCACAACACAATCGATTGACTTCATAGGGAAGCCAATCACAACATCACACACAACACCAAGTCTGACAAAACCCGACTTCGTCAGACACCTACTCCTCGGACAACTACTCAGGCGAGTAGTAAGCCATATGGGATTTACCTCGAAAAGCCATATGGGATTTACCTCGAAAAGAAGTTCAGTCCCATCATGCTCCACTCAACCAAGTAAGAGTGATAAACTCTCCACCTATCTGGATCATCCAAATCACGATCCAGATCCAACACTACGTCAACCGACCATAGACGTCACGATCCCCGATCGTCACGACGTCCAAAGTCCTCAACCGTTTCCCACATCTTAAATAGATCAGTCGACGACGAGACACGCCGAGACTATGGGTTCTCACTGATTACCTCGTATCGATCCTTGTCATTCCACCAAGGCAAAACAAGAATGATCGAATAATCCATCCTACGTGAATGCAACCAAAACCCCGTTGCACTCACCACGCCACGTAATCCAACATCGTCTGCCACCAAGCAGGAAATGAGAAATCTCAGTCACCTAACTTCGATATACTCACTCCACCTGATGACCCAAGACAATCACGAGTCCACCAACCAATACACGATCAATGTACTAGTGGCAACCAACAACATCAATAACATCTACATCCTCTACCACCATCAATTATGGTAGAACCTGAGAAGTCACCCAAACGACTTCGACATACCTAATACCAATGCGGAAAACCCGCATTCCTCTCGTCACCTCAATCGAAACCTCTCGCGATTTCGAAGTTCCAACCAGATTGGAAACAACATACCCGGACATCAACCACGTGTCCCCGTTAGACTGGTTATGGACACATGCCCATTTACGACCGTATATGTACATCCAAAAGGATGTCAATTCATCCTAATCTGATGTACCACTCGACTGAAAAGTCACAACAGCCCCCTGCTGTGATCTGCAGTCAAATCTCTGCAAACCACCATCTCTAACCAATCCTGACTAATTCTGACCAATTGGTCGCTAAACCCCGCGACAGAACGAGTCTGACCAACCGGTCACTAATCCGTCATGATAATACTCGATCCTCACTCCTCAACTACCGCTGGATCCTATCCAGTCCGTCACTACCCGTGATTCACTCCCGAACCACAGATACCAATCATAAGCCCATCACGTCGGAGTCACATCCCGACTCGTAACTCACCGTCATCACAATCACCGGCACCAGCACCAGCACTAGTACCAGTACACCACCTGTCAGCATCAGCACAAAGTGTGCCAATCAGACAACTCTGGATCTCCGCTCATACCGAACGATGATCCCGTACCTTTGCTCGAATAGGAGAAACTCTGCCTCCTTCGTACCCAACACCTCTGGGTATAGTTACCCTGACAACTCCTACGAGAAGAGGAAACATCCCCTGAACGTCCCCGTCTTATTCTGCGATCGCACTCAACCGTAACCAAGTCGAATCCAGAATCACTACCCACACATATGCGTTATTCACGCACCACGTACCATCGTCACGACTGACAATCCCATCGTCACAATCGTCACGACAGCCTGAGTCTACTCAACCAGATAAAATTCGACTACGTCTATCGATAGTAGCGTCTGCCACAACCTCGCGCAGACCTAACGACTAGACATCCAGACTCCGCATCCAACGGAATCAACTGCCTGTACCAACTACTCTGTATCCCACTCAGGGATTTCATCGACAAGTACCAACCCTGGTAACTTGTCCAAACCATCTCTAACCAGTCGTAATTTGACTAAACCAATGTCGTCTACCAGGTCGTCCATGACCTTAGTTGTACCAACAATCCATCACAACTATGGTAGCACGACAACCTGCTAGGTCTAACCGATAAGTACAACTCCGACTGCGAAGTGCAGTCCCACTATCGTACCGGCACCCCAACAATCAGGTTGACCACGAACTGCAGCCCCTTGAGATATCACATCCTCGACCTGCGTACATACTCCAAGAGCTACACGGTTGCTCGAATAGAGACAACCCCGCTCTGATACCACGTTGACAGGACCCATCCCAATCCCCCCGGGATTAGTGCGGGATGACCCTGCTCCCGTCTGACACGAAGTGTCAGACAAGGGATATTTCCGACCTTTGCCCTCCCGGGCTATCAGAGTACGCCAGGATCCGGAGGAGGCATGTGATATCTCGATCTCTGCTACAGTCCACATCCGCTGTCAACCTGAAGGGTATTAAAAACAGAAAGGTTGTGAGTGGACAAAAATAAAGATTTTATAAAAACATTTCCATAAGAAGACCTTTATACCCTCCACTAAAAAGCATGCATGCATAGTAAAACCATTTATCCAATAATATATGTTAAAACATCCATAAATAGGGTCACAACCCCAAGTTCCGTAAATACAAGTCTCACGGGCTCCTGCCCAAAACCAATTTACAGAAAACCATAACACAGTGAACATATGTGGGAACTCAGCCCAAATCCATTTATCATTATAAACACAATTTCCCAAAACCAATTGAAATTATGTTTATCCATTATATTTCATATCCAGAACCTGTCACGGTAAAATAAAGCTACACGTGTGCTAACCGGGGTCTCAAACCCAAGTCTCTCCAGGGTCCACCCAGGTCAATGTCCGTAGATCAAGGACCCTCCCTGGAGGTAACGAACCATGCCCATCCTGAGAGTAAGGAACCCAACTGGGGGGCGACTCCACTCAGTCAGTGCTCCGTGACTACTCCGGGGTCCACCCAGGCCAACGACCCTCCCCGGAGGAGACAATCATATATAAAGGATGGAATATGAAAAACCTTTTGAAACCATTCTTTAAACTTTTCCAGGATTCATGCCCGGCCCCCATAAGCCGTCATAATCCATAAAATCCTTTCCGAGGGTTCATGCTGGTTCCCATAAACCGTCATGACCCGTAAATCCATTTCAAGGGTTCATGCCGGTTCCCATAAACCGTCATGACCCGTAAAAACCATTTGTAATACATAACTGGGCACTAGGCCCGAATTCACATAGAAACTGGACCCCCAGTCCGAATCTTAAACCAATTGGGCCTCCGGCCCGATTCCGTAAATCAAATGGACCTCAAGTCCGAGAATTACCTTTTCAAATCCAAAATTATTTCATTAAATTATTTCCAAGACCATAAGAATGGAAAATCGGAGTAAAACCGAAAAACCTCGATTTACGTGCAAGCACGTAAATCGCCTCGAAATACGTGAAACCATATAATTCACAAATATCCAAATCAACATTATCAAATCAAATGCATTATCCTTTTGGAAATCCAAAACCATTTCATTTAGACCAATAAAGACCTACAGCCCCGTGTAGGCACCGTATAGGGCCGAAACCTCGAAATACGTGCCTATACGTAACCACACATCCAAATGCACTCATGGCAACACAAACAAGTATTTAAAACATATAATAAACATTTATGCATGCACCAATTTAGAAAACAAGGTCCACTCACAGACCGTCCGAAGCCGCGTCTCGATACGCGTGCCATACGGCTCCCCGAGCCGATCACCGTCACCGGGACTTCCAAACCTGTCCAAATTAATTTAGAGGGTTACTAACTACTTATATAACCCCTCACTAAAGCCCCGTAATTTTCCCGTATTTTTAACTATTTTTAATCCCGAACCTAAATCTTCTGATGCCCCGAAACATATCGAGACGGTGTCCGATTGACACGAAACCAGTCCCAAAATGTTCGTTACATCGAATAGATGATTTCGTATGTTGAACACATCCCCAAAAACCCTAGCACGCGCCCACACGCGCCGCCTGAAGTGGCTGCGCGTGGGAGCCACGCGCCTGTGAACAGTGCTCCTTCAACCTCTCGACGGCCGGTTCAGACCGGCCGGTCCGGTTCGTTTCTGCAACTGGACCGGCGTAACCGGTCCAGGGTCCTACAATCCTCATTTTTCATCCGTTTTCTTCCATTTTAATTCCTAAATTCCTATTTTTGTGTTTCCTATCCATCCCAATTAACAAAACCAATCACAACCCACAAAATCACACGGTCCAAGTTTGAACCTCACGGTTCAAACTTCTCCTTTTCTCCCCACGGCTTCCCAGCCGTCCCTAACCACCAAAACCTCACTAATCACCCCCTAGCAACCTAAATAATCCATCCTAATCATCCAAATCGACCCATAACCATTAATATTGAAAATGGACAAAATCGGGTAAAACCGATTACCTCGATCTCCTCCTCCTCCGCCGTCCACGGCGGTGCGTCCTGGGCCGGCCACCAGCGTCCACCGGTCCATCCTCACTCTCTGGTCTCTCCTGTATGATCATTGGAAAGGGTTGAATGGGTTTGGGTGAGAAATGGGATCGGGTTCGGTTGGAGGAAAAATGGAAAATGGATGCACGGTGAATGGGTTTGGTGCATGAGTGGGTGAGGTTGGCCAGTGGATGGGTGACACTTGTCACTCGTCCCTTGGGCCTCCAGTAAATATCTGGGCCCACTAGAGACAAACTGCACTTTTTGTCTCGTAAAACGTGCCATCGTGAATAGTAACCAGGAACTTCCGTGAACCGTAACTTCGCCGTCGAACGTCCGAATTCGACGTGCCGCCTGTCTACGGATTCGTATCGTCCTTATCTACGTAACGGTCTTCGGCCCTCGGCCATCGGACCTCCCGATCAAAAAGTCAACTTTTGACCTCCTATTCACCCAAATTACCAAAATGCCCCTAAACTTCCGAACGTCATAACTTCCTCCTCGAACGTCGGAATTGAACGTGCCACCTGTCTATGAACTCGTGACGTCACGAACTACGTCACGGTCATCGGTCAAAGTCCATTTGACCGCCCGATTGAAAAGTCAACGTTTTGCCACCACCAGGGACAAAACGGTCATTTCGCATCGTTCGTCCGATCTCGCTCTACTAATCACGGATTAGCCTCACTAATCGTGATTAGTCACTAATCGTGATTAGTCACTAATCTAATCATGGAATTTGGGACGGGTCGTTACAACCTTCCCTCCTTAATTAATTTCGTCCTCGAAATTCCAACCGACCTAAATCCAATCGTTCTTCCCTCCTTAATTTGTTTCATTCTCGAAACTCCAACTATCCTGATTCCACATCCATCTCGTGGAAAGTAGAACCAACCTCAAAATACATGTACACTCGTATACCAACTAACCAGAGTAATACGTACTCGTCCGCACCCAGACGTACCCCTAACACTCACGTCGTATCGACTACACTCGACCACTTCGAATGACAGTAGCCATATGCTCCGAATCGACACCACTTGTCAACTCGATGATTCCTTTCTCAATCCCCAACCTATCCTGACGTCTGCTCCCACTGGGAGTCATCCGACCTCACACCATGATCCACGCTGACACCTCCTACAAACTGTCACCACTTGACAGTCGTCAGTCGCAAACTGATATGACACACACTCATGGTTACACTAACCACAAGCATTTCACTCGACCTGTGTGTAACTAGACTCATCAGAACCACTATGACCCAATGCACAGTATCCAATGTCCAGTCCACGACCTCAACTAATCCGATGGTATCAGAACCAATCCGACTACCAACACGCTCCCCAACGTAATACCGGTATAACCTATATACCGTCACTAGGCACCACCAGTATGCCCAGTATTGTACCTCGAACAACATACATGGTACGTACAACTACACATCAATCAGCCTACACCCATCTAGGTTGTAGCCAATCACGTTTCTACTATGGAGTCCATTTGTCCAATCCAGTACTAGACAAATTGAAACTCCGACCCATTATCTATTCCCCAAATCCGAATCCGAAATTTCGTGAGAAATCCCGAATCCAAACCCAGAAATCATATCCATAAACATGTTCAAATTCGAATCCGAAATCATCATTCTGTAAACTGGCATTTGGAATAACCATTCCGAACCCAAATCCATAAAAGAAAATCTATAGTCAAGCTCTAGAATCAAATCCTGAATCGTCACCCAGAATCCGATTCCAAAACCCAAATCTAGAAATCCTTTTTCAAGTTCCAAAATCAAATCCTGAATCGTCATCCAGAAATCTGATTCCAAAACCTGAAATCTCGTTCTCGTCTACCGAGACGCACCATATCCGAACCTATCGGATACCTGTTCGACCGATTACCACAACACAATCGATTGACTTCATAGGGAAGCCAATCACAACATCACACACAACACCAAGTCTGACAAAACCCGACTTCGTCAGACACCTACTCCTCGGACAACTACTCAGGCGAGTAGTAAGCCATATGGGATTTACCTCGAAAAGCCATATGGGATTTACCTCGAAAAGAAGTTCAGTCCCATCATGCTCCACTCAACCAAGTAAGAGTGATAAACTCTCCACCTATCTGGATCATCCAAATCACGATCCAGATCCAACACTACGTCAACCGACCATAGACGTCACGATCCCCGATCGTCACGACGTCCAAAGTCCTCAACCGTTTCCCACATCTTAAATAGATCAGTCGACGACGAGACACGCCGAGACTATGGGTTCTCACTGATTACCTCGTATCGATCCTTGTCATTCCACCAAGGCAAAACAAGAATGATCGAATAATCCATCCTACGTGAATGCAACCAAAACCCCGTTGCACTCACCACGCCACGTAATCCAACATCGTCTGCCACCAAGCAGGAAATGAGAAATCTCAGTCACCTAACTTCGATATACTCACTCCACCTGATGACCCAAGACAATCACGAGTCCACCAACCAATACACGATCAGTGTACTAGTGGCAACCAACAACATCAATAACATCTACATCCTCTACCACCATCAATTATGGTAGAACCTGAGAAGTCACCCAAACGACTTCGACATACCTAATACCAATGCGGAAAACCCGCATTCCTCTCGTCACCTCAATCGCAACCTCTCGCGATTTCGAAGTTCCAACCAGATTGGAAACAACATACCCGGACATCAACCACGTGTCCCCGTTAGACTGGTTATGGACACATGCCCATTTACGACCGTATATGTACATCCAAAAGGATGTCAATTCATCCTAATCTGATGTACCACTCGACTGAAAAGTCACAACAGCCCCCTGCTGTGATCTGCAGTCAAATCTCTGCAAACCACCATCTCTAACCAATCCTGACTAATTCTGACCAATTGGTCGCTAAACCCCGCGACAGAACGAGTCTGACCAACCGGTCACTAATCCGTCATGATAATACTCGATCCTCACTCCTCAACTACCGCTGGATCCTATCCAGTCCGTCACTACCCGTGATTCACTCCCGAACCACAGATACCAATCATAAGCCCATCACGTCGGAGTCACATCCCGACTCGTAACTCACCGTCATCACAATCACCGGCACCAGCACCAGCACTAGTACCAGTACACCACCTGTCAGCATCAGCACAAAGTGTGCCAATCAGACAACTCTGGATCTCCGCTCATACCGAACGATGATCCCGTACCTTTGCTCGAATAGGAGAAACTCTGCCTCCTTCGTACCCAACACCTCTGGGTATAGTTACCCTGACAACTCCTACGAGAAGAGGAAACATCCCCTGAACGTCCCCGTCTTATTCTGCGATCGCACTCAACCGTAACCAAGTCGAATCCAGAATCACTACCCACACATATGCGTTATTCACGCACCACGTACCATCGTCACGACTGACAATCCCATCGTCACAATCGTCACGACAGCCTGAGTCTACTCAACCAGATAAAATTCGACTACGTCTATCGATAGTAGCGTCTGCCACAACCTCGCGCAGACCTAACGACTAGACATCCAGACTCCGCATCCAACGGAATCAACTGCCTGTACCAACTACTCTGTATCCCACTCAGGGATTTCATCGACAAGTACCAACCCTGGTAACTTGTCCAAACCATCTCTAACCAGTCGTAATTTGACTAAACCAATGTCGTCTACCAGGTCGTCCATGACCTTAGTTGTACCAACAATCCATCACAACTATGGTAGCACGACAACCTGCTAGGTCTAACCGATAAGTACAACTCCGACTGCGAAGTGCAGTCCCACTATCGTACCGGCACCCCAACAATCAGGTTGACCACGAACTGCAGCCCCTTGAGATATCACATCCTCGACCTGCGTACATACTCCAAGAGCTACACGGTTGCTCGAATAGAGACAACCCCGCTCTGATACCACGTTGACAGGACCCATCCCAATCCCCCCGGGATTAGTGCGGGATGACCCTGCTCCCGTCTGACACGAAGTGTCAGACAAGGGATATTTCCGACCTTTGCCCTCCCGGGCTATCAGAGTACGCCAGGATCCGGAGGAGGCATGTGATATCTCGATCTCTGCTACAGTCCACATCCGCTGTCAACCTGAAGGGTATTAAAAACAGAAAGGTTGTGAGTGGACAAAAATAAAGATTTTATAAAAACATTTCCATAAGAAGACCTTTATACCCTCCACTAAAAAGCATGCATGCATAGTAAAACCATTTATCCAATAATATATGTTAAAACATCCATAAATAGGGTCACAACCCCAAGTTCCGTAAATACAAGTCTCACGGGCTCCTGCCCAAAACCAATTTACAGAAAACCATAACACAGTGAACATATGTGGGAACTCAGCCCAAATCCATTTATCATTATAAACACAATTTCCCAAAACCAATTGAAATTATGTTTATCCATTATATTTCATATCCAGAACCTGTCACGGTAAAATAAAGCTACACGTGTGCTAACCGGGGTCTCAAACCCAAGTCTCTCCAGGGTCCACCCAGGTCAATGTCCGTAGATCAAGGACCCTCCCTGGAGGTAACGAACCATGCCCATCCTGAGAGTAAGGAACCCAACTGGGGGGCGACTCCACTCAGTCAGTGCTCCGTGACTACTCCGGGGTCCACCCAGGCCAACGACCCTCCCCGGAGGAGACAATCATATATAAAGGATGGAATATGAAAAACCTTTTGAAACCATTCTTTAAACTTTTCCAGGATTCATGTCCGGCCCCCATAAGCCGTCATAATCCATAAAATCCTTTCCGAGGGTTCATGCCGGTTCCCATAAACCGTCATGACCCGTAAATCCATTTCAAGGGTTCATGCCGGTTCCCATAAACCGTCATGACCCGTAAAAACCATTTGTAATACATAACTGGGCACTAGGCCCGAATTCACATAGAAACTGGACCCCCAGTCCGAATCTTAAACCAATTGGGCCTCCGGCCCGATTCCGTAAATCAAATGGACCTCAAGTCCGAGAATTACCTTTTCAAATCCAAAATTATTTCATTAAATTATTTCCAAGACCATAAGAATGGAAAATCGGAGTAAAACCGAAAAACCTCGATTTACGTGCAAGCACGTAAATCGCCTCGAAATACGTGAAACCATATAATTCACAAATATCCAAATCAACATTATCAAATCAAATGCATTATCCTTTTGGAAATCCAAAACCATTTCATTTAGACCAATAAAGACCTACAGCCCCGTGTAGGCACCGTATAGGGCCGAAACCTCGAAATACGTGCCTATACGTAACCACACATCCAAATGCACTCATGGCAACACAAACAAGTATTTAAAACATATAATAAACATTTATGCATGCACCAATTTAGAAAATAAGGTCCACTCACAGACCGTCCGAAGCCGCGTCTCGATACGCGTGCCATACGGCTCCCCGAGCCGATCACCGTCACCGGGACTTCCAAACCTGTCCAAATTAATTTAGAGGGTTACTAACTACTTATATAACCCCTCACTAAAGCCCCGTAATTTTCCCGTATTTTTAACTATTTTTAATCCCGAACCTAAATCTTCTGATGCCCCGAAACATATCGAGACGGTGTCCGATTGACACGAAACCAGTCCCAAAATGTTCGTTACATCGAATAGATGATTTCGTATGTTGAACACATCCCCAAAAACCCTAGCACGCGCCCACACGCGCCGCCTGAAGTGGCTGCGCGTGGGAGCCACGCGCCTGTGAACAGTGCTCTTTCAACCTCTCGACGGCCGGTTCAGACCGGCCGGTCCGGTTCGTTTCTGCAACTGGACCGGCGTAACCGGTCCAGGGTCCTACAATCCTCATTTTTCATCCGTTTTCTTCCATTTTAATTCCTAAATTCCTATTTTTGTGTTTCCTATCCATCCCAATTAACAAAACCAATCACAACCCACAAAATCACACGGTCCAAGTTTGAACCTCACGGTTCAAACTTCTCCTTTTCTCCCCACGGCTTCCCAGCCGTCCCTAACCACCAAAACCTCACTAATCACCCCCTAGCAACCTAAATAATCCATCCTAATCATCCAAATCGACCCATAACCATTAATATTGAAAATGGACAAAATCGGGTAAAACCGATTACCTCGATCTCCTCCTCCTCCGCCGTCCACGGCGGTGCGTCCTGGGCCGGCCACCAGCGTCCACCGGTCCATCCTCACTCTCTGGTCTCTCCTGTATGATCATTGGAAAGGGTTGAATGGGTTTGGGTGAGAAATGGGATCGGGTTCGGTTGGAGGAAAAATGGAAAATGGATGCACGGTGAATGGGTTTGGTGCATGAGTGGGTGAGGTTGGCCAGTGGATGGGTGACACTTGTCACTCGTCCCTTGGGCCTCCAGTAAATATCTGGGCCCACTAGAGACAAACTGCACTTTTTGTCTCGTAAAACGTGCCATCGTGAATAGTAACCGGGAACTTCCGTGAACCGTAACTTCGCCGTCGAACGTCCGAATTCGACGTGCCGCCTGTCTACGGATTCGTATCGTCCTTATCTACGTAACGGTCTTCGGCCCTCGGCCATCGGACCTCCCGATCAAAAAGTCAACTTTTGACCTCCTATTCACCCAAATTACCAAAATGCCCCTAAACTTCCGAACGTCATAACTTCCTCCTCGAACGTCGGAATTGAACGTGCCACCTGTCTATGAACTCGTGACGTCACGAACTACGTCACGGTCATCGGTCAAAGTCCATTTGACCGCCCGATTGAAAAGTCAACGTTTTGCCACCACCAGGGACAAAACGGTCATTTCGCATCGTTCGTCCGATCTCGCTCTACTAATCACGGATTAGCCTCACTAATCGTGATTAGTCACTAATCGTGATTAGTCACTAATCTAATCATGGAATTTGGGACGGGTCGTTACATAGGTCATGTAAATTAAAGCAAGGGAATAGAGGTAGATAAAGCAAAAATTGACTTGATCTCTAAACTACCTCCCCCAGCATCTGTTAAGGGAATTCAAAGCTTCCTAGGTCATGCAGGTTTTTATTGACGTTTTATTAAGTATTTTTCAAAAACACCTCGTCCGTTATGTAACTTGTTAGCTAAGGACACTTCTTTTGACTTTAATGACGAGTATTTACGGCCTTTGAAATGCTTAAGAAAAAGCTAACTTCTGCTCCAATTATCGTGGCTCCAGATTGGTCTTTACCCTTCTGCTCCAACCATTTCCACACCATTGCCAAGACAAATCTATATTATCCGACGAATCCTTCTCGTTGTGTAGTGGTAGAACCTTACCATGAGCACATCACGACTGAACTACCCTCAGCTCGTGGCTCGTCGTCTTTCCTCTCTCGTACCCCACGACAGTACTCGGTCCTCACATCTCAACTACTACTGGATCCAATCCAGCCCATCACTATCTGTGATCCACTCCCAGACCACAGATACCGAACATATGCCCATCTCGACGGAGTCACATCTCGACTCGTGACTCATTGTCATCACACTCGCCGGCACCAGCACCAGCACCAGTACTAGCACCAACACACAGTGTGCGAAACAGACAACCCTGTATCTCCGCTCATACCGAGCGACGACCCCGTACCTCTACTCGTATTGAAGAAACTCTGCCTCTCTCGTACCTAACAACTCTGGGTACAGTCACCCTGACAACTTATACGAGAAAAGGAAACATCCCATGAACGTCCCCGATTCCCAACAGTCGTAACTATAACCAATCTCGGTAGTAGTGTCTTCCACAGACTCGTGCATACCTAACCACAAGACATCACTATCGAGACTCCGCATCCAACGGAATCAATCGCCTATACTAGCTACTCCGTATCCCCACTCAGGGATTCTATCAACAAGTACCAACCCTGGTAACCTGTCCCTACAACCTCGATTGCGGAGTGCAGTCCCATCACTAAAGCTGACATGACTAGACCGACCGACGGTCACGACTCCGAAAAGTCGTCAAGGTCAAACCACTCGCCAACTCACCTTTCCAAACCATACATCCTACCTTAGGGTTCTATGATCACTACCTAGGGTTCCTCTGATCCTAACTGCAGAAGGCAGTATAGTCCACATTCTGACTGTAACGACCCGTCTCGAATTCCGGGATTAGATTAGTCACTAATCTTGATTAGTGAGGTTGAACGGTGGTTAGTAGGGCGGAATCGGACAAATTGTGCAAAATGACCGTTTTGCCCCTGGTCGTGGGTAAAATGTTGACTTTTTGATCGGGCGGTCAAACGGACTTTGACCGATGACCGTGACGTAGTTCGGGACGTCACGAGTTCATAGACAGGTGGCACGTTCGATTCCGACATTCGTAGAGAAAGTTATGGTGTTCAGAAGTTGAGGGGTATTTTGGTAATTTGGCTTATTAGGGGCCAAATGTTGACTTTTTGATCGGGAGGTCCGATGGGCGAGGGCCAAGGACCGTTACGTAGGTATCGTCGATACGAATCCAACGACAGGCGGCATGCCGAAATCGGA
The DNA here is from genome assembly GCA_032719365.1 of Prinsepia uniflora. NCBI lineage: Eukaryota > Viridiplantae > Streptophyta > Magnoliopsida > Rosales > Rosaceae > Prinsepia > Prinsepia uniflora. The sequence goes on along the minus strand of CM064869.1, from coordinate 42,128,432 downwards.
GATTCGACGACGACGTTACGGTCAAGGAAACGAACTAACGAACCGAGGCCGGGATTAAAATAATAATATAATAATGAATAGTGACAGTTGACCCTACACACCTGGATGAGTGACAAGTGTCACCCATCCCTTGTTTCCAGCTCCTTGTTTCCCTCCAAACATCATCATTACTACATCATCATCATCTAATCCACCAATTCCCCTAATTTCCTCTTCTTTGTTCCTAAACCGTGCACAAAATTGGGGGAATCAGATTGGGAGAATTGGCTCCCTCTCTCTGCCGTTCCTGAGAGAAAAATGGGAGACTAAGATGAGGGAATTAACTGGGAAACACGAGGGTTTGAGTGTGGGTTGAATTTTGGATTTTGGATTTCGGGAAAATGAGTGGGAAAATTCGAATTGAAGGAATTGGCCTGTGATGATCGAATTGGAGGTTACAAACATCTTCCTGGGGTTGTGACGAGTCGATCCACATCAAAAACAAGAAGGATTGGTGCCGTTTTGGCTCTGATCGAGCTTGGTGACAGAGGAAGAAATCGAGGCTGAGTCGTGGAGTTTGGGGCTGTGATTGACTCAATTGTTGTGGGGAAATGATTTCTCATGATCCCACGATGCTTCTGGGATCATCAATTGAAGGAAACCGGCTGAGATCGATGAAACACCATGGTTGCACAGTGGACGGTGTTCGTACTTGAGTCGTCATCATTTACTGATCAAACGACGAAATTGATGTGGGGGAATTGTTCCTCGTGGTCCACTGATGCTTCTGGTTGAACCAATTTAGGGAAATCAATCGAGATTGAAGGAATCCCATGATTGAACAGTGACCGGAGTGTTCTTCGTGTTCATCGTTGAATCGTGGAATTGTAGGTAATGTTTTGTATAATTGAGATTACAGAACCTTAATTTAACTTAAAACGAAACTAATGGAATGATCAATTGAAGGAATTAGGATCGAATTGACAGGATTGGAACCGGGTTGTGTCGCGGGTGAGTTGGACCCGTTTACCAGACAAACGGGTTGGGCTGGTGACACTGTAGCAGGCGCGTGAGTTTCACGCGCAGCCACTCACGGCGGCGCGTGGGCACGAATCTCGAGGTGAGGTCAACATGACTTTTAATCCATTCGATGTAACGGACATTTTGGGATTGGTTTCGGGTCGATCGGACACCGTCTCGATAGTGTTCGGGATGTCCGAAGGTTTTAAATTAAGTTTAAAAATAAGTAAAAATTCGGGAAAATTACGGGACTTTGATAGGATGTTAATGATGAGGTTGGTAACCCTCTAATGTGATTTGGACAGGATTGGGAGTCCCGGTGATTGTGGTGTGGCCCGGGAGGCCGGTGGCACGCGTATCGAGGCACACGGTTAAAACGGTCTGTGAGTGGACTTTGGTTTTATAAATTCTATGCATGCTTAAATGTTTTACATGGATTATGATTGTGATTGTATGATGTTGGTTTGGTTGTTGGTAAATTGTACGGTTTCACGTATTTCGAGGCGATTTACGTGCTTGCACGTAAATCGAGGTTTCCGGTTTTACATGGATTTTCCATATTTATGACTTGGATATAATGTGATGAAATGGTTTTGAAATTGGAAATATGAACTCGGGCTTGAGGCCCAATTATGTTGGAAATTTCGGATTTGGAGTCCATTTGAAATCGGGCCGGGGGCCCAGTTGGTTAATGAAATCGGGCCAGGGGCCCAGTTGGTATGAAATCGGGCTGAGACCCATTTGAGTTATGTTATCGGGCCAGGGGCCCAGTTGATTTACGAATTCGGGCCGTGGGCCCAGTGGGTTTATAAGTCGGGCTGCGGGCCCAGTTGGTTTACAAATCGGGCCGTGGGCCCAGTGGTTCATAAAATCGGGCATGAGGCCCAGTTGGATAATAAATGTGATTTCAGGTCAGGGAACCTATATTTAATAATTGTGATTTTGGGTCAAGGACCCTAAATGGAATTATGTGGTTTTATGGAAATTTCGGGCAGGGCCCAATGGTAATAATATGATAAAAGGATTAAATAAAACTGTTTTCCATATACCATCTGGACACAAGGATATATGATGGTCTCCTCCAGATGTCTGGGACACTGGGGAAGTCACGGTGCATTGCCTGCGAGGGGTCATTATACGGAGCAGCCGGACCGTATGATGACTCAGGAGCAGGATTGCTATGATTGACGTCAGGGACGTCAGACATCAGGGATGTCAGATATATGGACCCGGAGAGACCCCGGGCAGCACGCGTAGCTTATGAAACCGTGAGATATGACGTCAGGGACGTCAAGCGTCTGGGACGCTAAGCATCTGGGATGCTGGTGATGGTAATGGTAAAATATGGATTAATGAATAAAATGGCTTATTGGTTGGATATGTGTTATGTGGTAAAAATGGATTATTGGTTATGAAATGGTATGTAGGGTCGGGGACCCTAAATGGTTTTGGATTTTGAATTGATGTTCATTTATGGTCGTGGGTGGTGACCCACATGGTTTTAATATGTATGGTGGTGGTATTCCACGGTTTTGGGCTGAGTTCCCACACTTGGTTTTTGGTTAACGGTTTTTGGGCTAAGGCCCTAAGGGCTCGGTTGAGCAAACGTTTTGGTTACTGGTTTTGGTGGCATGCATACGTTTTTATTGGAGGGCATAAATGTCTTATAAATGTATTTGGTAAATTTATTGGTTTTTGTCCACTCACAGCTTTTGGTTTTAATGCCCTTCAGGTTGATCACGGATGCGATTGCAGCAGAGACTGGGACATTGCACACCTCCTCCATCGATCCTTGCGCACTCTGGATGCCCCGTTTGGGCAGTGGCTGTAACGACCCGAACTGAAAATAATAATATTTTAATGTAAAAAGACTGTTTTACCCTTGGGGGGAAACTTTGACTTTTTCTCGGGAAATAATTCGAACTTTGACCCATGACTATGACGTAGATCGGGACGTCACGAATCCGTAGACAGGCGGCACGCCGAAATCGGAGTTTGTATGAAGGAGTTATGGTCAAGGAAGCGTTTTAGCGGAACTTACGAACCGAGAACAACGGAATAAAATATTAATTAATTACGGGAATCCGTGCCAAATTAATATTTAAATCGAACCGATGGATTGGTGACAAGTGTCACCCATCCAAAGCCTTACTATTCCAATAAAGCAACTAATACTATTTAATCCATTTTAATATTCATTATTTTTCCCTCCAATTAACCCTAGCCTTTGGATCTGCTGCTCAAATGAATCTTGGCCCTTCATTTTGTCTGATTTTTCTGCTTCATGCACGTTCTCACCTCTCTGTTTTCTGCTTTGCTTACAAACACACACAAACACATCCATTCCCCCTTCACAAACCCGTGCATTCTTCCCCTTTTCTCTCAAACCAGGCGATCGAACCAGCCCCTCTCACACCACCACCCGATCACCAGCAGCACCACCATCATCTACTCATCATCCCCGAGCATCACCGGCAGCCACCACCCCATTTCCCAGCCCTGAAAATCCCGTCCAAAACACGACCCGAAAACCTCAAGGAAACCGGTCCAGGAAGCAAACCTCCATAACCACCTCACCTCGACGCGGGAGGAGCTCCAGTCTGCACCGTGGGGATCCTAGGAGCCTAACTGGATGACGGCGAGGGCCACGGCAGCGGTAAGACCCAAAACCCGATAAGCCCGTTTTCCTTCCCTGTTCGACCCGATCGTGTTTAATGCTTAGAAATGGATTGTTAGGTGATAGACATGTCCTAGGGTGAGTGACGAGTCGTTTGGGACCGGGTTGGACGACGGAGACGCCGTGGATCACCGGAGACGACAACCGGACCGTGACCGTGAGTTTCAGAGATATTCTGGTGAGTTTTCTTCCACTTTCTTCTTGTTTTGAGGTTGTAGAACCATAGGACAGACCTAGACGATCCCATAGGGATCAACCCCGTCGAAAATGGTAGCCGGAATCGTGTGATGGAATCGGGTCAAACTGTGGGTCGACGGCGACCCGGTTCCAGTCAAACGGGTCGACCCGGTACTGTAGCATGATGACGTCATCATGCTGACGTCACTTCTGACGTCATGATGACGTCATCCTGTCAGATGTTGTCAGACCAGGGACCAATCAGAACGTGCCACGTGTCACCTGACAAGTGTCAGTGATGACGTCATGCTGACGTCAGCATGACGTCATGCTGACGTCAGCATGACGTCACTGCTGACGTCAGCGGTACTGTAGCAGCGTTGACCCACGCGTTGACCAGGCGCGTGGGGGCGCGTGTGAACAGTAATTTTGGTGGGGCCGGTACCATTTTCAAGGTTTCGACGATACGGATCCAATGGAGGTGGTTTCGTGTCGATCGGAGATCGTTAAGTTGGTCAAAAGGGGGTTTGAAGCACCGGGAATAGTGCCCGGGACGCGTTTTTGAGGCGGATCTGTTCTAGGGTCTTGGTATTGATATTGTAGGGTCCTTAAGTAACCCTCAGGAATACTAATACAGGTTTATAGAGATCGTTGAGCAGCAAGGACCGAGTGTGAGTGGGCTGTTTGATTTATAAAAGGCTTGCATGCATAAACTGTTTTACTATTTCCACTGATGAGTCTTATGAACTGTTTATATATGTTATTACGATGTTTTGGGCATGAGACCCGTCTGGATTATATATGGATTTTGTTTGGGATGTCCGGGGGACATAGGGTAAACTATACTGTTATTGTACTGTACTTTCCTACCTGTGTATATTGTCTCCTCCAGGGAGGGTCGTTGGCCTGGGTGGACCCTGGAGTAGTCACGGGGCTCTGACTGAGTGGAGTTGACCCCCGTTGGGCTGCTTACTCTCAGGAAGGCATGTTCATATACCTCGGGCAGTGACCGGGATACCGGGAGCTGATGTACCTAGAGAGTCTCGGGTGTGAGACCCTGAGTGGCAACGCGTAGCCTTAGAACCGTGACATCATTTGGGTTGGGTTTTTACAGTGCACTGATATGTTAGTTTCACCTTACTATTATTATTGTGGTTCATTGGTTTATAATATTATGTTTTCACTGCATGCAAGATTTGGAAAACGGAGGGGTAAAACCTTATGATTATTTTATTATTAAATTGATTTCTAAACTGTTATTTTTGGCCCACTCACCCTTGTTTTACTGACCCCTCCAGACCCTGACACGGCCATAGAGGAGGAGGATCCGGAGGAGGAGGCAGAGGTTTAGTTTGCCTAGCTGTGCACCTGTACACCCACTTGTGGGTAGGTTGAGCACCGAATAAATGTACTCTGACTAGTGTGCTCACATGTTGTATTTTACTTTCCCTTGTCTGACAGTATCACTTTAAACACTGTGTTTGTACATTATCTATCTATGTGAGTCTTCGGTTTTTATTTAAGGGTACTTTTAGTATGTTTAGAGTCATTGTCAGACGGGAGCGGGTCACGTCCCCGGGTGGTCCCAGGTGGGATTGGGACGGGTCCTGTCAGCTTGGTATCAGATGTCAGGACCCACCCCGGTTTCACCCCGAAACCCGAGGTAAATCCCGCTCCCGTCTGACTCCCCGACACAAAACTCAAGTAAAACTCACTCGAACCCAATCAGACGCAGGAGTGATTAAACAAAAGCTCCCAAAGTTATTATGTACAGAGCATAGTACTAAAATACAAGAAAAAGAAAAACTAATAAATTACACGCACACGGAAGACTTTAAACTACTCCGGGACCCCTCGCGTGACTTCTATGCCTCGGGCACTGCCTCGACGTCAAGACCCCGCGCTAGCTCCCCAACCTGGAGGGCAAGTTAAAACGAAAGTGTGAGTGGACCAGAAAATACAAAAAGTTCAAAACCACTTTATAGGAAAACCGAGTTTAACCCTCCGTTTTGAAACCACATGCATAACCAACAGTTATGAACTCAGTTATAAAATAATCGTTATAAAACATCATAAGAAACAGAAACACTATAAAATATCTTAAGAAACCACAGCATGAGTATCAGAAACCGTATCAAAACCATAAACATCAAATCATCATTTTCCCGATCAAACCTGCTGGACCTATCCGAGTCTTTAAACTCCCGAGTCCTTAAACTCAATCCAGGCCTTAATAATATCCGAGTCTTTAAACTCCCGAGTCTTTAAACTCAAGGCCTACAGGGGAAAACAATATATATCCGAGTCTTTAAACTCCCGAGTCTTTAAACTCAATCCGGGTCTTTAAACCCAATCCGGCCGGTCCCCCGTCACATATATCCGGGTCTTTAAACCCAATATCCAGATCCAGCAAATCCAATCCCAAAATCATTTGAAAACCATTTACCAATCCATGTCCAAACCCGAATCCGAAATCACTGGTCCGATACCCTTCCGGCATCCAGAACCGTAATTCCGAACCCAAATCCGGAATACCACTTTTCAAAAATCATTTAATCACCAAATCATGTTGCAAAATCCCTTGTTAAACGATCAAACTAGTTATCCTTTCAAAATCCCAAAACTCTGGCATTTTCCTCAGAAATCAACATTTCTCGTAAAACGTGCCAAACACCGTATTCTCTCGAAAAACGTGCAACAATGTAAAACCAACCAAAACATATTCAATAAACATAGAATCAGAATCAAAATCATAAAACAAGTATAGAAAACAGTTATGCATGCTCGAGTTTAAAGAAAGGGGGTCCACTCACAGTACGGAGCCATACTCGCGTCCCGAACGTCCAGCCCGTTCCTCGGCTTCCTCGGGAAATCCCGATCCTGTCAAACACCGTCAAATTACGTCACTAATACGTCTACAAACACTCACCTAAATCCCCTAAACAAAATCCCCGAATCGAAAACCGAAAACCCGGGACCCTAAACATTCTCCCTCGCAGAACCGAACTCATACGATGTCCGATTAACCCGAAACCAACTCTATTGAACTCAACACAACTCCTAGACCAAAAGTCATGTTGACCACTTTCCCAACAGCCGCCGCACGCGCCCCCACGCGCCGCCCAAAGTGGCTGCGCGTGGCCCCACGCGCCAGCTACAGTACCATCTTCAACCCGTGCTGAACCGGCCGTCGCAGGCTGAACCGGCGAGACTTGATCTCCGCCGTCCGGCCACCAATTCGATCCCTTCCTTCACCAGCAGCTTCGTCCAGACACCACGAATCCAATCCCCAACTCCGTTCACCTCGACACTGACCCTAGCCCGTCGCCTAAGCTCAAAACCAGACGGCTAAACGTCCCCCTGTTTCACGACTCCTCAACTCCGGTCACCTCCCGTCACGGTGGTGACACCAAACGGTCCCTAAGACCTTACTGAATCTAGACCAACACCCCTACACCGTCGACTCAACCTCTACCTACACGACTCGCCGTTTGAACCCACGGCCAAAACAGAGTACTGAAGGTCCCTCCGTCGTGCCCTCCACCACCGTGCACCACCCATCACGGCAGCACACCCAAACGATTCCTAGGACCCTCAGGAATCTCACCCTAACCTTCAAATCCCTCGACTCTAGCCCTAGGTCCACGACTTTCCAACTAAAGTTTCACGGCAAAACAGAGCAAAGAAGCCTTACCCTTCGATTGCCGCTCCGCCGTGCGCACTGCCGCCTACCACTGTGGTCGTTGGACTCCTTGCAGTCTCCTCAGCCTCCCCTGGCCTTGGTTTGCCTTGCCTCACGGCGTAGCCACCACCTCAACCTCACAAGCTCCCTGTTTCCCCCAAAAGTTCTCCACACCTCCGCCGTGCCGCCGTGCACGATTGCACCGCAAATTCACGGCCACCAGCTCCGCCTTGCCTCACTAACACACTCACAACTCCCTAATCACTCACCCTTGCACCCAGATCGATCAACTGATCCCAGACTCTCACCCTCTGTTCTCTGTGTTTGTCGAAGAACAACACACACACACGGGTTCACCCAAATAGTTAGGACCGTGAACACACAGGATTCCACCAGAACCCTCTAGCCCTTTGCCATGTGTCACCATCCCTTCAATCTTTGTCCCATCTGCTTAAACCCCAGCCGTCCATTCCTTTCTCTCTGCACAAATCCCCATAAGCCCAAAAAGACTAAAATACCCTTCTGTTTAACATATTTTTACGGTTTTACCGAAACTTTCTAGACCCGTAGCTCTCGCCTCGTAAGTCCGATGAACACGTGCTGCCTGTCATCGAACTCAGGACGACAAGAACTATCTAGCCATCCTAGGTTAACCTACCAAAACTCGATTATTCAAAAAGTCAACTATTCCCCCTACTTTACCCAAATTACGGTTAAGCCCTCAACCTTCCGAACATCACAACTTCCTCCTCGGATGTCGGAATCGGGCGTGCCACCTGCCTAAGGATTCGTGACGACCTAAACTACGTCCTGGTCACTGGTCAATCCCCAACTGACCACCCGAACTAAAAGTCAACATTTCTGCCTGACCCAGGGGCAAAATCGTCATTCTAAGTTCCCGGACCCCTCGGGACCACCTAACCCCTGATTAACCTCACTAACCACACCTTAATCACTATCTTAATCCCGGCTCTCGGGACGGGTTGTTACATCAGAGCATTAGGATTAGTAGTCAGAGTACTAGGTTAGCGGTTTGTACTTTGTACATGGTCGCTTTCGATGTCTTTTAACCTGTTTGCCTCTTCACAGTTGGATATGCCTCCCCGACGTGAACCCCGTGCACGTGTTGACGAGGGCAATGGAGGAAATGGAGACACTGCGAGCATTGAGCGGGCTCAGCGCCTGGGTGCTACGCACTTCAGTGGGGGAACCGACCCTGAGGAAGCACACCAGTGGATTGACCGCTGGGAGAGGATTTTCGAGGTCATGCACTGTCCTCCGGAGGAGCGTGTCATACTGGCGACTTTCCTACTGGATGGGAGCGCCTATCGATGGTGGCACAACCTTGTTTTGGCCGGCTGGACTGTTCACACCATTCCATGGGAGACCTTCCGAGAGCGGTTTCTCAACCAGTTCTATCCGCGGTCGTTCCGCAACGCCCGTGAGGCGGAGTTTCTGCAACTCCGGCAGGGGGATCAGACTGTAGCAGAGTACGAGGAGACCTTCCTGATGTTGTCTCGCTTTGCTGAGAACTTCGTGATCACCGAGGCAGACCGATGTCGCAGATTTGAGTGGGGCTTGCGACCTGAGATTCAGGCGATGGTGACTGCAACACCCTTTGCTTCCATGAGGGATCTGACTGATGCGGCGACCAGGGTTGAGAACAGCATCCTGGCTCGTCAGCGAGCTGAGGGGGAGACTCGGCGACGTGATCGCCCACACTTGGGATTTTCGGGCCGTCGTGGCTCGAAGGGAGGACATTCTGGTGGATCTTCGTCTTCTGGCAGCCGAGGACGTTCTGGTCAGTTCAGGAGTCCTCAGAGGTCTGGACAGCGTTCTGGAGCTTGGCAGCGATCTTACTCACCGATGAGCATCTCACCGGGAGGATACTCGGGTCGACCTAGGGAGGTCACATGCTTCGCTTGTGGGGAGCCGGGGCATTATGCTTCTGAGTGTCCACTGATTCGCGGCAGTACTGCGCCAGCGCAGAGCACAGCATCCCAGACTGACAGCAGCCGGACACGCGGTGTTGTGCGTGGCCGTGATCGAGGGGCTAGAGGACGGGGACGACCTGCAGAGTCTATGGCTCGTGTTTATGCTGTTACCCAGCAGCAGGCCAGATCCATTCCGGGAGTGTTGACAGGTACTGTACATATTTATGGCATGGTTGTTCGTGCATTGATGGATTCGGGGGTAACTCATTCTTTTATTTCACCGCGTTGTGCGAGTCTGTTGGGCCGTGAGGTGACCGCACTTGAGCACGAGATGGGAGTGGGGACACCGATGGGTGTGACCTACCGGGTGAACCAGGAGATACGAGCTTGTCCTGTGGAGATTGAGGGAGTCGAATTTCCGGCAGACTTAATCCTGATGAATGTTCACGATTTCGATGTGATACTTGGAGTCGATTGGTTGTCGGAGTACAATTCACTCATCGACTGTAGTAACATGCGGTTGACTTTGAGAGGTCCAGGATTACCGGAAGTAATATTTCAGGGAGAGTGTGGAGACGCATCACCCAAGGTAATATCTGCACTCACAGCTACTAAACTCTTACAGAAGGGGTGTCAGGGTTATCTTGCTTATGTGGTAGAGTCTACGGATGAATCTTTGCGTATTGAGGATATTCCGATTGTGCGGGAATTTCCTGATGTCTTTCCAGGAGATTTACCTGGATTACCACCACCCAGGGAGATCGACTTTACGATCGAGTTACTCCCCGGGACTCGACCGATTTCACAAGCACCGTATCGTATGGCACCGGCGGAGCTACGGGAATTGAAAATCCAATTACAGGAATTGGTGGATCTAGGGTTTATCCAACCCAGTACATCACCATGGGGAGCGCCGGTCTTATTTGCGAAGAAGAAGGAGGGTAGTTTACGGTTGTGTGTGGATTATCGGCAGTTGAACAAGGCTACGGTAAGGAATCAGTATCCCTTACCCAGGATCGATGATTTGTTCGATCAGTTACGAGGAGCGCGATATTTCTCCAAGATAGATCTGAGGTCAGGATACCATCAACTGAGAATAGCCGAGGGGGATGTTCAGAAAACAGCTTTTCGAACGAGGTATGGGCATTATGAGTTCTTGGTGATGCCCTTTGGATTGACGAATGCACCAGCGGCATTCATGGACTTGATGAATCGGGTCTTTCGAGCATACTTGGATAAATTTGTGATCGTGTTTATCGACGACATCTTGGTGTATTCCAGGAGTGTCAGGGCTCATGAGGAACACTTACGAAGGGTATTGGGTAAACTACGACAGGAGCAGCTGTATGCTAAGTTAAGCAAGTGTCAGTTTTGGCTAAATAGTATTGGATTCTTAGGTCACATTATATCACCCGAGGGGATAAGTGTGGATCCTCTGAAAACGGAGGCTGTGACGAATTGGCCAAGACCGACCACGGTAACGGAAGTGCGAAGTTTTGTTGGGTTAGCAGGCTACTATCGGAGATTCGTAGAGGGTTTCTCCCAGATTGCCGCACCATTGACTCGGTTAACCCGGAAAGGGGTGAAGTTCGTATGGGACGATCTGTGTGAACAGAGTTTTCAGGAATTAAAGTTCCGATTAACCACTGCACCTGTCCTTGCATTACCGGACAGTAGTGGAGAGTTCGTGGTATATAGTGATGCATCGCTGCAGGGTTTGGGTTGTGTATTGATGCAGAATGGAAAAGTGATTGCTTACGCATCCCGGCAGCTGAAGACGCACGAGTTGAACTACCCTACTCATGATTTGGAATTGGCGGCGGTGGTTCATGCTCTAAAGATCTGGAGACATCATTTGTTCGGTGTGACATTCCGAATATTTACCGATCACCAGAGTCTTAAACATTTGTTCACTCAGAAGGAACTCAACATGAGACAGCGGAGATGGTTGGAGTTGTTGAAGGATTATGATTGTACCATCGAGTACCATCCTGGCAAGGCAAATGTTGTAGCTGATGCACTTAGCAGGAAGTCGGCGGGATCAGTTGCGCATTTGCGATTAGTATATCTTCCTTTGCTAGTGGAACTCCGGAAGAGCGGAGTTATGTTAGGGATGGACGATCAGGGAGCCTTGTTGGCTAGCTTTCATGCGCGACCCGTGTTGGTCGACAGGATCATCGAGGCTCAACTACAGGACCAGATACTTTGTGATTACAGGAACGAGGTTGAATCCGGACAGAGACAAGATTTCTCCGTCAGGGGCGATGGAGCATTAGTAAAGCTTGGGAGATTGTGTGTACCTGCGGTACCAGAGTTGAGGAGAGAGATTTTAGACGAGGCCCACAGTTCGGCCTATGCTATGCATCCAGGAGGGACAAAGATGTACCGTACCCTCCGGGACTATTATTGGTGGCCAGGGATGAAGAGGGAGATAGCTGAGTTTGTCAGCAAATGTTTGATCTGTCAGCAGATCAAAGCAGAACGGCAGCGTCCGTATGGGGCTATGCAGCCACTTCCAATTCCACAATGGAAGTGGGATCATATTACAATGGACTTTGTCTTCAAGTTACCGAAGACAAGGAGTGGAGTTGATGGAGTCTGGGTAATAGTGGACCGGTTGACTAAATCAGCACATTTTCTGCCTGTACGTGAGACGTACAAGCTCAACCGTTTGGCCCAGCTATTTATTAATGAGATCATCCGACTACACGGTACCCCAGAGTCGATCGTGTCGGATCGGGATCCGCGTTTCACATCCAGATTTTGGAGGAGTCTGCAAACTGCCATAGGCACGAAATTGCATTTCAGTACGAAATTGCATTACAGACTCTCGAAGACATGATGAGAGCTTGTGTATTGCAATTCCAGGATTCGTGGGCTGATCGATTGCCATTGATGGAGTTTGCCTACAATAACAGCTACCATGCGAGTATAGGGATGGCACCATATGAGGCACTGTACGGTCGACAGTGCAGAACACCGGTATGCTGGATGGAGATCGGAGAAAGAGCCGCAGTGGGGCCGGATCTGATGGATATGACCCAGGAGACAGTTCGGGTTATTCGGGAGAGATTGAAGGCGGCCCAGGATCGTCAGAAAAGCTATGCAGATCGACGGATCCGAGATTTAGAGTTCGAGGTTGGTGACTTTGTCTTTTTAAAGTTATCGCCGTGGAAAGGGATTCTTCGATTTGGACGACGTGGGAGATTGAGTCCCCGTTATATCGGACCATATGAGATTGTCGAGAGGATTGGTCCAGTGGCTTACCGTTTAACACTACCTTCGGAGCTTTCCCGAGTACACGACGTATTTCATGTATCGATGCTACGGAAGTATCTTCGGGATGACTCTCATGCACTGCCAGAGCAACCACTGGAACTGATGACCGATTTGAGTTTCGAGGAACGGCCAGTGCAGATTCTGGATAGGAAGGAAAAGGTCTTAAGGAACAAGACGATTTCTTTGGTTAAAGTACTATGGCGGAACCACGAGGTGGAGGAAGCGACATGGGAACCCGAGGAATTGATGAGAGGGCAGTACCCATACTTGTTTGAGTAAATTTCGAGGACGAAATTTCTGTAAGGAGGGTAGGTTGTAACGACCCGAACTGAAAATAATGATATTTTAATGTAAAAAGACTGTTTTACCCTTGGGGGGAAACTTTGACTTTTTCTCGGGAAATAATTCGGACTTTGACCCATGACTATGACGTAGATCGGGACGTCACGAATCCGTAGACAGGCGGCACGCCGAAATCGGAGTTCGTATGAAGGAGTTATGGTCAAGGAAGCGTTTTAGCGGAACTTACGAACCGAGAACAACGGAATAAAATATTAATTAATTACGGGAATCCGTGCCAAATTAATATTTAAATCGAACCGATGGATTGGTGACAAGTGTCACCCATCCAAAGCCTTACTATTCCAATAAAGCAACTAATACTATTTAATCCATTTTAATATTCATTATTTTTCCCTCCAATTAACCCTAGCCTTTGGATCTGCTGCTCAAATGAATCTTGGCCCTTCATTTTGTCTGATTTTTCTGCTTCATGCACGTTCTCACCTCTCTGTTTTCTGCTTTGCTTACAAACACACACAAACACATCCATTCCCCCTTCACAAATCCGTGCATTCTTCCCCTTTTCTCTCAAACCAGGCGATCGAACCAGCCCCTCCCACACCACCACCCGATCACCAGCAGCACCACCATCATCTACTCATCATCCCCGAGCATCACCGGCAGCCACCACCCCATTTCCCAGCCCTGAAAATCCCGTCCAAAACACGACCCGAAAACCTCAAGGAAACCGGTCCAGGAAGCAAACCTCCATAACCACCTCACCTCGACACGGGAGGAGCTCCAGTCTGCACCGTGGGGATCCTAGGAGCCTAACTGGACGACGGCGAGGGCCACGGCGGCGTGACGGCGGCGGTAAGACCCAAAACCCGATAAGCCCGTTTTCCTTCCCTGTTCGACCCGATCGTGTTTAATGCTTAGAAATGGATTGTTAGGTGATAGACATGTCCTAGGGTGAGTGACGAGTCGTTTGGGACCGGGTTGGACGACGGAGACGCCGTGGATCACCGGAGACGACAACCGGACCGTGACCGTGAGTTTCAGAGATATTCTGGTGAGTTTTCTTCCACTTTCTTCTTGTTTTGAGGTTGTAGAACCATAGGACAGACCTAGACGATCCCATAGGGATCAACCCCGTCGAAAATGGTGGCCGGAATCGTGTGATGGAATCGGGTCAAACCGTGGGTCGACGGCGACCCGGTTCCAGTCAAACGGGTCGACCCGGTACTGTAGCATGATGACGTCATCATGCTGACGTCACTTCTGACGTCATGATGACGTCATCCTGTCAGATGTTGTCAGACCAGGGACCAATCAGAACGTGCCATGTGTCACCTGACAAGTGTCAGTGATGACGTCATGCTGACGTCAGCATGACGTCACTGCTGACGTCAGCGGTACTGTAGCAGCGTTGACCCACGCGTTGACCAGGCGCGTGGGGGCACGTGTGAACAGTAATTTTGGTGGGGCCGGTACCATTTTCAAGGTTTCGACGATACGGATCCAATGGAGGTGGTTTCGTGTCGATCGGAGATCGTTAAGTTGGTCAAAAGGGGGTTTGAAGCACCGGGAATAGTGCCTGGGACGCATTTTTGAGGCGGATCTGTTCTAGGGTCTTGGTATTGATATTGTAGGGTCCTTAAGTAACCCTCAGGAATACTAATACAGGTTTATAGAGATCGTTGAGCAGTAAGGACCGAGTGTGAGTGGGCTGTTTGATTTATAAAAGGCTTGCATGCATAAACTGTTTTACTATTTCCACTGATGAGTCTTATGAACTGTTTATATATGTTATTACGATGTTTTGGGCATGAGACCCGTCTGGATTATATGTGGATTTTGTTTGGGATGTTCGGGGGACATAGGGTAAACTATACTGTTATTGTACTGTACTTTCCTACCTGTGTATATTGTCTCCTCCAGGGAGGGTCGTTGGCCTGGGTGGACCCTGGAGTAGTCACGGGGCTCTGACTGAGTGGAGTTGACCCCCGTTGGGCTGCTTACTCTCAGGAAGGCATGTTCATATACCTCGGGCAGTGACCGGGATACCGGGAGCTGATGTACCTAGAGAGTCTCGGGTGTGAGACCCTGAGTGGCAACGCGTAGCCTTAGAACCGTGACATCATTTGGGTTGGGTTTTTACAGTGCACTGATATGTTAGTTTCACCTTACTATTATTATTGTGGGTCATTGGTTTATAATATTATGTTTTCACTGCATGCAAGATTTGGAAAACGGAGGGGTAAAACCTTATGATTATTTTATTATTAAATTGATTTCTAAACTGTTATTTTTGGCCCACTCACCCTTGTTTTACTGACCCCTCCAGACCCTGACACGGCCATAGAGGAGGAGGATCCGGAGGAGGAGGCAGAGGTTTAGTTTGCCTAGCTGTGCACCTGTACACCCACTTGTGGGTAGGCTGAGCACCGAATAAATGTACTCTGACTAGTGTGCTCACATGTTGTATTTTACTTTCCCTTGTCTGACAGTATCACTTTAAACACTGTGTTTGTACATTATCTATCAATGTGAGTCTTCGGTTTTTATTTAAGGGTACTTTTAGTATGTTTAGAGTCATTGTCAGACGGGAGCGGGTCACGTCCCCGGGTGGTCCCAGGTGGGATTGGGACGGGTCCTGTCAGTGGCTCTTGGTCATCCTTTGTCTGACACCCCTTGTTGGACGGGAGCAGGGCACATTCCATGGTAATCCCGGGGTGATTGGGATGGGTCCTGTCAACTTGGTATCAGAGCATGGTTGCTCTAATTGTGCGCGCAGGTCGAGGGTGTGATGTCTCATTGGGCTGCAATTCGTTATCAACCTGATAGATAGTTTTTGGGTTTGGATAGTGGAGGGAGTGCGATTGGCCCGATACGCCGTGCGTTAATGTGATTCGACCCAAGTGGGGTTGATTGTGGTGAACTGGTATTGTGGGACCGTCGGTTCGGTCATGTGATATTGGATTGTTGTGCTGCTAGGTGCAGCCAGGTTCGGGGAACCTCATGTGAGTAATGGTCTAAAATGTGAACCCTTGTGGCGGTTTCTAGTGTGAGGGATGTTGGTTCATCGGAGTTGGCCGATGACCTAGTGGTGGAACCCACGTTGATGGGATGGTAGGATTGGATTTGACGTCTATTCGATGTCAGGACCGCGGGGTCGGTCAGGTTGTGGATTTTATGTTACGGAAAACTGTTTGGTTCGGTTGAACCATAGGGTGTGATTGTGGAACCCTAGTATTAGAAAGGTAAACCTTAATTGTGGCTAGTGGATGAGAACTTGTGCTGCGACGAGCGGCTGAGGTCATGGATGACCATGTGGATGGCTCTAGTGAGTCTTGTCAGAACTATGGGATCCGATTTACGGATACGGTTCTGAGATAAATTATGGAATCCCGTGTTGGATCGGGTATTGGTGTGATGTGTAGATGCGGATCTCGATAGCAATGACAGTTAGTCGGAAGTCATATGGAGATGACTGGCTATCGAGGGTAATTAGTGTGGTTATAATACTTGGGGATCAGGGGACGTTCGGGGAACGTTCATTTTCCTGATGAGGATTGTCAGAATAGTGGTACCCATAGTCGTGAGGTACGGGATCGTCGTTCCGTATGAACGGAGATCCAGGGTTGTCGTATTTGCACACGGTGTGCAGTATGGATGTTTGCGGAGTTGGTACTTTTGTGCTGATGCTAGTATGGATGCCTGTGTGCTGATACTAGTGTTGTTGATAGAGTGTTGGTGCTGGTACTAGCGCTGGTGCTAGTGTCGGTAATGGTGTGACTCCGTCATACGTTGGGGTGTGACTCCGTTATGATGAACATATGTTCGGTCTTTGAGATTCGATAGTGGTTGAGTGATGGACTGGATGGGATCCAGATAAGACTGTGCTGTGTTGGGATAAGTCCCAATGGTGGTGCGATAACCAGTAAGGAGTGGATTAAAAAGGGTATAATTGAGACTTGAGTAATCTTGGGATGACGTCCCCTACGTCATGATAATTGGTGGATTTGGGGGAGTTGTTGGCAACTCCAAAATTTGTGCGATTTTATGTTTTTAAATTTCCCTAAAATGTACATGGAAATGATTAAAACTGGAAAAGACGAGGAAAAACCATTAGTGGTATAAAGGTAGGAATTTGTAATTGAGAACTTGGGAAACCAAGTGTTGAACCTGTAAAGGTCGGGATGTGCGAACGGAACAATAACGGATTGATTGTGGACACGGGGTTGTCCAAGTGAATTGAGGAGGTAGGAAGTCTAGTGGTTAGACTTGACGTCTTGTTGGGAGCATGTCTGTTTCCAACATGGTTGGAACCTTAGTGTCGAGGAGAGTTGTGATTGCGGAACAAGAGTGGTGCTCGTTTTTGGTGATTGGTATTCCGAAGTCATTGGGGTTGACTTCTTGCTTTCTGCCCTGGCAGACATTGACTGTAGTTACCAGTACGTTGAGCGTGTATTGGTTGGTGAGCCCGTGTGTGTTGTGAGGTCCTTAGGAGGAGCTACGTGTTCGAAATTAGGTAAACGAGATTTCTCATTTTCTGCTTGGTGGCAGACGATGTGGTGTCACATGGCGTGGTGAGTGCAGTGAGTTTTGTTGCCTCCCCGTAGGATGAGTTTAGGCGTCATTGTGTTGGATCATCCTTGGTTTTTCCTAGGTGGAATGACAAGGATCGATACGAACTTGGGTATGTGAGTCGAAATGATGGGATTGAACTTCTTTTCGAAGTGGGGCCCGTAGGGTATTCTACTGGTTTTCAAGGTAGTTGCATTTTGTCAACCTTAGACGTGTGGAGGTTGGATTGGCTTCCCTATGAAGTCAATCAAGTGCTTTGAGTGGGTAACCGATAGGTTCGGTTTTGGTGTGTCTTGGTAAGTGTGAATGAGATTTCGGGATTTGGAATCGAATTTCTGGGTGACGATTCGGGATTCGATTCTGGAACTTGAAAGTATATTTCCGGGTTTGGGTACGGAATGATTATTCCAAATGCTAGCTTACGGAATAATGATTTCGGATTCGGATTTGGATATGAATTAAAATTTGATGTCTGGGCTTGGATCCGGGATTTCATACGAAATTGCGGATTCAGATTCGGAATTGGAACTAGATGTTGGGTGGAGTTTCGATTTGTCTCATGCTGGATTGGGCAAACGTACTCCATTATTGGAATGTGTTCGGCTATGACCTAGGTGGTTGTAGTCTGGTTATTAGGTAGATGTGTGTACTTCGTACATGGTTCGAGGTACAATACCTTGTAGACTTGTGATGTCTAGTTACGGTATACGGGATATACCCGAGGTGTGTCAGTGAGCGTGTTGGTAGTCGGATTGGTTCCGATACCATGGGATTGGTTGTGGACCGGACATTACTATGCAATGGGTCATGGTAATTCCGATGTGTTTAATTACACACAGGTCGTGTGAATTGTCGGTAAGGGTACACGAGTGAGTCTAGTGTCAGTTTTCGACTGACAACAACTGTGTGGTGACAGTTTGTCAGGATGTGTCAACATAGATTGTTGAGTGGGGTCAGCTGACTCCTAGTGGGAGTGGGAAAAGAATCGTCGAGTTGTTGCGTAACGAGAGGGTTGATTTGACACGTGGTGTCAAATTCGAAACAAGTAGTTTCAGTCATTCGACGGGGTCGAATGTAGTCGTTGCGTTTTGAGTACTAGTGGTACGGTTGGGTGTAGACAAGTTTTGTCTAAGTAGTTGGTGTACGGGTGTACACGTGTTGCGCGGTCGATTCCACTTTCCACGGGGTGTTTGTGGAATCAGGGTAGTCGAGTTTCGAGAGCGAAACTTATTAAGGAGGGAAGTACGTTGAGATTAGAGCGGTTGGAATTTCGAGGACGAAATTTATTAAGGAGGGAAGGTTGTAACGACCCGTCCCGAATTCCGGGATTAGATTAGTCACTAATCTTGATTAGTGAGGTTGAACGGTGGTTAGTAGGGCGGAATCGGACAAATTGTGCAAAATGACCGTTTTGCCCCTGGTCGTGGGCAAAATGTTGACTTTTTGATCGGGCGGTCAAACGGACTTTGACCGATGACCGTGACGTAGTTCGGGATGTCACGAGTTCATAGACAGGTGGCACGTTCGATTCCGACATTCGTAGAGAAAGTTATGGTGTTCGGAAGTTGAGGGGTATTTTGGTAATTTGGCTTATTAGGGGCCAAATGTTGACTTTTTGATCGGGAGGTCCGATGGGCGAGGGCCAAGGACCGTTACGTAGGTATCGTCGATACAAATCCAACGACAGGCGGCATGCCGAAATCGGAGATTCGACGACGGCGTTATGGTCAAGGAAACGAACTAACGAACCGAGGCCGGGATTAAAATAATAATATAATAATGAATAGTGACAGTTGACCCTACACACCTGGATGAGTGACAAGTGTCACCCATCCCTTGTTTCCAGCTCCTTGTTTCCCTCCAAACATCATCATTACTACATCATCATCATCTAATCCACCAATTCCCCTAATTTCCTCTTCTTTGTTCCTAAACCGTGCACAAAATTGGGGGAATCAGATTGGGAGAATTGGCTCCCTCTCTCTGCCGTTCCTGAGAGAAAAATGGGAGACTAAGATGAGGGAATTAACTGGGAAACACGAGGGTTTGAGTGTGGGTTGAATTTTGGATTTTGGATTTCGGGAAAATGAGAGGGAAAATTCGAATTGAAGGAATTGGCCTGTGATGATCGAATTGGAGGTTACAAACATCTTCCTGGGGTTGTGACGAGTCGATCCACATCAAAAACGAGAAGGATTGGTGCCGTTTTGGCTCTGATCGAGCTTGGTGACAGAGGAAGAAATCGAGGCTGAGTCGTGGAGTTTGGGGCTGTGATTGACTCAATTGTTGTGGGGAAATGATTTCTCATGATCCCACGATGCTTCTGGGATCATCAATTGAAGGAAACCGGCTGAGATCGATGAAACTCCATGGTTGCACAGTGGACGGTGTTCGTACTTGAGTCGTGATCATTTACTGATCAAACGACGAAATTGATGTGGGGGAATTGTTCCTCGTGGTCCACTGATGCTTCTGGTTGAACCAATTTAGGGAAATCAATCGAGATTGAAGGAATCCCATGATTGAACAGTGACCGGAGTGTTCTTCGTGTTCATCGTTGAATCGTGGAATTGTAGGTAATGTTTTGTGTAATTGAGATTACAGAACCTTAATTTAACTTAAAACGAAACTAATGGAATGATCAATTGAAGGAATTAGGATCGAATTGACAGGATTGGAACCGGGTTGTGTCGCGGGTGAGTTGGACCCGTTTACCAGACAAACGGGTTGGGTTGGTGACACTGTAGCAGGCGCGTGAGTTTCACGCGCAGCCACTCACGGCGGTGAGGTCAACATGACTTTTAATCCATTCGATGTAACGGACATTTTGGGATTGGTTTCGGGTCGATCGGACACCGTCTCGATAGTGTTCGGGATGTCCGAAGGTTTTAAATTAAGTTTAAAAATAAGTAAAAATTCGGGAAAATTACGGGACTTTGATAGGATGTTAATGATGAGGTTGGTAACCCTCTAATGTGATTTGGACAGGATTGGGAGTCCCGGTGATTGTGGTGTGGCCCGGGAGGGCCGGTGGCACGCGTATCGAGGCACACGGTTAAAACGGTCTGTGAGTGGACTTTGGTTTTATAAATCCTATGCATGCTTAAATGTTTTACATGGATTATGATTTTGATTGTATGATGTTGGTTTGGTTGTTGGTAAATTGTACGGTTTCACGTATTTCGAGGCGATTTACGTGCTTGCACGTAAATCGAGGTTTTCCGGTTTTACATGGATTTTCCATATTTATGACTTAGATATAATGTGATGAAATGGTTTTGAAATTGGAAATATGAACTCGGGCTTGAGGCCCAATTATGTTGGAAATTTCGGACTTGGAGTCCATTTGAAATCGGGCCGGGGGCCCAGTTGGTTAATGAAATCGGGCCAGGGGCCCAGTTGGTATGAAATCGGGCTGAGACCCATTTGAGTTATGTTATCGGGCCAGGGGCCCAGTTGATTTACGAATTCGGGTCGTGGGCCCAGTGGGTTTATAAGTCGGGCTGCGGGCCCAGTTGGTTTACAAATCGGGTCGTGGGCCCAGTGGTTCATAAAATCGGGCATGAGGCCCAGTTGGATAATAAATGTGATTTCGGGTCAGGGACCCTATATTTAATAATTGTGATTTTGGGTCAAGGACCCTAAATGGAATTATGTGGTTTTATGGAAATTTCGGGCAGGGCCCAATGGTAATAATATGATAAAAGGATTAAATAAAACTGTTTTCCATATACCATCTGGACACAAGGATATATGATGGTCTCCTCCAGATGTCTGGGACACTGGGGAAGTCACGGTGCATTGCCTGCGAGGGGTCATTATACGGAGCAGCCGGACCGTATGATGACTCAGGAGCAGGATTGCTATGATTGACGTCAGGGACGTCAGACATCAGGGATGTCAGATATATGGACCCGGAGAGACCCCGGGCAGCACGCGTAGCTTATGAAACCGTGAGATATGACGTCAGGGACGTCAAGCGTCTAGGACGCTAAGCATCTGGGATGCTGGTGATGGTAATGGTAAAATATGGATTAATGAATAAAATGGCTTATTGGTTGGATATGTGTTATGTGGTAAAAATGGATTATTGGTTATGAAATGGTATGTAGGGTCGGGGACCCTAAATGGTTTTGGATTTTGAATTGATGTTCATTTATGGTCGTGGGTGGTGACCCACATGGTTTTAATATGTATGGTGGTGGTATTCCACGGTTTTGGGCTGAGTTCCCACACTTGGTTTTTGGTTAACGGTTTTTGGGCTAAGGCCCTAAGGGCTCGGTTGAGCAAACGTTTTGGTTACTGGTTTTGGTGGCATGCATACGTTTTTATTGGAGGGCATAAATGTCTTATAAATGTATTTGGTAAATTTATTGGTTTTTGTCCACTCACAGCTTTTGGTTTTAATGCCCTTCAGGTTGATCACGGATGCGATTGCAGCAGAGACTGGGACATTGCACACCTCCTCCATCGATCCTTACGCACTCTGGATGCCCCGTTTGGGCAGTGGCTCTTGGTCATCCTTTGTCTGACACCCCTTGTTGGACGGGAGCAGGGCACATTCCATGGTAATCCCGGGGGGATTGGGATGGGTCCTGTCACTGACCGACCCCGCAGTCCTGACATCGTATGGACGTCAATTCAATCCTACCGTCAGTCCAACTAGGGTTCCTCGAACTCGGCTGCTCCCAGCAGTATATCCATCTAACTCAACAAGGTCCAGCCATCTAATGGTCACAACTCCTAACGTCATTACCGATCCTACAACATCGTCAAATACGATCCCAAATAACCGTCTCACGATCAAAACTCTAAAGCACTATTACATTTATCCTTCCGTAGGGTCCCATACTGCCAACCATGACAGAACTATAGCAACCCCGGCATCAAATGCCAAACCGAAACTATCCGCGATTCAATCCTACTAACTATCGTACCATCATCCTAACTATTTGGTTGATCACTAACTACAGTTCACTGAGACATCACATCCTCGACTTGCGCTCAGAGAGAAAAACACACTGCGGAACTCAAAGTAACATGAGCAACCCTGCTCCAATACCACCTGTCAGGACCCGTCCCAATCCCCACGGGATTAATGCGGGACGTTCCTGATCGCATCTGACACGGAGTGTCAGACAAGAAAAATTCCGACTATAGCCCCCTCGGGGCTTCAGAGTACGCCAGGATCCGAAGGAGGTATGTGATGTCCTGGTCTCTACTACAGCCCACATCCGTTGTCAAGCTGAAGGGCATTCAAAACATTAAAAGCTGTGAGTGGCTAAAAAATAATTTATAAAAACATTTTCATAAAAGACATTTGTACCCTTCACTAAAAAGCATGCATGCATTCGAAAACAATTTACCAAAAAATTAGGGCCTTAGCCCAAAATCGTAAATGAAATGAGATACACGGGCCACTAACCAAATCCATGTGGGACTTAACCCAAAACCTGTATACATCACATATCATATAGCATATATATATAAATCACATAACCATCCTGTCACGGTATCTAAAGCTACGCGCGTGCTACCCGGGGTCTCAAAACCCAAGTCTCTCAAGGTCCACCCAGGTCATTGTCCGTAGATCAATGACTCTCCTTGAGGTTATAATTCAAGCCCTCTTGAGAGTAAGGTACCCAACGGGGGCGAGTCCACTCAGTTAGTGCTCCATGACTACTCCGGGGTCTACCTAGGTCAACGACCCTCCCCGGAGGAAACCATCCAAATAAGGAAGGTATATGAATATATATATATATATATATATGTATATAACAAAAACATCCTTAAAACCTTTCAAGGGATTCATGCTCGGTTCCCATAAACCTTCATGAATCCGGAAATCCATTTAGGATCCTCGACCTGAAATCATAAACATAAAATAACTGGGTCTCATGCCCGAACACATGACTCAACTGGGCACCGAGCCCGATATCTCAGGGTCAGTCACGACTCCGATCGTAGTGATGCGTGCAACCATCCGTCCAGGACCGCCATCAATCCTGGTATGTCACCGTGAACGTATTAACCGACGTGACCACCACAAGATCATAGTGCACCCATCACCGATCGATATCCTGAACCGTCAGCACTCCGAATTAGAGCCTCTATCGGCTGCCCGACAATAAACCGTGCATCATGACCTCTCCGGAAGGAACACAACCCAGTCCGGAGTGCTGACGTCAGCAGTACTGTAGCACCGTTGACCAGAGGGTTGACCAGGCGCGTGGGGGCGCGTGTGAACAGTAATTTTGGTGGGACCACCACCATTCTTTAGGTTTCGACGATCCGGATCCAATGGCGGTAGTTTCGGGTCGATCGGAGATCATTAAGTTGGTCAAAATGAGAGTTTTTGCCTTGGAAAGCGCGTTCGGGCGGCTTTTCCGGACCAGTTTCGGTCTAGGGTTTCATGGTTGAATGTTAGGGGTTTGTATTTACCCTTACGTATACTTTGGATGTGACAGGAATTTTGTAATTGTACCAGATCGAGGGTAAACGCTCGGTTTTCAGCAGGACTGTACTGTGAGTGGGCCATTTTCTTAAACCCTTGCATGCATAAATGTTTTCTGGTTTATTATACTTATTCACATGCTAAAAACAATGATGGCTTTGATGACATGGAAAATATGGTTATGGCACGTTTCACGGTATTTGGGCTTGAGACCCGTTTGATGAAACTTAATGATGATTCAGATTTTATCTAGGTATATATATACCTTGCATGTGGATATCAATAAAATGTATTTGGTACTGCACTGTATAGATCCTTCCATATTATATTGTCTCCTCCGGATGAGGTACCCCGGAGAGGTCACGGACGTCTAGAACGTCCAGCGTCTATGACGCTAAGCATCAGGGATGCTGTACCCGAACGGGGTTCGGGGATTGAACTTGGAAATTGAGACCCGAGTGGCACGCGTAGCTTTGTGATTGTGACCTTATTGGACGTCAGGGACGTCAGACATCAGGGATGTCGGGATTGGAGTGTATAGTGCAACAACTAAAATTATACTTATTGACAGGACCCATCCCAATCCCCCCGGGATTAGTGCGGGATGACCCTGCTCCCGTCTGACACGAAGTGTCAGACAAGGGATATTTTCGACCTTTGCCCTCCCGGGCTATCAGAGTACGCCAGGATCCGGAGGAGGCATGTGATATCTCGATCTCTGCTACAGTCCACATCCGCTGTCAACCTGAAGGGTATTAAAAACAGAAAGACTGTGAGTGGACAAAAATAAAGATTTATAAAAACATTTCCATAAGAAGACCTTTATACCCTCCACTAAAAAGCATGCATGCATAGTAAAACCATTTATCCAATTATATATGTTAAAACATCCATAAATAGGGTCTCAGCCCCAAATTCTGTAAATACAAGTCACACGGGCTCCTGCCCAAAACCAATTTACAGAAAACCTGAACATAGTAAACATGTGTGGGATCTCAGCCCAAATCCATTTATCATCATAAAACACAGTTTTCCCAAACCAATTGAAACCATGTTTATCCAATATATTCATATCCAGAACCTGTCACGGTAAAATAAAGCTACACGTGTGCTAACCGGGGTCTCAAACCCAAGTCTCTCCAGGGTCCACCCAGGTCAATGTCCGTAGATCAATGACCCTCCCTGGAGGTAACGAACCATGCCCATCCTGAGAGTAAGGAACCCAACTGGGGGGCGACTCCACTCAGTCAGTGCTCCGTGACTACTCCGAGGTCCACCCAGGCCAACGACCCTCCCCGGAGGAGACAATCATATATATAGGATGGAATATGAAAAACCTTTTGAAACCATTCTTGAAACCTTTCAAGGATTCATGCCCGGCCCCCATAAGCCGTCATGAACCATAAAATCCTTTCATGGGTTCATGCCGGTTCCCATAAACCGTCATGACCCGTAAAAACCATTTGTAACACATAGCTGGGCACTAGGCCCGAATTCACATAGAAACTGGACCCCCGGTCCGAATCGTAAACCAATTGGGCCTCCGGCCCGATTCCGTAAATCAAATGGACTTCAAGTCCGAGAATTACCTTTTCAAATCCAAAATTATTTCATTAAATTATTTCCAAGACCATAAGAATGGAAAATCGGAGTAAAACCGAAAACCCTCGATTTACGTGCAAGCACGTAAATCGCCTCGAAATACGTGAAACCATATAATTCACAACTATCCAAATCAACATTATCAAATCAAATTCATTATCCTTTTGGAAATCCAAAACCATTTCATTTAGACCAATAAAGACCTACAGCCCCGTATAGGCACCGTATAGGGCCGAAACCTCGAAATACGTGCCTATACGTAACCACACATCCAAATGCATTCATGGCAACACAAACAAGTATTTAAAACATATAATAAACATTTATGCATGCACCAATTTAGAAAACAAGGTCCACTCACAGACCGTCCGAAGCCGCGTCTCGATACGCGTGCCATACGGCTCCCCGAGCCGATCACCGTCACCGGGACTTCCAAACCTGTCCAAATTAATTTAGAGGGTTACTAACTACTTATATAACCCCTCACTAAAGCCCCGTAATTTTCCCGTATTTTTAACTATTTTTAATCCCGAACCGAAATCTTCCGAGGCCCCGAAACATATCGAGACGGTGTCCGATCGACTCGAAACCAGTCCCAAAATGTTCGTTACATCGAATAGATGATTTCGTATGTTGAACACATCCCCAGAAACCCTAGCACGCGCCCACACGCGCCGCCTGAAGTGGCTGCGCGTGGGCCTCACGCGCCGCTACAGTGCCCGTCGTCCTCCTTCGATCGAACCGGTCCGACCGGGCCGGTCCGGTTTTCTCTGCAACTGGACCGGCGTAACCGGTCCAGGGCTTCTTCTCCCTCATTTTTGGTCCGATTTCCTCCATTCCAATTCCTAAATTCCTATTTTAATGTTTTCTACCAATCCCAATTAACAAAACTATCAAAAACCCACCGAAACCCATGGTTCCAAAATGAACCTCACGGTTCTGTTTTTCCATTTTCCCTTCCATGGCTTCCCAGCCGTCCTACACCATACAAACCCTCTTAAAACGCCCTAAGCAACCTATTTAAATCAACCAAACCATCTAAATCGTTCCATAATCATTAAATCGAATTTAAATGGGTTTTGGGCCTAACCGGGTAATCTTCTCGGGTTCAAGGCCGCCGTCCACGGCGGCGTGGCTTCCAGCCGGCCACCATCGTCCAGTCTTCATCCTCTGCTCGCTCCTGACCTCTCAGTCATGATCAGTGGGGTTCAGTTTTGGATTGGGGAGGGAGAATGGATCGGTTTGGTGTTTGGGTGGAAGGAAGATAAATGATCGATGAAGGGATGGTATGCATGTATGGGTGAGATTGGCCAGTGGATGGGTGACAAGTGTCACTCATCCATTGGTTGCTGAAAAGTAACTGGACCCACTAAAGACAAACTGCACTTTTTGTCTCGTAAAACGTGCCATCGTGAATAGTAACCAGGAACTTCCGTGAACCGTAACTTCGTCGTCGAACGTCCGAATTCGACGTGCCGCCTGTCTACGGATTCGTATCGTCCTTATCTACGTAACGGTCTTCGGCCCTCGGCCATCGGACCTCCTGGTCAAAAAGTCAACTTTTGACCTACTATTCACCCAAATTACCAAAATGCCCCTAAACTTCCGAACGTCATAACTTCTTCCTCGAACGTCGGAATTGAACGTGCCACCTGTCTATGAACTCGTGACGTCACGAACTACGTCACGGTCATCGGTCAAAGTCCATTTGACTGGCCGATTGAAAAGTCAACGTTTTGCCACCACCAAGGGCAAAACGGTCATTTCGCATCGTTCGTCCGATTTCGCTCTACTAATCACGGATTAGCCTCACTAATCGTGATTAGTCACTAATCTAATCATGGAATTTGGGACGGGTCGTTACAACCTTCCCTCCTTAATTAATTTCGTCCTCGAAATTCCAACCGACCTAAATCCAATCGTTCTTCCCTCCTTAATTTGTTTCATTCTCGAAACTCCAACTATCCTGATTCCACATCCATCTCGTGGAAAGTAGAATCAACCTCAAAATACATGTACACTCGTATACCAACTAACCAGAGTAATACGTACTCGTCCGCACCCAGACGTACCCCTAACACTCACGTCGTATCGACTACACTCGACCACTTCGAATGACAGTAGCCATATGCTCCGAATCGACACCACTTGTCAACTCGATGATTTCCTTCTCGAACGCTAATCTATCCTAGCGTCTGCTCCCACCGGGAGTCACTAGACCTCACTGATCGATCCACGCTGACACCTTCGACAAACTGTCACCACTTGACAGTCGTCAATCGCAAACTGATATGACACACACTCGTGGTTACACTAACCACCAACTTACTCAACCATGAGTATACACCACCAAACAATTCACTCGACCTGTGTGTAACTACCCATCAGAAGTACTATGACCCAATGCACAGTATCCAATGTCTAGTTCACGACCTCGACTAATCCAGTGGTATCTGAACCAAGCCGACTACCAACACGCTCTCCAACGTACCACCGGTATCACCTATATACCGTCACCAGGCACGACAAGTACACCCAGTATCGTACCTTGAACAACGTACAAAGTACGTACATCTACCCATCAATCAGCCTACAACCACCTAGGTTGTAGTCAATCACGTTTCAATTATGGAGTCCATCTGTCCGATCTAGACAAATCGAAACTCCAACCCATTATCTATTCCCCAAATCCGAATCCGAAATTTCGTGAGAAATCCCGAATCCAAACCCAGAAATCATATCCATAAACATGTTCAAATTCGAATCCGAAATCATCATTCCGTAAACCGGCATTTGGAATAACCATTTCGAACCCAAATCCATAAAAAGAAAATCCACAGTCAGGCTCTAGAATCAAATCCTGAATCGTCACCCAGAATCCGATTCCAAAACCCAAATACAGAAATCCTCTTTCAAGTTCCAAAATCAAATCCTGAATCGTCATCCAGAAATCTGATTCCAAAACCTGAAATCTCGTTCTCGTCTACCGAGATGCACCATATCCGAACCTATCGGATACCTGCTCCATCGATTACCACAATACCATCGATTGACTTCATAGGGAAGCCAATCCCAACATCATCACAACACTAGGTCTGACAATATCCGACCACGTCGGAAAACTACTCATCAGACAACTACTCAGATGAGTAATAAGTCATATGGGATTTACCTCGAAAAGAAGTTCAGTCCCATCATGCTCCACTCAACATCCAAGTAAGAGTGATAAACTCTCCATCTATCTGGATCATCCAAATCACGATCCAGATCCATAACGATACCCAAAGTCCTAAACCAATTCCCACATCTGAACAGATTAGTCAACGACGAGACACGCCGAGACTGTGGGTTCTCACTGAGTACCTCGTATCGATCCTTGGCATTCCACCGTGGAAAACCAAGAATGATCGAATAAGCCATCCTACGTGAATGCAAACAACACTCGCTGCACTCACCACGTCCTGTAACCTAACATCGTCTGCCACCAAGTAGAAAATGAGAAATCTCAGTCACCTAACTTGATATACTCATCTCCTCCTGATGGTCTAGAACAAATCCCGGGTCCACCAACCAATACACAATCAGTGTACTAGAGGCAACCAACAACATCTATATCATCAACGTCATCTACCATCATCAATCATGGTAGAATCCGAGAAGTCACCCAAACGACTTCGACATACCCAATACCAATGCGGAAAACCCGCATTCCTCTCGTCACCTCAATCGCAACCTCTCGCGATTTCGAAGTTCCAACAAAATTGGAAACAACATACCCGGACATCAACCACGTGTCCCCGTTAGACTGGTTATGGACACATGCCCATTTACGACCGTATATGTACATCCAAAAGGATGTCAATTCATCCTAATCTGATGTACCACTCTACTGAAAAGTCACAACAGACCCCTGCTGTGATCTGCAGCCAAATCTCTGCATACCGCCGTATCTGACCAATCCTGACCAATTCTGACCAACTGGTCGCTAAACCCCGCGACAGAACGAGTCTGACCAACCGGTCACTAATCCGTCAGGATATTACTCGATCCTCACTCCTCAACTACCGTTGGATCCTCTCCAGTCCGTCACTATCCGTGATTCACTCCCGAACCACAGATACCAATCATAAGCCCATCACGTCGGAGTCACATCCCGACTCGTAACTCACCGTCATCACAATCACCGGCACCAGCACCAGCACTAGTACCAGTACACCACCTGTCAGCATCAGCACAAAGTGTGCCAATCAGACAACTCTGGATCTCCGCTCATACCGAACGATGATCCCGTACCTTTGCTCAAATAGGAGAAATTCTGCCTCCTTCGAACCCAACACCTCTGGGTATAGTTACCCTGACAACTCATACGAGAAGAGGAAACGTCCCCCGTACGTCCCCGTCTCATTTTGCGATCGCACTCAACCGTAACCAAGTCGAATCCAGAATCACTACCCACACATATGCGTTATTCACGCACCTCGTACCATCGTCACGACTGACAATCCCATCGTCACAATCGTCACGACAACCTGAGTCTACTCAACCAGATAAAATTCGACTACGTCTATCGATAGTAGCGTCTGCCACAACCTCGTGCAGACCTAACGACTAGACATCCAGACTCCGCATCTAACGGAATCAACTGCCTGTACCAACTACTCTGTATCCCACTCAGGGATTCCATCGACAAGTACCAACCCTGGTAACTTGTCCAAACCATCTCTAACTAGTCGTAATTTGACTAAACCAATGTCGTCTACCAGGTCACCCACGACCTTAGTTGCACCAACCCACAACTGAAGTAGCACGACAACCAACTCGGTCTAACCGATACGTACAACCCTGACTGCGAAGTGCAGTCCCAATACAAGCTAACATGACTAGACCGACTAACGAATCCAAATCCGGATAGTCATCCAAGTCAAACCACTCGTCAACTCCCGTTTCCGAGCCATACACATACGGTAGGGTTCCACGATCACACCTAGAGTTCCTCTGAACCCACCTGCGAAAAGCAGTAAAATCCATGATCTGACCGACCCCGCGGTCTGGACATCATAAAGACGTCAATCCAATCCTACCGTAAGTCCAATCAGGATCCTCGAATCCGGTTGCTAACTGCCGACTGCAGTAAATCCATTTAACTCAACATAATCCGACCATTTAATGGTCACAACATCGAATCAGTCGTCGGAACCGATCCTACGACATCGTGAAGACGATCCCAACTAACCGTCTCACGATCACACTCCAGAATACGAACACGTTAATCCCTCCGTAGGGTCCCACACGGTCAACCTTGACAGAACTATGGCAACCCCGGCATCGAGTGCCGAACCAAGGCTTGCCAATCCTACTAACTATCGTACCGGCACCCCAACAATCAGGTTGACCACGAACTGCAGCCCCTTGAGATATCACATCCTCGACCAGCATACATACTCCAAGAGCTCCGCGGTTGCTCGAATAGAGACAACCCCGCTCTGATACCACGTTGACAGGACCCATCCCAATCCCCCCGGGATTAGTGCGGGATGACCCTGCTCCCGTCTGACACGAAGTGTCAGACAAGGGATATTTTCGACCTTTGCCCTCCCGGGCTATCAGAGTACGCCAGGATCCGGAGGAGGCATGTGATATCTCGATCTCTGCTACAGTCCACATCCGCTGTCAACCTGAAGGGTATTAAAAACAGAAAGACTGTGAGTGGACAAAAATAAAGATTTATAAAAACATTTCCATAAGAAGACCTTTATACCCTCCACTAAAAAGCATGCATGCATAGTAAAACCATTTATCCAATTATATATGTTAAAACATCCATAAATAGGGTCTCAGCCCCAAATTCTGTAAATACAAGTCACACGGGCTCCTGCCCAAAACCAATTTACAGAAAACCTGAACATAGTAAACATGTGTGGGATCTCAGCCCAAATCCATTTATCATCATAAAACACAGTTTTCCCAAACCAATTGAAACCATGTTTATCCAATATATTCATATCCAGAACCTGTCACGGTAAAATAAAGCTACACGTGTGCTAACCGGGGTCTCAAACCCAAGTCTCTCCAGGGTCCACCCAGGTCAATGTCCGTAGATCAATGACCCTCCCTGGAGGTAACGAACCATGCCCATCCTGAGAGTAAGGAACCCAACTGGGGGGCGACTCCACTCAGTCAGTGCTCCGTGACTACTCCGAGGTCCACCCAGGCCAACGACCCTCCCCGGAGGAGACAATCATATATATAGGATGGAATATGAAAAACCTTTTGAAACCATTCTTGAAACCTTTCAAGGATTCATGCCCGGCCCCCATAAGCCGTCATGAACCATAAAATCCTTTCATGGGTTCATGCCGGTTCCCATAAACCGTCATGACCCGTAAAAACCATTTGTAACACATAGCTGGGCACTAGGCCCGAATTCACATAGAAACTGGACCCCCGGTCCGAATCGTAAACCAATTGGGCCTCCGGCCCGATTCCGTAAATCAAATGGACTTCAAGTCCGAGAATTACCTTTTCAAATCCAAAATTATTTCATTAAATTATTTCCAAGACCATAAGAATGGAAAATCGGAGTAAAACCGAAAACCCTCGATTTACGTGCAAGCACGTAAATCGCCTCGAAATACGTGAAACCATATAATTCACAACTATCCAAATCAACATTATCAAATCAAATTCATTATCCTTTTGGAAATCCAAAACCATTTCATTTAGACCAATAAAGACCTACAGCCCCGTATAGGCACCGTATAGGGCCGAAACCTCGAAATACGTGCCTATACGTAACCACACATCCAAATGCATTCATGGCAACACAAACAAGTATTTAAAACATATAATAAACATTTATGCATGCACCAATTTAGAAAACAAGGTCCACTCACAGACCGTCCGAAGCCGCGTCTCGATACGCGTGCCATACGGCTCCCCGAGCCGATCACCGTCACCGGGACTTCCAAACCTGTCCAAATTAATTTAGAGGGTTACTAACTACTTATATAACCCCTCACTAAAGCCCCGTAATTTTCCCGTATTTTTAACTATTTTTAATCCCGAACCGAAATCTTCCGAGGCCCCGAAACATATCGAGACGGTGTCCGATCGACTCGAAACCAGTCCCAAAATGTTCGTTACATCGAATAGATGATTTCGTATGTTGAACACATCCCCAGAAACCCTAGCACGCGCCCACACGCGCCGCCTGAAGTGGCTGCGCGTGGGCCTCACGCGCCGCTACAGTGCCCGTCGTCCTCCTTCGATCGAACCGGTCCGACCGGGCCGGTCCGGTTTTCTCTGCAACTGGACCGGCGTAACCGGTCCAGGGCTTCTTCTCCCTCATTTTTGGTCCGATTTCCTCCATTCCAATTCCTAAATTCCTATTTTAATGTTTTCTACCAATCCCAATTAACAAAACTATCAAAAACCCACCGAAACCCATGGTTCCAAAATGAACCTCACGGTTCTGTTTTTCCATTTTCCCTTCCATGGCTTCCCAGCCGTCCTACACCATACAAACCCTCTTAAAACGCCCTAAGCAACCTATTTAAATCAACCAAACCATCTAAATCGTTCCATAATCATTAAATCGAATTTAAATGGGTTTTGGGCCTAACCGGGTAATCTTCTCGGGTTCAAGGCCGCCGTCCACGGCGGCGTGGCTTCCAGCCGGCCACCATCGTCCAGTCTTCATCCTCTGCTCGCTCCTGACCTCTCAGTCATGATCAGTGGGGTTCAGTTTTGGATTGGGGAGGGAGAATGGATCGGTTTGGTGTTTGGGTGGAAGGAAGATAAATGATCGATGAAGGGATGGTATGCATGTATGGGTGAGATTGGCCAGTGGATGGGTGACAAGTGTCACTCATCCATTGGTTGCTGAAAAGTAACTGGACCCACTAAAGACAAACTGCACTTTTTGTCTCGTAAAACGTGCCATCGTGAATAGTAACCAGGAACTTCCGTGAACCGTAACTTCGTCGTCGAACGTCCGAATTCGACGTGCCGCCTGTCTACGGATTCGTATCGTCCTTATCTACGTAACGGTCTTCGGCCCTCGGCCATCGGACCTCCTGGTCAAAAAGTCAACTTTTGACCTACTATTCACCCAAATTACCAAAATGCCCCTAAACTTCCGAACGTCATAACTTCTTCCTCGAACGTCGGAATTGAACGTGCCACCTGTCTATGAACTCGTGACGTCACGAACTACGTCACGGTCATCGGTCAAAGTCCATTTGACTGGCCGATTGAAAAGTCAACGTTTTGCCACCACCAAGGGCAAAACGGTCATTTCGCATCGTTCGTCCGATTTCGCTCTACTAATCACGGATTAGCCTCACTAATCGTGATTAGTCACTAATCTAATCATGGAATTTGGGACGGGTCGTTACACTTATGGTTTTATTACATGCCTTATGGTTCATATTATATGGTTTATGATTTTAAATAATGATGCATGCATGTTTGGAAAACAGAGGGGTAAATTATATGTTTTACTTATCAAATGATTTTATAAACTTGAGTTTCGGTCCACTCACCCTTAATGTTTTTGATAACCCCTCCAGGTCGGGAAACTGAGGTAGAGGAGGAACCTGAGGCTGAGGCATAGATCCACTTTCTGCGTACCTGAACCCCTGTTGGGTAGTGTACCCGCAGGTTTTTAATAGAGTCGTGCTCGCAACTTGTATTTCGGATTTTCATCCCTTGTCTGACATTCGTTTAATTCAGATTTGATGTATAACGTTTATTTGGTTATTTATGCATTTAAATGTTTTGAGGTTAAAATTGGTATGAATTATTGGGTGTCAGACGGGAGCAGGGCACGTCCCCACGTGGTCCCTGTGGGATCGGGGCGGGTCCTGTCAGGTATCCTACGAGCCAACCTTACTCTGATACTACTTATCAGGACCTATCCCAATCCCCTCGGGATTAACGCGGGACGTTCCTGATCCCATCTGACACGGAGTGTCAGACAAGGGAAATTCCTACTTAAGCCCTCTCGGGCTTCAGAGTAAGCCAGGATCCGAAGGAGGTATGTGATATCTCGGTCTCTGCTACAGCTTGCATCCACTGTCAACCTGAAGGGCAGTCAAAACATTTAAAAGCTGTGAGTGGACGAAACAATAATTTATAAAAACATTTTCATAAAGATACTTGTACCCTTCATAAAAAAAGCATGCATGCATTAAAAACCTATTTATCCAAAAGAATCAATATGTGGGAACTAAGCCCAAAACCATAAAGAAACCAACCATAAGGGTCACAGCCCCAAAACCTGTACACATCACACATCATATAACATATATACATAAATCACATAACCATCGTGTCATGGTATCTAAAGCTACGCGCGTGCTACCTGCGGTCTCAAAGCCCAAGTCTCTCAGGGTCCACCCAGGTCAATGTCCGTAGATCAATGACCCTCCCTGAGGTTATAATCCAAGCCCTCCTGAGAGTAAGGTACCCAACGGGGGTGACTCCACTCAGTTAGTGCTCCGTGACTACTTCGGGGTCCACCTAGGCCAACGACCCTCCCCGGAGGAGACAATCCAAATAAGGAAGGTATATGAATATATATATATATATAGAAAACATCCTTAAAACACTTTAAGGGATTCATGCCGAGTCCTCATAAACCGTCATGAATTTGGAAATCCATTTAAGGTCCCCGACCCGAAATCACAAACGTAAAGTAACTGGGTCTCGTGCCCGAACACATGACTCAACTGGGCATCGTGCCCGATATCTGAGGGCCAGTCACGACTCCGATCGTAGTGATGCGTGAAACCATCCATCCAGTACCGCCCTCAATCCTGGTATGTCGCCGTGAACGAAACAACCGACGCGACCATCGCGAGATTATGGTGCCTCATCACCGATCGATATCCCAAACCTTCTACACTCTGAAGGCGAACCTCCATCGGCTGCTCGATGACAGTACGTGCATCATCACCTCTCCGAAAGGAACACATCCCAGTCCGGAGGCGAGCGTCGTATCGTCCGTCGCCGTGCACATAGTACCCGCCGCGACGACGACTCAGACCCGTAGGTCATCAATAGGGCTACATGCCCGAGAAAAAACCAAATGGGTCTCATGCCCGAGTTTATCCTTTTTAAATCCAAAACCTTTTCATTTAAATCAACGTAGAAATACAAACCCGTATAGGCCAGGTATAAGGTCAAAACCTCGGAATACGTGCTAATACGTAACCACACACAAGTGCACTCATGACATCACAAAACAAGCATTAAAACATATAATAAACATTTGTACATGCATCAATTTAGAAAACAAGGTCCACTCACAGACCGTCCAAGCTGCCGCCTCGATACGAGTGCCATACGGCTCTCCGGGGCCAATCGTCGTCACCGGGACTCCCAAACCCTTCCAAATAATTTTAGAGGGTTACTAACTACCTTATTAACCTCTCACTAAAGCCCCGTAATTTTTCTGAATTTTCAACAATTTATAAACTCGATTCTAAACCTTCGGACACCCTGAAACATATCGAAACGATGTCCGATCGACACGAAACCAGTCGCAAAATGTTCGTTACATCGAAAGGATGATTTTGTGTGTTGGAAACATCGCCATAAGGTGGCCCACGTGCACCCTGAAGTCCCTGTGCGTGAAGCCCACGCGCTAGGCACTATTCATCATCTTCAACCTTTCACCAGCCGGTTCAGACCGGTTCGGTCCAACCAAACCGGTGATCACGGTTCAACCCTATAACCCACCCATTTTCACTCTTTTCCTTCCCATTTTAATTCCTATAAGTTTCTAACTTCAAACCCAATTAATCTAGCCATTAAAAACCGAAGAAATGGGTTTAAATCTCACCTTGAAGGTCCATGGTTGAACCGGCCACCTGCGAGCCTCCACCGCCTTGGCCTCTGGCTGTCCTAGGCCTCAAAACCGGTCCAGAACTTCCCAATCAATGAAAACAACCAAAAATCCCTCAAAGTAAAACTCAGATTTTCAAACATGCTTACCAGCCAATTCGGGTTTTCCTCCGCCGTGTCCACTGTCGTGGCCTGTCGGCCCTTCCTTCATCGTCTTAACCTCTCTCGCAGTCTCTCATTATCCCTCACAAATCGTAAGGATACAAGTGGGGTGTGGGTGTTTGTTTGTTCCAAAGGAAAATGGAGGAATGGAGGGGGAAGGCTTTCGGGTTTTGAGAAAACAGAAAGGATGATGGTGATCAGGTGAGGGAGAAGGGAATGGAGGGTGAGGATTGAAGGAAGAAATATAGATGAAGGGTGGAGATTAAAAGATTGGATGAGTAAGAAATATAAAATAATAAAATATTATTATTTTAATGGTTTAGATCCACTTTTTAGGGGATTGGTCAATGGGATGAGTGACACTTGTCACTCATCCATGGGTCCCACTAAAATATCTGGCTAATCAAATATCGCCACGTCATCCCCATCTCGTAATACGTGCATAGTGAAATTGAACTTCTATGACCCATAACTTTCACGTTCGAAGTCCGATTTCCGCGTGCCGCCTGTCTATGGATTCGTATCAACTCGATCTAGGTAACGGCCACCGAACCTCCCAGGTTAAATGTACCGACCTGGACCTTCGAAAATGGAAAATTTGAAAAATTTGAAGAAAATGACGATTTTGACCCTGGAAATTGGGCGAACGGTTGACTTTTGGCTCGAGCGGTCAAACAGACTTTGACCGATGACTATGACGTAGTTCGGGACGTCACGAGTTCATAGACAGGTGGCACGTCCGATTCCGACATTCGAGGAGGAAGTTATGACGTTTGGAAGTTCAAGGGCATTTTCGTAATTAGGACAAAAAGGGGGAAAATGTTGACTTTTTGGTTGACCACTATTTTTCATGCAATTCGAGGACCGTTAGGTGGGTCTCGATGCCCTGAGTCCGTAGACAGGCGGCACGCTGAAAACGGATGTCGGACGAACGAGTTACGGGTCTAGAACGAGGAGGGGCATTTTAGTAATTTTGTGAAGGAGGGCAAAATGGTAAATTCCGAGGGGACAATTGAGACTGCCATGAATGGGTTCTGAGGGAATTCTTCAGAAACAGAGCACGGGTATGCATTTGTTTATGAAACAAATTGGTTGGGCTGAGTGACTGAATTCTTTATGCTTTGAGTGAAGGAACAAAGGCAGGGGGAGAGCACGGGTGTCTGAACTGGGGACTGAATCCGTATGGGTGCTATTGGAAAATGAAAACAGAGCATTTGTGAATTTTTTATGCCATTGAGTGGCTTGAGTAGAGCATGGGGTACTTTGAGTATCGGGTTGAAGTAGCTAAATCACTTGCTGGGAAGGACGAAGAGAAACAGAGGGGGCACTGGAGAGATTGAGAGATTGGAGGGACAGAAATTGCGAATTTAGGATATTGGAGGGAAAAATTTAAAATGTTAATTTGGGAGTGAGATGGCCCAAACAGAGATCAATAGCAGCTCCCTGAGCTTGTGTCGACTGCAACCACGCAAAAATCGAAAGGAATTGGTCGTGTTTTGACCTCGAACTGGAGTTCCAATTTCTGGGAAAAGTCGAGCTGGAGTTCAGACGGTTAGACGGCTTAAAGCTTGCAATTGAGCTTGGAGTTCTGTTCTCATGGATCCTGCGAAACTTCTGAGTGGATCAATTTCAACGAAACAATTGAGTTTGGACGAGATTGAAGGATGAACAATGCACGTCCGTTCTTCGAAGTTTTGACTTCGAATCGCCTGGATTAAGGT
Organism: Prinsepia uniflora; assembly: GCA_032719365.1. Classification (NCBI taxonomy): domain Eukaryota; kingdom Viridiplantae; phylum Streptophyta; class Magnoliopsida; order Rosales; family Rosaceae; genus Prinsepia; species Prinsepia uniflora. Next base: position 42,090,025 of record CM064869.1, on the reverse strand, counting down.
TGGAATTGACAGAATCCCAGCCGGGTCACGCCGCGGGCCAACCGGACCTGTTTATTAGTCAGACGGGTTGGGACGACGACTGTAGCATCACTATAGCTGGCGCGTGAGTTTCACGCGCAGCCACTCACGGCGGCGCCTAAGGGCGCGTGGGCCCGAATCTCGAGGATTCGAGATTCCTGAAAAATGTCTGAAATTACGAAAACGAGCGTTATGGACGGTATGTGAGTGAACTTTGCTTTCAAAATTTAATGCATGCATAAATGTTTCTATGGTTTCTATGATTATGACTTATGGTGATTCTGATTTTTCGTATTTATACGTATTTTGGTATGCAATACGTAACTGCACGTATTTCAAGACTATGGTTTCTCTTATGCTGTGATGATGGTTTGATGAACGATTTTACATGATTTGTGAGTACGATGTTTTAAGGATGTTTTGATTATGATTGTGAGTGACAGGACCCGCCCCGATCCCACAGGGACCACAAGGGGACGTGCCCTGCTCCCGTCTGACACCCAATAATTCATACCAATTTTAACCTCAAAACATTTAAATGCATAAATAACCAAATTAAAGTCATACATCAAATCCGAATTAAACGAATGTCAGACAAGGGATGAAATCCAAAATTACAAATTTGCGAGCACGACTCTAAAGTAAACCTGCGGGTACACCGCCCAGCAGGGGTTCAGGTACGCAGAAGTAGATCTATGCCTCAGCCTTTGGTTCCTCCTCTACCTCAGTTTCCCGACCTGGAGGGGTTATCAAAAACATTAAAGGTGAGTGGACCGAAACTCAAGTTCACAAAATCGTTTGATAAGTAAAACATATAATTTACCCCTCCGTTTTCCAAACATGCGTGCAACACAATACAAAATCATAAACCATATAATATGAACCATAAGGCATGTAATAAAACCATAACCATAATTTTAGCCACTGCACTATACACTCCAATCCCGACATCCCCGATGTCTGACATCCCTGACGTCCAATAAGGTCACAATCACAAGGCTACGCGTGCCACTCGGGTCTCAATTCCGAGTTCAATCCCCGAACCCCGTTCGGGTACAGCATCCCCGATGCTTAGCGTCATAGACGCTGGACGTTCTAGACGTCCGTGACCTCTCCGGGGTACCTCATCCGGAGGAGACAATATAATATGGAAGGATCTATACAGTGCAGTAACAAATGCATTTTATTGATATCCACATGCAAGGCATATATATATACATAGTTAACATCCGAACCAATCATTAAGTTTCATCAGACGGGTCTCAAGCCCAAATACCGTGAAACGTGCCATAACCATATTTTCCATATCATCAAAACCATTATTGTTTTAGCATGTGAATAAGTATAATAAACCAGAAAACATTTATGCACGCAAGGGTTTAAGAAAATGGCCCACTCACAGTACAATCCTGCTAGAAACCGAACGTATACCCTCGTCCTGGTACAAATGTACGATCCCTGTCAAGTCCAAAGTATTCGTAAAGGTCAATACAAACCCCTAACATTCAACCATGAAAGCCTAGGCCGAAACCGGCCCGGGAAAGCCGCCCGAACGCGCTTCCCAAGGCAATAAACCTTAATTTGACCAACTTAATGATCTCCGATCGACCCGAAACCACCGCCGTTGGATCCGGATCGTCGAAACCTAAAGAATGGTGGTGGTCCCACCAGAAACACTGTTCACACGCGCCCCCACGCGCCGGTCAACGCGGCGGTCAACGCTGGAACAGTCCTGCTGACGTCCTCGCTGACGTCACTGCTGACATCAGCATGACGTCATGCTGACAGCTGTCAGGTCTGACGTGTCAGACTCTGACAGGTGCCACGTGTCAACATCCGATTGGTCCACCTCGCTGATCTGTCAGGCCACGTGTCAGATCTGACATGTGCCACGTGTCAGATCTAACATGTGCCACGTGTCAGCACGGCACTGGTCCACGTCACTGACATGTCAGTGACACGTGGTAGTCCCTGACTGGTCCACGTCACTGACATGTCAGTGCTGACTGTGCACTGACATGTGACACGTGTCGGCTCACAGTTGGTCCACGTCACCTGACAGACTGACAGGGTGCCACGTCATCACCGCTGTCCTCAGACGGGTTGACCCGAAAACCTGCAACTCGGGTCGATCAGACCCGCGATCAAGACCCGGTCACCATTTCACCATTTCTCAATCATTTTCGTTCCTTTTGATTCCTAGCTACTCGTTTGGATCCTAGGAAGGGTTCTATGGAATTAGAATTGAGAAAAACAGATAGGATCGAGGGCCTACCTCGAAGAACAGAACCGGCCTCCCGTCGCAGTTGTGTCACCGTCCTGAGCACCTCCGGCCACGAGTTCAATCTCAGTAGGTTCCTGGCAGTCCCTAGAGTCGATTAGGATCCATCAAAAACAAAACTAAACGTGGGAAATGGATTTACCAAAATCTGGGTTTGAAACCGCCACGGGTTCCCAGATTCCTTCCTCGCCGCCGTCCTCCGCCGTGGTCACTGCCGTCGCTCAGCCTCGCCAGTGAGTCCCCAATACGCAGACACAGAGAGTGGATGATTTGCTGGGATGTTCGATCGAAATGGGCAGAATGTGCTATGCGGGTATGAAATATAAAGAAATGGAGGAAGGAAACGGACGGTCCAGATTTGATCTCCATGATTAGATCAATGGCTCAGATTAGATCAGGGGTTTTCAATCCAAGGGCTGGAATTTAAAGCTGATTTAATTGCTATTTTATCCAATAGTGGATCTGATCCAATCTGGCCAATGGGTGAGTGACACTTGTCACTCACCAGGTGTCCTCCAATCAGATTTCCTGAATATAATATTCGACACGAAAACTGAGACACGAACCTCCCGAATTCATGTTTCTGACCATAACTTCCTCGTACGAAGTCCGATTTCGGCGTGCCGCCTGTCTACGGACTCAGGACGTCGAGCCCTACCTAATGGTCCTTGAGTCAACTGAAAATTAGTTGCCAAAAGAAAAGTCAACATTTTCACCCCCAAAAGTCCAAATTACGGTAATACCCCTGAACTTCCGATAGTCATAACTTTTTCCCTGATCGTCCGAATTGGACGTGCCACCTGTCTATGAACTCGTGACGTCCCGAACTACGTCACGGTCATAGGTCAAAGTCCATTTAGTTCATAAATCAAAAAGTCAACATTTGACCATACCCAAAACAAGGGTAAAAGCGTCAAATCACACATTAAATTACAATATTGGGATCCTCGAATTTCCGGGGTGTTACAACCTTCCCCCGTTAAGAAATTTCGTCCCGAAATTTCAAAGAAACAAATGAGGAAATTGTTCTCGCATCTGAGCCTCGGGCTCCCATGTGGCTTCTTCCACATTCTGGTTTCTCCAGAGAATCTTCACGAGAGGGATCGTCTTCCGACGTAGTACCTTGTCCTTCCGATCCAAGATCTGTACTGGTTGTTCTTCAAAGCTCAAATCCTCCCGTAGTTCGACAGGTTGTTCCCCAAGTACATGAGAAGCATCACGTACGTACATCCGTAACATCGATACGTGGAAAACATCGTGAACTCTAGATAGTTCTGGAGGTAGCGCCAATCTGTATGCAACTCTGCCAATTCTCTCCACGATCTCATATGGTCCGATAAAACGCGGACTCAGTTTCCCCCGTCGGCCAAAACGGATAATCCCTTTCCACGGAGACAACTTCAGGAAGACAAAATCTCCCACTTCAAACTCCAAGTCTCGAATCCGTCGATCGGCATAACTTTTCTGGCGATCCTGTGCCACCTTCAATCTCTCCTTGATCACGCGAACAGTTTCCATGGTTAAGTCCATCATCTCCGGCCCTAAAGCCACTCGCTCTCCTATCTCCGTCCAGCAGATAGGTGTCCTGCACTGTCGGCCATACAGTGCCTCATAAGGTGCCATCCCGATGCTTGCCTGATAGCTGTTGTTGTAAGCGAATTCCATCAATGGCAAATGAGTATCCCAAGAGTCTTGAAACTGCAGTACACATGACCTCATCATGTCCTCCAGGGTTTGAATGGTTCTCTCAGACTGTCCATCGGTCTGTGGATGGAAAGCAGTACTGAAACGTAAGGTTGTTCCCAAAGTAGCTTGCAAACTTCGCCAGAACCTGGAAGTGAAAAGCGGATCACGATCGGACACGATCGATTCCGGCGTACCATGAAGTCGTATGATTTCCTTCACAAACAACTGAGCCAGTCGGTTAGGTTTATAGGTTTCCTGAACTGGCAGAAAATGGGCTGATTTGGTTAACCGATCCACGATCACCCATACTCCGTCCACTCCGCTCTGAGTTCTCGGTAACTTAAAGACGAAGTCCATGGTGATGTGATCCCACTTCCACTCAGGAATCGGAAGTGGCTGCATAGCCCCATACGGTCTCTGCCGTTCCGCCTTAACCTGCTGACAGGTTAAGCATTTGCTCACGAATTCAGCAATATCCTTCTTCATTCCTGGCCACCAATAATGGTTCCGGAGGGTACGGTACATCTTTGTACCTCCCGGATGCATAGCATAGGCCGAACTATGGGCCTCCTCAAGAATCTCGGCCCGTAACTCTGCCACTGCAGGTACACACAAACGGCCCAATTTCACAAGTGCTCCATCGTCCCGGATGGTAAAATCCTGTTTCCCCTCCGCATCGACCTCAATTCTGTAAATACAGAGTATCGGATCCTGAAGTTGTGCCTCGATGATCCGATCAATCAGTACTGGTCGTACATGGAAGCTGGCCAACAAAGCTCCTTGCGCATCCGTACCCAAAATAACTCCCGCCTTCCGGAGTTCCACTAGCAAGGGAAGATACACCATCCCTAGGTGTGCAACGGATCCTGCTGACTTCCTGCTGAGTGCATCAGCCACCACATTGGCCTTACCCGGATGGTACTCGATTGTACAGTCATAGTCCTTCAGCAGCTCCAACCATCTCCGTTGTCTCATGTTAAGCTCCTTCTGAGTGAATAAGTATTTAAGACTCTGGCGGTCGGTGTATATCCGACACGTTGCGCCGAACAGATAATGTCTCCAGATCTTGAGAGCATGAACCACCGCTGCCAACTCCAAATCATGGGTAGGGTAGTTCAACTCGTGAGTCTTCGGCTGCCGGGATGCATAGGCGATAACCTTGCCAGTTTGCATCAACACGCAGCCCAGACCTTGCAGCGATGCATCACTGAAGACCACAAACTCTCCACTGTCATCCGGCAATGCAAGGACAGGTGCAGTGGTCAATCGATCTTTCAACTCTTGAAAGCTCCGATCGCACTGCTCGTCCCAGATAAACTTTACTCCCTTCCGAGTCAAACGAGTCAATGGTGCAGCAATTTTGGAGAAGCCCTCCACGAATCTCCGGTAGTAACCTGCTAACCCGACGAAACTCCGCACCTCGGTTACTGTTGTCGGTTTAGCCCAGTTGGTCACCGCTTCTGTTTTCTGGGGGTCCACGCAAATCCCATCCGTCGATATCACGTGTCCTAGAAAACCAATACTGCTTAGCCAAAACTGACACTTGCTCAGTTTGGCGTACAATTGTTCTTGTCTCAGCCTCTCCAAGACCAACCGTAGATGTTCTTCATGTGCACGGGCACTCCTCGAGTATACCAAAATATCATCGATGAACACAATCACGAACTTATCCAGGTAGGGTCGGAAGACCCGGTTCATCAGATCCATGAATGCTGCTGGAGCATTCGTCAAACCAAATGGCATAACAAGGAACTCGTAGTGTCCGTAACGGGTTCGAAAAGCAGTTTTCGGAATATCCTCCTCCGAAATCCTCAGTTGGTGATACCCAGACCGTAAATCAATTTTCGAGAAGCACTGAGCTCCCCGCAACTGGTCGAAAAGGTCATCGATCCTGGGTAGAGGATACTGGTTCCTCAGTGTCACCTTGTTGAGTTGTCGATAATCAATACATAAACGGAGACTTCCTTCCTTCTTCTTTACGAACAACACCGGTGCTCCCCACGGTGAAGTACTCGGTCGGACATATCCCAAATCTACCAACTCCTGCAATTGAGTCTTGAGTTCTCGTAACTCGGCCGGCGCCATTCGGTATGGTGCCTGGGATATAGGTCGGGTACCCGGGAGTAGTTCAATAGTAAACTCAATCTCCCGCGATGGTGGCAATCAAGGTAAGTCTTCCGGGAATACATCCGGAAACTCACAGACCACCGGTATTTCGTCGATAATCGGAGTATCGACCCGTTCCGACACGACATGCGCCAGATAACCCTGGCATCCCTTCCGTAGAAGTTTGGTAGCAGTAAGTGACGAAATCACTTCAGGAGGCGAACCATCACGTTCCCCCTGAAAGATAACTTCCGGCAAACCCGGGCTCCGCAAAATCACTTGCTTGCTACAGCAGTCGATGAGCGATCCGTGCTCCGACAGCCAATCCATCCCTAGGATTATATCGAAGTCGTGGATATCCAGAATAATTAAGTCTGCTGGTAAATCCACATCCTCAATTCTTACCGGGCACCTTCGAATCACCTGATTCACAAGGTACACGATACCCATCGGGGTGCCAACACCCATTTCGCAATCTAAGGCTGATACCACACAATCAAGCATACCAGCACAACTTTTGAAATAAAAGAATGTGTAGCCCCCGCATCCATCAATACACGTACAAGAAGGTTAAAGATATGTAGTGTACCTGTGACCACGCTTGGAGCAGTCCTCGCCTGCTGCTGGGTCATTGCAAACACTTGGGCCCTCGGCCCTCCGTTCCGTACGCGCCCACGCGCGCCACGCCCAGCACCATGGTCACCTCCCTGACCGCGACCTCCATTAGTGTGGGAAGCCGTGCTCTGCACCACACTCGAGCCCCCAGCGTCGTTGTTCTTGGACAACTGCGGGCAATCACAGGCATAGTGGCCCTCCTCTCCGCAAGCAAAATAAGTTACTGGCCTTGGCCTGTCCGAATGCCCGCCAGAAGCACCGCTCCAAGATGAGCGTTGCCCAGAGTTGTATCCAGATCCTCTGCCCTGAGAGATTCCACGTCGACCCGACCAGCCACGACCTTTGAAAGATGAGGGTGCTCCCCTGTAGCCCCCTCCCTTGTTGTTCTTATGGCCCGATGGGCCACGATGCGGGCGATCCTGACGTCGCCCCTCCCCCGAAGGTTGTCGTGTCTGGTGTGCCGCCAGACTGGCCTCGACACGCACCGCTGCGTCGACCATATCTCTCAGAGAAGCATGAGTGGGTGCGGTCACACTGGCCCGGATCTCCCCTCGGAGTCCAAGCTCAAACCGCTGGCATTTGTCCTCCTTCGTGCTTACGAATGAAGCAGCGAACCAGGAAAGTTTCCCGAAAGTTTGCTCGTAGTCTGCAACAGACATGTCACCCTGCTCCAGCCGCAGGAATTCCGCCTCTCGCGCCGCGCGAAAGGATCGCGGGTAGTACTGGTCCAGAAATCTGGAACGGAAAGCTTCCCAGGTAGTGGTATGGACAGACCACCCAGACATTTCGAGTCCGTGCCACCACTGGTAGGCTCCTCCTTCCAGCAAGAAGGCCGCCAGAGTCACTCGTTCGCCCGGAGGGCAGTGCATCACCGAGAAGATCCTCTCCCACTTGGTGATCCAGTCGTGAGCATCCTCGGGGTTTGATCCCCCGCAGAAAGGAGTGGCTCCCAACCGTTGAGCCCTTTCAATGCTCGCGCATTCCATCTCTCTTTCTAGATCCTCGTCCGTTCGAGTATGAGGAATTCTCCTAGGAGGCATAACCAACTGTTAAGAGGCATAGATCAGAAAACAATATTCTTAAAAGTCGAAAAGTAACTAGTACTAATCGCTAGTCTAGCATGCTGACCAATACCCTAGTACTGACCACAACCTAGTGCTCTGATACCAAGCTGACAGGACCCGCCCCGATCCCACAGGGACCAGAAGGGGACGTGCCCTGCTCCCGTCTGACACCCAATAATTCATACCAATTTTAACCTCAAAACATTTAAATGCATAAATAACCAAATTAAAGTCATACATCAAATCCGAATTAAACGAATGTCAGACAAGGGATGAAATCCAAAATTACAAATTTGCGAGCACGACTCTAAAGTAAACCTGTGGGTACACCGCCCAGCAGGGGTTCAGGTACGCAGAAGTAGATCTATGCCTCAGCCTCTGGTTCCTCCTCTACCTCAGTTTCCCGACCTGGAGGGGTTATCAAAAACATTAAAGGTGAGTGGACCGAAACTCAAGTTCACAAAATCGTTTGATAAGTAAAACATATAATTTACCCCTCCGTTTTCCAAACATGCGTGCAACACAATACAAAATCATAAACCATATAATATGAACCATAAGGCATGTAATAAAACCATAACCATAATTTTAGCCACTGCACTATACACTCCAATCCCGACATCCCCGATGTCTGACGTCCCTGACGTCCAATAAGGTCACAATCACAAGGCTACGCGTGCCACTCGGGTCTCAATTCCGAGTTCAATCCCCGAACCCCGTTCGGGTACAGCATCCCCGATGCTTAGCGTCATAGACGCTGGACGTTCTAGACGTCCGTGACCTCTCCGGGGTACCTCATCCGGAGGAGACAATATAATATGGAAGGATCTATACAGTGCAATAACAAATGCATTTTATTGATATCCACATGCAAGGCATATATATATACATAGTTAACATCCGAACCAATCATTAAGTTTCATCAGACGGGTCTCAAGCCCAAATACCATGAAACGTGCCATAACCATATTTTCCATATCATCAAAACCATTATTGTTTTAGCATGTGAATAAGTATAATAAACCAGAAAACATTTATGCACGCAAGGGTTTAAGAAAATGGCCCACTCACAGTACAATCCTGCTAGAAACCGAACGTATACCCTCGTCCTGGTACAAATGTACGATCCCTGTCAAGTCCAAAGTATTCGTAAAGGTCAATACAAACCCCTAACATTCAACCATGAAAGCCTAGGCCGAAACCGGCCCGGGAAAGCCGCCCGAACGCGCTTCCCAAGGCAATAAACCTTAATTTGACCAACTTAATGATCTCCGATCGACCCGAAACCACCACCGTTGGATCCGGATCGTCGAAACCTAAAGAATGGTGGTGGTCCCACCAGAAACACTGTTCACACGCGCCCCCACGCGCCGGTCAACGCTGGAACAGTCCTGCTGACGTCCTCGCTGACGTCACTGCTGACGTCAGCATGTGCTGACGTCATCTGACAGCTGTCAGGTCTGACGTGTCAGACTCTGACAGGTGCCACGTGTCAATATCCGATTGGTCCACCTCGCTGATCTGTCAGGCCACGTGTCAGATCTGACATGTGCCACGTGTCAGCACGACACTGGTCCACGTCACTGACATGTCAGTGACACGTGGGAGTCCCTGACTAGTCCACGTCACTAACATGTCAGTGCTGACTGTGCACTGACATGTGACACGTGTCGGCTCACGGTTGGTCCACGTCACCTGACAGACTGACAGGGTGCCACGTCATCACCGCTGTCCTCAGACGGGTTGACCCGAAAACCTGCAACTCGGGTCGATCAGACCCGCGATCAAGACCCGGTCACCATTTCACCATTTCTCAATCATTTTCGTTCCTTTTGATTCCTAGCTACTCGTCTGGATCCTAGGAAGGGTTCTATGGAATTAGAATTGAGAAAAACAGATAGGATCGAGGGCCTACCTCGAAGAACAGAACCGGCCTCCCGTCGCAGTTGTGTCACCGTCCTGAGCACCTCCGGGCACGAGTTCAATCTCAGTAGGTTCCTGGCAGTCCCTAGAGTCGATTAGGATCCATCAAAAACAAAACTAAACGTGGGAAATGGATTTACCAAAATCTGGGTTTGAAACCGCCACGGGTTCCCTGATTCCTTCCTCGCCGCCGTCCTCCGCCGTGGTCACTGCCGTCGCTCAGCCTCGCCAGTGAGTCCCCAATACGCAGACACAGAGAGTGGATGATTTGCTGGGATGTTTGATCGAAATGGGCAGAATGTGCTCTGCGGGTATGAAATATAAAGAAATGGAGGGAAGGAAACGGACGGTCCAGATTTGATCTCCATGATTAGATCAATGGCTCAGATTAGATCAGGGGTTTTCAATCTAAGGGCTGGAATTTAAAGCTGATTTAATTGCTATTTTATCCAATAGTGGATCTGATCCAATCTGGCCAATGGGTGAGTGACACTTGTCACTCACCAGGTGTCCTCCAATCAGATTTCCTGAATATAATATTCGACACGAAAACCGAGACACGAACCTCCCGAATTCACGTTTCTGACCATAACTTCCTCGTACGAAGTCCGATTTCGGCGTGCCGCCTGTCTACGGACTCAGGACGTCGAGACCTACCTAATGGTCCTTGAGTCAACTGAAAATTAGTTGCCAAAAGAAAAGTCAACATTTTCACCCCCAAAAGTCCAAATTACGGTAATACCCCTGAACTTCCGATAGTCATAACTTTTTCCCTGATCGTCCGAATTGGACGTGCCACCTGTCTATGAACTCGTGACGTCCCGAACTACGTCACGGTCATAGGTCAAAGTCCATTTAGTTCATAAATCAAAAAGTCAACATTTGACCATACCCAAAACAAGGGTAAAAGCGTCAAATCATACATTAAATTACAATATTGGGATCCTCGAATTTCCGGGGTGTTACAGTGAGTACCTACGGTTTTGATAAGTATTTCGAGATTATTACGGTTTTGCGCGTTTTACGAGATTTCAAGTATATTGTGTTTTGATCATGGTTTTGATTCCTTGACTTTGGAATTTGAAATGTGATTTGATTTGACTTTGGGATTTGAAATGATTTCAAGATTTAAAACGGATTTTTGAAAAGGTGATTTTGGGCTTGATGCCCAGGGCATAAAAGTAATTTTGATGAACGAGATTCGAATTTTCGAAACGTGAAAATGGATTTCCGGATTTGGGTTCGGAATGATGTTTCCGGTTGCTAGCTTACGGAATCATTATTGCGAATTCGAATTCGGGAATGGACGACGAATATGATTGAGGATTTGAATGTGAAATTCAGACATAAGTCCTATTATGACAAAATGTGATTTCGGATTGGTTTTGGAATTTGGATCACGATGGATCCTGGATTATTGTGATTTAGAAATGGTTTTGGGTTTAAAGAACCAGTACTATTGCTGGATTATGTTTTGGGTTTAAAGACCCAGTTAATTGATGACGGGGGCGGGTCTGGATTGGGTTTAAAGACCCGGATTGAGTTTAAAGACTCGTGAGTTTAAAGACTCGGTTATTGTGATACCCCCCGAGGCCTATTGATTATGTTCCGAGTTTAAAGACTCGTTGAAATCACGGGAAGGCCTGATTATGCTCATGGTTTTGAGTTTAAAGACTCGGGCGCACTTGAGATCCAGCAGATTGATTTGACTTGTGAATAACTGTTGATTTCTGATGTTTCCGGATGTGTTGGGCAATAGCCCGGTTTGTGCAGTTTGATGGATTTTTGGATTTTGTTACGTACTTGGATTGATTCATTATTTTGGACGGAGGCCCTGTGTTTATGATTGCGGGCTAAGACCCGAAGGTTGAGAAAAGGAAACTGATTTTAATTTTCATGCACGGTTTTCTCATATTGAAAATGAAATGGATTGTGAAATTATTTCCGAATGCATGCATTGGTTTTACGTGGAGGGTAGAAACGTTTTCTGTAACTGCTTATAAACTGTTTCATTTTTGTCCTAACAGGACCCGTCCCCGAAGGACATAGATAACCGTGCCCGGTCCTGCTCCCGTCTGACAAGTCAACTGGAGATCTGAAACTACCCTTCTACATTTGCCAGACAAGGGATATTTGCGCCTGTGCCCACTCATACCTCCACCTCTCGTATAGCCTCGATCATCGCGCTACGACCTGAAGGGTTAATAAAACAGAAAAGGTGTGAGTGGACAAAAATGACCTCTTATAAAAAACATTTACCAAAACACATTCTTACCCTCCAGTTTTCACAAACGTGCATGCATATCGTAAAACATGAGTAATAGTATGAAATCATTCAAGTATGAACAGTGGATCGATAAAATCTAAACATATTTTCCCAAGGTCCGTAAAACTCATGTTCACCAAATCAGTTCAAGTTATAAAACATCAAATCCCGGCTTTCAGGCCAAAACATGTGAACACCATCACCTGGCCACAAAGGCCAAAAACCCATACTCAAAACCAGTACGTAATCTCAAACAACATGTTTCTAAATTCCATGTCCACACATTTTCCTTAAAACTCATTTTCATCAAATCAATTTAAATCTCAATAAACTCACGCTTTCCTTAAATCATTTTATATTTAAACCACAGTTTCCTCAAAAGAATTTTCCATAAAATCACGGTTTCCTCAAAATCATTTTCCATAAAACCACGGGACTTATTTCCATATCCTGTTGCATAGAGTCACGTTTATCCTGCAACGCGTGCAAATCAATAGGCTCAAGAATCGCTCAAAATCCGAGCATCCCCCGCTGTGAACACATCACCAGCCGGCAATCCTGATCTCGTGAACATATCACTTACCGATCCATATATATATCCAACACATCTCTGGTTTAAGTCGAGCCTCCCTCGGTAGCACGACAAAGACCGTGCTAGGTGACCTCTTCGGGGTAAACACTTTCATCCCGAAGGAGAGCGTTATCTCCAGGGTGCACTCCGGGGAAAAACATATTTCCACCCGAAAGCCCTAAATATCCGCAACATATCATCATCACAAAAACCAGTGAAAACAGTTGCGCTTGAAATCAAAATCATTTTCAATACAGGGTCTCAGCCCCAAGTCCCGATTTACTTTATAAATCTGAAAATCATCAATATCATCATGTAACCACATGGAAATACAAATCAAATTAAAATCACAATTTCATTGGATTCCAAGCCCAAAATCTCATTTTCACGCAAATCCGTGCAACCGTAAACCCGAGTTGCCACGATCATGTAAATCCATAAAATCAATCCCTGACTCAAAATCCGAGTCCAAATATTATTTTTAATTCCCTGACTCATAACCTGAGTCAAAACATCATTTTCAATCCGGGCCTAGCCCAAAAACATCAATTTCATCATTTCTCGAAAATCGTGCTAAAATATAATATAATAAACATAAAACCGAGAAATTACAGGATTGAAACATCAATCATGCCAAAGCATATAAAATCATATAATAAAGCATTTAAATCATATATGCATGCATCACGGTTGGAAAACAAAGTCCACTCACACACACCGTCTAAACGGTTCGTTTCCGAGCTGCACGTTTTTCCGTAAATTCTGGAAATCACAATTCCTGTCCAAAATCATTAATGAGGGTTACTAACATCTCAAAATACTTCATATAATTTTCCCCAATTTTTCCAGAATTTAAATACGTATTTTAAACGTAAAAAAAAACTTCGGATACGCGGAACATTAACTAAACGATATCTGATTTCCTTGAAACCAGTGTCAAAATGTTCGTTACACTAAATGGGACAAAACTCATGTTGAACTCCCCTCGGGATTCTCATTCACGCGCCTCCAAGCGCCCCCGCAAGCGCCTGCGCGTGAAAGCCACGTGCCTACAGTACCTTCGTCCTAACCCGATTCTCTGTGATTCGGGTGCTGCAATCCGCGTCTTAACCCGACCAGCTCTCTGTCAATTCGACATCAAACCTTTCAATTGAACATTCACAAAGCTTATTTTTAAGTCTAATTAGGGTTCTGTGAACTTAATTACCATCAATCTTACCTCAAATCATACAACTCGAAGATGAACATCGAAGAACACTCGAACACTGTTCATCATTCGAAATCCTTCCATGTCAATCGATTTCCTTCAATTGATGCATCCAGAAGCTTAAATGGACCAAGAGAAACAGTTTCCCCAACTCAATTGCATCAATCCAAGGCTCAAATCCCACGACTCAAACTCGAACCTTGCCCATTGTTACTAGACCCGTTCAGAGCCAATTGAGTCTCAATTCCCTTCGTTCTTGATCTGATACAACTCGTCACAACCTCGGGAAACTAATTCCAAGCTCAATTTCGATCCCCGTAGCTCATGTTTTAAAATCCGAATTTCCCCCCTAATTTTCTGAAATTCGAATTCCAGCCCCCTTCGCTCTCTCAATCCCTCGTGATTCCCCAGTTCAGTTCAATCTCAACAATCACTCAATTCCCTACCCTCAAGTTCAGTAATGGAAGGGAAATTAAGGTTGGATGGAGACTGAGTTTTTGATTGTGCACGGTTAAGAAAACAGAGAGGATTAATGGTGGATTAAATTAATTAAAGAATAATTAAACAAATAATAAAACACAATGATCATGTTTTCCCTAAAACATGGATTAGATTTCTAGCCTTAAATCAAGGGATGGGTGACACTTGTCACTCATCCAGGTGTGTTCAATCCTCGGGTACTGTTCACAATAAAATAATATTTTAATCCCGGTTCGTTCGGTTAATCGAGTCTGTTCCCGTGACCATAACTTCGTTGTCGAATCTCCGATTTCGGCATGTCGCTTGTCGTTGGATTCGTATCGACAAGACCTACGTAATGGTCTTTGGCCCTCGTCCATTGGAATTCCCAGGTCAAAAGTCAACATTTGGCCCCTTTTCAGCCAAATTACGAAAATGCCCTCGAACTTCCGAACGTCATAACTTTTTCCTTGAATGTCAGAATCGAACGTGTCACCTGTCTATGAACTCATGACATCCCGAACTCCTAGCTTAGCATAATCAGCAAGTAAATTCACCCTACTGATTACCAGACCTCGGTCACTCACTTCAAGGCCGCCACAATCACCATAAACAACTCGATCACCTAGATCGTTACCACACGACTCAAACTCGATCACCTAGATCGTTACATGTCACATCCAGTGATGCCAGTTACTTCCTGCTCTTCGAATCACTCAAATTTGATCCACAGCCTAGGTGTTCGGTTCTTACACACTCTTTGAACACTTAGCTGTCAAATCACTGCTCGTCATCCCACCTAGGGAAGAATCAAGGAGAATCCAAGATGATGACATCAAAGTTCATTCAATGTCATCCGCCTACATCCAACATCATCTGCTAAAGAGCAGAAAACGAGAAATCTCTTTCACCGGTCTCTAAGTCGAAAGCAGTTGCATCCAACTCAACCAATTGCAATCGCAGTCAACCTGTGGGCTTCACGGGCGGAGACTTTAGGCTGCACGTAGGGGCCCTTGGGCCGCCTTTTGGGGATGCTTCCAACACACGAAATCATCCTTTCGATTTAACGAACATTTTGGGACTGGTTTCGTGTCGATCGGACATCGGTTCGATAGGTTTCAGGGTGTCCGAAGGTTTAGGATCGGGATTAAAAATAGTTAAAAATTTCGAAAAATTTCGGGGCTTTAGTAAGGGGTTAATTAAGTAGTGAGTAACCCTCTAAAGTGATTTGGACAGGTTTGGGAGCCCCGGTGATGGCGATTGGCCCAGGAGAGCCGTATGGCATGCATATCGAGGCGGCAGCTCGGACGGTCTATGAGTGGACCTTGTTTTCTAAATTGATGCATGCATAAATGTTTATTATATGTTTTAATACACGTTTTGGGATGCCATGAGTGCATTTGTGTGTGGTTACGTATTAGCACGTATTTCGAGATTTTGACCTTATACGGTGCCTATACTGGTTTGTATTTCTACGATGGTTTAAATGAAATGATTTTGGGTTTAAAAAAGGATAAACTCGGGCATGAGACCCAGTTGGTTTTGTCTCGGGCTTGAGGCCGTATTGATGACCTAAAGGTTTGAGTTGTGGTCGCGGCGGGTGCTATGTGCACGGCGACGGACGATACGACGCTCGCCTCCGGACTGGGATGTGTTTCTTCCGGAGAGGTCACGTTGTACGATCTGTTGTCGAGCAACCGATGGAGGCTCAAATTTGGAGTGCTGACGGTTCAGGATATCGATTGGTGATGGGTGCACCATGATCATGTGGTGGTCACGTCGGTTGATACGTTCACGATGACATACTAGGATTAAGGGCGGTCTTGGACGGATGGTTACACACATCACTACGATCGGAGTCGTGACTGACCCTGAGATATCGGGCACGATTCCCAGTTGAGTCATGTGTTCGGGCATGAGACCCAGTTACTTTACGTTTGTGATTTCGGGTAGGGGACCCTAAATGGATTTCTGGATTCATGATGGTTTATAGGGACCGGGCATGAATCCCTTAAAGTGTTTTAAGGATGTTTTCTATATATATATATATATTCATATACCTTCCTGATTTGGATTGTCTCCTTTGGGGAGGGTCGTTGGCCTGGGTGGACCCCGAGTCATGGATCACTAACTGAGTGGAGTCACCCTCGTTGGGTACCTTACTCTCAGGGAGGGCTTGGATTGTAACCCTAGGGAGGGTAATTGATCTACGAACATTGACCTAGGTGGACCCTGAGAGACTTGGGCTTTGAGACCCCGGGTACCACGCGTGTTGCTTTAGATACCGTGACAGGATGGTTATGTCAGGACCCGACCCTCCTCGGTTAGGACCCGACTCATCTAGCACCATATTGTCCGCTTTGTGCCTCGCCCTCATGGTTTTGTTTTCGGGAGCTCATGGTGCAACTTCCAAGGGGGTCACCCATCATGGAATTGCACCAGTCTCAACTAGCTTAACTTTGGGGTTCCAATCCCCCCCAAAGCCACTTGAGCTCCCAAAAGGCCTAGTGTGACACAACCCACCCCCAATCCCCCTGGATGAAGGGCTAAGTTGTGCTCCCGTCTAACTTACGCATGACACGAACGCTAAACCGACGTCCAACCTCCGTGTAACACGTAAATCAAACAAGGGATTCCCAAACGAACCGTTTAAAACTTCTGGACTTCCCAGAACGCGCAGACTCTACTGTGGATCGCATGTTTGATGTCTCCATCTCTCTCAACCAACAGCCCGCACCACAACAACCTGGAGGGTATCGAAAACAGAAAAGACTGAGTGGACAAAATTAAATATTAAGTTCAGAAAACAGGTGATTGAAAAGCACTTTTATACCCTCCACGCAAAAACCAATGCATGCATATGAAAACCAATTCACAAAACCATTTCATATCCAAAACCATCATTGAAAACCCGAATCGTCTCTTTCCTCAAATACGCTATTCAAATTCAGGGCCTCAACCCAAAACGCATTAAATCCAAATCATCCGGGCCATTGCCCAAAACATCTGAAAACTAGTGAGAAACCAGTGAAAAACATCAATCAATTTAGTTGCTGGATCTCAAGTGCGCCTGAGTCTTGAAACTCAAAACCATGCGCTTAAACTAGCATTCCAGGGATATCAACGAGTGTTTAAACTCAAAACACAAATGAACCAGGAAATCCATGTAGGGTCCCTGACCCGGAATAATAACCGTAAAGTAACTGGGTCTCGTACCCGAACATATGACATCAGCTGGGTATCTTGGCCGATATCTAAGAGTCAGTCACGGCTCCGATCGTAGTGATGCGTGCAACCATCCATCCAGGACCGCCCTCAATCCTGGTATGTCATCGTGAAAGTATCAACCGATGCGCCCACCACAAGATCATGGTGCACTCATCAACGATCGCTATCCTGAACCGTCTGCACTCCTAAGTCGAGCCTCCCCAGGCTGCCCGACCCCAAATCGTGCATCATGACCTCTTCGGAAGGAACACATCCCAATCCGGAGGGGAGCGTCGTATCGTCCGTCGCCGTGCACATAGCACCCGTCGCGACCACGATTTAGACCTGAAGGCCATCAATAGGGTCATATGCCCGAGATAGAACCAAATGGGTCTCATACCCGAGTTTATCCTTTTCAAATCCAAAACCATTTCATGAAATCATATCCAAAACCATAAGTACGGAAAATCAGTGCAAAATTGGAAATCCTCCATTTACGTGCAAGCACGTAAATCTCCTCGTAAAGCGTGAAACCATATAAATCAAAATCATCCAATTCAACATCATAGAATCATATTCATCAACCATATAAAACATTTATACATGCATCAAAGTTTAGAAATCAAGGTCCACTCACAGACCGTCCGAAGTCGAGCCTCGATACGCGTACCATTAGCGTCTCCCGAGGCAATCACCGTCACCGGGACTCCCGAACTTGTCCAAATCGTAATAGAAGGTTACTAACTACTTAATTAACCTCCCATTGAAGCCCCGCAGTTTTCTCGAATTTTTAACTATTTTAAATCCCGAACCTAAACCTTCCGATTTCCCGAACATTATCGAAATGGTGTCCGATCGACACGAAACCAGTCCCAAAATGTTCGTTACATCGAATAGAGTGTTTCAAATGTTGAAAACTTCCCCATTGGACCTACCACGCGCCCACACGTGCCCAAGACAGACCCTACGCGTGGGCCTCACGCGCCAAGGTACTGTTCATTGTCCTTGAGCTCCAGCCCGGTTCAGACCGGCTGGTTTGGTCCTCTGGTTTTCCTGGACTGGCGTGACCGGTCCAGCTTGTTTCCTCACTCATTTCTCGTCCGTTTTCCTCCATTTCAATCATAAAATTCCTCTTTTCAAATTTCCTAACCAATCCAATCACTAAACCTATGAAAAATCTACCCGAAACCCATGGTTCGAAATGAACCTCACGGTCCTGTTTTTCCAAAACCTTCTCAGGCTTCCACAACCATCCAACCACCTTCCAAATCCTCTCAGAACTATCCTAGCAACCTAACAATCATCTCCTAGGCACCCAAAAGCAACCATAACAACAAAATCAAAATCAAAATAAAAATGGGCCTAGTCGGGTACCTGTTCGGGTTTTGGGCTTAGCTGTCCACGGCGACGCCGTCCAGGTCGGCCACCATCATCCACAGCCCTCTCAACCCTCTCTGGTCTCTTAGGCATGATCAGTGGGTGTTTGGATTGGATCGGTTTGGGTGGGAGTGAGATTGGTTTGGACGGGTTTGGTTGCACGAACAAGGGAATGGGGATGATATGCATGAATGTAAAGGAAGGGCAGTGGATGGGTGACAAGTGTCACTCATCCATTGGGCCTCCATAAAATATCTGGACCCCACTAAAGTCCAAAAGTCACAGGTCTCATAATTCGTGCAATAGTTCCCCGAAACTTCCGTGAACCATAAATTCGCCGTCGAACGTCCGAATTCGACATGCCGCCTGTCTACGGATTCGTATCGTCCCGATCTACGTAACAGTCCTCAGGCCTTGGCCATCGAACATCCCAGGTCAAAAGTCAAGTATTTGACCGCCAGAATGAAAAGTCAACGTTTTGTCCACGGCTAGGTGCAAAACAGTCATTTCGCATCGTTCGTCCGATTTCGCTCAACTAATCACCGATTAACGTCACTAATCGTGATTAGTCACTAATCTAATCCTGGAGTTCGGGACGGGTCGTTACACCTTGTCATTCCACCTAGGAAAATCAGGAATGATCCAAGATAATGACAACCAAATCCATCCGACGTGAATGCAAACAAAACATGCTGCACTCACCACGCCATGTAACCCAACATTTTCTGCCACCAAGCAGAAAATGGGAAATCTCAATCACCTAACTACGATGCACTCAACTCCTCCTGATGACCCAAGACAAATCCCGGGTTCTCCTACCAATACACGATCAACGTACTGGTGACAGCAACCATCATCTACCATAGTAGAATCTGAGAAGTCACCCTGAATGACTTCAAATTACCCATTACCAATGTGGAAAACCCGCATTCCTTTCGTCACGTCAATCACAATCTCTCTCGATTCCGAAGTTCCAACCATATTGGAACCAAAACACTCGGACATCAACCACGTGACCATCACTAGTCTACCTCTATCCGTGATCCACTCCCGGAACATAGATACCAAACACATGCCCACCACGAAGGAGTCACATCCCGACTCGTGACTCACCGTCATCACAATCACCGGCACCAGCACCAGCACTAATACAAGTACCAACGCACTATCCCCAACACTAGTGATGCACACAGGCATCCACACTAGTATCAGCACACTACCACCAGCATCAGTATCAACACCAGCCCACACGGTGTGCGAAACAGAAATCCCTAGATCTCTTTCATACCGAGCGACGGTCCCATACCTCTACTCATATTGGAGAAACTCTGTCTCCCTTGTACCCAACAACTCTGGGTACAGTCACCCTGACAACTCATACGAGAAAAGGAAACGTCATCCGAACGTCCCCGATTCCCAACAACCATAACTACAACCACTCACGGTAGTAGTGCCTGCAACAACTCGTGTAGACCTAACCACCAGACCTCGCGATCGAGACTCCACATCCAACGGAATCAATCGCCCATACCAACTACTCTGTATCCCCACTTCGGGATTCCATCGACAAGTACCAACCCGGGTAACCTGTCCAACCAAACTCTAACTACGCGTAACTCGACTCGACCAATGTCTTCTACTAGGTCGCCCATGGCCTTAGCTGCACCAACAATTCATCACAGCTGAAGTAGCACGATAACCAACTAAGTCCAACCGATTTACACAACCTCGACTGCAGAGCGCAGTCCCATCACTAAAGCTGACATGACCAGACCGAACATGATCGAACATGACTGAACATGACCGAACATCACATGACCAAACCGACAGTCTCATCCCTGAAAAGTCGTCAAGGTCAAACCACTCGCCAACTCACATTTTCGAACCATACACCCTACCTTAGGGCTCCTCTGAACCCAACTGCAGAAAACAGTATAATCCACAATCTGACCGACCACGCGGTCCCGACATCGCAAGGACGTCAATCCAATACTACCGTAAGTTCAACTAGAGTTCCTCGAACCCGGCTGCTCCTAGTAGCAAAGCCACCTAACTCAACAAAATCCGACCATCGATGGTCACAACACCGAACCAATCGTCATAACCGATCCTACGACATTGTGAAAGACGATCCCAACTATGTCCGGACCGGTCCCAAATCGCCCGGGATTAACGTGGGACCCGCCTGATCCCGTCTGACACCATGTGTCAGACCAAGGAAAATTCCATCTCTAGCCCTCGCCTGGGCTATCAGAGTACTTCAGGATCGTAGGAGGAGGGGAGTGATGTCTCGCCTTTGCTACAGCACGCATCCGCTATCAACCTGAAAGGCATTAAAACATTAAAAGTCGTGAGTGGACAAAAATAATATTTTCTTAAAAACATTTTCACACAAAGACATTTATGCCCTTCATAAATACATACGCATGCATTAAAACCATTTATCAAACATTTATAAAACCATTTGGAAACCTTTTCAAAACCTTTCAAGGGTTCATGCCCGGCCCCATAAACCGCCATGAACCGTAAATCCATTTGGGTTCCCGACCCGTAATCACAACTCAAAACCATAAACTCAAAACATGGGAACTCCGGCCCAAATCATGTCAAGTGGGTCTCAACCCAAAACCATTTCCCAAAATATCAAATAGGGGGTCTCCGCCCCAAATCACTTTCTAATTCATAAAACACAGGGTCTCCGCACTCAAATCACTTTTCCATAAAACCTCATATGTATCAACATACGTATAACCCATCCGCGGCGCTTCCGAGAAGATGCCAACTCGGGGCACACAGCCCGTAGGGAACACATCCCCGATATAGTCACGATATCGAATCTACACTAGTGTGCACACTACTCGAGGTCTCACTCCGAGTCTTCTCCCTGGAATCTCCATCTGGGAGGCTCAATCTCTGGATCTAGTTCGAGCTCTCTCTCTGGATCTAGTCCGAGCTCTCTCTCTTGATCTAGTCCACAATCTCTTCGGAATCTGGTCCGACACCACAACAATATAAGTAACCACCACTCCTGGAACGGGATCCCTATGGGGATACCCACTCTGGTCTGTGGATCGTGACTCTCCAGGTCGACGCTGGAGGAGACCATATAAACATGAAGGAGGTTTCATTCACATTTTCAAATCTCTTTCTCAAATACTTTTTCAACTGGGTCTCATACCCGATTCATCTCAATCGGATTCCTCGAATCCGATTCAAATCCATTTCACAGGCCTCGGCCTAAATCCTCAGTTCAACTGGGTCTCATGCCCGAATTCTCATTTCACAAACGGAACTGGGACACAAGCCCGATATCACAACCAATTGGGCCTTACGGTCGGAACCATAAAGCAACAGGACCTCACGTCCGATTTCACAACCAACGGGGCCTTAGGCCCGATATCTCAACTAAATGGGTCTCAGGCGCGATATCATAAATCAACGGGGCTTCAAGCCCGATAGTACACCTAACTGGGCCTCAAACTCGAATCGTAAACCAACTGGACCCTCGGTCCGATCGTATGGCTCAAATGGACCCTAGGTCCGATTCCTCGTCAAATCAAATGGACTCCAAGTCCGAGAGTTCGTAAATCAAATGGGTCTCATGCTCGAGTTCATGTTTCTAAATCCGAAATCCATTTACTAAACCCTCGTTAAAAACGTAGAACGTATATGCATCGTATAAAATCGGAAATCTCGAAATACGTGCAAATACGTAAATCCTAGGCTACCACAAACAAATACACTCATGGTATCGCAAAACATATATTAAAACAATTATAAAACATTTATGCATGCATCAATTTCGAGAGAAGGGTCCACTCACAGACTGTCCGAAGCCGCGCCTCGATACGCGTGCCATAATCGTCTCCCGAGTCAAATGTCGTCTCCGGGATTCCCGAACCTGTCCAAATCGTAATAAAGGGTTATTAACTACTTAAATAACATATCAATAAAGCCCCGTAATTTTCCGAAATTTCTAATTATTTTTAAAATCGAACCTAAACCTTCGAACGTCCCGAACTATATCTAAAAG
The DNA here is from genome assembly GCA_032719365.1 of Prinsepia uniflora. Classification (NCBI taxonomy): domain Eukaryota; kingdom Viridiplantae; phylum Streptophyta; class Magnoliopsida; order Rosales; family Rosaceae; genus Prinsepia; species Prinsepia uniflora. The sequence goes on along the minus strand of CM064869.1, from coordinate 42,067,212 downwards.
ATGTCCGATTGACACGAAACCAGTCCCAAAATGTTCGTTACATCGAATAGATGAAATTACATGTTGGAACCACCCTAAATTCCTCAACACGCGCCCACACACGCCTCGAGATTGCCCTGTGCGTGGGCCTCAACGCCACTGCACAGGGTCATCCCTGTCCTCCAGCCGACAGGTCCGACCGGGCCGGTCCGATTTTCTCTGCAATTCCGGTCTAACTGGACCGGCGTGACTGGTCCAGGCCCCTACACTCTTCATTTTTTGTCCGTTTTGTCCCATTTCAATCCTAAAATTCCTCTTTCCTCCTTTCCAATCTATTCCAATTAACCAAACTACCCAAAACATCCAAAATCGACCGGTCCAACCAAAACTCCCACGGTCCAGTTCTCCAAAACCTCTCCAGAGGTCTCTCAACCTCCAATTTCCCTCAAAACCTCCCTAATAGCTTCCTAGTAACCTAATACACAAACTCTAATCAACCAAAACCGATCATAACGTCAAAAATCGAAAATGAGGAAAAATGGCCAAAACCGATACCTTTATGGGTTTTGGGCCTCCGCTGTGCACGATGGCTCTGTCCTGGCCGGCCACCATCATCCACCTTTCTCTCCTCACTCTCTGGTTCTCTCAGTCAAGATCAAATAGGGTTTGAAGGGTTGGATTTGGATAAGGTCACACGGGTTGGGTTTTGTTTGGAAACAAAGAAAATGGTCGATGAAACAAGGTGGGATATGCACGAATGTGTTTGGCTGGGCAATGGATGGGTGACACTTGTCACTCATCCATTGGATGTTTAAAAAGCTGGGCCCACTAAAGACAAATTTCACTTTTTATCTCGTAAAATGTGTCGTTGTGAATAGTACCCTGAAACTTCCGTGAACCGTAACTTCTCTGTCGAACGTCCGAATTCGACGTACCGTCTATCTACAGATTAGTATCGTCCCGATCTACGTAATGATCTTTGGCCCTCGGCCATCGGACCGTCTGGATCAAAGTCAACTTTTGGCTCCTATTCACCCAAATTACCAAAATGCCTTTGGACTTCCGAACGTCATAACTTTTTCCTCGGACGTTGTTAGGTCATATTTTATGCATTTTTCCATGCATTATTATCTTTGATGTACTACTAATATCTTTCTTCACATAGGAAAAAATGATAATTTTTGTGAGAGTTGTGCAGGATTGGACATTATGTCGAATTAGAATGTTTTCGGTGTAAAAGGAGGAAATTCGGAGTTGAAAGAGCTTACTTATGGAGCATGGAAAAATAATGTGGAAAACAAAAAGCTGTCACTATGCAGGAATCACTATGCAGGCCAGACACTATTCAGGAATCACTATGCAGGCCAGACACTATTCAGGAATCACTATGCACACCTGACACTATTCACGTGAATAGTAGCAGATTACATGTCTTTCCTTATTTGCCCTCATGCTTTCTTGCCTATTTAAGCCCTCTTCACTCTCAAAATAAAGGAGCCTCCACACAACAAAGAAATCAGATCTGCTCTTCTTTTTCATTCCCCTTCTCTTCCAGTGAGAAATCCTCAAGAATTCCATAACCATCTCCCCTCTTCCATCCTGTAGTCATGGTAATGCACAAGTAAGGGTGTCGAACCACAGAGACTGATTAGGCTTCACAATTACCTCTAAATAACCCTATAATGACTCAATTAACTAGTGGAATTAAAAGAACTGAAAATAAAACAGAATTGTGTTTTGATTTGTGATATGTAAGGACGTTAAACTGAAATTAAAACTTTAAGTAAATGAAGATAGATAGAAAAGACTAAGAAAAGTATGGAGATGGAAGCTAGGGTCTTGACTTCACCTATGTAACCTTGATTGTATGAATACAGTGACTAAAGTACCTGATCTTCCAAACCTGCTCTAAGGATCGTTTTCACTTAAGTAAGATAGGCCATGGCATGTGGAACACTATCTAGTCCTTCTAATTGCAACCTAAGTATGGCATGTATTTTAGATTACTCCTAGAAAGCCTTTAAGTATGAGAAAAGAAATAAATATGACCAAACAGATTCAGTAGCATGGCATGTACTCACTAACCCTATTCTTTCATTCATAAATCAATTAAACTTAGGCATGGCATGTGCTCTAAATCTAACTAGGCATATGGAACCCTAATGGTGATCAAGCACTAGAATCACATATGAATCAATAATTAAAATGAATGAAACAAAGAAGAGTTTGCAGAAATCAGAATACTTCAATCATAATATAGACTGAGTTTACATGGTTACATCAAGAACCCTAGATGAGAAATTAGCTACACATGTATCTAATCAACATAAAAGCATTAATTAAAGACATGGATGCAGCAAACTCTAAGTAGAAGGCAGTCTTCTTCTCCAGAACTGAAAAGGGCTTCTTCTTCACATACAAAGATGATGGATGACGAATTTGATGAAGGAATTTTGGAGCTTTTATGATGAGAGATTGAGGTACATGGGAAAGAGATGCAAAAGGATGGAAGAGGGGAGATGGTTATGGAATTCTTGAGGTTTTCTCATTGGAAGAGAAGGGGAATGAAAAAGAAGAGCAGATCTGATTTCTTTGTTGTGTGGAGGCTCCTTTATTTTGAGAGTGAAGAGGGCTTAAATAGGCAAGAAAGCATGATGGCAAATAAGGAAAGACATGTAATCTGCTACTATTCACGTGAATAGTATCAGGTGTGCATAGTGATTCCTGAATAGTGTCCTGGCCTGCATAGTGATTCTTGAATAGTGACAGCTTTTTGTTTTCCACATTATTTTTCCTTGCTCCATAAGTAAGCTCTTTCAACTCCGAATTTCCTCCTTTTACACCGAAAACATTCTAATTCGACATAATGTCCAATCCTGCAGACGTCGGAATCGAGCGTGCCACCTGTCTATGAACTCATGACGTCACGAACTACGTCACAGTCATTGGCCAAAGTCCAATTGACCGTCCGAACAAAAAGTCAACGATTTTCCCATTCTAGGGGCAAAATCGTCATTTCACGAACGCCTGTTAATGCTCGTCTAATCTCTGATTAGCCTCGCTAATCCGTCATTAATTCTTAATTAATCTCGCTAATTCGGGACGGGTCGTCACAATCTTCCCCCCTAAAATAATTTCGTCCTCGAAATTCAAATCGACCCGATTCCACAACCAAATTGTGGAATCCAACCTTGTTCCTCGACTTAGATCGCTGTACTCGCACGAGAATACTCGTGTAGCAGTTCACGTCCAATCACACACATATCGTACTCATCGGTACACGTCCTCGATACGTACCGTCATCGGAGTCTCCAAAGCTCCAATTCACTCTCGAGAACTACACGTCTGCTCGTATGTCTCACTCGCGACGTTGATCACGCCTGTCACTCACTTGACAGGTCATCAACACTAGACTGACCTCCGAGCGGCTTTTCAGTCTGACACTCTGACACGTTCCATTCTGCAGTCCTCATGCTGTAAACGCATCCCCACTACGGGTTATCACAGCCAAGCTGGCCTCCTGCTCAGCATCAGATCAGACAACACCTATAGACCTTTCCATCATAATGGCACGAATCGCATCTCATAGGTCATCCTCAAACCTACGTCCATACTGACCCTCGAATCAACTCTCCCAAATTCCTCTACTCAAACCTGACTCTAAAGTCCATACTGACTCTCCTTAGAATCCCATCAATCCATACCTATCCGAACTCATCGGATACCCATCAATCTGTAACTATCTCAGGTCACAACCATCGGGACCAGTCGACAATTCCCGGCTCCACTGCGCTTCGCTGCTCTACTCTGATCTCGACTCACTCTCGAGTCCTCGCATCGTAACTCGCATCACTCAGCGATACCACTTGTCATCTAGACTCACCTTGAGTCTCCAACTGTTACTATCGGATCTAATCCGATCACCACTCACGTCCATCTAGGACTCTATCCAAACTACAACGGACTTACTCTCTCGGGTACTCTCAACCCGACATACCGATTGATCGTGATCAATCCCATCGCCTAACGCGCACAACACACCGGTGCACCCACATCACACACATCAGGGTGCTACCCGACCTACTCAAGGACTGCACTCCGGCAACGTCCAACCACATACTACTGTCCGCACTCCGACCATGGTCCGGACCCCAACCGTTCTTCACCAGGCGAACATCAATCCACCACCTCCGACACTCACTCGTCACATCCTGTGACACTAAGCACCATCTAATCGTCAAGTCAAGACGATGAGATTTGATGTCATCGTCGGACGAACTTGATGTCATCATCTCAATTACAACTTCTCTTGATTCCGAAGTTCCAATCATGTAGGGACCATGCCTCTTTTCCAATTACTGAGCTCACTTGTTACACGAGCATTTCCTGTATCCTACAGGCAAACGATTTCCAAGTCCCCAACTTAGGAGGTATGGTTAACCGTAGTCAACCAAAACTAATTCGCAATGGACTCTCAAGTCCTCAACTCACTCGGACAACAACCACGCGTCCGTGAATACCGTACACGCGGTTACACTCATTCCAAGTGGAAGTCATAAGACTCAAGGTTAAACCTGATATACTATTTACGGATGTGTATGAACGACCTCTAACATGCATACCTCATACCTTAATTAACCTGATCCAACTCTGACTCACAGAATTGGTCGGAACCCACTAACATCGGTCGGTAGGCTAAGCAGATTACAACGTCTGTCGTGATCTGAAGCCAAAACTCTGCATACTAACAAATCCGACAAACCAACCCCTACGTCATAAGATGTCACTTACATCATCTATTCGTATCTGGATCTCACAATTCACTTCAATACTTCCTGAGTACACCCTCGCAACTCAATCTCGTAGCACTGGGGGAACTAGTCTCCATTACTGGGGAAACTGATCTCCGTCACAGGGGAAACTGGTCTCCATCATTGAGGAAACTGGTCTCCAACACTGGGAAACTGGTCTCCATCACTGAGGAAACTGATCTCCATCACTGGGGAAACTGGTCTCCATACCAAGTACTCCCGTACCTCGCACCGAGCCACTCGGGATCCTCTTTGTCCCACTTAACAACCCCACCTTCGTAGGGGTAGCGTAGCAAGTATGCCAGCACCCAACATCAACGTCTCATTCTGCGATTGGACTCAGTCGTCACCGAGTCGAATCCAGAATCACTGCTTGTACTGTGCGTCACTCACGCACCTCGTCTCATCGTCACGACTGTCGAATCCTATCTTCACAATCGTCATGGCAACCTGAGTCTATCCAACTTGATAAGACTCGATCACGTCCATCAATAGCAGCGTCTGCCACACCCTCGTGCAGACCAATCTCAGAAACACTCTGCTACCGAGACTCCAAATCCATGTGGTAGTCGACCGCCGGTACCAACCACTCCACACGTAACATCCACTGATCGGTCCACCTCTGGATCCGATCACAAGTACCACACTCCTGGTAACTTATCCAATCAATCGCCAACTAGGGTTATCACAAACCTGACTGCCTACTGCAGCTTTACCATCCTGACCAATCCCTCGATCTCGACTCCAAAGAGTCGTCATACTCCAATACTAGTACCAAACCCGCCAAAACTACACACTGAGGATCTCGTCCTCTCGTAACTCGACGGCTCTCAGCCGCTGGCCTTTATAAGAACTGCCCGTACTCCAGTTCCAATATTGCACACGCGCTACGTGCGTAATCGCGTCCTATCGCATCACACCACAACTACTCCGGGTATCTCCTGCCAATCGACATCCCACCGGGATTCGACACATCGAAACATGGCAACGTATGCCAAACCGAATCACACGTTTCTATTCCCAACCATCGTGACTGTAGTCATACAGGGTCATCGTAAACTGGGCGGCCCTGACCTCTGACCACCCTGGTATTAATCCGTACATCCTCTATCTGACACGACACTACCGTCTAGCGGTCACGACTCTCAAGTCTTCATATGGTCTTTGCTGATCTACTGGATCCTACTCACCAGTAACGCTACGGCTCTAAACCGTTGGTTTCACACAAACACTGATCCTTCTCGGGATCCACTATCTTGAAACACGTGGCACTCCATGCCAATCGAACCTCAAAATATCGCACTACGTACCAAACACCATCTAACTAAGGTTCGATTCTACCAAATCCTCGTACTAATGCCCTAACTACCAGGTTGATGACGAGCAGTTAAGACTTTAGAGACATCACATCCTCGACCAGTGCGTACTCCTCGAGCAAAACATGCTCTGATACCAACTGGTATCAGACTACCATGAGTATCAAATGAGCCTGCCTAGCTCTGATACCAACTTTTCAGGACCGGTCCCAAATCCCCCGGGAATAACGTGGGCCCCGCCTGATCCCGTCTGACACTACGTGTCAGACCAGGGAAAATTCCATCTCTAGCCCTCGTCGGGGCTATTAGAGTACTTCAGGATCATAGGAGGAGGGGAGTGATGTCTCGTCTCTGCTACAGCCCGCATCCGATATCAACCTGAAGGGCATTAAAACATTAAAAGTCGTGAGTGGACAAAAATAATATTTTCTTAAAAACATTTTCACACAAAGACATTTATGCCCTTCAAAAATACATACGCATGCATTCAAACCATTTATCAAACATTTATAAAACCATTTGGAAACCTTTTCAAAATCTTTCAAGGGTTCATGCCCGGCCCCATAAACCGTCATGAATCGTAAATCCATTTGGGTCCCCGACCCGAAATCACAACTCAAAACCATAAACTCAAAACATGGGAACTCCGCTCCAAATCATGTCACGTGGGTCTCAGCCTAAAACCATTTCCCAAAATATCAAATACGGGGTCTCCGCCCCAAATCACTTTCTAAATCATAAAACACAGGGTCTCCTCCCTCAAATCACTTTTCCATAAAACCACATACGTATCAACGTACGTATAACCCATCCGCGTGTAACGACCCATCCCGGAATTCAGGATTAGGTTAGTAGCTAATCATGATTAATGAGGGTTAATCGGTGGTTAGTTGGGTGGAATCGGACGAACGTGGCAAAATGACCGTTTTGCCCCTAGTTGTGGGCAAAACGTTGACTTTTATTCGGGCGGTCAAATGGACTTTGACCGATGACCGTGACGTAGTCCGGGACGTCACGAGTTCATAGACAGGTGGCACGTTCGATTCCGACGTTCGAGGTGGAAGTTATGACGTTCGGAAGCCCAAGGGCATTATCGTAATTTGGACGAAATAAGGGAAAATGTTGACTTTTTGATCGGGAAGTCCGATGGCTGAGGACAGAGGACCGTTGGGTTCGTCTCGAGGCCCTGAGTACAACGACAAGCGGCACGCGTTAATCGGAGTTCGATTGACCGAGTTACAGGTCAAAGAAGGTGAGGGGCAATTTGGTAATTTTCCAACTGGGGGCATTTTGGTCATTTACACGGTGGTTACTGTTCACCACCGTGAAAAACAGGGACTGCACCACCGTGTTGTGAGTGCACTGATCGTTGCCATTGTTTAATCAATTGTGGACGGATCAAAGTATTGTTTATTTGAATTGAGGATAGTGGAGACAAGGCGTGGGTTGGGACTGCTTGCCGTGCTCGGGAGGAGTTAAAAATGGCCGTGGTCTCTGTGTTGCGGGAAACAAATTCCAGGGAGATTCAGAGTGTCACCCACGAGTTGTCGTCCATTCTGATCGGTTACTTGAGTGTCTGGTGAGCTGGGGAACCATTCTGCTGAGTGTGAGAGTGTAGAGCTGGGAGAAATCGTGGAGAAAACCATTTCGGGTTTTTTGGGGGGAAAATCCAGAGTTTGATTCCTACGGGTTATGGGACCAATCTAGGCACTGAGGGAGTTTTCTGGGAGTGGCTGGAACACAATCGTGCAAGGATTGACGTTGTTTGATCAAGGTTTGCTCAGGGACTCATGCTCCGGTTCCAGAGAAAAACAGTTTCGGAGGGAAATTCGATTTCTCAATTGGGAGCCGAATTGAAGGAAGCTGAGGATCGTATTAATCCTCTGGGACCATTTTGGAACTAACCGCATCAATTTCGGGGAAAATCCATCACAGACTAGCCCTGAATGGAGGCCCCTGGTTTCAGAGATTTTCGAGCTTGAGGTCGACAACCTCCAGGTAATTTCCCCTCAAATTGACGATGCTTAAGTGTTCGTTTTGGTCTCTGGAAACTACTGTCTAAGTTAATTTGGGAATGGGGTCGATTTGGGTGAGTTTCGTACTTCGACCCGTTTGGGTGTTCGAGTTCGAATTGACTGATTTAGGGCTAATGGAAGGTAATTAATGAATGGGATCCTAAATTAACCTGACGAGGAATGATTTAAGTAGAATGAAGGGAGGAATTGAGTGAGTTTTGGTAAGGATTTAACCGGGTTGTGTCGTGGGTTGAACGACCCGTATTGCAGGTTTGGCGGGTGAGAACGATGAACTGTGCAGGGGTACTGTAGCAGGCGCGTGGCTTTCACGCGCAGCCGCTTGCGGCGGCGCGTGAGGGCGCGTGGGACGGATTCTCAAGGTGAGTTCAAAACGACTTTTGTCCTACACATTGTAACGAACATTTTAACGCTAGTTTCGAATTTATCGGACACCATTTCGATGTTATTCCGAGGGTCCGAAGATTTATGTTACGTTGGTAAATAAGGATTAATTCCCGAAAAATTATGGGAAATTAGTATGTTGTCATTTAAGCCCTTAGTGACACTAAAGTATGTTTGCGGACAGGATTTGGAATTTCTGGGAAATATCGGAAATCGCGGGCATGCGTGCGGCGCGAAACCGAGCCTTAAAATTGGTGTGTGAGTGGACGTTGCTTTCAAAATTTAATGCATGCATAAATTATTTCTATGATTTTATGATTATGATTATAAGTTGTGATTGATTTTGATTTACGTATTTATACGTATTTGGTTCCCGTATTTATACGTATTTTTATGTGAGATTACACGTATTTCGAGACTATGGTCACTCGTGTGCTTAATTATGGTTTAATGAAAGAAGTTATATGAATTGGGTGTAAAATGATTTAAGAAGGTTGTTTATGATTGCGAGTGTGACTTACGATTTTGACACGTTTTTCGAGAACGTTCCGGATTTGCACGTTTTACGAGATTTCGAGTTATTGTGATTTGATCACTGTGGATGTTTGAATTGGGGGAATTAAAATGAGACTTGTGATTTTGAGGATTTTAAATGTGGGTTTTGAGTATGTTTTGCTTGGATCGTGATTTTGGTAATTATGATTGTGGTCTTGATGTTTGATAATGAGATTTGAGAAATGAAGTGATTTCAAGGAATTAAAATGGATTTGAAAAAGGTGATTTCGGGCTTGATGCTCGGGGCATAAAAGTAACTTTGATTTACGGGATTTCGGTTTTCGGAAATAATAAAGTGGATTCTTGGTTTGGGTTCGGGATGATGCTTCCGGATGCCGGCTTACGGAATCATTATTGCGAATTCGAATTCGGGAATGAAAAAGGATTTAATAAAGTGATTTGGTATGATTGTGCATGCCCCGTGTTTAATGATAATTTGATCATGTTTGTGAGGTATGATTTGGGAAAAAGAATGTGGAAATTCGGACCATGGGTCCTGTTGTGAAAAATGTGGTTTTGGGATGGATCCCACGTTGTTGTGTTCGAAAACTGTTTTGGGGTTTAAAGACCAGTGGAAAACTGTTTTGGGTTTAAAGACCCGGTGCTATTGCTGGAGCACGTTTTGAGTTTAAAGACTCGGTTAATTGATGACGGGGGAGGGCCCTTAATGAGTTTAAAGACTCGTGAGTTTAAAGACTCGGTTACTGTGATACCCCCGAGGCCTATTGAATATGTTCTGAGTTTAAAGACTCGTTGATATCCCGGGAAGGCCTGTTCGTGCGCATGGTTTTGAGTTTAAAGACTCGGGCGCACTTGAGATCCAGCAAAATGATTGACTTGTGATTTATTGATGATTTCTGATGTTTCAGTTGAGTTGGGCAGTGGCCCGGTATATGGTTGTTGGTTTTGGATCAGGTTGTGCATTTGGTTTTGATTTGTGGTTTTGGGCTGAGGCCCGGTGTTTATGATTGCGGGCTTAGACCCGATGGTTGAGAAAGGAAAATGATTTTGAAGTTCATACGAGTTCTTCCTTATGTTGAAATTTGATACACAGTTTTTATTATGTGGAAAATCTTAACCGATGGCGAAATGTTTTTGTATGCATGCATTGGTTTTTTTACGCGGAGGGTAAAAACGTTTGTTGTAACCGTTTTGCTAAACTGATTTATTTTTGTCCACTCACACCTTTTGGTTTTCATTGACCCTCCAGGTCGTGGCGCGTTGTTCGAGGCTGTACGAGGGGCGGAGGCATGAGTAAGTACGTGTGGCTATCCCTGGTTTGGCAAGTACTGAAGGTAACTTGGGATTTTCAGTCATCTTGCCAGACGGGAGCAGGACCGGGCACGGTTGTCGATGCCCCTTTCGGGGGCGGTCCTGTCACCGCGGCACTTCCGAGAAGATGCCAACTCAGGGCACACAGCCCCTAGGGAACACATCCCCGATATAGTCACGATATCGAATCTATACTACTGTGCACACTACTCGGGGTCTCACTCCGAGTCTTCTCCCAGGAATCTCCATCTGGGAGGCTCAATCTCTGGATCTAGTCCGAGCTCTCTCTCTGGATCTAGTCCGAGCTCTCTCTATGGATCTAGTCCACAATCTCTTCGGAATCTGGTATTGGACCACAACAATATAAGTAACCACCACTCCTGGAACGGGATCCCTATGGGGATACCCACTCTGGTTTGTGGATCGTGACTCTCCAGGTCGACGCTGGAGGAGACCATATAAACATGAAGGAGGGTTCATTCACATTTTCAAATCTCTTTCTCAAATACTTTCTCAACTGGGTCTCATACCCGATTCATCTCAATAGGATTCCTCGAATCTGATTCAAATCCATTTCACAGGCCTCGGCCTAAATCCTCAGTTCAACTGGGTCTCATGCGCTAATTCTCATTTCACAACCGGAACTGGGACTCAATCCCGATATCACAACCAATTGGGCCCTACGCGCGGAACCATAAAGCAACAGGACCTCACGTCCGATTTCACAACCTAAGGGGCCTTAGGCCCGATATCTCAACTAAATGGGTCTCATGCCCGATATCATAAATCAATGGGGCCTCAAGCCCGATAGTACACCTAACTGGGCCTCAAACCTGAATCGTAAACCAACTGGACCCTCGGTCCGATCGTATGGCTCAAATGGACCCTAGGTCCGATTCCTCGTCAAATCAAATGGACTCCAAGTCCGAGAGTTCGTAAATCAAATGGGTCTCATGCCCAAGTTCATGTTTCTAAATCCGAAATCCATTTACTAAACCCTCGTTAAAAACCTAGAACGTATATGCATCGTATAAAACCGGAAATCTCGAAATACGTGCGAATACCTAAATCCTAGGCACCACAAACAAATGCACTCATGGCATCACAAAACATATATTAAAACAATTATAAAACATTTATGCATGCTTCAATTTCGAGAGAAGGGTCCACTCACAGACCGTCCGAAGCCGCGCCTTGATATGCGTGCCATAATCGTCTCCCGAGTCAAACGTCGCCTCCGGGATTCCCGAACCTGTCCAAATCATAATAGAGGGTTATTAACTACTTAAATAACCCCTCACTAAAGCCCCGTAATTTTCTGGAATTTCTAACTATTTTTAAAATCAAACCTAAACCTTCGGACGTCCCGAACTATATCGAAACGATGTCCGATTGACACGAAACCAGTCCCAAAATGTTCGTTACATCGAATAGATGAAATTACATGTTGGAACCATCCTCAAATTCCTCAACACGCGCCAACACTCGCCTCGAGATGGCCCTGCACGTGGGCCTCACGCGCCACTGCACAGGGTCATCCCTGTCCTCCAGCCGACCGGTCCGACCGGGTCGGTCCGGTTTTCTCTGCAATTCCGGTCTAACTGGACCGGCGTGACCGGTCCAGGCCCCTATGGTGCGAAATATATAAGCACACAAATTAAACCCTCTTGTGACAATTGTAGTAAAGCATGTAAGTGGGGATCGTTCTAGACCGGGGATTAGGAGGGATTGCTAAACACTTGACAACTGACTTAAAAACGTAAAAACAAAGTTTAAAACACTAATCTTGACTCAAAGAATGCAAAACTAAAGTTTAAAACACTAAAACAAACCAAAAACTCAAAACTGCCTTAAAAACTCTTTCTTGGCAGTTTTGAGAACCTAACGCTAATTTGGATGAAATTGGGTTATAACTTGAATCAAAACACTTAAAAACACAAACTAAAACACTTTCTAACTAATATGACACTTCAAAATACAAGGGGACTTGGTTTTGACGAATTTGAGAACAAAGAAAACAGATTGTAATTAAAACAGATTGTAAAACGAATTTGGATGAAACTATGGATGGAAGGTTAGCTAGAGGGTTCTTCTCCACACAAGACATACTTGCACATAAACCAATTCTTAGTTGTGCTTTCGATAAATCATGGAACTCAACACCCCAGGTTAATTAGGTCTGCTTAAATTAACCTTCAAGTTCTCCTTAAGTTATTGAATTGGATGGGAAAGCGCATACATCAATTCAACACATTCTTCAAAAGTCCTTTACGTGAAAAGCACAATAAAGATACAATCAAAGATCATGAAGCAATATGAGAACTATAAGTATTGACGAGGCATTCGTACTATGATAAGCATGAAACTCGTGCCAAGAATTCATTTAACGTGATCGTTCATAAGCAACCTCCACTACTTGTGAATATAAGATTGTAACTATTAGGTGAAACTCCCTCATACTCTAGCATCATATTCATGCATGAAAACTAAGCGTGCACTCTTAATAAACATACACGAATAAGTTATCAATCAAGCAGTTAAACGAATTGAATTCACAACTTATGAAATCACAACTAAAGGTAATCAATTCATATTGCAAGTATGTACATGGTTTCGAGTCACCCCCTAACTAAGAGGGGCTTAGTTCCTCATACTCACAACACAGAGATTATTGAATTGAAACATTGAGAATAAAAGAAAGAAAACACCCAAACGTTCCAGAAATCCTCAATTGAATAGCAAGCACATTCAAGGCACTCCTCCTTCCTATTTTCTGCAGCACAAGGGATGGTGGTGAATTGTGGTGGAAAAATGTCTAGGATGGGTGTATGGCACAGAAAGGAAGGTTTATGGTCAGAATGTAACTACCCGTCCCGGGAATTAGGTTTAAGACCGTGATTAAGATGAGGTTAGTGAGCTTAATCGGGGATTAATTGGTCTCGATGGGGTCGTTAGTGTACAATGACGATTTTGCCCCTAGTCTGGGCAAAAAGTTGACTTTTAATTTGGGCGGTCAAATGAACTTTGACCGATGACCAGGACGTAGTTTAGGACGTCACGAATCCGTAGACAGGTGGCACGCCCGATTCCGACATCTGAGGAGGAAGTTATGATGTTCGGAAGGTTGAGGGCATAACCGTAATTTGTCTAAATGAAGGGGAAAAGTTGACTTTTCGTACGAACGGGCTTTTCTACGTTGACCTGAGTTCGATGACAGGCGGCACGTATTCATCGGACTTACGATGTGTGAGTTACGGGTCTAGAAAGTTAGTGGCATAATCGTAATTTTGGGGTTTAAGAAGGGCCATTTTGGTCTTTTGCACTTGGGATTTGTGCAATAGAGAGGGACAAATGGAGGGCTGAGATTGAACCACTTGTGAGAGAGTGTGAGAGGATTGTGACGTGTGGCAAGGGCCTAGTGGCTTCTAGGCGTGTGCACGGTCCCAATTATTTAGGGTGCCCGTGTGTGTTCGTGCTTGTTCGACCAGAGAGAAGAACAGAAACAAAGAAGAGGTGAGAGCTTGTGGTGGTGGTGTGACCGTGTACGGTACAATTGGACTCGTGGTGGTGTCGTGAGGGGTGAAAGGAGTTGACTAGCCTCAGCGGAGCTCACGGCGGCGATCGACCGCAGGTAATCTTTCTTCTTTCCTCTCTGTGCTCTGTTTTGCCGTCGATTTTCAAATTGAAAGTCGTGGCTTTAGGGGTTGAATCGAGGAGTCTAGTGAGGTTTAGGGGACTCAGTAAGATCCTAGGTAGCTGCTGGTTGAGCAGCCGTGACCGGGAAGTGCACGGTGGAGGCTAGAACGACAGAGAGTACCTGTGTGCTCTGTTTTTTCGTTTTACTTCAAATGTTGAGTCGTGGCTTTTGGACGCGAGTCGACGGTTTTAGTGAGTTGGGTAAGACTCAGAGAGGTACTAGGAAGAGTTTAAGACAGTCACCGTGACGGGGGGTGACCGGGTTGAAGGGATCGTGAAACAGGGGACAGTTTAGGTTTCTGTTCGAGCTTGAGTCGACAGGTTTTAATTTGAGTCGAGGTGGTTGGAGTATAGGAATGGATAGCTTAGGACGGGACGAAGAGGATGGAGAAGAAAGGAGGTGTTTTGGTGCAGGCACGGCGGAGAACCGGTACGCCGGTTCGAGTTGCAGGGACTGTTTCGAACCGGGTCGACCATAGGTTGCTGGAGACACTGTAGCTGGCGCGTGAGGGCCACGCGCAGCCACTTTGGGTTGCGCGTGGGGGCGCGTGCGGCGGCGGTTGGGGAAATAGTCAATATGGTTTTTGGTCTAGGAGTTGTGACGAGTCTAATGGGATGGGTTTCGGGTTGTTCGGACGTTGTTTGAGGTTAGTTCCGCGAGGGTGAAGGTTTAGGGTTTAAGTTCGTTTCGTTTAGGATCCGGGGATTTTTGGGGAAAATTAGGTGGACTTTCGTAGCTGTGTTAGTAACGTACTTTGGTGGTTGTTGACAGGATCGGGACTTCCCGAGGAAGCTGAGGAACGTACGAGACGTTCGGGACGCGATTGAGGGCTCGGTACTATGAGTGGACCCTTTCCTTAAACTCGAGCATGCATAACTGTTTTTCTATAATTTTTTTATGGTTGTAATTATGATTTTATGTTTATCGGAAATGCTTTGTGGATTTTACATAATTGCACGTTTTTCGAGGAAGTTCGGTTTTCAGCACGTTTTACGAGGAATGTTGATTATGAAAATAATGATATGGTTTCTGGATTTTCAAATGATAAATGGTTTTTAATGATTGTAAAGGGATTTTGGAACATGATTTCGATGAGCAAGGGTTTTCGATTTTAAAATCGGATTTCGAGAAACGGAATTTGGTTTTGAAGTTGAAAAGTGGAATTCCGGATTTGGGTTCGGAATGACGGTTCTGGATGCCGGAAGGGCATCAGACCAGTGATTTCGGATTCGGGTTTGGATATGGATTTAGAATGGTTTTCAAATGGTTTTGGATTGGATTTGCTGGATCTGGATATTGGCTTTAAAGACCCGGATATTGATTTGACGGGGGACGGGCCCGGATTGAGTTTAAAGACTCGGGAGTTTAAAGCCTCAGATATATTGATATTTCCCCCGTAGGCCCATTGAGTTTAAAGACTCGGGAGTTTAAAGACTCAGATATTATTGAGGCCTGGATTGAGTTTAAAGACTCGGATAGATCCAGCAGGTTTGATCGGTTGGTTATGGCTTGGTACTTATGTTTTCTGGTATAGTTTTATGACACTGATGATATGCTTTCTACAACTGTTTTTATAGTGTTTCTGTTTTTTTGATGAGGTTTACGTGATTGATAACTGTTTTATAACTAGGTTATGCTTGTGGTTTCAAAACGGAGGGCCAAACCCGGTTTTCTTATTAATGGTTTTGGAAACTTCTCTTTTATTTATGGTCCACTCACACTTTTCTGGTTTTAAATTGCCCTCCAGGTCGTGGAGCTAGAGCGGGGTTTCTGACAGGACCCGCCCCGATCCCACAGGGACCACAAGGGGACGTGCCCTGCTCCCGTCTGACACCCAATAATTCATACCAATTTTAACCTCAAAACATTTAAAAGCATAAATAACCAAATTAAAGTCATACAACAAATCCGAATTAAACGAATGTCAGACAAGGGATATAATCCAAAATTACAAATTTGCGAGCACGACTCTAAAGTAAACCTGCGGGTACACCGCCCAGCAGGGGTTCAGGTACGCAGAAGTAGATCTATGCCTCAGCCTCTGGTTCCTCCTCTACCTCAGTTTCCCGACCTGGAGGCGTTATCAAAACAATAAGGGTGAGTGGACCGAAACTCAAGTTTATGAAATCGTTTGATAAGTAAAACATATAATTTACCCCTCCGTTTTCCAAACATGCGTGCATCATAATTCAAAATCATAAACAATATAATATGAACCATAAGGCATATAATAAAACCATAAGTATAATTTTAGTTGCTGCACTATACACTCCAAACCCGACATCCCTGATGTCTGACGTCCCTGACGTCCAATAAGGTCACAATCACAAGGCTACGCGTGCCACTCGGGTCTCAATTCCGAGTTCAATCCCCGAACCCCGTTCGGGTACAGCATCCCCGATGCTTAGCGTCATAGACGCTGGACGTTCTAGACGTCCGTGACCTCTCCGGGGTACCTCATCCGGAGGAGACAATATAATATGGAAGGATCTATACAGTGCAGTAACAAATGCATTTTATTGATATCCACATGCAAGGCATATATATATACATAGATAACATCCGAACCAATCATTAAGTTTCATCAGACGGGTCTCAAGCCCAAATACCGTGAAACGTGCCATAACCATATTTTCCATATCATCAAAACCATTATTGTTTTAGCATGTGAATAAGTATAATAAAACCAGAAAACATTTATGCACACAAGGGTTTAAGAAAATGGCCCACTCACAGTACAATCCTGCTAGAAACCGAACGTATACCCTCGTCCTGGTACAAATGTACAATCCCTGTCAAGTCCAAGTATTCGTAAAGGTCAATTTAAACCCCCAACATTCAACCATGAAAACCTAGGTCGAAACCGACCCGGGAAAGCCGCCCGAACGCGCTTCCCAAGGCATTAAACTTTAATTTGACCAACTTAATGATCTCCGATCGACCCGAAACCACCGCCATTGGATCCGGATCGTCGAAACCTAAAGAATGGTGGTGGTCCCACCAAAAACACTGTTCACACGTGCCCCCACGCGCCGGTCAACGCGTCGGTCAACGCAGGAACAGTTCCTGCTGACGTCATCACTGACGTCACTGCTGACGTCATCTGACAGCTGTCAGGTCTGACGTGTCAGACTCTGACAGGTGCCACGTGTCAATATCCGATTGGTCCAGCTCGCTGATCTGTCAGGCCACGTGTCGGATCTGACATGTGCCACGTGTCAGCACGGCACTGGTCCACGTCACTGACATGTCAGTGACACGTGGCAGTCCCTGACTGGTCCACGTCACTGACATGTCAGTGCTGACTGTGCACTGACATGTGACACGTGTCGGCTCACGGTTGGTCCACGTCATCTGACAGGCTGACAGGGTGCCACGTCATCACCGTTGTCCTCAGACGGGTTGACCCGAAAACCTGCAACTCGGGTCGATTAGACCCGCGATCATGACCCGGTTGCCATAACTTCATTTCTGGATCATTTTCGTTCCTTTAAATTCCTAACTACTCGTCTGAGTCCCTAGATTGGTTCAGTGTAAAAAGAATGGAGAAAAACCGATAGGATCGAGGGCCTACCTCGAAGAACAGAACCGGTTTCCGTCGCCGTTTAGTCACCGCCCTGAGCTCCTCCGGCCACGAGTTCAATCGCAGAAGGTTCCTGGCAGTCCCTAGAGTCGATTAGGATCCAACCAAAACAAAACTAAACGTGGGAAAAAGGATTTACCAAAATCTGTGTTTTAAAACCGTTTCGGGTTTAAGCCGCTCACCGCGCCGCCGCCTGCCGCCGTTCACCGCCTTGCCTCAGCCCTCACCAGCTCAGTTCAGCCACGCCTGAAGCAAAAGGGTCAGGTGCACGCAGGTGTGATGATCGAAATGGCAGCATGTGGGTGTCGGGTATGGAAATATATAGAAATGGAGGGAAAGCTGCTCAAAGAAATGAACGGCCCAGATTGAATCTCAGAATGGGATCAAGGGCTGAGATCAGATCTGGAGGTTTTCAATCCAAGGGCTGGAATTTAAAGCTGATTTAAATGTTAATTAATCCAATAGTGGATCTGATCCAATCTAGCCAATGGGTGAGTGACACTTGTCACTCACCAGGTGTCCTCCAATCAGATTTCCTGAATATAATATTCGACACGAAAACCGAGACACGAACTTCCCGAACTCACGTTTCTGACCATAACTTCCTCGTACGAAGTCCGATTTCGGCGTGCCGCCTGTCAACGGACTCAGGACGTCGAGGCCTACCCAACGGTCCTTGAGTCAACTGAAAATTAGTTGTCAAAAGAAAAGTCAACATTTTCCCCCGAGAGTCCAAATTACGGTAATGCCCCTGAACTTCCGATAGTCATAACTTTTACCCTGATCGTCCGAATTGGACGTGCCACCTGTCTATGAACTCGTGACGTCCCGAACTACGTCACAGTCATAGGTCAAAGTTCATTTAGTTCATCAATCAAAAAGTCAACAATTTGACCATACCATTCACAGGGGTAAAATCGTCAAATCACACATTAAAGTACAATATGGGAATCCTCGAATTTCCGGGGTGTTACAACCTTCCCCCCTTAAGAAATTTCGTCCCAAAATTTCAAAGAAACAAATGAGGAAATTGTTCTCGCATCTGAGCCTCAGGCTCCCCTGTGGCTTCTTCCACATTCTGGTTTCTCCAGAGAATCTTCACGAGAGGGATCGTCTTTCGTCGTAGTACCTTGTCCTTCCGATCCAAGATCTGTACTGGTTGTTCTTCAAAGCTCAAATCCTCCCGCAGTTCGACAGGTTGTTCCCTAAGTACATGAGAAGCATCACGTACGTACATCCGCAACATCGATACGTGGAAAACATCGTGAACTCTTGATAGTTCTGGAGGTAGCGCCAATCTGTATGCAACTCTGCCAATTCTCTCCATGATTTCATAAGGTCCGATAAAACGCGGACTCAGTTTCCCCCGTCGGCCAAAACGGATAATCCCTTTCCACGGAGACAACTTCAGGAAGACAAAATCTCCCACTTCAAACTCCAAGTCTCGAATCCGTCGGTCGGCATAACTCTTCTGGCGATCCTGTGCCACCTTCAATCTCTCCTTGATCACGCGAACAGTTTCCATGGTTAAGTCCATCATCTCCGGCCCTACAGCCGCTCGCTCTCCTACCTCCGTCCAGCAGATAGGTGTCCTGCATTGTCGGCCATACAGTGCCTCATATGGTGCCATCCCAATGCTCGCCTGATAGCTGTTGTTGTAAGCGAATTCCATCAATGGCAAATGAGTATCCCAAGAGTCTTGAAACTGTAGTACACATGACCTCATCATGTCCTCCAGGGTTTGAATGGTTCTTTCAGACTGTCCATCGGTCTGTGGATGGAAAGCAGTACTGAAACGTAAGGTTGTTCCCAAAGTAGCTTGCAAACTTCGCCAGAACCTGGAAGTGAAACGCGGATCACGATCGGACACGATCGATTCCGGCGTACCATGAAGTCGTATGATTTCCTTCACAAACAACTGAGCCAGTCGGTTAGGTTTATAGGTTTCCTGAACTGGCAGAAAATGGGCTGATTTGGTTAACCGATCCACGATCACCCATACTCCGTCCACTCCACTCTGAGTCCTCGGTAACTTAAAGACGAAGTCCATGGTGATGTGATCCCACTTCCACTCAGGAATCGGAAGTGGCTGCATAGCCCCATACGGTCTCTGCCGTTCCGCCTTAACCTGCTGACAGGTTAAGCATTTGCTCACGAACTCAGCAATATCCTTCTTCATTCCTGGCCACCAATAATGGTTCCGGAGGGTACGGTACATCTTTGTACCTCCCGGATGCATGGCATAGGCCGAACTGTGGGCCTCCTCAAGTATCTCGGCCCGTAACTCTGCCACTGCAGGTACGCACAAACGGCCCAATTTCACCAGTGCTCCATCGTCCCGGATGGTAAAATCCTGTCTCCCATCCGCATCGACCTCAATTCTGTAAATACAGAGTATCAGATCCTGAAGTTGTGCTTCAATGATCCGATCAATCAGTACTGGTCGTACATGGAAGCTGGCCAACAAAGCTCCATGCTCGTCCGTACCCAAAATAACTCCCGCCTTTCGGAGTTCCACCAGCAAGGGAAGATACACCATCCCCAGGTGTGCAATAGTTCCCGCTGATTTCCTGCTGAGTGCATCCGCCACCACATTGGCCTTACCCGGATGGTACTCGATCGTACAGTCATAGTCCTTCAGCAGCTCCAACCATCTCCGTTGTCTCATGTTAAGCTCCTTCTGAGTGAATAAGTATTTAAGACTCTGGTGGTCGGTGTATATCCGACACGTTGCGCCGAACAGATAATGTCTCCAGATCTTGAGAGCAAGAACCACCGCCGCCAACTCCAAATCATGGGTTGGATAGTTCAACTCATGGGTCTTCAGCTGCCGGGATGCATAGGCGATAACCTTGCCAGTTTGCATCAACACGCAGCCCAACCCTTGCAGTGAAGCATCACTGAAAACCACAAACTCTCCACTGTCGTCCGACAATGCAAGGACAGGTGCAGTGGTCAATCGATCTTTCAACTCTTGAAAGCTCCGATCGCACTGCTCGTCCAAGATAAACTTTACTCCCTTCCGAGTCAAACGAGTCAATGGTGCAGCAATTTTGGAGAAACCCTCCACGAATCTCCGGTAGTAACCCGCTACTCCGACGAAACTCCGCACCTCGGTCACTGTTGTCGGTTTAGCCCAGTTGGTCACCGCTTCTGTTTTCTGGGGATCCACGCAAATCCCATCCGTCGATATCACGTGACCCAGAAAACCAATACTGCTCAGCCAAAACTGACACTTGCTCAGCTTGGCATACAATTGTTCTTGTTTCAGCCTCTCCAAGACCAACCGCAGATGTTCTTCATGTGCATGGGCACTCCTCGAGTATACCAAAATATCATCGATGAACACAATCACGAACTTATCCAGGTAGGGTCGGAAGACCCGGTTCATCAGATCCATGAATGCTGCCGGAGCATTCGTCAAACCAAATGGCATAACAAGGAACTCGTAGTGCCCGTAACGGGTTCGAAAAGCAGTTTTCGGAATATCCTCCTCCGAAATCCTCAGTTGGTGATACCGAGACCGCAAATCAATTTTCGAGAAGCACTGAGCTCCCCGCAACTGGTCGAAAAGGTCATCGATCCTGGGTAGAGGATACTGGTTCCTCAGTGTCACCTTGTTGAGTTGTCGATAATCAATACATAAACGGAGACTTCCTTCCTTCTTCTTCACGAACAACACCGGTGCTCCCCACGGTGAAGTACTCGGTCGGACATATCCCAAATCTACCAACTCCTGCAATTGAGTCTTGAGTTCTCGTAACTCGGCCGGCGCCATCCGGTATGGTGCCTGGGATATAGGTCGGGTACCCGGGAGTAGTTCAATAGTAAACTCAATCTCCCGCGATGGCGGCAAACCAGGTAAGTCTTCCGGGAATACATCCGGAAACTCACAGACCACCGGTATTTCGTCGATAACCGGAGTATCGACCCGTTCCGACACGACATGCGCCAGATAACCCTGGCATCCCTTCCGTAGAAGTTTGGTAGCAGTAAGTGACGAAATCACTTCAGGAGGCGAACCATCACGTTCCCCCTGAAAGATAACTTCCGGCAAACCCGGGCTCCGCAAAATCACTTGCTTACTACAGCAGTCGATGAGCGATCCGTGCTCCGACAGCCAATCCATCCCTAGGATTATATCGAAGTCGTGGATATCCAGAATAATTAAGTCTGCTGGTAAATCCACATCCTCAATTCTTACCGGGCACCTCCGAATCACCTGATTCACAAGGTACACGGTACCCATCGGGGTGCCAACACCCATTTCGTAATCTAAGGCTGATACCACACAATCAAGCATACCAGCACAACTCCTCGAAATAAAAGAATGTGTAGCCCCCGCATCCATTAATACACGTACAAGAAAATTAAAGATATGTAGTGTACCTGTGACCACGCCTGGAGCAGTCCTCGCCTGCTGCTGGGTCATTGCAAACACTTAGGCCCTCGGCCCTCCGTTCCATCCACGCCCACGCGCGCCACGCCCAGCACCACGGTCACCTCCCTGACCGCGACCTCCATTAGTGTGGGAAGCCGTGCTCTGCACCACACTCGAGCCCCCAGCGTCGTTGTTCTTGGACAACTGCGGACAATCACAGGCATAGTGGCCTTCCTCTCCGCAAGCAAAACAAGTTACTGGCCTTGGCCTGTCCGAATGCCCACCAGATGCACCGCTCCAAGATGAGCGCTGCCCAGAGTTGTGTCCAGATCCTCTGCCCTGAGAGCCTCCACGTCGACCCGACCAGCCACGACCCTTGAAGGATGAGGGTGCTCCCCTGTAGCTCCCTCCCCTGTTGTTCTTACGGCCCGATGGCCCATGATGTGGGCGATCCTAACGTCGCCCCTCCCCCGAAGGTTGTCGTGATTGGTGTGCCGCCAGACTGGCCTCGACACGCACCGCTGCGTCGACCATATCCCTCAGAGAAGCATGAGTGGTAGCAGTCACACTGGCCCGGATCTCCCCTCGGAGTCCAAGCTCAAACCGCTGGCATTTGTCCTCCTCCGTGCTTACGAATGAGGCAGCGAACCGGGAAAGTTTCCCGAAGGTTTGCTCGTAGTCTGCAACAGACATGTCACCCTGCTCCAGCCGTAGGAATTCTGCCTACCGCGCCGCGCGAAAGGATCGCGGGTAGTACTGGTCCAAAAATCTGGAACGGAAAGCTTCCCAGGTAGTGGTATGGACAGACCACCCAGATATTTCGAGTCCGTGCCACCACTGGTAGGCTCCTCCTTCCAGCAAGAAGGCCGCCAAAGTCACTCGTTCGCCCGGAGGGCAGTGCATCACCGAGAAGATCCTCTCCCACTTGGTGATCCAGTCGTGAGCATCCTCGGGGTTTGATCCCCCGCAGAAAGGAGTGGCTCCCAAACGTTGAGCCCTTTCGATGCTCGCGCATTCCATCTCTCTTTCTAGATCCTCGTCCGTTCGAGTATGAGGAATTCTCCTAGGAGGCATAACCAACTGTTAAGAGGCATAGATCAGAAAACAATATTCTTAAAAGTCGAAAAGTAACTAGTACTAATCGCTAGTCTAGCATGCAGACCAATACCCTAGTACTGACCACAACCTAGTGCTCTGATACCAAGCTGACAGGACCCGCCCCGATCCCACAGGGACCACAAGGGGACGTGCCCTGCTCCCGTCTGACACCCAATAATTCATACCAATTTTAACCTCAAAACTTTTAAAAGCATAAATAACCAAATTAAAGTCATACATCAAATCCGAATTAAACGAATGTCAGACAAGGGATATAATCCAAAATTACAAATTTGCGAGCACGACTCTAAAGTAAACCTGCGGGTACACCGCCCAGCAGGGGTTCAGGTACGCAGAAGTAGATCTATGCCTCAGCCTCTGGTTCCTCCTCTACCTCAGTTTCCCGACCTGGAGGGGTTATCAAAACAATAAGGGTGAGTGGACCGAAACTCAAGTTTATGAAATCGTTTGATAAGTAAAACATATAATTTACCCCTCCGTTTTCCAAACATGCGTGCATCATAATTCAAAATCATAAACCATATAATATGAACCATAAGGCATATAATAAAACCATAAGTATAATTTTAGTTGCTGCACTATACACTCCAAACCCGACATCCCTGATGTCTGACGTCCCTGACGTCCAATAAGGTCACAATCACAAGGCTACGCGTGCCACTCGGGTCTCAATTCCGAGTTCAATCCCCGAACCCCGTTCGGGGTACAGCATCCCCGATGCTTAGCGTCATAGACGCTGGACGTTCTAGACGTCCGTGACCTCTCCGGGGTACCTCATCCGGAGGAGACAATATAATATGGAAGGATCTATACAGTGCAGTAACAAATGCATTTTATTGATATCCACATGCAAGGCATATATATATACATAGATAACATCCGAACCAATCATTAAGTTTCATCAGACGGGTCTCAAGCCCAAATACCGTGAAACTGGCCATAACCATATTTTCCATATCATCAAAACCATTATTGTTTTAGCATGTGAATAAGTATAATAAAACCAGAAAACATTTATGCACACAAGGGTTTAAGAAAATGGCCCACTCACAGTACAATCCTGCTAGAAACCGAACGTATACCCTCGTCCTGGTACAAATGTACAATCCCTGTCAAGTCCAAGTATTCGTAAAGGTCAATTTAAACCCCCAACATTCAACCATGAAAACCTAGGTCGAAACCGGCCCGGGAAAGCCGCCCGAACGCGCTTCCCAAGGGATTAAACTTTAATTTGACCAACTTAATGATCTCCGATCGACCCGAAACCACCGCCATTGGATCCGGATCGTCGAAACCTAAAGAATGGTGGTGGTCCCACCAAAAACACTGTTCACACGCGCCCCCACGCGCCGGTCAACGCGTCGGTCAACGTAGGAACAGTTCCTGCTGACGTCATCACTGACGTCACTGCTGACGTCATCTGACAGCTGTCAGATCTGACGTGTCAGACTCTGACAGGTGCCACGTGTCAACATCTGATTGGTCCACCACACTGATCTGTCAGGCCACGTGTCGGATCTGACATGTGCCACGTGTCAGCACGGCACTGGTCCACGTCACTGACATGTCAGTGACACGTGGCAGTCCCTGACTGGTCCACGTCACTGACATGTCAGTGCTGACTGTGCACTGACATGTGACACGTGTCGGCTCACGGTTGGTCCACGTCATCTGACAGGCTGACAGGGTGCCACGTCATCACCGCTGTCCTCAGACGGGTTGACCCGAAAACCTGCAACTCGGGTCGATCAGACCCGCGATCATGACCCGGTTGCCATAACTTCATTTCTGGATCATTTTCGTTCCTTTCAATTCCTAACTACTCGTCTGAGTCCCTAGATTGGTTCAGTGTAAAAAGAATGGAGAAAAACCGATAGGATCGAGGGCCTACCTCGAAGAACAGAACCGGTTTCCGTCGCCGTTTAGTCACCGCCCTGAGCTCCTCCGGCCACGAGTTCAATCGCAGAAGGTTCCTGGCAGTCCCTAGAGTCGATTAGGATCCAACCAAAACAAAACTAAACGTGGGAAAAAGGATTTACCAAAATCTGGGTTTTAAAACCGTTTCGGGTTTAAGCCGCTCACCTCGCCGCCGCCTGCCGCCGTTCACCGCCTTGCCTCAGCCCTCACCAGCTCAGTTCAGCCACGCCTGAAGCAAAAGGGTCAGGTGCACGCAGGTGTGATGATCGAAATGGCAGCATGTGGGTGTCGGGTATGGAAATATATAGAAATGGAGGGAAAGCTGCTCAAAGAAATGAACGGCCCAGATTGAATCTCAGAATGGGATCAAGGGCTGAGATCAGATCTGGAGGTTTTCAATCCAAGGGCTAGAATTTAAAGCTGATTTAAATGTTAATTAATCCAATAGTGGATCTGATCCAATCTAGCCAATGGGTGAGAGACACTTGTCACTCACCAGGTGTCCTCCAATCAGATTTCCTGAATATAATATTCGACACGAAAACCGAGACACGAACTTCCCGAACTCACGTTTCTGACCATAACTTCCTCGTACGAAGTCCGATTTCGGCGTGCCGCCTGTCAACGGACTCAGGACGTCGAGGCCTACCCAACGGTCCTTGAGTCAACTGAAAATTAGTTGTCAAAAGAAAAGTCAACATTTTCCCCCGAGAGTCCAAATTACGGTAATGCCCCTGAACTTCCGATAGTCATAACTTTTACCCTGATCGTCCGAATTGGACGTGCCACCTGTCTATGAACTCGTGACGTCCCGAACTACGTCACAGTCATAGGTCAAAGTTCATTTAGTTCATCAATCAAAAAGTCAACAATTTGACCATACCATTCACAGGGGTAAAATCGTCAAATCACACATTAAAGTACAATATGGGAATCCTCGAATTTCCGGGGTGTTACAACCTTCCCCCCTTAAGAAATTTCGTCCCGAAATTTCAAAGAAACAAATGAGGAAATTGTTCTCGCATCTGAGCCTCAGGCTCCCATGTGGCTTCTTCCACATTCTGGTTTCTCCAGAGAATCTTCACGAGAGGGATCGTCTTTCGTCGTAGTACCTTGTCCTTCCGATCCAAGATCTGTACTGGTTGTTCTTCAAAGCTCAAATCCTCCCGCAGTTCGACAGGTTGTTCCCTAAGTACATGAGAAGCATCACGTACGTACATCCGCAACATCGATACGTGGAAAACATCGTGAACTCTTGATAGTTCTGGAGGTAGCGCCAATCTGTATGCAACTCTGCCAATTCTCTCCATGATTTCATAAGGTCCGATAAAACGCGGACTCAGTTTCCCCCGTCGGCCAAAACGGATAATCCCTTTCCACGGAGACAACTTCAGGAAGACAAAATCTCCCACTTCAAACTCCAAGTCTCGAATCCGTCGGTCGGCATAACTCTTCTGGCGATCCTGTGCCACCTTCAATCTCTCCTTGATCACGCGAACAGTTTCCATGGTTAAGTCCATCATCTCCGGCCCTACAGCCGCTCGCTCTCCTACCTCCGTCCAGCAGATAGGTGTCCTGCATTGTCGGCCATACAGTGCCTCATATGGTGCCATCCCAATGCTCGCCTGATAGCTGTTGTTGTAAGCGAATTCCATCAATGGCAAATGAGTATCCCAAGAGTCTTGAAACTGTAGTACACATGACCTCATCATGTCCTCCAGGGTTTGAATGGTTCTTTCAGACTGTCCATCGGTCTGTGGATGGAAAGCAGTACTGAAACGTAAGGTTGTTCCCAAAGTAGCTTGCAAACTTCGCCAGAACCTGAAAGTGAAACGCGGATCACGATCGGACACGATCGATTCCGGCGTACCATGAAGTCGTATGATTTCCTTCACAAACAACTGAGCCAGTCGGTTAGGTTTATAGGTTTCCTGAACTGGCAGAAAATGGGCTGATTTGGTTAACCGATCCACGATCACCCATACTCCGTCCACTCCACTCTGAGTCCTCGGTAACTTAAAGACGAAGTCCATGGTGATGTGATCCCACTTCCACTCAGGAATCGGAAGTGGCTGCATAGCCCCATACGGTCTCTGCCGTTCCGCCTTAACCTGCTGACAGGTTAAGCATTTGCTCACGAACTCAGCAATATCCTTCTTCATTCCTGGCCACCAATAATGGTTCCGGAGGGTACGGTACATCTTTGTACCTCCCGGATGCATGGCATAGGCCGAACTGTGGGCCTCCTCAAGTATCTCGGCCCGTAACTCTGCCACTGCAGGTACGCACAAACGGCCCAATTTCACCAGTGCTCCATCGTCCCGGATGGTAAAATCCTGTCTCCCATCCGCATCGACCTCAATTCTGTAAATACAGAGTATCGGATCCTGAAGTTGTGCTTCAATGATCCGATCAATCAGTACTGGTCGTACATGGAAGCTGGCCAACAAAGCTCCATGCTCGTCCGTACCCAAAATAACTCCCGCCTTTCGGAGTTCCACCAGCAAGGGAAGATACACCATCCCCAGGTGTGCAATAGTTCCTGCTGATTTCCTGCTGAGTGCATCCGTCACCACATTGGCCTTACCCGGATGGTACTCGATCGTACAGTCATAGTCCTTCAGCAGCTCCAACCATCTCCGTTGTCTCATGTTAAGCTCCTTCTGAGTGAATAAGTATTTAAGACTCTGGTGGTCGGTGTATATCCGACACGTTGCGCCGAACAGATAATGTCTCCAGATCTTGAGAGCATGAACCACCGCCGCCAACTCCAAATCATGGGTTGGATAGTTCAACTCATGGGTCTTCAGCTGCCGGGATGCATAGGCGATAACCTTGCCAGTTTGCATCAACACGCAGCCCAACCCTTGCAGTGAAGCATCACTGAAAACCACAAACTCTCCACTGTCGTCCGGCAATGCAAGGACAGGTGCAGTGGTCAATCGATCTTTCAACTCTTGAAAGCTCCGATCGCACTGCTCGTCCCAGATAAACTTTACTCCCTTCTGAGTCAAACGAGTCAATGGTGCAGCAATTTTGGAGAAACCCTCCACGAATCTCCGGTAGTAACCCGCTAATCCGACGAAACTCCGCACCTCGGTCACTGTTGTCGGTTTAGCCCAGTTGGTCACCGCTTCTGTTTTCTGGGGATCCACGCAAATCCCATCCGTCGATATCACGTGACCCAGAAAACCAATACTGCTCAGCCAAAACTGACACTTGCTCAGCTTGGCATACAATTGTTCTTGTCTCAGCCTCTCCAAGACCAACCGCAGATGTTCTTCATGTGCACGGGCACTCCTCGAGTATACCAAAATATCATCGATGAACACAATCACGAACTTATCCAGGTAGGGTCGGAAGACCCGGTTCATCAGATCCATGAATGCTGCCGGAGCATTCGTCAAACCAAATGGCATAACAAGGAACTCGTAGTGCCCGTAACGGGTTCGAAAAGCAGTTTTCGGAATATCCTCCTCCGAAATCCTCAGTTGGTGATACCCAGACCGCAAATCAATTTTCGAGAAGCACTGAGCTCCCCGCAACTGGTCGAAAAGGTCATCGATCCTGGGTAGAGGATACTGGTTCTTCAGTGTCACCTTGTTGAGTTGTCGATAATCAATACATAAACGGAGACTTCCTTCCTTCTTCTTCACGAACAACACCGGTGCTCCCCACGGTGAAGTACTCGGTCGGACATATCCCAAATCTACCAACTCCTGCAATTGAGTCTTGAGTTCTCGTAACTCGGCCGGCGCCATCCGGTATGGTGCCTGGGATATAGGTCGGGTACCCGGGAGTAGTTCAATAGTAAACTCAATCTCCCGCGATGGCGGCAAACCAGGTAAGTCTTCCGGGAATACATCCGGAAACTCACAGACCACCGGTATTTCGTCGATAACCGGAGTATCGACCCGTTCCGACACGACATGCGCCAGATAACCCTGGCATCCCTTCCGTAGAAGTTTGGTAGCAGTAAGTGACGAAATCACTTCAGGAGGCGAACCATCACGTTCCCCCTGAAAGATAACTTCCGGCAAACCCGGGCTCCGCAAAATCACTTGCTTACTACAGCAGTCGATGAGCGATCCGTGCTCCGACAGCCAATCCATCCCTAGGATTATATCGAAGTCGTGGATATCCAGAATAATTAAGTCTGCTGGTAAATCCA
This sequence comes from Prinsepia uniflora, assembly GCA_032719365.1. Classification (NCBI taxonomy): domain Eukaryota; kingdom Viridiplantae; phylum Streptophyta; class Magnoliopsida; order Rosales; family Rosaceae; genus Prinsepia; species Prinsepia uniflora. Next base: position 42,037,994 of record CM064869.1, on the reverse strand, counting down.
CATCCTCAATTCTTACCGGGCACCTCCGAATCACCTGATTCACAAGGTACACGGTACCCATCGGGGTGCCAACACCCATTTCGTAATCTAAGGCTGATACCACACAATCAAGCATACCAGCACAACTCCTCGAAATAAAAGAATGTGTAGCCCCCGCATCCATTAATACACGTACAAGAAAATTAAAGATATGTAGTGTACCTGTGACCACGCCTGGAGCAGTCCTCGCCTGCTGCTGGGTCATTGCAAACACTTGGGCCCTCGGCCCTCCGTTCCGTCCGCGCCCACGCGCGCCACGCCCAGCACCACGGTCACCTCCCTGACCGCGACCTCCATTAGTGTGGGAAGCCGTGCTCTGCACCACACTCGAGCCCCCAGCGTCGTTGTTCTTGGACAACTGCGGACAATCACAGGCATAGTGGCCTTCCTCTCCGCAAGCAAAACAAGTTACTGGCCTTGGCCTGTCCGAATGCCCACCAGATGCACCGCTCCAAGATGAGCGCTGCCCAGAGTTGTGTCCAGATCCTCTGCCCTGAGAGCCTCCACGTCGACCCGACCAGCCACGACCCTTGAAGGATGAGGGTGCTCCCCTGTAGCTCCCTCCCCTGTTGTTCTTACGGCCCGATGGCCCATGATGTGGGCGATCCTGACGTCGCCCCTCCCCCGAAGGTTGTCCTGATTGGTGTGCCGCCAGACTGGCCTCGACACGCACCGCTGCGTCGACCATATCCCTCAGAGAAGCATGAGTGGTAGCAGTCACACTGGCCCGGATCTCCCCTCGAAGTCCAAGCTCAAACCGCTGGCATTTGTCCTCCTCCGTGCTTACGAATGAGGCAGCGAACCGGGAAAGTTTCCCGAAGGTTTGCTCGTAGTCTGCAACAGACATGTCACCCTTCTCCAGCCGCAGGAATTCTGCCTCCCGTGCCGCGCGAAAGGATCGCGGGTAGTACTGGTCCAAAAATCTGGAACGGAAAGCTTCCCAGGTAGTGGTATGGACAGACCACCCAGACATTTCGAGTCCGTGCCACCACTGGTAGGCTCCTCCTTCCAGCAAGAAGGCCGCCAAAGTCACTCGTTCGCCCGGAGGGCAGTGCATCACCGAGAAGATCCTCTCCCACTTGGTGATCCAGTCGTGAGCATCCTCGGGGTTTGATCCCCCGCAGAAAGGAGTGGCTCCCAAACGTTGAGCCCTTTCGATGCTCGCGCATTCCATCTCTCTTTCTAGATCCTCGTCCGTTCGAGTATGAGGAATTCTCCTAGGAGGCATAACCAACTGTTAAGAGGCATAGATCAGAAAACAATATTCTTAAAAGTCGAAAAGTAACTAGTACTAATCGCTAGTCTAGCATGCAGACCAATACCCTAGTACTGACCACAACCTAGTGCTCTGATACCAAGCTGACAGGACCCGCCCCGATCCCACAGGGACCACAAGGGGACGTGCCCTGCTCCCGTCTGACACCCAATAATTCATACCAATTTTAACCTCAAAACATTTAAAAGCATAAATAACCAAATTAAAGTCATACATCAAATCCGAATTAAACGAATGTCAGACAAGGGATATAATCCAAAATTACAAATTTGCGAGCACGACTCTAAAGTAAACCTGCGGGTACACCGCCCAGCAGGGGTTCAGGTACGCAGAAGTAGATCTATGCCTCAGCCTCTGGTTCCTCCTCTACCTCAGTTTCCCGACTTGGAGGGGTTATCAAAACAATAAGGGTGAGTGGACCGAAACTCAAGTTTATGAAATCGTTTGATAAGTAAAACATATAATTTACCCCTCCGTTTTCCAAACATGCGTGCATCATAATTCAAAATCATAAACCATATAATATGAACCATAAGGCATATAATAAAACCATAAGTATAATTTTAGTTGCTGCACTATACACTCCAAACCCGACATCCCTGATGTCTGACGTCCCTGACGTCCAATAAGGTCACAATCACAAGGCTACGCGTGCCACTCGGGTCTCAATTCCGAGTTCAATCCCCGAACCCCGTTCGGGTACAGCATCCCCGATGCTTAGCGTCATAGACACTGGACGTTCTAGACGTCCGTGACCTCTCCGGGGTACCTCATCCGGAGGAGACAATATAATATGGAAGGATCTATACAGTGCAGTAACAAATGCATTTTATTGATATCCACATGCAAGGCATATATATATACATAGATAACATCCGAACCAATCATTAAGTTTCATCAGACGGGTCTCAAGCCCAAATACCGTGAAACGTGCCATAACCATATTTTCCATATCATCAAAACCATTATTGTTTTAGCATGTGAATAAGTATAATAAAACCAGAAAACATTTATGCACACAAGGGTTTAAGAAAATGGCCCACTCACAGTACAATCCTGCTAGAAACCGAACGTATACCCTCGTCCTGGTACAAATGTACAATCCCTGTCAAGTCCAAGTATTCGTAAAGGTCAATTTAAACCCCCAACATTCAACCATGAAAACCTAGGTCGAAACCGGCCCGGGAAAGCCGCCCGAACGCGCTTCCCAAGGCATTAAACTTTAATTTGATCAACTTAATGATCTCCGATCGACCCGAAACCACCGCCATTGGATCCGGATCGTCGAAACCTAAAGAATGGTGGTGGTCCCACCAAAAACACTGTTCACACGCGCCCCCACGCGCCGGTCAACGCGTCGGTCAACGCAGGAACAGTTCCTGCTGACGTCATCTGACAGCTGTCAGATCTGACGTGTCAGACTCTGACAGGTGCCACGTGTCAACATCTGATTGGTCCACCACACTGATCTGTCAGGCCACGTGTCGGATCTGACATGTGCCACGTGTCAGCACGGCACTGGTCCACGTCACTGACATGTCAGTGCTGACTGTGCACTGACATGTGACACGTGTCGGCTCACGGTTGGTCCACGTCATCTGACAGGCTGACAGGGTGCCACGTCATCACCGCTGTCCTCAGACGGGTTGACCCGAAAACCTGCAACTCGGGTCGATCAGACCCGCGATCATGACCCAGTTGCCATAACTTCATTTCTGGATCATTTTCGTTCCTTTCAATTCCTAACTACTCGTATGAGTCCCTAGATTGGTTCAGTGTAAAAAGAATGGAGAAAAACCGATAGGATCGAGGGCCTACCTCGAAGAACAGAACCGGTTTCCGTCGCCATTTAGTCACCGCCCTGAGCTCCTCCGGCCACGAGTTCAATCGCAGAAGGTTCCTGGCAGTCCCTAGAGTCGATTAGGATCCAACCAAAACAAAACTAAACGTGGGAAAAAGGATTTACCAAAATCTGGGTTTTAAAACCGTTTCGGGTTTAAGCCGCTCACCTCGCCGCCGCCTGCCGTCGTTCACCGCCTTGCCTCAGCCCTCACCAGCTCAGTTCAGCCACGCCTGAAGCAAAAGGGTCAGCTGCACGCAGGTGTGATGATCGAAATGGCAGCATGTGGGTGTCGGGTATGGAAATATATAGAAATGGAGGGAAAGCTGCTCAAAGAAATGAACGGCCCAGATTGAATCTCAGAATGGGATCAAGGGCTGAGATCAGATCTGGAGGTTTTCAATCCAAGGGCTGGAATTTAAAGCTGATTTAAATGTTAATTAATCCAATAGTGGATCTGATCCAATCTAGCCAATGGGTGAGTGACACTTGTCACTCACCAGGTGTCCTCCAATCAGATTTCCTGAATATAATATTCGACACGAAAACCGAGACACGAACTTCCCGAACTCACGTTTCTGACCATAACTTCCTCGTACGAAGTCCGATTTCGGCGTGCCGCCTGTCAACGGACTCAGGACGTCGAGGCCTACCCAACGGTCCTTGAGTCAACTGAAAATTAGTTGTCAAAAGAAAAGTCAACATTTTCCCCCGAGAGTCCAAATTACGGTAATGCCCCTGAACTTCCGATAGTCATAACTTTTACCCTGATCGTCCGAATTGGACGTGCCACCTGTCTATGAACTCGTGGCGTCCCGAACTACGTCACGGTCATAGGTCAAAGTTCATTTAGTTCATCAATCAAAAAGTCAACAATTTGACCATACCATTCACAGGGGTAAAATCGTCAAATCACACATTAAAGTACAATATGGGAATCCTCGAATTTCCGGGGTGTTACAGTTTCGGTGTCAGGACCCGACCCTCTTCTGTCAGGTCCCGATTCATCTAGCACGATATTGTCCGCTTTGGGCCTCCTTGCCCTTGCCCTCACGGTTTTGCTTTCGGGAGCTCACGGTGCAACTTCCCAGGGGGTCACCCATCTTTAATTGCACCAGCCTCAACTCGCTTAACTTTGGGGTTCCAATCCCCCCCAAAGCCACTGAGCTCCCAAAAGGCCTCATGCTAGATAGGTGTGTGCCTACACCTTTAAGGCACACCACCATTCCCTTCCCAGACCATTGCCCCCTTGTAGGAATGTGGGATTGTTCACCGTTCCCTCCAGGACACGGGTCTTACATTCGGCGTCGAGGCAGCGTCGGAGGCATAGAAGTCACGAGAGCGACCCCAGAGTGTTTACTTTTTCGTGTGCGTGTATCTAGTTTATCAGTTTTCCTTCTTTTGTATTCAGTACTATGCTCTGTAAATTTTAACTTCGGGTTGTTTTAAAAGTTCTCCTGCGTCTGACGGGGTATTTTAGTGGTTGCTTTGGTTTTGTGTCGGGGTGTCAGACGGGAGCAGGATTTACCTCGGTTTTCGTGGTGAAACCAGGGTGGGTCCTGACACAGAAAATATGGAGATTGGTGAAGGATGGTGGCTGCAGAGAATGGGTGAAGGTTTTTGACGTGAATAGTGAGAGAATGGTTGAGTCTGAATGAGTCCCCCTAGGGTCGGCCAAACAGATTTTATTTAAAGGGGAAGTAATCTCAGCCCTCTTAATTTCTGGAACAATTTAGGAAAACAAGGCAGGAGAGAAAAAGGCAATTAAAAACAGAAATTAAGTCAAAGATTCTAGAAAAAGGAAAACAAAACAGGAAATTAAAGGAAATAGGTTAGGTGGCTTAGGATCAGAAATTAGGAAAGATGGGCCTCCCTTGCACGGCTAGGATTTAAAGTAGAATAGGAATGAGTTTTTGTGGCTGAAAATAGACAACAACCATCCCCCTTGTGCGGCAAGAACTTTAGGACAGGTTTAGGCTTCTAGAACAACCAATTAAGTGTCCTAAAATGTTTTGGAATCCTTTTGTGGCTGGAACTTAGGTGAATGAGGATTAGGAAAGTTTAGAGCCAAAAATAGAAACTCCCAATAATGGAACCCTCCAAGAATAGAAACCTTCAAGAATAGAAACTTGGTTTCTAAATCTGAACTCTTTGTTCTTCATTTCATTTCTTCACTCACTCCTAGACTCCTTTGGTCTTCATTTTCGTCCATTCCTTTTGCTCCAAGCATGTGATATCCATTCCAAGCCCAATTATGCTCCAAAAGACTCCAAAATGCACCTTCTTGCACACTTTGCCCATAGAACCTGAAAACACATTAAATTGGCTTAAAAGACTAAAATAACTAAGAACTAACAACGTAAATGCACAAGAACAAGCTAACTAAGTCGCATAAATATGCTACCATCACCCTACACTCTTCATTTTTCGTCCGTTTTGTCCCATTTCAATCTTAAAATTCCTCTTTCCTCCTTTCCAATCTATTCCAATTAACCAAACTACCTAAAACATCCAAAATCAACCGGTCCAACCAAAACTCCCACGGTCTAGTTCTCCAAAACCTCTCCAGAGGTCTCTCAACGTCCAATCTCCCTCAAAACCTCCCTAATAGCTTCCTAGTAAACTAATACACAAACTCTAATCAACCAAAACCGATCATAACGTCAAAAATCGAAAATGAGGAAAAAATGGCCAAAACCGATACCTTTCGGGTTTTGGGCCTCCGCCGTGCACAGTGGCTCTGTCCTGGCCGGCCACCATCATCCACCTTTCTCTCCTCACTCTCTGGTTCTCTCAGTCGAGATCAAATAGGGTTTGAAGGGTTGGATTTGGATGAAGGTTACACGGGTTGGGTTTTGTTTGGAAACAAAGAAAATGGTCGATGAAACAAGGTGGGATATGCACGAATTTTTTTGGCTGGGCAATGGATGGGTGACACTTGTCACTCATCCATTGGCTGTCTAAAAATCTAGGCCCACTAAAGGCAAATTTCACTTTTTGTCTCGTAAAACGTGTTGTCATGAATAGTACCCTGAAACTTCCGTGAACCGTAACTTCTCCGTCAAACGTCTGAATTCCACGTGCCGCCTGTCTACGGATTAGTATCGTCCCGATTTACGTAACGGTCTTTGGCCCTCGGCCATCGGACCTTCCGGGTCAAAAGTCAACTTTTGGCTCCTATTCACCAAAATTACCAAAATGCCCTTTGACTTCCGAACGTCATAACTTTTCCTCGGACGTCGGAATCGAGCGTGCCACCTGTTTATGAACTCGTGACGTCACGAACTACGTCACAGACATTGGCTAAAGTCCAATTGACCGTCCGGACGAAAAATCAACGATTTGCCCATTCCAAGGGCAAAATCGTCATTTCGCCCGAACGTCTGTTAATCGTCGTCTAATCTCTGATTAGCCTCGATAATCCGTCATTAATTCTTAATTAATCTCGTTAATTCGGGACGGGTCGTCACAAACTAACCGTCTCACAATCAAAATTCCAAGTACTGTTACGTTCATCCGTTCGTAGGGTCCCACATTGCTAACTTTGATAGAACTATGGCAACCCAGGCAACAAATGGCGAACTAAGACGTTCCACGATTCCATCCTACTAACTATCGTACCGACATCCTAACTATCAGGTTGATAACGAACTGTAGCCCATTGAGACATCACATCCTCGACCTGCGCGTTGCTACAAAAGTTCCACGGTTGCTCAAATAGTGGCAACCCCTGCTCTAATACCACTCTGTTAGTATCAGAGCGTCCACGTGCGAGCACTGTAGCACCTTCTTCAAGCTCTGGCCGGTCTGAACCGGACGGTTCAGTGCAGTCCGGTCCGGCTTGGTTTCTCCCCTATTTTCGGTCCAATCTTCTCCTTTATGATTCCTATCTTCCTATTTTGTTGTTATGAATCTAAATATACAAAGAAAAACGCCTAAAACCTATAGAAAACCATTGAACCGATTTCCCCCCTTTCGGTCCAATATTCCAGTTTTGTTTCCTGGCTTCACATCCATCAAACTCCATCAAAAATCTTCTCCATACCTTCTAAGCAATCTAATCAACTCATTGCAATCACTAAAAACTAAGCCTAATGTCACAAATCGAAAATCAAAGGGAAAGGAGCAAACCGAGTACCTCGTCGGGTTTCTCCTCCTCTACGCCGCCGTGGACGGCTGTCCAGGCCTCCTGCAGCCTCCTCTCAGTCCTCACATCCTTCCTTACATGACAACAATGATGCTAGGTGATGGTGTGATGTGTGTTGTGTGTTTGTTCAAGAAATGGAAATGGAGGGATGGAGGAAATATGGTTTCGGGTTCTTATGAGAAACAGAGATGATATTATCTGATGAGAGGGAGATGGGATGAATGGTGAGGATTTGAGAGATTAATTGGAATGGAGGGCTAAGATTGAGTGAAGATAGATTAGATTAAAGTAATAATAATAATTCTAATATTTAATTAGGATAGATCCACAATTTAGGGGAATTTACCAATGGGATGAGTGACACTCCATGGGTCCCACTTAAAATAACTGGCCAATCAGAATAGGATAAGTCATCATCGTCTTGAAGTATGTGCATAGTGAAATCGACCTTCCGTGACCTATGATTTCCCCGTTTGAAATCCGATTTCAGAGTGCCAGCTGTCTACGAATTTGTATCGTCCCGATCTACGTAACGGTAACGGTCCTCAGCCCTCGGCCATCGGACCTCCCGGTCAAAAGTCAACTATTTGCCCATTTTAACCAAAATTACCAAATTGCCCTTTAACTTCCGAACGTCATAACTTCTTCCTCGAACGTCGGAATCGAGCGTGCCACCTGTCTATGAACTCATGACATCCCGAACTACGTAACAGTCATCGGTCAATGTCCATTTGACAGCCATAACGAAAAGTCAACGTTTTACCCACGACCAGGGGCAAAACGGTCATTTTGCATCGTTCGTCCGATTGTACCCCACTAATCACCGATTAACCTCACTAATCGTGATTAGTCACTAATCTAATCCCGAAATCCGGGACCGGTCGTTACATCTATGCTGAAATTGTGCCATTTTTTCCTATACTTCATATGTGAGAATACTTGCTTTCATATTACATAACTTCACTCACATATGTTTGATGGAGAGATTAAACCTTAGGTTCGAGTGATTGAGTTAATCTGTGAGACTTAGAGTTTAGACAAATTTTATCTTCAGGTTTGAAAATGATACCTATGAAGCCTTAAAACTAAGAGTATAAGTGTTCACTTGCACACTAATTAGTTGCTGGCATGGTGAATTCAAGAAGGCGAAGGTATGACTAACGTTTCATTGGTTCACATTTAATGTTTTAACCCTTGTTTTTTAATAGTCTTGATGGTGTTTGTGGGTGTCACCTCTGTTAAACCCTGAGGAGACAAAACTCCTCCTACTAGGCACACTTAGGGGTTTAAATGGTTTATCATAGGAAGATCGAGTCATTATTTTAATTGTGCTTTTATAATTTTTTTTGATCGAGGACTAGCAAATTATAGGTTTGGGGGTCTTTGTTAGGTCATATTTTATGCATTTTTCCATGCATTATTATCTTTGATGTAGTACTAATATCTTTCATCACATAGGCGAAAATGATAATTTTTGTGAGAGTCGTGCAGGATTGGACATTATATCGAATTAGAAAGATTTCGGTGTAAAAAGGAAAAAATTCGAAGTTGAAAGAGCTTACTTATAGAGCAAGAAAAAATAACTTGGAAAACAAGAAGCTGTCACCATTCACGCCTGACACTGTTCACGTGAATAGTAACAGATTACTTGTCTTTCCTTATTTGCCCTCATGCTTTCTTACCTATATAAGCCCTATTCACTCTCAAAATAAACCCTAGCCTCCACATAACAAAGAAATCAGATCTGCTCTTCTCTTTTCATTCTCCTTCTCTTCCATTGAGAAAACCTCAAAAATAAAACTCATCTTTCTATTTCCCTTCCATAACCATCTCCCATCTTCCATCCTTTTCCATCTCTTTCCCATGTACCTCAATCTCTCATCATAAAAGCCCCAAAATTCCTTCATCAAATTCGTCATCCATCATCTTTGTTGTGTGAAGAAGAAGCCATTTTCAGTTCTGGATAAGAAGACTACCTTCTACTTAGAGTTTACTGCATCCACGTCTTTAATTAATGCTTTTATGTTGATTAGATACATGTTTAGCTAATTTCTCATCTAGGGTTCTTGATGTAACCATGTAAACTCAGTTCTATGTTATGATTGAAGTATTCTGATTTTTACAAACTCTTCTTTGTTTCATTCATTTTAATTATTGATTCATATGTGATTCTAGTGCTTGATCACCATTAGGGTTTCATATGCCATGTTAGATTTAGAGCACATGCCATGCCTAAGTTTAATTGATTTATGAATGAAAGAATAGGGTTAGTGAGTACATGCCATGCCACTGAATCTGTTTGGTCATATTATTTCTTTTCTCATACTTAAAGGCTTTCTAGGAGTAATCAAAAGTACATGACATACTTAGGTTGCAATTAGAAGGACTAGATAGTGTTCCTCATGCCCTGGCCTATCTTACTTAAGTGAAAACGATCCTTAGAGCAGGATTGGAAGATCAGAGTACTTTAGTCACTGTATTCATAGAATAAAGGTTACATAGGTGAAGTCAAGACCCTAGCTTCCATCTCCATACTTTTCTCAATCTTTGCTATCTATCCTCATTTACTTAAAGTTTTAATCTCAGTTAACGTCCTTACATATCATAAATCAAGACCCAAATATATTTTATTTTCAGTTTTATTTATTCCGCTAGTTAGCTGGGCCATTATAGGGTTATTTAGAGGTAATTCTGAAGCCTAATCAGTCTCTATGGTTCGACACCCTTACTTGTGCATTACCATTACTACAATAGTAGTGTATAAGCTAGGATACATCAACAAGGTGGGAGCTTTCTTTGAAGCACGGCAGAGATATTCTTGGAGACTAAAACCTTCTCATGTGGTTCATATTTCCTCTTGTACTTGTTCAATTCCTTAAAGAACATTCCATAGGCTGGAACATCATCAATTAAATCAAGTAAAGGCAGATTAATATTAACTTTACCATGAATGTCGTAAAGTTCTTTGAAGGGCTTATCCTTTATGCATTGAGCAAGTCTTCTTGGAAAAGGAATGGGTGGCATGTAGGGCTTGGGAGCCTTATGCAAAACAGGTTCATCCTTGTTAGTCCTAAGAGGTACATCAGTAGCTTCCTTGGGTGCTTGTTCTGCCTTTCCTTCCTCCTCACCTGCATTCACAACTTTAGAAGTATTAGGAAGATCGTAGTTAAAACCATTATCAATAACCTTACCACTTCCAAGTGTTGTGATGGCTTTTGCTTGCTCCTGATTCTTTTGAAGCACCTGAGTTTGACTTGAAAGCTTCCCAAGTTCTCTTTGGTTAAGAGCAGTAGCAAGCTTTTGAATGGTGGCAGCTTGGTTTTGGAACAAAGTGGAGATGGTTTTCATATATTTCTGTAATGTCTCCTACACAGGATTGCTTAGACAAACTTAGTAGTTGTTAGGCTGCAGCTGAGCTTGGCTTTGATTCTAATTTCCACCCAAAGAAAAGTTAGGGTGATTCATCCGTCCGGGGTTGTAAGTGTTTGAGTATGGATCAATCATTGGCCTTGAATTTTAGCAATTCATCATATTGGATTGCTCATGACCGTAATCAGCGTATGTAGCACTTTGAAAGGATTGAGATGTGCCTAACTTTGAAAGCACAGCGTCAAGTTTCCTTTCCAAGTTGTCAACCATAAAACAAACGTCATTAGTTGAATGAAATTCATATGCACCACTTCTCTTCCCTCTTGATTGATGCATATTAGAGAACCCAGCATCTCAAAGAGTTCTTGAGACTCATCTGGACTCTTTTTCTTTAGAGCACCACCAGCTGCATTATCACACATTGATTGACATGTAGAGGTTAAACCATCAAAGAAAATTTGCATTTGAAGGTAAAGAGGTAACCCATGGTGTGGACACTGTAGCAATAGTGCTCTAAATCTTTCCCAGCATTCACTAAACATTTCAATGCCATCTGGTCTGAAATTGAAAATTTGAGCTCTTAGGGTTGCTGTCTTTTTTTTTTGTGGGGGCGGGGGCGGGGGGTGGGGGGGTATTTTCTTGCTGCCTCCACCATCTTTTCTTCAATTTCATCTTCTAACTTTTCTGAATCTTCTGAAGGAATTCAGACAGAAGTTTCGTCCTGAATGATTTTGTGAAATGCTCATTAACTACATTTTTTGTAGTAAGATTTCCTCTTATTGCTCTAGATTTCCTTGACGCTGCTGCAACGGAGTCTATCAAAGGCGTACTGGACATTGAAAACCTCACACACAAAGATATGAATAAGTCAAGCATAATTAAACAAACTAAAACAGAAAATAGGTTATAGGGCTAAGCTGGTAACCAATTGCAAAGGACTGAAATCAGTCCCTGCAAACGGCGCCAAAATTGTTTATGTATCCTAACTCAAACACTACTTTTGTAGTAAGGGTAATGCACAAGTAAGGGTGTTGAACCACAGAGAACGATTAAGCTTCACAATTACCTCAAATTAACCCTATAATGGCCCAGCTAACTAGCGGAATAAATAAAACTGAAAATAAAATATATTTGAGTCTTGATTTATGATATGTAAGAACTTAAACTGAAATTAAAAGTTTAAGTAAATGAAGATTGATTAAGGCAAAGATTTAGAAAAGTATGGAGATGGAAGCTAGGGTCTTGACTTCACCGATGTAACCTTAATTCTATGAAAACAGAGATAAAGTACTTTGATTTTCCAAACCTCCTCTAATGATCATTTTCACTTAAGTTAGATAGGCCATGGCATGTGGAACACTATCTACCCCTTCTGATTGCAACCTAAGTATGGCATGAACTTTTAGATTACTCCTAGAAACTCTTTAAGTATGAGAAAACAAATAACATTAACCAAACAGATTCAGTTGCATGGTATGTACTCATTTACCCTATTCTTTCATTCATAAATCCGTTAAACTTAGGCATGGCATGTGCTCTAAGTCTAACTAGGCATATGGAACCCTAATGATGATCAAGCAAAAGAATGACATAAGAATCAATAATTAATATGAATGAAACAAAGAAGAGTTTGTAAGAATCAGAATACTTCAATCATAACATGGAATGTAGTTTACATGGTTACATCAAGAACCCAAGATGAGAAATTGGCTACACAAGATCTAATCAACATAAAAACATTAATTAAAGACATGGATGCAGCAAACTCTAAGTAGAAGGCAGTCTTCTTCTCCAGAACTGAAAAGGGCTTCTTCATCACACAACAGAGATGATGGATGACGAATTTGATGAAGGAATTTTGGGGTTTTTATGATGAGAGATTGAGGAATATTGGAGAGAGATGGAAAAGGATGGAAGAAAGGGGATGGTTATGGAAGGGACATAGAATGATGAGTTTTATTCTTGAGGTTTTCTGAATGGAAGAGAAGGAGAATGAAAAAGAAGAGTGGAACTGATTTCTTTGTTCTGTGGAAGCTAGGATTTATTTTGAGAGTGAAGAGGGGTTTACATAGGTAATAAAGCATGAGGGCAAATAAGGAAAGAAAGGGAGCATACACTGTTCACGTGAACAGTATCATGAATAGTGATACGTGAACAGTGCTGCGTAAAATGTGACAGCTTCTGTTTTCCATGTTTTTTTTCCTTGCTCCCTAAATAAGCTCAGTCAACTCCGAATTTCATCCTTTTTACGCCGAAATCTTTGTAATTCGATGTAATGTCCAATGATGCAGCACTCTCACGAAAATTATCATTTTCTCCTTTGTGATGAAAGGTATTAGTACTACATCAATGATAAGAATGCATGGCAAAATGCATAATATATGACATAACAACTGTCAAGGTTCTTTGGCCCATGTGATGGACGGTCAGGCTATGCCAGAGAGAGCTGAGGATATACCGGTGGTGTGTGATTCTCTAGATGTGTTTCCAGAAGATTTGCCAGGACTTACCGCAGCGGGAGATTGAGTTCACCATTGAGCTTCTTCCATGTACGAGACGCATTTCACAGACAGCATATTGTATGACCCCAGCCGAATTGAGAGAATTAAAGGTTCAGTTATAGGAGTTGGTGGATGTGGGATTCATCCGGCCTAGTTCTTCACCCTGGGATCCCTAGTGTTGTTTGTGAGGAAGAAGGATGGTAGTCTTTGATTGTTTATAGGCTACCGGTAGCTCAATAAAGTGATGGTAAGAATTAAGTATCCCTTGCCCAAGATCGATGACTTATTTGACCAGTTAAGAGGGGCTAAGTACTTTTCGAAGATTGATCTTCGATCAGGGTACCATCAGTTGAGGATTGCTGAAGATGACGACCTGAAGACGGCTTTTCGGACAAGGTATGGGCATTATGAGTTCCAGGTAATGCCATTTGGATTGACGAATGCACCAGTTGCATTCATGGATTTGATGAACCGGGTGTTTAGGTCATATTTGGATAGGATTGTGATTGTGTTCATTAACGACATCCTGGTTTATTCAAGGAGTGCCAAAGCACACGAGCAACATCTGAGGTTAGTATTGAACAGGTTGAGGAGGAACCAGTTGTTTGCTAAGTTGAGCAAATGTCAGTTTTGGTTGAATAGTATTGACTTCTTAGGCCATGTAGGCTGGAGGATTAGCGTGGACCCCAAAAGACATAATCAGTGACCGATTGGGAGGACCGAAGACCGTGACAGAGGTCCGATGTTTTGTGCGTTTAGACGGATACTACAGGCGTTTCGTAGAAGGTTTTTTTAATATTGCCGCTCGATTAACCCGCTTGACCAAGAAAGGGGTTACGTTTGTTTGGAACGAACACTGCAAGCAAAGTTTCCAAGAATTGAAATGGGCCTGACTTCTGCGCCAGTGTTAGCACTTCCAGATGTTAGTGGGGAGTTCGAGGTCTATAATGATGCATCGTTGCAAGGCTTGGCTTGCGTGCTTATGCAGCACATGAGAGTTATCGCTTATGCGTCCCGGGAGTTGAAGCCACACGAGGGGAACTACCCTACACATGATTTAGAGTTGGATGCAGTAGTCCATGCCCTGAAAATCTGCAGACACTACTTGTATGGGGACACGTGCAGGAGTTTTATTGACCATCAAAGTTTACAGCAAATTTTCACTCAGAAGGAATTAAATCTGAGACAGAGATGATGGTTGGGGCTGATTAATGACTATGACTGCACGATTGAGTATCACCCTGGAAGGGCTAATGTGGTAGAAGACGCCTTGAACAGAAATTCTGCAAGTTTGGTAGCTCATCTGCAGGTGGTGTAGACCTTTATTAGTGGAACTTTGACGAGTAGGAGTTATGCTTGGAGTAAATGGTGAAGGAGCTCTTTTGGCCAGCTTCCATGTGAGACCCCTTCTGATAGACCGGATTGTCGAGGCTCAACTTCAAGATCCTACCCTGTGTATTTGGAGGATGGAAGTTGAAGCTGGTGACCAGCAGTATTTCTCGATCGCTGACAATGGAGCCTTACTGAAAAATGGTCGATTATGTGTACCTACAGATGCAGAGTTGAGGGCAGAGATTCTCGAGAAGGCTCATAGTTCAGCGTATGCCATGCATCCAGGTGGAACCAAGATGTATCAGACGCTCAGAGAGTATTATTGGTGGGCAGGTATAAAACGAGAAATCGCTAATTCTGTTAACCGATGTTTGATATGTCAACAAGTCAAGGCCGAGAGACAGAGACCATATGGAGCTATGCAACCACTCCCGATCCCTGAGTGGAAATGGGATCATATCAACATGGACTTCATGTTCAAACTGCATAGGATGTGAAACGGATTTGATGGAATAGGGGTAATTGTTGACCGACTTACGAAGTCACCGCATTTCCTGCCAATGCGTGAAACCTTTTGACACGACCTATCTTAATCCCCCCCGGATTATCGTGGGATACACCATGCTTCCGTCTGACACCATGTGCCAGACCGCATCGGCGATCAACCTGAAGGGTATCAAAAACCGTAAAAAGTTGTGAGTGGACAAAATAAACAATTTATAGAAAAAGACATTTATACCCTTCATTTAAAAGCATGCATGCATCAGAAAAACATTATTTTAAATACTTTCTTAAAAGAAAATCATATTACTTTTCAAATCAAAACGTAGTGAAAACATGGCTCAATAAAAGCCATTTCCTCTGTAGGGTCTCAGCCCAAAACCAAAACACAAAGGGACTCAGCCCAAAATTAAACCACATAGGGTCTCAGCCCAAATCCAATTTACGTGGGTCTCAGCCCAAAACAAGCTCAATAGCGCATCTACCTGAACCATAGACTCCCATATGGAGTCTCATGAAAACATGTTTACCAGGTGATGAAGAAGATAATGGTTTTGGGGTGGATCTTGGGAAGGTTTGAAATGAGAAGGGAGATGGAGCATGAATGTGGGATGATGGTCTAATGGGATGAGTGACACTTGTCACTCATCCATTGGTTCAGTTAGATATTTTGGGTCTCACTAAAGACAAAACCAAAAGTCAACCCTCGTAAAACATGCCACCATAAATAGCTCGAAATACAATTTTAGACACGTAACTTTCTCGTATGATGTACGATTTCGACTTCGACTTCGACATGTCACCTGTCTACGGACGCAAATCGTCTCGATCTAGGCAACGGACCTTGGTCCCCGTGCAGTTGACCTACCGGGTCATAAGTCAACATTTTACCTTTCTTATCAAAGCCTAAGCCCGGTCGGAATAGATTGTGCCAGTGAGGACACTGGGCCCCAGGAGGTGGATTGTGAGGACCAGTGTCTTTAGGGCTTGGTTAGCAATCCCACATTGCCTGGGGGATGTGGGGGATGCGCCTTATATGTGTAGGCGCGCATCTATCCAACATGCGCCTTTAGGTCATCAAAGTCTTAACTTAGAATAAATGTTCTAATTGAAATAATTTTATTATTATTTCTATTTTTATTATTATTATTTGTCAATATCAAATTCTAATTATTTTTCATGTAACTTAGATTTCATAAAATGGCTAGTGTAAGTGCAAGTGCAAGTGAAAGCCGCCTAAGACCTGGATGAATTGACACAACATGGAAATATGCCATTGTGATTCCTGGAAATAAAACGGTGCCATATGTTCATTTTGTCAACATCAGTTCTAGAGTGGAGGCATAACACGATTAAAGTTTCATCTAGCAGGTTTTAGTCCGAAAAAAAATGTTCAAAAATGCAAAGATGTACCTAAAGCTATTAGGGATAAGGTCAGAGCATGGATCAAAAGTAAAGATACTGCTAAACAGAATAAGAATATGATTGGTGAGAACATACGAGCTGGCTTGGGAGGAGATTTACTGGACACTCCACAGAGCATTCAGTTTAGCAATAGCGATGATGAAGAGGATGATGATGGATTCGCTTAGCTACCAGATTTGCATTGATCTGAGAGAGAAGAATATCCCTTTGCTGTAAATGCATAGAGGGATAAGGCACTGCGAAGTGTTGACACTTATGGAGTTAGTACCATGGGTGGTGCTCAAGGAAGCAGTAGTAATCGTCGTCAACAACCTCAACAGATGCGTCGGTCACAAAATTTGTGTGATCGATTCTCAATTCCTCCAGAACCAAAACTCTACAATACCGCACGAAGTCAACAGAAGACAGTAAAATCGATGTGGAAAGGGACGAAAGAGAAGTTGGGTCGATACATAAGGAAATTTTTTATATATGAAGGTGTGACTCCAAATAAAGCCAACTCTTATCATTTTATGAATATGTTTAATGAAGCCCAACGAGCAGGTATTTAATAAATTTATTTATGATACATTTTTATTTAGCTTATGAATTAGCATTAAATGAAGACTTATGTTCTGGTTTGCAGGTGAAGGCGTGTCCACTCCTCCATATGAAGTGAAAAATAAATATCTTCCTATGGAATATGAAGATATGATGGCATATGTGGAGCAACAAAGCGACAATGGGAAACTTATGGATGTACCATAATGTGTGATGGTTGGACTGGTCCAACGAAGTTATCCATAATTAACTTCATGGTATATAGTAAGGGTTCAACTGTACTTCTCAAGTCAGTTGATTCTTCCAAATTCCATAAAGACTATTTGTGCATACAAAATTTGTTGAAGGAAGTTGTTCAGGAGGTTGGAGTACAAAATTTTGTACAGATAGTAACTGATAATGGGTCGAACTTCAAGAAGGCTGGAAAAGAACTGATGAAGACGTATCCGATCTATTGGACTCCTTGTGCAGCCCATTGAATCGACCTAATATTTGAAAATATTGGGAAGAATGAGACAATGGCACTCATCATAAAAAAATGCTAGGCAGGTAACTAACTACATTTATAATCATCTATGGTAACTAGCTCAGATGCATGAATGAACCTTTATACAACATCCTTAGAAGATTGTTTACCAGTGATCAATGGCATGGTAGCCCACTGAGTAGGAAAGTTGAAGGCAAGAGGGTTGAGGCTCATATCCTCGACCAAAAATTCTGGGAGTCCTTGGAGATGATGTCATAGGAGCATATTTATGCGACTTAGTTAGCTTGTTCTTGTGCATTTACGCTGTTAGTTCTTAGTTATTTTAGTCTTTTAAGCCAATTTCATGTGTTTTTAGGTTCTATGGGCAAAGTGTGCAAGAAGGTGCATTTTGGAGTCTTTTGGAGCATAATTGGGCTTGGAATGGATATCACATGCTTGGAGCAAAAGGAATGGACGAAAGTGAATACCAAAGGAGGCTAGGAGTGAGTGAAGAAATGAAATGAAGAACAAAGAGTTCAGATTTAGAAACCAAGTTTCTATTCTTGAAGGTTTCTATTCTTGGAGGGTTCCATTCTTGGGAGTTTCTATTTTTGGCTCTAAACTTTTCTAATCCTAATTCACCTAAGTTCCAGCAACAAAAGGATTCCAAAACATTTTAGGACACTTAATTGGTTGTTCTAGAAGCCTAAACCTGTCCTAAAGTCCTTGCCGTGCAAGGGAGGCCCATCTTTCCTAATTCCTGATCCTAAGCCACCTAACCTATTTCCTTTAATTTCCTGATTTGTTTTCCTTTTTTCTAGAATCTTTGACTTAATTTCTATTAATCTAATTAAGTTGGGGGTTTTAATTTCCCAAAACTCTTTCCCAAATTCTTTGTCACATCCCCCCTTTCCTGCTCTCTTAATTTCTGATTTTAATTGCCTTTTTCTCTCTTGATTTGTTTTCCAAAATTGTTCCAGAAATTAAGAGGGCTGAGATTACTTTCCCTTTAAATAAAATCTGTTTGGCCGCACCCCAGGGATATTTATTCAGCACCATTCCATTCTCTCAAAAACGTACTCAACCATTCTCTTACCATTCACGCCAGAAAACTTCACCCATTCTCTGCAGCCACCATCCTTCACCAATCTCCATATTTTCTGACCCTAAACCTTCCTTTCTGTGCCATACACCCATCGTAGACACTTTTCCACCGTTCTACATCATCCATAACCACCACAACTCACCACCATCCCTTGTGCCGCAGCAAAGAGGAGGGAGGAGTGCCTTGAATGTGTTTGCTATTCAATTGAGGATTGCTGGAACGTTTAGGTGTTTTCTTTCTTTTCTTTTCAATGTTTCAATTCAATAATCTCTGTGTTGTGAGTATAAGGAACTAAACCACTCTTAGTTAGGGGGTGGTTCGAAACCATGTACATACTTGCAATATGAATTGATTACCTTTAGTTGTGATTTCATAAGTTGTGAATCCAATTCGTTTAACTGCTTGATTGATAACTTATTCGTGTATGTTTATTACGAGTGCACGCTTAGTTTTCATGCATGAATATGATGCTAGAGTATAAGGGAGTTTCACCTAATAGTTACAATCTTATATTCACAAGTATTGGGGAGGTCGCTTATAAACGATCGCGTTAAATGAATTCTTGGCACGAGTTTCATGCTCATCATAGTACGAATGCCTCGCCAATACTTATAGTTCTCTTATTGCTTAATGATCTTTGATTGGATCTTTATTGTGCTTTTCACGTAAAGGACTTTTGAAGAATGTGTTGAATTGTTGTATGCGCTTTCCCATCCAATTCAATAACTTAAGGAGAACTTGAAGGTTAATTTAAGCGGTCCTAATTAACCTGGGGTGTTGAGTTCCATGATTTATTGAAAGAATAACTGGAAATTGGTTTATGTGCAAGTATGTCATGTGTGGAGAAGAACCCTCTAGCTAACCTTTCATCCATAGTTTCATCCAAATTCGTTTTACGATCTGTTTTAATTACAATCTGTTTTCTTTGTTTTCAAATTCGTCAAAACCAAGTCCCCCTTTATTTTGAAGTGTCATATTAGCTAGTAAGTGTTTTAGTTTGTGTTTTTAAGTGTTTTCATTCAAGTTATAACCCAATTTGGTCCAAATTAGTGTTAGGTGTTCGAAACTGCCCAGAAAGTGTTTTTAATGCAGTTTTGAGTCTTTTGGTTGCTGTTTTGAGTTTTTGGTTTGTTTTAGTGTTTTAAACTTTAGTTTTGCATTCTTTGAGTCAAGATTAGTGTTTTAAACTTTGTTTTTACGTTTTTAAGTCAGTTGTCAAGTGTTTAACAATCCCTCCTAATCCCCAGTCTAGAACGATCCCCACTTACATGCTTTACTACAATTGTCACAAGAGGGTTTATTTGTGTGCTTATATATTTCGCATCATGATGCAGTCATTATATGAACCTTTATACAACATCCTCTGAATTGTTGATACAGAGGAAGTCCCAACCATGCCAATCCTGTATGATATGTTCAATCGAATGAAAGAAAGGATAACCCGTCTTAAAGGAAAGAAGTGGGTCCTCAATATCATACAGGAGCGATGGGAAAAAACATTAGTGCATCCCTTACATGCCACTGGTATATTTCTATCTTATTGAACTTGTTAATATTTTATTTTATTGTTGTTTACTAAGCAAATTTCATTCCTGATTTGCAGCTTATTACTTGAATCCCCGATATCAATATCAAGCAGGTGTTGGACATGACTCCTACCTCATCCAATCAGTTCAACAAGTATTCCTCAAACTGAATCCAAATAAGCAATTGGGTTTACAAAATTTTGGAATAGACGTAAGTTCACTACCACGTATGAACCTTGATATTTTGGAATCTGAACATCTTTGACATGATATTAACACCATTCTTACTATAGTTGATCAACTTTAGAGATGGTCGGAAAACATTTCGTTCACCTATGGCTGTACAATCATGAACGACAATGCCCTCAGGTGTAAGCTTGCATTTAACTTGATATTGTATGAATTAGCACTTTATAATGCCTCTTACAATAAACATGATATTGACAGCGGAGTGGTGGGAACTATATGGCCAAGCTTCTCCAGTCTTGCAAAAAATTGCAGTTCGTATATTATCACAAACGGCTTCATCTTCGGCATGTGATAGAAATTGGAGTACATTTGTTTTAATTCATACAAAACAAAGAAATCGCCTCGCATATTCAAAGTTAGAATAACTTGTTTTCTGTTATTATAACATGAAACTCAAGTTAAGAGATGAAGAAGCTGAATACAGTAAAGTTGTGGAAGAAGACTAAGTTGACCTTTTGGAAATTTCTGGTCAACACGTGGAAGGTAATGAAGTTGATCCACTTCAAGCATGGATTATGCCAGCTTACTTGGATGATGATAGAGGAAGGCCTGACCCTCAAGTAGCCCATCTTGCTAGTGTACACGTTGTTAATGTCGATAGAGTACTATCTGAAGAAGTGGGGATTGAGGAAGTAGGAAGTGAGCAGAAGATGTCTTCATGGGAGAGATCAATGCTTGGTTCTACCGCTGGATGTGACTTGAGAGCTGATGCTACTAGTAAGGCACTACTTCACAATAAATCTACAGATGATGATGATGATGATGATGATGATGATGATGACGATGGAGATGATGTTGATACAAACGATGAAGACAAGGATGGCGGAGAGGATGATGATGGAGGAAATGAACATGTATCCGAAACATATGTACCCTTGAGCCCATTTACCGGAGAGGCAGATTTCACTCATGCCACTCAAGATTATGATCATGACTGTAGAGGAGGAGTAGGAATCGATGGTGTTGAGAAAGATTACACTGGGACACGCAACATATATGAAGGTTATGGAAACCCATCTTCTGAGGATTCCATGGCAATTAATTTTGAGTTAATGAGTTTGGGCACCGATCCTAGTAACAACTCAAATGATCCATATGCTTATGGTCCATATGGTTACCACCAGTTAGACAGCCATCTCCCTCAAATGCTACATGGTTATGGAGCCTATGAAGATCCTCATCTCAATGATGATTATGGAGAAGTTAGTTGGGTAAATCCTAACTACTCCATCTATGGAGGAAAAATGGGTCATTCAAAGGAGGTATACAAATACTATGACCAACAATACATTTCCATTTAGTCAAGTAACATCACTTGGCAAAGCTTTTGTGTCTTGGTAGATGAAGACCAATCTAATTTTCAATCTGGTAGCCACTCTACTTGCATTTAATGAAGTTCAATGTGTAAAGTAGGCTCAAAGCGGACAATATTGTGTTAGATGGGCCAGGTCGTTGTAGTTTATGTTTGAAATTTTTGTGAAGTAACTTACTTTAGTGCAACATTATCAATAAAATTATGTTTTAATTTAAGTTTATCTTTAAGATTTTATACTGTTAGTTATCGGCAGACCTATATTCTATCATATGATTCATCATATATTTATTACATCAAGTCATTTTATAGTTTTTTTAGTCTTATATAACCATTATTGGGTACTTAAAGTTTTTCTCAAATTTTTATTCTAAATTTCCAACTTTTGGACCCAATTTCCGTCATTTTTGTTGGGCCTAAACGATATCAATATTGATATTGACATTTGGGGTGAGATATCCGTAAATTCGACTAGTGATATATCTATCGATATCGATATTTCAATCCTTGGACGCTGGGTCCCAGGGGGCGGATTGTGAGGACTCGTACCTTTAGGGCATGGTTAGCAAACATTGCTTGGGGAATGTGGGGGATGTGCCTTATATGTGTGGGCACGCATCTATCCAACATGAGGCCTTTTGGGTGCTCACTGGCTTTGGATTCCTAGGGAACTCCAAAGTTAAGCGAGTCGGGGCTGGTGCAATCCCAAGATGGGTGACCCACTGGGAAGTTGCAGTGAGCTCCAGAAAACAAAATCTTGAGGTCTGGGCCTAAAGCGGACAAAATCTTGTTGGAGAAGGTCGGGACATGACACTTCTTGGGGAAAAATTATCATTTCACCCCGACTAATCCAGGTTTGTCTCGATTAACCCTTAATTAGTCTCGCTAATCACGTAACTTCGAGACGGGTCATTACACCTTTAAACCAAGAACAGTGAGCAAGACCCGTGGACTTGGAAAGATAAGATCGGTGAACAATTCCACATCGCTCGGGGAGGGAAAGGTGAAGTGTCTTATATGTGTGGGCACGTATCTATCTAACACTAGGCCTTTTGGGAGGTCACTAGCTTTCGATTCGTTGGGAAATCCAAAGTTAAGCGAGTTGAGGCTAGTGCAATCCAATGATGGATGACCTACTGGGAATTTGAACGTAAGCTCCCGAAAAATAAAACCGTGAGGGCGAAGACGTGTGGGATAACCACACTAACTTCCACTCCTGCATTCACCTCTCGATCAGCCCCGATCCTAGTGCCACGGCCTGGAGGGTCATCAAAAACATGAAAAGTGTGAGTGGACAAAAATAATATCGTTTGGAAACACATTTAAAAAACGAATCATTTTCCCCTCCAGTTATAAAATTTGCATGCGTAGAATAAAATAGAAATCGGATTTCGAATCAAACATAAACAGTGGACAAATAAAATCGTATCAGTTTTTAAACTTCCATGGCCAGCATTTCCCGAAATCCATTTCCTTAAACCACGAAAACATGTCTGGATACAACCATCCATCAAGTGAAGTACAAGGAGCATCAACAACAGTACTAATCACCAATACTCAAATATCAAGAACAATAATCAAACAACACTACTCATAAGTGCACAGTCAATCACACCATCGTAAAGGCACTACGCGTAGGCCCACTAGGGAACTGCACTCGCGCAACATCCGAATCACGTTCGGGAACTGCACTCATGCAACATCTGAACCATATCCGGGAATTACACACGCATATCTAGAGTTGGGTCCTGACAGAGGAGGGTCAGGTCCTAACAGAATGGTATCAGAGTTGGACCCCGACCAGAATGGTAGCAGCGAGGGCGCTTGGCCCCATGGAGGGTGGACTGTAATACCCAGTCTTGGAAGCAAGAACGGTGAGCAAGACCCGTGAGTTTGGATAGTTAAGATCGGTGAACATTCCCACATCGCCCGGGGAGGGAAAGTTGAAATGCTTTATATGTGTGGGCACGTATCTCTCTAATACAAGGCCTTTTAGGAGCTCACTGGCATTGGATTCCTTGGGAACTTCAAAATTAAGCGAGTTGAGGCTGGTGTAATCCCATGATGGGTGACCTACTGGGAAGTTGCACGTGAGCTCCCGAAAACAAAACCGTGAGGCTAGGGCACAAAGCGAACAATATTGTGCTAGATGGATGGGTCAGATCGTGACAGAGAGCCCTTGCTACGAGGCTGCATTTTAGCACTGCATTCCATCCGCAGACTTATGGACAGTCAAAGAGAACCATTCTGACCCAGGAGGATATGATGAGGGCCTGCCTACTACTGTTTCAGGATACTTGGGAAACACTCCTGCCTACAATAACAGCTATCAGGCACATATGGATGGCACCATTTGAACCACTCTATGGACACAAGTGCAGGACGCCGTTGTCTACTCAGAAAAAAAAAAGACAAAAAAAAAGATGAAACAAAAAACAAAAACAAAAAATTGTCTACTCAGAAGAAGATGTGTTCCTGAGGTTGAGCAAGAAAGCATACTCAAGTTCAGCCATGAGTTTGCGTGTGGAGGCCATTTTGGTGCCAAGAAGACAGCAGCCAAGGTTCTTCAATCTGGTTTCTTTTGGCCTAGTTGGTTTAAAGGTACTTTTAACTTTTGCGTTAAGTGTGATAGGTGCCAAAGAATGGGCAACATCAGCAGCAGGAATCAGATGCCTTTGCATAAGATTGTGGTGGTGGAATTCTTTGACGTTTAGGGCATCGATTTCATGCGACCATTCCCACCCTCTTTTGGCTACAATTACATCCTGGCGGCAGTAGACAACGTGTCTAAATGGGTGGAAGCAATTTCATCAAAGACCAATGATCGTAGAATGGTGATTAACTTCCTCAAGGATATCATTTTTTCAAGGTTCAGAATTCCAAGAGCTATCATCAGTGATGGTGGTACTCACTTCTGCAACAAGCCATTTGAAACCTTGATGAAGAAGTATGGAATCGCACATAGAGTGAGTACATCATATCATCCCCAAACTTCTGGCCAAGTGGAGATAAGCAATAGGGAGATCAAGAATATTCTAATGAACACTGTGAATTCTACAAGGAAAGACTGGTCCACGAAGTTACATAATGCGCTTTGGGCCTACAGAACAGCTTACAAGACTCCTATTGGGATAAGACCTAACAGAATTGTTTTTGGGAAAGCTTGCCATTTGCTTATGGAGTTGGAGCACCATGCCTTGTGGGCAATCAAGATTCATAACCTGGACTTCGTAAAAAGCTGGAATGTCAAGAAAGCTGTACCTCAATGAGCTTCAGGGGGTAAGGAATGAGGCTTATGAAAATGCGAAGATTTAGAAAGAAAGGATCAAGCTTTACCATGATAAAGCTCTTGCAAGAAAGGTATTCTTCCCTGATAAGAATGTTTTATTATACGACTCTCGTTTGCGTCTCTTTCCAGGAAAACTCATGTCTAGCTAGGTTGGACCTTTCAAAGTGATCAAAGTGTATCCTCATGGAGCAGTTGAAATAAAGAAACTCAGCAATGGTAACAGTTTTAAAGTTAATGACCACAGCAACAGTTCCCATTGCTTATATGGTGGATACTGTTCCATTCCATTAAGCTCATTTGCTACCACGTCTTGCCTCGATGTTTAATTCAGCGCTTGTTGGGAGGCAACCTAACCAGGTTCTATCTTTTTAACCTTTTAACTTAGTTACAACTTTTCTTTCTCTGCTTTCATACTTCCTTTGCATTGCATGCCTTATTTTCTATTTTATACATTGAGGACAATGTTTAGTTTAGGTTTGCGGGTAGGGAATTGAAAATTTTTGGGTGCTAAAGTCTCAGTCTGTTAGAGCATTGTTGAAACATTGCAATGGAATCTTTATGCAAATGAAGATGAATAAGGTGCTCTTTCTGATCTGTTGTGCTCCTAGAATCATGGTGAATAAGGTGCTTGATTAAAGAAATGAAGATGAATAGTGGAGCCTACCCTTGTGATGTGTTGAGCCTACTTTCTTTCTTGGGAGGGTTTAATTTGTTCCTACTCCAATTCTTTCTTTCTAATTCTTTCTAATCTGATCTCATGATCATTTTTGGTTGATTACTAAGAATTTATCATAATTTCAGATATCACATGCCCTTCAATTGTGGAGTAGCCCTTTTGAAGTGATACTAGGGTTTTTGTGCATAACCTTCTAAAAGCCTTCTCTAAATCTTACCATTTTGTGCTCCATTAGCCATTTTGTAGCCAAACACATATAGCCATTTCTTTCATAACCTACATCACTCCTTCCCTTCTGTATCTCAATTTGAGGTACCTATCTTAATTGTGACCATACCCTATAGCTTGGAATGTGCCAGGGTTGTTGAAAGTAGAAATTTGATGCAAGGAGAAGTATTGCCACTTGTAAATCAAGAGTTCTTTGACAATCAAAAGAAGCTCAGATCAAAAGAAGTTCATATCAAAAGAAAAGAGGACTTAAATGAAGTGCATCAATGAAAAGTTCATTCCATTGAACTTAAAGTGAGCAGATGCTGGGAATGACATCAAGCTCGTATCCTTCTTTCATTTTGCCCTCAATCAAGCCCCAAAACAACCTATATATATTATGACCTATGTTGATCATTTGGGCAATGACTTGAATCCTGGGAGGCATGTGCTAAAGAGTCAGTCTGTTAGAGCATTGTTGAAACATTGCAATGGAATCTTTATGCAAACTAAGGCATACAATCATCATTTAGAAGGAAGCCTTGAATAGTCCTGATTAGGTGCTCATTCTGACCTATTGTGCTCTTAGAATCATGGTGAATAAGGTGCTTGATCAAACAAATGAAGATGAATAGTGGAGCCTACCCTTGTGATGTGTTCAGCCTACTTTCTTTCTTGGGAGGGTTTAATTTGTTTCTACTCCAATTCTTTCTTTCTAATTCACTATAATCCGATCTCATGATCATTTTCGGTTGATTACTAAGAATTGATCAGAATTTTAAATATCACATGCCCTTCATATGTGGAATAGCCCTTTTGAAGTGATACTAGACTTTGTGAGTGACACGACCCATCCCAAACCCCCCAGGATTAACAAGGGATGTGCCATGCTCCTTTCTGATACGAAGTGTCAGACTAAGGATAATTCATACCTCGGCCCATACGGGGCTCCTAGAGCGCACCAGGATCAGAGGAAGAGTGCGATGTCTCGGTCTTTGCTACAGCCCGCATCCGTGATCAACCTGAAGGGCATTAAAACCATTTACAAACTGTGAGTGGGCAAAAATCAATAAGTTCAGAAAACACATTTCATAAAGACATTTATGCCCTTCACTAAAAAGTATGCATGCATTCGAAAACCATAAATCAAAACATTTACTTAAATAAACCATTAGGGCCTTAGCCCAAAAATCGTAAATCCAGAACAATGTGGGCCACCACCAAATCGATAAATACAAATCCCAGAACACCGAAATATCATTTTATAAATCCATTGATCCATCTTTACCACATAACCATCCTCGGCATCCCAGATGCCTAGCGTCCTAGACGCTTGACGTCCCAGACCTCATATCTCACGGTATAAGCAACGCGTGCTGCCCGGGGTCTCTCTGGGTCCATATCCCTGACATCCCAGATGTCTGACGTTTCAGACGTCTAATCATAGAAATCCTGCTCCTAAGTCAGTATACGGTCCGGTCCCTCTGTATAATGACTCCTCACAGGCAATGCACCGTGACTTCCCTAGTTTCAGGCACCTGGAGGAGACCATCCACAGATCCTCTGTGACGACCCGTCCCAAATTAATGGGATTAAGTAAGGATTAATTACGAATTAGCGAGACTAATTGGAGATTAGACGAGGATTAGCGGACGTTCGGGCGAAATGACGATTTTGCCCTTAGAATTGGCAAATCATTGAATTTTCGTTCAGGCGGTCAAATGGACTTTGGCCGATGACCGTGACGTAGTTCGTTACGTCACGAGTTCATAGACAGGTGGCACGCTCGATTCCGACGTCCGAGGAAGAAGTTATGACGTTCGGAAGTCCACGGGCATTTTGGTAATTTAGTTAAAAGGAGTAAATAGTTGACTTTTGGACCGGGAGGTCCAATGGCCGAGGACCAAGGACCGTTACGTAGATCGTGACGATACGAATCCATAGACAGGCGGCACGTCGAATTTGGACGTTCGACAACGAAGTTACGGTTCACGGAAGTTCAAGTGCACTATTGCACAAATTACGAAACGAGTTAACTTTTGGACTTTAGTGGGGCCCAGATATTTAATGGAGGCCCAATGGATGAGTGACAAGTGTCACCCATCCACAGGCCATCTCTTTTCATTAATGCATCGACCATTCCACTTTCTCCATTCAAAACACAAAACATTTACCCGATCTCACCCTTTCTCTCCATCTCTGTGCAACCCAAACCCATCCAACCTTCAATCCATGATCATTTGAGGAACCAGGAGAGTGAGGGAAGGACTGAGGATGATGGTGGCCGGCCAGGAGGGAGCCACCAAGCACGGCGTAGGCCCGAACCCGAGGTAATGCTCGGTTTTGATTTTTTTTGATCCATAATTGTGTTTATGTGGATATAGTTGATATTAGATGATTAGGATGGGCTTAATGAGTCATTAGGGTCCTAATGGAATGGTTTTTGGAAGTTTTGGACGGCTGTACAGCCATGGTGCAGTTTTGGAAGCTTTGAACCGTATGTTCAAGAATTAAACCATGGGTTTTGTGTAGTTTTGGGTGGTTTTAAGGATAGAAATTGATAGGGAATGAAGAAATAGGAATTATAGGAGTCAATAGGGTTGAAATCGGACCAAAATAGGGGGAGAAAACCACTGAACCGGTCATGCCGGTTCGGAACAGTGCCGTGAAAAGTGAACCGGTTCAGCTGGAGGTTAGGGACGATGAACAGTGTTTTGGACTTTCCTGGGGCGCGTGAGGGTGTGTGAACAGTAATTTGGGAAAGTGTTCAACATGTGAAATCTTCTATCCGACGTAACGAACATTTTGGGACTGGTCTCGTGTCAATCGGACACCGTCTCGATATGTTTCGGGGCGTCGGAAGTTGTAGGATCGGTTTAAAAATAGTTAAAAGTTCGGGAAAATTACGGGGCTTTGGTAGGAGGTTAATTAAGTAGTTAGTAACCCACTAAATTAATTTGGACAGGTTCGGGAATCTCGGAGGCACCGATTGACCCGGGAGAGTTTATAGCACGCGTAACGAGGCGCGGCTTCGAACGGTCTGTGAGTGGACCTTTCTTTCGAATTCGATGCATGCATAAATGTTTTATAATTGTTTTAGAATATGTTTTGTCATGCCTTGAGTGCATTTGTTTGTGGTAGCCTAGGATTTACGTGTTTGCACATATTTTGAGATTTACAGTTTTATACAATGCTTATACGTGCTAGGTTTTCAATGAGAGTTTAAATGATTTGGTTTTGGATTTGGAAATATGAAATCGGACCGAGTGTCCATTTAAGTTATACGATCGGACCGAGGGTCCTTTTGGTTTACGAGTTCGGGCTTGAGGCCCATTTGGTTGTAATATCCGGTTTACGAAATGAGAATTCGGGCATGAGACCCTGTTGAACTGAGGATTTAGGCCGAGGCCTGTGAAAGTGATTTGAATCGGATTCAAGGAATCCTGTTTAGATGAATCGGGTATGAGACCCAGATGAAAAGTGATTTGAGAGAGAAAGAAAGAGATTTGAAAATGTATATGAACCCTCCATAATGATTATATGGTCTGCTCCAGACGTCGACCTGGAGAGTCACGATCCACAGACCATAGGAATCCCGTTCCAGGAGTGGTGGTTACCTATTATGATGTGGTCCTGGACCAGATTCCGGAGAGATATGTTGTAACGACCCGTCCCGAATTTCGGGATTATATTAGTGACTAATCTTGATTAGTGAGGTTGATCGGTGATTAGTTGGGCGAAATCGGGCGAACGATGCAAAATGACCGTTTTGCCCCTAGTCGTTGGAAAAATATTGACTTTTTGATCGGGCGGTCAAATGGACTTTGACCGATGACCGTGACGTAGTTCAGAACGTCACGAGTTCATGGACAGGTGGCACGTTCCATTCCGACATTCGAGGAAAAAGTTATGACGTTCGGAAGTTGAGGGGTATTTTGGTAGTAGAACCTTGAATGATGCTCAACTCAACTACCCAACGACAGAGAAGGAGTTTTTAGCGGTTGTCTTCGCTTTAGAAAAATTTCGTTCTTATCTTGTTGGATCTAAGGTGATTGTCTATTCTGATCATGCAGCCATTAGGTACTTACTTATGAAGAAAGATGCAAAGCCTCAGTTGATAAGGTGGATACTTTTGCTTCAAGAGTTTGACCTGGAAATTCGAGATAAGAGTGGACGAGATAACCCTGTCGCTGATCACTTGTCTCGACTAGCTGATGCTGGTGCTACAGAAAAGAGTGTTGTCCCCATTAACGAATCATTTCCTGATGAGCAGCTCTTAGCCATTCAAGAAAAAGAACCATGGTATGCTGATTTTGTTAATTATCTTGCTTGTGGAGTAATTAGGGATGATCATTCTTTTCAGGAACGAAATAAGTTTCTCTCAGTGGTGAAGCACTATTTGTGGGATGACCCGTACCTATTCAAGTACTGTCCAGATCAAATTATACGGAGATGTGTACCAGAAACTGAACAACAAAGCATCCTCAGGTTCAGCCATGAATTTGCATAAGGAGGACACTTTGGTGCCAAGAAAACAGCGCTTAAGGTTCTTCAATCTGGTTTCTTTTCGCCTTCTTTATTTAAAGATGCTTTTAATTTTTGTTCTAAGTGTGATAGATGTCAAAGGATGGGGAACATAAGTAGCAGGAACCAGATGCCATTGACTAACATCTTGGTAGTTGAACTCTTTGATGTGTGGGGAATCGATTTTATGGGTCCTTTTCCATCTTCATGTGGCTATACATACATTCTCTGGCCGTAGATTATGTATCAAAATGGGTCGAAGCAGCAGCTACCAGGACTAATGATCACAAGGTGGTTCTGAATTTCCTCAAGGATAAGATTTTCACTCGGTTTGGGACTCCAAGGGCGATTATAAGTGATGGTGGCAGTCACTTTCGTAACCGTCCATTTGATGCTTTAATGAAAAAGTATAACATCAGTCATAGAGTTGCAACTCCGTACCATCCACAGACTTCTGAACAAGTTGAGATAAGCAATAGGGAGATTATGCACATATTGATGAAGACTGTGTCCCCTACTCGGAAGGATCCTTACGCCTCAATGATGCTCTTTGGGCTTACCGGACAGCATATAAAACTCCAATTGGAATGAGTCCCTATAGGTTGGTTTTCGGAAAGGCATGTCATTTACCTATGGAGCTTGAGCACCGTGCATTCTGGGCCATCATGAAGTTCAATTTCGATTTAAAAGAAGCTGGGACAGCAAGGAAACTTCAACTGAATGAGCTTGAGGAATTGAGAAATGACGCTTATGAAAATGCCCGAATTTACAAGGAGAGAACCAAGCTTTATCATGATAAAGCGATCCTGAGAAAGGTATTCACTTCTAGGAGGCAACCTAGCATTGGTTTGTGATTTCTTTCATTCTCTTGTTTCTACAGTTCTGCACTCTCTAAACCTCAACTCTGTTTTAGTCTTCTCATTGCATAGTTTCTTATCACATTGAGGACAATGTTTAGTTTAGGTTTGGGGGTGTGGATTGAAAAATTGGAATATTGAAACAAGTAGGGTGGGGGTTATACATGGCCTGATTTTTTTTTTTTAGTATGTGTAGTTAGTTTAAGTTTTTGCTAGTGATACGTGTTTTAACTTGTTAATGAGAGTCTACATGCTGAGTTAACGATCTTTGTTCTACTAGGAGTTTTTTCCATAACCAGTTTGTATCACACCTTGCACTTCACAATGCCATGTTTCAAGTGACTAAGTGAACAAAACAACTGAATTTGAGTGAACTTCAGAAAATTAGTGGAGACTACCTTGTGAGATTGTTGAGCTTTATTGCCATTCTTTTAGAGTGATATACATTGTTTCTACTCTTAAACACTCTCTGATTTTGTTCTTTTATGATGATCTCATTCCATTGCATTTGCATTGAATTTTAAAGAACTGATATCATATAGATGCTCTTGATTTGAGGTGTGGTTTTCCATAAGAAGTGATGTAGGCTATGTGTGAATAAACCTCTAAGGGCCTTGTCCTACCTTGTTTTGTGCTCCCTAAGCCATTTTGAAGATAAACACTCAGCCCTTTCTTTCATCACCTTAAGCATAACCTGCCAAACACTCAACCGTTCAATCAGGCCATGCCCTATAACCTAAGTTTGTGCTAAGGCTGCATTAAATGAGATTCATGGTGTGAATGAAGAGTTAATGGTGTTGCTGCCCAATTCAAAAGAACTGTTACAACAAAGACAACAATGTGGGAGTGAAAGTCTGAATGTGAGTGATAAAGCTATACAAGGTGAAAGAAAATCATTGCATGATCTTGATTCGATTCCGAAAAGAAGAAAAAAAAAGATAAAAAAAAAAAGTGAAAGAACAACTGAATTGATCAAGGTGAGCCAATGAACTGGAGAAGACTTCCAAAGAGGAATTAAGTTTATATCAATGTTGTCATGAGGTTCCAAGTGAGAAATCAGAGCAGGACTTCAATGTTCAGGTCATGAAATCTCATGCCTTGGCACAACTTTGGTTCTTGAATCCGATCATTTCTTTCTTTAAACATAAGCTTAGCCCCATTACAACCAAAACTGAAGACCTAACTGATCTTATGGACAACCATGCTGATGATTGAGGTATGTATCTATGTTCTTAAAGTTCAATTCCATTCATGAGATCTTAATTCCAGAAAGTGCTATTCTTCATTGCAAATCATATGTGATTAAACTTAAATTCCTTTACATAATGTCCATCACATATGCTTGATAAGAGTGTAAGCCTAGGATTCATGTGGGAATTGAGAGATGCCTAGTGAGGATTAGAGTCGAGGCGAAATCTTTCGGAGCACTTCAATAAAGTTGTTTTTAAGCTTGATTACTTGAGATATTGGCATCTACACATCACACATGATACTTATCGTTGTGGCATTCCTTTTAGTTTTGCAAAGCATGTCTACTTTCTTTGACTCTTGCTAACTTGTTATGAACTATCTCTAGCATGTTAGTTGTTTAAGTAAAACGTTTGTGGGTATCGTAGCTGCCACAACCCTCAGGAGACAAAACTCCTCCTACTAGGAACACCTAGAGGTTTAAATGATCTATCCTTAACTAAGATTGATTCTTTTCATTTTGTTTAGTTTAGTTTTTCTTCTTTATTTTGCTCAGGGACTAGTAAAAGATAGGTTTGGGGGTATTTGTTGAGTCATGATTCATGCATCTTTTTGATGCCATCTAATGCTCATTTACTTGTCTTTTGTGTGATTTAATTGTCATCCATAGTAGAAAATGATCAATCTTGTGAAGTGTGTGCAGAATTAGAAAAGTTCTTAAAAGCATGGAAATAAAGAAAGAAGGAGTCTTGAAGCCTCAAGCACACAAAGGTGAGCCTTGTCATCCGAAAATAGAAGTCTTTAATACCAAGATTGTTCCTTGCCACATAAGGAAGGTCTGAGCATTCCAGAAAAGGAAAGTGCCACATAAGGAAGGCCTGAGCATTCCAGAAGAGGAAGGTGACGTCCAAGGAAGTCTTGAGAAGGCCCAAGAACGCACCTTGCTCCATTAGGGAAGTCCAAGACATCAGGAATCTTCATTGCCACACATCACAAGGCGGATTTCAGCCAAGAAATAAGACAAGGGCCTGATTTTTAGGACCCTTGTCTCAGCCCTGTTAGGAAAAACGTTTTTAGGATATAATTGCTTATTTTAGGTCAGATTAGGAGTCTTTAAGTTAGGGATATTCTCCTAACTTCTAGGGATTGTAGACAACTATTTAAAGGAGTTTAGTCTCTGATTTCAGGGGCTCCAAAAAAACCCTAGCCGCATTATTGTTTATTTTTATTTCAAACCTCTCTTGAACGTTTTTGGGGGGAGGAGAGGGCTGAATGCAAGAGGAAGGAGTCGACATCAGAATTGCTTCAAGGGTTTCTTCCCCTTTTGAGTTTGATTTCACTCATGCTTTATATTGCTTCTATGTTTTTGTTAATCATGATGTGTAGCTAAATTCATATCTAGGGTTTTGATGTAATCCTGCAATTTTTATTCCGTGTGTTGAACTTAAGTATTTTCAGTTTCTTGATGTGTTTCATGATTCAATTACTATGCTCTATTGATACTTAACATTCTATTTTGATGTCTGATCACCATTGAGATTGTTTGTTAGTTTTCTTATCCAAATACTGAGTAGACACCCATGCCTTTGTTTGGATGATCTGTAATTGAATGACTAATATCCTAAGAAGACACCCATTCCATGGAGTTATTTGGCTCTATTGTTTTCTTGTTCTTATTGGTTCTTTGATTGAAATCTATGTTGGACACCACATCTAGATTAAGGTTAAAGGAACTTCGTTTGATTGGACACCCACGACTGACCATAAGTAAGTGAAAACAAACCCATGAAGCTATCTAGTAGAACTGATTTGTGCTCGGTTTAATTTACATGGAATTGAATTGTAGTGGTGAAGTCAAGACCCTAGGCCTCTTAATCATCAATTTTCTTCTTTAGTATACTATCAACTCTTGTGCACTTGAAAGACACAACAGTCCTCCGCATGCAAATTCATGGCTGAACCTGAGGATGCTAATTAACAAAATCAGCATACCATGGTTCTTTTTCTTGAATGGCTAAGAGCTGCTCATCAGGAAATGATTCGTTAATGGGGGGACAACACTCTTTTCTGTAGCACCAGCATCAGCTAGTCGAGACAAGTGATCATCGACAGGGTTATCTCGTCCACTCTTATCACGAATTTCCAGGTCAAACTCTTGAAGCAAAAGTATCCACCTTATGAACCGAGGCTTTGCATCTTTCTTCATAAGTAAGTACATAATGGCAGCATGATCAGAATAGACAATCACCTTGTGATCCAACAAGATAAGAACGAAATTTTTCTAAAGCGAAGACAACCGCTAAAAACTCCTTCTCTGTCGTTGAGTAGTTGAGTTGAGCATCATTCAAGGTTCTACTAGCATAGTAGATCACACGAGGTAACTTATGAACACGTTGCCCCAAAACAGCACCTATAGCATAGTCAGACGTATCACACATTAATTCAAATGGCAAAGACCAGTCAGAAGCCATGATAATAGGGGCAGATGTTAGTTCACGTTTTAGGATCTCAAAAGCATTCACACACTGCTCATTAAACTTAAAATCAGTATCCTTAGCAAGCAAATCACATAAAGGACGAGTTATTTTGGAAAAATCCTTGATAAACCACCTATAAAAACCTGCATGTCCAAGAAAACTTCTAACAGCTTTAACGGATGTAGGTGGGGGCAGATTCGAGATGAGATCAAATTTAGCTTTATCTACCTCGATTCCCTTGCAAGAAATCACATGACCTAGCACAGTACCTTGTTTTACCATGAAATGGAATTTCTCCCAATTCAAGATCAAATTGGTTTCCTTGCATCTTTGAAGCACAAGAGAGAGATGGTTAAGGCAATTATCAAATGATGAACCAAACACAGAAAAATCATCCATGAATACCTCCATAAACCTCTCAATCATATCCGAAAACATGGCCATCATGCATCTTTGAAAAGTGGCAGGAGCATTGCATAGACCGAACGGCATCCTCCTATAAGCAAATGTTCCGAATGGACAAGTGAATGTAGTCTTTTCTTGATCTTCTGGAGCAATGGGAATCTGATTATAACCTGAAAAACCATCTAGAAAACAATAGTATGAGTGCCCAGCTAATCTCTCCAACATTTGATCAATAAAAGGTAAAGGAAAATGATCCTTTCTAGTGGCAGAATTCAACTTCCTGTAATCAATGCACACACGCCAACCAGTGGTCATTCTTGTAGGCACAAGTTCATTGTTATCGTTCTTCACCACTGTGATCCCCGACTTCTTAGGCACCACTTGGACAGGGCTTACCCATTTGCTATCAGAAATAGGGTATATGATACCCACATCAAGCAATTTCAGCACTTCAGCTCTCACCACTTCTTTCATGTGAGGATTCAATCTTCTTTGAGCTTCACGAACAGGCTTGGATCCTTCCTCCATTAGAATTCTGTGCATGCACATTGTAGGGCTGATGCCTTTGATATCTGCAATAGACCAACCAATAGCAGATTTGTATTCCCTAAGCACTCTAACAAGCTTGTCTTCTTCCAATGGAGTTAGACCAGAAGATATGACAACTGGGAGAGTTTCTTCTTCACCAATGTAGGCATATTTGAGATGGGATGGAAGTGGTTTGAGCTCTAGCTTAGGGGCTTGAATGATTGAGGGAATCAGGTGAGCTGCAGAGGGTAAAAGTGGTTCAATGGAAGGTGTCATGGAGGATGTCATGTTCAAAACTTCTAGAGCAGCAACCTCTTCCATTAATGCATATTCCTCTTCAAATTCATCTTGCGGGTGAGTTAACGCCACTTCTAATGTATCACTAGATTGGGTCTGCAAAAATTTAGAAACCACCAAAGAATCCAACTTATCAACATATAAACAATCCAATGCAGTCGAAGGATAAGTTAGAGATTCAAACACTTTAAAATGAACGGTTTCGCCTAGTACAGTCATAGTGAGCAGTCCATTATGTACATCAATTACAGTCTTTGCTGTCGCCATGAATGGTCTTCCAAGCAAGATTGGTAGGTCACGGTCATGTACGGGAACCTCGTCCATATCGAGAACTACAAAATCAGCAGGCAAGATTAGTTTATCAACTTGAACTAGGATATCCTCTAGAATACCTCTAGGATACTTGACTGAACGATCAGCAAGTTGAAGTGAGATGGTGGTCTTCTTTAGCTCCCCCAAACCTAATTGTAAGTACACTGAGTATGGCATCAGATTAATGATTGCCCCCAAGTCAAGCATGGCCTTCTCAATGATTCTGTCTCCAACGGTGATGTTAATGCAGAAGCTGCCTGGATCTTTCAATTTTGGTGGTAGTTTCCTTTGTAGCACAGCACCAACATTTTCACTCACCACAACCTTCTCATTACGTCCATATTTTCTCTTATGGCTATTCAGCTCCTTGAAAAACTTCCCATATGCAGGCATGTTCCTAATCACATCAAGCAAAGGCAAATTAATGTTCACTTTACTTAATAGATCATATATTTCCTTAAAAGACTTATCTTGCTTGCTTTTAGCAAGTCTTCTAGGGAAAGGAACTGGTGGTATATAAGGCTTTTCAGCCTTGTGAAGTGGCTGATCAATTTGGTCTGAGCTTGCATGACTCAAATTCTTTGGTTGCTTTTCCCTCTCCGTTTGGTCTCTCATGTTCTTCTCGTCAGTAGCCCTTGCATTCATTTCAGATTTGGAGTTAGAATCATCATTATTAGCACCATTATCAACCATCTTACCACTCCTAAGCATTGTAATTGCTTTAGCTTGCTCTTGATTCTTTTGAATCACAAGTGGTTGGCTTGGCAATTTTCCAGGTTCCCTTTGATTAAGAGCTTCTGCAATCTGCCCTAGTTGAGTCTCCATCTTATTTAGAGCTGCAGAATGGTTTTGAAGCATGCGACTTGTTGATTGTTGGAATTGCAAAGTATTCTGGGCAAGCAGCTGCACAGTGTCCTCGAGTGAATTGTTGGCTTTCGGTTGGAAAGAGGAACTAGCTTGATTCTGAATATTGTTGTTGTTGCTCCATGAAAGATTGGGATGATTCCTCCAGCCGGGATTGTATGTGTTGGAGAATGGGTCATTCCTTGGCCTCTGATTATAGGAGTTTGTGAAATTGACATGTTCTTGTCCAATTTCTGGATAGGAGGATCCCGTAGGGTTGTCAAATGTAGTATGATCAAAGGCTTCACATACCCCATATGATTCCTTCATGTTAGACCTTGGTTGGGCAGCAACTAATGCATCCAACTTCTTTGCTAGCATCGATATCTGAACACCAAGTTTAGCATCGTTCGAACCACTAATCTCATAAATTCCAGCTAGCTTACCTCTGGTGTCCATGTGTTGAGTTTCCATGGCAATCTGTTCGAAGAGAGTACAAGTCTGTTCAGGAGTCTTGTTCTTCATGGAACCCCCTGCAAAGTTTGTAACAATGTTCTTGCTTGAGAGGGTTAGTCCTTTATAAAAAATACGCATTTGTAAGTTTAAAGGAATTCCATGATGGGGGCATTGGAGAAGTAACCCATTGTATCGTTCCCATGCCTCTGAGAACGATCATCAACTTCTTGCGTGAATGTCATGATTCGATCCCTCAACATATCCGTCTTGTTTGTAGAAAAGTAATTCTCTAGGAATTTCTTTTGAATGTCAGCCCATGTGGTTAGTGATCTAGGCCTCAGAGAATTAAGCCAATACTTAGCTCTTTCCTTCAATGTGTACGGAAACACTCTCATCCTCAATTGCTCTTCCGATACATCTGTCAAAGGAAAAGTACTCACTACGTTAAATAACTCTTTTAAATGTGTAAGTGGATCTTCGTTAGGTAAACCATGAAAAGAAGGAAGCATATTAAGATGAGAAGATTTCAGCTCATAGTTTCGGGTTTGGACAGGCAGAGTAATGCAAGAAGGATTGGGGTCAATGGTTGGGATATCAAGGTATGTCTCTAACGTAGTAAGCTTTGCAGCTTTGAGGTTCTCTTCTAGGATGTTCAGAATTTTTTTTTTTTTCCGAAATAGGATGTTCAGAATTGGTTCCCCTCGGATTGGTTTGTGTCCCACTGGTCTGGAATGCTTTCTTCTCGCAGATTTGACTTGTTCCACAAGATTACTAGACATAAACTACTTGAAAATGAAGCAAATAAAACAAAATTAAGTAAATTATAACTAAAACAGAAAATGAAAAATGGAATAGGAAAAGGCACGTTATGCTAAGACTGAATCAGTCCCCGGCAACGGCGCCAAAAATTGTCGTGTCTTCCAAGTGCACAAGAGTTGATAGTATAGGTGCTATGTCGAACCCACAGGGACAGGTAGACTTAAGCAGAAACTAGCCTTAACCTATTCTATGTCAATGCAACTAAAACAGAAAATTGAAGTTCAGGTCTTTGATTTGGTTTGAATTAGTAACTGATTTTCTGTTGAGAGAAGTAAGCCGAGAATATACTAAATAAGGAAGAAAACTGATTATTAAGAGGCCTAGGGTCTTGACTTCACCACTAAAATTCAATTCCATGTAAATTAAACCGAGCATAAATTCAGTTCTACTAGATAGCTTCATGGGTTCGTTTTCACTTACTTATGGTCAGTCGTGGGTGTCCAATCAAACCAAGTTCCTTTAACCTTAATCTAGATGTGGTGTCCAACATAGATTTCAATCAAAGAACCAATAAGAACAAGAAAACAATAGAGCCAAATAACTCCATGGAATGGGTGTCTTCTTAGGATATTAGTCATTCAATTACAGATGAAGAAAGATGCAAAGCCTCGGTTGATAAGGTGGATACTTTTGCTTCAAGAGTTTGACCTGGAAATTCGAGATAAGAGTGGACGAGATAACCCTGTCGCTGATCACTTGTCTCGACTAGCTGATGCTGGTGCTACAGAAAAGAGTGTTGTCCCCATTAACGAATCATTTCCTGATGAGCAGCTCTTAGCCATTCAAGAAAAAGAACCATGGTATGCTGATTTTGTTAATTATCTTGCTTGTGGAGTAATTAGGGATGTTCTTTTTAGGAACGAAAGAAGTTTCTCTCATTGGTGAAGCACTATTTGTGGGATGACCCGTACCTATTCAAGTACTGTCCAGATCAAATTATAAGGAGATGTGTACCAGAAACTGATCAACAAAGCTTCCTCAGGTTCAGCCATGAATTTGCATGCGGAGGACTGTTGTGTCTTCCAAGTGCACAAGAGTTGATAGTATACTAAAGAAGAAAATTGATGATTAAGAGGCCTTGGGTCTTGACTTCACCACTACAATTCAATTCCATGTAAATTAAACCAAGCACAAATCAGTTCTACTAGATAGCTTCATGGGTTTGTTTTCACTTACTTATGGTCAGTCGTGGCTGTCCGATCAAACCAAGTTCCTTTAACCTTAATCTAGATGTGGTGTCCAACATAGATTTCAATCAAAGAACCAATAAGAATGTTGATGTTTCCTAGCTTATACACTACTATTGTAGTAATGGTAATGCACAAGTAAGGGTGTCGAACCACAGAGACTGTTTTGGCTTCACAATTACCTCTAAATAACCCTATAATGACTCAATTAACTAGTGGAATTAAAAGAACTGAAAATAAAACAGAATTGTGTTTTGATTTGTGATATGTAAGGACGTTAAACTGAAATTAAAACTTTAAGTAAATGAAGATAGATAGAAAAGATTGAGAAAAGTATGGAGATGGAAGCTAGGGTCTTGACTTCACCTATGTAACCTTGATTCTATGAATACAGTGACTAAAGTACCTGATCTTCCAAACCTGCTCTAAGGATCGTTTTCACTTAAGTAAGATAGGCCATGGCATGTGGAACACTATCTAGTCCTTCTAATTGCAACCTAAGTATGGCATGTACTTTAGTCTCCTAGAAAGCCTTTAAGTATGAGAAAAGAAATAAATATGACCAAACAGATTCAGTGGCATGGCATGTACTCACTAACCCTATTCTTTCATTCATAAATCAATTAAACTTAGGCATGGCATGTGCTCTAAATCTAACTAGGCATATGGAACCCTAATGGTGATCAAGCACTAGAATCACATATGAATCAATAATTAAAATGAATGAAACAAAGAA
The DNA here is from genome assembly GCA_032719365.1 of Prinsepia uniflora. NCBI lineage: Eukaryota > Viridiplantae > Streptophyta > Magnoliopsida > Rosales > Rosaceae > Prinsepia > Prinsepia uniflora. The sequence continues at coordinate 41,997,565 of CM064869.1, read as the reverse complement.
GAGTTTGCAGAAATCAGAATACTTCAATTCTAAACATAGACTGAGTTTACATGGTTACATCAAGAACCCTAGATGAGAAATTAGCTACACATGTATCTAATCAACATAAAAGCATTAATTAAAGACATGGATGCAGCAAACTCTAAGTAGAAGGCAGTCTTCTTCTCCAGAACTGAAAAGGGCTTCTTCTTCACACACAAAGATGATGGATGACGAATTTGATGAAGAAATTTTGGAGCTTTTATGATGAGAGATTGAGGTACATGGGAAAGAGATGCAAAAGGATGGAAGAGGGGAGATGGTTATGGAATTCTTGAGGTTTTCTCACTGGAAGAGAAGGGGAATGAAAAAGAAGAGCAGATCTGATTTCTTTGTTGTGTGTAGAGCCTCCCCTATTTTGAGACTGAAGAGGGCTTAAATAGGCAAGAAAGCATGAGGGCAAATAAGGAAAGACATGAAATCTGCTACTATTCACGTGAATAGTGTCAGGTGTGCATAGTGATTCCTGAATAGTGTCTGGCCTGCATTGTAATTCCTGAATAGTGTCTGGCCTGCATTGTGATTCCTGAATAGTGTCTGGCCTGCATTGTGATTCCTGAATAGTGTCTGGCCTGCATAGTGATTCCTGAATAGTGACAGCTTTTTGTTTTCCACATTATTTTTCCTTGCTCCATAAGTAAGCTCTTTCAACTCCGAATTTCCTCCTTTTACACCGAAAACATTCTAATTCGACATAATGTCCAATCCTGCACAACTCTCACAAAAATTATCATTTTCTCCTATGTGATGAAAGATATTAGTAGTACATCAAAGATAATAATGCATGGAAAAATGCATAAAATATGACCTAACAAAGACCCCCAAACCTATCATTTGCTAGTCCTCAAGCAAAACAAATTACATAAGCACAATTAAATTAATGACTCGATCCTCCTATGATAGACCATTTAAACCCCTAGGTGTGCCTAGTAGGAGGAGTTTTGTCTCCTGAGGGTTTAACAGATGTGACACCCACAAACACCATCAAGACTATTGAAAAAACAAGGGTTAAAACATTATGGAAACAAAGTAAGGTGAACCAATGAAACCTTAGTCATACCTTCACCTTCTTGAATTCACCATGCCAGCAACTAATTAGTGTGCAAGTGAACACTTTTACTCTAAGTTTCAAGGCTTCATAGGTATCATTTTCAAACCTGAAGATAGAATTCGTCTCAACTCTAAGTCTCACAGATTCACTCAATCACTCGAACCTAAGGTTTAATCTCTCCATCAAACATATGTGAGTGAAGTTATGTAATATGAAAGCAAGTATTCTCACTTATGAAGTATAAGAAAAAATGGCACAATTTCAGGATAGATCTCATGAGAGAATCGAAAACTAAGAATTAGATAGAGCACATACCTCCCAGCATTCATGTCATTTCCCAAGTGATCAACATAGGTCTTAATCTAAATAGGTTGTAATGACGCTTGGTTGAGGGAAAAATGAAAAAAGGATAGGAACAACAAGTAACTTAGAATCATACCACGTGCTCTTGAAAAATTCCTTTGCACAGCTTGATGTTATTCCCAGCATCTGCTCACTTTAAGTTGAATGGAAAGAACTTTTCTCAGATCATACTTGAACTTTTTCTTTTGCTTTTTTTTTTCTCATCTTTTTTTTTTCCTTGAAGTTTTAATTCATTTAAGTTCTCTTTTCTTTTGATATGAACTTCTTTTTATCTGAGCTACTTTTGATTTTTCATAAACTTTTGATTTAACAGTGGCCATACTTTTCCTTGCATCGAATTTCCACTTTCAGCAACCTTGGCAGATTCCAAGCTATAGGGTATGGTCACAATTAAGCTAGGTACCTCAAAAAGAGATACAAAAGGGAAGGAGTGATGTAGGTTATGAAAGAAATGGCTACATGTGTTTGGCTACAAAATGGCTAATGGAGCTCACAAAGGTCGGGTTTAGAGAAGGCTTTTAGAAGGTTATGCACACAAAGCCTAGCATCACTTCGAAAGGGCTACTCCACAAATGAAGGGCATGTGATATCTGAAATTATGATAAATTCTTAGTAATCAACCAAAAATGATAATGAGATCAGATTAGAGTGAATTAGAAAGAAAGAATTGGAGCAGAAACAAATTAAACCCTCTCAAGAAAGCAAGTAGGCTCAAAACATCACAAGGGTAGTCTCCACTATTCTTCTTCATTTGTTTGATCAGGTACCTTATTCACCAAGATTCTAAGAGCAAAAGAGGTCAGAAAGAACACCTAATCAGAAGACTAAACAAGGATTCCTTCTAACTGACGATTGTATGCCTTAGTTTGCATAAAGATTCCATTACAATGTTTCAACAATGCTCTAACAGACTGACTCTTTAGCACCCAAAAATTTGCAATTCCTTACCCCCCAAACCTAAACTAAACATTGTCCTCAATGTATAAAATAGAAAATGCATGCAATGCAAAGCGAGTATCAAAGCAGAGAAAGAAAAGAAGTAATTAAGTTAAAAGGCTTAAAAGATAGAACCTGGTTGGGTTGCCTCCCAACAAGCGCTGTATTTAATGTCTAGGCAAGACGTGGTTGCAAATGGGCTTAATGGAATGGAAGAGTATCCACCATATGTGCAATGGGAACACCCATATCAGACATCAAGTACGGCTTTAATCTGTGGCCATTAACTTTGAAACTGTTACCATTGCTGAGATTCTTTATTTCAACTGCTCCATGAGGATACACTTTGATCACTTTGAAAGGTCCAACCCATCTAGACTTAAGTTTACCTGGAAAGAGACGTAAACGAGAGTCATATAATAAAACATTTTGATCAGGGAAGAATACCTTTCTCGTAAGAGCTTTATCATGGTAAAGCTTGGTCCTTTCTTTGTAAATCTTTGCACTTTCATAAGCCTCATTCCTTAGCTCCTCAAGCTCATTGAGTTGCAGCTTTCTTGACATTCCAGCTTTTGTAAAGTCCATGTTAAGCTTCTTGATTGCCCACAAAGCATGGTGCTCCAACTCCATTGGCAAATGGCAAGCTTTCCCAAAAACAATTCTGTAAGGGCTCATCCCAATAGGAGTCTTATAAGCTGTTCTATAGGCCCAAAGTGCATCATGTAACTTTGTGGACCAGTCTTTCCTTGTCGAATTCACAGTCTTCATTAGAATATTCTTGATCTCCCTATTGCTTATCTCCACTTGGCCAGAAGTTTGGGGATGATATGGTGTGCTCACTCTATGTGTGATTCCATACTTCTTCATCAAGGCTTCAAATGGCTTGTTGCAGAAGTGAGTTCCACCATCACTGATGATAGCTCTTGGCATTCCGAACCTTGAAAAAATGATGTCCTTGAGGAAGTTAATCACCACTCTATGATCATTGGTCTTTGAAGCAATTGCTTCCACCCATTTAGACACGTAGTCTACTGCCACCAGGATGTAATTGTAGCCAAAAGAGGGTGGGAATGGTCCCATGAAATCGATGCCCCAAACGTCAAAGATCTCCACAACCAAAATGTTATGCAAAGGCATCTGATTTCTGCTGCTGATGTTGCCCATTCTTTGGCACCTATCACACTTAGCACAAAATTTAAAAGCATCTTTAAACAAAGTAGGCCAAAAGTAACCAGATTGAAGAACCTTGGCTGCTGTCTTCTTGGCACCAAAATGACCCCCACATGCGAACTCATGACTGAAATTGAGTATGCTTTCTTGCTCAACCTCAGGAACACATCTTCTAATAATCTGATCTGGTCCATATTTGAAAAGGTAGGGCTCATCCCACATGTAGTGCTTCACTTGCGAAAAGAACCTTTTCTTCTCCTGAAAGGTTAGATCATCTCTAATAATACCACAAGCAAGAAAATTAACAAAATCAGCATGCCATGGTTCATCATCTTGGATGGCAAGAAGTTGTTCATCAGGGAATGATTCATTCAAGGGCAACTGTGCATTTCTGTCAATTGCTTCACTTTTCAAACGTGATAAGTGGTCAGCAACTACATTCTCTTTGCCGCTCTTGTCTCTTATTTCCAAATCAAATTCTTGTAATAAGAGGATCCATCTAATGAGTCTTGGCTTGGCATCCTTTTTGGTCATTAGGTATCGTAGAGCTGAATGGTCTGAGTAGACAATGACTTTTGATCCTACAAGATAAGATCTGAACTTCTCCAGAGCAAAGACAACAGCAAGTAACTCTTTTTCTGTTGTGGAATAGTTTAGCTGAGCATCATTCAATGTCCTGCTTGCATAATAAATAACATGAGAGAGTTTTCCAATTCTTTGGCCTAGTACTGCACCAATAGCAAAATCAGATGCATCACACATCAATTCAAAGGGTAAAGACCAATCTGGAGCCATGATAATTGGAGCAGAAGTTAGTTTCTTCTTAAGCATTTCAAAGGCCTGCAAACATTCGTCATTAAAGTCAAAAGAAGTGTCCTTAGCTAACAAGTTACATAACGGACGAGTTATTTTTGAAAAATCCTTAATAAAACGTCTATAAAAACCTGCATGACCTAGGAAGCTTTGAATTCACTTAACAGATGCTGGGGGAGGTAGTTTAGAGATCAAGTCAATTTTTGCTTTATCTACCTCTATTCCCTTGCTTGAAATTACATGACCTAGCACTATACCCTTCTTAACCATAAAATGGCATTTCTCCCAATTTAAAATCAGATTGGTGTCTTGGCAACGTTTTAGAACTAATGCAAGATGATCAAGACATATATCAAATGAGGAACCAAACACAGAAAAATCATCCAAAAAAACCTCGATGAACCTCTCAACCATGTCAGAGAAAATGGCCATCATGCATCTTTGAAATGTAGCTGGTGCGTTACACAAACCGAATGGCATTCTCCGATAAGCAAACGTGCCAAATGGGCAGGTAAAGGTCGTCTTCGCTTGGTCCTCAGGTGCAATTGGGATTTGGTTATAACCTGAATAACCATCAAGAAAACAGTAGTGTGAGTAACCAGCTAATCTTTCAAGCATTTGATCAATAAAAGGAAGGGGAAAATGATCTTTTCTAGTCATAGCATTTAACTTCCTGTAATCAATGCACACCCTCCATCCAGTCATGACTCTTGTTGGGACAAGTTCATCCTGATCATTTTTTACGACAGTCATGCCACTCTTCTTTGGTACAACTTGAGTAGGACTAACCCACTTGCTGTCAGAAATAGGATAGATGATCCCAGTGTCAAGTAGCTTAAGTACTTCAGCTCTAACCACTTCTTTCATGTTGGGATTGAGTCTTCGTTGAGGTTCACAGCTGGGTTGGCTATCCTCCTCCAAAAGTATCCTATGCATGCACATAGAGGGACTGATTCCTTTGATATCTGCTATAGAGCATCCAATGGTGGATTTGAACTCTCTCAAAACTCTTACTAGCTTTTCTTCCTGCAAAGAGGTCAGATCAGAAGCTATGATAACCGGAAGTGAATTTTGGTCACCCAGAAAGATATACTTAAGATGAGAGGGAAGTAATTTAAGCTCAAGCTTTGGTGGTTTGATGATTGAGGGTATGAGATGATCAATGGATGGCTCGAGTGGCTCAAGGGGGACTAAATAGTTGTGAGGATATGACTTCAAAGCCTCCAAAGCAGAAACTTCCTCTTCCAACTCCCATTCATCTTCGAAGTCATCCAGAAAATTGGTCAAGACAATCTCTAGTGGGTCTTTAGGGGGGCCTTGAGAAAATTTGGTGAACACAAAAGAATCCAATATATCAACAGAGAAACAATCTAAAGAAGAATACGGATGAGTTAAAGATTCAAACACTCTAAATTGGACAGTTTCTCCAAGAACTTCCATTGTGAGCACTCCATCATGCACATTTATGATTGTCCTTGCTGTGGCCATGAATGGCCTCCCAAGAAGAATAGGTAACTCACGATCTTTGATTGGTGATTCTTCCATGTCAAGCACTACAAAATCAGCAGGTATGATCAATTTATCAACTTGAACTAGAATGTCTTCAACTATACCTCTTGGATACTTTACTGAACGATCAGCAAGTTGTAAAGAAACTGTGGTCGGTTTCAACTCTCCCAAACCTAGATGCAAGTAAACCGTGTATGGCATAAGATTGATACTTGCACCCAAGTCTAGCATACCCTTCTCAATCTTCTTGTCCCCAATGGTAATAGGTATGGAGAAGCTGCCAGGATCTTTAAGTTTGGGTGGAAGCTTTCTTTGAAGCACGGCAGAGACATTCTCGGAGACTAAAACCTTCTCATGTGGTTCATATTTCCTCTTGTACTTGTTCAATTCTTTAAAAAACTTGCCATAGGCTGGAACATCATCAATTAAATCAAGTAAAGGCAGATTAATATTAACTTTACTGAGAATGTCATAAAGTTCTTTGAAGGCCTTATCCTTGTTGCATTGAGCAAGTCTTCTTGGAAAAGGAATGGGTGGCACGTAGGGCTCGGGAGCCTTGTGCAAAACAGGTTTATCTTTGTTAGTCCCAAGAGGTACATCAGTAGCTTTCTTGGGTGCTTGTTCCGCCTCTCCTTCCTCCCCACCTGCATTCACAATTTCAGAAGTATTAGGAAGATCGTAGTTAATACCATTATCAATAACCTTACCACTTCTAAGTGTTGTTATGGCTTTTGCTTGCTCCTGATTCTTTTGAAGCAACTGAGTTTGACTTGGAAGCTTCCCAAGTTCTCTCTGGTTAAGAGCAGTAGCAAGTTGTCCAACTTGGGTCTCAAGCTTTTGAATGGTGGCAGCTTGGTTTTGGAACAAAGTGGAAGTGGTTTGCATGAACTTCTGTAATGTCTCCTCCACAGGATTGCTTGGGAGAACTTGGTAGTTGTTAGGCTGCTGCTGAGCATGGCTTTGATTCTGATTTCCACCCCAAGAAAAGTTAGGGTGGTTCCTCCATCCGGGGTTGTAAGTGTTTGAGTATGGATCATTCCTTTGCCTTGAATTATAGCAATTCATCATATTGGCTTGCTCTTGATCGTAATCAGCATATGTAGCACTTTGAGAGGCATGAGTTGAGCCTAACTTTGAAAGCACAGCGTCAAGTTTCCTTTCCAAGTTGTCAACCTTGAAAGAAACGTCATTAGTTGAATGAACTTCATATGCACCACCACTCTTCCCTCTTGATTGATGCATATTAGAACCCAGCATCTCAAAGAGTTCTTGAGACTCCTCTGGACTCTTTTTCTTTAGAGCACCACCAGCTGCATTATCACACATTGATTGACATGTAGGGGTTAATCCGTCAAAGAAAATTTGCATTTGAAGGTAAAGAGGTAACCCATGGTGTGGACACTGCAGCAATAGTCCTCTAAATCTTTCCCAGCATTCACTAAATGTTTCAGTATCATCTTGTCTGAAATTGAAAATTTGAGCTCTTAGGGTTGCTGTCTTTTGGGGGGAAAAGAACTTGTCCATAAACTTCTTTACAACCTCATCCCATGTCTCCAAGGACTTAGGCTTCAAATGCATGAGCCAAGCCTTGGCCCGTTCCTTCAATGTGTAGGGAAAAATCCAACACCTCAAATCATTCTCCGAAAGTCCCTGCAAGGGCAATGAATTAACAACTATGTAAAACTCTTTAATATGAGCCAATGGATCCTCATTAGGCAAACCAAAGAATGAAGGAAACATAGAAAAATATGAAGATTTAAGTTCATAGTTCCTTGCTGCCTGTGACAGTACTACGCATGAAGGCGAATCAGGGATTATTGGTTGAGCATAGAACTCCAAAGCATGGGTTGCAGCCTCAGCCATCTTTTCTTCAATTTCTTCTTCAAACTCTTCTGACTCTCCTGAAAGAATTGAGACAGAAAGTATCATGTGTGATGTGTAGATGCCATTATCTCAAGTAATCATGCTTAAAAACAACTTTATTGAAGTGCTCCGAAAGATTTCGCCTCGACTCTAATCCTCACTAAGCATCTCTCAATTCCCACATGAATCCTAGGCTTACACTCTTATCAAGCATATGTGATGGACATTATGTAAATGAATTTAAGTTTAATCACATATGATTTGCAATGAAGAATAGCACTTTCTGGAATTAAGATCTCATGAATGGAATTGAACTTTAAGAACATAGATACATACCTCAATCCTCAGCATGGTTGTCCATAAGATCAGTTAGGTCTTCAGTTTTGGTTGTAATAGGGCTAAGCTTATGGTTAAAGAAAGAAATGATCGGATTCAAGAACCTAAGTTGTGCCAAGGCATGAGATTTCATGACCTGAACATTGAAGTCCTGCTCTGATTTCTCACTTGGAACCTCATGACAACATTGATATAAACTTGATTCCTCTTTGGAAGTCTTCACCCTGTTCATTGGCTCACCATGATCAATTCAGTTTTGTCCACTCACACCTCTTCTGTTTTGTGACCCTCCAGGCCGTGGTACGACGTTCGGGACTGAACGTGAGGCAGAGGTAGCAGCAGAAATCAGAGCAATTATCCCTTGTCTGGCAAGCACTGAAGGCTAGTATCGGGCCTTTAGTTGACTTGTCAGATGGGAGTAGGACCGGGCACGGTTTTTGACTTCCATTTGGGATGGGGTCCTGTCAGCATGTGGCTCACGCGCCCTGCTACAGTGTCACCAGCAACCTCAGTTAGACCGGTCTGAACCGGCCGGTCCTATTTTCCTAATAAATTACATTCTCTCTAATTTGATCCTAGAAACCTAAATTTGGAATTAAAACAATGAAAAACTTCCTTAAACCCAACGGTTCGATTATGTCCTCACGTTTCAACATTTTCAATTCCTTTCCAGGGCTTCCTTAGTCCCTAACCATTCCCAAAATCTTCTCTAAACTACCTAAGCAACCTAATAAACCCATTACAATTGATTAAAACCATTTTAAAGGTTTCGACGATCTGGATCCAATGGCGGTGGTTTCGGGTCGATCGGAGATCGTTAAGTTGGTCAAATCGAGGTTTTTCACCTCGGGACACGTCGACTTTTCTGGGAAATTTTAGGGTTCTTAATATGGACTTGTATAGGTTAGTAGTAACCTTTGGGTGTGATTTGGACAGGATTGGGAGTCCCGGTGATAGTGGTGTTGACAGGACCCATCCTAATCCCCCCGGGATTAGTGCGGGATGACCCTGCTCCCGTCTGACACGAAGTGTAAGACAAGGGATATTTCTGACCTTTGCCCTCCCGGGCTATCAGAGTACGCCAGGATCCGGAGGAGGTATGCGATATCTCGGTCTCTGCTACAGTCCACATCGTATCCAACCTGAAGGGTATTAAAAATAGAAAGACTGTGAGTAGACAAAAATAAAGAGTTTATAAAACATATTTCATAAAAGACCTTTATACCCTTCACTAAAAAGAATGCATGCATAGTAAAACCATTTATCCAAACACATATGTTAAAACATCCACAATTAGGAGATTGTCCCAAAATTATGTAAATACAAGTTATACGGGCTCCTGCCCAAAACCATTTATCGACAAAAAACACAATTTCCCAAACCAATTGAAATCATGTTTATTATCCATTATATTCATATCCAGAACCTGTCACGGTAAAATACAGCTACGCGCGAGCTAACCGGGGTCTCAAACCCAAGTCTCTCCAGGGTCCACCAAGGTCAATGTCCGTAGATCAATGACCCTCCCTGGAGGTAAAGAACCATGCCCATCCTGAGAGTAAGGAACCCAACTGGGGGGCGACTCCACTCAGTCAGTGCTCCGTGACTACTCCGGGGTCCACCCAGGCCAACGACCCTCCCCGGAGGAGACAATCATATATAAAGGATGGAGTATGAAAAACCTTCTGAAATCATTCTTGAAACCTTTCAAAGATTCATGCCCGGCCCCCATAAGCCGTCATGAACCATAAAATCCTTTCATGGGTTCATGTCGGTTCCCATAAACCGTCATGACCCGTAAATCCATTTCAAGGGTTCATGCCGGTTCCCATAAACCGTCATGAACCATAAAAACCATTTGTAATACATAACTGGGCCCTAGGCCCGAATCCACATAGAAACTGGACCTCAAGTTCGAATCGTAAACCAACTGGGCCTCCGGCCCGATTCCGTAAATCAAATGGGTCTCGAACCCGAGTTTACCTTTTCAAATCCAAAATCATTTCATTAAACCATTTCCAAAACCATAAGAATGGAAAATCAGAGTAAAACTGGAAACCTCGATTTACGTGCAAGCACGTAAATCGCCTCGAAATACGTGAAACCATATAATTCACAAGCATCCAAATCAACATCATAAAATCATATTCATAATCCATTTGGAAATCCAAAACCATTTTATTTAGACCAATAAAGACATGCAGCCCCGTATAGGCACCGTATAGGGCCGAAACCTCGAAATACGTGCCTATACGTAACCACACATCCAAATGCACTCATGGCATCACAAACAAGTATTTAAAACATATAATAAACATTTATGCATGCAACAATGTAGAAAACAAGGTCCACTCACAGACCGTCCGAGCTGCCGCCTCGATTTGCGTGCCATTCGGCTCCCCGAGCCGATCACCATTACCGGGACTCCCAAACCTGTCCAAATTTTAATAGAAGGTTAATAACTACTTAATTAACCTCCCATCAAAGCCCCGTAATTTTTCCGAACTTTTAACTATTTTTAAGCCGACCCTAAACCTTCCGACACCCCGAAAACTATCGAAACGATGTCCGATTGACCCGAGACCAGTCCCAAAATCTTTGTTACATCGAATAGAAGATTTCCCGTGTTGAACACTTTCCCAAATTATGGCCCACGCGTCTTCACGAGCCCCAAGAAGGTCAAAAACACTGTTCATCGGCACTAACCTCCAGCAGACCGGTTTTACTGTTCATGGCCAGTTCACCTGGTTTGGCCGGTCCAACTTGACCGGAGTGACCGGTTCACAGCCCTAGACACCCCATTTTTCATCCTAGTTCTTCCTTTTTGGTTCCTTTCATCCTATTTTGATGTTTTCTATCCATTCCAATCCTTAAACGCAACCGAAAACGTCTAAATCCTATGGTTCGATTTTGAACCAAACGGTTCAAGTTTCCAAAACTGCACCCATGGCTGCCCAGCCATCCCAAGCTTCCTTAAACGTTCCTAACATGTCCCTAGCAACCTAATGGACTCATTAAAACCATTAAAAACCAACCATAACAACCAAAATGGAAAAATAGGTCAAAATGGACTACCCGTGAACCTCACGGGTTCCTCCTCCTCTCGCCGCCGTGGACGGCGGTTCTGGCCGCCCAGCAACCTCCTCAGTCTCCCTGGTCCTCTGCCTGGTCATGGGTGAAGAGTGGATGGGTTTGGGGTTGCAAGGATGGGAGGAAAATAGGTGAGATCGGGTTGTGTTTTGTGTGTGTTTGAAATGGAGAAAATGGAATGGTTTGCACGGTGCATGAATCAATATAGGTGGCCTGTGGATGGGTGACACTTGTCACTCATCCATAGGCCTGGGATTAAATATCTGGGCCCCCACTATGTCCAAAAGTTAACTCGTTTCGTAATTCGTGCAATAGTGCACTTGAACTTCCGTGAACCGTAACTTCACTGTCGAACGTCCAAATTCGACGTGCCGCCTGTCTATGGATTCGTATCGTCCTTATCTACGTAATAGTCCTTGGCCCTCGGCCATCGGACATCCCAGTCAAAAATTCAACATTTCGCTCCTTTTAACTAAAATTACCAAAATGCCCCTAAACTTCCGAACGTCATAACTTCCTCCTCGAATGTCGGAATTGAACGTGCCATCTGTCTATGAACTCGTGACGTCACGAACTATGTCAGGGTCCTCGGTCAAAGTCCATTTGACAGCCCGATTGAAAAGTCAACATTTTGCCACCATCAGGGGCAAAACGGTCATTTCGCATCGTTCGTCCGATTTCGCCTAACTAATCACCGATTAACCTAACTAATCGTGATTAGTCACTAATCTAATCCTGGAATTTGGGATGGGTCGTTACAGGTGTGGCCTGGGAGGGCCTATGGCACGCGTATCGAGGCGTATCGTTGAACGGTCTGTATGTGGATTTTGTTTTCTAACCGTGATGCATGCATATATGATTTAAATGCTTTATTATATGATTTTATATGCTTTGGCATGATTGATGTTTCAATCCTGTGATTTCTCGATTTTATGGATTATTATATTATTTTTGGCACGATTTTCGAGAAATTGTAGAATTGATGTTTTGGGCGTAGGCCCGGGATTTAAAATGATGTTTTGACTCGGATTATGAGTCAAGGATTGATTTCATGGATTTATATGAAAATGGCAACTGAGGTTGTGTTCGCATGGATTTGCGTAAAAATGATATTTTGGACTTAAGACCCAAGTGAATAGTGATTTTGACTCGGATTTGTATTTCCATGTGAATATGATTAAATTGATGATTTTGATTTATAAAGTGAATTCTGGACACTGTTTTACGTTGATTTGTGGAACTTGATTTGTGAAAGCTATGCCTCGGGCATAGGCCCTATTAAAATGTTTTTGATTCGATTTGAGACATAAATGATTTTAAAACGAGATTACTGGATTTGGTGACTGTTCCACGTATACCATCCTCTGTGATTTGATAGTCTCCTCCAGACATCGTAGTTCCTAGAGTAGTCACGATCCACTGCCTGGAGATGAGTAGCTCCGAGGGAGGCTCACTCTCAGGAGCGTGGGACCACTGCCTGGAGATGAGTTGACAGGACCCATCACAATCCCTCCGGGATTAGTGCGGGATGACCCTGCTCCCGTCTGACACGAAGTGTCAAACAAGGGATATTTCCGTCCTTTGCCCTCCCGGGCTATCAGAGTACGCCAGGATCCGGAGGAGGTATGTGATATCTCGATCTCTGCTACAGTCCACACCGTATCCAACCTGAAGGGTATTAAAAACAGAAAGATTGCGAGTGGACAAAAATAAAGAATTTATAAAAACATTTCATCAAAGACCTTTATACCCTCCACTAAAAAGCATGCATGCATAGTAAAACCATTTATCCAATCATATATGTTAAAACATCCATAAATAGGGTCACAACCCCAAGTTCCGTAAATAAAAGTCACACGGGCACCTGCCCAAAACCAATTTACAGAAAACCAGAACATAGTAAACATATGTGGGATCTCAACCCAAATCCATTTATAATTATAAACACAATTTTCCAAACCCATTGAAATCATGTTTATCCATTATATTCATATCCAGAACCTGTCACGGTGAAATAGAGCTACACGTGTGCTAACTGGGGTCTCAAACCCAAGTCTCTCCAGGGTTCACCCAGGTCAATGTCCGTAGATCAATGACCCTCCCTGGAGGTAACGAACCATGCCAATCCTGAGAGTAAGGAACCCAACTGGGGGGCGACTCCACTCAGTCAGTGCTCTATGACTACTCCGGGGTCCACCCAGGTCAACGACCCTCCCCGGAGGAGACAATCATATATAAAGGATGGAATATGAAAAACCTTTTGAAATCATTCTTTAAATCTCTCCAGGATTCATGTCCGGCCCCCATAAGCCGTCATGAACCATAAAATCCTTTCATGGGTTGATGCCGGTTCCCATAAACCGTCATGACCCGTAAATCCATTTCAAAGGTTCATGCCGGTTCCCATAAACTGTCATGAACCATAAAATCCTTTCATGGGTTCATGCCGGTTCCCATAAACTGTCATGACCCATAAAAACCATTTGTAACACATAACTGGGCCCTAGGCCCGAATCCACATAGAAACTGGACCCCCGGTCCGAATCGTAAACCAATTGGGCCTCCGGCCCGATTCCGTAAATCAAATGGACCTCAAGTCCGAGAATTACCTTTTCAAATCCAAAATCATTTCATGAAATCATATCCAAAACCACAAGAATGGAAAATCAGTGTAAAACTGAAAAATTATCGGCTCGAAATACGTGAAACCATATAATTCACAAGCATCCAAATCAACATCATAAAATCATATTCATAATCCATTTGGAAATCCAAAACCATTTCGTTTAGACCAATAAAGACATACAGCCCCGTATAGGCACCGTATAGGGCTGAAACCTCGAAATACGTGCCTATACGTAACCACACATCCAAATTCACTCATGGCAACACAAACAAGTATTTAAAACATATAATAAACATTTATGCATGCACCAATTTAGAAAACAAGGTCCACTCACAGACCGTCCGAGCCGCCGCCTCGATTTGCGTGCCATTCGGCTCCCCGAGCCGATCACCATTACCGGGACTCCCAAACCTGTCCAAATTTTAATAGAAGGTTAATAACTACTTAATTAACCTCCCATCAAAGCCCCGTAATTTTTCCGAACTTTTAACTATTTTTAAACCGACCCTAAACCTTCCGACACCCCGAAAACTATCGAAACGATGTCCGATTGACCCGAGACCGGTCCAAAATCTTCGTTACATCGAATAGAAGATTTCCCGTGTTGAACACTTTCCCAAATTATGGCCCACGCGTCCTCACGAGCCCCAAGAAGGTCGAAAACACTGTTCATCGGCACTAACCTCCAGCAGACCGGTTTTACTGTTCATGGCCGGTTCACCTGGTTTGGCCGGTCCAACTGGACCGACGTGACCGGTTCACAGCCCTAGACACCCCATTTTTCATCCTAGTTCTTCCTTTTTGGTTCCTTTGTTCCTATTTTGGTGTTTTCTATCCATTCCAATCCTTAAAACAACCTAAAAACCGCCTAAACCCATGGTTCGATTTTGAACCAAACGGTTCAAAGTTCCCAAAACTCTCCCATGGCTGCCCAGCCAGCCCAAGCTTCCTTAAACCTTCCTAGCATGTCCCTAGCAACCTAATGGACTCATTAAAACCATTAGAAATGAACCATAACGTCAAAAATGTAAAAATGGATCGAAATGGACTTACCGTGAACTTCACAGGTTCTTCCTCCTTCCAGCCACCGTGGACTGTGGGTCAGGCCTCCAGGCCGGCCACCTCAGCTCCCTCAGTCTCCCTGGTCCTCACGGCTGGTCATGGGTTAAGGTGGGATGGGTCTTGGGTTGCACAAAGATGGAGAAATGGTGAGATCGGGTAATGGGAGAAATGGTGAGATCGGGTAATGGTGACACTTGTCACTCATCCATTGGGCCTCCATAAATATCTGGGCCCCACAAAAGTCCAAAAGTTAACTCGTTTCGTAATTCGTGCAATAGTGCACTTGAACTTCCGTGAACCGTAACTTCGCCGTCGAACATCCAATTCGACGTGCCGCCTGTGACAGGACCCATCCCAATCCCCCCGGGATTAGTGCGGGATAACCCTGCTCCCGTCTGACACGAAGTGTCAGACAAGGGATATTTCCGACCTTTGCCCTCCCGGGCTATCAGAGTACGCCAGGATCCGGAGGAGACATGTGATATCTCGATCTCTGCTACAGTCCACATCCGATGCCAACCTGAAGGGCAGTCAAAACATTAAAAACTGTGAGTGGACAAAACAAAAGTTTATAAAAACATTTCATAAGAGATTTGTACCCTCCACTAAAAAGCATGCATGCATTCGAAAACCATTTATCCAAAAACAAACCATATGTGGGACTAAGCCCAAAGCAGATATAAACCAAGGTCAAAAGGACCACAATGAAAACGACCATACGGGCCACTACCCAAATCCATAAGGGACTCGGCCCCAAACCATAAAGAAACCAAGTATACGAGCCACTGCTCAAATCCTGTGCACACCACATATCATATATCATATATCATATATCTCATATACCATACATCATATATACATATAATTCACACAACCAATCATGTCACGGTTTCCAAAGCTACGCGCGTGCTACCCGGGTCTCAATCCGAGTCTTCTCAAAGTCAAGATCAATGTCCGTAGACCACTGACCCTACCCGAGGTAATAGTAATCATAGCCTTCCTGAGAGTAAGGAACCCAACTGGGGGGTGACTCCACTCAGTTGGTGCTCCGTGACTACTCCGGGGTCCACCCAGGCCAACGACCCTCCCCGGAGGAGATAATAGAAGTAAAGGAAGGTATATGAATACATATATATACATAACATAAAGATTCATGTCCGGTTCCCTTGAACCGTCATGATCCATAACATCCATAACAAGGGTTCATGTCGGTTCCCATAAACCGTCATGAACCAGAATGACCTTTCCAGAGTTCATGCCGGTTCCCATAAACCGTCATGAACTTAGAAATCCATCTAGAGTCCCTGACCCAAAATCATCAGTGTAAAACAACTGGGTCTCGTGCCCGAACATATGACTCAACTGGGCACCGTGCCCGATATCTAAGGGTCAGTCACGACTCCGATCATGGTGATGCGTGCAACCATCCATCCAGGACCGCTCTCAATCCTGGTATGTCGCCGTGAACGAATCAACCGACGCGACCACCACAAGATCATGGTGCACTCATCACCGATCGCTATCCTGAACCATCAGCACTCCGAAGTCGAGCCTCCCCAGGCTGTCCGACCACGAATCGTGCATCGTGGCCTCTCCGGAAGGAACATATCCAAATCCGGAGGCGAGCGTCGTATCGTCGATCGCCGTGCACATAGCACCCGTCGCGACCACGATTTAGACCCGAAGGTCGTAAATAGTGTCATATGCCCGAGACCAAACCAAATGGGTCTCATACCCGAGTTTATCCTTTTAGAAATCCAAAACCTTTTCATTAAAACCAATAAAGAAATACAGACCCGTATAAGCACCGTATAAGGCTGAAACCTCGAAATACGTACTTATACGTAACCACATACAAATGCACCCATGGAATCATCAAACGAGTAATAAAAAATATAATAAACATTTATGCATGCACCAATTTAGAAAACAAGGTCCACTCACAGACCGTCCGAGCTGCCGCCTCGATTTGCGTGCCATACGGCTCCCCGAGACGATCACCATCACCGGGACTCCCAAACCTGTCCAAATTGTAATAGAAGGTTACTAACTACTTAATTAACCTCCCACTAAAGCCCCGTAATTTTCCCGTATTTTTAACTATTTTTAATCTCGAACCTAAACGTTCTGATGCCCCGAAACATATCGAGACGGTGTCCGATCGACACGAAACCAGTCCCAAAATGTTCGTTACATCGAATAGAAGATTTCGTATGTTGTAACCTTCCCCAGATTCCCTGCCACGCGCCCTCACGCACCGCCTGAAGTGGCTGCGCGTGGGCCTCACGCGCCAGCTACAGTACCTGCTGACGTCAGCATGACGTCATCTGACAGCTGTCAGGTGTGTCATGTCAGAATCTGAAAGGTGCCACGTGTCATGCTCCCATTGGTCCACATCACTGTGCTGTTAGTGCCATGTGGCAGTCTGACATGTGCCACGTGTCATCACGGAACTGGTCCACGTCAGTGACACGTGTCAGCCCCTGATTGGGCCACGTCACTAACATGTCAGTGCTGACTGTGCACTGACATGTGACACGTGTCGCACTCCTATTGGCCCATTTTCTGACATGTCAGCTGACTTTGTCAGATCTGACAATGCTGACGTCATCCTTGACATGATGACGTCAGCAGGATGACGTCACCTATCATCCCCTACATCGGTCAGACCGGTCCGAACCGATCCGGTCCGGTTTTTCCTGCAACTTGGACCGGCTTAACCGGTCCAGGTCTCCTTCTCCCTCATTTTCGGTCCGTTTGCTTCCATTCCAATTCCTAAATTCCTATTTCTTCATTTCCTATCTAACCCAATTAATAAAACTACCTAAAATCTTCGAAATCCGACCGGTTCAATTTTCCTGAAACCTCCCAGGGCTTCCCCGACGTCCAACCACCACCAAAACCTCTCTAACAACTCCCTAGCAACCTATTTAACTCAAACCAATCGTCCAGATCGACCCATAACAACTAGAAATCGAAAATGGATTAAACGGGCAAAACCGATTACCTCGTTCGGGTTTTCTCCTCCGCCGCCCACGGCGGCTCTGCTTGGCCAGCCACCACGTCCAGCCGGTCCTCTCCATCTCTCTGCCCTCTCAGTTATGCTCACAGGTCAAGGGTTTGGATTTTTGGGTGAGAAATGGGATCGGGTTTGTGTTTGGGAACAAAGAAAATGGACGATGCACGGGGATGGGTTTTGGTGCATGAATGGGTGAGGTTGGCCAGTGGATGGGTGACAAGTGTCACTCATCCATTAGTTAATGAAAAGTAACTGGGCCCACAAAAGACAAAACTTACTTTTTGTCTCGTAGAACGTGTCGCCGGGAATAGTATCCCGAAACTTTCGTGAACCGTAACTTCGTCGTCGAACGTCCCAATTCGACGTGCCGCCTGTCTACGGATTCGTATCGTCCTTATCTACGTATCGTCCCAATTCGTATCGTCCCAATTCGTCGTCAAAAAGTCAACATTTGACCCCTTTTATCCAAAATTACCAAAATGCCCCTAAACTTCCGAACGTCATAACTTCCTCCTCGAATGTCGAAATTGAACGTGCCACCTGTCTATGAACTCGTGACGTCACGAACTACGTCACGGTCATCGGTCAAAGTCCATTTGACCGCCCGATTGAAAAGTCAACATTTTGCCACCACCAGGGGCAAAACGGTCATTTCGCATCGTTCGTCCGATTTCGCTCTACTAATCACGGATTAGCCTCACTAATTGTGATTAGTCACTAATCTAATCATGGAATTTGGGACGGGTCGTTACAGCCTGTCTATGGATTCGTATCGTCCTTATCTACGTAACGGTATTCGGCCCTCGGCCATCGGACCTCTTGGTCAAAAAGTCAACATTTGACTCCTTTTAACCATAATTACCAAAATGCCCCTAAACTTCCAAACGTCATAACTTCCTCCTCGAACGTCGGAGTTGAACGTGTCACCTGTCTATGAACTCGTGACGTCACGAACTACGTCACGGTCATCGTTTAATGTTCATTTGACCGCCCGAATGAAAAGTCAACGTTTTGCCACGACTAGGAGCAAAACGGTCATTTCACATTGTTCGTCCGATTACGACTAACTAATCACCGATTAACCTCACTAATCGTGATTAGTCACTAATCTAATCTAGGAATTTGGGACGGGTCGTTACAACCTTCCCTCCTTAATTAATTTCGTCCTCAAAATTCCAACCGACCTAATCTAACCGTTCTTCCCTCATACACCAACTAACCAAAATAATACTTACTCGTCTGCACCCAGACGTACCACCAACACTCTCGTTACATTGACTACATTTGACCACGTCGAATGACAGTAGTCACACGTTTCGAATTGACCCCATTTGTCAAATCTACCCTTTTGCTGACATAAACAACTAGCCGGTTCCTTGCTCAATCTCTAACTATCCTGACGTCTACTTCCACCCGGAGTCATCAGACCTCACTAACTGATCCACGCTGACACCTCTGACAATCTGTCACCACTTGACAGTCGTCAGTCAGAAACTATCACCATACTTACCTGTGGTTATACTAACCACCAACTTACTCAACCATGAGTGAACACTAACAACCATTCACTCGATATGTGTGTAACTGGACCCATTAGAAACACTATGACCCAATGCACAGTATACAATGTCCAGTCCACGTCCTCGACAAATCCAATGGTATCGGAACTAATCCGACTACCAACACGCTCACCAACATACCTATGGTATGACCTATATACCGTCAATAAACATGACCAGTTTGCCCAGTATCGTACCTCGAACAACGTGCAAGGTACATACATCTATCCATCAACCAGACTACAACCACCTAGGTCATAGACTGGGACATCGCACGCCTCCTCCATCGATCCTGGCGCACTCTGGAAGCCCTGTTTGGGGAGTGACTTTTGGTTATCCCTTGTCTGACACCTCTTGTTGGACGGGAGCAGAGCACATTCCACGGTAATCCCGGGGGGATTGGGATGGGTCCTGTCAACTTGGTATCAGAGCAGAGTTGCTCTTTTTGTGCGCGCAGGTCGATTGTGTGATGTCTCTTTGGACTGCAGTTCGTTATCAACCTGATAGATAGCTTTTGGGTTTGAATAGTGAATAGAGTGTGATTGGTTCGATACGCCGTGTGTTAATGTGATTCGCCCAAGTGGGATTGTATATGATGAACTGGTAATGTGGGACCGTCGATTTGGGATCGGTCCTGACAAGTTGGTATCAGAGTGTGTTTTGCTCGTGGAGTACGCGCAGGTCGAGGATGTGATGTCTCTGAATTCTTAACAGCTCGTCATCAACCTAGTAGTTAGGGCATTAGTACGAGGATTCGGTAGAATCAAACCGTTGTTAGTGTAACGACCCGTCCCAGAAAGTAGGGCTAAGACAGTGGTTAAGATGAGATAGTGAGCTTAATCGGTGGTTAGTCGGTTACGCTTGGACCGTTAGGGTTGAATGACGATTTTGCCCCTGGTTCGGGCAAAAAGTTAATTTTTGTTCGGGCGGTCAAATGGACTTTGACCGATGACTGTGACGTAGTGTAGGATGTCACGAATCTGTAGACAGGTGGCATGCCCGATTCCGACATCCGAGGAGGAAGTTATGATGTTCGGAAGGTTGAGGGCATAACCGTAATTTGGCTAAACTAGGGGGAAAAGTTGACTTTTTGGACGATCGGGTTTTGGCACGTTGACCTAGGACTGTTAGATAGATCTCGTCGTCCTGAGTTCAACGACAGGCGGCACGTATTCATCGGACTTATGATGTGTGAGTTACGGGTCTAGAAAGGTAGTGGCACAATTGTAATTTTTGATTTAAAAGAAGGGCATTTTGGTCTTTTGTACTTGGGCCTGGTGCAACAGAGAGGGACAAATGGAGGGCTGAGATTGAGCCACTTGGGAGAGGAGATGGAAGATGGTGACACGTGGGGCTTGACTAGAGGATTCTAGGCGTGTGCACGGTCCCAATTATTTGGGCTGTGTTCGTGGGTGTTCGTAGAACAGAAACAGAGGGAGAGAGTTGGGAGAATTGGACGGCGATTGTGTGTGTGTTTGTGTGAATTGATGAGTGAGGAGTGACCAGAGATTGAGAGGGAGACAGTGAGAAGGTTGGGAGGTGAGGAATTAGTGTGTGTGCTAGGTGTGAGCTCAAGAGGAAATCAGAGAAAACAGGGAAGAAGTGGGAGATCGTGGTGGTGGTGTGGCCGTGTGTTGTTTAATTGGACTCGACAGGGAACACGGATGACTCTGTGGACCTGAGGGAGTGCGGTGGTGCGCACGGCGGCTCTCGACGGTAGGTAATTCCTTCTCCACGTGTAAGTGCTCTGTTTTGCCGTCTAGGTTCAGACGCCAAGTCTTGGCTTTGGGGGTTGAATCGAGGAGTCCAGTGAGGTCTAGGGGTAGGGTTCTAGTTATGTTCTGGTTGTGCAGTCGTGACGGGGGAGTGCACGTCGGAGTTCAGAACGATGGAGAGTACACGGCGTTCTCTGTTTTTCAGTTTGGGTTCAAACGTTAAGTCGTGGGTTTTGAGTACGAGTCGAGGGTTCTGGTCGGTCCTAGTTGATTTTTTAGGTCCTTAGGAACCTTATGGTGTCAAAGCAGTGAAGGGGAAGTGTGCGGGTGACCGGATTGAAAAACAGGGGTACGAGTGGTTTTGATTTCGAGCTTGAGAGGTCGTGTTGAAGTGTTTGGGATGGTGGACTGGATTACTGGGTAGAGGACGAAGTTAGGGGAAGAAAAAGGAAGGGAAATGGTGGACAGACGGCGGAGAACCGTTCTCGCCGGTTCGAGTTACAGGGACTGGTTCGAACCGGGTCGACCAGAGGTTGCTGGTGACACTGTAGCTGGCGCGTGAGGGCAACGCGCAGCCACTTTGGGTGGCGCGTGGGGGCGCGTGCGGCGGCGGTTGGGACAATAGTCAACATGTTTTTGGTCTAGATGTTGTGACGAGTCCATTGGAATTGGTTTCGGGTTAATCGGACGACGTTTTAGGATAGTTCCGCGAAGGTGAAGGTTTAGGGTACCGGTTCGTTACGTTTAGGACCCGGGGATTTTTGGGGAAAATTAGGTGGACCTTCGTAGATGTGTTAGTAACGTACTTCGGTGATTGTTGACAGGATCGGGACTTCCCGAGGAAGCTGAGGAACGTACGAGACGTTCAGGACGCGATTGAGGGCTCGGTACTGTGAGTGGACCCCTTCTCTAAACTCGAGCATGCATAACTGTTTTTCTATAATTGTTTTATGGTTTTACATGATTGTGGAATATGCTATGTTGGTTTTACTTAATTGCACGGTTTTCGATAAATAACGTAATTGGCACGTTTTACGAGGAATGTCGATTTCTGAGTAAAAGACCATGGTTTTGGGGTTTTCAAATGAGAACTGGTTTTGAATGGTTATAAAGGGATTTAGGAACGTGATTTCGATGATCATGATTTTCGGTTTTAGAATCAGATTTCGGAAAACGAGATTTGGTTTTAAAGTTGAAAAGTGGAGCTCCGGATTTGGATTCGGAATGACGGTTTTGGATGCCGGAAGGGCATCAGACCAGTGATTTCGGATTCGGGTTTCGATACAGATTTAGGAATGGTTTTCAAATGGTTTTGGATTGGATTTGCTGGATCTGGATATTGGGTTTAAAGACCCGGATTGTAACGACCCGTCCCAAATTCCTAGATTAGATTAGTGACTAATCACGATTAGTGACTAATCACGATTAGTGAGGCTAATCGGTGATTAGTTAGGCGAAATCGGACGAACGATGCGAAATGACCGTTTTGCCCTTGGGCGTGGGCAAAACGTTGACTTTTCATTCTGGCTGTCAAACAGACTTTGACCAATGACCGTGACGTAGTTCATGACGTTACGAGTTCATAGACAGGTGGCACGTTCAATTCCGACGTTCGAGGAGGAAGTTATGACGTTTAGAAGTTTAGGGGCATTTTAGTAATTTTGGTTAAAAAGGGTCAAAATGTTGACTTTTTGACCGGGATGTCCGATGGCCGAGGGCCAAAGTCTGTTACGTAGATAAGGACGATAGGAATCCGTAGACAGGCGGCACGTCGAATTCGGACGTTCGACGGCGAAGTTACGGTTCACGGAAGTTTCAGGATACTATTTACGGCGAAACGTTTTACGAGACAAAAAGTGCAGTTTTGTCTCTTGTGGGCCCATATATTTGTCCTGATGCCAATGGATGAGTGACAAGTGTCACCCATCCAATGGACACCATATTTCCTTCATGCACCGTGCAAACCATTCCATTTCTCCATTCAAACACACACACCCCTCCCATTACCCGATCTCACTTTCTCACCCAAACCATTCACCCTAAACCCATCCAATCTTCACCCATGACCAGGCAGAGGACCAGGGAGATTGAGGGAGCTGAGGTGGCCGGAATGGAGGCCTGAACCGCCGTCCACGACGGCGAGAGAAGGAGAAACCCGCAAGGTACCCGATTAGCCCATTTTAATCCATTTTCCATTTTTGACGTTTTGGATCGGTTTTAATGGTTTTAATGAATCAAATAGGTTGCTAGGATAGTTTTAGGAAGGTTTCTATGGTGGTTGGACGGTTGGGCAGCCGTGGGACGGTTTTGGAAATATTGAACCGTTTGGTTCAAAATCAAACCATAGGATTTAGGCGTTTTTAGGTTGTTTTAAGGATTAGAATAGATAGGAAACATGAAAATATGAATTATAGGATTGATTGGGGTTGAAATCGGACCAAAATGAGGAAGGAGGAACGCTGAACCGGTTCCGCCGGTTCAGCATAGTAACCGGTCCAAACTAGGAAAAAAAACCAGTTTTCTGAGGTAGGTGGTGATGAACAGTGTTTTCGACCTTCTAGGCGCCCGTGAGGGCACGTGGTCCATAATGTGGAAAAGTGTTCAACACGGGAAATCTTCTATTCGATGTAACGGACATTTTGGGACTGGTTTCGTGTCAATCGGACACCGTCTCGATATGTTTCGGGGCATCGGAAGGTTTAGGGTCGGTTTAAAAATAGTTAGAAAATCGGGAAAATTACGGGGCTTATGTAGGAGGTTAATTAAGTAGTTAGTAACCTTTAATTAAAATTTGGATAGGTTTGGGAGTCCCGGTGACGGTGATCGGCTCGGGGAGCCGTATGGCACACAAATCGAGGCGGTAGCTCGGACGGTCTGTGAGTGGACCTTGTTTTCTAAATTGGTGCATGCATAAATGTTTATTTTATGTTTTAATACATGTTTGATGATGCCATGGGTGCATCTGTATTCGGTTACGTATAGCCACGTATTTCGAGGTTTCGGCCCTATTCGGTGCCTATACGGGTCTGTATTTCTTTATCCTTCTAAATGAAATGGTTTTGGATTTCAAAAGGATAAACTCGGGTATGAGACCCATTTGGTTTTGTCTCGGGCATATGACGCTATTTACGACCTTCGGGTCTAAATCGTGGTCGCGACGGGTGCTATGTGCACGGCGATCAACGATACGACGCTTGCCTCCGGATTGGGATGTGTTCCTTCCGGAGAGGTCACGATGCACGATTCGTGCTCGGGCAGCCTGGGGAGGCTCGACTTCGGAGTGATGACGGTTCAAGATATCGATCGTTGATGAGTGCACCATGATCTTGTGGTGGTCGCGTCAGTTGATACGTTCACGGCGACATACCAGGATTGAGGGCGGTCCTGGATGGATGGTTGCATGCATCACTATGATCAGAGTCGTGACTGACCCTTAGATATCGGGCACGGTGCCCAGTTGAGTCATATGTTCGGGCACGAGACCCAGTTGTTTTACACTGATGATTTTGGGTCAGGGACCCTAGATAGATTTCCAAGTTCATGACGGTTTATGGGAACCGGCATGAACTCTGGAAATGTCATTCTGGTTCATGACGATTTATGGAAACCGGCATGAACCTTGGTTAATGGATGTTATGGATCATGACGGTTCAGGGGAACCGGGCATGAATGTTTATGTTATGTATATATATGTTCATATACCTTCCTTTACTTGTTCTTCTATCTCCTCCGGGGAGGGTCGTTGGCCTGGGTGGACCCCGGAGTAGTCACGGAGCACCGACTGAGTGGAGTCACCCCCCAGTTGGGTTCCTTACTCTCAGGAAGGCTATGATTACTATTACCTCGGGTAGGGTCAGTGGTCTGCGGACATTGATCTTGACTTTGAGAAGACTCGGATTGAGACATGGGTAGCACGCGCGTAGCTTTGGAAACCGTGATAGGATTGGTTGTGTGAATTATATGTATATATGATGTATGCTATATAAGATATATGATATGTGATATGCACAGGTTTTGGGCAGTGGCCCGTGTACGTGGTTTTACTATGGTTTGGGCTGAGTCCCGTATGGTCGTTTTCATTATGGTTCTTTCAATCTTGGTTTTCGGCTTAGTTCTCACATATGGTTTCTTTGGTTAAACGGTTTTCGAATGCATGCATGCTTTTTAGTGGAGGGTACAAATGTCTTCTTATGAAATGTTTTATAAACTCTTTATTTTTGTCCACTCAGAGCTTTTAATGTTTTGACTGCCCTTCAGGTTGACATCAGATTGCGGACTGTAGCAGAGACCGAGATATCACATACCTCCTCCGGATCCTGGCGTACTCTGATAGCCCAGGATGTAACGACCCGTCCCGAATATCGGGATTTAATAATATTTAACTGTGATTTACTAATCTGGGATTAGTTGGGCGATTTTGGACGAATGGTGCAAAATGACCGTTTTGCCCCTAGGTGTGGGCAAAACGTTGACTTTTATTTCGGATGGTCAAATGGACTTTGACCGATGACCGTGACGTAGTTCGGGACGTCACGAGTTCATAGACAGGTGGCACGTTCGATTCCGACGTTCGTGGTGAAAGTTATGATGTACGGAATTCCAGGGGCATTTTCGTAATTTGGACGAAAGAAGGGGAAATGTTGACTTTTTGACCGGGATGTCCGATGGCCGAGGGCCAAGGACCGTTACGGAGGTTTCGTCGACGCGAATCCAACGACAGGCGGCACGCCGAAATCGGACTTCGTACGAGGAAGTTATGGTCTGGAACGTGAAATCGGGGAAGTTACGTCTCGGTAACTGTGAGGATTATTTTATTCTGAATGGTGGTTGGAGGACACTTGGATGAGTGACAAGTGTCACTCATCCGACGGCCAGATTGGATCTTGATCCACTAATCATAAACTATATACTAAAAGCTTCCACTACATAATAATCTAGCATTTAATCCCTGCTTTTGATCTGAACCATCCATTCCACCCCCAGATTGCATCACAGCCGTCCATCTCATTTTCCCCCTTCCATTTCTGATCATTCCTCCCTCACCGTGGGCAACAAAATTGAGAGATTGGGTTCTGGCCATTGCCAATCTCTCTTCCACAATTGATTGCACTAAAGTTTAATTGGTGATTTGGGGAAGGTTTTGGCTGAGGGAGAGCACGGGGGACTGGGTAGGGAGGTGCAATTCGGGAACCAAAGTTTCGGGGAATTGGAGGGAATTTCGAATTGAAGTAGTTGGGCCGTGTCGATCAAAATGGGGATTAGCTGGAGTCTTCTGGGATCAAAACGTGAAGCTTTGCAGCAAAAACGACGGGAAACCATGTCGGATTGAGGGAGAACTGAGCTTCCATGGCAGCTCGATTTCGAGCTTGGGTTCAGTAAGTTTAAGGTGTGAATTCATCAAATTGTTTGTGCAGAAACATCCCTTACACTCTCACGATGCTTACTATATGATTTAATTTGGAAATCAGGGACGGAATCGGTGAACCCGATTTGGAAACCCGTCGAGGATCAATCGTGAGTCGTGGAGATTTATACCCTAAATTGTGTAATTCAATCTACAGAACTTACTTGGTGATTGATTACAAGGGATCAGTGAAAAGAACGGATGGATTTGATGTCGAATTGGGTGAAATTGGACCGGGTCTGTTCGCGGGTTTTTCAACCCGTTTTACAGACAAACGGGTGAGAGGGATGACTGTGCGGGTCACTGTAGCAGGCGCGTGGCTTTCACGCGCAGCCACTCACGGCGGCGCGTGACGGCGCGTGAGTGCGAATCCCGAGGTATGATCAACATGACTTTTATCCTATACATTGTAACGAACATTTTGGGATTGGTTTCGTGTCGATCGGACACCGTCTCGATATTATTCGGGATGTCCGAAGGTTTTAAATCCAATTTAAAAACACTTAAAAATTCGGGAAAATTACGGGACTTGAATAGGATGTTAATGATGAGGTTAGTGATCCTCTAAATTGATTTGAACAGGATTGGGAGTCCCGGTGATAGTGAGGTGGCCCGGGAAGGCCTATGGCAGGCGTATCGAGGCGCGCGGTTAAACGGTCTGTGAGTGGACATTGGTTTCATAAATTCGATGCATGCATAACTGTTTTATGATTGTTATAATTATGATTAAATGATTTACTTTGGATATCGGTGAATTTAAAATGATTTCACGCATTTCGAGGTGAATTACGTATTTGCACGTAAATCGAGATTTTCTGGATTTTCACCGATTTCCATAAATGTGGTTGGATATGATTTCATGAAACGGTTACGAACTTGAATAATGTAAAATCGGGCCAGGGGCCCAGTTGAACTATGAAATCGGGCCAGGGGCCCAGTTAACATGTGGATCGGGCCAGGGGCCCAGTTAACTTGTGAAATCGGGCCAGGGGCCCAGTTGATTTCTACATGTGATTGCGGGTCGGGGACCCTAAAATGGAATTGAATAAATGTTTCCTGGTTTACATTTTATATATGTTCACATGCTGGAATCTATAAATGGTTTTGCTGATATTTCGGTTATGGCACGTTTCACGGTATTTGGGCATGTGACCCGTTTGACGAAACGTAACGAATGGTTCGGATTTTATCTATGTATACCTATATGTTTTGCATGTGGATATCGATAAAATGTATTTAGTACTGCACTGTATAGATCCTTCCATATTATATTGTCTCCTCCGGCGAGGTACCCCGGAGAGGTCACGGACGTCTAGTACGTCCAGCGTCTATGACGCTAAGCATCGGGGATGCTGTACCCGAACGGGGTTCGGGGAATGAACTCGGAAATTGAGACCCGAGTGGCACGCGTAGCCTTGTGATTGTGACCTTATTGACGTCAGGGACGTCAGACATCAGGGATGTCGGATTGGAGTGTATAGTGCAGTGGCTAAAATAATGGTTATGGTTTATATGCCTTATGGATCATATTACTGGATTTATGAAATAACTCTTGGAATTACTTTTGGAAATTGAAACTATGCTTTGGTTTCCGGGCTAAGGCCCTAATGGTTATTTCTAAATAAATATGGGATTATTGGTTTTGGTGCATGCATATGATTTTACTGAGGGGCATAAATGTCTTATAAATGTTTTAAACAGACTTGTTTATTTTCGTCCACTCACAGCTTTTGTTTTCAATGCCCTTCAGGTTGATTCCGGATACGACTGCAGCAGAGACTGTTGCATCGCACACCTCCTCCATCGATCCTTACGCACTCTGGAAGCCCGTTTTGGGCAATGGCTATCGGTTATCCCTTGTCTGACGCCTCTTGTCAGACGGGAGCACGTCACATTCCATGGTAATCCCGGGGGGATTGGGATGGGTCGTGTCAAGTGGTATCAGAGCAGGTTTTGCTCTTTTGTGCGCGAAGGACGAGGGTGTGATGTCTCTTTGGGCTGCAGTTCCGTTGTCAACCTGATAGATAGTTTTGGTAGATTGGGTGTGTTTGGCCCGATACGCCGTGCATTGTTGCGATTCAACCCAAGTGGGGTTGTATACGATTAACTGGTAATGTGGGACCGTCGGTTCGGTCATGTGATGATGGATTGTTGTGCCACTCGGCACAGCTGGGTTCAGGGAACCCAATTGGAATAATGTTATGGAAATGCGAAACTCAGTTGAGTATTGGTCTAAGTTTTGGACCCTAGTAGTGTTGGCTAATGTTCGGGGTGTTGGTGCATCGGAGTTAGCCGATGACCTTCGTGGTGGAACCCACGTTGAATTGATGATTGGATTGGATTGGACGTCTATACGATGTCAGGACCGCGGGGTAGGTCAGGTTGTGGATTTTACTGCAGAAGGCAGTTGGGTTCGGTGGAACCCTAGGGTGTGATTTTGGAACCCTAATTTATAATTGATGGGCAGGAAAAGTGAACTTTAATTAAGAAATTGTGCTGCGACGTGCGGCTGAGGTCATGGATGACCATGTGGATGACTCTAGTGAGTCTAGTCTGGATTATGGGATTCGATCCACGGATGCGGTTATGAGATAAAATATGGAATCCCGTGTTGGATCGAATAGTAGTGTGATGTGTGGATGCGGATCTTGACAACGATGACTGTTGGTCGACAGTTGTGTCGAGATAACTGGCTATCGAGGGTAGTTAGTGTGGTTTTAATACTTGGGGACGTTCAGGGAACGTTCATTATCCTGGTGTGCCGATGGCAAAAATTGGAGGTACCCATAGTCGTGGGGAACGAGTGGTGTTACGGGATCGTCGTTCGGAATGAACGGAGATCCAGGGTAACAACCTTGCACACTGTGTGCTAGCATGGATGTTCGTGTGCTAGCATGGGTGTTCGTGTGCTATGTATGGATGTTGGTACCTATATGCCAATACTAGTATGGATGCCTGTGTGCTGATACTGGTATTGATGATGGTGCGTGGTGCTGGTACTAGCACTGGTGCTGGTACCGGTGTCGGTGATTGTGATGACGAGGAGCCACCATTTGGGGTGTGACTCTGTCATGATGGACAGATGATTGGTATCTGCGACTCAGTGGTGGTTGAGTCTTGGACTGGATGGGATCCAGTGGAGGTTGTGTCGTGTTGGGATAAGTCCTAACAGATATATGACGACAAGTGATGAACGGATAAAATGGTATGATTGAAACTTGGGGAATCTAGGGACGATGTTCCCTATGTCATGCGAGTTGGTGGATTTGGGGAGTTGTGGTCAACTCCGAGATTGGTAAGTTTGTGTACTGCTTATATCCCCTGAGAGTACAAGGAAATTATTGAAATTTGAAAAGTCGGGGAAACCATTCGTGGTGGTGATGTGGGATTTTGTGATTGTGAATCACTTGGAACCTGAGGATTGAACCTGTTTAGGTTGAGATGTGAGACGGAGGCAGTATGGTATGCACATTCAGGCAAAGTTGTGGATATTCCGTTCGGAATCGGGGTGTGTGCATACATGAGTATTGACGGACGTGAGGTCCGAGTAATGAATTGATTCTGGACACGTGGTGGTCCAAGGGAGGTATGGACGTGTGCAGTCCAGTGGTTGGACTTGACATCTCATTGGGAGCATGTCTGTTTCCAACCTGGTTGGAACTCCCGTGTCGGGGAGAGTTGTGATTGGGAGACGAGAGGAGTGCTCGTTTCCGCATCGGTGATTGGTATTCCGAAGTCTTTGGGGTTGACTTCATATTTTCCTGCCGTGGCAGACGATGATGGTTGTTACCAGTACGTTGAGCGTGTATTGGTAGGTGGACCCATGTATGGCTTGGGGTCATTGGACACAAGAAGTTGTGTATGATTTTGGATTTGGTGGTGAAATGCGTGGTCATCTTTCCACTAAGGGGAAATTTGACGATTGATTCATTGAGGGTGTAAGACCCAACGATCGGCTTTCAGATGGTTTGTTAGCTATGTGAGCATGTGTGAATCCTAGGTGGATCTGATTTGAGATGTTGTCGACTTTGATCGATGTGACGATCTAGGATCGTGATGTTACTTGTCGGGTGACGTAGCGATGGAGATGGTTTGTGATCTTGATGATCCAGATGGGTGGAGAGTTATCACTCTTACCTTGGTATGTGAGTCGTAAATGACGGGACTGAACTTCTTTTCGGAGTGAGTCCATATGGTTGTTACTCGGTTGAGTAGGTTTCCGATGTGGTCGGATTTTGTCAACCTTTGACGTGTGGATATTGGGATTGGCTTCCCTATGAAGTCAATCGAGTGTTTTGGAGAGGCAACCGATAGATTCGGTTACGTTACGTCCTGATGGACGTAAACGAGATTTTGGGTTTTGGAATCAAATTTCTGGGTGACGATTCAGGATTCGATTGCGAAGCTCGAAAATGGATTACTGGATTTGGGTGCGGAATGATTATTCCAATGCTAGCTTACAGAATAATGATTTCGGATTCGGATTGGGAAATGGATTAAAAATATGATGTTGGGTTCGGATTCGGGATTTCTTATGAAATTGCGGATTCGGATTCGGAATTGGAACTAGATGACGGGTGGAGTTCGTTTTGTCTCATGTTGGTTTGGGGCAAAGGTACTTCATTTTTTTTTGGAACGTGTTTGGCTATGACCTGGGTGGCTATAGTCAGATTGATGGATTGCGGTACGTACAGGGTACGTTGTACGAGGATTGATACTGGTTAGGCTGAGTGGTGCCTAATGGCGGTACGTGGGATGTACCAGTGGTGTGTAACTAATGTGTTGGTAATCGGACAGGTTCTCATATCATTTGTTTGGCTGTATTGTGGACTGGACATTGGATACTGTGCGCTGGGCAGAGTGATTATGTCAGGGTTCGGTGATTGTATGAGCAGGTGCTCTTAGCCATGGTTGGCTTATGGAACCCTAGTATTGAGATGTGTGTCACTGCTGGGCTGGTATTCAATGTGTTCCAGTTACACCACTTGATTGAGTAAGTTGGCGGTATACGTACACTCAGGATGAGTGAGTTGGTGGTCAGTAACCACGAGTAGCCTTGTGTGACTTGATCACACCGTGATTTCCCAGCGTTTTGGTTCGCTGAGGGAGTCGGCGATTATGGACATTGAGATTATTTTGTGTCGCAGGATTGGGCTTGCCCTGCGAATTGAGATCATGTGGTTGATCTTGCGCTACATCGAGATTGATGTAGTACATGGTGTTGTCACGGATAGACAGATGGTTGGGGCTTTACTAGGGTGGTAAAGCTTAGGGGTGACAGTTTGACTGGTGGTGTCAGCGCGGACTGACAAATGAGATTTGGTGACTCCCAACGGGAGCAAATGTAAGGATTTATTGGCAATGGAAGGGAACCGTCCAGCTGAAGGAGTCAGCTAAATGGTTAAGCGATTTTATCGCGAATCAGGTGATTATGTCCACTCGAGGTGGTCGAGTGTTGTTGATTGTGACGTATGACTGTGATGGGATGTCTGAGTACAGACGAGGCTGGTTTTGACCCAGTATGTGGGTGTACATGTGTACACAGATGTGTGGTCGAACTGTTTTCCACTCAGAGCTTTTAATGTTTTGACTGCCCTTCAGGTTGACATCAGATTGCGGACTGTAGCAGAGACCGAGATATCACATACCTCCTCCGGATCCTGGCGTACTCTGATAGCCCAGGATGTAACGACCCGTCCCGAATATCGGGATTTAATAATATTTAACTGTGATTTACTAATCTGGGATTAGTTGGGCGATTTTGGACGAATGGTGCAAAATGACCGTTTTGCCCCTAGGTGTGGGCAAAACGTTGACTTTTATTTCGGATGGTCAAATGGACTTTGACCGATGACCGTGACGTAGTTCGGGACGTCACGAGTTCATAGACAGGTGGCACGTTCGATTCCGACGTTCGTGGTGAAAGTTATGATGTACGGAAGTCCAGGGGCATTTTCGTAATTTGGACGAAAGAAGGGGAAATGTTGACTTTTTGACCGGGATGTCCGATGGCCGAGGGCCAAGGACCGTTACGGAGGTTTCGTCGACGCGAATCCAACGACAGGCGGCACGCCGAAATCGGACTTCGTACGAGGAAGTTATGGTCTGGAACGTGAAATCGGGGAAGTTACGTCTCGGTAACTGTGAGGATTATTTTATTCTGAATGGTGGTTGGAGGACACTTGGATGAGTGACAAGTGTCACTCATCCGACGGCCAGATTGGATCTTGATCCACTAATCATAAACTATATACTAAAAGCTTCCACTACATAATAATCTAGCATTTAATCCCTGCTTTTGATCTGAACCATCCATTCCACCCCCAGATTGCATCACAGCCGTCCATCTCATTTTCCCCCTTCCATTTCTGATCATTCCTCCCTCACCGTGGGCAACAAAATTGAGAGATTGGGTTCTGGCCATTGCCAATCTCTCTTCCACAATTGATTGCACTAAAGTTTAATTGGTGATTTGGGGAAGGTTTTGGCTGAGGGAGAGCACGGGGGACTGGGTAGGGAGGTGCAATTCGGGAACCAAAGTTTCGGGGAATTGGAGGGAATTTCGAATTGAAGTAGTTGGGCCGTGTCGATCAAAATGGGGATTAGCTGGAGTCTTCTGGGATCAAAACGTGAAGCTTTGCAGCAAAAACGACGGGAAACCATGTCGGATTGAGGGAGAACTGAGCTTCCATGGCAGCTCGATTTCGAGCTTGGGTTCAGTAAGTTTAAGGTGTGAATTCATCAAATTGTTTGTGCAGAAACATCCCTTACACTCTCACGATGCTTACTATATGATTTAATTTGGAAATCAGGGACGGAATCGGTGAACCCGATTTGGAAACCCGTCGAGGATCAATCGTGAGTCGTGGAGATTTATACCCTAAATTGTGTAATTCAATCTACAGAACTTACTTGGTGATTGATTACAAGGGATCAGTGAAAAGAACGGATGGATTTGATGTCGAATTGGGTGAAATTGGACCGGGTCTGTTCGCGGGTTTTTCAACCCGTTTTACAGACAAACGGGTGAGAGGGATGACTGTGCGGGTCACTGTAGCAGGCGCGTGGCTTTCACGCGCAGCCACTCACGGCGGCGCGTGACGGCGCGTGAGTGCGAATCCCGAGGTATGATCAACATGACTTTTATCCTATACATTGTAACGAACATTTTGGGATTGGTTTCGTGTCGATCGGACACCGTCTCGATATTATTCGGGATGTCCGAAGGTTTTAAATCCAATTTAAAAACACTTAAAAATTCGGGAAAATTACGGGACTTGAATAGGATGTTAATGATGAGGTTAGTGATCCTCTAAATTGATTTGAACAGGATTGGGAGTCCCGGTGATAGTGAGGTGGCCCGGGAAGGCCTATGGCAGGCGTATCGAGGCGCGCGGTTAAACGGTCTGTGAGTGGACATTGGTTTCATAAATTCGATGCATGCATAACTGTTTTATGATTGTTATAATTATGATTAAATGATTTACTTTGGATATCGGTGAATTTAAAATGATTTCACGCATTTCGAGGTGAATTACGTATTTGCACGTAAATCGAGATTTTCTGGATTTTCACCGATTTCCATAAATGTGGTTGGATATGATTTCATGAAACGGTTACGAACTTGAATAATGTAAAATCGGGCCAGGGGCCCAGTTGAACTATGAAATCGGGCCAGGGGCCCAGTTAACATGTGGATCGGGCCAGGGGCCCAGTTAACTTGTGAAATCGGGCCAGGGGCCCAGTTGATTTCTACATGTGATTGCGGGTCGGGGACCCTAAAATGGAATTGAATAAATGTTTCCTGGTTTACATTTTATATATGTTCACATGCTGGAATCTATAAATGGTTTTGCTGATATTTCGGTTATGGCACGTTTCACGGTATTTGGGCATGTGACCCGTTTGACGAAACGTAACGAATGGTTCGGATTTTATCTATGTATACCTATATGTTTTGCATGTGGATATCGATAAAATGTATTTAGTACTGCACTGTATAGATCCTTCCATATTATATTGTCTCCTCCGGCGAGGTACCCCGGAGAGGTCACGGACGTCTAGTACGTCCAGCGTCTATGACGCTAAGCATCGGGGATGCTGTACCCGAACGGGGTTCGGGGAATGAACTCGGAAATTGAGACCCGAGTGGCACGCGTAGCCTTGTGATTGTGACCTTATTGACGTCAGGGACGTCAGACATCAGGGATGTCGGATTGGAGTGTATAGTGCAGTGGCTAAAATAATGGTTATGGTTTATATGCCTTATGGATCATATTACTGGATTTATGAAATAACTCTTGGAATTACTTTTGGAAATTGAAACTATGCTTTGGTTTCCGGGCTAAGGCCCTAATGGTTATTTCTAAATAAATATGGGATTATTGGTTTTGGTGCATGCATATGATTTTACTGAGGGGCATAAATGTCTTATAAATGTTTTAAACAGACTTGTTTATTTTCGTCCACTCACAGCTTTTGTTTTCAATGCCCTTCAGGTTGATTCCGGATACGACTGCAGCAGAGACTGTTGCATCGCACACCTCCTCCATCGATCCTTACGCACTCTGGAAGCCCGTTTTGGGCAATGGCTATCGGTTATCCCTTGTCTGACGCCTCTTGTCAGACGGGAGCACGTCACATTCCATGGTAATCCCGGGGGGATTGGGATGGGTCGTGTCACAGGAGGGCAAAGGTCGGAAATATCCTTTGTCTGACACTTCGTGTCAGACGGGAGAAGGGTCATCCCGCACTAATCCCGAAGGGATTGGGATGGGTCTTGTCAGCGTGGTATCAGAGCATAGGATTGCGCATAGGATTGCTTGTCAGAGCGGGGTTGTCTCTATTCGAGTAACCGCGGAGCTCTTGGAGTATGTACATAGGTCGAGGATGTGATATCTCAATGGGCTACAATTCGTGATCAACCTGATAGTTGGGGTGCCGATACGATAGTTAGTAGGATTGTATCGTGGAATGTCTTGGTTCGGCACTGGATGTTGGGGTTGCCATAGTTCTGTCGTGGTTGACAGTATGGGACCCTACGGAAGGATGAACGTATTCGTACGTTAGATGGTGATCGTGAGACGGATAGTTGGGATCATCTTTCACAATGTCGTAGGATCGGTTCCGATGACTGGTGGGATGTTGTGGCCATCCGATGATCGAATTTGGTTGAGTTAGATGGATTTACTGCAGTCGGCAGTTGGCAGTCGGATTCGACGAATCCAAGTTGATTGACGGTAGGATTGGATTGACGTCTTTTCGATGTCAAGACCGCGGAGACGGTCAGATTGTGGATTGTACTGCAGCTGGTAGATTGCAGTTGGGTTTAGAGTGGCCCTAGGTGTGATCGTGGAACCCTACCTTGGGTGTATGGTTCGGAAATGTGAGTTGGCGAATGGTGTGACTTTGACGACTATTCGGATTTGGGGTTCGTTAGTCGGTCTTGTCATATCAGCTAGTGTTGGGACTGCACTTCGCAGTCGGGATTGTACTTATCAGTTAGACCGAGTTGGTTGTCGTGCTACTTAGTTGTGGGTTGGTGCAACTAAGGTTATGGATGACCTGGTAGACGACATTTGGTTAGTCGGGTTACGACTGGTAGAGTTTGATTTGGACAAGTTATCAGGGTTGGTACTTGTCGATGGAATCCCGGAGCGGGGATACAGAGTAGTTGGTAGGGGCGGTTGATTCCGTTGGATGCGAATCTCGGTAGCGATGCCTGGTAGGTAGGTCTGCACGAGTCTGTGGTAGGCGCTACTACCGAGAGTGGTTGTAGTTATGGTTATTGGGAATCGGGAACGTTCAGGGGACGTTTCCTTTTCTCGTGTGAGTTGTCAGGGTGACTGTGCCCCGAGTTGTTGGGTACGACGGAGGCAGAGTTTCTCCTATTCGAGCAGAGGTACGGGATCGTCGCTCGGTATGAGCAGAGATCTAGAGTTGTCTGATTGGCACACTTTGTGCTGATGCTGACAGGTGGTGTACTGGTACTAGTGCTGGTGCTGGTGCCGGTGATTGTGATGACGGTGAGTCACGAGTCAGGATGTGACTCCGTCGTGACGGGCATATGTTAGGTAGCTGTGGTCCCAGAGTGGTTCTCAGATAGAGTTAAATTGGTTAGGGGACACATGGTTGATGTCCAGGTATGTTGTTTCCAATCTAGTTGGAGCTTTGGAATCGCGAAAGTTTGTAATTGAGGTGACACGTGGAATGCGGGATTTCCGCATTGGCAATGGGTATGTCGAAGTCATTCGGGGTGACTTCTCAGGTTCTACCATGATTGATGATGGTAGATGAAGTTGATGATGTAGATGTTGTTGGTTGCCACTAGTACACCGGTCGTGTATTGGTTGGTGAACCCGAGATTTGTTTTGGGCCATCCGGAGAATTGAGTATATCGAAGTTGGATGACTGAGATTTCTCATTTTCTGCTTGGTGGCAGATGATGTTGATTACGTGACGTGGTGAGTGCATCGAGTTTTATTTGCATTCACGAAGGATGGATTTGTGTCATTGTCGTGTATCATTCTTGATTTTTCCTAGGTGGAATGAAAAGGATTGATACGAGGTAATCAGTGAGAACCCACAGTCTCGACGTGTTTCGTCGTTGACTGATCTTTTTAGATGTGGGAAACGGTTGTGGACTTTGGGCGTTGTGACGATCGATGATCGTGACGTTTATGGTTGGTTGACGTAGTGATAGATCTGGATCGTGATTTTGATGATCCAGATCGGTGGAGAGTTTATCGCTCATACTTGGATGTTTGAGTGGAGCATGTTGGGACTGAACTTCTTTTCGAGGTAAATCCCACATGGCTTACTACTCGCTTGAGTAGTTGTCCGATGAGTAGTTTTCCGACGTGGTCGGATTTGGTCAACTTAGATGTGTTGATGTTGGGTTTGGCTTCCCTATGAAGTCAATCGATTGTATAGGGTAATCGGTTGAGCATGTAACCGAGATGTTCGGTTTTGGTACGTCTCGGTAGACGTGAACGAGATTTCGAGTTTTGGAATCAGATTTCGGGATGACGATTCAGGATTTGATTTTGGAACTTGAAAGAGGATTTCTGGATTTGGGTTTTGGAATCGGATTCTGGGTGACGATTCAGGATTTGGTTCTAGAGCTTGACTGTGGATTTTCTTTTTATGGATTTGGGTTCGGAATGGTCATTCCTAATACTAGTCTATGGAATGATGGTTTCGGATTCGAAATTGGACATGATTATGGATATGATTTCTGGGTTTGGATTCGGGATTTCTTACAAAATTGCGGATTCAAATTCGGATTTGGAAATTGATGATGGGTTGGAGTTTCGATTTGTCTAATGCTGGATTGGACAAATGGACTCCATTATTGAAATGTGTTTGAATACCACCTAGGTCATCGTGTGGTCGTGTTATTGTTGTTATTGTTGTGGTTGTCGTGGTTGTAGTCTGGTTGATGGGTAGATGTATGTACCTTGTACGAAGTTCGAGGTACGATACCGGGCAGACATGTCGTGTCTGGTGACGGTATATAGGTTATACCAGTGGTACGTTGGTGAGCGTGTTGGTAGTCGGATTGGTTCTGACACCATCGGATTAGTTGGGGACGTGGACTGGACATTGGATACTGTGCATTGGGTCATAGTATTTCTGATGGGTCCAGTTACACACAGGTTGAGTGAAATGCTTGGTTAGTATACGTATACTCAGGTTGAGTGAGTTGGTGGTTAGTGTAACCATAAGTGAGTATAGTTTCAGTTTTTGATTGACGACTGTCACGTGGTGACAGTTTGTCGAAGGTGTCAACGTGGATCGTTGAGTGAGATTTGGTGACTCCCAGTGGGAGCACACGTCAGGATAGGTTGGTGATTGAGGAAGGAAGAAACCTTCGAGTTGTTTATGTCAGCGA
Organism: Prinsepia uniflora; assembly: GCA_032719365.1. NCBI lineage: Eukaryota > Viridiplantae > Streptophyta > Magnoliopsida > Rosales > Rosaceae > Prinsepia > Prinsepia uniflora. The sequence continues at coordinate 41,959,117 of CM064869.1, read as the reverse complement.
GAGAGTAGATTTGACAAATAGTGCCAATTCGGAACGTATGGCTACTGTCATTCGACGTGGTCGAGGGTAATCGATGTAGCGAGAGTGTTAGTGGTACGTCAGGTTGCAGACGAGTATCGTTCTGGTTAGTGGGTGTACGAGTGTACACGAGTTTCGAGGTCGATTCTACTTTCCACGGGGTGGATGTGGAATCACGATAGTTGAAGTTTCGAGAACGAAAATAAATTAAGGAGGGAAGAATGGCTAGAATTAGGTCGGTTGGAATTTCGAGGACGAAATTAATTAAGGAGGGAAGTCTGTAACGACCCATCTCAAATTCCTAGATTAGATTAGTAACTAATCATGATTAGTGAGGCTAATCGGTGATTAGTTAGGCGAAATCGAACGAACGATGCGAATGACCGTTTTGCCCTTGGGCGTGGGCAAAATGTTGACTTTTCATTCTGGCTGTCAAACAGACTTTGACCAATGACTGTGACGTAGTTCATGACGTCACGAGTTCATAGAGAGGTGGCACGTTCAATTCTGACGTTCGAGGAGGAAGTTATGACGTTCAGAAGTTTAGGGGCATTTTAGTAATTTTGGTTAAAAAGGGTCAAAATGTTGACTTTTTGACCGGGATGTCCGATGGCCGAGGGCCAAAGACTTACTAGATAAGGACGATAGGAATCCGTAGACAGGCGGCACGTCGAATTCGGACGTTCGACGGCGAAGTTACGGTTCACGGAAGTTTCGGGATACTATCTACGGCGAAATGTTTTACGAGACAAAAAATGCAGTTTTGTCTCTAGTGGGCCGATATATTTGTCCTGATTCCAATGGATGAGTGACAAGTGTCACCCATCCAATGGACACCATATTCCCTTCATGCACCGTGCAAACCATTCCATTTCTTCATTCAAACACACACACCCCTCCCATTACCCGATCTCACTTTCTCACCCAAACCATTCACCCAAAACCAATCCAATCTTCACCCATGACCAGGCAGAGGACCAGGGAGATTGAGGGAGCTGAGGTGGCCGGCCTAGAGGCCTGAACCGCCGCCCACGATGGCGAGAGAAGGAGAAACCCGCAAGGTACCCGATTAGCCCATTTTAATCCATTTTCCATTTTTGACGTTTTGGATCGGTTTTAATGAATCAAATAGGTTGCTAGGATAGTTTTAAGAAGGTTTCTATGGTGGTTGGATGGTTGGGCAGCCGTGGGACGGTTTTGGAAATATTGAACCGTTTGGTTCAAAATCAAACCATAGGATTTAGGCGTTTTTAGGTTGTTTTAAGGATTAGAATAGATAGGAAACATGAAAATAGGAATTATAGGATTGATTGGGGTTGAAATTGGACCAAAACGAGGAAGGAGAAACGCTGAACTAGTTCCGTCGGTTCAGCACAGTAACCGGTCCAAAACCAGGAAAAAAACCGGTTTTCTGAGGTAGGTGGTGATGAACAGTGTTTTCGACCTTCTAGGGGCCCGTGAGGGCATGTGGTCTATAATGTGGAAAAGTGTTCAACATGGGAAATCTTCTATTCGATGTAACGAACATTTTGGGACTGGTTTCGTGTCAATCGGACACCGTCTCGATAGGTTTCGGGGCATCGGAAGGTTTAGGGTCGGTTTAAAAATAGTTATAAAATCGGGAAAATTACGGAGCTTTGGTAGGAGGTTAATTAAGTAGTTAGTAACCTTCAATTAAAATTTGGACAGGTTTGGGAGTCCCGGTGACGGTGATCGGCTCGGGGAGCCGTATGGCACGCAAATCGAGGCGGCAGCTCGGACGGTCTGTGAGTGGACCTTGTTTTCTAAATTGGTGCATGCATAAATGTTTATTATATGTTTTAATACATGTTTGATGATGCCATGGGTGCATCTGTATGTGGTTACATATAGGCACGTATTTCGAGGTTTCGGCCCTATACGGTGCCTATACGGGTCTGTATTTCTTTATCGGTCTAAATGAAATGGTTTTGGATTTCAAAAGGATAAACTCGGGTATGAGACCCATTTGGTTTTGTCTCGGGCATATGACGCTATTTACGACCTTCGGGTCTAAATTGTGGTCGCGACGGGTGCTTTGTGCACGGCGATCAACGATACGAAACTCGCCTCCGGATTGGGATGTGTTCCTTCCGGAGAGGTCACGATGCACGATTCGTGGTCGGGCAGCCTGGGGAGGCTCAGTTGATACGTTCATGGCGACATACCAGGATTGAGGGCGGTCCTGGATGGATGGTTGCACGCATCACTATGATCGGAGTCGTGACTGACCCTTAGATATCGGGCACGGTGCCCAGTTGAGTCATATGTTCGGGCACGAGACCCAGTTGTTTTACACTGATGATTTTGGGTCAGGGACCCTAGATAGATTTCCAAGTTCATGACGGTTTATGGGAACCGGCATGAACTCTGGAAAGGTCATTCTGGTTCATGACGGTTTATGGGAACCGGCATGAACCTTGGTTAATGGATGTTATGGATCATGACGGTTCAGGGGAACCAGGCATGAAAGTTTATGTTATGTATATATATGTTCATGTACCTTCCTTTACTTGTTCTTCTATCTCCTCCAGGGAGGGTCGTTGGCCTGGGTGGACCCCGGAGTAGTCACGGAGCACCGACTGAGTGGAGTCACCCCCCAGTTGTGTTCCTTACTCTCAGGAAGGCTATGATTACTATTACCTCTGGTAACCTCTGGTAGGGTCAGTGGTCTGCGGACATTGATTTTGACTTTGAGAAGACTCGGATTGAGACCTGGGTAGCACGCTCGTAGCTTTGGAAACCGTGACAGGATTGGTTGTGTGAATTATATGTATATATGATGTATGCTATATGAGATATATGATATGTGATATGCACAGGTTTTGGGCAGTGGCCCGTGTACGTGGTTTTACTATGGTTTGGGCTGAGTCCCGTATAGTCGTTTTCATTATGGTTCTTTCAATCTTGGTTTTGGGCTTAGTTCCCACATATGGTTTCTTTGGTTAAACGGTTTTCGAATGCATGCATGCTTTTTAGTGGAGGGTACAAATGTCTTCTTATGAAATGTTTTATAAACTCTTTATTTTTGTCCACTCAGAGCTTTTAATGTTTTGACTGCCCTTCAGGTTGACATCAGATTGTGGACTGTAGCAGAGACCGAGATATCACATACCTCCTCCGGATCCTGGCGTACTCTGATAGCCCGGGAGGGCAAAGGTCGGAAATATCCCTTGTCTGACACTTCGTGTCAGACGGGAGCAGGGTCATCCTGCACTAATCCCGGGGGGATTGGGATGGGTCCTGTCACGGATATTGATTTGACGGGGGACGGGCCCGGATTGAGGTTAAAGACTTGGGAGTTTAAAGACTCGGATATATTGATATTTCCCGCGTAGGCATGTTGAGTTTAAAGACTCGGGAGTTTAAAGACTCGGATATTATTGAGGTCTGGATTGAGTATAAGGACTCGGGAGTTTAAAGACTCGGATAGGTCTAACAGGTTTGATCAGATGATTATGGCTTGGTACTTATGTTTTATGATACAGATTTTATGAAGTTTATGATATGATTTCTATAACTGACGATTCTGCAAATGTTTTTATGATGATCTTTACGTGATTTAATATTGTTTTTAGTAACTGGGTTATGCATGTGGGTTTCCAAAACGGAGGGCTAAAACCCTGGTTTTATTATGAAATGGTTTTCGGAACTTATTTTCTTATTTATGGTCCACTCACACCTTCTGTTTTTAACTTGCCCTCCAGGTAGTGGAGCTAGTGCTGGGTTCTGACGTCGAGGCATGGTCGGAGGCATAGAGTGACTCCGGAGTGTTTAGATTTTCCGTTGTGCATGTACATTGTTCATCGGTTTTCTTTCTTTTGTATTGGGTATTATGCTGTGTAAACTTTGACTTCGGGATGTTTAAATTTTCTCCTGCGTCTGACTATTTTGTTCGACACTTTTCGTGAGTTACTGTAGACTTTCTGTCGGGGTGTCAGACGGGAGCAGGATTTACCTCGATTTTTGGGGTGAAACCGGGGTGGGTCCGGACAAATTGGTATCAAAGCATAGGTTTGTCGTGTTTGTTGGGTTTGTGAGGTTGTGTTTAGGTTGTTTGACTGTTTCTATGCCTCTTTCAGCGTGCGATTGACGATGCCTCCGGGATGTAGACCCTCTCCACGACCTGAAGACGAAGCAGCAAGAGGGACATAGAGTGCTACGATTGAGCGAGCCCAGCGGCTCGGGGCTACTACTTTTAGTGGCGGGGCAGATCCTGAGGAAGCCCAGAGGTGGATTACGAGGCTTGAGCGGATCTTTGCAGTGATGCATTGCCCACTGAATGAGCGAGTGTTACTGGCTACGTTCTTACTGGACGGTGCGGCGTATGAGTGGTGGTATACCCTCGAGTTGTCTGGCTGGGATGCCCACATTGTGACCTGGGAGACGTTCCGGGAGAGGTTCTTAGATCAGTATTACTCTCGTTCTTTCCGAGATGCCAAGGAGGCTGAGTTTCTGCAGCACCAACAGTGACAGGACCCATCCCAATCCCTCCGGGATTAGTGCGGGATGACCCTGCTCCCGTCTGACACGAAGTGTCAGACAAGGGATACTTTCGTCATTTGCCCTCCCGGGCTATCAGAGTACGCCAGGATCCGGAGGAGGCATGTGATATCTCGGTCTCTGCTACAGTCCACATCCGATGTCAACCTGAAGGGCAGTCAAAACATTAAAAACTGTGAGTGGACAAAACAAAGAGTTTATAAAAACATTTAATAAGGAAGACATTTGTACCCTCCACTAAAAAGCATGCATGCATTCGAAAACCATTTATCCAAAACAACCATATGTGGGACTAAGCCCAAAGCAGATATAAACTAAGGTCGAAAGGACCACAATAAAAACGACCATACGGGTCACTGCCCAAATCCATAAAGGACTCGGCCCCAAACCATAAAGAAACCAAGTACACGAGCCACTGCTCAAATCCTGTGCACACCTGTACACACCACATATCATATATACATCACATACATATATATAAGTCACACAACCAATCCTGTCACGGTATCCAAAGCCACGCGCGCGCTACCCGGGTCTCAATCCGAGTCATCTCAAAGTCAAGATCAATGTCCGCAGACCACTGACCCTACCCGAGGTAATGGTAATCATAGCCTTCCTGAGAGTAAGGAACCCAACTGGGGGGTGACTCCACTCAGTCGGTGCTCCGTGACTACTCCGGGGTCCACCCAGGCCAACGACCCTCCCCGGAGGAGATAGTAGAACATGTAAAGGAAGGTAGACGAACATATATATACATAACATAAACATTCATGACCGGTTCCCATAAACCGTCATGTACCGTAATAACCAACAAGGGTTCATGCCGGTTCCCATAAACCGTCATGAACCATGATACCATATTAAGAGTTCATGCCGGTCCCCATAAACCGTCATGAACCGGGAAATCCATTTAAGGTTCCCTGACCTGAAATCAAAACCGTAAAGTGACTGGGTCTCGTACCCGAACATAGGACACCAACTGGGCACCGTGCCCGGAATCTGAGGTCATATGCCCGAGACAAAACCAAATGGGTCTCATACCCGAGTTTATCATTTTGAAATCCAAATTCAGTTCATTTAAATCAATAAAGAAATACAGACCCGTATAAGTACCGTATAAGGCCGAAACCTCGAAATACGTGCTTATACGTAACCACATACAAATGCACCCATGGCATCATCAAACAAGTAATAAAACATATAATAAACATTTATGCATGCACCAATTTAGAAAACAAGGTCCACTCACAGACTGTCCGAGCTGCCGCCTCGATTTGCGTGCCATACGGCTCCCCGAGCCGATCACCGTCACCGGGACTCCCAAACCTATCCAAATTAATTTAGAGGGTTACTAGCCCCTCACTAAAGCCCCGTAATTTTCCCGAACTTTTAACTATTTTTAATCCCGAACCTAAACCTTCGGATGCCCCGAAACATTTCGAGACGGTGTCCGATCGACACGAAACCAGTCCCAAAATGTTCGTTACATCGACTAGATGATTTCGTATGTTGAACACATCCCCAAAAACCCTAGCACGCGCCCACACGCTCCACTGGAAGTTGCCTGCGCGTGGGCCTCACGCGCCGCTACAGTGCCGTCGTCCTCCTTCGATCGAACCGGTCCGAACCGACCGGTCCGGTCCGTCCCCTGCAACTGGACCGGCGTAACCGGTCCAGGCCTCCTTCTCCCTCATTTTCGGTCCGATTTCCTCCATTCCAATTCCTAAATTCCTATTTCTTCATTTCCAATCTTGCCTAATCAAGAAACCTAGGAAAAACTACCCGAAACCCCTTGGTTCAAAATGGACCTCACGGTCCCTGTTTTTCCGATCATCCCACACGGCTGCTCAGCCGTCCCTAACCACCAAAACCTCACTAATCACCCCCTAGCAACTCAATGGACTCATTAAAATCATTAGAAATGAATCATAACATCAAAAATGTAAAAACGGATCAAAAGGGCCTCACCGTGAACCTCACGGGTTCTTGTCCCTCTCGCCGCCGTGGATGGCGGTTCCGGCCGCCCAGCCACCTCCTCAGTCCCCTCTTCCATCCCTGGTTGCTTGAATGAAGAATGGATGGGTTTTGGGTTGCACAGATGGAAGGAATGGGATCGGGAAAATAGTTGGAGGAAAATGGAAAACTCGATGCACGGTTGAGTGTTTTGGTGCATGAGTGGGTGAGGTTGGCCAGTGGATGGGTGACAAGTGTCACTCATCCATTGGGCCTCCATTAAATATCTGGGCCCACTAGAGACAAAACTGCACTTTTTGTCTCGTAAAACGTGCCGTCGTGAATAGTAATCGGGAACTTCCGTGAACCGTAACTTCGCCGTCGAACGTCCGAATTCGACGTGCCGCCTGTCTACGGATTCGTATCGTCCTTATCTACGTAACGGTCTTCGGCCCTCAGCCATCGGACCTCCCGATCAAAAAGTCAACTTTTGACCTCCTATTCACCCAAATTACCAAAATGCCCCTAAACTTCCGAACGTCATAACTTCCTCCTCGAACGTCGGAATTGAACGTGCCACCTGTCTATGAACTCGTGACGTCACGAACTACGTCACGGTCACCGGTCAAAGTCCATTTGACCGCCCGATTAAAAAGTCAACGTTTTGCCACCACCAGGGGCAAAACGGTCATTTCGCATCGTTCGTCCGATTTCGCTCTACTAATCACGGATTAGTCTCACTAATCGTGATTAGTCACTAATCTAATCATGGAATTTGGGACGGTTCGTTACAACCTTCCCTCCTTAATTAATTTCGTCCTCGAAATTCCAACCGACTCTAATCCAACCGTTCTTCCCTCCTTAATTAGTTTCATTCTCGAAACTCCAACTATCCTGATTCCACATCCAGCTCGTGGAAAGTAGAATCAACCTCAAAATACATGTACGCTAGTTCACCCACTAACCAGAACAATCCTTACTCGTCTGCAGCCAGACGTACCGCTAACATCCATGTCGTATCGACTACGTTCGACCACGTCGAATGACAGTAGTCATACGTTCTGAATTGACACTACCTGTCAAATCCACCAAGTCACTGACACAAACACTCGAAGGTTCCTTCCTCAATCACCCAACAATCCTGATGTCTACTCCCACCGGAAGTCATCAGACCTCATTGATCGACTCACGCTGACACCTTCGACAAACTGTCACCACTTGACAGTCGTCAGTCGCAAACTGATATGACCCACACTCGTGGTTACACTAACCACAAGCATTTCACTCGACCCGTGTGTAACTAGACCCATCAGAAATACCATGACCCAATGCACGGTATCCAATGTCTAGTTCACGACCTCGACTAATCCAGTGGTATCGGATCCAATCCGACTACCAACACGCTCTCCAAAGTACCACCGGTATCTCCTATATACCGTCACTAGGCACCACAAGTATGCCCAGTATTGTACCTCGAACAACGTACAAGGTACATACATCTACCCATCAATCAGCCTACAACCACCTAGGTTATAGTCAATCACGTTTCAATTATGGAGTTCATTCGTCCAATCCAGCATTAGACAAATCGAAACTCCAACCCATTATCTATTTCCAAATCTGAATCCGAATCCGCAATTTCGTAAGAAATCCCGAATCCAAGCCCAGAAATCATATCCATATCCATGTTCAAATTCAAATCCGAAATCATCATTCCGTAAACTAGTATTTGGAATAACCATTCCGAACCCAAATCCATAAAAGAAAATCTATAGTCAAGCTCTAGAATCAAATCCTGAATCGTCACCCAGAATCCGATTCCAAAACCCAAATACAGAAATCCTCTTTCAAGTTCCAAAATCAAATCCTGAATCGTCATCCAGAAATCTGATTCCAAAACCTGAAATATCCTTCTCGTCTACCGAGACGTATCAATCATGAACCTATCGGTTGTCTGCTCAACCGATTACTCCAACACCATCGATTGACTTCATAGGGAAGCCAATCACAACATCACACACAACACTAAGTCTGACAAAACCCGACTTCGTCAGACACCTACTCATCGGACAACTACGCAAGCGAGTAATAAGCCATATGGGATTTACATCCTCTACCACCATCAATTATGGTAGAACCTGAGAAGTCACCCAAACGACTTTGACATACCCAATACCAATGCGGAAAACCCGCATTCCTCTCGTCACCTCAATCGCAACCTCTCGCGATTTCGAAGTTCCAACCAGATTGGAAACAACATACCCGGACATCAACCACGTGTCCCCGTTAGACTGGTTATGGACACATGCCCATTTACGACCGTATATGTACATCCAAAAGGATGTCAATTCATCCTAATCTGATGTACCACTCGACTGAAAAGTCACAACAGCCCCCTGCTGTGATCTGCAGTCAAATCTCTGCAAACCACCATCTCTAACCAATCCTGACTAATTCTGACCAATTGGTCGCTAAACCCCGCGACAGAACGAGTCTGACCAACCGGTCACTAATCCGTCATGATAATACTCGATCCTCACTCCTCATCTACCGCTGGATCCTATCCAGTCCGTCACTACCCGTGATTCACTCCCGAACCACAGATACCAATCATAAGCCCATCACGTCGGAGTCACATTCTGACTCGTAACTCACCGTCATCACAATCACCGGCACCAGCACCAGCACTAGTACCAGTACACCACCTGTCAGCATCAGCACAAAGTGTGCCAATCAGACAACTCTGGATCTCCGCTCATACCGAACGATGATCCCGTACCTTTGCTCGAATAGGAGAAACTCTGCCTCCTTCGTACCCAACACCTCTGGGTATAGTTACCCTGACAACTCATAAGAGAAGAGGAAACGTCCCCCGTACGTCCCCGTCTCATTCTGCGATCGCACTCAACCGTAACCAAGTCGAATCCAGAATCACTACCCACACATATGCGTTATTCACGCACCTCGTACCATCGTCACGACAACCTGAGTCTACTCAACCAGATAAAATTCGACTACGTCTATCGATAGTAGCGTCTGCCAAAACCTCGGGCAGACCTAACGACTAGACATCCAGACTCCGCATCCAACGGAATCAACTGCCTGTACCAACTACTCTGTATCCCACTCAGGGATTTCATCGACAAGTACCAACCCTGGTAACCTGCCCAACCAAACTCTAACCAGTCGCAACTCGACTATCCCAAAGTCGTCTACCAGGTCACCCGCGACCTTAGTTGCACCAACCCACAACTGAAGTAGCACGACAACCAACTCGGTCTAACCGATACGTACAACCCTGACTGCGAAATGCAGTCCCAACACAAGCTGACATGACTAGACCGACTAACGAATCCAAATCCGAATAGTCGCCCAAGTCAAACCACCAGTCAACCCCCATTTCCGAACCATACACATACGGTAGGGTTCCACGATCACACCTAGAGTTCCCCTGAACCCAACTGCATAAGGCAGTAAAATCAACAACCTGACCGACCGCAGTAACTCCATCTAACTCAACTAATCCGACCATCGGATGGTCACAACACCAAATCAGTCGTCGAAATCGATCCTACGACATCGTGAAGACGATCCCAACTAACCGTCTCACGATCACACTCCAGAATACGAACACGTTAATCCTTCCGTAGGGTCCCACACTGTCAACCTTGACAGAACTATGGCAACCCCGGCCTCAAATGCCGAACCAAGGCATGCCAATCCTACTAACTATCGTACCGGCACCCCGACAATCAGGTTGACTACGAACTGCAGCCCCTTGAGATATCACATCCTCGACCTGCGTACATACTCCAAGAGCTACACGGTTGCTCGAAGAGAGACACCCCCGCTCTAAGAAGCATCCTATGAGCAATCCTATGCTCTGATACCACATTGACAGGACCCATCCCAATCCCTCCGGGATTAGTGCGGGATGACCCTGCTCCCGTCTGACACGAAGTGTCAGACAAGGGATACTTTCGTCATTTGCCCTCCCGGGCTATCAGAGTACGCCAGGATCCGGAGGAGGCATGTGATATCTCGGTCTCTGCTACAGTCCACATCCGATGTCAACCTGAAGGGCAGTCAAAACATTAAAAACTGTGAGTGGACAAAACAAAGAGTTTATAAAAACATTTAATAAGGAAGACATTTGTACCCTCCACTAAAAAACATGCATGCATTCGAAAACCATTTATCCAAAACAACCATATGTGGGACTAAGCCCAAAGCAGATATAAACTAAGGTCGAAAGGACCACAATAAAAACGACCATACGGGTCACTGCCCAAATCCATAACGGACTCAGCCCCAAACCATAAAGAAACCAAGTACACGAGCCACTGCTCAAATCCTGTGCACACCTGTACACACCACATATCATATATACATCACATACATATATATAAGTCACACAACCAATCCTGTCACGGTATCCAAAGCCACGCGCGCGCTACCCGGGTCTCAATCCGAGTCATCTCAAAGTCAAGATCAATGTCCGCAGACCACTGACCCTACCCGAGGTAATGGTAATCATAGCCTTCCTGAGAGTAAGGAACCCAACTGGGGGGTGACTCCACTCAGTCGGTGCTCCGTGACTACTCCGGGGTCCACCCAGGCCAACGACCCTCCCCGGAGGAGATAGTAGAACATGTAAAGGAAGGTAGACGAACATATATATACATAACATAAACATTCATGACCGGTTCCCATAAACCGTCATGTACCGTAATAACCAACAAGGGTTCATGCCGGTTCCCATAAACCGTCATGAACCATGATACCATATTAAGAGTTCATGCCGGTCCCCATAAACCGTCATGAACCGGGAAATCCATTTAAGGTTCCCTGACCTGAAATCAAAACCGTAAAGTGACTGGGTCTCGTACCCGAACATAGGACACCAACTGGGCACCGTGCCCGGAATCTGAGGTCATATGCCCGAGACAAAACCAAATGGGTCTCATACCCGAGTTTATCATTTTGAAATCCAAATTCAGTTCATTTAAATCAATAAAGAAATACAGACCCGTATAAGTACCGTATAAGGCCGAAACCTCGAAATACGTGCTTATACGTAACCACATACAAATGCACCCATGGCATCATCAAACAAGTAATAAAACATATAATAAACATTTATGCATGCACCAATTTAGAAAACAAGGTCCACTCACAGACCGTCCGAGCTGCCGCCTCGATTTGCGTGCCATACGGCTCCCCGAGCCGATCACCGTCACCGGGACTCCCAAACCTGTCCAAATTAATTTAGAGGGTTACTAGCCCCTCACTAAAGCCCCGTAATTTTCCCGAACTTTTAACTATTTTTAATCCCGAACCTAAACCTTCGGATGCCCCGAAACATTTCGAGACGGTGTCCGATCGACACGAAACCAGTCCCAAAATGTTCGTTACATCGACTAGATGATTTCGTATGTTGAACACATCCCCAAAAACCCTAGCACGCGCCCACACGCGCCACTGGAAGTTGCCTGCGCGTGGGCCTCACGCGCCGCTACAGTGCCGTCGTCCTCCTTCGATCGAACCGGTCCGAACCGACCGGTCCGGTCCGTCCCCTGCAACTGGACCGGCGTAACCGGTCCAGGCCTCCTTCTCCCTCATTTTCGGTCCGATTTCCTCCATTCCAATTCCTAAATTCCTATTTCTTCATTTCCAATCTTGCCTAATCAAGAAACCTAGGAAAAACTACCCGAAACCCCTTGGTTCAAAATGGACCTCACGGTCCCTGTTTTTCCGATCATCCCACACGGCTGCTCAGCCGTCCCTAACCACCAAAACCTCACTAATCACCCCCTAGCAACTCAATGGACTCATTAAAATCATTAGAAATGAATCATAACATCAAAAATGTAAAAACGGATCAAAAGGGCCTCACCGTGAACCTCACGGGTTCTTGTCCCTCTCGCCGTCGTGGATGGCGGTTCCGGCCGCCCAGCCACCTCCTCAGTCCCCTCTTCCATCCCTGGTTGCTTGAATGAAGAATGGATGGGTTTTGGGTTGCACAGATGGAAGGAATGGGATCGGGAAAATAGTTGGAGGAAAATGGAAAACTCGATGCACGGTTGAGTGTTTTGGTGCATGAGTGGGTGAGGTTGGCCAGTGGATGGGTGACAAGTGTCACTCATCCATTGGGCCTCCATTAAATATCTGGGCCCACTAGAGACAAAACTGCACTTTTTGTCTCGTAAAACGTGCCATCGTGAATAGTAATCGGGAACTTCCGTGAACCGTAACTTCGTCGTCGAACGTCCGAATTCGACGTGCCGCCTGTCTACGGATTCGTATCGTCCTTATCTACGTAACGGTCTTCGGCCCTCGGCCATCGGACCTCCCGATCAAAAAGTCAACTTTTGACCTCCTATTCACCCAAATTACCAAAATGCCCCTAAACTTCCGAACGTCATAACTTCCTCCTCGAACGTCGGAATTGAACGTGCCACCTGTCTATGAACTCGTGACGTCACGAACTACGTCACGGTCACCGGTCAAAGTCCATTTGACCGCCCGATTAAAAAGTCAACGTTTTGCCACCACCAAGGGCAAAACGGTCATTTCGCATCGTTCGTCCGATTTCGCTCTACTAATCACGGATTAGTCTCACTAATCGTGATTAGTCACTAATCTAATCATGGAATTTGGGACGGGTCGTTACAAACAGGGTAGTCTGAGTGTGGCTGAGTACGAACAGAAGTTTCAGATGTTGTCCCGGTTTGCTCCTGCGTTTGTGGCTACTGAAGCCGAGAAGTGCCGTAGGTTTGAGTTGGGCCTGCGAGGTGAGATTCGAGCCATAGTGATGGCTAGAACATTTACTACCCTCCGAGAGTTGTCCGATGCTGCGGTGAGGGTTGAGGCTAGCTTGCCAGTGCGACGCCGGGAGCCATCTTTTCTGGGGGCTTCGAATTAGAGGACACGGAAGAGAGGTAACTTCAGTGGAGCATTGTCGTCGGGCAATGATCGTTTCGGTAGTGGAGCATCGTCGTCGGGCGATGATCGTTTTGGTAGACCTGGTAGTTTCCAGAGTTCAGGATTCCGTGGTTACCGAGCACAGCCGACTCCACAAGCTAGTACGACGTCTGTTGCGTCGACAAGGAGACTGAGTGGTGGACCAGGTCGGGATGTTTGTTTCTACTCCGGAGAGCGAGGTCACTTCCGACGTGAGTGTCCACTGTTACCATAGGAAGGTGGTGTAGGTCGAGGAGCGGCGGAGCCCGGACAGAGTACAGCGTCAGAGACAGCGGGCACGAGAGGAGGTGGTGGTGCCACTAGTAGTTCGAGGGGACGTGGTAGATCTTCAGGACCCCAGGCCCGAGTGTTTGCGATGACTCAGCAGGAGGTTCAGAGAAGGACCAGGTGCGGGGACAGGTATTTTTACTATCCTTGGTTGTGTTGTACCTATCTTGTTGTTGGATTCCGGGGGAGAGTCTAGGATTTTCCCTAAGTGACCTGGAGTGTTACGGTGAGTTCCGTTGAAGGATGACGGAAGAAACAGGAAAGGAGTGACTATAACTGATCGATATGAGGGTATTGAAGGAGAGAACCCACAATCTAGAGTTGCCTTTAGGATTTTGTAGATTTATCCGACAAGTGGTCGAAGTAGCAGTCGAGGGGCGTAAGGGAGTGAGCCAGTAGGTCGGAGTTCCTGTTTGGACTAGATTGTTCTGGGTTAGGAATCAAGTTGGGTTCCGGGAAATGAGGTTGTAGTACGTGAGGAGATGATAGACAGGGAACCCAGAAACTACCTGTGGAATTTCGAGGACGAAATTGTTTTTAGGAGGGTAGGTTGTAACGACCCGTCCTAGAAAGTAGGGCTAAGACAGTGGTTAAGATGAGATAGTGAGCTTAATCGGTGGTTAGTCGGTTACGCTTGGACCGTTAGGGTAGAATGACGATTTTGCCCCTAGTTCGGGTAAAAAGTTGACTTTTAGTTCGGGCGGTCAAATGGACTTTGACCAATGACTGTGACGTAGTTTAGGACGTCACGAATCCGTAGACAGGTGGCATGCCCGATTCCGACATCCGAGGAGGAAGTTATGATGTTCGGAAGGTTGAGGGCATAACCGTAATTTGGCTAAACTAGGGGGAAAAGTTTACTTTTTGGACGATCAGGTTTTGGCACGTTGACCTAGGACTGTTAGGTAGATCTCGTCGTCCTGAGTTCAACGACAGGCGGCACGTATTCATCGGACTTACGATGTGTGAGTTACGGGTCTAGAAAGGTAGTGGCACAATTGTAATTTTTGATTTAAAAGAAGGGCATTTTGGTCCTTTGTACTTGGGCCTGGTGCAACAGAGAGGGACAAATGGAGGGCTGAGATTGAGCCACTTGGGAGAGGAGATGGAAGATGGTGACACGTGGGGCTTGACTAGAGGATTCTAGGCGTGTGCACGGTCCCAATTATTTGGGATGTGTTCGTGGGTGTTCGAAGAACAGAAACAGAGGGAGAGTGTAACGACCCGTCCCGAATATCGGGATTTAATAATATTTAATTGTGATTTACTAATCTGGGATTAGTTGGGCGATTTCGGACGAATTGTGCAAAATGACCGTTTTGCCCCTGGGTGTGGGCAAAATGTTGACTTTTATTTCGGATGGTCAAATGGACTTTGACCGATGACCGTGACGTAGTTCGAGACGTCACGAGTTCATAGACAGGTGGCACGTTCGATTCCGACATTCGCAGAGAAAGTTATGAGGTTCGGTAGTTGAGGGGTATTTTGGTAATTTGGCTTATTAGGGGCCAAATGTTGACTTTTTGACCGGGATGTCCGATGGCCGAGGGCCAAGGACCGTTACGTAGGTTTCGTCGATACGAATCCAACGACAGGCGGCATGCCGAAATCGGAGATTCGACGACGAAGTTATGGTCAAGGAAACGAATTTACGAACCGAGGCTCCGATTAAAATAATAATATATTAATGAACAGTACCCGGTGACTGAACACACTTGGATGAGTGACAAGTGTCACTCATCCCTTAATTTGGGGCTTAAGACCAGGATCCATGTTTTGAGGGAACATTATGATTGTGTTTTATTAATTAATTATGTTTAATTATTGTTTAATTTCCATTAACCCTCTCTGATTTCTTGGCCGTGTACAACCAAATACCATTTCCTTCCCACCTTCATTCCTCTTCCAATTCTGAAACTGAGAGTGTGAGATTGGAGAGAATTCAGAGACTAACTCAACTGGGATTACACGGGGGACTGTTCGGGTGAGGGAGACAGAGAAATCGAAAAATTGATTTTTGGGAGGGAAATTCGAAATGGATGTTTTGAGCCGTGAGGATCGAAATTGATGATTCAATTCGACTTCTGGGATCAAAACGAACATCTTTGCTTCAAGAACGAAGAGAAACCATGGCGGATTGAGGAAGAACTGAGCTTCCATGGCAGCTCAAAGTCGAGCTTGTGTTCAGTGGGTTTGAGGTAAGTAATTCTCAAATTGACCTTGTAGAAATGTCCCTTACACTCTCACGATGCTAACTGAATGAATTAATTTGGAAAACAGGGACGATATCGTGAAACCCGATTTGAAAACCCGTCGAGGATCGATCGAGAGTCGTGAGGATTTAGACCATGATTTGTGTAATTCGATTTACAGAACTTAAATGGTGATTGATTACAAGGGATCAGTTGAAAGAACGGATTGATTTGATGTTGAATTGGGTGAGATTGAACCGGGTCCTATCGCGGGTTTTTCAACCCGTTTACCAGAGAAACGGGCGAGGATGGTGACTGTAGCAGTCACTGTAGCAGGCGCGTGGCTTTCGCGCGCAGCCACTCACGGCGACGCGTGACGGCACGTGGGCACGAATCTCGAGGTGAGGTCAACATGACTTCTGTCCTATTTAATGTAACGAACATTTTGGAATTGGTTTCGTGTCGATCGGACACCGTTTCGTTATTGTTCGGGATGTCCGAAGGTTTTAAATCCAGTTTAAAAATACTTAAAAATTCGGGAAAATTACGGGACTTGAATAGGATGTTAATGGTGAGGTTAGTAATCCTCTAATGTGATTTGAACAGGATTGGGAGTCCCGGTGATAGTGGTGTGGCCCGGGAAGGCCTATGGCACGCGTATCGAGGCGCTCGGTTAAACGGTCTGTGAGTGGACATTGGTTTCATAAATTCGATGCATGCATAACTGTTTTATGATTGTTATAATTATGATTAAATGATTTACTTTGGATATCGGTGAATTTAAAATGATTTCACGCATTTCGAGGTGAATTACGTATTTGCACGTAAACCGAGATTTTCTGGATTTTCACCGATTTCCATAAATGTGGTTGGATATGATTTCATGAAACGGTTACGAACTTGAATAATGTAAAATCGGGCCAGGGGCCCA
The DNA here is from genome assembly GCA_032719365.1 of Prinsepia uniflora. Lineage (NCBI taxonomy): Eukaryota > Viridiplantae > Streptophyta > Magnoliopsida > Rosales > Rosaceae > Prinsepia > Prinsepia uniflora. The sequence continues at coordinate 41,942,251 of CM064869.1, read as the reverse complement.
GTTGAACTATGAAATCGGGCCAGGGGCCCAGTTAACATGTGGATCGGGCCAGGGGCCCAGTTAACTTGTGAAATCGGGCCAGGGGCCCAGTTGATTTCTACATGTGATTGCGGGTCGGGGACCCTAAAATGGAATTGAATAAATGTTTTCTGGTTTACATTTTATATATGTTCACATGCTGGAATCTATAAATGGTTTTGATGATATTTCGGTTATGGCACGTTTCACGGTATTTGGGCATGAGACCCGTTTGATGAAACGTAACGTATGGTTCGGATTTTATCTATGTATACCTATATGTTTTGCATGTGGATATCTATAAAATGTATTTGGTACTGCACTGTATAGATCCTTCCATATTATATTGTCTCCTCCGGATGAGGTACCCCGGAGAGGTCACGGACGTCTAGTACGTCCAGCGTCTATGACGCTAAGCATCGGGGATGCTGTACCCGAACGGGGTTCGGGGATTGAACTCGGAAATTGAGACCCGAGTGGCACGCGTAGCCTTGTGATTGTGACCTTATTGACGTCAGGGACGTCAGACATCAGGGATGTCGGATTGGAGTGTATAGTGCAGTGGCTAAAATAATGGTTATGGTTTATATGCCTTATGGTTCATATTACTGGATTTATGAAATAACTCTTGGGTTTACTTTTGGAAATTGAAACTATGCTTTGGTTTCCGGGCTAAGGCCCTATTGGTTATTTCTAAATAAATATGGGATTATTGGTTTTGGTGCATGCATATGATTTTACTGAGGGGCATAAATGTCTTATAAATGTTTTAAACAGACTTGTTTATTTTCGTCCACTCACAGCTTTGTTTTCAATGCCCTTCAGGTTGATTCCGGATACGACTGCAGCAGAGACTTGAGCATCGCACACCTCCTCCATCGATCCTTACGCACTCTGGAAGCCCGTTTGGGCAATGGCAATCGGTTATCCCTTGTCTGGCGCCTCTTGTCAGACGGGAGCACGTCACATTCCATGGTAATCCCGGGGGGATTGGGATGGGTCGTGTCAAGTGGTATCAGAGCAGGTTTTGCTCTTTTGTGCGCGAAGGACGAGGGTGTGATGTCTCTTTGGGCTGCTGTTCCGTTGTCAACCTGATAGATAGTTTTGGTAGATTGGGTGTGTTTGGCCCGATACGCCGTGCATTGTTGCGATTCAACCCAGGTGGGGTTGTATACGATTAACTGGTAATGTGGGACCGTCGGTTCGGTCATGTGATGATGGATTGTTGTGCCACTGGGCACAGCTAGGTTCAGGGAACCCCATTTGAATAATGTATTGGAAATGCGAAACTCAGTTGAGTATTGGTCTAAGTTTTGGATTCTAGTAGTGTTGGCTAGTGTACGGGGGTTGGTGCATCGGAGTTAGCCGATGACCTTCGTGGTGGAACCCACGATGGAACCCACGTTGAGTTGACGATTGGATTGGATTGGACGTCTATATGATGTCAGGACCGCTGGGTCGGTCAGGTTGTGGATTTTACTGCAAAAGGCAGTTGGGTTCGGTGGAACCCTAGGGTGTGATTTTGGAACCCTAAATTATAATTGATGGACCGGAAGGTGAACTTCAAGTGAGAACTTGTGCTGCGACGTGCGGCTAAGGTCGTGGATGACCATGGGGATGATTCTATTGAGTCTAGTCAGGATTATGGGATTCGATCCACGGATGCGGTTATGAGATAAAATATGGAATCCCGTGTTGGATCGAATACTAGTGTGAGGTGTGGTTACGGATCTTGACAACGATGACTGTTGGTCGACAGTTGTGTCGAGATGACTGGTTATCGAGGGTATTTAGCGTGGTTTTAATACTTGGGGATGTTCAGGGAACGTCCATTATCCTGATGTGCCAGTGGTCAAATTGGAGGTACCCATAGTCGTGGGGTACGAGTGGTGTTACGGGATCGTCGTTCGTAATGAACGGAGATCCAGGGTAACAACCTTGCACACTGTGTGCTAGCATGGATGTTCGTGTGCTAGCATGGGTGTTCGTGTGCTATGTATGGATGTTGGTATGGTGATACCGTTCTGCCAATACTCGTATGGATGATGGTGCGTTGGTGCTGGTGACAGTAATTGTGATGACGATGAGCCACCAGTTGGGGTGTGACTCTGTCATGATGAACAGATGATTGGTATCTGCGACTCAGTGGTGGTTGAGTCTTGGACTGGATGGGTTCCAGTGGAGGTTGTGATGTGTTGGGATAAGTCCTAACAGATTTATGATGACAAGTGATGAACGGATAAAATGGTATGATTGAAATTTGGGGAAATCTCGGGATGCTGTTCCCTACGTCGTGAGAATTGATGGATTTGGGGAGTTGTGGTCAACTCCGAGATTGGTAAGTTTGTGTACTGCTTATATCCCCTGAGAGTACAAGGAAATTATTGAAATTGGAAAAGTCGAGGAAACCATTCGTGGTATTGATGTGGGATTTTGTGATTGTGAATCACTTGGAACCTGAGGATTGAACCTGTTTAGGTTGTGATGTGAGACGAAGGCAGTTTGGTATGCACATCCAGGCAGAGTTGTGGATTCCCGTTCGGAATCGGGGTGTGTGCATACATGATTGTTGACGGACGTGAGGTCCGAGTAATGAATTGATTTTGGACACGTGGTGGTCCAAGTAAGTATGGACATGGGCAGTCCAGTGGTTGGACTTGACATCTCATTGGGAGCATGTCTGTTTCCAACATGGTTGGAACTCTCGATCCGGGGAGAGTTGTGATTGGGAGACGAGAGGAGTGCTCGTTTCCGCATCGGTGATTGGTGTTCCGAAGTCATTGGGGTTGACTTCATATTTTCCTGCCGTGGCAGATGATGATTGTTGCTACCAGTACGTTGAGCGTGTATTGGTAGGTGGACCCAGGTTTGGCCTTGGGTCATTGGACACAAGAAGTTTTGTATGATTTTGGATTTGGTGGTGTTATGCGTGGTCATCTTTCCACCAAGAGAATTTGGCGAAGGATTCAATTGAGGGTGTAAGACCCTACGATCAGCTTTCAGATGGATTGTTAACTACGTGGGCATGTGTGGATCCTAGGTGGATCTGATTTGCGATGTTGTCGACTTTGGTCGATGTGACGATCTAGGATCGTGATATTACTTGTCGGGTGACGTAACGATGGATATGGATTGTGATCTTGATGATCCAGATGGGTGGAGAGTTTATCACTCCTACCTTGGTATGTGAGTCGTAGATGACGGGACTGAACTTCTTTTCGGAGTGAAGTCCATATGGCTTGTTACTCGGTTGAGTAGGTTTCCGATGTGATCGGATTTTGTCAACCTTTGACGTGTGAATATTGGGATTGGCTTCCCTATGAAGTCAATCGAGTGTTTCGGACAGGCAACCGATAGGTTCGGTTTTGTTACGTCTTGGTGGACGTAAACGAGATTTTGGGTTTTGGAATCGAATTTCTGAGTGACGATTCAGGATTCGATTGCGAAGCTCGAAAATGGATTACTGGATTTGGGTGCGGAATGGTTATTCCAATGCTAGCTTACGGAATAATGATTTCGAATTCGGATTTGGACATGGATTAAAAATGTGTTGTTGGGTTCGGATTCGGGATTTCTTACGAAATTGCGGATTCGGATTCAGAATTGGAACGAGATGACGGGTGGAGTTCGCTTTGTCTCATGTTAGGTTGGACAAAGGTACTTCATTACTAGTACGTGTTTGGCTATGACCTGGGTGGCTATAGTCAAATTGATGGATTGTGATACGTACAGGGTACGTTATACGAGGATTGTTACGGGTTAGGCTGAGTGGTGCCTAATGGCGGTACATGGGATGTACCAGTGGTGTGTAACTAACGTGTTGGTAATCGGATTGGTTCTGATATCATTTGTTTGGCTATATTGTGGACTGGACATTGGATACTGTGCGCTGGGCAGATTGATCTTGTCGGGTTCAGTGATTGTATGAGCAGGTGCTCTTAGCCATGGTTGGCTTGTGAAACCCTAGTATTAAGATGTGTGTTCACTGCTGGGCTGGTATTCAATGTGTTCCAGTTGCACCAGTTGTTTGGATTAATTGACGGTATACGTACACTCAGGATGAGTGAATTTGTGGTTTGAGTAACCACGAGTAGCCTCGTGTGATTTTATCACACCGTGATTTCCCAGCGTTTTGGTTCGCTGAGGGAGTCGGCGATTATGGACATTGAGAGTATTTTGTGTCGCAGGATTGGGTTTGCCCTGCGAATGGTGATCATGTGGTTGATCTTACGCTACATCGAGGGTGATGTAGTACGTGGTGTTGTCACGGACGGACAGATGGTTGGAGCCTTACCAGGGTGGTAAGTTTTGTGATGACAGTTGACTGATGGTGTCAGCGTGGACTGACAAATGAGATTTGGTGACTCCCAACGGGAGCAAATGTAAGGATTTATTGATAATGGAAAGGAACCATCTAGCTGAAGGAGTCAGCTAAATGGTTAGGCGATTTTATCGCGGATTAGGTGATCATTTTCACTCGAGGTGGTCGAGTGTCGTTGATTATGACGTATGACTGTGATGGGATGTCTGGGTACAGACGAGACTGATGTTGTTCCAGTAAGTGGGTGTACAGGTGTACACAGATGTGAGGTCGAAATGTTTTCCACAAGGTGGTTGTGGAATAAGGCAATTGGTAATTTCGAGGACGAAATTCTTTAAGGAGGGAAGGTTGTAACGACCCGTCCCGAATATCGGGATTTAATAATATTTAATTGTGATTTACTAATCTGGGATTAGTTGGGCGATTTCGGACGAATTGTGCAAAATGACCGTTTTGCCCCTGGGTGTGGGCAAAATGTTGACTTTTATTTCGGATGGTCAAATGGACTTTGACCGATGACCGTGACGTAGTTCGGGACGTCACGAGTTCATAGACAGGTGGCACGTTCGATTCCGACATTCGCAGAGAAAGTTATGAGGTTCGGTAGTTGAGGGGTATTTTGGTAATTTGGCTTATTAGGGGCCAAATGTTGACTTTTTGACCGGGATGTCCGATGGCCGAGGGCCAAGGACCGTTACGTAGGTTTCGTCGATACGAATCCAACGACAGGCGGCATGCCGAAATCGGAGATTCGACGACGAAGTTATGGTCAAGGAAACGAATTTACGAACCGAGGCTCCGATTAAAATAATAATATATTAATGAACAGTACCCGGTGACTGAACACACTTGGATGAGTGACAAGTGTCACTCATCCCTTAATTTGGGGCTTAAGACCAGGATCCATGTTTTGAGGGAACATTATGATTGTGTTTTATTAATTAATTATGTTTAATTATTGTTTAATTTCCATTAACCCTCTCTGATTTCTTGGCCGTGTACAACCAAATACCATTTCCTTCCCACCTTCATTCCTCTTCCAATTCTGAAACTGAGAGTGTGAGATTGGAGAGAATTCAGAGACTAACTCAACTGGGATTACACGGGGGACTGTTCGGGTGAGGGAGACAGAGAAATCGAAAAATTGATTTTTGGGAGGGAAATTCGAAATGGATGTTTTGAGCCGTGAGGATCGAAATTGATGATTCAATTCGACTTCTGGGATCAAAACGAACATCTTTGCTTCAAGAACGAAGAGAAACCATGGCGGATTGAGGAAGAACTGAGCTTCCATGGCAGCTCAAAGTCGAGCTTGTGTTCAGTGGGTTTGAGGTAAGTAATTCTCAAATTGACCTTGTAGAAATGTCCCTTACACTCTCACGATGCTAACTGAATGAATTAATTTGGAAAACAGGGACGATATCGTGAAACCCGATTTGAAAACCCGTCGAGGATCGATCGAGAGTCGTGAGGATTTAGACCATGATTTGTGTAATTCGATTTACAGAACTTAAATGGTGATTGATTACAAGGGATCAGTTGAAAGAACGGATTGATTTGATGTTGAATTGGGTGAGATTGAACCGGGTCCTATCGCGGGTTTTTCAACCCGTTTACCAGAGAAACGGGCGAGGATGGTGACTGTAGCAGTCACTGTAGCAGGCGCGTGGCTTTCACGCGCAGCCACTCACGGCGGCGCGTGACGGCGCGTGGGCACGAATCTCGAGGTGAGGTCAACATGACTTCTGTCCTATTTAATGTAACGAACATTTTGGAATTGGTTTCGTGTCGATCGGACACCGTTTCGTTATTGTTCGGGATGTCCGAAGGTTTTAAATCCAGTTTAAAAATACTTAAAAATTCGGGAAAATTACGGGACTTGAATAGGATGTTAATGGTGAGGTTAGTAATCCTCTAATGTGATTTGAACAGGATTGGGAGTCCCGGTGATAGTGGTGTGGCCCGGGAAGGCCTATGGCACGCGTATCGAGGCGCTCGGTTAAACGGTCTGTGAGTGGACATTGGTTTCATAAATTCGATGCATGCATAACTGTTTTATGATTGTTATAATTATGATTAAATGATTTACTTTGGATATCGGTGAATTTAAAATGATTTCACGCATTTCGAGGTGAATTACGTATTTGCACGTAAACCGAGATTTTCTGGATTTTCACCGATTTCCATAAATGTGGTTGGATATGATTTCATGAAACGGTTACGAACTTGAATAATGTAAAATCGGGCCAGGGGCCCAGTTGAACTATGAAATCGGGCCAGGGGCCCAGTTAACATGTGGATCGGGCCAGGGGCCCAGTTAACTTGTGAAATCGGGCCAGGGGCCCAGTTGATTTCTACATGTGATTGAGGGTCGGGGACCCTAAAATGGAATTGAATAAATGTTTTCTGGTTTACATTTTATATATGTTCACATGCTGGAATCTATAAATGGTTTTGATGATATTTCGGTTATGGCACGTTTCACGGTATTTGGGCATGAGACCCGTTTGATGAAACGTAACGTATGGTTCGGATTTTATCTATGTATACCTATATGTTTTGCATGTGGATATCTATAAAATGTATTTGGTACTGCACTGTATAGATCCTTCCATATTATATTGTCTCCTCCGGATGAGGTACCCCGGAGAGGTCACGGACGTCTAGTACGTCCAGCGTCTATGACGCTAAGCATCGGGGATGCTGTACCCGAACGGGGTTCGGGGATTGAACTCGGAAATTGAGACCCGAGTGGCACGCGTAGCCTTGTGATTGTGACCTTATTGACGTCAGGGACGTCAAACATCAGGGATGTCGGATTGGAGTGTATAGTGCAGTGGCTAAAATAATGGTTATGGTTTATATGCCTTATGGTTCATATTACTGGATTTATGAAATAACTCTTGGGTTTACTTTTGGAAATTGAAACTATGCTTTGGTTTCCGGGCTAAGGCCCTATTGGTTATTTCTAAATAAATATGGGATTATTGGTTTTGGTGCATGCATATGATTTTACTGAGGGGCATAAATGTCTTATAAATGTTTTAAACAGACTTGTTTATTTTCGTCCACTCACAGCTTTGTTTTCAATGCCCTTCAGGTTGATTCCGGATACGACTGCAGCAGAGACTTGAGCATCGCACACCTCCTCCATCGATCCTTACGCACTCTGGAAGCCCGTTTGGGCAATGGCAATCGGTTATCCCTTGTCTGGCGCCTCTTGTCAGACGGGAGCACGTCACATTCCATGGTAATCCCGGGGGGATTGGGATGGGTCGTGTCAAGTGGTATCAGAGCAGGTTTTGCTCTTTTGTGCGCGAAGGACGAGGGTGTGATGTCTCTTTGGGCTGCTGTTCCGTTGTCAACCTGATAGATAGTTTTGGTAGATTGGGTGTGTTTGGCCCGATACGCCGTGCATTGTTGCGATTCAACCCAGGTGGGGTTGTATACGATTAACTGGTAATGTGGGACCGTCGGTTCGGTCATGTGATGATGGATTGTTGTGCCACTGGGCACAGCTAGGTTCAGGGAACCCCATTTGAATAATGTATTGGAAATGTGAAACTCAGTTGAGTATTGGTCTAAGTTTTGGATTCTAGTAGTGTTGGCTAGTGTACGGGGGTTGGTGCATCGGAGTTAGCCGATGACCTTCGTGGTGGAACCCACGATGGAACCCACGTTGAGTTGACGATTGGATTGGATTGGACGTCTATATGATGTCAGGACCGCTGGGTCGGTCAGGTTGTGGATTTTACTGCAAAAGGCAGTTGGGTTCGGTGGAACCCTAGGGTGTGATTTTGGAACCCTAAATTATAATTGATGGACCGGAAGGTGAACTTCAAGTGAGAACTTGTGCTGCGACGTGCGGCTAAGGTCGTGGATGACCATGGGGATGATTCTATTGAGTCTAGTCAGGATTATGGGATTCGATCCACGGATGCGGTTATGAGATAAAATATGGAATCCCGTGTTGGATCGAATACTAGTGTGAGGTGTGGTTACGGATCTTGACAACGATGACTGTTGGTCGACAGTTGTGTCGAGATGACTGGTTATCGAGGGTATTTAGCGTGGTTTTAATACTTGGGGATGTTCAGGGAACGTCCATTATCCTGATGTGCCAGTGGTCAAATTGGAGGTACCCATAGTCGTGGGGTACGAGTGGTGTTACGGGATCGTCGTTCGTAATGAACGGAGATCCAGGGTAACAACCTTGCACACTGTGTGCTAGCATGGATGTTCGTGTGCTAGCATGGGTGTTCGTGTGCTATGTATGGATGTTGGTATGGTGATACCGTTCTGCCAATACTCGTATGGATGATGGTGCGTTGGTGCTGGTGACAGTAATTGTGATGACGATGAGCCACCAGTTGGGGTGTGACTCTGTCATGATGAACAGATGATTGGTATCTGCGACTCAGTGGTGGTTGAGTCTTGGACTGGATGGGTTCCAGTGGAGGTTGTGATGTGTTGGGATAAGTCCTAACAGATTTATGATGACAAGTGATGAACGGATAAAATGGTATGATTGAAATTTGGGGAAATCTCGGGATGCTGTTCCCTACGTCATGAGAATTGATGGATTTGGGGAGTTGTGGTCAACTCCGAGATTGGTAAGTTTGTGTACTGCTTATATCCCCTGAGAGTACAAGGAAATTATTGAAATTGGAAAAGTCGAGGAAACCATTCGTGGTATTGATGTGGGATTTTGTGATTGTGAATCACTTGGAACCTGAGGATTGAACCTGTTTAGGTTGTGATGTGAGACGAAGGCAGTTTGGTATGCACATCCAGGCAGAGTTGTGGATTCCCGTTCGGAATCGGGGTGTGTGCATACATGATTGTTGACGGACGTGAGGTCCGAGTAATGAATTGATTTTGGACACGTGGTGGTCCAAGTAAGTATGGACATGGGCAGTCCAGTGGTTGGACTTGACATCTCATTGGGAGCATGTCTGTTTCCAACATGGTTGGAACTCTCGATCCGGGGAGAGTTGTGATTGGGAGACGAGAGGAGTGCTCGTTTCCGCATCGGTGATTGGTGTTCCGAAGTCATTGGGGTTGACTTCATATTTTCCTGCCGTGGCAGATGATGATTGTTGCTACCAGTACGTTGAGCGTGTATTGGTAGGTGGACCCAGGTTTGGCCTTGGGTCATTGGACACAAGAAGTTTTGTATGATTTTGGATTTGGTGGTGTTATGCGTGGTCATCTTTCCACCAAGAGAATTTGGCGAAGGATTCAATTGAGGGTGTAAGACCCTACGATCAGCTTTCAGATGGATTGTTAACTACGTGGGCATGTGTGGATCCTAGGTGGATCTGATTTGCGATGTTGTCGACTTTGGTCGATGTGACGATCTAGGATCGTGATATTACTTGTCGGGTGACGTAACGATGGATATGGATTGTGATCTTGATGATCCAGATGGGTGGAGAGTTTATCACTCCTACCTTGGTATGTGAGTCGTAGATGACGGGACTGAACTTCTTTTCGGAGTGAAGTCCATATGGCTTGTTACTCGGTTGAGTAGGTTTCCGATGTGATCGGATTTTGTCAACCTTTGACGTGTGAATATTGGGATTGGCTTCCCTATGAAGTCAATCGAGTGTTTCGGACAGGCAACCGATAGGTTCGGTTTTGTTACGTCTTGGTGGACGTAAACGAGATTTTGGGTTTTGGAATCGAATTTCTGGGTGACGATTCAGGATTCGATTGCGAAGCTCGAAAATGGATTACTGGATTTGGGTGCGGAATGGTTATTCCAATGCTAGCTTACGGAATAATGATTTCGAATTCGGATTTGGACATGGATTAAAAATGTGTTGTTGGGTTCGGATTCGGGATTTCTTACGAAATTGCGGATTCGGATTCAGAATTGGAACGAGATGACGGGTGGAGTTCGCTTTGTCTCATGTTGGGTTGGACAAAGGTACTTCATTACTAGTACGTGTTTGGCTATGACCTGGGTGGCTATAGTCAAATTGATGGATTGTGATACGTACAGGGTACGTTATACGAGGATTGTTACGGGTTAGGCTGAGTGGTGCCTAATGGCGGTACATGGGATGTACCAGTGGTGTGTAACTAACGTGTTGGTAATCGGATTGGTTCTGATATCATTTGTTTGGCTATATTGTGGACTGGACATTGGATACTGTGCGCTGGGCAGATTGATCTTGTCGGGTTCAGTGATTGTATGAGCAGGTGCTCTTAGCCATGGTTGGCTTGTGAAACCCTAGTATTAAGATGTGTGTTCACTGCTGGGCTGGTATTCAATGTGTTCCAGTTGCACCAGTTGTTTGGATTAATTGACGGTATACGTACACTCAGGATGAGTGAATTGGTGGTTTGAGTAACCACGAGTAGCCTCGTGTGATTTTATCACACCGTGATTTCCCAGCGTTTTGGTTCGCTGAGGGAGTCGGCGATTATGGACATTGAGAGTATTTTGTGTCGCAGGATTGGGTTTGCCCTGCGAATGGTGATCATGTGGTTGATCTTACGCTACATCGAGGGTGATGTAGTACGTGGTGTTGTCACGGACGGACAGATGGTTGGAGCCTTACCAGGGTGGTAAGTTTTGTGATGACAGTTGACTGATGGTGTCAGCGTGGACTGACAAATGAGATTTGGTGACTCCCAACGGGAGCAAATGTAAGGATTTATTGATAATGGAAAGGAACCATCTAGCTGAAGGAGTCAGCTAAATGGTTAGGCGATTTTATCGCGGATTAGGTGATCATTTTCACTCGAGGTGGTCGAGTGTCGTTGATTATGACGTATGACTGTGATGGGATGTCTGGGTACAGACGAGACTGATGTTGTTCCAGTAAGTGGGTGTACAGGTGTACACAGATGTGAGGTCGAAATGTTTTCCACAAGGTGGTTGTGGAATAAGGCAATTGGTAATTTCGAGGACGAAATTCTTTAAGGAGGGAAGGTTGTAACGACCCGTCCCGAATATCGGGATTTAATAATATTTAATTGTGATTTACTAATCTGGGATTAGTTGGGCGATTTCGGACGAATTGTGCAAAATGACCGTTTTGCCCCTGGGTGTGGGCAAAATGTTGACTTTTATTTCGGATGGTCAAATGGACTTTGACCGATGACCGTGACGTAGTTCGGGACGTCACGAGTTCATAGACAGGTGGCACGTTCGATTCCGACATTCGCAGAGAAAGTTATGAGGTTCGGTAGTTGAGGGGTATTTTGGTAATTTGGCTTATTAGGGGCCAAATGTTGACTTTTTGACCGGGATGTCCGATGGCCGAGGGCCAAGGACCGTTACGTAGGTTTCGTCGATACGAATCCAACGACAGGCGGCATGCCGAAATCGGAGATTCGACGACGAAGTTATGGTCAAGGAAACGAATTTACGAACCGAGGCTCCGATTAAAATAATAATATATTAATGAACAGTACCCGGTGACTGAACACACTTGGATGAGTGACAAGTGTCACTCATCCCTTAATTTGGGGCTTAAGACCAGGATCCATGTTTTGAGGGAACATTATGATTGTGTTTTATTAATTAATTATGTTTAATTATTGTTTAATTTCCATTAACCCTCTCTGATTTCTTGGCCGTGTACAACCAAATACCATTTCCTTCCCACCTTCATTCCTCTTCCAATTCTGAAACTGAGAGTGTGAGATTGGAGAGAATTCAGAGACTAACTCAACTGGGATTACACGGGGGACTGTTCGGGTGAGGGAGACAGAGAAATCGAAAAATTGATTTTTGGGAGGGAAATTCGAAATGGATGTTTTGAGCCGTGAGGATCGAAATTGATGATTCAATTCGACTTCTGGGATCAAAACGAACATCTTTGCTTCAAGAACGAAGAGAAACCATGGCGGATTGAGGAAGAACTGAGCTTCCATGGCAGCTCAAAGTCGAGCTTGTGTTCAGTGGGTTTGAGGTAAGTAATTCTCAAATTGACCTTGTAGAAATGTCCCTTACACTCTCACGATGCTAACTGAATGAATTAATTTGGAAAACAGGGACGATATCGTGAAACCCGATTTGAAAACCCGTCGAGGATCGATCGAGAGTCGTGAGGATTTAGACCATGATTTGTGTAATTCGATTTACAGAACTTAAATGGTGATTGATTACAAGGGATCAGTTGAAAGAACGGATTGATTTGATGTTGAATTGGGTGAGATTGAACCGGGTCCTATCGCGGGTTTTTCAACCCGTTTACCAGAGAAACGGGCGAGGATGGTGACTGTAGCAGTCACTGTAGCAGGCGCGTGGCTTTCACGCGCAGCCACTCACGGCGGCGCGTGACGGCGCGTGGGCACGAATCTCGAGGTGAGGTCAACATGACTTCTGTCCTATTTAATGTAACGAACATTTTGGAATTGGTTTCGTGTCGATCGGACACCGTTTCGTTATTGTTCGGGATGTCCGAAGGTTTTAAATCCAGTTTAAAAATACTTAAAAATTCGGGAAAATTACGGGACTTGAATAGGATGTTAATGGTGAGGTTAGTAATCCTCTAATGTGATTTGAACAGGATTGGGAGTCCCGGTGATAGTGGTGTGGCCCGGGAAGGCCTATGGCACGCGTATCGAGGCGCTCGGTTAAACGGTCTGTGAGTGGACATTGGTTTCATAAATTCGATGCATGCATAACTGTTTTATGATTGTTATAATTATGATTAAATGATTTACTTTGGATATCGGTGAATTTAAAATGATTTCACGCATTTCGAGGTGAATTACGTATTTGCACGTAAACCGAGATTTTCTGGATTTTCACCGATTTCCATAAATGTGGTTGGATATGATTTCATGAAACGGTTACGAACTTGAATAATGTAAAATCGGGCCAGGGGCCCAGTTGAACTATGAAATCGGGCCAGGGGCCCAGTTAACATGTGGATCGGGCCAGGGGCCCAGTTAACTTGTGAAATCGGGCCAGGGGCCCAGTTGATTTCTACATGTGATTGCGGGTCGGGGACCCTAAAATGGAATTGAATAAATGTTTTCTGGTTTACATTTTATATATGTTCACATGCTGGAATCTATAAATGGTTTTGATGATATTTCGGTTATGGCACGTTTCACGGTATTTGGGCATGAGACCCGTTTGATGAAACGTAACGTATGGTTCGGATTTTATCTATGTATACCTATATGTTTTGCATGTGGATATCTATAAAATGTATTTGGTACTGCACTGTATAGATCCTTCCATATTATATTGTCTCCTCCGGATGAGGTACCCCGGAGAGGTCACGGACGTCTAGTACGTCCAGCGTCTATGACGCTAAGCATCGGGGATGCTGTACCCGAACGGGGTTCGGGGATTGAACTCGGAAATTGAGACCCGAGTGGCACGCGTAGCCTTGTGATTGTGACCTTATTGACGTCAGGGACGTCAGACATCAGGGATGTCGGATTGGAGTGTATAGTGCAGTGGCTAAAATAATGGTTATGGTTTATATGCCTTATGGTTCATATTACTGGATTTATGAAATAACTCTTGGGTTTACTTTTGGAAATTGAAACTATGCTTTGGTTTCCGAGCTAAGGCCCTATTGGTTATTTCTAAATAAATATGGGATTATTGGTTTTGGTGCATGCATATGATTTTACTGAGGGGCATAAATGTCTTATAAATGTTTTAAACAGACTTGTTTATTTTCGTCCACTCACAGCTTTGTTTTCAATGCCCTTCAGGTTGATTCCGGATACGACTGCAGCAGAGACTTGAGCATCGCACACCTCCTCCATCGATCCTTACGCACTCTGGAAGCCCGTTTGGGCAATGGCAATCGGTTATCCCTTGTCTGGCGCCTCTTGTCAGACGGGAGCACGTCACATTCCATGGTAATCCCGGGGGGATTGGGATGGGTCGTGTCAGAGAGAGTTGGGAGAATTGGACGGCGATTGTGTGTGTGTTTGTGTGAATTGTAGAGTGAGGAGTGACCAGAGATTGAGAGGGAGACAGTGAGAAGGTTGGGAGGTGAGGAATTAGTGTGTGTGCTAGGTGTGAGCTCACGGGGAAATCAGAGAAAACAGGGAAGAAGTGGGAGATCGTGGTGGTGGTGTGGTCGTGTGTGGTGTAATTGGACTTGACAGGGAACACGGATGACTCTGTGGACCTCAGGGAGTGCGGTGGTGAGCACAGCGGCGCTCGACGGTACGTAATTCCTTCTCCCCGTGTAAGTGCGCTGTTTTGTCGTCTAGGTTCAGACGCCAAGTCGTGGCTTTGGGGGTTGAATCGAGGAGTCCAGTGAGGTCTAGGGGACTCAGTAGGGACCTAGCTATGTTCTGGTTGTGCAGTCGTGACGGGGGAGTGCACGGCGGAGTTTAGAACGACGGAGAGTACACGGCGTTCTCTGTTTTTCAGTTTGGGTTCAAACGTTGAGTCGTGGGTTTTGAGTATGAGTCGAGGGTTCTGGTTGGTCCTAGTCGACTTCTTAGGTCCTTAGGAACCTTTTGGTGTCGAAGCCGTGAAGGGGAAGTGTGCGGGTGACTGGATTGAAAAACCGGGGTACGAGTGGTTTTGATTTCGAGCTTGAGACATTGGTTGAGAGGTCGTGTTGAAGTGTTTGGGATGGTGGACTGGATTACTGGGTAGAGGACGAAGCTAGGGGAAGAAAAAGGAAGGGAAATGGTGGACAGACGGCAGAGAACCGTTCTCGCCGGTTCGAGTTACAGGGACTGGTTCGAACCTGGTCGACCAGAGGTTGCTGGTGACACTGTAGCTAGCGCGTGAGGGCCACGCGCAGCCACTTTGGGCGGCGTATGGGGGCACGTGCGGCGGCGGTTGGGACAACAGTCAACATGGTTTTTGGTCTAGGTGTTGTGACGAGTCCACTGGAATTGGTTTTGGGTTAATCGAACGACGCTTGAGGGTAGTTCCGCGAAGGTGAATGTTTAGGGTACCGGTTCGTTACGTTTAGGACCCGGGGATTTTTGGGGAAAATTAGGTGGACCTTCGTAGATGTGTTAGTAACGTACTTCGGTGATTGTTGACAGGATCGGGACTTCCCGAGGAAGCTGAGGAACGTACGAGACGTTCGGGACGCGATTGAGGGCTTGGTACTGTGAGTGGACCCCTTCTCTAAACTCGAGCATGCATAACTGTTTTTCTATAATTGTTTTACGGTTTTACATGATTGTGGAATATGCTATGTTGGTTTTACATAATTGCACGGTTTTCGATAAATAACGTAATTGGCACGTTTTACGAGGAATGTCGATTTCTGAGTAGAAGACCGTGGTTTTGGGGTTTTCAAATGAGAACTGGTTTTGAATGCTTATGGGATTTAGGAACGTGATTTCGATGATCACGGTTTTCGGTTTTAGAATCAGATTTCGGAAAACGAGATTTGGTTTTAAAGTTGAAATGTGGAACTCCGGATTTGGATTCGGAATGACAGTTTTGGATGTCGGTAGAGCGATTGGTACCGGCGGTCGACTTCCGCATGGATTGGGAGTCTCGATAGTAGAATGTTTATGAGATTGGTATGCATGAAGTTGTGACAGACGCTGCTATTGATGGACATGATCGAGTCTTATCAAGTTGGATGGACTCAGGTTGCCGTGACGATTGTGACGATAGGCCTTGTCGGTCGTGACGATGATACGAGGTGTGTAAGTGACGAACAGTATGAACAGTGATTCTGGATTCGACTCGGTGATGGCTGAGTCCGATCGCAGAATGAGATGTTGACGTTGGGTGTTGGCACACTTGCCATGCTCTAGTCAAGGTGTTGGTTATAAGCGGGACAGAGAGGATCCCGAGTGGCTCAGTGCGAGGTACGGGAGTACTTGGTATGGAGACCAGTTTCCCCAGTGATGGAGGTCAGTTTCCACAGTGATGGAGACCAGTTTCCCAGGGATGGAGACTAGTTTCCTTAGTGATGGAGACCAGTTTCCCCTGTGACGGAGATCAGTTTCCCCAGTAATGGAGACTAGTTCCCCCAGTGCTACGAGATTGAGTCGCGAGGGTATACTCAGAAGCATTGAGGTGAAACGTAAGTTACTTGTGTGAATGGATGGCGTAAGTGACGTCTTATGACGTATGGGTCCGGTTGAGCTGAGGACCTGAGAGTCCATTACGAATTGGTTTTGGTTGACCACGATTGACCATACCTCCTGAGTTGGGGACTTGGAAATCGTTTGCCTGTAGGATACAGGAAATGCTCGTGTAGTGAGTGAGCCCAGTATTTGGAAAAGAAGCATGTTTCCAACGTGATTTTAACTTCGGAATCAAGAGAAGTTGTGAGTGAGACGATGAGAAAAGCGTTTGATTCCGTATTGGTGATGAGTATTCTAAGGTCACTGTGTCAGGACCCATCCCAAATATCACCTCGATACCCGGGACGAACCATACTCCCGTCTGACAATCACACTTAAAGTACCAAAAGAACCTCAAAATAACCATACGCATAACTATCAGACAAGGGAGTAAATATAATACAACTGAAATACAGAGCATAGCGTTATACAACATAGGCACAAAAGTCCTACTAGGCTAATCTCGCAACGGAAGAACGTCGTAAAGCACTATGCCTCGATTCCTGCCTCAACGTTTACCCCAGCGCTATCACCACGACCTGGAGGGAAAGTTAAAACCAGAAAGTGTGAGTGGACTAAAAGAAATAAGAGTTTCAAAAATAGTTTAACATCAAACCAGGGTTAAGAAAAAGACAATAAGATTTTTCCCTCTGTTTTAAAATAAAGTATGCATGTCTAATGAAGAATCAGAAACCCACAACATAAAACAGTATAACAATATGCTAAGATCATATCATAAAAACAAATTCCACATATGTCAAGTCTGATCAAACCTGCTGGGTCTATCCGAGTCTTTAAACTCAAACCAAGCCTCAAATGTAATCCGAGTCTTTAAACTCCCGAGTCTTTAAACTCAATAGGCATACGGGGGTAATATAGTAAATATCCGAGTCTTTAAACTCCCGAGTCTTTAAACTCAATAGGCCTACGGGGGTAATATCGTAAATATCCGAGTCTTTAAACTCCTGAGTCTTTAAACTCAATCCGGGCCCGTCCCCCGTCAAATATAATATCCGGGTCTTTAAACCCAATAACCAGATCCAGAAAATCCAATCCAAAACCAATTCTAAATCCATCTCCAAACCCGAATCCGAAATCACTGGTCTAATGCCCTTCCGGCATCCAGAACCGTCATTCCGAACCCAAATCCGGAAATTCACTTTCCGACTTTAAAATCAAATCTCGTTTCTCAAAATCCGATTTTTAAGACCAAAACCGTGTCTACCAAAATCATGTCTCATAGTTCATTTGTAACCATCAGAAAACAATTATAATTTGAAAACCCAAAAACTTAGCATCAAAATTAGAAATCTAGCTTTCCTCGAAAAACGTGCGAAAACCCGAAAATATCTTCAAAAACGTGTAGACATATCAACCACATATAATCACCATAAAAACATAAAAACATATTTAAAATCATAAAACATAAATAAAAGCAGCTAGGCATGCTCGTCAGAAAAGAAAGAGTCCACTCACAAATCAGAAAGTGTCAATCGCGCTCCGTGCACTCCTCGACCGTCTCAGGCATCTCTCATCCTGTCAATAAGCACCAAATAGGGTCACAAATACGTCAAATATGCTAACCCTAATTTCCCCAAATTTTCGGGAGTTTATACGTAATTTAAATTTAAACCCTAAACCGTCCGGATCCTCGAACTATCCCGTAACATCATCCGATTTTCCCAAAACTTGTCCCAATGGATTCCTTAGAACATTTAGACTCCTAGGACCCCAATGGAAGGTTGCTCAAATTCCTCCCCACGCACCCCCACGCGCCGCCCAAAGTTGCTGCGCGTGGGCCTCACGCGCTGCTACAGTATCATCGTCTACCTCGAGTCACCCGGTTCGATTGTACTGAACCGGCGTGACCGGTTCTCTGTAATTCCTCCACCGTTTTCCCTCAATCCAATCCTATTAGCTTCGTCCAGTTCCCAGCAATCCTTCCCCATCCTAAAACCTAGAAATCGAAGCCTAAAACCCATTGTCTTCGACCTCGAAACAAACTGCCCGTAAACCCTGTTTTGGTCTCCAGCCACCCAGGCCTTCCCCCGTCACGGCGACCATCCTAGACGACTCCTAGGACCTCCCTGAACCTCACACCACTCACCAAAGTCCTCGACTCTAGCCCAAAGTCCACGACTTTCGAAATGAAATAAACGGGAAAAACACGGGATTCGATGCTTACTGTCGAATCGTACTCTGCCGTCTGCACCGCCGCGTACCACGGTGTCCACTGAGTCCTCTACAGTCGTCCTAGCCTCCTATTAGCTTGGTTTGAACCGAACACGGTACAACCACCACCTCTGTCCCACGGCTTCTCTGTCTTCCCTGAAAACTCAAACCTCACCACCACCGTTTTTCCAGCACGATTCCACCCCCAAACTCAGTCACCAACTTCCTCTCTTCTCTCTGTCACTCTCACAACTCACCAAACTCTCACCCACACACTGAATCGATCAAACACTCCACCGCCTCACTCTCTGTTTTCTGTTTTTCAAAGCCAATTTTCACGGTTTGAAATCGTGCAACGTGTGGCCGTGTATATTACACACAATCCTAGAACCCTCTAGCTCACAACCACATGTCCCACATTCCATGGATCAGAGAACAAAATATCCAAGCCCACTCATCCACTTTCCCTTATCTGATTGGTCCTAAGGGAAAAAGACCAAATTGCCCCTAAGTGTACAAATTACCATTTTGCCCTTCAACTTTCCAGAACCATAACTATCCCGTCCGACGTCCGATGACAGCGTGCCGCCTATCGTTATACTCAGGACGTCGAGACCTATCTAACGGTCCTCGGTCTACATGAAAATCACAAGTCCACTAAAAAGTCAACATTTTCCTCTATTTAGTCAAAATTACGGTAACACCCTTAATCTTCCGAACGTCATAACTTTTTCTCCGATTGTCCAAATCAATCATGCCACCTGTCTACGTACTCATGACGTCCTAAACTACGTCACGATCAATGGTCAACACTCGTCCAACCTGTAAATCAAAAAGTCAACTTTTGACACACTATTCACAATGGCAAAATCGTCCTTTTTATACAATTCTTTCACAAAATTACATTTGTACCCCTCCTGAAGGTACGGGTTGTTACACACTGAGTGTGACGTTGTAGCAGATAGTTTTGGGTACTAGAGGATGACATTGGATGAACCCTGATGTCACCATCTTGGATTCTTTCCTAGGTGCGATGACGAGGAGTGATATGACAGCTAGGAGTTCAAAGAGGGTGTAAGAACCGAACACCTAGGCTGTGGGTCAATCTTGTTTGACTTGACTAGTAGATGGTATTTAGCGTCACAGGATGTGACGAGTGAAGGTCTGAGGTGTTAGACTGATGTTCGCATGGTGACAGACGATTGGGGTCCGGACCATGGTTTGAGTGTGGACGGTAGTTTGTGGTTGGACGTTGCCAGAGAGCAGTCCTTGTGTAGGTCGGGGGCGCCCCGATGTTGTTGTGGTATAGGTGCATCGGAGTGTTGTGCGCGTTAGATGGTGGGATTGATCATGATCAATCGGTATGTCGGGTTGTGAGTGCCCGAGCGTACGAATACACTGTAGTTTGGATGGAGTCCTAGATGGACATGAGTGGCGATCGGATTGGGTCCGATAGTGACAGTTTGGAGACTCACCTGAGTCTAGATGACAAGTGGTATCGCTGAGTGATGCGAGATACGATGCGAGGACTCGAGAGCGAGTCGAGGTCAGAGTAGCGCAGTGGAGCCGAGAGTTTTCGACTGGTCACGAAGGCGTGACATGTCGTGGTAACGAATTGATAGGTATTCGATGAGTTCGGATAGGTATAGATTGATGGGACTCTCAGAAGAGTCAATTTTGGGTATAGGAATTTGAGAGAGTTGATTCGTGCAAGTATCGAAAGTCAGTTTCGACATAGGTCTGAGGATGACCTATAAGACGGGATTCATGCCATCGTGATGGCAGGATCTATAGGTTGTTGTCTGATCAGATGCTGAGCAGGATGCCAGCTTAGATGTTATAGCCCTTAGTGGGATGCGTTTTCAGCCTGACGACTATCAGAGGGGCAGACTGAAAAGCCGGTTGGATGTCAGCTTGGTATTGCTGACCTATCAAAGTGAGTGACAGGCGGATAGACGAGTGTCGACATGTTGTCTCAAGTGAGACGTACGAGCTGACGTGTAGTACTCGAGGGTGAGTTGGAGCATGGAGGCTCTAGTGACGGTACGTATCGAGGACGAGACCGATAAGTACGAATTGTGTGTTGGACGTGTACTGCTACACGAGTATTCTCGGGTGGGTGCAACAATCTGTTTTGAGGAATAAGGTTGGATTCCACAGTTTGTTTGTGGAATCGGGTTGATTTAAATTTTGAGGAAGAAATTCTTTAAGGGGGGAAGATTGTGACGACCTGTCCCAAATTAATGGGATTAATTAAGGATTAATTACGGATTAGCGAGACTAATCGAAGATTAGACGAGGATTAGCCGATGTTCGGGGCGAAATGACGATTTTGCCCTTAGAATTGGCAAATTATTGACTTTTCGTTCACGCGGTCAAATGGACTTTGGCTGATGACCGTGACGTAGTTTGTGACGTCACGAGTTCATAGACAGGTGGCACGCTCGATTCCGATGTCCGAGGAAGAAGTTATGACGTTCGGAAGTCTAAGGGCATTTTGGTAATTTAGTTAAAAGGAGCAAATAGTTGACTTTTGGACCGGGAGGTCCATGGCCGAGGGCCAAGGATCGTTACGTAGATCGTGACGATACGAATCCATAGACAGGCAGCACGTCAAATTTGGACGTTCGACGACGAAGTTACGGTTCACGGAAGTTCAAGTGCACTATTGCACGAATTACGAAACGAGTTAACTTTTGGACTTTAGTTGTAACGACCCGTCCCAAATTCCATGATTAGATTAGTGACTAATCACGATTAGTGAGGCTAATCCGTGATTAGTAGAGCGAGATCGGACGAACGATGCGAAATGACCGTTTTGCCCCTAGTGGTGGCAAAACGTTGACTTTTCAATCGGGCGGTCAAATGGACTTTGACCGATGACCGTGACGTAGTTCGTGACGTCACGAGTTCACAGACAGGTGGCACGTTCAATTCCGACATTCGAGGAGGAAGTTATGACGTTCGGAAGTTTAGGGGCATTTTGGTAATTTGGGTGAATAGGAGGTCAAAAGTTGACTTTTTGACCGGGAGGTCCGATGGCCGAGGGCCGAAGACCGTTACGTAGATAAGGACGATACGAATCCATAGACAGGCGGCACACTGAAATCGGACTTCGAACGGGAGAGTTATGGGTCACGGAAGTTCGATTTCACTATGCACGAACTTCGAGACGGGGACGTTTCGGCGAAATCTGATTGGGTGGATATTTTGGTGGGCCCCATGGATGAGTGACAAGTGTCACTCATCCCATTGCTTTGATCCCCCAAAATGTGGATCTAAATAATTAAATATTATTATTTTAATTATTATATAATTAAACCTAACAACTATTAATCCTAACCATCCATTTCAACCCTACCTTTTAATCCTCACCCTTCATCCCTCATTCTCTCACCTGATTTCATCCCCTTCATTCTTCACACACACCCGAAACCCCATAACCCAAAATCCTCCATTTTCTTCATTTTCTTCAAAAACCCAAAACACACACACACCATCACCATTCATTGCTTGTGCGAGGTGGACATGACCGTGAGGTGGTGGAAAGAGGCTGAGGAAGGCAGGCCACGGCTAGCCACGGCGGAGGACACGGCGGGGAGAGAGAAACCGTGGGTGAGTTTTCTTTCAAAAATTGAAAATTGATTTTTGTTGTGTTTTAATCGAATCTAGGGATTGGGAAATGTTCCTAGAGGTCTTAGGGTTCTTTTAGGATTGTTTTCGAAGGCTTAGGTGGCCTGTAACGGCCGTGAAGGGCGGAGGTAGTCACGGCCGCCATTGATGAACTTGGAAGGTATGGGAACCGGCATGAACCCTTGTTATGGTATCATGGTTCATGACGGTTTATGGGAACCGGCATGAACCCTTGTTGCTTATTACGGTACATGACGGTTTATCGGAACCGGCATGTTACCTGGTTATGTTATTACGGTACATGACGGTTTATGGGAACCGGCATGTTACCTGATTATGGATATTATGGATCATGACGGTTCAGGGGAACCGGTCATGAATGTTTATGTTATGTATATATATGTTCGTCTACCTTCCTTTACTTCTATTATCTCCTCCGGGGAGGGTCGTTGGCCTGGGTGCACCCCGGAGTAGTCACGGAGCACCGACTGAGTGGAGTCACCCCCCAGTTGGGTTCCTTACTCTCAGGAAGGCTATGGTTACTATTACCTCGGGTAGGGTCAGTGGTCTGCGGACATTGATCTTGACTTTGAGATGACTCGGATTGAGACCCGGGTAGCGCGCGCGTGGCTTTGGATACCGTGACAGGATTGGTTGTGTGACTTATATATATGTATGTGATGGATATATGATATATGATATGTGGTGTGTACAGGTGTGCACAGGATTTGGGCAGTGGCCCGTATGGTCGTTGTCCTTTCGACCTTGGTTTATATCTGCTTTGGGCTTAGTCCCACATATGGTTTGTTTTGGATAAATGGTTTTCGAATGCATGCATGCTTTTAGTGGAGGGTACAAATGTCTTCCTTATTAAATGTTTTTATAAACTCTTTGTTTTGTCCACTCACAGTTTTTAATGTTTTGACTGCCCTTCAGGTTGACATCGGATGTGGACTGTAGCAGAGACCGAGATATCACATACCTCCTCCGGATCCTGGCGTACTCTGATAGCCCGGGAGGGCAAAGGACAAAAATATCCCTTGTCTGACACTTCGTGTCAGACGGGAGCAGGGTCATCCCGCACTAATCCCGGGGGGATTGGGATGGGTCCTGTCAACGTGGTATCAGAGCGGGGTTGTCTCTATTCGAGCAACCGTGTAGCTTTTGGGGTATGTACGCAGGTCGAGGATGTGATATCTCATTGGGCTGCAGTCCGTGGTCAACCTGATTGTCGGGGTGCCGGTACGATAGTTAGTAGGATTGGCAAGCCTTGGTTCGGCACTCGATGCCGGGGTTTCCATGGTTCTGTCAGGGTTGGCAGTGTGGAACCCTACGGAAGGCTTAACGTAGTATTACGTTAGAGTTTTGGATCGTGAGACGGTTAGTTGGGATCGCCTTCACGATGTCGTAGGATCGATTCCGACGACTGGTTAGGAGTTGTGACCATTAGATGGTCAGATTATGTTGAGTTAAATGGATTTACTGCAGTTGGCAGTCAGCAACCGGATTCGAGGAATCCGAGTTGGATTGTTGGTAGGATTGGATTGACGTCTTTACGATGTCGGACCGCAGGGTCGGTCAGATTGTTGATTTTACTGCTTTTCGCAGGTGGGTTCAAAGAAACTCTAGGTGTGATCGTGGAACCCTACCGTATGTGTATGGTTCGGAAATGGGAGTTGACGAGTGGTTTGACTTGGATGACTATTCAGATTTGGATTCGTTAGTCGGTCTAGTCATGTCAGCTTGTGTTGGGACTGCACTTCGCAGTCAGGGTTGTACGTATCGGTTAGACCGAGTTGGTTGTCGTGCTACTTCAGTTGTGGGTTGGTGCAACTAAGGTCGCGGGTGACCTGGTAGACGACATTGGGATAGTCGAGTTGCGACTGGTTAGAGTTTGGTTGGACAGGTTACCAGGGTTGGTACTTGTCGATGGAATCCCTGAGTGGGATACAGAGTAGTTGGTACGAGCGATTGATTCCGTTGGATACGGAGTCTGGATATAGCGATGTCTGGTAGTTAGGTCTGCACGAGTGTGGGGCAGGCGCTACTACCGAGAGTGGTTATAGTTACGATTGTTGGGGATCGGGGACGTTCGGGGAACGTTTTCCTTTTCTCGTATGAGTTGTCAGGGTGACTGTACCCAGAGTTGTTGGGTACGAGGGAGACAGAGTTTCTCCTATTCGAGCAGAGGTACGGGATCGTCGCTCGGTCTGAGCGGAGATCCAGGGTGTCAGTTTTGCACACGGCGTGTTGATACTGACACTAGTTTTGGTGATAGTGCGTGGTGCTGGTACTAGCGCTGGTACTGGTGCTGGTGATCGTGATGACGATGAGTTACGGATCGGGGTGTGACTCCGACGTAATGGGCATATGTTCGGTATCTGTGGTTCAGGAGTGGAACTCAGATAGAGTTAAACTGGTTAGGGGACACGTGGTTGATGTCCGGGTATGTTGTTTCCAATCTTGTTGGAACTTCGAAATCGCGAGAGGTTGCGATTGAGGTGACGAGAGGAATGCGGGTTTTCCGCATTGGTATTGGGTATGTCGAAGTCGTTTGGGTGACTTCTCAGGTTCTACCATAATTGATGGTGGTAGATGATATTGATGATGGTAGATGACGTTGATGATATAGATGTTGTTGGTTGCCACTCGTACACAGATTGTGTATTGGTTGGTGGACCCGGGATTTGTTCTGGACCATCAGGAGGAGATGAGTATATCGAAGTTAGGTGACTGAGATTTCTCATTTTCTACTTGGTGGCAGACGATGTTAGGTTACATGACGTGGTGAGTGCTGCGAGTGTTGTTTGCATTCACGTAGGATGGATTATTCGATCATTCTTGGTTTTCCACGGTGGAATGCCAAGGATCGATACGAGGTACTCAGTGAGAACCCACAGTCTTGGCGTGTCTCGTCGTTGACTAATCTGTTTAGATGTGGGAATTGGTTTAGGACTTTGGGTATTGCTATGGATCTGGATCGTGATCTTGATGATCCAGATAGGTGGAGAGTTTATCACTCTTACTTGGATGTTGAGTGGAGCATGATGGGACTGAACTTCTTTCCGAGGTAAATCCCATATGGCTTATTACTCGCCTGAGTAGTTGTCCGATGAGTAGGTGTCTGACGAGGTCGGATTTTGTCTGACCTAGTGTTGTGTTGATGTTGGGATTGACTTCCCTATGAAGTCAATCGATCGTATTGTGGTAATCGGTTGAGCGGGTAACCGATAAGTTTGGTTTTGGTACGTCTCGGTAGACGTGAACGATATTTCAGGTTTTGGAATCAGATTTCTGGATGACGATTCAGGATTTGATTTTGGAACTTGAAAAAGGATTTCTAGATTTGGGTTTTGGAATCGGATTCTGGGTGACGATTCAGGATTTGATTCTAGAGCTTGACTGTAGATTTTCTTTTATGGATTTGGGTTCGGAATAGTTATTCCAAATGCTAGCTTACGGAATAATGATTTCGGATTCGGATTTGAACATGATTATGGATATGATTTCTGGGTTTGGATTCGGGATTTATTACGAAATTGCGGATTCGGATTCGGATTTGGAAATAGATAATGGGTTGGAGTTTCGATTTGTCTAGATCGGACAGATGGACTCCATAATTGAAACGTGATTGACTACAACCTAGGTGGTTGTAGGCTGATTGATGGGTAGTTGTACGTACCTTGTACGTTGTTCAAGGTACGATACTAGGCAGACTTGTCGTGCCTGGTGACGGTATATAGGAGATACCGGTGGTACGTTGGAGAGCGTGTTGGTAGTCGGCTTGGTTCCGATACCATTGGATTAGTCGGGGTCGTGGACTGGACATTGGATACTGTGCATTGGGTCATGGTATTTCTAATGGGTCTAGTTGCACACAGGTCGAGTGAAATGCTTGTGGTTAGTGTAACCCCGAGTGTGTGTCATATCAGTTTGCGACTGACGACTGTCAAGTGGTGACAGTTTGTAGGAGGCGTCAGCGTGGATCATGGTGTGAGGTCGGATGACTCCTAGTGGGAGCAGACGTCAGGATAGTTAGTGGTTGAGCAAGGAACCGTCTAGTTGGTTATGTCAGCGAAACGGTAGATCTGACAAGTGGGATCAGTTCGGAGCGTACGACTTCTGTCATTCGACGTGGTCGAATGTAGTCGATACGACGAGAGAGTTAGTGGTACGTCTAGTTACAAACGAGGTTTATGTTGACTAGTGGGTGTACTAGTGTACACGTGTTTTGCGGTCGATTCTACTTTCCACGAGGAGGTTGTGGAATCAGGATAGTGGAGTTTCAAGAACGAAACTAATTAAGGGGGAAGAACGGTTAGATTAGGTCGGTTGGAATTTCGAGGACGAAATTAATTAAGGAGGGAAGGTTGTAACGACCCGTCCCAAATTCCATGATTAGATTAGTGACTAATCACGATTAGTGAGGCTAATCCGTGATTAGTAGAGCGAGATCGGACGAACGATGCGAAATGACCGTTTTGCCCCTAGTGGTGGCAAAACGTTGACTTTTCAATCGGGCGGTCAAATGGACTTTGACCGATGACCGTGACGTAGTTCGTGACGTCACGAGTTCATAGACAGGTGGCACGTTCAATTCCGACATTCGAGGAGGAAGTTATGACGTTCGGAAGTTTAGGGGCATTTTGGTAATTTGGGTGAATAGGAGGTCAAAAGTTGACTTTTTGACCGGGAGGTCCGATGGCCGAGTGCCGAAGACCGTTACGTAGATAAGGACGATACGAATCCATAGACAGGCGGCACACTGAAATCGGACTTCGAACGGGAGAGTTATGGGTCACGGAAGTTCGATTTCACTATGCACGAACTTCGAGACGGGGACGTTTCGGCGAAATCTGATTGGGTGGATATTTTGGTGGGCTCCATGGATGAGTGACAAGTGTCACTCATCCCATTGCTTTGATCCCCCAAAATGTGGATCTAAATAATTAAATATTATTATTTTAATTATTATATAATTAAACCTAACAACTATTAATCCTAACCATCCATTTCAACCCTACCTTTTAATCCTCACCCTTCATCCCTCATTCTCTCACCTGATTTCATCCCCTTCATTCTTCACACACACCCGAAACCCCATAACCCAAAATCCTCCATTTTCTTCATTTTCTTCAAAAACCCAAAACACACACACACCATCACCATTCATTGCTTGTGCGAGGTGGACATGACCGTGAGGTGGTGGAAAGAGGCTGAGGAAGGCAGGCCACGGCTAGCCACGGCGGAGGACACGGCGGGGAGAGAGAAACCGTGGGTGAGTTTTCTTTCAAAAATTGAAAATTGATTTTTGTTGTGTTTTAATCGAATCTAGGGATTGGGAAATGTTCCTAGAGGTCTTAGGGTTCTTTTAGGATTGTTTTCGAAGGCTTAGGTGGCCTGTAACGGCCGTGAAGGGCAGAGGTAGTCACGGCCGCCATTGATGAACTTGGAAGGTATGGTTTTTGTGGGTGTTCTTAGTTGTTAGGGCCATGGATCTTTAGGTTAGGTTGAGAGGAGTAGAATGGGACAAACGGGAGGAAAAATGGTGGCCGGAGCAGGGAGAACCGGCCCGGTCAAGCCGCGGGTCACGGCGACCCGGTTGCAGACGTTCGGGTCGACCCGCGGGAGGGCAGGGATGACAGGTGACGTCATCCTGCTGACGTCATCATGTCAGGGATGACGTCAGCATTGTCAGATCTGACAATGTCAGCTGACATGTCAGAAAATGGGCCAATAGGAGTGCAACACGTGTCACATGTCAGTGCACAGTCAGCACTGACATGTCAGTGACGTGGCCCAATCAGGGGCTGACACGTGGACCAGTGCCGTGATGACACGTGGCACATGTCAGACTGCCACGTGGCACTGACAGCACAGTGACGTGGACCAATGGGAGCTTGACACGTGGCACCTGTCAGAGTCTGACATGTCAGACCTGACAGCTGTCAGATGACGTCATGCTGACGTCAGCGATGACGTCAGCAGGCACTGTAGCAGGCGCGTGAAGCCCACGCGCAGCCACTTCAGGCGGCGCGTGAGGGCGCGTGGCAGGGAATCTGGGGAAGGTTCCAACATACGAAATCATCTATTCGATGTAACGAACATTTTGGGACTGGTTTCGTGTCAATCGGACACCGTCTAGATATGTTTCGGGGCATCGGAAGGTTTAGGTTCGGTTTTAAAAATAGTTAAAAATACGGGAAAATTACGGGGCTTTGGTAGGAGGTTAATTAAGTAGTTAGTAACCTTCTATTACGATTTGGACAGGTTTGAGAGTCCCGGTGACGGTGATCGGCTCGGGGAGCCGTATGGCACGCAAATCGAGGCGGCAGCTCGGACGGTCTGTGAGTGGACCTTGTTTTCTAAATTGATGCATGCATAAATGTTTATTATATGTTTTATTACTTGTTTGATGATGCCATGGGTGCATTTTTATGTGGTTACGTATAAGCACGTATTTCGAGGTTTCGGCCTTATACGGTGCTTATACGGGTCTGTATTTCTTTATTGATTTAAATGAACTGAATTTGGATTTCAAAATGATAAACTCGGGTATGAGACCCATTTGGTTTTGTCTCGGGCATATGACCTCAGATTCCGGGCACGGTGCCCAGTTGGTGTCCTATGTTCGGGTACGAGACCCAGTCACTTTACGGTTTTGATTTCAGGTCAGGAAACCTTAAATGGATTCCCAGGTTCATGACGGTTTATGGGAACCGGCATGAACCCTTGTTATGGTATCATGGTTCATGACGGTTTATGGGAACCGGCATGAACCCTTGTTGCTTATTACGGTACATGACGGTTTATCGGAACCGGCATGTTACCTGGTTATGTTATTACGGTACATGACGGTTTATGGGAACCGGCATGTTACCTGATTATGGATATTATGGATCATGACGGTTCAGGGGAACCGGTCATGAATGTTTATGTTATGTATATATATGTTCGTCTACCTTCCTTTACTTCTATTATCTCCTCCGGGGAGGGTCGTTGGCCTGGGTGCACCCCGGAGTAGTCACGGAGCACCGACTGAGTGGAGTCACCCCCCAGTTGGGTTCCTTACTCTCAGGAAGGCTATGGTTACTATTACCTCGGGTAGGGTCAGTGGTCTGCGGACATTGATCTTGACTTTGAGATGACTCGGATTGAGACCCGGGTAGCGCGCGCGTGGCTTTGGATACCGTGACAGGATTGGTTGTGTGACTTATATATATGTATGTGATGGATATATGATATATGATATGTGGTGTGTACAGGTGTGCACAGGATTTGGGCAGTGGCCCGTATGGTCGTTGTCCTTTCGACCTTGGTTTATATCTGCTTTGGGCTTAGTCCCACATATGGTTTGTTTTGGATAAATGGTTTTCGAATGCATGCATGCTTTTAGTGGAGGGTACAAATGTCTTCCTTATTAAATGTTTTTATAAACTCTTTGTTTTGTCCACTCACAGTTTTTAATGTTTTGACTGCCCTTCAGGTTGACATCGGATGTGGACTGTAGCAGAGACCGAGATATCACATACCTCCTCCGGATCCTGGCGTACTCTGATAGCCCGGGAGGGCAAAGGACGAAAATATCCCTTGTCTGACACTTCGTGTCAGACGGGAGCAGGGTCATCCCGCACTAATCCCGGGGGGATTGGGATGGGTCCTGTCATTAGTGGGGCCTAGATATTTAATGGAGGCCCAATGGATGAGTGACAAGTGTCACCCATCCACAGGCCATCTTTTTTCCTTCATGCATCGACCATTCCATTTTCTCCATTCAAAACACAAAACATTTACCCGATCTCACCCTTTCTCTCCATCTCTGTGCAACCCAAACCCATCCAACCTTCAACCCATGATCATTTGAGGAACCAGGAGAGTGAGGGAAGGACTGAGGATGATGGTGGCCGACCAGGAGGGAGCCACCATGCACGGCGGAGGCCCGAACCCGAGGTTATGCTCGGTTTTGATTTTTTTTGATCCATAATTGTGTTTTTGTGGATATAGTTGATATTAGATGATTAGGATGGGCTTAATGAGTCATTAGGGACCTAATGGAATGGTTTTGCGAAGTTTTGGATGGCTGTACAGCCATGGTGCAGTTTTGGAAGCTTTGAACCGTATGGTTCAAGAATTAAACCATGGGTTTTGTGTAGTTTTAAGTGGTTTTAATGATAGAAATTAATAGGGAATGAAGAAATAGGAATTATAGGATTAATTAGGGTTGAAATCAGACCAAAATAGAGGGAGAAAACCACTGAACCGGTCACGCCGTGATGGAGAAAAAGGGCGCCTGATGAACAATGTTTTGGACTTTCTTGGGCCGCGTGAGGGCGTGTGAACAGTAATTTGGGAAAGTGTTCGACACGTGAAATCTTCTATCCGATGTAACGAGCATTTTGGGACTGGTCTCGTGGCAATCAGACACTGTCTCGATATGTTTCTGGGCGTCTGAAGGTTTAGGATCGGTTTAAAAATAGTTAAAAGTTCGGGAAAATTACGGGGCTTTGGTAGGAGGTTAATTAAGTAGTTAGTAACCCTATAAATTAATTTGGACAGGTTCGGGAATCTCGGAGGCACCGATTGACCCGGGAGACGTTTATAGCACGCGTATCGAGGCGCGGCTTCGGACGATCTGTGAGTGGACCTTTCTTTCGAATTCGATGCATGCATAAATGTTTTATAATTGTTTTAGAATATGTTTTGTAATGCCTTGAGTGCATTTGTTTGTGGTAGCCTAGGATTTATGTATTTGCACGTATTTTGAGATTTACAGTTTTATACGATGCTTATACGTGCTAGGTTTTCAATGAGAGTTTTAATGATTTGGTTTTGGATTTGGAAATATCAAATCGGGTACGAGACCCATTTGGATTACAACTCTCGGACTTGGAGTCCATATGATTTTACGAGGAATCAGACCGAGTGTCCATTTAAGTTATACGATCGGACCGAGGGTCCCATTGGTTTACGAGTACGGGCTTGAGGGCCATTTGATTGTAATATCGGGCTGGAGACCCCTTTGACTGTAGCATCGAGCTTGAGTCCCAGTTCGGTTTACGAAATGAGAATTCGGGCATGAAACCCTGTTGAACTGAGGATTTAGGCCGAGGCCTGTGAAAGTGATTTGAATCGGATTCAAGGAATCCTGTTGAGATGAATCGGGTATGAGACCCAGTTGAAAAGGGATTTGAGAAAGAAAGAAAGAGATTTGAAAATGTATATGAACCCTCCATATTGATTATATGGTCTCCTCCAGACGTCGACCTGGAGAGTCACGATCCACATACCAGAGTGGGTATCCCCATAGGGATCCCGTTCCAGGAGTGGTGGTTACCTATTATGATGTGGTCCCGGACCAGATTCCAGAGAGATATGTGGACTAGATCCAGAGAGAGAGCTCGGACTAGATCAAGAGATTGAGCCTCCTAGATGGAGATTCCAGGGAGAAGACTCGAAGTGAGACCCCGAGTAATGTGCACACTAGTTTAGAGATGATATCGTGACATATATCGGGGATGTGTTCCCTAGGGGCTGTGTGCCCCGAGTTGGCATCTTCTCGGAAGTGCCGCGGATGGGTTATACGTACTTCGATACGTATGTGGTTTATGGAAAGTGAATTTGGGGCAGAGACCCCGTATGGTATGTTTTGGTATTTCACTGAGAAAGGCTTTGGGCTGAGACCCATGTGATGTGATTTGGGCTGAGTCCCTATTCATTTGACCTACGGGTTTTGAATTGTGATTTCGGGTCAAGGACCCAAATGGATTTATGGGTCATGACGGTGTATGGGGCTGGGCATGAACCCTTGAAAGGTTTTGGAATTGATTGACAATGGTTTTTATGAAAATTTTATAAATTATTATTTTGTCCACTCACAGTTTTCGTGTTTTAATGCCCTTTAGGTTGATCGCGGATGCGGGCTGTAGTAGAGACGAGACATTGCTCCCCTCCTCCTACGATCCTGACGCACTCTGATAGCCCCAACGAGGGCTAGAGATGGATTTTTCCCTTGTAACGACCCCGTTCCAAATTCCTAGATTAGATTAGTGACTAATCACGATTAGTGAGGCTAATCCGTGATTAGTTGGGCGAAATCGAACGAACGATGCAAAATGACCATTTTTGCCCCTAGGAATGGGTAAAACGTTGACTTTTCATTCGGGCGGTCAAATGGACTTTGACCGATTACTGTGACGTAGTTCGTGACGTCATGAGTTCATAGACAAGTGGCACGTTCAATTCCGACGTTCGAGGAAGAAGTTATGACGTTCGGAAGTTTATGGGCATTTTGGTAATTATGGTTAAAGGGAGCA
The DNA here is from genome assembly GCA_032719365.1 of Prinsepia uniflora. Lineage (NCBI taxonomy): Eukaryota > Viridiplantae > Streptophyta > Magnoliopsida > Rosales > Rosaceae > Prinsepia > Prinsepia uniflora. The sequence goes on along the minus strand of CM064869.1, from coordinate 41,909,749 downwards.
AATAGTTGAATTTTTTACCGGGATGTCCAATGGCCGAGGGCCGAGGACCGTTACGTAGATCGGGACGGTACAAATCCATAGACAGGCGGTACGTCGAATTCGGAAGTTCAACGGCGAAGTTAAGGTTCACTGAAGTTCAAGTGCACTATTGCACGAATTACGAAACGGGTTAACTTTTGGACTTTAGTGGGCCCCATATATTTAATGGAGGCCCAATGGATGAGTGACAAGTGTCACTCAACCACTGGCCAATCTCACATATACATGCATCCATCCATATAACCGTGCACCCATTTCTCCATGTTTACCCAACTCAACCCGATCCCATTTCTCCCCAAAACCTTACCCTTGACCGTTGAGCCTAACTGAGAGGACAGAGAGTGTGAAGATGATCAGAGGGACGTGGTGGCTGGCCGAGACAGCGCCGCCGTGGGCGGCGGAGGCAGGGGAACCACCATAACCCGGTTAGACCCCAAAACTATTTATTTTCAATTTTGACATTATGGTCGATTTTGGTTGATTAGGTTAGGCTTATTAGATTGTTAGGAGGGTTTTAGGATGATTTTGGACGGTTGTGGACGGCCACAAAGCCCAGGGGGCAATCAGACGTTTTGGGTTGTGAGGGAGGAATCAAATGCGGTGGATTTTGGATGTTTTTCTTAGTTTTCTTCATACCATTAGACTCCTAGGATTAAACTAGGAATTTTAGGATTTATTTGGACTGAAAGGGATGGAAATTGAGGGAGGAATAAGGCCGGACCAGTCTTGCCGGTCCAAGGAACCAGTGAATCGGCCGGACCAGTTTAGTCGTGAGGTTGAAGAAAACTGTTCACTGGCGCGTGAAGCCCACGCGCAGCCACTTCAGGAGGCGCGTGACGACGTGTGGGGAGAGATTTTGGGGAAAGTTCCAACATGTGAAATCTTCTATTCGATGTAAAGAAGATTTTGGGACTGGTTTCGCGTCAATCGGACATCGTTTCGATAGGTTTCGGGGCATCAGAAGGTTTAGGGTCGGTTTTAAAATAGTTAAAAATACCGGAAAATTACGGGGCTTTAGTGGGAGGTTAATTAAATAGTTAGTAACCTTCTATTACGGATTGGACAGGTTTGAGAGTCCCGGTGATAGCGATTGACTCGGGAAAACCGTATGGCACGCGTATCGAGGTGCGACTTCGGACGGTCTGTGAGTGGACTTTGATTTCTAAACTGTGATGCATGCATAAATGTTTTCAATGGATTATGATTGTGATTTCATGGTGTTGATTTGGATTGTTGTGAATTATATGTTTTCACGCATTTCGAGGCGATTTACGTGCTTGCACGTAAATCGAGGTTTTCCAATTTTACATTGATTTTCCGTACTTATGGTTTTGGATATGATTTCATGAAATGGTTTTGGATTCGAAAAGGTAAACTCGGGTTCGAAACCCATTTGATTTACGGAATCGGGCCGGAGGCCCAATTGGTTTACGATTCGGACTTGAGGTCCAGTTTCTATGTGGATTCGGGCCTAGCACCCAGTTATGTGCTACAAATGGTTTTTATGGTTCATTACGGTTTATGGGAACCGGCATGAACCCTTGAAATGGATTTACGGGTCATGACGGTTTATGGGAACCGGCATGAACCCTTGAAAGGATTTTACGGTTCATGATGGCTTATGGGGGCCGGGCATGAATCCTTGAACGGTTTCAAGAATGATTTCAAAAGGTTTTTTCATATGCCATCCTTTATATGTGATTGTCTCCTCCGGGGAGGGTCGTTGGCCTGGGTGGACCCCGGAGTAGTCACGGAGCACTGACTGAGTGGAGTCGCACCCCCCCACCCCCCAGTTGGGTTCCTTACTCTCAAGATGGGCATGGTTCGTTACCTCCAGGGAGGGTCATTGATCTACGGACATTGACCTGGGTGGACCCTAGAGAGACTTGGGTTTGAGACCCCGGTTAGCACGCGCGTAGCTTTATTTTACCGTGACAGGTTCTGGATATGAAATATAATGGATAAACAAGATTTCAATTGGTTGGGAAATTGTATTTTATGATAAATGGATTTGGGCTGAGGTCCCACATATGTTTATTCTGTTATGGTTTTCTGTAAATGGTTTTGGGCAGGAGCCTATGTGACTTGGATTTACGGAACTTAGGGGTGTTGTAACGCCCCGGACGTTCTGGAAATGTAATATTTTAAAATATTGATTAAAATGACGTTTTTACCCCTATGATTTGTGTGGTCAATTTGTTGACTTTTTGATTGGGAGGTCGAACGGACGTGGAGTGATGACCGTGACGTAGTTCGGGACGTCACGAGTTCATAGACAGGTGGCACGTTCGATTCGGACGAACATGGTGAAAGTTATGATGTTCGGAAGTCCAGGGGCATTATCGTAATTTGGACGTTAGATGGGAAAAAGTTGACTTTTTGTTAGACAATTGATATCCAAATGAATCAAAGACCGTTAGGTTCGTCTCGAGGTCCCGAGTACAACGACAGGCGGCACGCGCGAAACGGACGTCGGATGACCGAGTAGGTCACGGATGTTGGAGGGCATTTTGGTAATTTTTGCCTTGAGGGCATTTTGGTCTTTTCACACGGGGTACTGTTCACCACCGTGGAAAAACAGGGTGTGCGGCCGTGGGTTGAGCGTGCAATTGTTTAAGGTTTGGTGGAGGGATCAGACACATTGTTTATGTTGTTTGAGGTATTGGAAGCACCCCATCGTGGCTGTGCAGAGCTTCAGTGCACGGGGAGTTTTAAAAATGGTCGTGGGCTCTGTGTGCGGGAAACAGTCTCCAGAGAGGTTCAGTTGATTCCCAAGGGCTGTCTTCCATTCTGAGGTGTAACGACCCGTCCCGAATTTCGGATTTTGATTAGTGATTATCATGATTAGTGGGATTGATCGGTGATTAGTTGGTCGAAATCAGACAAAATGTGCAAAATGACCGTTTTGCCCCTAGTTCGTGGGCAAAACGTTGACTTTTTGATCGGGCGGTCAAACGGACTTTGACCGATGACCGTGACGTAGTTCGGGACGTCACGAGTTCATAGGCAGGCGGCACGTTCGATTCCGACATTCGAGGAGAAAGTTATGACTATCGAAAGTTCAGGGGTATTACCGTAATTTGGACATTTGGGGGCGAAAATGTTGACTTTCCGTCTAATAACTAATTTTCAGTTGACTCAAGGACCGTTAGGTAGGTCTCGACGTCCTGAGTCCATTGACAGGCGGCACGCCGAAATCGGACTTCGTACGAGGAAGTTATGGTCAGAAACGTGAAATCGGGAGGTTCGTGTCTCGGTTTTCGTGTCGAATATTTTATTCTTAAATTTCTGACTGGAGGACACCTGGGGAGTGACAAGTGTCACTCACCCATTGGTTAGATTGGATCAAACTCCACTAAGCTTTTAAATAGGATTTAATCTGCTTTTGATCTCAGCCCTTCATCCCAAAACCCTCAGATTGCATCTCAGCCCTTGATCTCATTTCTGAGATTCAATCTGGGCCGTCCATCATTTCCCTCCATTTCTATATATATTTCCTTACCCGACACTCATGTACTGCCCATTCCAAACCATCACACCGCATTGCATCTGACCCTTGCTCTGAGTGACACGGGACTGGACGGGTGAGGCGACTGACGGCAATGATCACGGCGGAGGACGGCGGCGAGGTAGGAAAACCGGAAAACCCGAAACGGTTTTAAACTCAGATTTTGGTAACTCGAACTCCCACGTTTAGTTTGTTTTCTTTTAACCCTAATCGACTCTAGGGACTTATAGGAACCTTCTGGGCTCGAGTTCGTGACCGGAGGTGATCAGGACGGTGGCTAAACGGCGACGGGAGAACCGGGACTGTGTATCGAGGTAAGTCTTCGTTTGGGTCCTTGTTTCTCGATTTTGATTCCATAGAACTATTTCTGGGAGTGTGGCGAGTATGTAGGAACAAACCAAAGTGAAAATGATTGAGAATTAAACAAATGGTGACCGGGTCTTGATCGCGGGTCTGATCGACCCGAGTTGCAGAAATACGGGTCAACCCGTCTGAGGAAAGAGGTGATGACGTGGCACCCTGTCAGATTGTCAGGTGACGTGGACCAATCGTGAGCCGACACGTGTCACATGTCAGTGCACAGTCAGCACTGACATGTCAGTGACGTGGCCCAATCTGGGACTGCCACGTGTCACTGACATGTCAGTGACGAGGACCAGTACCGTGCTGACACGTGACACATGTCAGATCTGACACGTGGCCTGACAGATCAGCGAGGTGGACCAATCGGATGTTGACACGTGGCACCTGTCAGAGTCTGACACGTCAGACCTGACAGCTGTCAGATGACGTCAGCATGACGTCATGCTGACGTCATCAGTGACGTCAGCGATGACGTCAGCAGGAACTGTTCCTGCATTGACCGACGCGTTGACCGGCGCGTGGGGGCGCGTGTGTACAGTAATTTTGGAGGGACCACCACCATTCTTTAGGTTTCGACGATCCGGATCCAATGGCGGTGGTTTCGGGTCGATCGGAGATCATTAAGTTGGTCAAAATGAGGTTTATTGCCTTGGGAAGCGCGTTCGGGCGACTTTTCCGGACCAGTTTCGGTCTAGGGTTTCATGGTTAAATGTTAGGGGTTTGTATTGACCTTTACGTATACTTTGGATATGACAGGGATTGTATAAGCGTACAAGAACGAGGGTATACGTTCGGTTTTCAGCAAGATTGTACTGTGAGTGGGCCATTTTCTTAAACCCTTGCGTGCATAAATGTTTTCTGGTTTATTATACATATTCACATGCTAAAAACAAATAATGGTTTTGATGATATGGAAATTATGGTTACGGCACGTTTTACGATATTTGGGCTTGAGACCCGTCTGATGAAACTTAAAGATTGATTGGATTTTATATATGTTTTGCATGTGGATATCAATAAAATGTATTTGGTACTGCACTGTATAGATCCTTCCATATTATATTGTCTCCTCCGGATGAGGTACCCTGGAGAGGTCACGGACGTCTAGTACGTCCAGCGTCTATGACGCTAAGCATCGGGGATGCTGTACCCGAATGGGGTTCGGGGATTGAACTCGGAAATTGAGACCCGAGTGGCACGCGTAGCCTTATTATTGTGACCTTATTAAGCGTCAAGAGCGTCAAACATCAGGTGATGTCGGGATTGGAGTGTATAGTGCAGCAACTAAATTATACTTATGGTTTTATTATATGCCTTATGGTTCATATTATTTGATTGATGGTTTTAATTACGGATGCATGCATGTTTGGAAAACGGAGGGGTAAATTATACGTTTTACTTATCAAATGATTTTATAAAATTGAGTTTCGGTCCACTCACCCTTATTGTTTTTGGTAACCCCTCCAGCTCGTGATACTGAGGTAGAGGAGGAAACTGAGGCTGAGGCATAGATCTACTTCTGTGTACCTGAACCCCTGTTGGGTGGTTTGCCCGCAGGTTTTATTTTAGAGTCGTGCTCGCAACTTGTAATTTTGGATTTCATCCCTTGTCTGACATCTGTTTAATTCGGATTTGATGTATGACTTTAATTTGGTTATTTATGCATTTGATGTTTTGAAGTTAAAATTGGTATGAATTATTGGGTGTCAGACGGGAGCAGGGCACGTCCCCTTGTGGTCCCTGTGGGATCGGGGCGGGTCCTGTCAGCTTGGTATCAGAGCACTAGGTTGTGGTCAGTACTAGGGTATGGTCAGCATGCTAGACTAGCGATTAGTACTAGTTACATTTCGACTCTTAAGAATGTTGTTATCTGATCGATGCCTCTTGACAGTGAGTTATGCCTCCAAGGAAAATTCCTCATGCACGAACTGACGAGGAGGTAGCTAGGGAGATGGAATGCGCAAGCATTGAAAGGGTTCAACGTTTGGGAGCCACACACTTTAGCGGGGGATCAAACCCCAATGATGCTCATGATTGGATTTCCAGATGGGAGAGGATCTTTGTGGTGATGCGCTGTCCAGCGGATGAGCGCGTGGCATTGGCGACCTTCCTACTGGAAGGCGGGGCCTACCAATGGTGGTACGGCCTGGAGATGTCTGGTTGGTAGGTCCACATGACTACTTGGGAGGACTTTCGTGCGAAATTCTTGGACCGCCAGACCTACCCGATATCTTTTCACGCTGCCCGCGAGGCAGAGTTTTTACGACTTGAGCAAGGTGATATGTCAGTGACGGATTATGGGCAGGCCTTTGTGAGACTTTCTCGGTTCGCAGCGGCCTTTGTGAGCACAGAGAAGGATAAATGTCTGAGGTTTGAGCTTGGGCTCCGAGGGGATATTCGGGCGAGTATGACAACTGTCTGTCATGCTACCCTGAAGGACATGGTGGATGCTGCGGTTCGTGTCGAGACTAGCCGGGCGACACACCGGGCACCACAATTATCTGGTGAGGGACGACGCAGGGATCGTCCGTGTCTTGGACCGGTGAGACATCGAGGAGCGAAGGGAGGACACAGTTGTGGAACATCATCGCGCGGCCGAGGAGGGCCGGGTCGCTTTGGGAGTTCCCAGAAATCGAGATCGAAATTTCCTCGGAATGGTGCATCCAGTAAGTCGGCTGAGAGACTGGGTGTAATCGTTTGCTTTGCATGCAGTGGTTCGGGCCAATTCGAGTTGTTCGGGAGTCGTTCGGGATAATCTCGGGAGCCCGGAAGTTTAGGTCCTTAAGGTTTATTTCGCCGAAAAATCCGGGAAATTAGGGAAAAATCATACGAGCTATTTGAGGATGTTTGTAACCCTTCTTGTACATTTTTACAGGCCCGGACACTTCCGAAGCTACGGAGGAGCGCGCGGGACGCGATTGACGCGTCCTAAAACCGTGAGTGGACCTTTTGATTTCTAAATTGGGCATACATGACTATTTTGCTTATTTATCTCATGGTTTTACCTATGATTTTATGATGGTGATATGATATATCGGTTTTACATGTTTCCACGTTTTTCGAGATATTTATCGTATTTCACGCATTTCGAGATTACGGTTTTTGCTTATGCATGCGTGATGATTTTGATGAAGTACCTGGATATGAATATGCGTGTTTCGGATTTATGATGTTTGATCACATTGTGACGTAATTTTTGGAAATTGCATGTGTTGGAATTTGCATGTGAATTCGGACATAAGTCCTGTTATGATGAGAAATGTTTTCGGAATAATGTTGGAAAACGGTTTGTGATGAATCCTGGTTTATTGTGGTTAAAAAAAAACGGTTTTGGGTTTAAAGACCCGGTTAATGGTTGGATCTGGTTTTGGGTTTAAAGACCCGGTATGTTGATGACGGGGGCGGGCCCGAAAATTGGGTTTAAAGACCCGAATTGAGTTTAAAGACTCGTGAGTTTAAGGACTCGATTATTATGATACCCCCGAGGCCTATTAATCATGTTTTGAGTTTAAAGACTCGTTGATATCCCGGGAAGGCCTAATATTGAGTTTAAAGACTCGGATGGATCCAACGGCATAATTGTGGTTATTGATTCACGTTTTACTTGATTTGTGCAATTAACGTTCAAAATGACGGGTTCTGAAACCTGGAATTATTAAATGGTTTTTACATGAATTATGGCGATCCTTTGTAACGTTTTTCACGTGTTTCGGAAAAAGAGTCTTCAAAAGTTAATATGCAAAATTTGAATATTTGGTTATGCATGCGTGTTACAAAACTGGAGGGCAAACCCGATTTCGGAAAAACTGTTTTTCCTGTAAAACTTATGTTTCGGTCCACTCACACTTTGTTGTTTTAAATTCCCTCCAGGTCGTGGTACAAGTGCGGGGGCAAGCGCCGAGGCAGAGGCGGAGGCATAAAGTTTTCCGTTGCGGAGTAGTTAATTCACAGAGTAGGACTTGTTTCTTTAACTTGTTTTGTAATATTGCTCTGTGAAACTGTGGACTTGACGTCCAGTCGGATGTATTTGTTTAATCTCCCTGGTCTGACAATGGGCGTGTTGTAATATTAATTAGTTTTTCGGTCTTTTGGATTCGATTGTCAGACGGGAGCAGGATGCTTCTCGATTATCGAGGCGATAATCGGGGTGGGTCCTGTCAGGTGTGACCGTATTTATGGTTGTTTAAACATATATGATTGGATAAATGGTTTTACTATGCGGAGTAGTTACTATGCATGCGTGTTACGATGTGGACTGTAGTAGAGACCGAGATATCACATACCTCCTCCGGATCCTGGCGTACTCTGATAGCCCGGGAGGGCAAAGGTCGGAAATATCCCTTGTCTGACGGGAGCAGGGTCATCCCGTGTTAATCCCGGGTGGATTGGGATGGGTCATGTCATCCCTGGTCTGACACTTCGTGTCAGACAGGATCAGGCTGGTCCCACTTTAATCCCGAGGGATTTGGGACCGGTCCTGACATCCTCGTATCAAGATAGTATATGGAAAACAGTTTTATAAAGCCATTTCAAAACATCTCAAAGGACCCTGCCTGGAATTTCCATAAAACATCACAAATCCATTTAGGGTCCCCGACCCGAAATCAAGTTTATGAAGCACTGGGTCCCAGACCCGAAATCACATTTGTAAAACCCAACTGGACCTCATGCCCAATTTCATAAACCAACTGGCTCCCCGACCCTATCACATCACTCAAATAGCTCTCAGCCCCATTTAATAAACCAACTGGGCCCCTGCCTGATCACATAATCCAAATGGGTCTCATGCCCGAGTTCATCTTTCGAAAACCAAAACCATTTCATTAAACCATTATTAAAACCACAATCACGTATAACTACCATATAAAATCGCAACATCAAAATACGTAAAAATACGATATTACCTCGAAGTACGTACAACCATGTAAATCACCAATGCCACAATCATCACTATAGAAGTCACATATATAAAACATATAAAACAGTTATACATGCATCACAATTTTGAAAACATTGTCCACTCACAGACCGTCCTACGCTGCCGCCTCGATACGCGTACGATAAGCGGTTCCCGGCTAATCCACTATCACCGAACTTCCCGAACCTCTCCAAATCACATTCTAAGATCACTAGCACTTCCAATAACCTTCCATGAAATCCCGGTAATTTTCCCAAAATTTTAACTATTTTAAAACTAGCACTTAAACCTTCGGACATCCCGAATCATATCGAAACGATGTCCGATCGACTCGAAACAAGTCCGAAAATGTTCGTTACATCGAATACTTGAAAAGTCATTTTGAACACTTCCCCAGAAATAGTGCCACGTGCCCCAACGCACAGTCCAAAGGTGCTGCGCGTGGCCTTCACGCGCCTGCTGCAATGTTGTCTCCTACCTCTGGTCAACACGGATCAGACTGGCCCGGTCTAACTCGAATCGGCGTCCCTGTTTTTCAGATAATTCCATTCCATTTTCAACCCTATTTCATCCTATACCTTCGTCCAGTTATTTCCTACTCATCTACGACTTCAAAACCCGAAATCAAGGTCGAGAAACTACCTTCCAAGTCGAAGCACAAATCTCCAAAAACTGTTCATATGATCACCAGAAACCATTTCCAATCGTTAGAATCATCCAACACACAGCAAAAACCAATATTCGAAATTTAAACCCATGCTTACCGTTCATGGCTTTGCCGGCCAAGACGGCTCGAACCGTGGCCACCACCAGCCACCTCTCACTTCCCTCACTTATTTCTATATTTACACCATCATCAGTGAATCAAGGTTTGTGAAGGTTGGGGTAGTGCGTGGGTTATACGGTTTGGGAGGGGTTCGGGTATGAAAATTCAAAGAAGATGAAAAAGAAGGAAAAATAATAAATGCCCAAATCTTTGGGTTTTTGGGCCAATCAGATGGGTGACACTTGTCACTCATCTGGTGGGTCCAAACCAGATATTTTTCCCAATCTGAATAGAGCACGTGTTGTCAGGACCCAACTCATCTAGGACGATATTGTCTGCTTTGGGCGGCCTTGCCCTTGCCCTTGCCCTCACGGTTTTGTTTTTGCTGCTCACGGTGCAACATCCCATGGGGTCACCCATCATGGAATTTCACCAACCTCAACTCGCTTAACTTTGGAGTTCCAACCGAACCCAAAGCCACTGAGCTTCCAGAAGCCATTGCTTAGATCAGAGTTGCATAGCGGCTCACCCTATCTAACACGATATTGTCCCCTCTAGACTCACTGGCTTTGGATTCCTGGGGAACTCCAAGGTTAAGCGAGCGGAAGCTGGTGCAATCCTACTTAACAAGACCTGCCCCAAATCCCCCGGGATTAACGTGAGACACGCCTGCTCCCGTCTAACACGAAGTGTCAGACCAGGGATAATTCCGTCCTTTACCCAATAGGGACTATTAGAGAGCGCCAGGATCGGGAGGAGGAATGTGATGTCTCGTCTCTACTACAGCTCGCATCTGCGATCAACCTGAAGGGCATTCAAAAACCACGAAAAGCTGTGAGTGGACAAAACAAAAAATATATAAATTAATTTTCATAACTCCCACTCCTGAAATGGGCTCCCTATGGGGATCACTCATTCCAGGTAGCGGATCGTGACTCTCCAAGTCGACGTCTGGAGGAGACCAATCAACTCAAAAAGGAGGGTATATACATACTAGTATAAAAACCACACTCGGGACTCACGCCCAATAACACAAGTCAACTAGGCCTCCAGCCCGAACTTATGACTCAACAGGGCCTCTTGCCCGATTTCACAATTTAAATGGGCAACGAGCCCAAACTCACAATCAACTGGGCATCGAGCCCGATATCTCAAGGTCAGTCACGATTCCGATCATAGTGATGTGTGCACCCAACACACCAGGACCGCTCTCAATCCTATTATGTCGCCGTGAACATATCACTGCCGCGACCTCCTCTAGATCAGGGTGTGGACATCACCGATCGTTCTCCTATATCGTCAGCACCCCAAAGTCGAGTCTCCAGTGGCTTCTCGAAAACAGAACGTTCATCGTGACCTCTCCGGAGGGAACACATCCCCAGTCCAGAGGCGAGCGTCATGTCGTCCGTCGTTGTGCACACAGCACCCGTCCCAACCACAACTCAGACCCATAGGTCATCAATAGAGCCACATGCCCGAGAGAAAACCAAAACCAAAAGGGGGTCATCCCCGATTTTACCTTTTCAAAACCATTTCATTAAAATCGAAAGCATCATCGCATATAAAATAGAAAACCTCGAAATACGAGCAAACACGTAAACACACAAAAATGCACTCATGGCATGTATTAAAATACTTATAAAACATTTATGCATGCCTCGATTTATAAAAGAAAGTCCACTCACAAACCGTGTGAGCTGCCTCCTTGATATGCGCACCATACGCCTTCTCGGGCCAAATATCGTCTCCGGGGTTCTCAAACCTTTCCAAATCACTTTAGAGGGTTACTAACTACTTAATTAGCCCCTCACTAAAGCCCCCGAATTTTTCGGGATTTTAAACTATTTTTAAACGCTATCCTAAGCCTTCGAACAGCCTGAAGTATATCGAGACGAGGTCTGGTCGACTCGAAACCAATTCCAAAATGTTCGTTACATCGAATAGATGAAATAACATGTTGGAACTTTCTCCAAAAACCTCTGACAGGACCCGTCCCAACTGGACCTCGATAGCCGTACCCGGTCCTACTCCCGTCTGACAAGTCAACCGAAGTCCCGAAACGATCCTTCAGCACCTATCAGACAAGGGTTAACTGCCGCTCATGCCTCCGCCTTGAGATCAGCCCCGAACGTTGTGCCACAGCCTGGAGGGTTAACAAAACAGAAAAGTGTGAGTGGACAAAAATAATATCATTGCAAATACATTTGAAACACATTATTTACCCTCCAGTTTATCAAACCATGCATGCATAGGGAAAACACAGGAATGACAATCACCGGCTTTCTAGCCAAACCATATAACAAGTCAAATCCCGGCTCTCAGGTCAAACACATGAAAACATAGTCACCTTGCCACACGGACCAAAACTCGTACTCAATACCAGTACGTAACCACAATCAACATCAAATAGTACTATGCACAAAGTCAACAATCAATTACTCAATCAATCAATCAATCAATCCGCACTATTCATAAGTGCACCAACCATCACACTGTCACACCGGCACTACGCGTAGGCCAACCTCGGGAACTGCACTCTCGCAACATCTGAGTCCCTCGGGAACTGCACTCTCGCAACATCCGAGTCATATCCATCATGTCTGGGGACTGCACACGCATCCTCTAGACGTACCATACCCGGGAACTGCACGCTCGCATCATCCGAGTCACGTCTAGGCACTGCACTCGCATCATCCAGAATGATCCAGTATCCAATATCCACAATCACAATCACAATTCATATCACAACATATATCACTCATATCCATGACCTCAAATCAAGTCAAAAACACTATCCAGTTAGGCCTCAAGCCCAAAACATCAATATCACGCAAATTCGTGAAATCACATTGAACATAGTAAAATAATCCAGAAATCATCATTGATTCACCCAATAAGTCAAAACATCCTTTTAAAACCTTTTTGACTCCGGGCCTAGCCCAAAATACCATTTGCACAATTATTCGAAAAACGTGCCCGAAAGACCGATTAAAATATTATTTAAACCACACATAATCATGTCACATCATCAGGACATCATTGCAAGTCAATTTATGCAATCAATCATGGAAAACATTTAACTATGCATGCATCATAATTTATAAAACAAACGTCCACTCACACACCGTCCAACCCGCTCGCTTCCCGAGCTGCACGCGTTTCCGTAATTTCCGATACTCGCTAGGAATCTCGAATCCTGTTCAAATCAGTATACAGGGTTATAAACAAGTCAATTTACAACATATCAATTACCCATAATTTTCCGGGACTTATATATTATTTTAAAATATAACTTAAACCGTCGGACCCTCGAAACATTATCGAGCCGGTGTCCGATCGACTCGAAACCAATTTTAAAATATCCGTTACATTACAGGGAGTAAAACACATGTTGAAACTTTCCTCAGAAAACGTGCCACGCGCCCTCACGCCCCGCCGCAAGCGGCTGCGCGTGAGTCCACGCGTCGTGCTACAGTGATTGCTACAGAGCCCTTCTCTACCCGTTTCTCTGATAAACGGATCCTACGACCCGCGATCAGACCCGATTAGTGCTTCACCAATTCGAACTCAATTTTACCGTTTCTTTCACTCATTAGCATCAAGTTAATATGGATTAAGGGTCTGTAACTTAAATTTAAGAAATCAAAGCCCCAAAGCCCTCGACTCAATAAGAACACCCGACGGGTCCCTAATCGGGTTCTGTCCAATTTCACACTGTTTTATTCAATTGATTGCACCCGAAGCTTCTAACCTTTATGCTAAACACGAAACTCAAATCAATTTCATGAATCATTACCTTCAAATGGGAGAACTCAAGCTCCAAAATCCGACACAGTCGCAGGGGCTGTTCACCATCAATTCACCATCAATTGGCTTCCCAATTGATTTGGTTCGAGTCGTCCAGCTCCCAGGAAGCTGAATATCTACTCAATTTCCCTCGAAATCGTTTACAAAATCAAAATCGAGATTTATATGTTTAGGTAGTTTTTCGGGTTTCTCAGAAGGGTTCAAGGTCCATTTCCTTTCGATTTTCACTCAATTCCCTCGCATAAATCTCTATGTTCAATCTCAGTTTTACAATGGAATCGTGATCAATCAATTTGGACGAAGCTCGTTTGACCGCTCGAATAAAAAGTCAGCCGTTTGCCCAATTTCCAGGGGCAAAATCGTCATTTTCCTCAAATTTTCAAAATTTTCGTTTTTCGCATTTTCCGGGGCGTTATGACAGGACCCATCGCAATCCCCCCGGGATTAGTGTGGGATGACCCTGCTCCCGTCTGACATGAAGTGTCAGACAAGGGATATTTCCGCCATTTTGCCCTCTCGGGCTATCAGAGTACGCCAGGATCCGGAGGAGGCATGTGATATCTCGGTCTCTGCTACAGTCCACATCCGCTGTCAACCTGAAGGGCAGTCAAAACATTAAAAGCTGTGAGTGGACAAAACAAAGAGTTTATAAAAACATTTCATAAGAGATTTGTACCCTCCACTAAAAAGCATGCATGCATTCGAAAACCATTTATCCAAAACAAACCATATGTGGGACTAAGCCCAAAGCAGATATAAACCAAGGTCGGAAGGACCACAATGAAAACGACCATACGGGCCACTGCCCAAATCCATAAGGGACTCGGCCCCAAACCATAAAGAAACCAAGTACACGAGCCACTGCTCAAATCCTGTGCACACCTGCGCACACCACATATCATATATCATATATACATATAAGTCACACAACCAATCCTGTCACGGTATCCAAAGCTACGCGCGTGCTACCCGGGTCTCAATCCGAGTCTTCTCAAAGTCAAGGTCAATGTCCGCCCTACCCGAGGTAATAGTAACCATAGCCTTCCTAAGAGTAAGGAACCCAACTGGGGGGTGACTCCACTCAGTCGGTGCTCCGTGACTACTCCGAGGTCCACCCAGGCCAACGACCCTCCCCGGAGGAGATAATAGAAGTAAAGGAAGGTAGATGAACATATATATACATAACATAAACATTCATGCCCGGTTCCCCTGAACCGTCATGATCCATAACAACATAACCAGGGTAACATGCCGGTTCCCATAAACCGTCATGTACCATAATGACCAACAAGGGTTCATGCCGGTTCCCATAAACCGTCATGAACCATGATACCATATTAAGAGTTCATGCCGGTTCCCATAAACCGTCATGAACAGGGAAATCCATTTAAGGTTCCCTGACTTGAAATCAAAACCGTAAAGTAGCTTGGGTCTCGTACCCGAACATAGGACATCAGTTGGGCACCGTGCCCGATATCTGAGGTCATATGCCCGAGACAAAACCAAATGGGTCTCATACCCGAGTTTATCCTTTTGAAATCCAAATCCAGTTCATTTAAATCAATAAAGAAATACAGACCCGTATAAGCACCGTATAAGGCCGAAACCTCGAAATACGTGCTTATACGTAACCACATAGAAATGCACCCATGGCATCATCGAACATGTATTAAAACATATAAAAAACATTTATGCATGCACCAATTTAGAAAACAAGGTCCACTCACAGACCGTCCGAGCTGCCGCCTCGATTTGCGTGTCATTCGGCTCCCCGAGCCGATCACCATTACCGGGACTCCCAAACCTATCCAAATTTTAATACAAGGTTAATAACTACTTAATTAACCTCCCATAAAAGCCCCGTAATTTTCCCAAACTTTTAACTATTTTTAAGCCGACCCTAAACCTTCCGACACCCCGAAAACTATCGAAACGATGTCCGATTGACGCGAGACCAGTCCAAAAATCTTCGTTACATCGAATAGAAGATTTCCCGTGTTGGACACTTTCCCAAATTACTGTTCACGCGCCCCAAGAAGGTCGAAAACACTGTTCATCGGCACCAACCTCCAGCAGACCGGTTTTACTGTTCATGGCCGGTTCACCTGGTTTGGCCGGTCCAACTGGACCGGCGTGACCGGTTCACAGCCCTAGACACCCCATTTGTCATCCTAGTTCTTCCTTTTCGATTCCTTTCTTCCTATTTTGATGTTTTCCATCCATTTCAATCCCTAAAACTACCTAAAAACACCTAAATCCTATGGTTCGATTTTGAACCAAACGGTTCAAAGTTTCAAAACTGCACCCATGGCTTCACAGCCCTCCCAAGCTTCCTAAAACCTTCCTAACACAATCCTAATAACCCATTTAATTCATTGGAAGCAACCAAAATGACCCATAGCAATAAAAATGGAAATTGGATTGAAAATGGGCTTACCGTGAACCTCACGGGTTCCTCCTCCTCTTGCCGCCGTGGGCGGCGATTCAGGCCTCCAGGCCGGTCACCTCAGCTCCCCTAGTCTCCCTGGTCCTCATGGCGGGTCATGGGTTAAGGTGGGATGGGTTTTGGGTGAACGGTTTGGGTGGAAAATGGATGAGATCGGGTTGGTGTGTTTGAATGAAGAAAAGGAAATGGTTTGCACGGTGCATGAAGGAATATGGTGTCCATTGGATGGGTGACACTTGTCACTCATCCATTGGACATCAAGACAAATATCTGGGCCCACTGGAGTCCAAAAGTGATCCTGTTTCGTAATTCGTGCAATAGTGCACTTGAACTTCCGTGAACCGTAACTTCGTCGTCCAACGTCCGAATTTGACATGCCGCCTGTCTACGGATTCGTATCGTCCTTATCTACGTAACGGTCTTCAGCCCTCGACCATCGGACCTCTTGGTCAAAGAGTCAACATTTGACTCCATTTAACCAAAATTACCAAAATACCTCTAAACTTCCGAACGTCATAACTTCTTCCTCGAACGTCGGAATTGAACGTGCCACCTGTCTTTGAACTCGTGACGTCACGAACTACGTTACGGTCATCGGTCAAAGTCCATTTGACCGCCCGAACGAAACGTCAACGTTTTGCCACACCGAAGGGCAAAACGGTCATTTTGCATCGTTCGTCCGATTTCGCCTAACTAATCACCGATTAACCTCACTAATCTTGATTTGTCACTAATCTAATCCAGGAATTTGGGACGGGTCGTTACACGTTACAACCTCCCCACGTGACGTCATGCGCCGCCTGAAGGCCCTGCGTGTAACGACCAGTCCCAAATTCCTAGATTAGATTAGTGACTAATCACGATTAGTAAGGTTAATCCGTGATTACTTGGGCGAAATCGGACGAACGATGCAAAATGACCGTTTTGCCCCTAGTCGTGGCAAAACGTTGACTTTTCCTTTGGACGGTCAAATGTACTTTGACCAATGACCGTGACATAGTTCGTGATGTCACGAGTTCATAGACAGGTAGTACGTTCAATTCCGACGTTCGAGGAGGAAGTTATGACGTTCAGAAGTTTATGGGCATTTTGGTAATTATGGTTAAAAGGGGTCAAATGTTGAAAATTTGACCAAGGGGTCCAATAGCCGAGGGCCGAGGACCGTTACGTAGATCAGGACGATACGAATCCATAGACAGGCGGCACGCTGAAATCGGACTTCAAACGAGGAAGTTATAGGTCACGGAAGTTCGATTTCACTATGCACGTACTTCGAGGGGGGCTGAGTTGGCAAATTCTGATTGGCCAGATATTTTGAGTGGGTCCCATGGATGAGTGGCCAGATATTAGAATCAAAATGGGATGAAATGTACCTTCGAAAATTTTAAGAAAAATGACGATTTTGCCCCTGGAATTGGGCGAATGGTTGACTTTGTATTCGAGCGGTCAAATGGACTTTGACTGATGACCGTGACGTAGTTCGGGACGTCACGTGTTCATAGACAGGTGGCACGCCCAATTCCGACATTCGAGGAAAAATTTATGACGTGCGGAAGTTTGAGGGTAATTTGGTAAATTGGTCAAAGGAGCCGAAAGTTGACTTTTTGTTCGGGACCTTGTTTGGACTTTCCGGGAAGACCGTTGGATAGGTCCCGGGACACTGAATCCGTAGACAGGCGGCATGCGTCAATCAGAGTTCGGACGAGGAAGTTATGGGTCTAGAATTGTGAGGGGAATTTTGGTAATTTTTCCAAGTAGGGGTAAAATGGTAATTTTCTGCAGCTGGGATAATTGTGATGATTAGGTTAGCTGAGTCAATTAATTTGGGCGTGGATTGGCCAGGTCATGACACTTGTCATCATGGGTGGAGGATTAGTGAGTTTGAACGTCTAATACGAACAAACAAACCGCCCATTTCCTTTTTATTTACTTTGATCAAATTGATTGGTGAGGGGGACAAAATAGATAGTACCTGAGAGGGGAAGAGGAAATCAGAGAGAAAAACGAGTGAAACTGAGGGGATAAGTGAAGAAAACCGAGCTGTAAACCCGAGAAGGAAACCCAAAAAACTGTCTAAAACAATTAATGTCGAATTTGAGTTCTTAGATGGTTTCGATTGAAATTGACGAGATATTTCATCTTCTGGGAGCTCAACGAAGTGAACCAAATCGAGTAGGCAAGAAATTGGAAGTGAATTGACAGAGAACAGACTCTGCGACATCTGCAACTTTTGGAGGTTGAGTTCAGATACTTGGAGGTAAGGGTTCTTGCAATTGGCTTTGAATTGATGCTTAGAATGACTATAAAATGCGCCCTGTGCAATCAATTTGATGACAGAAGGCGAAATGGGGTAGAACCCGATTAGGGACCCGTCGGGTTTGCACTTTGAGTCGACGACTTTGAGACTTATGTTCATGAAATTGACCTTAGAGATCCTTTGACACGACCCATCCCAATCCCCCCGGAATTACCATGGAATGTGTCATGCTCCCGTCTGACAAGAGGTGTCAGACAAGGGATAACCGATTTCCATTGCCCAAACGGGCTTCCAGAGTGCGTAAGGATCGATGGAGGAGGTGTGCGATGCTCAAGTCTCTGCTGCAGTCGTATCCGGAATCAACCTGAAGGGCATTAAGAACAAAAGCTGTGAGTGGACGAAAATAAACAAGTCTGTTAAAAACATTTATAATACATTTATGCCCCTCAGTAAAATCATATGCATGCACCAAAAACCAATAATCCCATATTTATTCTGAAATAACCATTAGGGCCTTAGCCGGAAACCAAAGCATAGTTTCAAATTCCAAAAGTCAATCCAAGAGTTATTTCGTCAATCCAGTAATATTCATTTATTATTTTTCCATCTCCAGCATCCCCGATGCCTAGCGTCCTAGACGCTTGACGTTCCAGACGCCATATCTCACGGTATTAAGCAACGCGTGCTGCCCGGGGTCTCACCGGGTCCATATCTCTGACATCCCCGATGTCTGACGTCCATGACTTTCCAGGTCGATACGAGTGGCTGCGCGTGAAAGCCACGCGCCTGCTACAGTGACTGCTACAGTCACCATCTTCACCCGTTTGTCTGGTAAACGGGTTGAAAAGCCCGCGATAGGATCCGGTTCAATCACACCCAATTCGACATCAATTAAATCCGCTCTTGATCCTATAATAATCATTAACCAATGGATTTCAGGTCTGTGACATCGATTAACAACAACTAAACCATAATCGTGCCACCAACCCGTGATCACCCAAAACGGGTCGATCACCAAAACTCCACCAATCCTCCACCATTGTCAAATTAACTTCACAGGAAGCTTATAAGGATTAATATGAACCAATTAGCATGATTAATTGAACACGACTTTACCTCAATCACCACAACTCAAGCTTGAGTTTTCCGGCCGTCCACCTCGTCCGTCCACGGCCCTAGGAGCTCCAAAGCTTGCCCCATTTGATCTGGTTCGACTCGTTGAAGTTCCAGGAAGCTCAATCCATCATCAATTAGGCTTGGGCTGGCCTAAAACTAGGATTTCGAATTTGAATTTCACAAAAACCAGTTTCGGGTTTTCAGAGAAATCCAACCCCAAACTCACTCAATCCTTCCATTCTCAATCACAGAGGAACCCACACGACTTACACACCATTCCTTTAATCCAATTTAGCCGTTAAAGGCGTCCCAAAGTAGCCCACAATCCACTGTGTAAAGCTCCCCTGCACTGACCCGAAACCATTAATAAATGGTGTCCATGTTCTTCAAGTCAGTGGCCAGCACAAATACATGTGCAAACATACCTTAAACTGTCCCAATTCAGTCCCTTAATTGATAAACAAACCATGGGATCGATCGCACAAAGTATCCCACTTCACGGCTGATCAATCCAACAGTGCCTCGTGTGAAATTACCATTCTGCCCTTGTGCAGAAAATTACCAAAATGCCCCTCACGCATCCTGACCCGTAACTCGGTCATACGGACTCCGATTGATGCGTGCCGCCTGTCTACGAACTCAGGGCATCGAGACCTTCCTAACGGTCCTCGGTCCTCGACCATTGGACCTCCCGATCAAAAAGTCAACATTTCCCCCTATAGCGTCAAATTACGAAAATGCCCTTGCACTTCCGTACATCATAACTTTCACCACGAACGTCGGAATCGAACGTGCCACCTGTCTATGAACTCGTGACGTCCCGAACTACGTCACGGTCATCGGTCAAAATTCGTTTGACCATCCGAATTAAAAGTCAACATTTTGCCCACGCCTAGGGGCAAAACGGTCATTTTGCACAATTCGTCCGAAATCACCCAACTAATCCCAGATTAGTAAATCATAATTAAATATTATTAAATCCCGATATTCGGGACGGGTCGTTACATCCTTAATTAGGATTGAATAGCTGAATATTAGTGAAGGAAACGGTAAAATTGGGGTCGAATTGGCTAGGAATGAACTGGGTCTGATCGCGGGTCATAGGCTCCGTTTACCAGGTAAACGGGTGGAAGGGATGACTGTTCAGGGTTACTGTTCACGGCACGTGAGGGCGCGTGGTGGGTTTTCTGAGGAAGGTTTCAACAGGTGTTTTACTCTATGTAATGTAACAGACATTTTAAAATTGGTTTCGAGTCGATCGGACACCGTCTCGATAATGTTTCGCGGGTCCGACGGTTTATGTTCTATTTTAAAAATAATATTTAAATCCCAGAAAATTATGGGGAATTGATATGATGTAAATTGACTTGTTAGTAACCCTACATAATGTTTTTGGACAGGCTTCGAGATTCCTGGTAAGTGTCAAAAATTACAGAAACGCGTGCAGCTCGGGAAGCGAGCGGTTTGGAAGGTGTGTGAGTGGACGTTTGTTTTCAAAATTGATATGCATGCATAGTTAAATGTTTTACATGATTGATTGCATGATTTGGCTTGCAATGATGTCTTGAGCATGTGACATGCTTATGTGTGATTTAATGAATATTTTAATCGGTCTTTCGGGCACGTTTTTCGAGGAAATGTGCAAATGGGCTAGGCCCGGAGTCAAAATGATTTCAAAATGGATATTTTGATGAATTGGTGTTGATGTTTCCTAGCTTATACACTACTATTGTAGTAATGGTAATGCACAAGTAAGGGTGTCGAACCACAGAGACTGATTAGGCTTCACAATTACCTCTAAATAACCCTATAATGACTCAATTAACTAGTGGAATTAAAAGAACTGAAAATAAAACATAATTGTGTTTTGATTTGTGATATGTAAGGACGTTAAACTGAAATTAAAACTTTAAGTAAATGAAGATAGATAGAAAAGATTGAGAAAAGTATGGAGATGGAAGCTAGGGTCTTGACTTCACCTATGTAACCTTGATTCTATGAATACAGTGACTAAAGTACCTGATCTTCCAAACCTGCTCTAAGGATCGTTTTCACTTAAGTAAGATAGGCCATGGCATGTGGAACACTATCTAGTCCTTCTAATTGCAACCTAAGTATGGCATGTACTTTAGATTACTCCTAGAAAGCCTTTAAGTATGAGAAAAGAAATAAATATGACCAAACAGATTCAGTGGCATGGCATGTACTCACTAACCCTATTTTTTCATTCATAAATCAATTAAACTTAGGCATGGCATGTGCTCTATATCTAACTAGGCATATGGAACCCTAATGGTGATCAAGCACTAGAATCACATATGAATCAATAATTAAAATGAATGAAACAAAGAAGAGTTTGCAGAAATCAGAATACTTCAATCATAACATAGACTGAGTTTACATGGTTACATCAAGAACCCTAGATGAGAAATTAGCTACACATGTATCTAATCAACATAAAAGCATTAATTAAAGACATGGATGCAGCAAACTCTAAGTAGAAGGCAGTCTTCTTCTCCAGAACTGAAAAGGGCTTCTTCTTCACACACAAAGATGATGGATGACGAATTTGATGAAGAAATTTTGGAGCTTTTACGATGAGAGATTGAGGTACATGGGAAAGAGATGCAAAAGGATGGAAGAGGGGAGATGGTTGTGGAATTCTTGAGGTTTTCTCACTGGAAGAGAAGGGGAATGAAAAAGAAGAGCAGATCTGATTTCTTTGTTGTGTGTAGAGGCTCCCCTATTTTGAGAGTGAAGAGGGCTTAAATAGGCAAGAAAGCATGAGGGCAAATAAGGAAAGACATGTAATCTGCTACTATTCATGTGAATAGTGTCAGGTGTGCATAGTGATTCCTGAATAGTGTCTGGCCTGCATTTTGATTCCTGAATAGTGTCTGGCCTGCATTGTGATTCCTGAATAGTGTCTGGCCTGCATAGTGATTCC
Source organism: Prinsepia uniflora (assembly GCA_032719365.1). Lineage (NCBI taxonomy): Eukaryota > Viridiplantae > Streptophyta > Magnoliopsida > Rosales > Rosaceae > Prinsepia > Prinsepia uniflora. Next base: position 41,887,582 of record CM064869.1, on the reverse strand, counting down.
TGAATAGTGACAGCTTTTTGTTTTCCACATTATTTTTCCTTGCTCCATAAGTAAGCTCTTTCAACTCCGAATTTCCTCCTTTTACACCGAAAACATTCTAATTCGACATAATGTCCAATCCTGCACAACTCTCACAAAAATTATCATTTCCTCCTATGTGATGAAAGATATTAGTAGTACATCAAAGATAATAATGCATGGAAAAATGCATAAAATATGACCTAACAAAGACCCCCAAACCTATCATTTGCTAGTCCTCAAGCAAAACAAATTACATAAGCACAATTAAATTAATGACTCGATCCTCCTATGATAGACCATTTAAACCCCTAGGTGTGCCTAGTAGGAGGAGTTTTGTCTCCTGATGGTTTAACAGATGTGACACCCACAAACACCATCAAGACTATTGAAAAAAACAAGGGTTAAAACATTATGGAAACAAAGTAAGGTGAACCAATGAAACCTTAGTCATACCTTCACCTTCTTGAATTCACCATGCCAGCAACTAATTAGTGTGCAAGTGAACACTTTTACTCTAAGTTTCAAGGCTTCATAGGTATCATTTTCAAACCTGAAGATAGAATTCGTCTCAACTCTAAGTCTCACAGATTCACTCAATCACTCGAACCTAAGGTTTAATCTCTCCATCAAACATATGTGAGTGAAGTTATGTAATATGAAAGCAAGTATTCTCACATATGAAGTATAAGAAAAAAATGGCACAATTTCAGGATAGATCTCATGAGAGAATCGAAAACTAAGAATTAGATAGAGCACATACCTCCCAGCATTCATGTCATTGCCCAAGTGATCAACATAGGTCTTAATCTAAATAGGTTGTAATGACGCTTGGTTGAGGGAAAAATGAAAAAAGGATAGGAACAACAAGTAACTTAGAATCATACCACGGGCTCTTGAAAAATTCCTTTGCACAGCTTGATGTTATTCCCAGCATCTGCTCACTTTAAGTTGAATGGAAAGAACTTTTCTCAGATCATACTTGAACTTTTTCTTTTGCTTTTTTTTTCATCTTTTTTTTTCCTTGAAGTTTTAATTCATTTAAGTTCTCTTTTCTTTTGATATGAACTTCTTTTGATCTGAGCTACTTTTGATTTTTCATAAACTTTTGATTTAACAGTGGCCATACTTTTCCTTGCATCGAATTTCCACTTTCAGCAACCTTGGCAGATTCCAAGCTATAGGGTATGGTCACAATTAATGTAACGACCCGTCCCAAATTCCTAGATTAGATTAGTGACTAATCACGATTAGTGAGGCTAATCCGTGATTAGTAGAGCGAAATCGGACGAACGGTGCGAAATGACCGTTTTGCCCCTGATGGTGGCAAAATGTTGACTTTTTAATCGGGCGGTCAAATGGACTTTGACTGATGACCGTGACGTAGTTCGTGACGTCACGAGTTCATAGACAGGTGGCACGTTCAATTCCGACGTTCGAGGAAGAAGTTATGACGTTCGGAAGTTTAGGGGCATTTTGGTAATTTGGGTGAATAGGAGGTCAAAAGTTGACTTTTTGACCGGGAGGTCCGATGGCCGAGGGCCGAAGACCATTACGTAGATAAGGACGATACGAATCCGTAGACAGGCGGCACGTCGAATTCGGACGTTCGACGGCGAAGTTACGGTTCACGGAAGTTTCCGGTTACTATTCACGACGGCACGTTTTACGAGACAAAAGTGCAGTTTTGTCTCTAGTGGGCCCAGATATTTGCTGGAGGCCCAATGGATGAGTGACAAGTGTCACCCATCCAATGGACATCATTTCTCCTTCATGCATCTCACCTGCCTCTCATCGATCATTCTTCATTTTCAAACTATTTTCCCGATCCCATTCCTCTCATCTGTGCGACCCAAACATCCAACCCTCACCCTATGATCATGACAGAGAGACCAGAGGGGGAGAGGAGGACCGGTGAAGCGTGGTGGCCGGCCAGGACGAAGCCACCGTGCGCGGTGGAGACCCAAACCCGAACGGTTACCCGGTTAGGCCCAAATCTCCCATTTTGTCGATTTTTACATTATGGATCGTTTTGGTTGATTAGGGAATGTTTGTTAGCTTGTTTAGGGTGTATAGAGATGGTTTTGAATGGGGGTTGACGGCTGTGACGCTTGGGGACGAAATCGGAAAACAGGGCCGTGGGGGGTTAATTTTTAGGGATCGATTTAGGGGGTTTTAGCTTGTTTGGTTAATTGGGTTAGATAGGAAACTTGAAAATAGGAATGTAGGAATTAAAATGGAAGAAAACGGACGAAAAATGAGGGAGTCGGAGGCCTGGACCGGTTACGCCGGTCCAGTTGCAGAGGTTGGACCGGACCGGGCCGGTCGGACCGGTTCGATCGCTGGAGACGACGGTACTGTAGCGGCGCGTGAGGCCCACGCGCAGGGGCCTTTGGACGGCGCGTGGCAGCGCGTGCTAGGGTTTTTGGGGATGTGTTCAACATACGAAATCATCTATTCGATGTAACGAACATTTTGGGACAGGTTTCGTGTCAATCGGACACCGTCTCGATATGTTTCGGGGCATCGGAAGGTTTAGGTTCGGGATTAAAAATAGTTAAAAATACGGGAAAATTACGGGGCTTTAGTGAGGGGTTATATAAGTAGTTAGTAACCCTCTAAATTAATTTGGACAGGTTTGGAAGTCCCGGTGACGGTGATCGGCTCGGGGAGCCGTATGGCATGCAAATCGAGGCGGCAGCTCGGACGGTCTGTGAGTGGACCTTGTTTTCTAAATTGGTGCATGCATAAATGTTTATTATATGTTTATTTACTTGTTTGATGATGTCATGGGTGCATTTGTATGTGGTTACGTATAAGCACGTATTTCGAGGTTTCGGCCTTATACGGTGCTTATACGGGTCTGTATTTCTTTATTGATTTAAATGAACTGAATTTGGATTTCAAAATGATAAACTCGGGTATGGGACCCATTTGGTTTTGTCTCGGGCATATGACCTCAGATTCCGGGCACGGTGCCCAGTTGGTGTCCTATGTTCGGGTACGAGACCCAGTCACTTTACGGTTTTGATTTCAGGTCAGGGAACCTTAAATGGATTCCCAGGTTCATGACGGTTTATGGGAACCGGCATGAACCCTTGTTATGGTATCATGGTTCATGACGGTTTATGGGAACCGGCATGAACCCTTGTTGGGTATTACGGTACATGACGGTTTATGGGAACCGGCATGTTACCTGGTTATGTTATTACGGTACATGACGGTTTATGGGAACCGGCATGTTACCTGATTATGGATATTATGGATCATGATGGTTCAGGGGAACCAGTCATGAATGTTTATGTTATGTATATATATGTTCGTCTACCTTCCTTTACATGTTCTACTATCTCCTCCGGGGAGGGTCGTTGGCCTGGGTGGACCCCGGAGTAGTCACGGAGCACCGACTGAGTGGAGTCACCCCCCAGTTGGGTTCCTTACTCTCAGGAAGGCTATTATTACTATTACCTCGGGTAGGGTCAGTGGTCTACGGACATTGATCTTGACTTTGAGATGACTCGGATTGAGACCCGGGTAGCGCGCGCGTGGCTTTGGATACCGTGACAGGATTGGTTGTGTGACTTATATATATGTATGTGATGGATATATGTTATATGATATGTGGTGTGTACAGGTGTGCACAGGATTTGGGCAGTGGCCCGTATGGTCGTTTTCATTGTGGTCCTTTCGACCTTGGTTTATATCTGCTTTGGGCTTAGTCCCACATATGGTTTGTTTTGGATAAATGGTTTTCGAATGCATGCATGCTTTTTAGTGGAGGGTACAAATGTCTTCCTTATTAAATGTTTTTATAAACTCTTTGTTTTGTCCACTCACAGTTTTTAATGTTTTGACTGCCCTTCAGGTTGACATCGGATGTGGACTGTAGCAGGGACCGAGATATCACATGCCTCCTCCGGATCCTTGCGTACTCTGATAGCCCGGGAGGGCAAAGGTCGGAAATATCCCTTGTCTGACACTTCGTGTCAGACGGGAGCAGGGTCATCCCGCACTAATCCGGGGGGGGATTGGGATGGGTCCTGTCAATTAAGCTAGGTACCTCAAAGAGACTTACAAAAGGGAAGGAGTGATGTAGGTTATGAAAGAAATGGCTACATGTGTTTGGCTACAAAATGGCTAATGGAGCTCACAAAGGTCGGGTTTAGAGAAGGCTTTTAGAAGGTTATGCACACAAAGCCTAGCATCACTTCAAAAGGGCTACTCCACAAATGAAGGGCATGTGATATCTGAAATTATGATAAATTCTTAGTAATCAACCAAAAATGATAATGAGATCAGATTAGAGTGAATTAGAAAGAAAGAATTGGAGCAGAAACAAATTAAACCCTCTCAAGAAAGCAAGTAGGCTCAAAACATCACAAGGGTAGTCTCCACTATTCTTCTTCATTTGTTTGATCAGGTACCTTATTCACCATGATTCTAAGAGCAAAAGAGGTCAGAAAGAACACCTAATCAGAAGACTAATCAAGGATTCCTTCTAACTGACGATTGTATGCCTTAGTTTGCATAAAGATTCCATTACAATGTTTCAACAATGCTCTAACAGACTGACTCTTTAGCACCCAAAAATTTGCAATTCCTTACCCCCAAACCTAAACTAAACATTGTCCTCAATGTATAAAATAGAAAAAATGCATGCAATGCAAAGGGAGTATCAAAGAAGAGAAAGAAACGAATTAATTAAGTTAAAAGGCTTAAAAGATAGAACCTGGTTGGGTTGCCTCCCAACAAGCGCTGTATTTAATGTCTAGGCAAGACGTGGTTGCAAATGGGCTTAATGGAATGGAAGAGTATCCACCATATGTGCAATGGGAACACCCATATCAGACATCAAGTACGGCTTTAATCTGTGGCCATTAACTTTGAAACTGTTACCATTGCTGAGATTCTTTATTTCAACTGCTCCATGAGGATACACTTTGATCACTTTGAAAGGTCCAACCCATCTAGACTTAAGTTTACCTGGAAAGAGACGTAAACGAGAGTCATATAATAAAACATTTTGATCAGGGAAGAATACCTTTCTCGTAAGAGCTTTATCATGGTAAAGCTTGGTCCTTTCTTTGTAAATCTTTGCACTTTCATAAGCCTCATTCCTTAGCTCCTCAAGCTCATTGAGTTGCAGCTTTCTTGACATTCCAGCTTTTGTAAAGTCCATGTTAAGCTTCTTGATTGCCCACAAAGCATGGTGCTCCAACTCCATTGGCAAATGGCAAGCTTTCCCAAAAACAATTCTGTAAGGGCTCATCCCAATAGGAGTCTTATAAGCTGTTCTATAGGCCCAAAGTGCATCATGTAACTTTGTGGACCAGTCTTTCCTTGTCGAATTCACAGTCTTCATTAGAATATTCTTGATCTCCCTATTGCTTATCTCCACTTGGCCAGAAGTTTGGGGATGATATGGTGTGCTCACTCTATGTGTGATTCCATACTTCTTCATCAAGGCTTCAAATGGCTTGTTGCAGAAGTGAGTTCCACCATCACTGATGATAGCTCTTGGCATTCCGAACCTTGAAAAAATGATGTCCTTGAGGAAGTTAATCACCACTCTATGATCATTGGTCTTTGAAGCAATTGCTTCCACCCATTTAGACACGTAGTCTACTGCCACCAGGATGTAATTGTAGCCAAAAGAGGGTGGGAATGGTCCCATGAAATCGATGCCCCAAACGTCAAAGATCTCCACAACCAAAATGTTATGCAAAGGCATCTGATTTCTGCTGCTGATGTTGCCCATTCTTTGGCACCTATCACACTTAGCACAAAATTTAAAAGCATCTTTAAACAAAGCAGGCCAAAAGAAACCAGATTGAAGAACCTTGGCTGCTGTCTTCTTGGCACCAAAATGACCCCCACATGCGAACTCATGACTGAAATTGAGTATGCTTTCTTGCTCAACCTCAGGAACACATCTTCTAATAATCTGATCTGGTCCATATTTGAAAAGGTAGGGCTCATCCCACATGTAGTGCTTCACTTGCGAAAAGAACCTTTTCTTCTCCTGAAAGGTTAGATCATCTCTAATAATACCACAAGCAAGAAAATTAACAAAATCAGCATACCATGGTTCATCATCTTGGATGGCAAGAAGTTGTTCATCAGGGAATGATTCATTCAAGGGCAACTGTGCATTTCTGTCAATTGCTTCACTTTTCAAACGTGATAAGTGGTCAGCAACTACATTCTCTTTGCCGCTCTTGTCTCTTATTTCCAAATCAAATTCTTGTAATAAGAGGATCCATCTAATGAGTCTTGGCTTGGCATCCTTTTTGGTCATTAGGTATCGTAGAGCTGAATGGTCTGAGTAGACAATGACTTTTGATCCTACAAGATAAGATCTGAACTTCTCCAGAGCAAAGACAACAGCAAGTAACTCTTTTTCTGTTGTGGAATAGTTTAGCTGAGCATCATTCAATGTCCTGCTTGCATAATAAATAACATGAGAGAGTTTTCCAATTCTTTGGCCTAGTACTGCACCAATAGCAAAATCAGATGCATCACACATCAATTCAAAGGGTAAAGACCAATCTGGAGCCATGATAATTGGAGCAGAAGTTAGTTTCTTCTTAAGCATTTCAAAGGCCTGCAAACATTCGTCATTAAAGTCAAAAGAAGTGTCCTTAGCTAACAAGTTACATAACGGACGAGTTATTTTTGAAAAATCCTTAATAAAACGTCTATAAAAACCTGCATGACCCAGGAAGCTTTGAATTCCCTTAACAGATGCTGGGGGAGGTAGTTTAGAGATCAAGTCAATTTTTGCTTTATCTACCTCTATTCCCTTGCTTGAAATTACATGACCTAGCACTATACCCTTCTTAACCATAAAATGGCATTTCTCCCAATTTAAAATCAGATTGGTGTCTTGGCAACGTTTTAGAACTAATGCAAGATGATCAAGACATATATCAAATGAGGAACCAAACACAGAAAAATCATCCATAAAAACCTCGATGAACCTCTCAACCATGTCAGAGAAAATGGCCATCATGCATCTTTGAAATGTAGCTGGTGCGTTACACAAACCGAATGGCATTCTCCGATAAGCAAACGTGCCAAATGGGCAGGTAAAGGTCGTCTTCGCTTGGTCCTCAGGTGCAATTGGGATTTGGTTATAACCTGAATAACCGTCAAGAAAACAGTAGTGTGAGTAACCAGCTAATCTTTCAAGCATTTGATCAATAAAAGGAAGGGGAAAATGATCTTTTCTAGTCATAGCATTTAACTTCCTGTAATCAATGCACACCCTCCATCCAGTCATGACTCTTGTTGGGACAAGTTCATCCTGATCATTTTTTACGACAGTCATGCCACTCTTCTTTGGTACAACTTGAGTAGGACTAACCCACTTGCTGTCAGAAATAGGATAGATGATCCCAGTGTCAAGTAGCTTAAGTACTTCAGCTCTAACCACTTCTTTCATGTTGGGATTGAGTCTTCGTTGAGGTTCACAGCTGGGTTGGCTATCCTCCTCCAAAAGTATCCTATGCATGCACATAGAGGGACTGATTCCTTTGATATCTGCTATAGACCATCCAATGGTGGATTTGAACTCTCTCAAAACTCTTACTAGCTTTTCTTCCTGCAAAGAGGTCAGATCAGAAGCTATGATAACTGGAAGTGAATTTTGGTCACCCAGAAAGATATACTTAAGATGAGAGGGAAGTAATTTAAGCTCAAGCTTTGGTGGTTTGATGATTGAGGGTATGAGATGATCAATGGATGGCTCGAGTGGCTCAAGGGGGACTAAATAGTTGTGAGGATATGACTTCAAAGCCTCCAAAGCAGAAACTTCCTCTTCCAACTCCCATTCATCTTCGAAGTCATCCAGAAAATTGGTCAAGACAATCTCTAGTGGGTCTTTAGGGGGGCCTTGAGAAAATTTGGTGAACACAAAAGAATCCAATATATCAACAGAGAAACAATCTAAAGAAGAATACGGATGAGTTAAAGATTCAAACACTCTAAATTGGACAGTTTCTCCAAGAACTGTCATTGTGAGCACTCCATCATGCACATTTATGATTGTCCTTGCTGTGGCCATGAATGGCCTCCCAAGAAGAATAGGTAACTCACGATCTTTGATTGGTGATTCTTCCATGTCAAGCACTACAAAATCAGCAGGTATGATCAATTTATCAACTTGAACTAGAATGTCTTCAACTATACCTCTTGGATACTTTACTGAACGATCAGCAAGTTGTAAAGAAACTGTGGTCGGTTTCAACTCTCCCAAACCTAGATGCAAGTAAACCGTGTATGGCATAAGATTGATACTTGCACCCAAGTCTAGCATACCCTTCTCAATCTTCTTGTCCCCAATGGTAATAGGTATGGAGAAGCTGCCAGGATCTTTAAGTTTGGGTGGAAGCTTTCTTTGAAGCACGGCAGAGACATTCTCGGAGACTAAAACCTTCTCATGTGGTTCATATTTCCTCTTGTACTTGTTCAATTCTTTAAAGAACTTGCCATAGGCTGGAACATCATCAATTAAATCAAGTAAAGGCAGATTAATATTAACTTTACTGAGAATGTCATAAAGTTCTTTGAAGGCCTTATCCTTGTTGCATTGAGCAAGTCTTCTTGGAAAAGGAATGGGTGGCACGTAGGGCTCGGGAGCCTTGTGCAAAACAGGTTTATCTTTGTTAGTCCCAAGAGGTACATCAGTAGCTTTCTTGGGTGCTTGTTCCGCCTCTCCTTCCTCCCCACCTGCATTCACAATTTCAGAAGTATTAGGAAGATCGTAGTTAATACCATTATCAATAACCTTACCACTTCTAAGTGTTGTTATGGCTTTTTCTTGCTCCTGATTCTTTTGAAGCAACTGAGTTTGACTTGGAAGCTTCCCAAGTTCTCTCTGGTTAAGAGCAGTAGCAAGTTGTCCAACTTGGGTCTCAAGCTTTTGAATGGTGGCAGCTTGGTTTTGGAACAAAGTGGAAGTGGTTTGCATGAACTTCTGTAATGTCTCCTCCACAGGATTGCTTGGGAGAACTTGGTAGTTGTTAGGCTGCTGCTGAGCATGGCTTTGATTCTGATTTCCACCCCAAGAAAAGTTAGGGTGGTTCCTCCATCCGGGGTTGTAAGTGTTTGAGTATGGATCATTCCTTTGCCTTGAATTATAGCAATTCATCATATTGGCTTGCTCTTGATCGTAATCAGCATATGTAGCACTTTGAGAGGCATGAGATGAGCCTAACTTTGAAAGCACAGCGTCAAGTTTCCTTTCCAAGTTGTCAACCTTGAAAGAAACGTCATTAGTTGAATGAACTTCATATGCACCACTTCTCTTCCCTCTTGATTGATGCATATTAGAACCCAGCATCTCAAAGAGTTCTTGAGACTCCTCTGGACTCTTTTTCTTTAGAGCACCACCAGCTGCATTATCACACATTGATTGACATGTAGGGGTTAATCCGTCAAAGAAAATTTGCATTTGAAGGTAAAGAGGTAACCCATGGTTTGGACACTGCAGCAATAGTCCTCTAAATCTTTCCCAGCATTCACTAAATGTTTCAGTATCATCTTGTCTGAAATTGAAAATTTGAGCTCTTAGGGTTGCTGTCTTTTGGGGGGAAAAGAACTTGTCCATAAACTTCTTTACAACCTCATCCCATGTCTCCAAGGACTTAGGCTTCAAAGTCATGAGCCAAGCCTTGGCCCGTTCCTTCAATGTGTAGGGAAAAATCCTACACCTCAAATCGTTCTCCGAAAGTCCCTGCAAGGGCAATGAATTAACAACTATGTAAAACTCTTTAATATGAGCCAATGGATCCTCATTAGGCAAACCAAAGAATGAAGGAAACATAGAAAAATATGAAGATTTAAGTTCATAGTTCCTTGCTGCCTGTGACAGTACTACGCATGAAGGCGAATCAGGGATTATTGGTTGAGCATAGAACTCCAAAGCATGGGTTGCAGCCTCAGCCATCTTTTCTTCAATTTCTTCTTCAAACTCTTCTGACTCTTCTGAAAGAATTGAGACAGAAGACTTATCCTTGATGATTTCTTGAAATGCTCTTTTAGCTACAATTTTTGTAGTAAGATTTCCTCTTGTTTCCCTGGATTTCCTTATCGCTGCTGCAACGGAGTCTAGCAAGGGCGTACTGGACATTCAAAACCTGACACACAAAGATTTGAATAACTCAAGCTGTAAACAAACTAAAACAGAAAACAGATTATAGGGCTAAGTTGGTAACCAATTGCAAAGGACTTAAATCAGTCCCCGGCAACGGCGCCAAAATTGTTGATGTTTCCTAGCTTATACACTACTATTGTAGTAATGGTAATGCACAAGTAAGGGTGTCGAACCACAGAGACTGATTAGGCTTCACAATTACCTCTAAATAACCCTATAATGACTCAATTAACTAGTGGAATTAAAAGAACTGAAAATAAAACAGAATTGTGTTTTGATTTGTGATATGTAAGGACGTTAAACTGAAATTAAAACTTTAAGTAAATGAAGATAGATAGAAAAGATTGAGAAAAGTATGGAGATGGAAGCTAGGGTCTTGACTTCACCTATGTAACCTTGATTCTATGAATACAGTGACTAAAGTACCTGATCTTCCAAACCTGCTCTAAGGATCGTTTTCACTTAAGTAAGATAGGCCATGGCATGTGGAACACTATCTAGTCCTTCTAATTGCAACCTAAGTATGGCATGTACTTTAGATTACTCCTAGAAAGCCTTTAAGTATGAGAAAAGAAATAAATATGACCAAACAGATTCAGTGGCATGGCATGTACTCACTAACCCTATTTTTTCATTCATAAATCAATTAAACTTAGGCATGGCATGTGCTCTAAATCTAACTAGGCATATGGAACCCTAATGGTGATCAAGCACTAGAATCACATATGAATCAATAATTAAAATGAATGAAACAAAGAAGAGTTTGCAGAAATCAGAATACTTCAATCATAACATAGACTGAGTTTACATGGTTACATCAAGAACCCTAGATGAGAAATTAGCTACACATGTATCTAATCAACATAAAAGCATTAATTAAAGACATGGATGCAGCAAACTCTAAGTAGAAGGCAGTCTTCTTCTCCAGAACTGAAAAGGGCTTCTTCTTCACACACAAAGATGATGGATGACGAATTTGATGAAGAAATTTTGGAGCTTTTATGATGAGAGATTGAGGTACATGGGAAAGAGATGCAAAAGGATGGAAGAGGGGAGATGGTTGTGGAATTCTTGAGGTTTTCTCACTGGAAGAGAAGGGGAATGAAAAAGAAGAGCAGATCTGATTTCTTTGTTGTGTGTAGAGGCTCCCCTATTTTGAGAGTGAAGAGGGCTTAAATAGGCAAGAAAGCATGAGGGCAAATAAGGAAAGACATGTAATCTGCTACTATTCACATGAATAGTGTCAGGTGTGCATAGTGATTTCTGAATAGTGTCTGGCCTGCATTTTGATTCCTGAATAGTGTCTGGCCTGCATTGTGATTCCTGAATAGTGTCTGGCCTGCATAGTGATTCCTGAATAGTGACAGCTTTTTGTTTTCCACATTATTTTTCCTTGCTCCATAAGTAAGCTCTTTCAACTCCGAATTTCCTCCTTTTACACCGAAAACATTCTAATTCGACATAATGTCCAATCCTGCACAACTCTCACAAAAATTATCATTTCCTCCTATGTGATGAAAGATATTAGTAGTACATCAAAGATAATAATGCATGGAAAAATGCATAAAATATGACCTAACAATTGGTAAGTCAAGGATGATTCTGGATTAGTTTTAATGATTTCAATGTGATTTCACGGATTTACGTATAATTGGTATTTGAGCCTGAAACACTATCGGGAATACTTATGCTAGATGATGCGAGTGCAGTGCCTAGACATGACTCGGATGTTGCGTGCGTGCAGTTCCCGGGTATGAGACGTCTAGAGGATGCGTGTGCATATGTGACTCGGATGTTGCGTGCGTGCAGTTCCCGAGGTTGGCCTACGCGTAGTGCATATGTGACAGTGTGATGGTTTGTGCGCTTATGAATAGTGCGGATTGATTGATTGATTGATTGATTGATTGAGTAATGGATTATGAACTTGTGCATAGTATTGCTTGATGTTGATTGTGATTACGTACTGGTATTGAGTACGAGTTCTGGTCTGTATGGCCAGGTGATTATGTGTTCGTATGTTTTGACCTGAGAGCCGGGATTTAACTTGTTATGTGGTTTGGCTGAAAAGCCAATGTTTGTGTTTCATATGTTTTTCCCTATGCATGTAGGTTTGATAAACTGGAGGGTAAATGATGTCTTTTAAAATGTGTTTTAATGAATATATTTTTGTCCAATCACACTTTTCTGTTTTTGATGACCCTCCAGGCCGTGACACGACGTTCGGGGCTAACCGAGAGGCGGAGGCATAAGCGGAGATAATCCCTTATCTGATAGGGCTGAAGGATAGATCGGGACTTCAGTTGACTTGTCAGACGGCAGCAGGACCGGGCACAGTTATCGGGGTCCAGTTGGGACGGGTCCTGTCACAAATGGCTTATTACTCGCCTGAGTAGTTGTCCGATGAGTAGTTCTCCGACGTAGTCGGATGTGGTCAGCCCTAGATGTGTGGATATTGGGATTGACTTCCCTATGAAATCAATCGATTGTACTGTGGTAATCGGTTGAGCAGATAACCGATAGGTTCAGTTTTGATACGTCTCGGTAGACGTGAACGATATTTCGAGTTTTGGAATCAGATTTCTGGATGACTATTCAGGATTTGATTTTGGAACTTGAAAGTGGATTTCTGGATTTGGGTTTTGGAATCGGATTCTGGGTGACGATTCAGGATTTGATTCTGGAGCTTGACAGTGGATTTCCTTTTATGGATTTGGGTTCGGAATGGTTATTCCTAATGCTAGCTTACGGAATGATGATTTCGGATTCGGATTTGGACATGATTATGGATATGATTTCTGGGTTTGGATTCGGGATTTCTTACGAAATTGCGGATTCGGATTCGGATTCGGATTCGGATTTGAGAATAGATGTTGAGTTGGAGTTTATTGGAATACGTACACTTAGGTTGAGTAAGCTAGTGGTTAGTATAACCATAAGTGGGTATAGTGTCAGTTTTCGACTGACGACTATCAAATGGTGACGGTTTGTCGGAGATGTCAGCGTGGATCATTGTGTGAGGTCTGATGACTCCCAGTGGGAGCAGACGTCAGGATAGTTAGTGATTGAGTAGGGAATCGTCTAGTTGTTTTGTCAACGACATGGTAGATTTGACAAGTGGTGTCAATTTGGAGCGTATGGCTACTGTCATTCGACGTGGTCGAGGGTAGTCGATGTAACGAGAGTATTAGTCGTACGTCTGGTTGCAGACGAGTAAGTATTGTTTGGTTAGTTGGTGTACGAGTGTACACGTGTTTCGAGGTAGATTCTACTTTCCACGGGGTGAATGTGGAATCAGGATAGTTGGAGTTTCGAGAATGAAACTAAATTAAGGAGGGAAGAACGGTTGGAATTTCGAGGACGAAATTAATTAAGGAGGGAAGGTTGTAACGACCAGTCCCAAATTCCTAGATTAGATTAGTGACTAATCATGATTAGTAAGGTTAATCCGTGATTAGTTGGGCGAAATCGGACGAACGATGCAAAATGACCGTTTTGCCCCTAGTCATGGCAAAATGTTGACTTTTCCTTCGGGTGGTCAAATGTACTTTGACAAATGACCGTGACGTAGTTCGTGACGTCACGAGTTCATAGACAGGTAGTACGTTCAATTCCGACGTTCGAGGAGGAAGTTATGACGTTCAGAAGTTTATGGGCATTTTGGTAATTATGGTTAAAAGGGATCAAATGTCGACTTTTTGACCGAGGGTTTCAATAGCCGAGGGCCGAGGACCGTTACGTAGATCGGGACGATACGAATCCATAGACAGGCGGCACGCTGAAATCGGACTTCGAACGGGGAAGTTATAGGTCACGGAAGTTCGATTTCACTATGCACGTACTTCGAGGCGGGGCTGAGTTGGAAAATTCTGATTGGCCAGATATTTTGGGTGGGTCCCATGGAAGTGTCACTCATCCCATTGGCTAAATCCCTTAATTTGTGGATCTAACTAATTAAATAACATTATAATTATTATTATATAATTAATTTTAACAACTTTAAATCCTAACCATCCATTCCTTCTAATCTCTCAAATCCTCACCACTCATCTAATCATCTAATCAATCTCTCTTCTCTCATCAGATCAAGTCATCTTCATCATCTTCATTTCCTTGTTTTTCCTCATATAACCCGAAAACCCATATACCCTCCATTCCTCCATTTTCTTCAAACACACACACCACCCATCACACCATCCCTCTACTTACATCATTATGACCGTGAGGAGTGATGAGAGACTAAGGACGGCGTGTAACACCCCGGAAATTCGAGGATTTCCATATTGTAATTTATTGTGTGATTTGACGATTTTACCCTTGTGAATGGTATGGTCAAATTGTTGACTTTTTGATTGATGAACTAAATGGACTTTGACCTATGACCGTGACGTAGTTCGGGACGTCACGAGTTCATAGACAGGTGGCACGTCCAATTCGGACGATCAGGGTAAAAGTTATGACTATCGGAAGTTCAGGGGCATTACCGTAATTTGGACTCTCGGGGGAAAATGTTGACTTTTCTTTTGGCAACTAATTTTCAGTTGACTCAGGGACCGTTGGGTAGGCCTCGACGTCCTGAGTCCGTAGACAGGCGGCACGCCGAAATCGGACTTCGTACGAGGAAGTTATGGTCAGAAACGTGAATTCGGGAAGTTCGTGTCTCGGTTTTCGTGTCGAATATTAAATTCAGGAAATCTGATTGGAGGACATCTGGTGAGTGGCAAGTGTCACTCACCCATTGGCTAGATTGGATCAGATCCACTATTGGATTAATTAGCATTTAAATCTGCTTTAAATTACAGCCCTTAGATCTGAAATCCCTTGATTTGATCTCAGCCTTTGATCTCAATCTGAGATTCAATCCTGGCCCTTGATTCATTTTCCTATTCAGTATTAAAATCCCATGAGATCATGCACCCATGTGTTCATTCTCTCAACCGTGTGTGCGATTTCTCCCTGGAACCAGCCCATCAGCCACCACCACTCAACCCCACACCTCAGACAACCAGCAGCCACACCTCTGACGCCGGCCACCGCTCCACGGCCACCCTGCACGGCGGCTTCCTTTCAAACTCGTGAAGGAAACCCGCGGAACCCAAGTCACCAAACCATCCAAACCATTGATCTAGGACTGGAACCAACGTGCGGTTGTGATCACCGTGACTACTGGACGGCAAGGAGCTGACCCTGACGGTGTACGGCGGCGACACGGCGGCGTTCGGACGTTAAACCCGTAGGTAGCCATTTTCCTTCCCGACTTCAAAACACCTGGTTGTGACGTTGACATCATTGGGTTGTTGTTAGGACTCGTCTAGGTGACCTTGACGACCAATTTGGAACCAGGACCAGGGCTGAACAACCGTCGACTCGCCGGAAAGGATTACCAGAACCGGCAACCAAGCTTCCCGTCGAGTTTCAGGTAACCTCCTAGACCTAAAACTTAATTCTAATTACATAGAACCAATCTAGGGACTAAGACGAGTAATTAGGAATTGAAAGGAATGAAAATGATCCAGAAATGAAGGAATGGCAACCGGGTCGTGATCGCGGGTCTGATCGACCCGAGTTGCAGGAAAACGGGTCAACCCGTCTGATGACAGTGGTGCTGACGTGGCACCCTGTCAGTCTGTCAGATGACGTGGACCAACCGTGAGCCGACACGTGTCACATGTCAGTGCACAGTCAGCACTGACATGTCAGTGACGTGGACCAGTCAGGGACTGCCACGTGTCACTGACATGTTAGTGACGTGGACCAGTGCCGTGCTGACACGTGGCACATGTCAGATCTGACACGTGGTCTGACAGATCAGTGAGGTGGACCAATCAGGTGTTGACACGTGGCACCTGTCAGAGTCTGACATGTCAGACCTGACAGCTGTCAGATGACGTCAGCATGACGTCATGCTGACGTCAGCAGTGACGTCAGCGATGACGTCAGCAGGAACTGTTCCTGCGTTGACCGCCGCGTTGACCGGCGCGTGGGGGCGCGTGTGAACAGTGTTTTTGGTGGGACCACCACCATTCTTTAGGTTTCGACGATCCGGATCCAATGGCGGTGGTTTCGGGTCGATCGGAGATCCTTAAGTTGGTCAAAATAAGGTTTATTGCCTTGGGAAGCGCGTTCGGGCGGCTTTCCCGGGTCGGTTTCGACCTAGGCTTTCATGGTTGAATGTTGGGGGTTTAATTTGACCTTTACGAATACTTGGACTTGACAGGGATTGTACATTTGTACCAGGACGAGGGTATACGTTCGGTTTCTAGCAGGATTGTACTGTGAGTGGGCCATTTTCTTAAACCCTTGTGTGCATAAATGTTTTCTGGTTTTATTATACTTATTCACATGCTAAAACAATGATGGTTTTGATGATATGGAAAATATGGTTATGGCACGTTTCACGGTATTTGGGCTTGAGACCCGTCCGATGAAACTGAATGATTGGTTCGGATTCTATCTATGTATATATATGTTTGCATGTGGATATCAATAAAATGTATTTGTTACTGCACTGTATGATCCTTCCATATTGTATTGTCTCCTCCGGATGAGGTACCCTGGAGAGGTCACGGACGTCTAGAACGTCCAGCGTCTATGACGCTAAGCATCGGGGATGCTGTACCCGAACGGGGTTCGGGGTTTGAACTCGGAAATTGAGACCCGAGTGGCACGCGTAGCCTTGTGATTGTGACCTTATTGGACGTCAGGGACGTCAGACATCAGGGATGTCGGGATTGGAGTGTATAGTGCAGCAACTAAAATTGTGGTTATGGTTTTATTATATGCCTTATGGTTCATATTTGATGGTTTATGGTTTTGAATTATGTTGCACGCATGTTTAGAAAACGGAGGGGTAAATTATATGTTTTACTTATCAAACGATTTCATAAACTTGAATTTCGGTCCACTCACCCTTACTGTTTTGATAACCCCTCCAGGTCGGGAAACTGAGGTAGAGGAGGAACCAGAGGCTGAGGCATAGATCTACTTCTGCGTACCTGAACCCCTGCTGGGCGGTGTACCCGCAGGATTACTTTAGAGTCGTGCTCGCAAATTTGTAATTTTGGATTATATCCCTTGTCTGACATTCGTTTAATTCGGATTTTATGTATGACTTTAATTTGGTTATTTATGCTTTTAAATGTTTTGAGGTTAAAATTGGTATGAATTATTGGGTGTCAGACGGGAGCAGGGCACGTCCCCTTGTGGTCCCTGTGGGATCGGGGCGGGTCCTGTCACGGCGAGCCATGGCTGGGGAGGGTGGTGGCTCACGGTGGTGGACGGCGGAGCTCGGCCGTGAGGTAAGAAAACTTTGAAAATTCGAAATTTGGTTTTAATGGTTTTTACTCGATTTCTTTAATTGGGTAAGGTTTCTGGGGACCCTAGGAGTTGATTAGGATTAGTTTTGGGGCTTGGGATGGCCGGGAAAGGCCGTGAACGGTGGAGGAAATTCCGGCCACCATTGATGGCGGATGGAAGCTCGGTTTTGGGTGGTTTTCCTTCGGTTTTTAATGTCTAAAAGATAGGAAATAAGATTAGGATTATATTAGAATCAAAATGGGATGAAATGGACCTTGAATCGGTCCAAAAACCAGAAAAAAACCGACGGATGAACAATGTTTTGCTACAGTAAAACTGGTTCAGTTGGAGGTAGGAGAGGATGAACAGTATTTTTGACCTTCTAGGAGCTCGTGAGGACGCGTGGGCCATAATTTGGGAAAGTGTTCAACATAGGAAATCTTCTATTCGATGTAACGAATATTTTGGGACTAGTTTCGTGTCGATCGGGCACCGTCTCGATATGTTTCGGTGCATCGGAAGGTTTAGGGTCGGTTTAAAAATAGTTAAAAGTTCGGAAAAATTACGGGGCTTTAATGGGAGGTTAATTAAGTAGTTAGTAACCTTATATTAAAATTTGGACAGGTTTGGGAGTCCCGGTGATGGTGATCGGCTTGGGGGAGCCGTATGGCATGCAAATCGAGGCGGCAGCTCGGACGGTCTGTGAGTGGACCTTGTTTTCTAAATTGGTGCGTGCATAAATGTTTATTATATGTTTTAAATACTTGTTTGTGATGCCATGAGTGCAATTGGATGTGTGGTTACGTATAGGCACGTATTTCGAGGTTTCGGCCCTATACGGTGCCTATACGGGTCTGTATGTCTTTATTGGTTTAAATGAAAAGGTTTTGGATTTCCAAAAGGATAAACTCGGGTATGAGACCCATTTGGTTTGGTCTCGGGCATATGACACTATTTACGACCTTCGGGTCTAAAACGTGGTCGCGACGGGTGTTATGTGCACGGCGATCGACGATACGACGCTCGCCTCCGGATTGGGATTTGTTCCTTCCGGAGAGGTCACGATGCTCGATTCGTGGTCGGGCAGCCTGGGGAGGCTCGACTTCGGAGTACTGACGGTTCAGGATATCGATCGGTGATGAGTGCTCCATGATCTTGTGGTGGCCGCGTCGGTTGATACGTTCACGGCGACATACCAAGATTGAGGGCGGACCTGGATGGATGGTTGCACACATTACTAGGATCGGAGTCGTGACTGACCCTTAGATATCGGCCACGGTGCCCAGTTGAGTCATATGTTCGGGCACGAGACCCAGTTACTTTACGGTTTATGATTTCGGGTCAGGGACCCTACGTGGATTTCCAAGTTCATGACGGTTTATGGGAACCGGCATGAATTCTGGAAAGGTCATTATGGTACATGACGGTTTATGGGAACCGGCATGAACCTTTGTCAGGTTATTATGGATCATGACGGTTCAGGGGAACCGGACATGAATGTTTATGTTATGTATATATATGTATTCATCTACCTTCCTTTACTTCTATTATGTCCTCCGGGGAGGGTCGTTGGCCTGGGTGGACCCCGGAGTAGTCACGGAGCACCGACTGAGTGGAGTCACCCCCTAGTTGGGTTCCTTACTCTCAGGAAGGCTATGATTACTATTACCTCGGGTAGGGTCAGTGGTCTGCGGACATTGATCTTGACTTTGAGAAGACTCAGATTGAGACCTGGGTAGCACGCGCGTAGCTTTGGAAACCGTGAAAGGATTGGTTGTGTGAATTATATGTGTATGTGATATAAATATGTGATATGTGATGAGCACAGGTTTTGGGCAGTGGCCCGTGTGTTTGGTATCTTCTTGGATTTGGGCAGTGGCCCGTGTATTTGGTTTCTTATGATTTTGGGCTAAGGCCCTAATGAACGGTTTGATAAATGGTTTTCGAATGCATGTATGCTTTTTAGTGAAGGGTACAAATGTCTTCTTGTTAAAATGTTTTTATAAACTCTTGTTTTGTCCACTCACAGCTTTTAATGTTTTGACTGCCCTTCAGGTTGACATCGGAAGTGGACTGTAACGGAGACCGAGATATCACATGCCTCCTCCGGATCCTGGTGTACTCTGATAGCCCGGGAGGGCAAAGGTCGGAAATATCCCTTGTTTGACACTTCGTTTCAGACGGGAGCAGGGTCATCCCGCACTAATCCCGGGGGGGATTGGGATGGGTCCTGTCACTGCGCGTGGGCTCCACGCACCTGCACAGGGCCTTCTTCAACCTCCAACCGACCGGGTCCGACCAGCCGGTCCGGTTCTCCTCTGTATTCTGGTCCAACTAGACCGGCGTGACCGATCCAGCCCCATAACTCGGTCAATTTTCATCCTTTTTCCTCCAATCCAATTCCATTCTTCCTAATTCAATCCTAGAAACCTAAATATAAAATTAAAATCAACAAAACCCCCTAAAATCTTAACGGTTCAATTTCCTCCCTCACGATTCAATTTCCAGTTTTCTCCCTGGGTTCCTCAGCCATCAACCACAACTCAAAACCTTTGTAAAACCTTCCTGACAACCTAACAAACCTATTCTAATCGATTAAAATCGTCCATAGCGTTAAAAATCAAAAATAGGAGAAAGTGGGCATAACCGGGTTATCTTGCAAGGTTTGCCTCCGCCGTCCACGATGGCACTGCTCTTGGCCGGCCACCATCATCCTGCCCTCATCTCACTCTCTTGGTCTCACACCTGATCACAGAAGATGATCAAACAAAAGGAAAAGGGATATGCATGTGTCTGTTTGAGATGGGCAATGGATGGGTGACACTTGTCACTCATCCATTGGACCTGTCCAAAATATCTGGGCCCCACTTAAAGCCAAAAGTCCCTTGCCTCATAAAACGTGCAATCATTCGTTCGAACTTCCGTGAACCGTAACTTTTCGGTCGAACGTCTGAATTTGACATGCCGCTAGTTACAGATTCGTATCGACGCGATCTACGTAACTGTCCTCGGCCATAGGCAATTAGACTCCCGGGTCAAAAGTCAACTTTTTGCCCTCGTCTAAGGGTAAAATCGTAATTTTCCCCTGAACGCCCGCTAATACTCGACTAATCCCCAATTAGCCTCTTTAATCCATCATTAATCCCTAATTAATCCTTAAAATTAGGGATGGGTCGTTACAAACTTCCCCCCGTCAGGAATTTCGTCCTCGAAATTCAAGCTGACCCAATTCCACAACCAACTGTGGTTTCCAATCATGTCCCTCGACTCGGGTACTCTTGTGTAATCCTACATGTCTGACACTAAGCCGTACTCGTCGGTACGCACAGTCACCGGAGCTCCCAAAGCTCCAACTCGACTCTCGCGAGCCACACTTCGGCTCGTAAGTCTCGCTTGAGACAGTGTCAATGCCTCGGCTGTCACTCAATCCGACAGGTCGACTATACTAAGTTGATTTTAGATCTTTATAGTTTATCTTTCTGACACATTCCAACCTACACCCAGCAGGTTACAACACGTGCTCCCACTAAGGGCTAACATCTCTAAGCTGCCATCAAGTCGACTTTTCAGTCTAATGGTTCTTTTCATCTGTCACCTAAGCCAGCTTTTCAGTCTGACGACCTTTCTTATCCAATAACCGGAACTGATGTCCTATTCAACGTCCGATTCGACAATTTTTCTCCTTGCTCCCTTTGAGTGCTAACTCATCCAACGATTCACAACCGTAATCCACTGTTTAGAGGGGTACCATCCCCTCTATCACTCCCTAAGTCCACGATCATGATCGTGACTAGCTAGTAAGGCACGGCTCCATTGCGCTTTCGCTGCACTACTCTGATCTCAACTCACTCTTGAGTCCTCGTATCTTATCTCACATTTTTCCCCACTTCCAAACTCTGTCTCGTCATCTCACCAACGATGATAAGGGAACCTTCAACAGGTTACCAAAAAGTTCTCCTCTGCTCCTAGCTTAGCATAATTAGCAAGGCAATTCCCTCCAATGACGACCAGACCTCGGTCTACTCACCTCAAAGTCACCACAATCGTCTCAATCTTCTCGATCGTCCTTACACCACTCTATCTGAGTCACCTCGGGACAAATGAGTGCTCAACACATCCAGTGACACCAAGAATCATCTGATCTCCAAGTCACTCAAATTTGACCCACAACCAAGGTGTCCGGTTCTTACACTGTTGATGTATCCTAGCTTATACACTACTTTGTAGTAATGGTAATGCACAAGTAAGAGTGTCGAACCACAGACACTGATTAGGTTTCACAATTACTTCTAAATAACCCTATAATGACTCAATTAACTAGTGAAATAAAAAGAACTGAAAATAAAACAGAATTGGATTTTGATTTTTGATATGTAAGGACGTTAAACTAAAATTAAAACTTTACGTAAATGAAGATAGATAGCAAAGATTGAGAAATGTATGGAGACGGAAGCTAGGGTCTTGACTTCACCTACGTAACCTTGATTCTATGAATTCAGTAACTAAAGTACTCTGATCTTCCAAACCTGCTCTAAGGATCGTTTTCACTTAAGTAAGACAGGCCATGCCATGTGGAATAGTATCTAGTCCTTCTAATTGCAACCTAAGTATGGCATGTACTTTAGATTACTCCTAGAAAGCCTTTAAGTATGAGAAAGGAAATAATATCACCAAACAGATTCAGTGGCATGGCATGTACTCACTAACCCTATTCGTTCATTCATAAATCAATTAAACTTAGGCATGGCAAGTGCTCTAAATCTAACTAGGCATATGGAACCCTAATGGTGATCAAGCACTAGCATCACATATGAATCAATAATTAAAATGAATGAAACAAAGAAGAGTTTGCAGAAATCAGAATACTTCAATCATAACATAGACTGAGTTTACATGGTTACATCAAGAACCCTAGATGAGAAATTAGCTACACATGTATCTAATCAACATAAAAGCATTAATTAAAGACATGGATGCAGCAAACTCTAAGTAGAAGGCAGTCTTCTTCTCCAGAACTGAAAAGGGCTTCTTCTTCACACACAAAGATGATGGATGACGAATTTGATGAAGGAATTTTGGAGCTTTTATGATGAGAGATTGAGGTACATGGGAAAGAGATGCAAAAGGATGGAAGAGGGGAGATGGTTATGGAATTCTTGAGGTTTTCTCACTGGAAGAGAAGGGGAATGAAAAAGAAGAGCAGATCTGATTTCTTTGTTGTGTGGAGGCTCCCTTATTTTGAGAGTAAAGAGGGCTTAAATAGGCAAGAAAGCATGAGGGCAAATAAGGAAAGACATGTAATCTGCTACTAGTCAAGTGAATAGTGTCAGGTGTGCATAGTGATTCCTGAATAGTGTCTGGCGTGCATAGTGATTTCTGAATAATATCTGGTCTGCATAGTGATTCCTGAATAGTGACAGCTTTTTGTTTTCCACATTATTTTTCCTTGCTCCATAAGTAAGCTCTTTCAACTCCGAATTTCCTCCTTTTACACCGAAAACTTTCTAATTCGACATAATGTCCAATCCTGCACAACTCTCACAAAAATTATCATTTTCTCCTATGTGATGAAAGATATTAGTAGTACATCAAAGATAATAATGCATGGCAAAATGCATAAAATATGACCTAACATACACCCTCTTTGAACCCTTAGATGTCATCTCCTTTCTCATTGATCCACATGAGGAAAGTTGAAGATGATGACATCAAAGTTCATCCTATGTCGTCCTCCAGTACCCAACACAATCTGTTAAAGAGCAGAAAACGAGAAGTCTCCTTCATCTACTTTGAGATCGAGAGTAGTTGCAACCATGTTGGAAGCATATCTAACTTTTCCAATTACTGAGCTAGAAGTCCTCCTTCTCCGACTAAGTGTATTCTATGACAATTACTGTCATGTTTAATCCTTTTCTTCAGGACTAAACACTTCCATTGATTCTCTTCGGATTTTTCCATCGCCGTTCACGTCGGTAACCTAATTCTCACGTCCCAATCCTTATGGGATCCAATTCTTGCACCTAACACTCGTGTCGTCCGTCCACAACTACCTAGGGTGCCTATCACCCCTCCAGGTATAGCACATACCCTGCCAATCCAGGTATAGGTCTTGCCTCACACCGAGCCACTAGAGATCCTCTCCATCCACAACTACCTAGGATGCCTATCACCCCTCCAGGTATAGCACATACCTCGCCAATCCAGGTATAGGTCTTGCCTCACACCGAGCCACTAGAGATCCTCTCTGTCCCGCTCAATACTCGCCGAACATAATCCACATGTCCGTAAATCATCCAACTCGCCTATCCGTTTACGCTCGTTTAGGCACATCCAAAAGGATGTCAATTCATCCGAATCCGATGTACCACTCGATCGTAGAGTCACAAAAAGCTCCTGCTATGATCTGCGGTCAACTCTCTGCATACTACCAAATCCGACCCTCCTGTCACTAATCCCCACGACAGTACTCGCGTTGTCCATTCTTTTCGACTAACGACAGGTAAGGATTGATGTATTTATGGTTACAGAACATTAATTAGAAGTAAGACGAATCCATTTGAATGTTCAATTGATGAAAAAGGTGTCGAATTGATAGGAAATTAATCGGGTCACCTCGCGGACAAAAGGATCTGTTTATCAGTAAAACGGGCTAGGAAGACAGTACGGTAGCAGGCGCGTGGTGGTCACGTGCAGCCATTCACGGCGGCGCGTGAGGGCCCGTACGACCTTGTTTCAAGGTGAGGTCAACATAACTTTGAATCCTCTCAGTGTAACGAACATTTTGACACTGGTTTCGAGGAAATCAGATATCGTTTCGTTAATGTTCCGCGTATCCGAAGTTTTGTTTTACGTGTTAAATACGTATTTAAATTCCAAAAAAATTGGGGAAAATTATATGAAGTATTTTGAGATGTTAGTGACCCTCTATAATGATTTTGGACAGGAATTGTGATTTCCAGAATTTACGGAAAAACGTGTAGCTCGGAAACGGACCGTTTAGACGGTGTGTGTGAGTGGACTTTGTTTTCAAACCGTGATGCATGCATATATGATTTAAATGCTTCATTATATGATTTGATATGCTTTGGCATGATTGATATTTCAATCCGGTGATTTCTCGATTTTATGGATTATTATATAATTATATTTTGGCACGATTTTTGAGAAATTATGAAATTGGTTGAAATTGATGTTTGGACTCGGGTTATGAGTCCGGGATTGAAATTGATTAAAATGATGTTTGGACTCGGTTTATGAGTCATGGCTTGAAAATGATGTATTGACTCGGGAATGAGTAAAGGATTGGTTTCACGGATTTACGTGAAAGTGGCAACTGAGGTTGCGAACGCATGGATTTGCGTGAAAATGATATTTTGGGCGTGAGACCCAACTGTATAGTGATTTTGACTCGGTTTTGGAGTCACATGTGGTTATGATGAAGTTAATGGTTTTTTGTGATTTTACGATTATTTTAATGAGTCTTTCGGGCACGTTTTCTGAGGAAAGTGCAAAAGATGTTTTGGGCGAGGCCCGGAATCTAAATGATTTCTAAAATGATATTTTGACTTAGTTGGTGAGTCAATGATGATTTCTGGATTATTTTATTGTTTTAAAATGTGATTTTAAAGATTTACGTGTAAATATTATTTTGGGGCTTGAGACCCAGTCAGGAATGATCTTGATTTTGTATGAAGACAAGATTTGATTGAAATGTTGGGATGTAGTTCCCAAGATGGTTTTCATTGTGATTGTGAAATGCCCAGACGGTCGGAGCTTCGAGGGATTACCCAGACAACCGGAGCTTGGGGGATGTGATTGTAGGATCGTGAGTTGATCCTAAGGTATGCCAGCTTCTCGGATGTGACTAAGCCTGGATGTACCACTCGGATGTGTCTGAGCCTGGGGATGTGTTCGCCCAGATGTGACTGAGTGTTGTGTCTTCAAAGTGCACAAGAGTTGATAGTATAGTGGTGCACAAGTAAGGATGTCGAACCCACAGGGACTGAGTAGACTTAAGCAGAAACTAGCCTTAACCTATTCTATGTGAATGCAACTAAAACAGAAAATTGAAGTTCAGGTCTTTGATTTGGTTTGAATTAGTAACTGATTTTCTGTTGAGAGAAGTAAGCAGAGAATATACTAAATAAGGAAGAAAACTGATGATTAAGAGGCCTAGGGTCTTGACTTCACCCCCCGGGATAAACGCAGGACGACCCTGCTCCCATCTGACACGAAGCGTCAGACAAGGGAAATTTCCAACCTTTGCCCTCTCGGGCTATCAGAGTACGTTAGGATCCGGAGGAGGCATGTGATATCTCGGTCTCTGCTATAGTCCACATCCGCTGTCAACCTGAAGGACAGTCAAAATATTAAAAGCTGTGAGTGGAAAAAACAAGGAGTTCATAAAACATTTCATAAGAACATTTGTACGCTTCACTAAAAAGCATGCATGCATTCGAAAACCATTTATCAAGCCGTTCATTAGGGCCTTAGCCCAAAATCGTAAATGAAACCGAATACAAGGGCCACTGCCAAAATCCATAAAGATACAAACCACACGGGCCACTGCCCAAATCCATAAGGGACTCAGCCCAAAACCTGTACACATCACATATCATATATCATACATACATATAATTCACACAACCAATCCTGTCACGGTTTCCAAAGCTACGCGCCTGCAACCCGGGGTCTCAACCTAAGTCTTTCAGGGTTCAAAGTCAAAGTCCGTAGACCAATGACCCGCCCTGAGGTTACGATCCATGCCTTCCTGAGAGTAAGGAACCCAACTGGGGGGCGACTCCACTCAGTCGGTGCTCCGTGACTACTCCGGGGTCCACCAAGGCCAACGACCCTCCCCGGAGGAGATAATCCAAGCAAAGGAAGGTATATGAATATATATATATATATATACATATATATAACGAACTCATTCATGCCATTCATATACATATAGAAAACATCTTTAGAACCTTTCAAAGGATTCATGCCCGTTTCCCATAAACCGTCATGAATCATAAAGACCTTTCAAGAGTTCACGCCGATTCTCATAAACCGCCATGAATCATAAAGACCTTTCAAGGGTTCATGCCGGTTCCCATAAACCGTCATGAACCTGGAAATCCATTAGGGTCCCCGACCCAAAATCGTAAATGTAAAGTAACTGGGTCTCGTGACCGAACACATGACTCAACTGGGCATCGTGCCCGATTTCTCTGGGTTAGTCACGACTCCGATCATAGTGATGCATGCAACCATCCATCCAGGACCGCCCTCAATCTTGGTATGTCACCGTGAACGAATCAACTGACGCGACCACTGCTAGATTATGTTGAGCTCATCACCGATCGATATCCTGAACCGTCAGCACTCCGAAGTCCAGCCTCCATTACAGACCGTCCGAACTGCAACCTCGATATGCGTGCCATATGGCTCTCCCGAGCCAATCACCATCACCGGAACTCCTAAACCTGTCCAAATTGTAATAAAGGGTTACTAACTACTGAAATAACCTCCCACTAAGGCCCCGTAATTTTCCGAAATTTTTAACTATTTTTAAAGTCGATCCTAAACCTTCGTACACCCCGAAACCTATCGAAACGATGTCCGATCGATACGAAACCAGTCCGAAAATGTTCGTTACATCGAATAGATGATTTCACGTGTTGAAGACATTCCCAAAAGATGGGACACACGCCGTCACGTGCCCCGAGAAGCCACTACGCATGAGATCACATGCAGTACTGTAGCATCACCCCTAACCTCTGTCGAACCGGGTCCTCTTGTTCAAACCGAACCGAACTGGCTCGACTGGTTCTTCGTTCAAACCTTCGTATTTTTGATCTATTCCATCTCAATTTTTATCCCAATATCTTCCTACGTACATTTCCCACCTTTCCATCATTTTAAAATAAAGAAAACGGGCCAAAGTCAGTACCTTTAGCCTTGAAGAACTTTGCCCAGTTTCCCGCCGTCGGTCTGCACTGTTCTGCCGTCGAAACCCGCCGTTTTTTATCCTAAACGAACCTTAAGACCTCCAGAAAAACATTACCACCTTTAGAATCGATCGACAACCTCTCAAAACCCATATTCGAATTTCAAACCAACTTACCTCTCTGCTTTTCGGTTCCTCTCCGCCGTGGTTCGCCGTCGTCCTCAGTCCCTCAGGTATACTCTCAGTCACTCACAACCCCTCACACGGTCATAGAGATATAGAATAGGTGATGATGGTGTGATGTGGGTGTGTGCTATTTTAGAGAGAAATGGAGAAGTATGGGTTCGGTTTTGTGAGAAACAAAGAAGAAGATAATGGCTGATCAGTGAGAGAGAGGAATGGACGGTGAGATGGAGAGATTAGATGAGAGATGAAGGGGTAGGATTGAGTGAAGATATATAAAATTATAACTAATAAAATAATAATAATATTTAATTTGTAAGATCCCCTTTTTAGGGATATTGACCAATGGGATGAGTGACACTTGTCACTCATCCAGGGGTCTCACTAAAATATCTGCCCAATCAGAATAAGCCAAGTCATCATCGAAGTACGTGTATAGTGAAACCGAACTTTCGTGACCTATAACTTCCCCGTTCGAAGTCCGATTTCAGCCAGAATGAAATCGGACTTCCCAGTCCAAAAGTCAACTATTTACGCCTTTTTAACTAAAATTACCAAAATGCCCTTGAACTTCCGAACGTCATAACTTCTTCCTCGAATGTCGGAATTGAACATGCTACCGGTCTATGAACTCGTGACGTCCCGTACTATATCACGACCATCGGTCAAAGTTCATTTGACAGCCAGAATGAAAAGTCAACGTTTTGCCCACGCCTAGGGGCAAAACGGTCATTTTGCATCGTTCGTCCGATTTCGCCCAACTAATCAAGGATTAACATCACTAATCATGATTAGTCACTAATCTAATCTCTGAATTCGGGACGGGTCGTTACAACCTTCCCTCCTTATTAATTTTTTCCTCGAAATTCCAACCGTTCTTCCCTCTTTAATTAGTTACGTTCTCAAAATTCAAACTATCCTGATTCCACAACCATCTCGTGGAAAGCAAATTTGATCTTACACACGTGTACACTAGTACACCCAATAGTCAACACAAAACTTGTCTGCACCCAGACGTACCACTAGTACTCATGTCGTATCGACTACACTCGACCACGTCGAATGACAGTAGCCATATGTTCCGAATTCACACCACTTGTCAAATCTACTATTTCGTTGACACAACAACTCAAAGGGTCCTTTCTCAATCTCAATCTATCCTGATGTCTGCTCCCACTGGGAGTCACCAAATCTCACCAATTGATCCACGATGAAACATCCGACAAACTGTCACCACTTGACAGTCATAAGTCGAAAACTGACACGATACTCACTTGTGGTTATGCTAACCACCAACACATTCAACCTAAGTATACAATCACCAATATTTCACTCGACCTATGTGTAACTAGACCCATCAGGAATACCATGACCCAGTGCACAATATCTAATGTCCAATCCACGTCCTCGACTACTCCAATGGTATTGGACCTAAGGCGACTACTAGCACGCTCACCAATGTACTACTGGTATATCCTATATACCGTCACCAGGCATCCCAAGTACGCCCAGTATTGTACCTCGAACAACGTACAAGGTACGTACATCTATCCATCAATCAGACTACAACCACAACAACAACGACGACAACAACAACAACGACGACAACCCGACGACCACAACCTAAGTCGTAGCCAATCACGTTTCAATCTTGGAGTCCAACTGTCCAATCCAGTACCAGACAGATCAAAACTCCAACTCAACATCCATTTCTCAATCCGAATCCGAAATCATCACTCCGTAAACTAGTATCAGGAATGACCATTCCGAACCCAAATCGATAAATCCACATTCAAGTTCCAAAATCGAATCCTGAATCGTCATCCTGAAATCGGATTCCA
This sequence comes from Prinsepia uniflora, assembly GCA_032719365.1. Classification (NCBI taxonomy): domain Eukaryota; kingdom Viridiplantae; phylum Streptophyta; class Magnoliopsida; order Rosales; family Rosaceae; genus Prinsepia; species Prinsepia uniflora. The sequence continues at coordinate 41,858,157 of CM064869.1, read as the reverse complement.
AAACCCAAAATCTCGTTCACATTTACCGAGACGTACGAAAACCGAACCTTTCGGTTACCTGCTCAATCAATTACACATTACATTTGATTGACTTCATAGGGAAGCCAATCCCAACATCCGCACATCTCTAAGGCTGACAAAATCCGAACTCGTCGGACACTTACACGCCCGAGTAATACACACTATACTGGACTCACTTCGAAAAGAAGTTCAGTCCCAACATCCTCAACTCAAACTTCCAAGTAAGAGCGATAAACTCTCCACCTATCTGGATCATCAAGATCACGATCCAGATCCATCGCTACGTCAACCGACCGGAAGAGCGATAAACTCTCCACCTATCAGGATCATCACGGTCACGACGTCCAAAGTCCTCAACATCAAAATACCGATGCATATCGCGATCCACACAAGCTCACTCCGCTAACAATCCACCTGGGATCCCATCATAGGGTCTTACACCCTCATGAATCCCTCGTCAGTCACGTCACTCCTTAACCAATTCCGACATCTAAACCGATAAGTCAACGATGAGACACGTTGAGACTGTGGATTCTCACTAATTACCTCGTATCGATCCTTGTCATTACACCTAGGAAAAACCAAGGATGATCCAACCCGATCACATCAAAACTCATCCTACGTGAATACAACCAAAATTCATTCCATTCACCACGTCACGTAATCCAACATCGTCTGCCACCAAGCAGAAAATGAGAAATCTCCTTCACCTAACTTCGATATACCCAACTCCACTTGATGACCAAAGACAAATCCAGAGTTCACTAACCAATACACGAACAATCTACTGGTGACACAATCATCATCTACCATCATCTACCTCATCTACCATCATATGCCATCATATGTCAAAAACCCCTTTCCCCTCGTAAAGCGTGCAACCGTAAATACTTTCTCAGAACTTCCGTGAACCGTAACTTCCCCGTCGAACGTCCGAATTCGATGTACCTCCTGTCTACGGATTCGTATCATCCCGATCTACGTAACGGTCCTCGGCATTGGACCTCCCGGGTCAAAAGCCAACTATTTGCCACCTTTCAACCAAAATACCCTCAAACTTCCGAACATCATAACTTTTCCCTCGAACGTCAGAATTGGACGTGCATGTCTATGAACTCGTGACGTCCTGAACTATGTCACAGACGTCAATCAAAGTCCATTTGACCGACTGAACGAAAATTCAATTAAACTTAGGCATGGATAATGCTCTAAATCTAACTTGGCATAAAGACCCCTAATGGTGATCAAGCACTAGAATCACATATGAATCAATATTTAAAATGAATGAAACAAAGAAGAGTTAGTAAAAATCAGAATACTTCAATCATAACATAGAACTGAGTTTACATGGTTACATCAAGAACCCTAGATGAGAAATTAGCTACACATGTATCTAATCAACAAAAAAGCATTAATTAAAGACATGGATGCATCAAACTCTAAGTAGAAGGCAGTCTTCTTCTCTAGAACTGAAAATGGCTTCTTCTTCACACAACAAACATGATGGATGACGAATTTGATGAAGGAATTTTGGAGCTTTTATGATGAGAGATTGAGGTATATAGGAAAGAGATGGAAAGGATGGAAGAGGGGAGATGGTTAGGGAAGGGAAATAGGAAGATGAGTTTTATTTTTGAGGTTTTCTTGTTTTCCAAGTTATTTGTCCTTGCTCCATAAGTAAGCTCTTTCAACTCCGAATTTCTTCCTTTTTACACCGAAATCTTTCTAATTCGATATAATGCATGGAAAATGCAAAAAATATGACCTAACAAAGACCCCCAAACCTATCTTTTGCTAGTCCTCGAGCAAAAAAAGAAGAAAGATTACAAAAATAAAATTAAAATAATGACTCGATCTTCCTATGATAAACCATTTAAACTGTAACGACCCGTCCCGAATATCGGGATTTAATAATATTTAATTATGATTTACTAATCTGGAATTAGTTGGGTGATTTCGGACGAATTGTGCAAAATGACCGTTTGCCCCTAGGCGTGGGCAAAACGTTGACTTTTATTTCGGATGGCAAATGGACTTTGACCGATGACCATGACGTAGTTCGGGACGTCACGAGTTCACAGACAGGCGGCACGTTCGATTCCGACATTCGTGGTGAAAGTTATGATGTACGGAAGTGCAAGGGCATTTTCGTAATTTGGACGAAATAAGGGGAAATGTTGACTTTTTGACCGAGTTGTCCGATGGCCGAGGGCCAAGGACTGTTACGTAGGTTTCGTCGATACGAATCCAACGACAGGCGGCATGCCGAAATCGGAGATTCGACGACGAAGTTATGGTCAAGGAAACGAATTTACGAACCGAGGCTCCGATTAAAATAATAGTATAATAATGAACAGTACCCGGTGACTGAACACACTTGGATGAGTGACAAGTGTCACTCATCCCTTAATTTCAGGCATAAAACCAGATCCCATGTTTTGGGGAAACATAATTATTATGTTTTATTAATTAATTAAATTAAATTAATCTTTTAATTTCCATTATTCCTCTCTAATTTCCTAACCCTGTACAACCCAAAACCACAATTCATTCCACCCTTAATCTCCTCTCCATCAGCTGATCTTGAGTGTGCAAATTGGAGACAATTCAGAGACGGATTTAGTGAGGGAAACACGAGGGATTGAGGGGGGCCGTAGAACTGGAATTCGGAAATTTGGTTTTTGGGAGAGAAATTCGAATAATGAGATTTGAGCCGTGAGGATCGATTTGGAGCTTGGAAGTAGCTTCCTGAGGTTGAGACGAGTTGTTTCAAATAAAAAACGAGATGAATTCATGCCCAATTGGCTCTGAACGGGTTTGGTAACAGTGCGGAACTTCGAGCTTGAGTCGTGGCGTTTGAGGCTTCGTTTGATGCAATTGTTGTGGGGAAACAATTCCTCATGGTCCATTGATGCTTCTGGGTTCATCAATTGGAAGAAACTGGCTGAGATTGACGGAATTCCATGGTTGCACAGTGACGGGTGTTCTTCGTGTTCATCATCGAAGTCGACGGGTTTTAGGTATGTGATCACGTAATTGAGTTTACAGAACTTAAATTGAACTTAAAACGAAACTAACTGAATGATCAATTGGAAGATTTAGGGTTGAATTGATGGACATTGAACCGGGTCGTCTCGCGGGCTAATTGGACCCGTTTACCAGACATACGGGTTAGGCTGGTGACACTGTAGCAGGCGCGTGGGTTTCACGCGCAGCCACTCACGGCGGCGCATGACGGCGCGTGGGCACGAATCTCGAGGTGAGGTCAACATGGCTTCTGTCCTATTTAATGTAACGAACATTTTGGAATTAGTTTCGTGTCGATCGGACACCGTTTCGATATGGTTCGGGATGTCCGAACGTTTTAAATCCAGTTTAAAAATACTTAAAAAATTCGGGAAAATTGCGGGACTTAAATAGGATGTTAATGATGAGGTTAGTAATCCTCTAATGTGATTTGGGCAGGATTGGAAGTCTCGGTGATAGTAGTGTGGCTCGGGAAGGCCTATGGCACGCTTATCGAGGCGCCCGGTTAAACGATCTGTGAGTGGACATTGGTTTCATAAATTCGATGCATGCATAACTGTTTTATGATTATTTTAATTATGACTAAATGATTTACTTTGGATATCGGTGAATTTAAAATGATTTCACGTATTTCGAGGTGAATTACGTATTTGCACGTAAACCGAGGTTTTCTGGTTTTGCACCGATTTCCGTAAATGTGGTTGGATGTGATTTCATGAAACGGTTACGAACTTGAATAATATAAAATCGGGCCAGGGGCCCAGTTGAACTATGAAATCGGGCCAGGGGCCCAGTTAACATGTGGATCGGGCCAGGGGCCCAGTTAACTTGTGAAATCGGGCCAGGGGCCCAGTTGATTTCTACATACGATTGCGGGTCGGGGACCCTAAAATGGAATTGAATAAATTTTTTCTGGTTTACATTTTATATATGTTCACATGCTGGAATCAATAAATGGTTTTGATGATATTTCGGTTATGGCACGTTTCACGGTATTTGGGCATGAGACCCATTTGATGAAACGTAACGATCAGTTCGGATTTTACCTATGTATACCTATATGTTTTGCATGTGGATATCAATAAAATGTATTTGGTACTGCACTGTATAGATCCTTCCATATTATATTGTCTCCTCCGGATGAGGTACCCCGGAGAGGTCACGGACGTCTAGTACGTCCAGCGTCTATGACGCTAAGCATCGGGGATGCTGTACCCGAACGGGGTTCGGGGATTGAACTCGAAAATTGAGACGCGAGTGGCACGTGTAGCCATGTGATTGTGACCTTATTGACGTCAGGGACGTCAGCCGTCAGGGATGTCGGATTGGAGTGTATAGTGCAGTGGCTAAAATTATGGTTATGGTTTATATTATATGCCTTATGGTTCATATTACTGGATTTATGAAATAACTCTTGGATTGACTTTTGGAATTTGAAACTATGCTTTGGTTTCCGGGCTAAGGCCCTAATGGTTATTTCTAAATAAATGTGTGATCATTGGTTTTTGGCGCATGCATATGGTTTTACTGAGGGGCATAAATTTCTTATAAATGTTTTAAACAGACTTGTTTATTTTCGTCCACTCACAGCTTTTGTTTTCAATGCCCTTCAGGTTGATTCCGGATGCGACTGCATCAGAGACTTGAGCATCATACACCTCCTCCATCGATCCTTACGCACTCTGGAAGCCGTTTGGGCAGTGGCAATAGGTTAACCCTTGTCCGACACCTCTTGTCAGACGGGAGCATGGCACATCCCATGGTAATCCCGGGGGGGGGGGGGGGGATTGGGATGGGTCGTGTCATAAACCCCTAGGTGTACCTAGTAGGAGGAGTTTTGTCTCCTCAGGGTTTAACAGAGGTGACACCCACAAACACTCTCAAGACACTATTTAAAACACAAGGGTTAAAACATGATGGAAACAAAGTAATGACAGGACCCGTCCCAATCCCACTGGGACCACCCGGGGACGTGCCCCGCTCCCGTCTGACAATGACTCTAAACATACCAAAATTACCCTTAAATAAAAACCGAATACTTACATAGATAGATAACGTACTACAACAGTGTTTAAAGCGATACTGTCAGACAAGGGAAAGTAAAATACAACATGTGAGCACAATAGTCAGAGTACATTTATTCAGTGCTCGACCTACCCACAAGTGGGTGTACAGGTGCACAGCTAAGCAAACTAAACCTCTGCCTCCTCCTCCGGGTCCTCCTCCTCTATTTCCGTGTCAGGGTCTGGAGGGGTCAGTAAAACAAGGGTGAGTGGGCCAAAAATAACAGTTTACAAATCAATTTAATAATAAATAACCATAAGGTTTTACCCCTCCGTTTTCCAAATCTTGCATGCAGTGAAAATATAATATTATAATGAAATCATAACCATAAAACCACAATAATAATCGAAAGGAGAAACTAACATATCAGTGCACTGTAAAACCCAACCCAAATGATGTCAAGGTTCTAAGGCTACGCGTTGCCACTCAGGGTCTCACACCCGAGACTCTCTAGGTACATCAGCTCCCGGTATCCCGGTCACTGCCCGAGGTATATGAACATGGCTTCCTGACAGTAAGCAGCCCAACGGGGGTCAGCTCCACTCAGTCAGGGCCCCGTGACTACTCCAGGGTCCACCCAGGCCAACGACCCTCCCTGGAGGAGACAATATACACAGGTAGGAAAGTACAGTACAATAACAGTATAGTTTACCCTATGTCCCCCCGGACATCCCAAACAAAATCCACATATAATCCAGACGGGTCTCATGCCCAAAACATTGTAATAGCATATATAAACAGTTCATATAAGACTCATCGAAATCATAAGTGGAAATAGTAAAACAGTTTATGCATGCAAGCCTTTTATAAATCAAACAGCCCACTCACACTCGGTCCTTACTGCTCAATGATCTCTAAAACCTGTATTTTTATACCTGAGGGTTACTTAAGGACCCTATAACATCAATACCAAGACCCTAGAACAGATCCGCCTCAAAATCGCATCCCGGGCACTATTCCCGGTGCTTCAAACCCCATTTTGACTAATCTAACGATCTCCGATCGACACGAAACCACATCCATTGGATCCGTATCGTCGAAACCTTGAAAATGGTACCGGCCCCACCAAAATCACTGTTCACACGCGCCCCCACGCGCCTGGTCAACGCGTGGGTGAACGCTGCTACAGTACTGCTGACGTCAGCATGACGTCATCACTAACACTTGTCAGGTGACACGTGGCATGTTCTGATTGGTCCCTGGTCTGACATCTGACAGGATGACGTCATCATGACGTCAGAAGTGATATCAGCATGATGACGTCGTCATGCTACAGTACCGGGTCATCCCGTTTGACTGGAACCGGGTCGCCGTCGACCCACGGCTTGACCCGATTCCACCGTACAATTCCGGCCACCATTTTCGATGGGGTTCATCCCTATAGGGTCGTCTAGGTCTGTTCTATGGTTCTACAACCTCAAAACCGAAAGAAAACGAGAAGAAACTCACTAGTCCTTGTTAAACTTCACGGCCAGGAATCCGGTCGTCGTCTCCGGCGATCCACGCCGTCTCAGTCGTCCAAGACAGTCCCAAACAGCTCGTCTCTAGCCCTAGGACATGTCCATAAACAATAGATCGATTTCTAGGTATTAAAACGGGTTGGTTCGAAGCAGGGGAGTAAAAACGGGTTCTCGGGTTTTCGGCCTTACCGCCGCCGTGTCGCCGCCGCAGCCTTCGCCGTCGTCCAGTTATGCTCCTGGGGTCCTCACGGTGTAGACTGGAGCTTCCCTTGCGTCGAGGTGGTGTGGATGTCGCGGTTTGCTTCTTGGACCCGATTCCTTAGTGTTTCGGGTCTGTGTTTTGCACGGGATTTTCAGAGCAGGGACAGGGGTGGTGGTTGCCGGTGACGCACGGTGATGATGATCAGATGATGGTGGTGCTGTTGGTGGTCATCTGGTGGTGTGAGGGCGGCTGGTTTGTGTGTTTGGGTCGAGAGAAAATGGGAAGAAGATTCACGGGTTAGGGGGGATGGATGTGTGTGTTTGTGAGAAAACAGGGAGGATGATCGTGCATGAAGAAGAAAAAGCAGATAGGATGAAGGGCTGGGATTCATTTGGACAGGGATTCAACGGCTGGGGTTAAATGGAGGGAAAATAAATGATTATAAAATGAGGGAATAGTGTAATGTTGCTTTATTGGAATAGTATGGACTTGGATGAGTGACACTTGTCACTCATCCGTTTATTTTAATTCAAATCTGAATTTGCACGGATTCCCATATTAAACTAATATTTTATTCCGTTGTTCTCGGTTCGTAAATTCCGCTAAAACGCTTCCTTGACCATAACTTCCTCATACGAACTCAGATTTTGGCGTGCCGCCTGTCTACGGATTCGTGACGTCTCGACCTACGTCATAGTCATGGGTCAAAGTCCAAATTATTTCCCGGGTCAAAAGTCAAAGTTTCCCCCCCTTCATGGGCAAAATAGTCTTTTTACATTAAAATATTATTATTCTCGGTTCGGGTCGTTAGAGTAATGTGAACCAATGAAACTTTAGTCATACCTTGACCTTCTTGAATTCACCATGTCAGCAACTAATTAGTGTGCAAGTGAACACTTATACTCTCAGTTTCAAGGCTTCATAGGTATCATTTTCAAACCTGAAGATTGAATTCGTCTCAACTCCAAGTCTCACAGATTCACTCAATCACTCGAACCTAAGGATTAATCTCTCCATCAAACATATGTCAGTGAAGTTATGTAATATGAAAGCAAGTATTCTCACATACGAAGTATAAGAAAAAAATGGCACAATTTCAGGATAGATCTCATGAGAGAATTAAAAACAAAGAATTAGATAGAGCACATACCTGCCAGCATTCATGTCATTTCCCAAATGATCAACATAGGTCTTAATCTATATAGGCTTGGTTGAGGGAAAAATTAAAAAAGGATAGGAACAACATGTAACTTAGAATCATACCAAGGGCTATTGAAAAATTACTTTGCACAGCTTGATGTTATTTCCAGCATCTGCTCACTTTAAGTTGAATGGAATGAACTTTTCTCAGATCATACTTGAACTTTTTCTTTTGCTTTTTTTTTTTGTTTTTTTTTCATCTTTTTTTTTTCATTGAAGTTTTACTTCATTTAAGTTCTCTTTTCTTTTGATACGAACTTCTTTTGATCTGAGCTTCTTTTGATTGTCCTAAAACTTTTGATTTCACAGTGGCAATACTTGTCCTTGCATCGAATTTCCACTTTCAACAACCTTGGCAGATTCAAAGTTATAGGTTATGGTCACAATACTAGGTACCTCAAAGTGAGATACAAAAGGGAAGGAGTGATGTAGGTTATGAACGAAATGGCTACATGTGTTTGACTGCAAAATGGCTAATGGAACACACAAAGGTAGGGTTTAGAGAAGGCTTTTAGAAGGTTATGCACTCAAAACCTAGCATCACTTCAAAAGGGCTACTCCACAAATGAAGGGCATGTGATATCTGAAATTATTATAAATTCTTAGTAATCAACCAAAAATGATAATGAGATCAGATTAGAGTGAATTAGAAAGAAAGAATTGGAGCGGAAACAAATTAAACCCTCTCAAAAAAAGCAAGTAGGCTCAACACATCACAAGGGTGGTCTCCACTATTCTTCTTCATTTGTTTGATCAAGTACCTTATTCACCAGGATTCTAAGAGCACAAGAGGTCAGAATGAACATCTAATCATAAGACTATTCAAGGCTTCCTTCTAAATGACGATTGTATGCCTTAGTTTGCATAAAGATTTCATTGCAATGTTTCATGTAACGACCCGTCCCGAAAACCAGGATTAGATTAGTGACTAATCACGATTAGTGAGGTTAATCGGTGATTAGTTAGGCGAAATCGGATGAACGATGCAAAATGACCGTTTTGCCCTTGGTCACAGGTAAAATGTTGACATTTCATTCGGGCGGTCAAATGGACTTTGATCGATGACGGTGACGTTGTTCGTGACGTCACCAGTTCATAGACAGGTGGTACGTTCAATTCCAACATTCGAAGAAGAAGTTATGATGTTCGGAAGTTAAGGGGCATTTTGGTAATTATGGTTAAAAGGAGACAAATGTTGACTTTATGACCGGTAGGTCCGATGACCGAGGGCCTAGGATGATTACGTAGATCGGGATGATACGAATCCATAGACAGGCGGCACGTCGAATTCGGACGTTCGACGGCAAAGTTACGGTTCACGGAAGTTTAAGTGCACTATTGCACGAATTACGAGGTGACCTAACTTTTGGACTCTAGTGGGCCCCCAGATATTTTATGTAGGCCAATGGATGAGTGACACTTGTCACCCATCCAGAGGCCATCCTTATATCTTCATGCATCGACCATTTTCCTCATTCAAACTCAAAAGCCGATCCCATTTCCTCTTCTCTGTGCAACCCAAACAAACCCAACCCTTTCCATCCGCCCATGACTGAGACCAGCGAGTGAGAGAGGATGCTGAGGACGTGGTGGCCGGCCCAAGATAGCAGCCGTCGTGGACGGCGGTGGAGAAAACCGAGCGGTATCGGTTTTACGATTTTCGATCCATTTTCCATTTGCGATGTTATGGGTCGTTTTTGATGGTTTTAATGAATTAATTAGGCTGTTAGGAGGTCATTAGGAAGGTTTTGTGAAGGTTTGAACGTTGAAGGACCGCTGGGGAGGAGTTTGGATAATCGAAACGTGAGGGGAGTATTGGACCGGTTCGGTTTAGGGTGTTTTTAGGGCTTAAGTTGATTGGGTTGGACTCCTAGGATTAAAATAGGAATTATAGGATAGATTGGCTTGAAATCGGACCAAAATACGTGTTGTAGGGGCCTGGACCAGTCACGCCGGTCCAGTTGCAAAGATTGGGCCCACGCGCAGGGTAGTCCTTCGGCGCGTGTGAGCGCCTGATGAGGAATTTGAGGGTGCTTTCAGCACACAAAATCATCTATTCGGTGTAACGAACATTTTGGGATTGGTTTCGTGTCGATCGGACATCGTTTCGATAGGTTTCGGGGTGTCCGAAGGTTTGGGATCGAGTTTTAAAATAGTTAAAAATACCAAAAATTACGGGGCTTTAGTAGGAGGTTAATTAAGTAGTTAGTAACCTTCTATTACGATTTGGACAGGTTCGGGAGTCCCGGTGACGGTGATTGCCCCGGGAGAGCCGTATGGCACGCAAATCGAGGCGGCAGCTCGGACGGTCTGTGAGTGGGCTTTGTTTTCTAAATTTGTGCATGCATAAATGTTTATTATATGTTTTAAATACTTGTTTGTGATGCCAGGAGTGCATTTGGATGCGTGGTTACGTATCGGCACGTATCTTGAGGTTTCGGCCCTATACGGTGCCGATACGGGTTGGTATTTCTTTATTGGTTTAAATGAATTGGTTTTGGATTTCCAAAAGGATAAACTCGGGTATGAGACCCATTTGGTTTGGTCTCGGGCATATGACACTATTGATGACCTACGGGTCTGAATCGTGGTCGCGATGGGTGCTATGTGCACGACGATCGACGATACGACGCTCGCCTCCGGATTGGGATGTGTTCCTTCTGGAGAGGTCACGATGCACGATTTGTGGTCGAGCAGCCTGGGGAGGCTCGACTTCGGAGTGCTGACGGTTCAGGATAACGATCGGTGATGAGCGCACCATGATCTTGTGGTGGTCGCGTCGGTTGATTCGTTCACGGCGACATACCAGGATTGAGGGCGGTCCTGGATGGATGGTTGCACGCATCACTATGATCAGAGTTGTGACTGACCCTGAGATATCGGGCAGGATGCCCAGCTGATGTCATATGTTTGGGCACGAGACCCAGTTGTTTTACACTGATGATTTCGGGTCAGGGACCCTACATGGATTTCCGGGTTCATGACGGTTTATGGGAACCGGCATGAACCTTTGTCAGGCCATTGTGGTACATGACGGTTTATGGGAACCCGGCATGGAATGGATGTTATGGATCATGACGGTTCAGGGGAACGGGGCATGAATGTTTATGTTATGTATAAATATGTTCATATACCTTCCTTTACTAGTTCTATTATCTCCTCCGGGGAGGGTCGTTATCCTGGGTGGACCCTGTTGATACCATATCGACCGACCACCCTAGCACAGGTCCCACCAGGACAGGAAGGCCGCCGACCGATCGCCTGATCGGCACCCTCACGGCCCACGGCCCGCCGACCGGCACCGTACTGCAGACCCGCCATTCGGCACCTGACAGTGAACAGACGACAGCTGGCTGCGACAGTCACCTAACCAACTCTGCCACACCAACTCCATGACGGAGGCAGGTTGGGACTCCAGCTGGCGCCTCCTCCGGATATCCAGGGCTTGTCAGACGGCTCCCAGCCACCAAGCACCACCTGCTCCCGTAACAGTAGCCCACCTACCGCAGTTATGGCTACTATAAGTACCCCGAAACCCTTCACAAAGGTAAGACACTAAGAACCGATCCAGAGCACTGTATTTACTTGCCTCTCGGCACTCAGATACTAACTTAGGCATCGGAGCCCCTTCGGCCGGCACCACACCGGTGTCTAGTCCTTGCAGGATACTCACCGAACGGCCACGCCCCAGCGGACCCGAAACACCACGCGGCTGGTCCCAGAACCCCCAGCGGGTCTCATCGTGTTGGTCATTTCAGGATCAAACATTGGCGCCGTCTGTGGGAAGGATTTGTAAACACCCACTCACTCACATACCGTTGCTCAACCCATTGCCGACGAACAATGTCTGCCGAACGGGATGACGGTGAGCTCAACAACACACCCCAGGGAGATCGCAACCGAACCCGAGCCGGCCTACCTTCCGATGACATGCTCGAGATTCTGAGAACCCTCCGGTCGGAGGTTGCCGAACTCAGGAAGAGCAATGCTGCCATCGAGAGCAGGAACCACGTGTGGGGGGAGTAGCACGGAAGCACCCTGGCCATCCTGCAATCTACACGTGAGGAACTGGAGGAACAGCGGGAGGCAACCAAACGGGCCTTGGCCGCTGTGTCGCGTCGACGGGGTTTCGACGCCTGCCAAGTCGAGATCAGTGACACCTGCCGGCCGGAAGCATCCGGGCGCTTGCTTTTCCACCAGACCGACCTGCCTGGCCCCTCGGGAACGCTGATCTACCGTGACGCTCACGAACTGCTCGACAAGAGACAGACACAGGCTCCGGCTAATCGCCTGACTTACCCGACTCACGACCCCCGCATCCAGGCGCAACCGCCCCTTCCCGTGCTATCCCAGGGTGCCCGGTCACGATCTGGACCGGCGCGCCGACCCACGCAGCCCCCGCCGCTCTCCCCTCAGCCCCAGGGCAACCCCTCCTCGCCGATCGGCAGGCACCAGCCGGAAGACAACGCCAGCTCAACCACGGCCTCGTCCGGGCGGCGACCGGTACAACCCGAGAAGCCCAGAGGCGGCAGCGCAAATCATCCAATTGGCGACCGCCCGATTGGGGCAGATCGACCCGACCAATCAAACGAGGTGATTCGGGAACTCCTCCAGCGCGTACGGGAATTGGAGGCCGCCAGACCCAAGGTTGGGACACTGCCCAGACCCCGGCCCAACATTGGTCCCTTCACGGACCGCATCATGCGGTACCGCCATGAGACGGAGGTCAAGCCCCTGAAAATTGCTCCATATAATGGACAAGGCGACCCAGACACCCATATCAACAATTACAACTCAGCGCTCGCCTTCAGGAATCTCTCTAACGAGGCGCAGTGCTTGATTTTTAGCTCTACCCTCACTGGGGCCGCAGTCAATTGGTTCTATCGCCTGGAACCACAGTCTATCGACTCGTTCGACCGCCTACACACGGTCTTCCTGAACCAGTTCATGATCCAGACGGATCGACTGCTCACAACCGAAGACTTGGGAACCCTCCGGCAGGGAGATAGCGAGCCCCTGCGCCAATACGCCGCTCGTTTCAGCCTGGAATACTCCAAATGCCACGAGACGGACGATAAGGCCGCCTACCGCGCTTTCCGCAACGGGCTGCGGGAGTCCACCTTCAAGTACCATGCCTTCACCCAGGGTTGGGACGATTACAACGAACTCATACGACAGGCAGCAATACCCGCCAAGGTGGAGCACTTCAACTCTCCCCAGGTCGCATCCCGGCCTGACGTAAATGGCTCGCGCCCTCCACCTCCCAGCAACCGGCAGGCACGGTCACCTCCGCCGACCAACAACGCACATACGGATCACCGATCTGACTCACACTCCGGTAAACGGAAAGGGACGTACAACAACGACCATCGTGGGAGGGACAAGTACCACAACAAGGGGCAGGGATCAGGCCACCACCAAGCAGGCAAACCCTACACGGGGCCAGCCTCAAAGTACGAAACCTATTCAATCCTGAACACCTCCCTCGAGAACGTCTTGATGAGCATCGAGGACACCATCCCCAAGCCACGGGCACGACCACCCGGCCCCCGCCCGGGCGTCCAATCCAACTTGTACTGCCAGTACCACAAGTTCAATGGCCATACCATCGACGAGTGCGTGGCTTTCCGCGACATTGTGGAAGCACTCGTAAGGGAGGGGAAGATCAACCAGTTCCTCCAACACGCACGCCCCGGACAGGGACTGCCACAGATCAACACGATCAGCGGGGGCCCTACCATCTCTTCCTCCTGCACCTCCAACCGGGCTAAGAAGAACTTCTTGCGCGCCACGACATCCAACCACCAAATATTCAACATCACGGATGGACGCGCGGCCAAGGTCGCCCGGGCAGGATGGACGCCCATCACTTTCTCCGAGGAAGAAGAGCGGGGAGTTATCTTTCCCCACGATGACCCATTGATCATCCGCGCTCAGATTGCCAATTTCGATGTTGGGCGGATCCTGGTGGACACGGGTAGCTCTGTGAACGTCCTCTTCATGGACACTTTCAACCAGTTGGGCATAAACTCCACAGACCTCACCCATGCTGGTTCCCCGCTACTCGGCTTCTCGGGCGATTCTGTCATGCCCCTTGGCACCATCTCCCTGCCTATCTCCCTGGGGAGCGCGCCCAAGATCGCAACCGCCATCACCACCTTCCTGGTAGTCGATTGCCCCACTGCTTATAACGTCATTTTGGGAAGGGGACTCCTCAACCAGCTCAGTGCCGTCATCTCCACCCGGGCCCTTCTCATGAAGTTTCCAACCGTCATGGGCACTGGCCAAGTCCGCGGTAACCAACAATCCGCCCGCTCCTGCTATCAGACCGCCCTGACAAAGCTCAACCCATACACCAAGCGGGAGACCATGACCGTCGCCGAGGCTGCTTACGAGGCCGACCCTGTCGACTCCGAGCTCCTTGAACAAATGCGGGCGGGTCCCCCCGAGGACCCGCGCGACCTCTCCGCTGTCTCGCAGCCGCAACCCGTGGAGGATACGGAGCTGATCACCCTTTGCCCGCATAACCCCAAGCGGCAAGTGAAAATTGGAAGCACCCTCGCTCCCGAAATCAGGACACAACTCATCCAATTCCTCCGGGACAACAGCGAGGTCTTTGCTTGGTCCTACGCCGACATGCCTGGCATCTCCACGGATGTCATCTGCCACAGGCTTAACATCAGCCCCTCCTTCAAACCAGTCACCCAGAAGCAGCGGACTTATGACGCAGAACGACAGCTGGCCATGCAAGAAGAAATCATTCGGCTCAGCACCATTCACTTCGTACGCAAGGCCATTTACGCCACGTGGGTCGCAAACGTCGTACTCGTCAAGAAACCCTCCGGATCCTGGCGGATGTGCATCGACTTCACGGATCTCAACAAAGCCTGCCCGAAGGATAGCTTCCCGCTTCCTAAGATCGATCTTTTGGTCGGCGCCACAGCTGGCCATGAACTTCTCAGCTTCATGGATGCGTACTCTGGCTACAACCAAATCCGGATGCACCCCGACGACCAGATCCACACCAGTTTCCGCACTAATCTAGGAGTCTACTGCTACAATGTTATGCCCTTCGGGCTCAAGAACGCCGGTGCCACCTACCAACGGCTTGTCAACTTCATGTTCGCGGATCAGATTGGCAAAACCATGGAGGTGTACGTAGATGATATGCTCGTCAAGAGCCGGACAGCAGACCAGCACGTGCCTAACCTCCACAGGATGTTCCAGGTCCTGAAGCAATACAAGATGCGGCTCAACCCCGCTAAGTGCGTCTTCGGTGTCCGTTCTGGAAAATTCCTCGGCTACATGATCAGCCAGCGGGGAATCGAGGCTAACCCCGAAAAAATCAAGGCCATCCGGGACATGAAGCCCCCGCGCACACTCAAGGAAGTCCAAACCCTTACTGGCCGGATCGCCGCTCTCACCCGGTTCATCTCTCGGGCGACTGACAAGTGTCTGCCATTCTTCAAGGTCATGAAGACTTAGGGCCGGCACATCAACTGGGACGCGACGTGCGACGCTGCCTTCGAAGCTCTCAAAACATACATGAGCACCGCGCCCCTACTTACCCGACCTACCACCGGGGAACGGCTCACCGTCTATCTTTCTGTCTCCACATCCGCTGTCAGCTCCGTCCTCGTCACCAGTCGGGACGGCGCGGAGTTCCCTGTATACTATGTCAGCAAGGCGTTCCAGGACGCGGAGACCCGGTACAACGACCTGGAGAAGTTGGCCTTTGCCCTCATTGTGACGGCCCGGCGCCTCCGCCCATACTTTCAGGCACATCCCATGTTAGTCCTCACCAACAAACCCCTTCGCCAGGTGCTCCAAAAGCCAGACACTTCGGGACGACTCATCAAGTGGGCGGTAGAGCTTCGTGAGTTCGATATCACTTTCGCCCCGCGACCGGCTGTCAAAGGACAGGTCATCGCCGACTTCCTTTCCGAATTCACTTACAACACAACGCAGCACATGCCTGACACTTTGGACCCCAACATCGCGGCACCCGCCGCTCCTATCTACAAGTCGTCAACCCCGTCCACTTTGGACCCCGTCCGACCGATATGGACTCTTTACGTGGACGGGTCCTCCTGCCATACCGGCTCCGGCGCCGGCCTCGTCCTCAGCACACCTACCCACGGACGGCTGGAGTACACGTTGCGTTTTGGGTTCCAGGCCTCCAACAACGAAGCTGAGTACGAAGCCCTCCTTGCTGGCCTCTGTTTGGCCACCGACCTCCAAGCACAACAGCTGCAGATTTACAGCGACTCCCAGCTCGTTGTCCGACAGATCAACAGCCTCTATGATGCCAAAGACGCCTCCATGACCCGATACTTGGCAAAAGTGCGGTCCCTACTCCGCCGCTTCCGCGGCTACGAGGTCATCCAAATACCACGGTCGGAAAACAGCCACGCCGATGCCCTGGCCCGCCTGGCCTCCTCCATCGACGACAAGATAGGCCGCCGGGTTCCCGTCGAATTTTTGGCATCCCCAAGCACAAACGAGCAACCAGTCCTGGCCGCAACACAGGAAGCCTCTTGGATGGACCCCATTGTCCGGTACCTCACCATGGCCGAACTCCCGCCCAACCGCAACGAGGCCCGACGCATCCAACGCCAGTCCGCACGATACACCATGGCGCATGGCCACCTATACCGACGGGGATTCGACACCCCCCTCCTCAAGTGCCTCCCTACGGACCGGGGCATTGCGGTGCTCCGAGAAATTCACCAGGGAATCTGCGGTAACCACTCCGGACCCAGGTCCCTCGCACATAAAGCCTTCCGGCAGGGATACTATTGGCCCACAATGCGCGCCGACTCTATAGCCATCACCCAACGGTGCGTCCCATGCCAACGGTGCGCCCCTGTACCTCATTCTCCTGCTGAGCGCCTTACTCCCATGCTCTGCCCCTGGCCCTTCTCTCAATGGGGTCTGGATCTCATCGGCCCCATGCCACGAGGAAAGGGCGGCGTCGAACACGCAATCGTTGCAGTGGATTATTTCACTAAATGGGCCGAGGCAAAGCCCCTCAAAACAATCACGGCCGCCCAGGTCGAGAGCTTTGTTTGCCAGAACATCATCTGTCGCTTTGGTATCCCCCACACGATCGTCCCGGACAACGGCACTCAGTTCGACTCTGCCCGTTTCCGACACGTTTGCGACACCTATGGCATCCAGCTCTGCTTCGCCTCGGTGGCACATCCACAGGCTAACGGACAGGTGGAAGCCGTAAACAAGCTCATCAAACACAACCTCAAGGCTCGACTCCACGACACCCCGAAAGGCCAATGGTCCGACCTCCTATCCGATGTTCTCTGGTCCTACCGGACGTCATACCGGACATCGACACAGGAGACACCCTTCGCCTTGACTTTCGGGACTGAAGCCGTCGTCTCCGTGGAAATCGGAGAGACCTCTTATCGAGTCCTATCCTATGATCCACGGGAGAATGCGGCGCTCCTCACACAAAATCTCAACTTTATTGAGGAAAGCCGCGACCAAGCCAACCTCCGCAACCTGGCACACAAACAGCGAGTTGCTCGCTACTACAACTCTCGCGTTCACGGACGCAGTTTCCAGGTCGGTGACTGGGTCCTTCGCAAGGTCAGCTTGGCCACTAAGGAGCGTGCTGACGGGACACTCGGGCCCACATGGGAGGGCCCCTACCTCGTGACCCGAATTTGTCGACCAGGCACCTATGAGCTTCAGACTGCAGATGGACGTCTGCTTACACACCCGTGGCACGCGGATCATCTCAAGTTATTTTATAATTAGAACACACCCCATGTACATTACGTTATGCTTTACTGTAATTCGACTTGGCTATCTCCAGTCGAACTTGCCTTTCCGGCACAATGTTCTTTTATTTATCCAAGTGTTAGCCTCATACTCAACTACAACATGGCCTATTCACCATTGCCGATCGGCACTCCCGGTGACCAACACGGCACCTACTTTGCATACCGCCGCAAAGCATTCATTACAATTTTATTCGGTGGTTACGACCAGTACGGTCTGGGTTTATGGTCATGACCGTGGTTCGGCATACCTACACATATGCCAAAAATGCCAAGTACTCGCCTGTCGGCAGTCCTCATTTCCAAAAAAAAAAAAAAAAAAACAAATGCCAAGTGCGATACATATCAACTTTGCCAAGAACAATTTTATTACTCTTTAAACATCCGAACTACATGCTACACGGGGCATCCCCCGGATTACAAAAACAACAAAAGCATACAAAAACTATCTACACGGCCCTCGGCCTCACACCACCACCACCACCTCCTCGTCTGCCGCCTCAGCCTGGTCGGCAGTGGACGCCTCTGCCGCTTTCTCCGCCCCGGCCGGCCGCTCGCCCTCGGCATTCGACGTTTGCCCGTCCAGTGAGAAAGTCTTGGTCAGCACGGGGGGCTCATCCAGCCACGGGAAGTTGAGAGGGACCCCTGGATTGAAGTACAACACCCGCTGTACGCAATCATCTTCCACCTCGGCAAGCGACAGGTCGAGATGATTCGCATACACCGGGTCCGCCATGAAGTCCTCCAGGGTCTTCTGCCGATCGGCAGATAGCAGGACGCGCAGCCGCTCCACTTCCCCCTGCAGCTCCCCCATAACTTTCTCCTGCTCGTTCAGCTGCTGGGAGAAGGCGTGCACCGTTTCCTCCCGGTCCGCAATTCCCCTCTCGGTTGCCTCCGCCCGGGCCTTCTCCCGCTGGAGTTCCTTCTCCAGCTCCGCCACCCGCCTCCGCGCAGCATGACCCTCCTTCTCCCGGGCACG
Organism: Prinsepia uniflora; assembly: GCA_032719365.1. Taxonomy (NCBI): domain Eukaryota; kingdom Viridiplantae; phylum Streptophyta; class Magnoliopsida; order Rosales; family Rosaceae; genus Prinsepia; species Prinsepia uniflora. The sequence goes on along the minus strand of CM064869.1, from coordinate 41,839,404 downwards.
CAGCCTCTCCTCCCTCCGCCGCGCGACGTCCAGCTCCGCCTCCATCCTCTGCATGTGCCGGGAGGCCTTCTGCAGGGCCACGTAGGTCTGCCCAAAGCACTGCCGAACCATGCACACTTGTCAGCAAACATATATCCACTAAATACAAACCAAAACCAAAGCCAACTCACACAACTACTCACATGGGCTTGCTCGGCGAGCAGGGCCGCGAACCGACCCGGGTGGGAGCCGGTACCGATTTGCTCCATCTCTGCTGGCGTCACCTGGGAGCCGAGCACAAAAGCATTGACAACCGGCGCCAATGACCTGTGCACCTGCTGTGTGGCCGGCACCCACGCCTCCCCGGGCCTTGCCGACCTAGCAACCTCCCCCGTCTCCACGGGATCCATGAAGACGGCAGCAATGCCGGGTACGCTGTTCGGCACCGTTTCCTTGGCCAGCGGCGGCATCTCCACCCTGGCCTCCTTGGCTTTTTCCATCGGCGCCTCGGGAGCCTTGAGGGCCGCCTCCCTCTTGCGTCGGCGGTCGGAGCCCTCTCCCTCCGACACCCCTGCCGCCGAAGGAGACTGCCTAAGCCGCGCCGCCTTCAGCTTCCTCTGGCGCTCCCGGGCTTGGTCCAGCCCGCCGATGAGGGGCCGCTTCAGTCCCCGGACGGGACTCCTCGCCTGCTCGGCACCTTGCCGCGGCTCAGGCCTCGTCGGCTTCGGTGGCCCATTTGGCCGAACACCCAAACTGGACCCCGACGGGGGCTCCTCTCGGCCAGCACCCCTGGGCTTCAACGCCACGGTCTTTTGCCTCTGCGACTGTGGGGGGGTTGCCTCCGGCTCCTTGCCCTTTCCCTCGGCAGCCGAGCCATGCTTCGCCGCCGCCTCACTCATCTTCTTCTGAGCGGCTTGTTCAACTTGGGGGTGCACTGCAAAACAAAACTGTTAGTGCCCTGGCATGCCTACATACTATAACTTCAGCACTACTTGCTTACCAGGTGGCGCGATGAGACCCACGGCAAGCAGGTTCGACGGCAACTTCAGGACGCACCGGCTGCGTTCCAGGTCGGACAGCTTCTCCCGCACCAGGTTGCACGCCTCCCAATCCTCTGCTGTTACCTTTGCCTTGGTCGGACCTGCACACACAACAACACCATCAGTCTCCGCCTCGGTAGCCACAATTGACGCCTTACGACTACTAGCCGAACGGTAGACCAACAACCTCCAGACTGGAAGTAGCTGGGAATCCTCGCGCGGACCCCACTGACGTCCCCTTCCCACGGCCCCGATACCCAGCAGAACCGATGCCTCCAGCTCTTTTGCGACGTCGGCACATCAGTGATGAACGCCCCCCGCGCACTCTTGTGCAGGCACTCCATCTGGTACCACCCCGACCCGTAGGTCTGCCGCTTGAAGCGGTACAGGGCGCACAGTTGCCCCCAGGTCGGTTCCGGCAGTCCCGCCAATCGGAATGCCGTGTACAGGCTGATCAGGATGATCCAGCCGTTGGCGTTCAGCTGCCCCAGGGCCAGGTTCGCCCTCGCCATCATGTCCTGGAGCCACGGGTGCAGAGGCAGCCTCACCCCGTGTTCAAAGCAATCGACGTAAAATAATGTCGACCCTTCCGGCGGACTGCTCGGCTTCTTGCTGTGTGCGGGGGTACCGTCATCTTAATCTCCGCCGGCACGTTGTACAGCTCCCGGAACTGGTCCAGGTCGGACTGCCGAATGGTGTTCATCTCGTAGTCCACGGCATACTCCACCTTCACCACGCCATCGACATCTAGTTCCATCGGCGAGCTCGTCTCCGTACCGCTACCTTCAGCCTCGGATTCGACGGTGGCGACGGGGGGAGTACGGGGAGACGTCCTCCTCTCACTTGGCCGATCGGCACCCGACGTGCTGCACCCGCCCTGCTGCCTCACCTCCTTCCGCGGCAACCTGAGAGCCTCATCCAGGCTGTCACCACTGCTGGCCGATGACGTGCCGCTAGTGGACCCACTAGTGGACGTTGACCCACGGCGCCCGCTCGGCCCGTCGGTTGCCGAACTGGACGGTGTTTCCCCGCCGAAAGCTTGAGGGGACCTAACCCCAGATCCACTGTTTGACTCTGACTCTGACATCTACAAATTACCAAAAGAAAAGAAGCTACAACTAAGCACCTACGCTACGGAACACATGCTGAGCATAGATGCCGAACGGCAGGAATTATACCTTTCAAAGTTTCGCTCGGTCGAATTGGTTCCACGTGCGTCCTCTTCTTGATCGGCAGTCTCCAATTCAGTCGGCACTCGCAATTATTCCACTGATGCTCTGAGTCAAAAGTGAAAAAGACAGAAAGCTTTCGCCCCTTTTATAGGACCCTGGCCTGCCTCGAGATGCGCGCTTCCGATCTGACGGTCACCAGGCCGATACGGCCACCTTTCGGCTACGAATACCTTGTACTGTATACCCATCGGTATCGTACATTCTCAACTACATACGTACATACGTACGTCGCTCACCGGTATGCATTCATACCGCCTGCCGACCGGAGCCTCTCGGCCTCTTTCCCGACGGCACGCCTCCCCTCCTCGTCGGCAAGCACACTGCTACCGACGTCTCCCAGCCATTCCCCACAGCCGCCTCTCCACGATCTTTCGGTCTTTACGGTGGGCCGCTTCCGGAACTCGGCAACGGGGCTCCTTTGCAAATCGGACATACGGTGCACTTCCTCGCTCCATGACTTGGGGGGCTACTAGGGATACAGGGCGCACCGCACAGGTCGGTCGACAGGTACCGGCCGTCATATCAAGTCCTCGACCGAGGAACCCCACCTCAGTCAAAGACTTAGGGGACTTATGTTGATACCATATCGACCGACCACCCTAGCACAGGTCCCACCAGGACAGGAAGGCCGCCGACCGATCGCCTGATCGGCACCCTCACGGCCCACGGCCCGCCGACCGGCACCGTACTGCAGACCCGCCATTCGGCACCTGACAGTGAACAGACGACAGCTGGCTGCGACAGTCACCTAACCAACTCTGCCACACCAACTCCCTGACGGAGGCAGGTTGGGACTCCAGCTAGCGCCTCCTCCGGATATCCAGGGCTTGTCAGACGGCTCCCAGCCACCAAGCACCACCTGCTGCCGTAACAGTAGCCCACCTACCGCAGTTATGGCTACTATAAATACCCTGAAACCCTTCACAAAGGTAAGACACTAAGAACCGATCCAGAGCACTGTATTTACTTGCCTCTCGGCACTCAGATACTAACTTAGGCATCGGAGTAGTCACGGAGCACTGACTGAGTGGGAGTTGCCCCCGTTGGGTTCCTTACTCTCAGGAAGGCTTGTACTATAACCTCAGGTAGGGTCAGTGGTCTACAGAAATTGACCTTGCACTCTGAGAGACTTGGATGTGAGACCCTCGGTGGCAGCGCGCGTAGCTTTGGAAACCGTGACAGGATTGGTTGTGTGAATTATATGTGTATATGATATAGATATGATATATGATATGTGATGTATGGTTACACAGGATTTGAGCGGTGGCTCGTGTACTTGATTTATTTATGGTTTGGGCTGAGTCCCTTATTGGTTTCTTATGGATTTGGGCAGTGGCCCGTATATTTGATTTGATTATGGTTTTGGGCTTAGTTCCCACAGATGGTTCCATTTGGTTAAATGGTTTTCGAATGCATGCATGGTTTTTAGTGAAGGGTACAAATGTCTTTATGGAAATGTTTTAAATGACGATTGTATGCCTTAGTTTGCATAAAGATTCCATTGCAATGTTTCAACAATGCTCTAACAGACTGACTCTTTAGCACCCAAAAATTTGCAATTCCCTACCCCCAAACCTAAACTAAACATTGTCCTCAATGTAAAAAATAGAAAAAAGGCATGCAATGCAACGGGAGTATGAAAGCAGAGAAAGAAAAGATGTAACCTGGTTGGGTTGTGTCCCAATGGTTTGGAATGCTTTCTTCGCGCAGATTTGACTTGTTCCACAAGATTACTAGACATAAACTACATGAAAATGAAGCAAATAAAACAAAATTAAGTAAATTAGAACTAAAACAGAAAAAGAAAAATGGAATAGGAAAAGGCACGTTATGCTAAGACTGAATCAGTCCCCGGCAACGGCGCCAAAAATTGTTGTGTCTTCCAAGTGCACAAGAGTTGATAGTATAGTGGTGCACAAGTAAGGATGTCGAACCCACAGGGACTGAGTAGACTTAAGCAGAAACTAGCCTTAACCTATTCTATGTGAATGCAACTAAAACAGAAAATTGAAGTTCAGGTCTTTGATTTGGTTTGAATTAGTAACTGATTTTCTGTTGAGAGAAGTAAGCAGAGAATATACTAAATAAGGAAGAAAACTGATGATTAAGAGGCCTAGGGTCTTGACTTCACCACTACAATTCAATTCCATGTAAATTAAACCGAGCACAAATCAGTTCTACTAGATAGCTTCATGGGTTCGTTTTCACTTACTTATGGTCAGTCGTGGGTGTCCGATCAAACCAAGTTCCTTTAACCTTAATCTAGATGTGGTGTCCAACATAGATTTCAATCAAAGAACCAATAAGAACAAGAAAACAATAGAGCCAAATAACTCCATGGAATGGGTGTCTTCTTAGGATATTATTCATTCAATTACAGATCATCCAAACAAAGGCATGGGTGTCTACTCAGTATTTGGATAAGAAAACTAACAAAAAATCTCAATGGTGATCAGACATCAAAATAGAATGTTAAGTATCAATAGAGTATAGTAATTTAATCATGAAAAACATCAAGAAACTGAAAATACTTAAGTTCAACACATTGTATAAAAATTGCAGGATTACATCAAAACCCTAGATATGAATTTAGTTACACATCATGATTAACAAAAGACATAGAAGCAATATAAAGCATGAGTGAAATCAAAATCGAAAGGCGAAGAAACCCTTGAAGTAATTTTGATCTCGACTCCTTCCTCTTGCATTCAGTCCTCTCCTCCCTCCAAAAATGTTCAAGAGAGGTTTAAAAATAAAAATAAACAATAATGCGGCTAGAGTTTTCTTTTGGAGGCCCCGAAATCAGAGACTAAATTCCTTTAAATAGTAGTCTACAATCCCTAGAAGTTAGGAGAATAAATAGGAAGTTATCCCTAACTTAAAGACTCCTAAACTGACCTAAAATAAGGAATTATATCCTAAAAATGTTTTTCCTAACAGGGCTGAGACAAGGGTCCTAAAAATCAGGCCCTTGTCTTATTTCTTGGCTGAAATCCGCCTTGTGATGTGTGGCAATGAAGATTCCTGATGTCATGGACTTCCCTAATGGAGCAAGGTGCGTTCTTGGGCCTTCTCAAGACTTCCTTGGACGTCACTTTCCTCTTCTGGAATGCTCAGACCTTCCTTATGTGGCACTTTCCTTTTCTGGAATGCTCAGACCTTCGCCGTCGAACGTCCGAATTCGACGTGCCTCCTATCTATGGATTTGTATCGTCCTTATTTAAGTAACGGTCTTCAGCCCTCGGAAATCGGACCTCCCGATCAAAAAGTCAACCTTTGACCCCTCTTTAACCAAAATTACCAAAATGCCCCTAAACTTCCGAACTATATAACTTCCTCCTCGGATGTCGGAATTGAACGTGCCACCTGTCTATGAACTCGTGACGTCACGAACTACATCACGGTCATCGGTCAAAGTCTATTTGACCTCCAGAATGAAACGTCAACGTTTTGCCACGACTAGGGTCAAAACGGTCATTTCGCATCGTTCGTCCGATTTCGCTCAACTAATCACGGATTAGCCTCACTAATCGTGATTAGTCACTAATCTAATCTAGGAATTTGGGACGGGTCGTTACATAAATAGTTGCTAACATGATGAATTCAAAAAGGTGCAGGTAAGACTAAAGTTTCATTGGTTCACATTCCTTTGTTTCCATAACTTTTTAACCCTTGTTTTCAATAGTCTTGATGCTGTTTGTGGGTGTTGTCACCTCTATTAAACCCTCAGGAGACAAAACTCCTCCTACTAGGCACACCTAGAGGTTTAAAATGTTCTATCTTAGGAAGATGGAGTCATTATTTTAATAGTGCTTTTGTAGTTTGTTTTCTCGAGGACTAGCAAATGATAGGTTTGGCGGCCTTTGTTAGGTCATATTTTATGCATTTTTCCACGCATTCGGAGTTGATTGAGCTTACTTAGGTAGCAAGAAAAAATAACTAGGAAAACAAGAAGTCTTTATTCATGCTGACCATGTTCACATGAATAGTGTCAGATTCCCTTTCTTTCCTTAATTGCCCTCATGCTTTCATACCTATATAAGCCCTTTTCATGCTCAAAATAAACCCTAGCCTCCACATAACAAAGAAATCAGATATGCTCTTCTTTTTCATTCTCCTTCTCTTCCATTGAGAAAACCTCAAAATAAAACTCATCTTTCTATTTCCCTTCCATAACCATCTCCTCTCTTCCATCCTTTTCCATCTCTTTCCCATTTACCTCAATCTCTCATCATAAAAGCTCCAAAATTCCTTCATCAAATTAGTCATCCATCATCTTTGTTGTGTCAAGAAGAAGCCCTTTTCAGTTCTAGAGAAGAAGACTGCCTTCTACTTAGAGTTTGCTGCATCCATGTCTTTAACTAATGCTTTTATGTTGATTAGATACATGTGTAGCTAATTTCTCATCTTCGGTTCTTGACGTAACCATGTAAACTCAATTCTATGTTATGATTGAAGTATTCTGATTTTTACAAACTCTTCTTTATTTCATTCATTTTAATTATTGATTCATATGTGATTCTAGTGCTTGATCCCCATTAGGGTTCTTTATGCCTAGTTAGATTTAGAGCATTATCCATGCCTAAGTTTAATTGATTTATGAATGAAAAAATAGGGTTAGTGAGTACATGCCATGCCACAGAATCTGTTTGGTCAGTTTTATTGCTTTTCTCATACTTAAAGGGTTTCTAAGACTAATCTAAAGTACATGCCATTCTCCGGTTGAAATTAGAAGTACTAGATAGTGTTCCACATGGCCTATCTTACTTAAGTGAAAGGGATCCTTAGAGCAGGCTTGGAAGATCAGAGTACTTTAGTCGCTGTTTTCATAGAATCAAGGTTACGTAGGTGAAGTCAAGACCCTAGCTTCCATCTCCATACTTTTCTCAATCTTTGCTATCTATCTTCATTTACTTAAACTTTTAATTTCAGTTTAACGTGCTTACATATGATAAATCAAAACTCAATTCTGTTTTGTTTTCTGTTCTTTTTATTCTACTAGTTAATTGAGTCATTTTAGGGTTAATTAGAGGTAATTGTGAAGCCTAATCAGTCTCTGTGCGTGCTTCCATCTCCATACTTTTCTCAATCTTTGCTATCCATTACTACAATAGTAGTGTATAAGTTACGATACATCAACAAAGTTCATGACTGCTGATTGGTTCAAATCGTATCTCAAATTCTTACCTTTCAATTCCTTTGCTTGAGATCATATGCAGAAATTTTGCTTTTGTTCCTAATGTTCGTATGTGAAGTAACTTGATTTCAATTACATAATCTTGTTCACATTTGCTTGAAAGAGTTATAAGCCCTAGGTTCTGATCTGTAATAACTAAAGCTGAGACGAATTCTATCTTTCTCCTCGTGAATATGGCACTTACTAGGTTATGAGACTAGGAAGTGTAGGTTTGATTTGCATGCTAATTAAGTTCTGGAATTTGAAATCTTTATGGTGGTGAAAGGTATGATTTAGTTCTCATTGATTTCTAGTTCTTTGATTCATATGTGCACTAACCATTGTGTTTTAGAAAGTCTACATACCATTTGTTGGTATCGTTTCAAGAAAACCCTGAGGAAACAAAACTCCTCCTACTATGATCTATCAAGGTGCATGTGTTGTTTTTTGTTTTCTTCCGGGATTTGTCAAACTCAGGTTTTGGGTGTGTGATCACTCTTGAAACACTCACATTTTGTATACATTATTCTATCTTAGTTCTAGTCTTTTACCATCCTTTTGAGTCAAATAGGTTGCGTTTCACTTGGTTGGTGCTAAATGTACAGATTATAGAGAATGAAGACATTGACTCTTGAACTGATTTGAGCTGTTCAAAAATGCCACTTGGGCAAAATGGACGAAATTAAGGCAACAAGGAAATATCAAGGGGTCTCCATTTCGGGCCAGCCTACAATCCTTGACCCAATCTCACCATTTCAGACCAGCCTACAATCCTTGACCCAATCACAATTTCAGGCCTGCCTACATCCTTGACCCAATCTCCGTTTCAGACCAGCCTACATCCTTGACCCAATCCCCATTTCAGACCAGCCTACAATCCTTGACCAAATCCACATTTGGCCCCCTTGAAATCTGTTTCAGCCTCTATATATACAGATATATTCATTCAAATCAGAGCACTCCTTTTTATCGATTCTGAATTCAGAATTCATTCTATTCCAGTAGCTTCTCATTCCATCATTGAAAATATCATCTTCTCCATTGAAGAAAAGAAGATTTATGAATACAACCCAAGACTTTGTTGCGGCTTGCCTCAAGGGTTCTTCTAATCTTTACTTTCATGTCATCTTCAGTGATTTCTATAAACATGTTTAGAGGCTAAATACTTCATCCTGGGGCTGTGATGTAACCAAACATGATCATTTGAAGTTAATAAAAATTTCAATCCTTCAAGTTCTATTCTGATTTTTGTTTCTGTTTATTGTGCATAATTGAATATGATTGTGTTTGATGCTTGACCACCATTAGAATATGCATATCTAAATTAGGATTAAGAGCACATAATATGCTTTAATTCTAATGGCACATATCCTGCATAAGTGACATAGTTGATTAGTTGAAGTTTTCTTGATCTTATGCATATCTACATACCATGACTAGATTCGGTTTCAAATCACATATACAGGGTTAAGCTCATATACCATGATTTAATCATAACTTAGAGAGAAGTACTTCTGGAATCAGATTATACTTGTTTGGTTAATTAGTTAGAAACTTTGAATTAGATTGTTTAGGTAAAGTCACTGCCCTAGGTCCCCTTAACTCACTCACAGAAGCAGACTTTACCTTTTTCATTCCTTTCCAGTTAATTTGTCTTAAAATTTTGTTAGATACTTATGTTTTTGTTAGTTTTCATAATTTCATTCTCTTACCATTCAAAGCAATCAAACTACTCATTTTACATTCAATTTTAGTATAACTTCTAGGTTTTCAAGAACTGGGTATCTAAGCCCTTAACTAGAGAAGATCTTCTTCAATCCTTGTGGGATTGACCTTGCACATACCAGGCTGTACTATTGTGTGGTCTTGTTCTATTGCAAGCATAAAAATTTTTGGCGCCATTTCTGTGGTCACTCACAAAGATTAGGGTCGCTCACAAACATCTGATTTGCTGTAAAAGTATCAAAAAACGAAGGAGGCTGCCCTTGAGACATTAAGCCCTTTGGCAGTACCCGTTGATTCAATATCTCTTTCAAGTTCTGTTTCAGACCAATCTTCGGAGCAAGAAGGAGACATGGCATTGGAACCTAACATAGTCATGAGGGAGCTTGATGTCCCAAATATCTCATCCACATTATCATGCATCTTCTTGCCACAGCAGCTCGAAATTATGAGCTAAAATCATCTCATCTCAATATGCTCCCTTCTTTTTATGGCTTGCCAAATGACGAACCACTAGCTCATTTAAAGGAAATGATTACTGTAGTTGATTCTCTTCCATTGGCAGACATAACAGAAGCACAACTGAGGATGAGAGTATTCCCGTACACTCTTAAGGACAAGGTAAAGTATTGGTTCAACACTTTGAAACCAGATGTATTGAGAGACAAGATCCTTGCCTTCACACAACAACCTGATGAATCATTTTGTAAGGCATGGAAAAGGTTTAATGGCTTGCTAATTCAATGTCCTCATCATGGATTGCGTTTGATTTTAACTATGAAATTCTTTCATAAAGGACTAACCAATGCAGGTCAGAACATGGTAACTAACTTTTCAGGTGGTTCTATTAAAGGAACTAATGCACAAGAGCTTCAAGACCCTTTTGAAACTATAGCAAAGGATACACATCATACAGATACTAAAGGTAAACGTGGTGTTTATGATGTTAGTAGTTCTAATGGGTTTCAATCATGTGCACATATTTCAAAACTAGAGAAGAAGCTGGATGCTCTCCTTGCCCTAAGCTGGATGCTCTCCTGTGCTTTGTGAGGCTATTGATAATGGAATTCAAGCTTGTCCACTTGGTGAGGTGTTTCCAGAATTCGTGCAGGAACAAGTTAGTTTGTTGAATTCCTATAACCAAGGTCCAAGGAATGATCCTTACTCAAACACATACAACCCTGGTTGGAGAAATCACCCAAATTTCTCATGCAGGATCCAACAGAACTAAACCAACCCAGCCTCTTATTCTAGGACACAACCACCACCCCATGCTCAACCTCAATTACAACTATGCTTGGAGGGAATGGTGAAAAGTTTGGTAGCTTCGACTATGAGATTTGAGCATAACACACGAGCTTCTATCACCAAGCTCGATGCTCAAATTGGGCAGAGAGAGCCACGAAAATTTCCAAGCTAAACTATGATGAATCCTAGACGTCAAGAGCAAACTAAGGCAATTACAACATTGAGATCTGGAATGGTTTACAACAATCACCTCTTACCCATGATGTTGTCAACGTTGAAGAAGATGAGGAGGAAAACCAAATCCCAGTGACGCACAAAGGCTAAAGGGAAAGAATCTGTTACATTCACCCAATCCTTCTCATTCTTCCTCTGCAGATGGTTCCTTTTCAGACTGGCCTACAGTACTTGACCCAATCTCCATTTCAGAGCAGCCTACAATCCTTGACCAAATCAAGATTTGGCTACCTTGAAATCTGTTTCAGCCTCTATATATACAGATTACTCCATTCAAATGAGAGCACTCCTTTTTAGACATTCTGAATTCAGAATTCATTCAACCCCAGCAGCTTCTCATTCCATCATTGAAAATATCAACTTCCTCATTGAAGAATAAAAGATTTCTGAATACAAACCAAGACTTTGTTCTGGCTTGCCTCAAGGGTTCTTCTAACCTTTACGTTCATGTCATTTGCTGTGATTTCTATAAACATGTCTAGAGGCTAAATATTTTATCCTGGGGCTGTGATGTAACCAAACATGATCATTTAAAGTTAATAAGAATTTCAATCTTTCAAGTTCTATTCTGATTTCTGTTTCTGTTTATTGTGCATAATTGAATATGCTTTTGTTGATGCTTGATCACCATTAGAATATGCATATCTAAATTAGGATTAAGAGCACATACCATGCTTTAATTCTAATGGATCTGTAAATAGCATGACTAAGATTTGATGGCACATAATATGCATAAGAGACATAGTTAGTTGAAGTTTTCATGAGCTTAGTGGATTTCTGTTGCCTAGCCTAGGTTACATACCATGACTAGGTTAGTGATTTGATGGCACATACCTATGATTAAATCACATACCATGATTTAATCATAACTTAAAGAGAAGTAATTCTGGAATCAGATTAGACTTGTTTGGTTGATTCTTTAGCAACTTTGAGTTAGATTGTTTATGTAATGTCACTGCCCTAGGTCCCCTTAACTCATTCACAGAAGCAGACTTTATCTTTTTCATTCCTTTCCAGTTAACTTGTCTTGAAATCTTGTTAGACACATATGTTTAGTTAGTTTGCATAATTCCATTCTCTTACCATTCAAAACAATCAAACTACTCATTTTACATTCAGTTTTAGTATAACTTTTAGATCTTCAAGAACTGGGTTTCTATGCACTTAACTATAGAAGATCTTCTTCAATCCTTGTGGGATCGACCTTGCACTTACCATGTTCTATTGCAAGCATAACAGAGTACTATTAAAAGGATCAAGGTAAACTAGGCAGCATCTTCTGAAGCTTGTTAAAACAAGTTATGTATGGAAGTGTCCAATCAAAAGGATGAGGTAATCAAAGAAGCATCTACTGATAAGGATGAGGTAATCTAGGACTATCTTTGTTAGCTTGCTCAAACAAGTTCGATAAAGATGAGTATATTCAAAAGGAAGAGGTAATCTAGGTAGAATTCTCTTAAGGAAGAGCACATTCAAAAGGATTAGGTAAACTTGGTAGTATATTCTTAAGTCTGTTCATAAAAGTCCCATAAGGAAGAGCACATTGAAAAGGATGAGGATATCTAGGAAGTATCATCATAAGTTTGTTCAAACAAGTCCTATAAGGAAGAGCACATTCAAAAGGATGAGGATATCAAGGTAGCATCTTCTTATGTTTGTTGAAGCAAATTCTATAAGAAAGAGTACATTGAAAAGGAGTAGTTAATCTAGGTAGTATGTTCTCAGGTTTGCTCAAACAAGTTCTTTAAGGAAGAGTTCAATAAAAAAGGATGAGGATATATAATATCCCCTTAAATTTGTTTAAACATGTTCTTTAACGAAGAGTACAATGAAAAGGATGTGGTAATCTAGGTAGCTTCTTCAGAAGTATCGTCAAACAAGCTATGTATGGAAGTGTCCAATCAAAAGGACTTAAGTTTGTTCAAACAAGTTGTAGAATGGTGGGTACATTCAGAAGGATGAGGATATCTTGGTAACATCAACTGAAGTTTGTTCAAACAAGTTATGTAAGGAAGAGTTCAATCAAAAGGATGAAGTAATCTAGGACTATCTTTGTTTAGATTCTTAGGTTTGTTAAAACAAGTCCTAGAATGGTGAGTACATTCAGAAGGATGAGGATATCTAGGTAGCATCTACTGAAGTTTGTTCAAACAAGTTATGCAAGGAAGAGATCAATCAGAAGAATGAAGTAATCATGGACTATCTTTGTGTGCTTGCTCAAAAAATTTCAATAAGGATGTGTACATTCAAAAGGAAGAGGTAATCTAGGTATAGTTCTTTTAATCTTATTCATAAGGATTAGGTATGCATGCATAAATGTTTCATAAGTACTTTAATACATGTTTTGTGATTCCATGAGTGCATTTGTGTGTGTTTACGTGTTTACTCGTATTTCGAGGTTTTCTGTTTTATACACGCTATAAGCTTTCAGTTTTAATGAAATGGCTTTGAAAAGGTAAAACCGGGCATGAGACCCATTTGGTTTTGGTTTTGTCTCAGGCATGTGGCCCTATTAATGACTTACGAGTTTGAGTTGTGGTTGCGAGAAGGGTGCTATGTGCATGGCGACGGACGACATGACGCTCGCCTCGGAACTAGGGATGTGTTCCCTCCGGAGACGTCACGATGCACGTTCCGTTGTCGTGCATCCACTGGAGGCTCGACTTTGGAGTGCTGACGGTATAGGAGAGCGATCGATGATGTGCACACCCTGATCTAGAGGTGGTCGCGGCAGTAATATGTTCACAGTGACATACCAGGATTGAGAGCGGTCCTGGACTGTTGGGTACACGTATCACTATGATCAGAGTCGTGACTGACCCTGAGATATCGGGCTCGATGCCCAGTTGATTGTGAGTTCAGGCTCGATGCCCAGTTAAATTGTGAAATCGGAATAGAGGCCCCAAACCACTTTCCAAAACATCGAATACGAGGTATCCGCCCCAAATCACTTTCCACAAAATCTCATACGTTTCCACAAACGTATAACCCATCCTCGGCACTTCCGAGAAGATGCCAACTCGGGGCACACAGCCCCTAGGCAACACATCCCAAATATATGTTACGATTCATCTCTATACTAGTGTGTAGACTACTCGGGGTCTCACTCCGAGTCTACCCCCAGGAATTCTCCGTCTGGGAGGCTCTATCTCCGGATCTAGTCCGAGCACTATCTCCTGATCTAGTCTGAACATCTCTCTAAAATCTAGTCCGAGAACACATCATAACTCCCACTCCTGGAATGGGCACCCTATGGGGATACCCATTCTGGTCTGTGAACCGTGACCCTTCAGGTCGACTGCTGGAGGAGACCAAATAAATCATAGCGGAGGTTTTATCAGTTTTAAATACTTTCTTTCTCAAAACACATTCAACTGGGTCTCATACCCGATTCATCTCAATAGGATTCCTCGAATCCGATTTAAATCCACTTTCACAGGCCTTGGCCTAAATCCGCAGTTCAACAGGGTCTCATTCCTGAATTCTCATTTCATAAACCCAACTGGGACTCAAGCCCTATTTCACAATCAATTGGGCCTCTAGCCCGATATCACGACTAACAGGGCCTCAAGCCCGATTTCACAACCAACGGGGCCTCAAGCCTGATACTATAGTTAACTGGGCTTCAAGCCCGATATTGCAACCAACTGCGCCTCAAGCCCGGATTCGTAAACCAACGGGGCCCTCGGCCCGATCGTATAACCCAAATGGGCCTTCAGCCCGATTTCTCGTCAAATCAAATGGACTCTAAGTCCGAGAGTTCGAAAATCAAATGGGTCTCATGCCCAATTTCATATTTCCAAATCCAAAATCTATTCATCAATTCATCATTGAAAAACGTAGTACGCAAAGGTACAATATAAAGCCGAAAACCTCGAAAAACGTGTAAATATGTCGATCCTAAGAGTCCACAAACAAATGCACTCATTTCATCACAAAAACTTGTTCTAAAACAATTATAAAACATTTATGCATGCATCAGTTTAGAAAGAAGGGTCTTCTCATAGACCGTCTGAAGCCGCGCCTCGATACACGCGCCATAAGCCTTTCCCAGGCCAATCGTCGCCTCCGGGGTTCCTGAACCTGTCCAAATTAATTTAGAGGGTTATTAACTACTTAAATAACCCCTCACTAAAGCCCCGTAATTTTTTGGAATTTTTAACTATTTTTAAAGTCCATCCTAAACCTTCGAATAGCCCGAACTATATCGAGACGATGTTCGATCGACTCGAAACCAGTCCCAAAATTTTCTTTACATCGAATAATTGATTTCACATGTTGCAACCTCCCCCAAGAAATGCTTCACGCGCCCCTTCGTGCCGCCCGAAGGGGCTGCGCGTGAGGCTCACGCGCACTGCACTGTGGATTGTCTTGAACCCAGCGACGGCCGATCTGGCCGGTACACTGGTTCGGCTGGTCCAGTTGGAATGGCTGGACCGGACTAGCCCTATAATTTCCTTATTTTTCGTCCAATCTCTTCCTTTTCAATTCCAATCTTCCTATTTCATCATTTCCTACCTATTCATATAAAAAAAACAAATAAAAACTCCCTAAACCCCTTAATTTCAATCTTCCTATTTCATCATTTCCTACCGATTAGCCTTACTAATCTGTCATTAAGTCTTAATTAATCCTGGTAATTCGGGACGGGTCGTTACAGACCTCCCATTTCCAACTCAATGCACGCCTTCTGAGCGCTCTGACTTCTTGTCAGCAGCAGCTCACCAACTCACCCACTCTCTGTTAGCAGCACCTACTGAATTCCGAGGCTTCTTTTCAGCTGCTTCCTACCAAGTCAATTCTTGCACCCAACTGCTCCCTTTTTCAGATTCTTTTCTGATTTTCCTGCAACAACCCATCCCTAATTTCATCATTAGTCATCATTTTTCATCATTGCAATTGTATTTATTTTTATTCTAATTTTTATTTATTTTATTTTATTTTTGGTAGCTTTTTCTCCCTATAAATAGGGGTTCATTTCACTTGTTTAGGTGACTTGGTTTTGAGACACATTGTGAGCCTTCCTTAGGAGAAACTATGGAAAAATATTTCCAATACAAATTCTAAGAGTTCAAGTTCCAAATTTCCTTTGTTCTATCATTTCCATCTTCACAAGGTTCCAGCTGCTGTTCGGTGTTCCTTGTGAAAAACAATCCATTGTTTTCATCCATTCCGAAAGTGTAACATGTGCTCTCCATCTTCTTAAAATCTTTTATTTGTTATTGGTTCTATTTATAATGCAATATATGTGTTGGATTTTCCTTTCTACCTTTTGTGAAAATTGAATATAATCTACATGTGTTTTACTTTCTAAAAATCATTTACTTCTTACATTTTAAAGCTTAATCTTCATTTCGAAACTAAATGTTGATCCTCTGTTTGGGGCATTAGAGTTGAAGATATTTAATGTATGACCGTTGTTAGGCGCATTAAATCACAAACTTAAGGTAAATCGTATTATAAGGTAAAATCCGTTGTTCGTTGTATTTATAATATGAAAAATGTTTGAAGAAATATGAGTTTGTGAAGGTGAGATTTCGTGATTGATTCGAATATTTACAAATGCTAGTGTGTTGGTAAATTTTGTTTATAGGTTAAAATAGGAATAGAATTAGTTTATTTATGTTTTTAATTATTTTGTATGATTACAATCCCTATAAACCCCCCATCTTTATTGTTTTATTCTTTTATTCCTTCATTCTTTTATTCTTTAATTAATTTATTTATATATTCATTAATTCACTCATTAGTTTATTCTTTGATTATTCATTACTCTTTTTAACTAACATATTATTAATATTCCCTAATTTCCCTAGTTAAGAACGATCCCTATTTACCAATACTACAACTACACAAAAAGGGTTTAATTTGCATAACATTCAAATTACGTGTTTAATTTAATGCGTAGTTTGAGCGTTATCAATTTTTGGCGCCAATGCAGGGGAATTTAAAAATCATTCTTAATGTGTTAGTATGTATAAAATTGTTTATATTTGAAATGTTCATATTTGTGAATTAAGTGTACATATTCTTAACTTTTATTTATTTATTTATTTATTTATGTGTACTCTTGATGCCATGCTACTTGTTCATATTGTAATTGTTTACTTTCATAGCATTACATGTATATTACTTGTTCACAATTACTTTATTTTATTCTTATTTATTTGTTTATTTATTATTTTGTTAAACTTTAAAAAAAATCCGAAAAAAATATAAATATATATTTATAATAATAATAATAAATAATAATAAAATTCAGAATATTTAAAAAAAAAAAACAGAACAGAAAATATGTATATATATGTATATTAGGCTTGATTTAATTTGTTTATAATGGTGCATACTTGATTTAATAATATGTAAGTGTATATATATTAAATGTTCATATTTACTATGTTTATTAAATGTTCATATTTACTATGTTTATTAAATGTTCCTACTTGTTTATAATTACCTATACATAAAAATATTCATACCTTTTCTTTTGTGTTAGCATAAAAATGTTGTATATATTTTACTTGTTCATACTTTACTTGTTCATAATTCCTATTTTTATACTTGTTCATAAATGTTCCTAATTTTGTATTTACTTTATGTAAGTTTAAATTCTTATTATACTTGTTCATTTTATACTTGTTTATGGTTGTACATTTTTGTTACATTTGTTCATAAGTGTTCATATTATACTAGTTCGTAAATTGTACTTAATGCCTATATTGTAATAGTTCATAAATTGTATATTATGCTTGATCATTTTATTTTATTGTTTTCTATTTTTCATTTATTCGTTGTTGTAAAAGAAAAGGAAAAAAGAAGAAGTGAGGATTTCATTTATTGTTTTCTATATATGTAATTGACTTTCCTAAAGTGTAAATATTGTTTCCTATTAAATGTTTTAGAGTTGTATGAATCTCAAGGCCCCTTTTTCTTCGAAATTTTACTTTCGGGAACAGGTAGCGCCCTTTTGTTTATTTTCTCCTTAACCCTTCATAATGTGTGGATTTCATCACCACACGCCAAAGTTTCAAATCTATGGGCATGAGGTTGGGGGGGAGTTTGTAAACACTGAGGTTTGGTAATTAACCAAATCTTCCATCGGTTGGTTATGGTGTCTAGGAGGGTTATCACTGGTGACAAGTTTTGGATTAAGAAAGGGATCACCAATGGAGTATATGTCAAGTTATCCTTGGGGTGCTCTCGAAATTATCCTTGCTTCTCGCGTTACATCTATCCCAACTGGCCATGATTAACGTTTTTAAATAGGCAAGAAAGCATGAGGGCAAATAAGGAAAGACATGTAATCTGCTACTAGTCATGTGAATAGTGTCAGGCGTGCATAGTGATTTCTGAATAGTGTCTGGCCTGCATAGTGATTCCTGAATAGTGACAGCTTTTTGTTTTCCACATTATTTTTCCTTACTCCATAAGTAAGCTCTTTCAACTCCGAATTTCCTCCTTTTACACCGAAAACATTCTAATTCGACATAATGTCCAATCATGCACAACTCTCACAAAAATTATCATTTTCTCCTATGTGATGAAAGATATTAGTAGTACATCAAAGATAATAATGCATGGAAAATGCATAAAATATGACCTAACATATACTTGTCTTCTAACTTAATGTTTTCTTTTAAAATAGGTACGTACTTATGAATGTGCGCTCATCAATCTAAGCTTGATCCGTTGAGAAAGCAACTTGATATCTCACCATTCAACACAACATTCAGAGACGCACTTAAGCAAACCGGCTCATCCAGACCTCCATTCCCAATACTCGGTGAGTCCATAAGTGAGAAGAGTAATTCAGACGAGGAACAAACTTTCGGAACACCATTAGTCATGGCAAGAAATCTGAGTATCCGGGAGCAGACATGTGCAAACACAAGTGGCACTACAAACTTCTGTATCTAGTATCCCGAGCCTAGAACCAAAAAGAAAGATATTGAGCTTAAGAGTGAAGCCCTTCATCAGCTACCCAGCTACCCAAGTTCCATGGAATCAGAAAAGAAGATCCACACAATCACTTAACGGAGTTCCAATTCATTATTAGTAGTATGTGTCCCGATGATGCGGACTTGGAAATCATGAAGCTGAAAGCTTTCCCATTGTCCTTAGAAGATAGAGCACGAGTGTGGCTTTTGGGTCTCCCACCTAATCATATTGACTCTTGGGAGAAGTTGGTTCAGGAATTTCTTACCAAGTACTTTCCTGCCTCCAAGATTATGGTTTTAAAAAAAGAGATCACTGGAATCAAGCAAAAAGAGCATGATGAGAATTTCAGCCAGTACTATGAGAGGTTTAAGGAACTTTGTGCTTCATGCCCGACTCACTGAAAGCTATCTCTTAACCTACTTCTACGAAGGACTCAGAGGTTGGGATAGAGGACTACTTGATGCTGCAGCTAACGGAAGTTTCTTAGCTCGGAGTTTAGTACATGGTTGTGCACTACCTGAAAGCCATGCACTCAATGATGCACAATACGAAGGTGCCGAGCCTATTCCCAGAAAGGTACATGAGGTAAGTTCCCATGTTATAAATGATTCTAAGTTAGATAAGATCACCTCTATGCTTTCGAATGTGTTGGAACGAAAGAAGCAGGTAGCCCGGTTTGTTCCATATGCTCCCAAGGCTATCTTGAGGACCAATGCCCCTACAATTCAAGGGAGGAAGACCTCGGGACTGAAATGGCACATGTCATTGGAGGATTTCAAGGACGGCCAAGGACCCAAGGTTATAGTTGGAGAGATCCGAACAATGTCCTAAACCCTCAGCACATGTTGACAGGCCCAAACCGTGCCCCGAACCCTCAGCATTTCCAAAAGCCCACATGGAAACCAAGGCCCCCGGTTCCATTTTCTAACTTTTCTCATAATCATGCAAATAATCATATCTCTTCATCTTCTAATCCTGATTATGATAAAATGCTGGCTGCTCTTTTTCAAGGGCGGCAAACACTAATGGCTTCGACTCAGGCTCTTGTCACAGGTAAGCAAAATCAGCAAAAAGACATCGCTGATCTCAAGGATCAAATGAGCAAGGTCGTGGACTTTATGGGTAAGATCCAAGCTAGCGGGGTGCTTCCACCTCAACCTACACCTAACCCGAATGCAATATTTGAAGCCAATGCGATTATCACTCAAAGTGGTAAAGTGCTTGGTGAAATAGAGCCAAATCCAGCTGTTTCTGAGGCTGAAAATCACAAGGTGGCAACTAAAACCCCCACGACACAACCGCCAGTTCAACCTACACACAAGGTAATGACCTAATCCCTTCAAGTTCGGTTGTTACTAATTCCCCATTTGTGCATGCACCATTTCCAAGTAGGCTTGCCAAATCTAAGAAAGATGAATCCGATGAGGAGATCTTGGAAATCTTCAAAAGGGTGCAAATCAACATGCCCTTGATCGAGTGCATCAAGAAAGTGCCGAAATACGCAAAATTTCTGAAAGAGTTATGAAGTCCAAGGCGCCAAACGAGGGAGAAGGAAGTTGTGATGGTGAGTGAAGTAGTTTCTGCTGTAATCCAACGTCGGCAACCCCCAAAGTTGAAGGATCCAGGGAGTTTTTCAGTTCCCTGCGTGATTGGTAACAAGTCTTTTGATAAAGTCTTACTAGACATAGGTGCATCCATTAATGTTATGCCATATTCGTTATATATTGCCCTAGGTTTAGGTAAACTAAAACATGATGATGTGATCATTCAATTAGCTGATCGTTCTAATGTGTATCCTAAGGGATACGTCGAAGATTTTCTTGTGCAGGTTAACCAGCTCATCTTCCCCGCAGATTTTTATGTCCCAGACATGGAGGATTTCCCTACAAATCAAGCTGCACTAATTTTGTTAGGAAGACCATTCATGAGAACTTCCTAAACGAAGATTGATGTATTCAATGGCACATTAACTATGGAAGTCGATGGAGAGGAAATTGGCTTCAACATTTTCGATGCCATGAGGTACCCTAGTTCCACAACTCAAACTGCTTTTTTCTATTGATGTGTGCACTTCTTTTGTAGAAAAACATCTTGAGTCAATTTGAGAAGAGACACTCAATATGAGGTACCCTAGTTCCACACGAATTATGAACTAGAGCCTCGAATTTGGGAAGAAGAAGTTATGACCCTCAATGAGGCCCCTAGAATGGTAAATCCTCATGTACACTTGTCACTTTCAGTTAGTACTAATGCCACTCCTCCTTCAGTGGCTCAGGCCCCCGTTCTCGAGCTCAAGGTTTTACCTGACCACCTGAAGTATGCCTATCTCGGCCCTAACAACACTTTGCCCGTCATAGTGTCTTCTGCACTGATCGAATAACAGGAAGACAGATTGGTACGTGTTTTGACGAAGTACAAGACAGCCATTGGATGGACTTTATCAGACATCAAGGGAATCAACCCTACAACCTGTGTGCATCGAATCTTGTTAGAAGATGATGCAAACCCTCTCATGAAGCTCAACGTCGCCTCCATCCTCCGATGATGGATATCGTGAAACAAGAGGTCATCAAACTCTTGGACTGTGGTGTCATCTACACAATTTCAGACAGCAAATGTGTCTCACCAGTCCAAGTAGTCCCGAAGAAAAGTGGAGTCACAGTTGCGAACATCGAAGGTGAGCTCGTGCCCCAGCAAACAGTGACCAGATATAGAGTCTGCATAGATTATCGACGCCTTAACAAAGCAAACAGGAAGGACCACTTCCCTTTGCCCTTTATTGATCAAATGCTTGAAAGGTTAGCAGGTCACTCTTATTACTATTTTCATGATGGTTATTCCGGGTACAATCAAATCTGTATCGCTCAAAATGATCAAGACAAATGACTTTCACTTGTCCTTTTGGCACTTTTTCCTATCGAAGAATGCCCTTCGGTTTATACAACGCCCCAGGTACTTTCCAAAGATGTATGCTTTATATTTTCTCTGAATATGTCGAAAAAATAATTGAAGTATTTATGGACGATTTCAGTGTCTTTGGGGATAGTTTTGATGCATCCTTAGAACACTTAGAACTTATCTTACAAAAGTGTGTCGGAACTAATCTAGGACTTAACTAGGAAAAATGTCATTTCATGGTTAGACAAGGGATAGTCTTAGGCTATATTGTCTCTGAAAGAGGAATTGAAGTTTATAAATCTAAAGTTGATATTGTGCGCCACTTACTGTTAAGTCATGATTCATGCATCTTTTTGATGTCATCTAATGCTCATTTACTTGTCTTTTGTGTGATTTAATTTTCATCCATAGTAGAAAATGATCAATCTTGTGAAGTGTGTGCAGAATTAGAAAAGTTCTTAAAAGCATGAAAATAAAGAAAGAAGGAGTCTTGAAGCCTCAAGCACACAGAGGTGGGCCTTGTCATTTGAAAATAGAAGTCTTTAATGCCAAGATTGTTCCTTGCCACATAAGGAAGGTCTGAGCATTCCAGAAAAGGAAAGTGCCACATAAGGAAGGTCTGAGCATTCCAGAAGAGGAAAGTGACGTCCAAGGAATTCTTAAGAAGGCCCAAGAACGCACCTTGCTCCATTAGGGAAGTCCAAGACATCAGGAATCTTCATTGCCACACATCACAAGGCAGATTTCAGCCATGAAATAAGACAAGGGCCTGATTTTTTGGACCCTTGTCTCAGCCCTGTCAGGAAAAACGTTTTTAGGATATAATTCCTTATTTTAGGTCAGATTAGGAGTTTTAAGTTAGGGATAACTTCCTATTTATTCTCCTAACTTCTAAGGATTGTAGACTACTATTTAAAGGAGTTTAGTCTCTGATTTCAGGGGCTCCAAAAAAAAACCCTAGCCGCATTATTGTTTATTTTTATTTTTAAACCTCTCTTGAACGTTTTTGGAGGGAGGAGAGGGCTGAATGCAAGAGGAAGGAGTCGACATCAGAATTGCTTCAAGGGTTTCTTCCCCTTTTGAGTTTGATTTCACTCATGCTTTATATTGCTTCTATGTTTTTGTTAATCATGATGTGTAACTAAATTCATATCTAGGGTTTTGATGTAATCCTTCAATTTTTATTCCATGTGTTGAACTTAAGTATTTTCAGTTTCTTGATGTGTTTCATGATTCAATTACTATGCTCTATTGATACTTAACATTCTATTTTGATGTCTGATCACCATTGAGATTGTTTGTTAGTTTTCTTATCCAAATACTGAATAGACACCCATGCCTTTGTTTGGATGATCTGTAATTGAATGAATAATATCCTAAGAAGGCACCCATTCCATGGAGTTATTTGGCTCTATTGTTTTCTTGTTCTTATTGGTTCTTTGATTGAAATCGATGTTGGACGCCACATCTAGATTAAGGTTAAAGGAACTTGGTTTGATCGGACACCCACGACTGACCATAAGTAAGTGAAAACGAACCCATGAAGCTATCTAGTAGAACTGATTTGTGCTCGGTTTAATTTACATGGAATTGAATTGTAGTGGTGAAGTCAAGAACCTAGGCCTCTTAATCATCAGTTTTCTTCCTTATTTAGTATATTCTCTGCTTACTTCTCTCAACAGAAAATCAGTTACTAATTCAAACCAAATCAAAGACCTGAACTTCAATTTTCTGTTTTAGTTGCATTCACATAGAATAGGTTAAGGCTAGTTTCTGCTTAAGTCTACTCAGTCCCTGTGGGTTCGACATCCTTACTTGTGCACCACTATACTATCAACTCTTGTGCACTTGGAAGACACAACAATTTTTGGCGCCGTTGCCGGGGACTGATTCAGTCGTAGCATAACGTGCCTTTTCCTTTTCCATTTTTCATTTTCTGTTTTAGTTCTAATTTACTTAATTTTGTTTTATTTGCTTCATTTTCAAGTAGTTTATGTCTAGTAATCTTGGGGGCAAGCATTAATCTGATGCCATACTCAGTGTACTTACAATTAGGTTTGGGGGAGCTAAAGAAGACCACCATCTCACTTCAACTTGCTGATCTTTCAGTCAAGTATCCTAGAGGTATTGTAGAGGATATCTTGCAAGGTATTGTGCTTCAAAGATGCAAGGAAACCAATTTGATCTTGAATTGGGAGAAATTCCATTTCATGGTAAAACAAGGTATTGTGCTAGGTCATGTGATTTCTTGCAAGGGAATTGAGGTAGATAAAGCTAAAATTGATCTCATCTCGAATCTGCCCCCACCTACATCCGTTAAAGCGGTTAGAAGTTTTCTTGGACATGCAGGTTTTTATAGGCGGTTTATCAAGGATTTTTCCAAAATAACTCGTCCTTTATGTGATTTACTTGCTAAGGATTCTGATTTTAAGTTTAATGAGGAGTGTGTGAAGGCTTTTGAGATCCTAAAACGTGAACTAACATCTACCCCTATTATCATGGCTCCGAACTGGTCTTTGCCATTTGAATTAATGTGTGATGCGTCTGACTATGCTATAGGTGCATTTTTGGGGCAACGTGTTCATAAGTTACCTCATGTGTTCTACTATGCTAGTAGAACCTTGAATGATGCTCAACTCAACTACTCAACGACAGAGAAGGAGTTTTTAGCGGTTGTCTTTGCTTTAGAAAAATTTCGTTCTTATCTTGTTGGATCTAAGGTGATTGTCTATTCTGATCATGCAGCCATTAGGTACTTACTTATGAAGAAAGATGCAAAGCCTCGGTTGTTAAGGTGGATACTTTTGCTTCAAGAGTTTGACCTGGAAATTCGAGATAAGAGTGGACGAGATAACCCTGTCGCTGATCACTTGTCTCGACTAGCTGATGCTGGTTCTACAGAAAAGAGTGTTGTCCCCATTAACGAATCATTTCCTGATGAGCAGCTCTTAGCCATTCAAGAAAAAGAACCATGGTATGCGGATTTTGTTAATTATCTTGCTTGTGGAGTAATTGGGGATGATCTTTCTTTTCAGGAACGAAAGAAGTTTCTCTCATTGGTGAAGCACTATTTGTGGGATGACCCGTACCTATTCAAGTACTGTCCAGATCAAATTATAAGGAGATGTGTACCAGAAACTGAACAACAAAGCATCCTCAGGTTCAGCCATGAATTTGCATGCGGAGGACTGTTGTGTCTTCCAAGTGCACAAGAGTTGATAGTATACTAAAGAAGAAAATTGATGATTAAGAGGCCTAGGGTCTTGACTTCACCACTACAATTCAATTCCATGTAAATTAAACCGAGCACAAATCAGTTCTACTAGATAGCTTCATGGGTTTGTTTTCACTTACTTATGGTCAGTCGTGGGTGTCCGATCAAACCAAGTTCCTTTAACCTTAATCTAGATGTGGTGTCCAACATAGATTTCAAATTAAAGAACCAATAAGAACAAGAAAACAATAGAGCCAAATAACTCCATGGAATGGGTGTCTTCTTAGGATATTAGTCATTCAATTACAGATCATCCAAACAAAGGCATGGGTGTCTACTCAGTATTTGGATAAGAAAACTAACAAACAATCTCAATGGTGATCAGACATCAAAATAGAATGTTAAGTATCAACAGAGCATAGTAATTGAATCATGAAACACATCAAGAAACTGAAAATACTTAAGTTCAACACATGGAATAAAAATTGAAGGATTACATCAAAACCCTAGATATGAATTTAGTTACACATCATGATTAAAAAAAACATAGAAGCAATATAAAGCATGAGTGAAATCAAACTCAAAAGGGAAAGAAACCCTTGAAGCAATTCTGATGTCGACTCCTTCCTCTTGCATTCAGCCCTCTCCTCCCCCCAAAAACGTTCAAGAGAGGTTTGAAAATAAAAATAAACAATAATGCGGCTAGGGTTTTTTTGGAGCCCCTGAAATCAGAGACTAAACTGCTTTAAATAGTTGTCTACAATCCCTAGAAGTTAGGAGAATATCCCTAACTTAAAGACTCCTAATCTGACCTAAAATAAGCAATTATATCCTAAAAACGTTTTTCCTAACAGGGCTGAGACAAGGGTCCTAAAAATCAGGCCCTTGTCTTATTTCTTGGCTGAAATCCGCCTTGTGATGTGTGGCAATGAAGATTCCTGATGTCTTGGACTTCCCTAATGGAGCAAGGTGCGTTCTTGGGCCTTCTCAAGACTTCCTTGGACGTCACCTTCCTCTTCTGGAATGCTCAGACCTTCCTTATGTGGCACTTTCCTTTTCTGGAATGCTCAGACCTTCCTTATGTGGCAAGGAACAATCTTGGCATTAAAGACTTCTATTTTCGGATGACAAGGCCCACCTTTTTGTGCTTGAGGCTTCTAGACTCCTTCTTTCTTTATTTCCATGCTTTTAAGAACTTTTCTAATTCTGCACACACTTCACAAGATTGATTATTTTCTACTATGGATGACAATTAAATCACACAAAAGACAAGTAAATGAGCATTAGATGTCATCAAAAAGATGCATGAATCATGACTCAATAAATACCCCCAAACCTATCTTTTGCTAGTCCCTGAGCAAAATAAAGAAGAAAAACTAAACTAAACAAAATGAAAAGACTCAATCTTAGTTTAAGGATAGATCATTTAAACCTCTAGGTGTTCCTAGTAGGAGGAGTTTTGTCTCCTGAGGGTTATACCCACAAACGTTTTACTTAAACTACTAACATGCTAGAGATAGTTCATAACAAGTTAACAAGAGTCAAAGAAAGTAGACATGCTTTGCGAAACTAAAAGGAATGCCACAACGATAAGTATCATGTGTGATGTGTAGATGCCAATATCTCATGTAATCATGCTTAAATACAACTTTATTGAAGTGCTACGAAAGATTTCGCCTCGACTCTAATCCTCACTAGGCATCTCTCAATTCCCACATGAATCCTAGGCTTACACTGTTATCAAGCATATGTGATGGACATTATGTAAAGGAATTTAAGTTTAATCACATATGATTTGCAATGAAGAACAGCACTTTCTGGAATTAGGATCTCATTGCATAGTTCTTATCACATTGAGGACAATGTTTAGTTTAGGTTTGTGGGTGTGGATTGAAAAATTGGAATATTGAAACAAGTAGGGTGGGGGTTATACATGGCCTGATGTTTTTTTTTTTAGTATGTGTAGTTAGTTTAAGTTTTTGCTAGTGATACGTGTTTTAACTTGTTAATGAGAATCTACATGCTGAGTTAACGATCTTTGTTCTACTAGGAGTTTTTACCATAACCAGTTTGTATCACACCTTGCACTTCACAATGCCATGTTTCAAGTGACAAAGTGAACAAAACAACTGAATTTGAGTGAACTTCAGGAAATTAGTGGAGACTACCTTGTGAGATTGTTGAGCTTTATTGCCATTCTTTTAGAGTGATATACATTGTTTCTACTCTTAAACACTCTCTGATTTTGTTCTTTTATGATGATCTCATTCCATTACATTTGCATTGAATTTTAAAGAACTGATATCATATAGATGCTCTTGATTTGAGGTGTGGTTTTCCATAAGAAGTGATGTAGGCTATGTGTGAATAAACCTCTAAAGGCCTTGTCCTACCATGTTGTGTGCTCCCTAAGCCATTTTGAAGCTAAACACTCAGCCCTTTCTTTCATCACCTTAAGCATAACCTGCCAAACACTCAACCGTTCAATCAGGCCACGCCCTATAACCTAAGTTTCTGCTAAGGTGGCATTAAATGAGATTCATGGTGTGAATGAAGAGTTAATGGTGTTGCTGCCCAATTCAAAATAACTGTTACAACAAAGACAACAATGTGGGAGTGAAAGTCTGAATGTGAGTGATAAAGCTATACAAGGAATGAGAAAACCATTGCATGATCTTGATTCGATTCAGAAAAGAAGAAAAAAAAAAGATCAAAAGAAAAAAAAAAGTGAAAGAAAAGCTGAATTGATCAGGGTGAGCCAATGAACTGGAAAAGACTTCCAAAGAGGAATCAAGTTTATATCAATGTTGTCATGAGGTTCCAAGTGAGAAATCAGAGCAGGACTTCATTGTTCAGGCCACGTGAGGATTAGAGTCGAGGCGAAATCTTTCGGAGCACTTCAATAAAGTTGTTTTTAAGCATGATTACTTGAGGTATTGGCATCTACACATCACACATGATACTTATCGTTGTGGCATTCCTTTTAGTTTTGCAAAGCATGTCTACTTTCTTTGACTCTTGTTAACTTGTTATGAACTATCTCTAGCATGTTAGTTGTTTAAGTAAACCGTTTGTGGGTATCGTAGCTGCCATAACACTCAGGAGACAAAACTCCTCCTACTAGAAATTCCTAGAGGTTTAAATGATCTATCCTTAACTAAGATTGAGTCTTTTCATTTTGTTTAGTTTAGTTTTTCTTCTTTATTTTGCTCAGGGACTAGCAAAAGATAGGTTTGGGGGTATTTGTTAAGTCATGATTCATGCATCTTTTTGAGGTCATCTAATGCTCATTTACTTGTCTTTTGTGTGATTTAATTGTCATCCACAGTAGAAAATGATCAATCTTGTGAAGTGTGTGCAGAATTAGAAAAGTTCTTAAAAGCATGGAAATAAAGAAAAGAGTCTTGAAACCTCAAGCACACAAAGGTGGGCCTTGTCATTCGAAAATAGAAGTCTTTAATGCCAAGATTGTTCCTTGCCACATAAGGAAGGTCTGAGCATTCCAGAAAAGGAAAGTGCCACATAAGGATGGTCTGAGCATTCCAGAAGAGGAAGGTGACGTCCAAGGAAGTCTTGAGAAGGCCCAAGAACGCACCTTGCTCCATTAGGGAATTCCAAGACATCAGGAATCTTCATTGCCACACATCACAAGGCGGATTTCAGCCAAGAAATAAGACAAGGGCCTGATTTTTAGGACCCTTGTCTCAGCCCTGTTAGGAAAAACGTTTTTTGGATATAATTCCTTTTTTTAGGTCAGATTAGGAGTCTTTAAGTTAGGGATAACTTCCTATTTATTCTCCTAACTTCTAGGGATTGTAGACTACTATTTAAAGGAGTTTAGTCTCTGATTTCGGGGACTCCAAAAAAACCTTAGCCGCATTATTGTTTATTTTTATTTTTAAACCTCTCTTGAACATTTTTGGGGGGAGTTGAGGGCTGAATGCAAGAAGAAGGAGTCGACATCAGAATTTCTTCAAGGGTTTCTTCCCCTTTTGAGTTTGATTTCACTCATGCTTTATATTGCTTCTATGTTTTTGTTAATCATGATGTGTAACTAAATTCATATCTAGGGTTTTGTTGTAATCCTGCAGTTTTTCTTCCATGTGTTGAACTTAAGTATTTTCAGTTTCTTGATGAGTTTCATGATTCAATTACTATGCTCTATTGATACTTAACATTCTATTTTGATGTCTGATCACCATTGAGATTGTTTGTTAGTTTTCTTATCCAAATACTGAGTAGACACCCATGCCTTTGTTTGGATGATCTGTAATTGAATGAATAATATCCTAAGAAGACACCCATTCCATGGAGTTATTTGGCTCTATTGTTTTCTTGTTCTTATTGGTTCTTTGATTGAAATCTATGTTGGACACCACATCTAGATTATGGTTAAAGGAACTTGGTTTGATCAGACACCCACGACTGACCATAAGTAAGTGAAACGAACCCATGAAGCTATCTAGTAGAACTGATTTGTGCTCGGTTTAATTTACATGGAATTGAATTGTAGTGGTGAAGTCAAGACCCTAGGCCTCTTAATCATCAGTTTTCTTCCTTATTTAGTATATTCTCTGCTTGCTTCTCTCAACAGAAAATCAGTTACTAATTCAAACCAAATCAAAGACCTGAACTTCAATTTTCTGTTTTAGTTGCATTCACATAGAATAGGTTAAGGCTAGTTTCTGCTTAAGTCTACTCAGTCCCTGTGGGTTCGACATCCTTACTTGTGCACCACTATACTATCAACTCTTGTGCGCCACTTACCCTCTCCCACTTCTGTGAGAGATATCCGTTCATTTCTTCGTCACGTAGGTTTCTACAGAAGATTTATCAAAGACTTCTCCCACATTGCAAGGCCCTTGTGCCGATTGCTTCAGAAGGAGACACACTTCATCTTTGATGCAGACTGTCAGGAAGCTTTTGAGAAGCTTAAAAATCTTTTAACCACTGCACCCATTCTTTGTGCCCCGTATTGGTCCTTACCCTTTGAACTAATGTGTGATGCCTCTGATTATGCAGTTGGTGCTGTACTCGGACAAAGGCGGGACAAGAAACCCTGTGCCATATACTATTCATCCAGATCTTTGAATGATGCCCAAATGAACTACACCACTACTGAGAAGGAGTTGGTTGCTGTTGTGTTTGCTTTAGATAAGTTTCGCTCTAGATAAGTTTCGCTCTTATTTACTTTGAACTAAAGTCATTATTTACACTGATCATGCAGCACTGAAGTATCTCCGGGCCAAGAAGGAAGCTAAACCAAGGCTAATAGGCTAATCCGATGGATTCTTCTTCTTCAAGAGTTTGACATCGAGATTAAGGACAAGAAAGGTGTAGAAAACGTGGTGGCAGACCATTTGAGTCGCATAGCACATGAAGGAGATCCCGTGGCGATTCAGGAGCTATTTTCGGATGAGCAATTCTTCGGAATTCAGGTAAGTACTCCTTGGTATGCTGATATCGTGAATTACTTAGTCACCAAGCAGTTACCTACCACTATCACTCGTGCACAGAAAGATAAACTCAGAAAGCATGCTAGGTACTATGTTTGGGATGAACCTTATTTATGGAAACACTGTGCAAATTTATTGATTGGGAGATGTGTTTGTGATATTGAACATAGGTCAGTCCTATAATTCTGCCATAACCATGCTTGTGGAGGTCACTTTGGATCTAGAAAAACTGCACTTAAAATTTTAGAATCGGGATTATATTGGCCCACACTTTTCAAAGATGCACATTCATTCTGTTTAGCCTGTGATAAATGCTAGAGATCAGGAAACTTAGGACGAATGGATGAAATGCCACAACATTATGTTTTAATTGTTGAAATATTTCATGTTTGGGGTATCAATTTTATGGGTCCATTTCCTCAATCTAATGGCTATCTCTATATCTTACTTGCTGTTGATTATGTCTCGAAATGGGTGGAAGCTAAAACCATCAAAACTAATGACTCTAAAACTGTTGCAGATTTCCTCAGAACTAACATTCTTTCCAGGCTTGGGATCCCAAGGGTCCTAATAAGTGATGGAGGAAGTCATTTCTGCAACAAGACCATTCAAGCTTTAATGAAACGGTATGGTGTCACTCACAGAGTCTCTACACATTTCCGGATGTCAAACGAGTGGAATGGCTGAAGTCAGTAATAGGGAGATCAAGAAGATTTTAGAGAGAATCGTGGGCCCTAGTCGTAAGGATTGGAGCCAACGGTTGGATGATGCACTTTGGGCATATAGGAAGGCCTACAAAACTCCTATAGGGATGTCACCCTATAGGTTGGTCTATGGAAAAGCATGCCACCTTCCGGTGGAACTGGAGAATAAAGCATGGTGGGCTGTCAAGACTTTCAACATCAAGCTAGATGACGCCGGGTTGCATCGAAAGCTCCATCTGAGTGAGCTTGAGGAAATCAGGGATGATGCATTCAAAAACACTCTGATCTACAAGGAGAAGACTAAGACATTTCATGACAAGCAGATCAAGAGTAAAACGTTTGACATTGGACAGAAAGTTTTGTTATTCAATTCCCGGCTTAGGCTCTTTCCTGGTAGGTTATGTTCGAGATGGGTACGTCCTTTTGTTGTTACTAATGTGTTTGCCCATGGAGCCATACAGATCAAACATGTTGGAACTGCAAAAGAGCTCAAGGTCAATGGCCATAGATTGAAGCCTTACATCGAGGCAATTGGAGAACACGATGTGGAGTCAGAAAGAGTGCTGCAACGTCCCATCGGATGAACAACATGAAGCACTTGGTCTAGGCTGGATGGACGTTAAACTTCAAGCGCTTGTTGGTAGGCAACCCAATGTGTTCCCGAGTTTTGAAGGAGTCATCAACGCAGATTTTCTATCTTTCACCCTTCATTCTCTTTTACTTTGTTTATTTCATGATTTTCTTATTTCATTTTCGTAAATCATCTTCCTTCCTTTAATTCTATGTTCAAATTACTTTCTAATTGCTTACATTGAGGACAATGTAGAATTTAAGTGTGGGGAAATGGTTTACAATTTTTATTTTTCAATTAAAATGTTTTATTAAGTTTCCCAAAATAATAATAATAATAATAATATTTCGGCTTTCATGAGTCTTTTCGTTTTTATTTTTACGAGTCTTAAGTGGCCCTTAATCTGTCAATGATAATAATGAAGGGAAATAAGTAGGTTATGGCTATAAAGATGATCACTATAACTTGAATTTGTTTGTTAATACTTTGTGATTAAATGTTATAACTTTTAGATAAAGCATGTAAATTGGTACATAAACGAGCATATTAAGATAAGTATGAATCATTTGGAACCTTATGTGAGTTTAGAACTATATATACAACTTTGATGAGTGATTCATAAGTTCTTTGTTTAAATTGATATACATATGCCTCATAACTGCTTGTCATAGTTTTTAATGAACTCTAGAGTACTAGAACTTATTGTATGTGATTTTTAAAGCTTTTAAGTCATTAAACTCTCGGATTTTGGATATGATTAAGGCATTAGGGTTAACACCATAAATTCAAACATCCATGTTCCCTATTTTGTGCACACAAGTTGCGACCCCCTTAGTTTTAACCTCTTTTGAGCCCACATTAAACCTTTCTTTCATCACCATGATTAACGAAACACTTGAGCTTAGTTTAGACATCTTTCACCCTTGTTCCAAGGACTCGGTTGAAGAAATGAAGATAGTGTGAAGAAATAATAATAATAATAATAATAATAATAAAATATTGATGAAGTTTTGAAGAATTTTATGTGTATTATGTGAATTTACTTACTCAAATATTGTTGTATTATTGAGTCTCTATCAAGGTAATAAGGTTTGATTATATAATATATGAGTTAAGTCCTTTACATTTGTAATCTGAATGATTGTGAGGCCTAACATGTTGAAATTTGGCCTATATTCGAAGGGATGAAATCATGATATCATTGCATTAAGGTCGGGAAGTTATGTTATGTTTTGTGAATCTATTGAGTCTTGGAACAAATTTGAGCACCACTTGTCCTATATTTTCCTTGCCTCTAAGCTTAACCCCACTACAACCTTCATAAAGACCTTACGATCCTTAAGATGGTACAATTTGATTAGTTGAGTTTATCACTTGAGTAATCTTATGGTTTTCGTTCATCTGTGCAAGTATGATTTGTTTTTATCTTGAGGTGTTTGTTTGAGATTTTGCAAAAGTACTTTAATTCTATTATGTGAGCATTTCTATCACATATTTTGAGTGCAAACACAAACCCTTACAAAACTGAGCGAATTTATGAGTGCATATCCTTGTGAGTTGATTCATACTTGTCTTATTCGTGTTGAGATCAATTTCACCATATTTACTCATTATCTTACTTGTTAAAACATCTTGACTTCCATATACTTAAAAGCTTTTAAAGTGAAAATCTTTGATGTACTGATAATAATGCAATTTTGAGACAAATGGTTAAGGGTTTACTTGTTTTGACTTCGTAGGTTAATTTCAGTATTTGCTAGGGACTAGCAAAGTTTAAGTGTGGGGGTATTTGATAGGTCGTTAATTATGCATTATTTTATATTATTGTATACCATTTATACTTGACTTTAAATATTAAAATATTAAATAAATAGATAAAATAGCAAAGTTCCTTGCTGCCTGTGACAGTACTACGCATGAAGGCGAATCAGGGATTATTGGGTGAGCATAGAATTCCAAAGCATGGGTTGCAGCCTTAGCCATCTTTTCTTCAATTTCTTCTTCAATCTCTTCTGACTCTACTGAATGAATTGAGACAGAAGTCTCGTCCTTGATGATTTCTTGAAATGCCCTTTTAGCTACAATTTTTGTAGTAAGATTTCCTCTTGTTTCTCTAGATCTCCTTATCGCTACTACAATTTTTGTAGTAAGATTTCCTCTTGTTTCTCTAGATTTCTTGGCGTACTGGACAGGTTATAGGGCTAAGTTGGTAACCAATTGCAAAGGACTGAAATCAGTCCCCGGAAACGGCGCCAAAATTGCTGATGTATCCTAGCTTATACACTACTATTGTAGTAATGGTAATGCACAAGTAAGGGTGTCGAACCACATAGACTGATTAGGTTTCACAATTACCTCTAAATAACCCTATAATGACTCAATTAACTAGTGGAATAAAAAGAACTGAAAATCAAACAGAATTGGGTTTTGATTTGTGATATGTAAGGACGTTAAACTGAAATTAAAAATTTAAGTAAATGAAGATAGATAGCAAAGATTGAGAAAAGTATGGAGATGGAAGCTAGGGTCTTGACTTCACCTATGTAACCTTGATTCTATGAATACAGTAACTAAAGTACTCTGATCTTCCAAATCCGCTCTAAGGATCGTTTTCACTTAAGTAAGGTAGGCCATCGCATATGGAAGGGAAATAGAAAGATAAGTTTTATTTTTGAGGTTTTCCCAATGGAAGAGGAGGAGAATGAAAGAAGAAGAGCAGATCTGATTTCTTTGTTATGTGGAGGCTAGGGAACATTTTGAGAATGAAGAGGGCTCATATAGGTAACAAAGCATGAGGGCAAATATAAAGACACGTAATCCGTTACTATTCACGTGAACAGTGTCAGGCGTAAATAGTGACATCTTCTTGTTTTCCAAGTTATTTTTCTTTGCTTCATAAATAAGCTCTTTCAATTCCGAATTTCTTCTTTTTTACACCGAAATCTTTCTAATTCGATAGAATGTCCAATCCTGCACCACTCTCACAAAAATTATCATTCTCCTATGTTATAAGATATTAGTACTACATCAATGATAATAATGTATGGCAAAATGCATAAAATATGACCTAACAAAGACCCCCAAACCTATCATTTGCTAGTCCACGAACAAAACAAATTACAAAAGCCCAATTAAAATAATGACTCGATCTTCCTATGATAAACCATTTAAACCTCTAGGTGTGCCTAGTAGGTGGAGTTTTGTCTCCTGAGGGTTCAACAGAGGTGACACCCACAAACACCATCAAGACTATTGAAAAAAAAGGGTTAAAACATTATGGAAACAAAGTAATGTGAACCAATGAAACTTTAGTCATACCTTCACCTTCTTGAATTCACCCTGCCAGCAGCTAATTAGTGTGCAATTGAACCCTTATACTCTCAGTTTCAAGGCTTCATAGGTATCATTTTCAAACCTGAAGATAGAATCCGTCTCAACTCTAAGTCTCACAGATTCACTCAATCACTCGAACCTAAGGTTTAATCTCTCCATCAAACATATGTGAGTGAAGTTATGTAATATGAAAGCAAGTATTCTCACATATGAGGTATAAGAAAAAATGGCACAATTTCAGAATAGATCTCATGAGAGAATCGAAAACTAAGAATTAGATAGAGCACATACCACCCAGCATTCATGTCTTTGCCCAAATGATCAACATAGGTCTTAATCTATAAAGGTTGTAATGAGGCTTGGTTGAGGGAAAAATGAAAAAAGGATAGGAACAACAAGTAACTTAGAATCATACCAAGGGCTATTGAAAAATTACGTTGCACAGCTTGATGTTATTCCCAGCATCTGCTCACTTTAAGTTGAATGGAATGAACTTTTCTCAGATCATACTTGAACTTTTTTTTTTCATTTTTTTTTTGTTTTTATTATTTTTTTCATCTTTTTTTTAATTGAAGTTTTACTTCATTTAAGTTCTCTTTTCTTTTGATACGAACTTCTTTTGACCTGAGCTTCTTTTGATTGTCCATAAACTTTTGATTTCACAGTGGCAATACTTGTCCTTGCATCGAATTTCCACTTTCAACAACCTTGGTAGATTCCAAGCTATAGGGTATGGTCACAATTAAGCTAGGTACCTCAAAGTGAGATACAAAAGTGAAGGAGTGATGTAGGTTATGAAAGAAATGGTTACATGTGTTTGGCTGCAAAATGGCTAATGGAGCACACAAAGGTAGGGATTAGAGAAGGCTTTTTGAAGGTTAGGCACACAAATCCTAGCATCACTTTAAAAGGGCTACTCCACAAATGATTTCAGGACCCACCCCGGTTTCACCCCGAAACCCGAGGTAAATCCCGCTCCCGTCTGACTCCCCGACACAACACCCAAGTAAAAACTCACTCAACCCAGTCAGACGCCGGAGTAATTAAACGAAATATCCCAGAGTTATCGTTTACAGAGCATAGTACGAAAATACAAGGAAAATAAAAACCGATAAATTACACGCACACGGAAGACTTTAAACTACTCCGGGACCCCTCGCTTGACTTCTATGCCTCGGCCACTGCCTCGACGTCAAGACCCCGCGCTAGCTCCACAACCTGGAGGGCAAGTTAAAACAGAAATGTGAGTGGACCATAATGAAAGAGAAGTTCTAAAATCATTTATCAGAAAACCGAGTTTAACCCTCCGTTTTGAAAACCACATGCATAACCCAGTTATTAAAACAGTTAGAAACCAACGAACCATATACCACATCATAAGAAACAGAAACACTATAAAACATTTATAGAAATCACAGCATATATATATATATCATAAAACTGTATCAGAATCCAGAAACAGCAATGCATTATTTTCTGATCAAACCTGCTGGATCTATCCGAGTCTTTAAACTCCCGAGTCTTTAAACTCAATCCAGGCCTTAATAATATCCGAGTCTTTAAACTCCCAAGTCTTTAAACTCAAGGCCTACGAGGGAAAATCAATAGATCCGAGTCTTTAAACTCCCGAGTCTTTAAACTCAATCCGGGTCTTTAAACCCAATCCGGCCGGTCCCCCGTCACATATATCCGGGTCTTTAAACCCAATATCCAGATCCAGCAAATCCAATCCCAAAACCATTTGAAAACTATTTACCAATCCACATCCAAACCCGAATCCGAAACCACTGGTCCGATACCCTTCCGGCATC
Source organism: Prinsepia uniflora (assembly GCA_032719365.1). Taxonomy (NCBI): domain Eukaryota; kingdom Viridiplantae; phylum Streptophyta; class Magnoliopsida; order Rosales; family Rosaceae; genus Prinsepia; species Prinsepia uniflora. The sequence continues at coordinate 41,802,848 of CM064869.1, read as the reverse complement.
CAGAACCGTCATTCCGAACCCAAATCCGGAATCCACTTTCCAACTTTAAAATCCAATTCATTTAATTACCAAATCATGTTTCAAAATCCCTTTGTAAGCAATCAGACTAGTTATCCTTTAAAAATCCCAAAATCCTGGCATTTTCTAAGAAATCGACATTCTCGTAAGACGTGCCAATTACCGTATTTCTCGAAAAACGTGCAATAATGTAAAACCAACCAAACATATTCAATAAACATAGAATCATCATCAAAATCATAAAACAATTATAGAAAACAGTTATGCACGCTCGAGTTTAAAGAAAGGGTCCACTCACAGTACTGAGCCCTACTCGCGTCCTGAACGTCCTGTACGTTCCTCGGCTTCCTCGGGAAATCCCGATCCTGTCAACAATCATCAAATTACGTCACTAACACGTTCACGGAAGTTCACCTAAATTTCCTCAAAATTCCCCGAATCCTAAACGTAAGAACCCGGGACCCTAAACCTTCACCCTCGCGGAACTAAACTCAAACGACTTCCGATTGACCCGAAACCAACTCCATTGAACTCACCATAACTTCTAGATCAAAAACCATGTTGACCTTTTTCCCCATCGCCGCCGCACGCGGCCCCACGCGCCGCCCAAAGTGGCTGCGCGTGGCCCTCACGCGCCTGCTACAGTGCACCGTCTTCCTCAGACGAACCTGGTTCAGCACAGTGGTCTGCGACGCAGACCGGCGTGCACGGTTCTCCTTCTTCCGTCCACCAAAACGGCTCCTTTCTTCACCAACAGCATCGTCCAGGCCAACCCTATTGATTCCCCACCTCCGTTCACCTCGACACTGTCCCTAGCCCGTCGACTGAACACGAAACCAGACGGCCAAACTCCCCCTGTTTCACGATTCAGCCATTCCGATCACCGCCCGTCACGGTGACTTCACCAACCTCTTCTCTAGACCTCACTGAACCTAAACCAACCCTCCTAGACCTTCGACTCAGCCCCAAACTCGACGACTTTGGGTTCGAACATCACGGCAAAACAGAGCACCAGAGTGCCTGTCGTCGTCTGAGCTCCGCCGTGTACACCCCCGTCACGGCGACCATCCTAGTCGACGCCTAGGACCCTCCTGACCTCACCCTGACCTCCATTCCTCTCAACTCTAAGCCCAACCTCACGACTTTCACGTTGAACCTCAACGGGAAAATAGAGTACCGAAATGGGTACGAGGAAAGTACCTGCCTCCTGTCGCCGCCGTGAGGTAGTAGCTCCTCCTGTCTTCCTCCGTCCTCTGAGCACTTCCCTTGGCGATCGATCACGGCTGCACCACCACCCAACTTCTCTGTTTCCTCCCTGAGTTCCTCCCTGGTTCCCGTGGCTCACACCTCACACACACACACCCGCTGCACCTCTCAAACCACTCACCAGCTTCCCTTCGACCTCCCGTCCCTCACTCACTCACCAGAACGCATCAACCACCACAATCAGCCTTCCAATTCTCTCAAATTCCTCCCTCTGTTTCTCTCTGTGTGTCGAAGAAGAAGAATGCATAGCACGGGTGCACCCCAATTATTTGGGCCGTGAATGCACAGGATTTCACCAGAATCCTCTACACATCTGCCACCTGTCACAATCCACTCCAATCATTTCCCACCTGGTTCAATCTCAGCCTTCCAATTCCTACTTTCTGTACAAATCCCAATGTGCAGAAAGACCAAATTACCCTTCCTTTTAACTCATTTTTACGGTTTTGCCACAGACTTCCTAGACCCGTATCTCTCGCCTCGTAAGTCCGATGAATACGTGCCGCCTGTCATCGAACTCAGGACGACAAGAACTATCTAACCATCCTAGGTCAACGTACCAAAACTCGATTCTACAAAAAGTCAACTATTCCCTCTAATTTACCCAAATTACGGTTAAGCCCTCAAACTTCCGAACATCACAACTTCCTCCTTGGAGGTCGAAATCAGGCGTGCCACCTGCCCATGAATTCGTGACGTCCTAAACTACGTCCTGGTCACTGGTCAACACCCATTTGACCACCTGAACTAAAATCGTCATTCTACACTAATGACCTTATCGGAACCACCTAACCGCCGCTTAACCTCACTAATCACACCTTAATCAGTCTACTAATCCCGGCTCCCGGGACGGGTTGTTACAAATGAAGGGCATGTGATATCTGAAATTATGATAAATTCTTAGTAATCAACCAAAAATGATAATGAGATCAAATTAGAGTGAATTAGAAAGAAAGAATTGGAGAAGAAACAAATTAAACCCTCCCGAAAAAGCAAGTAGGCTCTCAACACATCACAAGGGTAGTCTCCACTATTCTTCTTCATTTCTTTGATCAAGTACCTTATACTCCATGATTCTAAGAGCACTAGAGGCCAGAATGAACACCTAATCAGAAGACTATTCAAGGCTTCCTTCTAAATGACGCTTGTATGCCTTAGTTTGCATAATGATTCCAATGCAGTGTTTCTACAATGCTCTAACAGACTGACTCTTTAGCATAAATATTCGTGATTGATTCGAATATTTACAAATGCTAGTGTGTTGGTAAATTGTGTGTTGGTAGGATTTTGTGATTGATTCGAACATTTCATGTACGGTCCCCATAAATCGTCATGAACCTGGGAATCCATTTAGGGTCTCCGACCCGAAATCACAATCGTAAACCAACTGAGCTAGAACTCATGACTCAACTGGGCATCGAGCCCGATATCTCAGGTTCAGTCACGATTCTAATCATAGTGATGCGTGCAACCATTCGTCTAGGACCGCTCTCAATCCTGGTATGTCGACGTGAACAAATCAACCGCCGCGACCACTTCTAGATCATTGTACACACATCACCGATCGATCTCCTAAACCGTCACCACTCCGAAGTCGAGCCTCCAGTGGCTGCTCGACAACGGGACGTGCATCGTGACCTATCGGGAAGGAACACATCCCCAGTCTGGAGGCGAGCGTTGTATCGTCCGTCGCCGTGCACACAACACCCGTCTCCACTATGACTGACAGGACCCATCCCAATCCCCCCCTTGATTAACGAGGGATGACCCTGCTCCAGTCTGACACGAAGTGTCAGACAAGGGATATTTCCGACCTTTGCCCTCTCGGGCTATTAGAGTACGCTAGGATCCGGAGGAGGCATGTAATATCTCGGTCTCTGCTACAGTCCATATCCGCTGTCAACTTGAAGGGCAGTCAAAACATTAAAAACCTGTGAGTGGACAAAACTAAATTTTATAAAAACATTTCCATAAAGACATTTGTACTCTTCACTAAAAATCATGCATGCATTCGAAAACCATTTAACCAAATGGACCACATGTGGGAACTAAGCCCAAATCAGAAATAAACCAAGTACACGAGCCACCGCTCAAATCCTGTGTAACCACACATCACATCCAAAGCTACGCGCGTGCTACCCTGGTCTTAATCCGAGTCTTCTCAAAGTCAAGGTCAATGTCCGCAGACCACTGATCCTACCCGAGGTTATAGTAACCATAGCCTTCCTGAGAGTAAGGAACCCAACTAGGGGGTGACTCCACTCAGTCGGGGCTCCGTGACTACTCCTGGGTCCACCCAGGGCAACGACCTTCCCCGGAGGAGATAATAGAAGTAAAGGAAGGTATATGAACATATATATACATAAAATAAACATTCATGCCCGGTTCCCCTGAACCGTCATGATCCATAACATCCATTCCATGCCCGGTTCTCATAAACCGTCATGTACCACAATGACCTGACAAAGGTTCATGCCAGTTCCCATAAACCGTCATGAACCTCAATGACCATTCAATAGTTCATGCTGGTTCCCATAAACCGTCTTGAACTTGGAGATCCATCTAGGGTCCCTGACCCGAAATCATAAACCGTAAAGTAAATTGGGTCTCGTGCTCGAACATATGACATCAGCTGGGCACCGTGCCCGATATCTAAGGGTCAGTCATGACTCCGATCATAGTGATGCGTGCAACCATCCATCCAGGACCGCCCTCAAACCTGGTATGTCGCCGTGAACGTATCAACCGATGCGACCACCACAAGATCATGGTGCACTCATCACCAATCGATATCCTGAACCATCAGCACTCTGAAGTCGAGCCTCCCCAGGCTGCCCGTATAGGCACCGTATAGGGCTGAAACCTCGAAATACGTGCCAATACGTAACCACACATCCAAATACACTCATGGCATCACAAACAAGTATTTAAAACATATAATAAATATTTATGCATTCACCAATTTAGAAAACAAGGTCCACTCACAGACCGTCCGAGCGCTGCCTCGATTTGCGTGTCGTAGGCTCTCCAGAGCCGATCACTGTCACCGGGACTCCCGAACCTGTCCAAATCATAGTAGAAGGTTACTAACTACTTAATTAACCTCCTACCAAAGCCCCGTAATTTTCCGGTATTTTTAACTATTTTTAAACCGACCCTAAACCTTCGGACATCCCGAAACCTATCGAAACGATGTCCGATTAACACGAGACCAGTCCCAACATCTTCGTTACATCGAATAGAAGATTTCATATGTTGAACACTTTCCCGAATTACTGTTCACGCACCCTCACACGTCCCTAGAAGGCTCAGAACACTATTCATCGTCTTCTAGACACAGCCGACACGTCCAATTGGACCGGAGTGACTGGTTCTGTGTTCTAGACTCCCCATTTTTCATCATACTTCTTCTTTTTCGATTCCTTTCTTCCTATTTTGATGTTTTCTATCCATTCCAATCCTTAAACGCAACAAAAAACGTCTAAATCCCTTCGTTTGATTTTGAACCAAACGGTTCAAGTTTCCCAAAACCTCCCCTGGTGTCCTACAACCTCTAACCATCCTCAAAATCATTCTAACACCTTCCTACTAACCCGTTTAATTCATTAGAAACATCTAAAACAAACCATAATGCGTAAATCGAAAATGAATGGAAGAATGGGCAAACCGAGCTACCTCTCTGCTTTGTCTCCTCCAGCCGCCGTCCACGGCGGTTCTGGCCATCCAGCCACCTCCATCTGGTCCTCTTCTCCCTCTCTGCCTCTCAGTCATGGTCCTAGGGTCATGGGTTTGGATTTGGGAAGGAAGAATGGATCGGTTTGGTTGTTTGGGTGGAAGGAAAATGAATGATAGATCGATGAAGAGGCAGGTGAGATGCATGAAGGGAAAAGAGATGGCCTGTGGATGGGTGACACTTGTCACTCATCCATAGGGCAGGAACTAAATATATGGGCCCCACTAGAGTCCAAAAGTTAAGTTATTTCGTAATTCTTGCAATAGTGCACTTGAACTCGTGACGTCCTAAACTACGTCACGGTCATCGGTCAATGTCCATTTGACCACCCGAATGAAAAGTCAGCGTGTTGCCACGGCTAGGGGCAAACGGTCATTTCGCATCGATCATCTGATTTCGCCCAACTAATCACGGATTAGCCTCACTAATCGTGATTAGTCACTAATCTAATCTAGGAATTTGGGACGGGTCGTTACAACGACTCAGACCCATAGGTCTTCAATAGGGTCATATGCACGAGACAAAACCAAATGGGTCTCATGCCCGAGTTCTCCTTTTCAAATCCAATTCCGTTTCATTTAAATCGAAACAACAAACACGTATAAGCACCGTATAAAACCGAAAACTCAAAATACGTGCAAATATTGAGAAAGTGTGCTTGTGGGAAAAATGGAATGAAAATAGGGGAGGAACGCCGAAAACCAAACGCCCCCCCTCCCTGAAATTCTTGATGGGGGAGTTGGGATTGAATTCTGAGTTGTGTGATTAATTGGTGGAAACAAAGGTTTGGGTGAGCTTATGGGTACTTAAACGAGTCGAATGATATCGAAATCGAAGAGAATTGGAGAGGAATGAGCCCAGACAGACCCTGATTTCAATTCGAAAACTTATCTCTGAGTTCGATTAACTTCGAAGAATGAACAGTGCACAAGTGTCCTTCGAATATGCATCTTCGAATCGAATGGATTGAGGTAAGGATTAGTGTAATTGAAATCACAGACCTCTAATTAAGGTTTAAACAATGATGCTAGGTGAATTAATTGAAAGCAATGATGCAGAATTGGTGAAGTTCTGGACGGGTTGCACCGCAGATCGAAGGAACCAATTGTAGAGCCAAACGGGCGACAAGGATGAGTACTGTAGCTGGCACGTCGGCTTCACACGCAGCCATTTGCGGCAGAGCGTGGGGGCGCGTGAGACCTAATCTCAAGGTGAGGTCAACATGAAACTTGTTCCTTCTGGTGTAACGAACATTTTGGCACAGGTTTCGAGTCGATTGGACACCGTTTCGATATAGTTTTGTGGGTCTAAAGTGTTATATTATAGTTTAAATACGCATTTAAATTCCAAAAAAATTGGGGGAAAATAATATGACAAATATTGAAGTGTTAGTGACCCTCGAGAATGATTTTGGACAGGAATCGTGATTCTCGGAAATTACGGAAAAATGTGCAGCTCGGGAGCGGGCAGTTTGGACGGTGTGTGAGTGGACTTTGCTTTTTAAATTTCAATGCATGCATAATTGTTTTATATGTTTTCTATTTTTGATTTCTATGCTTATGTTTATGGTAATTACGATTTCCGTATTTACACGTATTTCGATATGAAATAGGTAATTGCATGTATTTCGAAAATATGGTTTATGCTATGCTTTGATGATGGTTTATGAATGATTTTATATGGTTTATACGTATCATGTTTAGATAATGAATTGATGATGTGATATTGGCTTTGAATATGAATTCGAGCACGAGACCCATTTCGATAAAATATGATTTCGGATTTGGTTTTGGAATTTGGATTTCTGGATTTCCTATGATTTACACATGGTTTTGGGTTTAAAGACCCATTACTGTTGCTGGATCTGGTTTTGGGTTTAAAGACCCGTTGATTGATGTGAGGAGGAAGGCCCTTGATTGATATGTTTTGAGTTTAAAGTCTCGTGAGTTTAAAGAGTCGTTATTGTGATGTCCCCCGTGGCCTGTTGTGTTTTGAGTTTAAAGACTCGTTGATATCCCTGGAAGGCCTGATATGTGTTTTGAGTTTAAAGACTCGTTGATATCCCTGGAAGGCATGTTGATTGACATATGTTTTACTGATGATTTCCGATGGTTTGTAGATGTTTTGGGCTAAGGCCCAGTGATTTGAGAAAGGAAAGTAATTTGGGTTTTATACTGATTTTCAGATGCATGCATTGTTTATTTTAATGGAGGGCATAAATGCCTTTTTCAGTAAAATGTTTTATAAACTTATCTATTTTTGTCTACTCACACCTTTTACGTTTTTATTGACCTTCCAGGTCGTAGCGCGATGATCGAGGCCGATTGAGAGGTGGAGGCATGAGTGGGCACATGTATGGTTATCCCTTGTTTGGCAAGTGCTGAGGGTAATTTTAGAACTTTAGTTGATTTGTCAGACGGGAGTAGGACCGGGCACGGTTATCAATGTTCCTCGGGGGACGGATCCTGTGAAATTGGTATCAGAGCACTGGGTTGCTGTTTTTGTTGCCACGTCATGCCTCCGAAACATAAGCCTTGTGCTCGACCTGGTAGTGAGACGAGTATACACGGGTATATAAGACCACGTGCTAGATCTTAGATGGAATTGACTCTAGGTTGTGGGTCAGAGGTAAATCAGTGTCTACTGTGGATTACTAAACGTTAAATACAAAATTGTGTGGGTCCCAAGGATGAATGAGCCCAGCAGCTAGAATGGTAGCAAAATTGGGCAGGTTGGGATATCCCTTAGGCCTTAGAGATCGTATAAGATGTGGTTCGCCAGCGGTATTTGCTCGGTTACCAGGTATGCCAATATGAGATTGGACTCAAAAGGATCCAAGACTGGACTCGAGAGGGGTCGAGATATGAAAATGGGACTCAAAGTGAGTTAGGATATTGGTCAGGTAATGTATTGTTAAGTCATGATTCATGCATCTTTTTGATGTCATCTAATGCTCATTTACTTGTCTTTTGTGTGATTTAATTGTCATCCATAGTAGAAAATGATCAATCTTGTGAAGTGTGTGCAGAATTAGAAAAGTTCTTAAAAGCATGGAAATAAAGAAAGAAGGAGTCTTGAAGCCTCAAGCACACAAAGGTGGGCCTTGTCATCCGAAAATAGAAGTCTTTAATGCCAAGATTGTTCCTTGCCACATAAGGAAGGTCTGAGCAGTCCAGAAAAGGAAAGTGCCACATAAGGAAGGTCTGAGCATTCCAGAAGAGGAAAGTGACGTCCAAGGAAGTCTTGAGAAGGCCCAAGAACGCACCTTGCTCTATTAGGGAAGTCCAAGACAACAGGAATCTTCATTGCCACACATCACAAGGCAGATTTCAGCCAAGAAATAAGACAAGGGCCTGATTTTTAGGACCCTTGTCTCAGCCCTGTTAGGAAAAACGTTTTTTGGATATAATTCCTTATTTTAGGTCAGATTAGGAGTCTTTTAGTTAGGGATAACTTCCTATTTATTCTCCTAAATTGTAGGGATTGTAGACTACTATTTAAAGGAGTTTAGTCTCTGATTTCGGGGGCTCCAAAAAAACCCTAGCCGCATTATTGTTTATTTCTATTTTTAAACCTCTCTTGAACGTTTTTGGGGGGAGGAGAGGGCTGAATGCAAGAGGAAGGAGTGGACATCAGAATTCCTTCAAGTGTTTCTTCCCCTTTTGAGTTTGATTTCACTCATGCTTTATATTGCTTCTATGTTTTTGTTAATCATGATGTGTAACTAAATTCATATCTAGGGTTTTGATGTAATCCTGCAGTTTTTATTCCATGTGTTGAACTTAAGTATTATCAGTTTCTTGATGTGTTTCATGATTCAATTACTATGCTCTATTGATACTTAACATTCTATTTTGATGTCTGATCACCATTGAGATTGTTTGTTAGTTTTCTTATCCAAATACTGAGTAGACACCCATGCCTTTGTTTGGATGATCTGTAATTGAATGAATAATATCCTAAGAAGACACCCATTCCATGGAGTTATTTGGCTCTATTGTTTTCTTGTTCTTATTGGTTCTTTGATTGAAATCTATGTTGGACACCACATCTAGATTAAGGTTAAAGGAACTTGGTTTGATCGGACACCCACGACTGACCATAAGTAAGTGAAAACGAACCCATGAAGCTATCTAGTAGAACTGATTTGTGCTCGGTTTAATTTACATGGAATTGAATTATAGTGGTGAAGTCAAGACCCTAGGCCTCTTAATCATCAGTTTTCTTCCTTATTTAGTATACTCTCTGCTTACTTCTCTCAACAGAAAATCAGTTACTAATTCAAACCAAATCAAAGACCTGAACTTCAATTTTCTGTTTTAGTTGCATTCACATAGAATAGGTTAAGGCTAGTTTCTGCTTAAGTCTACTCAGTCCCTGTGGGTTCGACATCCTTACTTGTGCACCACTATACTATCAACTCTTGTGCACTTGGAAGAAACAACATGTATCGAGGCTCGAGAGGAGCCGGAAAGGTTGAAATATAATTACGGTTCTGACACGACCGACCCTTTGAATTAGAAATGTTTGGCACCTGGGATGCCAAGGATTGGTATAAGGTTAGATATTTATGGATTGGCTTATACTGGATTTATGGATTTAGATGGGTCGTGTCATTTTCACTTAGCGACTAAAGGTTCGGGTGGAGACCCGAGATATACAGAGATTTGGACTTAGGCGACAGCCCAGTTCGGTAAGACACCAATTGGGTCCACTGGAAGGTAAAGTGATAAGGTTAATTATACAGAAATAGTTATGATGGTGGGTCGTCTGGTCACTTCATCAAGAAAGGTCATATATTGATAAAGTGATATGGCACCGTTGGGGTGCAATGGAGCAGGGATTGGCTCCTGCAATGATTTTTGATGTGGCAGGCGAGGGAAGAGTTGGTAGGACCCGTGGTGGACCGTATGGATACAGCTGGATTTGGGACTATATCACCGAGGATTGATAAATTTTGAGCAGGAGGCCTGAGTTGCCCCTTGAGTGATGACATGGATGTTTATCACTTGTGGTTGCGACGTATATATTTGGTAGATCCCGGGCTATCCACTTTTCCATAGCTTGAGACTGTACATTGGATAGATATTGAGATGCTTGTGATTGGTTGAGGTATGAATGTCGGTGAACCGACTAGAGATACGGATGTGATAAACTTGAAGATATCTATGTGGTCACCTGGTAATTATAGGGTTAAATGGGTGATACATAAGGGGGTAGACCCCTTTGATGTGGCCACCTTGAATGACTGGCGATACTAGCCTAGTGACTGAATTGGGTATTCCTTGACTTGGATGATTTGGACGTAATCCTTGGGGGTATATTTGATGTTCGGGATTACTGGATGTTATGATTCAGGGAGACTAAAGAGTGTTACCCTCTAGAATGTTATTGACCCTCACAATCGATGGAGTTTTGGTGTGAGGTAACCAAGGTTACTTGACATATGTGTGCTATATGTGATTAGTATATGAGATGCCCAGTGAGGGCTGAGGATGTACGGATTTTTCAAAATAGATCCTGAAGTTTTGCCAGGATGAGAGGTTGAGTTTATAATGGAGATCATGTCGAGTATACAAGTTGTTTCTCAGACACCTTGGTATGTGGCACCTATGGAGTCATAAGAACTGAAGGTGCAATTACAGGAGTTGGTAGAGACGGGTTCAGTCGGCCAAGTGTCATTGTAAGGAACCCAATATTCTTTATGCAGTAAGAAGGTGATGGTCCGAGTTAACATATGGATAACTTACTAAGGTAACAGTATGGGATAAGTATCCCTTATCTTGGTTTAATGATTATTAGGCCTATTGATAGGGGCCAACTATGACAACCCGGAAATTCGAGAAAGGAAAAATTGGAAAAGTTGGATGTAAAAGGACAAATTTGCCCCTGGTTATAAGGGCCGAAAGTTGTCTTTTTTTTTCGGGATGCCTTTTGGATTTTTGACCGTGACTGTTGGATAGGTCTCGGGATGCTGAATCCGTAGACAGGCGGCATACGTCAATCAGAGGTCGGACGTGAAAGTTATGGGTCTAGAATTGTGAGGGGCATTTTGGTAATTATGCTAGGAAGGGCAAATTGGTCTTTTTACCTGTGTGATGATTCATCAGGGACATTCGCAGTACTTGGACATGTGTCCCTCCCTAACTTGGATGAGAACTGGCCACCTGGTGACACCTGTCACCACAATTGAAGGATTAGTGGCATTGATGCCGCCTTGGAAATTATGTTCGAATTGTAGCCGTGTGTATGTTTCCTTCAAAAACCAAAAAAACACAGAGAACATGCACTGCTTGATTGAGCTTCCCAGTAACCAATTGAGAAAAATTGATGAAATTGGCTGCAAGTAAGATCCTTAGGAACTTGGGACAGAAAGGAAAACACGAGGGATATAGAGGATAACCAAAAACCTGTATTCGAAAAATTGAAGAACAAAGTGGGGTTTCGAATTTGGAGTTCTGGACCTTGAGGACCCGAATTGACCTTGAATCTACCCTTCTAGGATCATTCCCAGCTAATCCACCTCAAAATCGAAGAGGATTGCTATCGTTTTAGCCGAGAACCGCATCTCCCAACTGTTCAAAAAATCAAGCTTGGGGCCACATATTTAGAGGTAAGCAAACTTGAAATTGATCTTGAAATCATGTTCATATGAGTCCTAGAATACTTCCTGGTTCATTGGATTTAAGAGAGGGGTTGAAATTGGACGAAATTGGAGTTATGGCCGATCGGGAATTGAGCAACTTGTTTAAGACGTTCTTTCATGAAATTGATCATACAGATCCCTAATTAAGATGAAATAGATAAAAATAAGTGAAAGAAACGAAGGAATTGAGGTCGAATTGACTGAGAAGTGATTGGGTTGCACCGTGGGTTGCAGACCCGTTTACCAGGCGATCGGGTTGGGATGATGAACAGTAATACTGATTAGCGGGGTTAATCGGTGATTAGTTGGGCGAAATCGGGCGAACGGTGCAAAATGACCGTCTTGCCCCTAGTCGTGGGTAAAACGTTGACCTTTTATTCGGACGGTCAAATGGACTTTTACCGATGACCGTGACGTAATTTGGGACGTCACGAGTCTATAGACAGGTGGCACATTCGATTCCGACGTTCGCAGTGAAAGTTATGACGTTCGGAAGTCAAAGGGCATAGTCGTAATTTGGACGATTAGGGGGAAAATGTTGACTTTTTGTTTGACAACTGATTTTCACACGACTCGACGACCGTTAGGTAGGTCTCAATGCCTTGAGTACAACGACAGGCATCACGCATCAAACGGTCATCGGGTGACCAACTTACGGGTCACGGAAGATGAGGGGCATTTTCGTAATTTTGTTCACAAGGGCAAATTTGTAAATTCGCACAGGGGCACTAATTTGAAACCGGGGAGCAGGGGGGCTGAACCACCGTGCTTGGGTGGTCTGTCCAGGGGATTATTTTTCTAGTTAGTGGCTTTGGGGTGTGAGTAGGAGTGCTGTGTGTGATGTGAAGGACTGTGCACGGGTGGTTTGTGTGTGGGAAACAGGTGCTGATGTTTGAAGTTGGAAAACAGAGTTGGTCATGAGCGTGCATGTGACGACCGGTCCCTAATTAATAGGATTAACTAAGAATTAATGACAGATTAGCCTCGCTAATCGAAGACTAATCGGAGATTAGACGAGGATTAGCGAAAGTTCGGGTGAAATGACGATTTTGCCCTTGGAATGGGCAAATCGTTGACTTATCTTTCGGACGGTCAAATGGACTTTGGCCGATGACCGTGACGTAGTTCGTGACGTCACGAGTTCATAGACAGGTGGCACGCTTGATTCCGACGTTCGAGGAGGAAGTTATGACTTCGGAAGTTCAAGGGCATTTTGGTAATTTGGGCCAAAAGTTGACTTTTTGACCTGGAGGTCAGATGGCCGAGGGGCGAAGACCACTATGTAGATCACGACGATATGAATCCGTAGACAGGCGGCACGTCGAATTCGGACGTTCGACGGGGAAGTTACGGTTCATGGAAATTGAGAAGTACTATTCATAATAGCGCATTTTTCGAGGTAAGTGGAATTAGGTGGGGCCTAGGGATTTGTCAGTGGCCCAATGGATGAGTGACAAGTCTCACTCATCCACTGGACATCACTTTTCATTCATGCATCTTCCATTTCCTCTTCATCGATCATTTTCTTCATTTTCCCTAAACCAAACCCGATCAAACTCTCAACCCAAATCCAACCCCTCAACCCAATGATCATATCTGAGAGACCAGAGAGTGAGGGAGGACCGGTGGACGCTGGTGGCTGGCCAGGAACGGCGCCACCGTGGACGGTGGAGGAGGAGTGCACGGTACGCCCGATAAACCCATTTTTCTTCTATTTTTCGATTTGGACATTATGGTTGCTATTAGATGATTAGGATGAGCTTAGGGAGTTATTAGGAAGCTATTAAGATGATTTTGGGAGGTGTTGGACGGTTGTGAAGCCGTGAGTGAATTTGAGAGAAAATGAACCGTGAGGTTCAAAATTAAACCATAGGATTGAGGCATTTTTAGATTGTTTTATTGATTGGGTTAGTTAGGAAACTTGAAAATAGGAATTTAGGAATTGGAATGGAGGCAAACGGATGAAAATTGAGGGAGAAACTGAGTCGAACCGGTCACGCCGGTCTGAACTGGCCGTCGCAGGGACAGGGACGATCCATATTAGCCGGCGCGTGGGCCCACGCGCAGGCCACTTCCAGGGGCGCGTGACGGCACGTGACTGGGTATTTGGGGATGTGTTCAACACACGAAACCATCTATTCGATGTAACAAACATTTTGGGCCTGGTTTCGTGTCAATCAGACATCGTTTCGATAGGGTTCGGGATGTCCGAAGGTTTTGGTTCGGTTTTAAAAATAGTTAGAAATTCTGGAAAATTACAGGGCTTTAGTGAGGGCTTATATAAGTAGTTAGTAACCCTCTAAATTAATTTGGACAGGTTCAGGAATCCCAGAGGCGACGTTTGATCCGGGAGACGATTATGGCACGCGTATCGAGGCGCGGATTCGAACGGTCTGTGAGTGGACCCTTCTTTCGAAATTGATGCATGCATAAATGTTTATAAATGCTTTTAATACATGTTTTGTGTTGCCATGAGTGCAAATTGTTTGTGGTAGCCTAGGATTTACGTATTTGCACGTATTTCGAGATTTACGGTTTTATACGATGCTTATACGTGCTAGGTTTTCAACGAGAGTTTAATAAACGGATTTTGGATTTGGAAATATGAAATCGGGCATGAGACCCCCTTTGATTTACAAATATCGGACTTGGAGTCCCTTTGAATTGACGAGGAATCGGACCGAGGGTCCATTTGTGTTATACGATCGAGCTGAAGGCCCAGTTGGTTTACGATCGGGCTGAAGGCCCAGTTGGTTTACGATTCGGGTTTGAGGCCCAGTTAGGTGTACTATCGGGCTTGAGGCCCCGTTGATTTATGATATCGGGCCTGAGACCCATTTAGTTGAGATATCGGGCTTAGGGCCCAATTGGTTGTAGAATTGGACTTGAAGTCCTGTTGAATTGTGGTTCGGGCTTGGGGCCCAGTTATTCGTGTTATCGGGCTTGAGTCCCAGTTCAGTTTGTAAAATGAGAATTCGGGCAAGAGACCCAGTTGAACTGAGGATTTAGGCTGAGGCCTAGGAAATGAATTTGAATCGGATTCGAGGAATCCAGTTGAGATGAATCGGGTTTGAGACCCAGTTGAAATGTATTTTGAGAAAGAAAGAAAGTATTTTGAAAATGTATTGAACCCTCCATATGTTTATATGGTCTCCTCCAGCGTCGACCTGGAGAGTCACGATCCATAGACCAGAGTGGGTATCCCCATAGGGATCCCGTTCTAGGAGTGGTGGTTACTTATGTTGTGGTCCCGGACCAGATTCCGGTGAGATGTGTGGACTAGATCCAGAAAGAGAGCTCGGACTAGATCCAGTGATTGAGCCTCCCAGATGGAGATTCCTGGGAGAAGACTCGGAGTGAGACCCCGAGTAGTGTGCACACTTGATAGATATGATGATATCGTGACTATTTCGGGGATGTGTTCCCTAGGGGCTGTGTGACCCGAGTTGGCATCTTCTCTGAAGAGCCGCGGATGGGTTATACGTATGACGGCACGTATGAGATTTTATGGAAAAGTGATTTGAGGGCGGAGACCCTTTGTTTTATGACTTAGAATGTTATTTGGGGCGGAGACCCCGTATTCGATGTTTTAGAAATGATTAGGGGGCGGAGACACCGTACTTGATGTGATTTGGGCTGAGTCCCTATTGATTTGACCTACGGGTTTTTGATTATGATTTCGGGTCGAGGACCCAAATGGATTTATGGTTCTTGACGGTTTATGGGAACCGGCATGAACCTTTGAAAGGTGTTTGTGGGTCATGACAATTTATAGGAACCAGACATGAACCCTTGAATGATTTCAAAAATATGTTTGATGAATTGATTGATTTTATGCATGTTTTACTAAACGTTTTTTGGAATGCATGCGTATGTATTTATGAAGGGCATAAAACGTCTTTATGTGAAAAAGTTTCATTAAAATATTAAATTGTCCACTCACAGTTTTCGTGTTTTAATGCCCTTCAGGTTGATCGCGGATGCGGGCTGTAGCGGAGACGAGACATCACTCCCCTCCTCCTACGATCCTGACACACTCTGATAGCCCCGACGAGGGCTAGAGATGGAATTTTCCCTGGTCTGACACTTCGTGTCAGACGGGATCAGGCGGGTCCCACGTTAATCCCGGGGGATTTGGGGCCGGTCCTGACAGTGCACGGTTTGGGTTTGTTTATACTATTGAGTGGAGGAACACAGAGAACTGAGGAGAATTGTTTATGGATTTTGAGGTGTTGGGAGCTTGGTGGCATGGGCTGATGTAAAACCAGAGCACGGGCAACCATTTTTTTCTTAGTTTTGGCTCAGTGCGGGGGACACTTCACAGAGGGGCCAGAATGATTTCCCACGGGTGTTGGGGTCTTGTTTGGTTATCTGAGAGTTAGACCAGTGAGAGGTCTCATTTTTGAACTAGAGAGAGAGTTGAGAGTTGAGAGAAACCGAGTCGGGAAGAAAAAAAACCAGGAAACGGAGGGAAAATCCAATTTCGAATTTCAGGCCAGCCCAAGCCAATTTGACGCTCAATTCAGTCTTCTGGGACTTCACTTAGTCGATCCAGATCGTGACTTCGAAGCTGGAAGGCCCTGGAAGCCATGGACAAGGACGACAACACTTCAGCAAATTCGAGCTTGGAGTCGTGGATTTGGAGGAGGGTTCTGATGGAATTGGTCACACAATCCTCTCTATGGTAAGCCTACAATGCTCCCTAACTGTTCAATTGAGGAAAACAGTGGCTGTTTAGTGGAATTGGGATGTTGAACATCGTCTCGAACTTGAGTTCAATCGACGGGTTTTAGGCCGTGTCGAGTAGAATGACTACTACAGACTTTTAATTGAGGTTATTTTTATCCTACTTGATGGATCATTTGAAGGAATTAGCTTGATTATGACAGTAATCGAATCGGGTGCTGACAGGGGTTAAACGGCCCGTATATCAGAAAGCCAGGTGAAGACGATGACTGTGGCTGTGTACTGTAGTAGCTTGATTGTCCTATACAATGTAACGAACATTTTAGCTTTGGTTTCAAATTTATCGGACACCATTTCGATGTTGTTTCGAGGGTCCGAAGGTTATGTTACGTTTTTAAGTAGCGTTTAACCCCCGGAAAATTATGGGAAATTAGTATATTGTTCTTTGAGTTCTTAATGACGCTAAAGTATGTTTCCGGACAGGTTTTGAGCTACCTGGAAAATGGAGGAAATTACGGGAACGCGTGCAGCGCGAAACAGAACCTTAAGAACGGCGTGTGAGTGGACGTTGCTTTCAAAATTTAATGCATGCATAAATATTTCTATGATTTCTATGATCATGATTATGACTTGTGATAATTTCGATTTCCGTATTTATACATATTTTTTATATGCACACGAAATTGCACATATTTCGAGACTAAGGGTTCTTTTATGATTGATGATGGTTTAATGAATGATTTTATGTGATTTGTGCGTATTATGTTTTTAAGATGTTGGATTTCGATTGTGAGTATGGTTTATGGTTTAGACACGTATTTCGAGAATGTCACGGTTTTGCATGTTTTACGAGATTTTGAGTATGTTGTGATTTGATCGTGATTTTGGTGATTTGATTGTGCTTTTAATGTCTTGACCTTGAGATTTGAAATATGAGGTGCTTTCAAGGATTTAAAACGGATTTTGAAAAAGGTGATTTTGGGCTTGATGCTCAAGACATAAAAGTAATTTTGAATAACGAGACTTCGATTTTCGGAAGTTTGAAAACGGATTCTTGGTTTGGGTTCGGGATGATGTTTCCGGATGCCGGCTTACGACATCATTATTCCGAATTCGAATTCGGGAATGGGTAATGGTTGAGAAAAGTGAATTGATCTGATTATAAATGCCCCGGGTTTGATGATGAATGATTTTGTTTTGTGAAGTAAGGTTTTGGGGATTTGAAAGTGGAAATTCGGACGTGGGTCCTGTTATGACAAAAATGTGTTTTCGGATTGGATTTGGAATTTGGATCACGATGGATGACGGGGGCGGGCCAGGATTGGGTTTAAAGACCCGGATTGAGTTTAAAGACTCGTGAGTTTAAAGACTCGGATATTGTGATACCCTCCGAGGCCTATTGATTATGTTCTGAGTTTAAAGACTCGTTGATATCCCGGGAAGGCCTGATTATGCGCATGGTTTTGAGTTTAAAGACTCGGGCACACTTGATATACAGCTAAATGATTGACTTGTGATTTATTGTTAATTTCTGATGTTTCGGTTGAGTTGGGCAGCGGCCCGGTTTATGTGGTTGATGCTTTTGGATCATGTTGTGTATTTGGTTTTGATTCATGGTTTTGGGCTGAGGCCCTGTGTTTTGATTTCAGGCTAAAACCCGAAGGTTAAGAAAAAGAAAACGTTTTGATTTTCATACACGGTTTTCGAATGTTGGAAATGAAAAGAATTGTGAAATGATTTTCGAATGCATGCATTGATTTTACGTGGAGGGTAGAAACGTTTTCTGTAACTGATTTATTTTTGTCCACTCACACCTTTTGGTTTTTATTGACCCTCCAGGTCGCGGCGCGTTGATCGAGGCTGATCGAGAGGCGGTGGCATGAGTAAATACATGTGGCTATCCCTGGTTTGGCAAGTACTGAGGGTAAATTAGGAATTTCAGTTGTCTTGCCAGACGGGAGCAGGACCGGGCACGGTTATCAATGCCCTTTTCAGGGGCGGTCCTGTCAATTTGGTATCAGAGGACTAGGTTGCTGATTCTGTTGCCACATCATGCCTCTAAAGCGTAAGCCTCGTGCGCGACCTGGTAGTGAGGTGAGTAGGCGAGGGTGTTTGGGACCTCGTGTTAGATCTCGGGTGAGATTGACCCTGGTTTGAGGGTCAGATGTCGGGTAGTGTACACTGTGAACTGCGATTTGTTGGACATAGAATTGCATGGGTCGCAGGGACGAACGAGACCGGTGGCTAGAAGGCCGCATAATTGGGCAAATTGTACTATCTCTTAGGCCCTATTGGTCGTATAGGATGTGGTTGAGCATTGGGAATTGCTCGGGGACTGGGTCTGGCAGTGATGACATGATTGGCTTGGTACGAGATTGTACTCAGGAGGAGTCGAGATGTGGATGTGGGACTCACGTGGAGTCAGGATTTTGGGTTAGGAATGTGAGATGAGTCATGGTAAGGTATCAAGGCTCGAGAGGAGCCAGAAAGGCTGAGTGAGGAACGTTTGGCACTTAGGATGCCAAGGACCGGAATATGGACAGGAATTGAGGAGTTAGGAAATTATGGCTTGGTTTTGTGGAACGGTGGTCTTGTGGAGATAGCTGATTGTCGTGGGTAGTTAGTGTAGTGGTAGTAGTTGAGAATCAGGGAGCGTTCAGGGAACGTTCATTATCCTGATGTGGATTGTCATAATGGTGGTACCCATGGTTGCGGGGACCTGGAAAGTCATGATCCACAGACTATAATGGGTATCCCCATAGGGATCCCGTTCCAGGAGTGGGAGTTATGAGTTATGATGTGGTCCCGGAATAGATTCCGGAGAGATGATCGGACTAGGTCCGAAGCTAGAGCCTCCCAGATGGAGAATTTCGGGGGGTAGACTCGGAGTGGGACCCCGAGTAGTGTGCACACTAGTATAGAGATGAAATCGTGACATATATCGGGGATGTGTTCCCTAGGGACTGTGTGCCCCGAGTTGGCATGACAGGACCCATCCCAATCCCCCCGGGATTACCGTGGAATGTGCCCTGCTCCCGTCCAACAAGGGGTGTCAGACAAGGGATAACCAACAGTCACTGCCCAAACGGGGCTTCCAGAGTGCGCAAGGATCGATGGAGGAGGCGTGCAATGTCCCAGTCTCTGCTGCAGTCGCATTCATGATCAACCTGAAGGGCATTAAAAACCAAAAGCTGTGAGTGGACGAAAATCATTAAGTTTAGTAAACACAGTTATAAGACATTTATGCCCTCCAATAAAAACGTATGCATGCCACGAAAACCAGTAACCAAAACGTTTGTCCAACCAAGCCATTAGGGCCTTAGCCCAAAAACCGTTAACTTAAACCAAGTGTGGGAACTCAGCCCAAAACTGTGGAATACCACCACTAGACATATTAAAACCATGTGGGCCACCGCCCAAAGCCATAAATATAAATCCATAAATCCAAAACCATTTAGGGTCCCCGACCCGACATACCATTTCATAACCAATTATCCATTTTTACCATATAACACATATCTAATCGATAAGCCATTTTATAGATTCATTAATCCATATTTACCATTACCATCACCAGCATCCTTGATGCTTAGCGTCCCAGACGCTTGACGTCCCTGACGTCATATCTCACGGTATTAAGCAACGCGTGCTGCCCGGGGTCTCACCGGGTCCATATCTCTGACATCCCCGATGTCTGACGTCCCAGACGTCAATCATAGCAATCCTGCTCCTGAGTCATCATACGGTCCGGCTGCTCCGTATAATGACCCCTCGCAGGCAATGCACCGTGACTTCCCCAGTGTCCCAGACACCTGGAGGAGACCATCATATATCCTCGTATCCAGATGGTATATGGAAACAGTTTTATTAAATCATTTCACAATATTACAATGGGCCCCGCCCGAAATCTCCATAAAACGACATAATTCCATTTAGGGTCCCTGACCCGAAATCACAATTATTAAACATAGGCATCGGGGATGCCGGAGATGGAAAAATAATAAATGAATATTACTGGATTGATGAAATGACTCTTGGATTGACTTTTGGAATTTAAAACTATGCTTTGGTTTCTGGGCTAAGGCCCTAATGGTTATTTCTAAATAAATATGGGATTATTGGTTTTTGGTGCATGCATATGATTTTACTGAGGGGCATAAATGTCTTATAAATGTTTTTATCAGACTTGTTTATTTTCGTCCACTCACAGCTTTTGTTTTTAATGCCCTTCAGGTTGATTCCGGATACGACTGCAGCAGAGACTTGAGCATCGCACACCTCCTCCATCGATCCTTACGCACTCTGGAAGCCCGTTTGGGCAATGGCAATCGGTTATCCCTTGTCTGACGCCTCTTGTCAGACGGGAGCATGATACATTCCATGGTAATCCGGGGGGATTGGGATGGGTCGTGTCAAGTGGTATCAGAGCAGGTTTTGCTCTTTTGTGCGCGAAGGACGAGGGTGTGATGTCTCGTTGGGCTGCAGTTCCGTTGTCAACCTGATAGATAGTTTTGGGTTTGAATGGTGGATTGGGTTTGTTTGGCCGATACGCCGTGCATTGATGCGATTCAACCCAAGTGGGGTTGTATACGATTAACTGGTAATGTGGGACCGTCGGTTCGGTCATGTGATGATGGATTGCTGTGCTGCTGGGCACAGCTGGGTTCAGGGAACCCCATTTGAATAATGTATTGGAAATGCGAAACTCAGTTGAGTATTGGTCTAAGTGTGGACCCTGGTAGTGTTGGCTAGTGTACGGGGTGTTGGTGCATCGGAGTTAGCCGATGATCTTCGTGGTGGAACCCACGATGGAACCGACGTTGAGTTGAAGATTGGATTGGATTGGACGTCTATACGATGTCAGGACCGCGGGGTCGGTCAAGTTGTGGATTTTACTGCAGACGGCAGTTGGGTTCGGTGGAACCCTAGGGTGTGATTTTGGAACCCTAATTTATAATTGATGGACCGTAAGGTGAACTTTAAAGGAGAACTTGTGCTGCGGCGAGCGGCTGAGGTCTTGGATGACCATGTGGATGACTCTAGTGAGTCTTATGGGTTTCGATCCACGGATGCGGTTACGAGATATGATGTGGAATCCCGTGTCGGATCGAATATTAGTGTGAGGTGTGGTTACGGATCTTGACAATGATGACTGTTGGTGGACAGTTGTGTCGAGATAACTGGCGATCGAGGATATTTAGTGTGGTTTTGACACTTGGGGATCAGGGGATGTTCAAGGAACGTTCATTATCCTGATGTGTGGATGGTCAAATTGGAGGTACCCATAGTCGTGGGGTACGAGTGGTGTTACGGGATCGTCGTTCGGAATGAACGGAGATCCAGGGTAACAACTTTGCACACAGTGTGCTAGCATGGATGTTCGTGTGCTAGTGTGGATGTTCGTGTGCTATGTATGGATGTTGGTATGGTGATACCTTTATGCCAATACTAGTATGGATGCCTGTGTGCTGATACTAGTGTTGATGATGGTGCGTTGGTGCTGGTACTAGCGCTGGTGCTGGTGACAGTAATTGTGATGACGATGAGCCACCAGTTGGGGTGTGACTCTGTCATGATGAACAGATGATTAGTATCTGCGACTCAGTGGTGGTTGAGTCTTGGACTGGATGGGATCCAATGGAGGTCGTGATGTGTTGGGATAAGTCCCAACAGATTTATGATGACAAGTGATGAATGGATCAAAAGGTATGATTGAAAATTTGGGGAATCTTGGGATGCTGTTCCCTATGTCATGTGTAATGGTGGATTTGGGGACTTGTTGTCAACTCCGAGATTGGTATGATGGTATACTTCTTATATGTAACGACCCGTCCCAAATTCTATGATTAGATTAGTGACTAATCACGATTAGTGAGACTAATCCGTGATTAGTAGAGCGAAATCGGACGAACGATGCGAAATGACCGTTTTGCCCCTAGTGGTGGCAAAACGTTGACTTTTTAATCGGGCGGTCAAATGGACTTTGACCGGTGACCGTGACGTAGTTCGTGACGTCACGAGTTCATAGACAGGTGGCACGTTCAATTCCGACGTTCGAGGAGGAAGTTATGACGTTCGGAAGTTAAGGGGCATTTTGGTAATTTGGGTGAATAGGAGGTCAAAAGTTGACTTTTTGATCGGGAGGTCCGATGGCCGAGGGCCGAAGACCGTTACGTAGATAAGGACGATACGAATCCGTAGACAGGCGGCACGTCGAATTCGGACGTTCGACGGCGAAGTTACGGTTCACGGAAGTTCCCGATTACTATTCACGACGGCACGTTTTACGAGACAAAAAGTGCAGTTTTGTCTCTAGTGGGAACAGATATTTAATGGAGGCCCAATGGATGAGTGACACTTGTCACCCATCCACTGGCCAACCTCACCCACTCATGCACCAAAACACTCAACCGTGCATCCAGTTTTCCATTTTCCTCCAACTATTTTCCCGATCCCATTCCTTCCATCTGTGCAACCCAAAACCCATCCATTCTTCATTCAAGCAACCAGGGATGGAAGAGGGGACTGAGGAGGTGGCTGGGCGGCCGGAACCGCCATTTACGGCGGCGAGAGGGACAAGAACCCGTGAGGTTCACGGTGAGGCCCTTTTGATCCGTTTTTACATTTTTGATGTTATGATTCATTTCTAATGATTTTAATGAGTCCATTGAGTTGCTAGGGGGTGATTAGTGAGGTTTTGGTGGTTAGGGACGGCTGAGCAGCCGTGTGGGATGATCGGAAAAACAGGGACCGTGAGGTCCATTTTGAACCAAGGGGTTTCGGGTAGTTTTTCCTAGGTTTCTTGATTAGGCTAGATTGGAAATGAAGAAATAGGAATTTAGGAATTGGAATGGAGGAAATCGGACCGAAAATGAGGGAGAAGGAGGCCTGGACCGGTTACGCCGGTCCAGTTGCAGGGGACGGACCGGACCGGTCGGTTCGGACCGGTTCGATGGAAGGAGGACGACGGCACTGTAGCGGCGCATGAGGCCCACGCGCAGGCAACTTCCAGTGGCGCGTGTGGGCGCGTGCTAGGGTTTTTGGGGATGTGTTCAACATACGAAATCATCTAGTCGATGTAACGAACATTTTGGGACTGGTTTCGTGTCGATCGGACACCGTCTCGAAATGTTTCGGGGCATCCGAAGGTTTAGGTTCGGGATTAAAAATAGTTAAAAGTTCGGGAAAATTACGGGGCTTTAGTGAGGGGCTATATAAGTAGTTAGTAACCCTCTAAATTAATTTGGACAGGTTTGGGAGTCCCGGTGACGGTGATCGGCTCGGGGAGCCGTATGGCACGCAAATCGAGGCGGCAGCTCGGACGGTCTGTGAGTGGACCTTGTTTTCTAAATTGGTGCATGCATAAATGTTTATTATATGTTTTATTACTTGTTTGATGATGCCATGGGTGCATTTGTATGTGGTTACGTATAAGCACGTATTTCGAGGTTTCGGTCTTATACGGTACTTATACGGGTCTGTATTTCTTTATTGATTTAAATGAACTGAATTTGGATTTCAAAATGATAAACTCGGGTATGAGACCCATTTGGTTTTGTCTCGGGCATATGACCTCAGATTCCGGGCACGGTGCCCAGTTGGTGTCCTATGTTCGGGTACGAGACCCAGTCACTTTACGGTTTTGATTTCAGGTCAGGGAACCTTAAATGGATTTCCCGGTTCATGACGGTTTATGGGGACCGGCATGAACTCTTAATATGGTATCATGGTTCATGACGGTTTATGGGAACCGGCATGAACCCTTGTTGGTTATTACGGTACTTGACGGTTTATGGGAACCGGTCATGAATGTTTATGTTATGTATATATATGTTCGTCTACCTTCCTTTACATGTTCTACTATCTCCTCCGGGGAGGGTCGTTGGCCTGGGTGGACCCCGGAGTAGTCACGGAGCACCGACTGAGTGGAGTCACCCCCCAGTTGGGTTCCTTACTCTCAGGAAGGCTATGATTACCATTACCTCGGGTAGGGTCAGTGGTCTGCGGACATTGATCTTGACTTTGAGATGACTCGGATTGAGACCCGGGTAGCGCGCGCGTGGCTTTGGATACCGTGACAGGATTGGTTGTGTGACTTATATATATGTATGTGATGTATATATGATATGTGGTGTGTACAGGTGTGCACAGGATTTGAGCAGTGGCTCGTGTACTTGGTTTCTTTATGGTTTGGGGCCGAGTCCTTTATGGATTTGGGCAGTGACCCGTATGGTCGTTTTTATTGTGGTCCTTTCGACCTTAGTTTATATCTGCTTTGGGCTTAGTCCCACATATGGTTGTTTTGGATAAATGGTTTTCGAATGCATGCATGCTTTTTAGTGGAGGGTACAAATGTCTTCCTTATTAAATGTTTTTATAAACTCTTTGTTTTGTCCACTCACAGTTTTTAATGTTTTGACTGCCCTTCAGGTTGACATCGGATGTGGACTGTAGCAGAGACCGAGATATCACATGCCTCCTCTGGATCCTGGCGTACTCTGATAGCCCGGGAGGGCAAATGACGAAAGTATCCCTTGTCTGACACTTCGTGTCTGACGGGAGCAGGGTCATCCCGCACTAATCCCGGAGGGATTGGGATGGGTCCTGTCATTATATCCCCAGAGGGTACAAGGAAATTATTGAAATTGGAAAAGTCGGGGAAACCATTCGTGGTATTGATGTGTGATTTTGTGGTTGCGAATCACTTGGAACCTGAGGATTGAACCTGTTTAGGTTGAGATGTGAGACAAAGGCAGTATGGTATGCACATACAGGCAAGATTGTAGATATCCCGTTCGGAATCGGGGTGTGTGCATACATGAGTATTGGCGGATGTGAGGTCCGATAGTGAATTGATTTTGGACACGTGGTGGTCCAAGTGAGGTATGGACGTGGGCAGTCCAGTGGTTGGACTTGACATCTCATTGGGAGCGTGTCTGTTTCCAACATGGTTGGAACTCCCGATTCGGGGAGAGTTGTGATTGGGAGACGAGAGGAGTGCTCGTTTCCACATCGGTGTTTGGTATTCCGAAGTCTTTGGGGGTTGACTTCTTATTTCCTACTGTGGCAGATGATGATTGTTGCTACCAGTACGTTGAGCGTGTATTGGTGGGTGGACCCATGTTTGGCTTGGGGTCATGGGACACAAGCAGTTGTGTATGATCTTGGATTTGGTGGTGAAATGCGAGGTCATCTTTCCACCAAGAGAAATTTGGCGAATGATTCATTGAGGGTGTAAGACCCTACGATCAGCTTTCAGATGGATTGCTTGCTATGTGAGCATGTGTGGATCCTAGGTGGATCTGATTTGTGATGTTGTCGACTTTGGTCGATGTGACGATCTAGGATCGTGATGTTACTTGTCGGGTGACGTAGCGATGGATCTGGATTGTGATCTTGATGATCCAGATGGGTGGAGAGTTTATCACTCTTACCTTGATATGTTAGTCGTAAATGACGGGACTGAACTTCTTTTCGGAGTGAGTCCATATGGATTGTGACTTGGATGAGTAGGTTTCCGATGTGGTCGGATTTTGTCAACCTTTGACGTGAGGATATTGGGATTGGCTTCCCTATGAAGTCAATCGAGTGTTTTGGACAGGCAACCGATAGGTTCGGTTATGTTACGTCTTGATGGACGTAAACGAGATTTTGGATTTTGGAATCGAATTTCTGGGTGACGATTCAGGATTCGATTGCGAAGCTCGAAAATGGATTACTGGATTTGGGTACGGAATGATTATTCCAATGCTAGCTTACGGAGTAGTGATTTCGGATTCGGATTTGGAAATGGATTAAAAAATGATGTCTGGGTTCAGGTTCGGGATTTCTTACGAAATTGCGAATTCGGATTCAAAATTGGAACTAGATGACAGGTGGAGCTCGTTTCGTCTCATGATGGTTTGGGCAAATGTACTCCATTATTGGAACGTGTTTGGCTACGACCTAGGTGGTTGTAGGCGGATTGATGGATTGATGTACGTACAGGGTACGTTGTACAAGGATTGAGACTGGTTAGGCTGAGTAGGTGCCTAATGGCGGTACATGGGATGTACCAGTGGTGTGTAACTAAACGTGTTGGTAATCGGCTTGGTTTCAATATCTTTTGTTTGGTGGTGATTGTGGACTGGACATTGGATACTGTGCGCTGTGCAGAGTGATTTTGCCGGGTTCCGTGATTGTTTGAGCAGGTGCTCTTAGCCATGGTTGGCTAGTGGAGCCCTAGTATTGAGATGTGTGATCACTGCTGGGCTGGTATTCAATGTGTTCCAGTTACACCACTTGATTGTGTAAGTTGACGGCATATGTACACTCAGGATGAGTGATTTGGTGGTCAGAGTAACCACGAGTAGCCTTGTGTGATGTTTTCACACCGTGATCTCCCAGCATCTTGGTTCGCTGACGGAGTCGGCGGTTATGGATATTGAGATTGATTTGTGTCGCAGGAATGGGCTTGCCCTACGAATTGAGATCATGTGGTTGATCTTGCGCTACATCGAGAGTGATGTAGTACGTGGTGTTGTCACTGACGGACAGATGTTTGGGGCTTTACTAGGGTGGTAAAGCTTAGTGGTGACAGTTTGACTGATGGTGTCAGCATAGACTGACAAATGAGATTTGGTGACTCCCAATGGGAGCAAATGTAAGGATATATTGACAACGGAAGGGAACCATCTAGCTGAATGTTGATGTTTCCTAGCTTATACACTACTATTGTAGTAATGGTAATGCACAAGTAAGGGTGTCGAACCACAGAGACTGATTAGGCTTCACAATTACCTCTAAATAACCCTATAATGACTCAATTAACTAGTGGAATTAAAAGAACTGAAAATAAAACAGAATTGTGTTTTGATTTGTGATATGTAAGGACGTTAAACTGAAATTAAAACTTTAAGTAAATGAAGATAGATAGAAAAGATTGAGAAAAGTATGGAGATGGAAGCTAGGGTCTTGACTTCACCTATGTAACCTTGATTCTATGAATACAGTGACTAAAGTACCTGATCTTCCAAACCTGCTCTAAGGATCGTTTTCACTTAAGTAAGATAGGCCATGGCATGTGGAACACTATCTAGTCCTTCTAATTGCAACCTAAGTATGGCATGTACTTTAGATTACTCCTAGAAAGCCTTTAAGTATGAGAAAAGAAATAAATATGACCAAACAGATTCAGTGGCATGGCATGTACTCACTAACCCTATTCTTTCATTCATAAATCAATTAAACTTAGGCATGGCATGTGCTCTAAATCTAACTAGGCATATGGAACCCTAATGGTGATCAAGCACTAGAATCACATATGAATCAATAATTAAAATGAATGAAACAAAGAAGAGTTTGCAGAAATCAGAATACTTCAATCATAACATAGACTGAGTTTACATGGTTACATCAAGAACCCTAGATGATAAATTAGCTACACATGTATCTAATCAACATAAAAGCATTAATTAAAGACATGGATGCAGCAAACTCTAAGTAGAAGGCAGTCTTCTTCTCCAGAACTGAAAAGGGCTTCTTCTTCACACACAAAGATGATGGATGACGAATTTGATGAAGAAATTTTGGAGCTTTTATGATGAGAGATTGAGGTACATGGGAAAGAGATGCAAAAGGATGGAAGAGGGGAGATGGTTATGGAATTCTTGAGGTTTTCTCACTGGAAGAGAAGGGGAATGAAAAAGAAGAGCAGATCTGATTTCTTTGTTCTGTGTAGAGGCTTTCCTATTTTGAGAGTGAAGAGGGCTTAAATAGGCAAGAAAGCATGAGGGCAAATAAGGAAAGACATGTAATCTGCTACTATTCACGTGAATAGTGTCAGGTGTGCATAGTGATTCCTGAATAGTGTCTGGCCTGCATTGTGATTCCTGAATAATGTCTGGCCTGCATAGTGATTCCTGAATAGTGACAGCTTTTTGTTTTCCACATTATTTTTCCTTGCTCCATAAGTAAGCTCTTTCAACTCCGAATTTCCTCCTTTTACACCGAAAACATTCTAATTCGACATAATGTCCAATCCTGCACAACTCTCACTAAAATTATCATTTTCTCCTATGTGATGAAAGATATTAGTAGTACATCAAAGATAATAATGCATGGAAAAATGCATAAAATATGACTTAACAAAGCCCCCCAAACCTATCATTTGCTAGTCCTCAAGCAAAACAAATTACATAAGCACAATTAAATTAATGACTCGATCCTCCTATGATAGACCATTTAAACCCCTAGGTGTGCCTAGTAGGAGGAGTTTTGTCTCCTGAGGGTTTAACAGATGTGACACCCACAAACACCATCAAGACTATTGAAAAAACAAGGGTTAAAACATTATGGAAACAAAGTAAGGTGAACCAATGAAACCTTAGTCATACCTTCACCTTCTTGAATTCACCATGCCAGCAACTAATTAGTGTGCAAGTGAACACTTTTACTCTGTTTCAAGGCTTCATAGGTATCATTTTCAAACCTGAAGATAGAATTCGTCTCAACTCTAAGTCTCACAGATTCACTCAATCACTCGAACCTAAGGTTTAATCTCTCCATCAAACATATGTGAGTGAAGTTATGTAATATGAAAGCAAGTATTCTCACATATGACGTATAAGAAAAAATGGCACAATTTCAGGATAGATCTCATGAGAGAATCGAAAACTAAGAATTAGATAGAGCACATACCTCCCAGCATTCATGTCATTGCCCAAGTGATCAACATAGGTCTTAATCTAAATAGGTTGTAATGACGCTTGGTTGAGGGAAAAATGAAAAAAGGATAGGAACAACAAGTAACTTAGAATCATACCACGGGCTCTTGAAAAATTCCTTTGCACAGCTTGATGTTATTCCCAGCATCTGCTCACTTTAAGTTGAATGGAAAGAACTTTTCTCAGATCATACTTGAACTTTTTCTTTTGCATTTTTTTTTCTCATCTTTTTTTTCCTTGAAGTTTTACTTCATTTAAGTTCTCTTTTCTTTTGATATGAACTTCTTTTGATCTGAGCTACTTTTGATTTTTCATAAACTTTTGATTTAACAGTGGCCATTCTTTTCCTTGCATCGAATTTCCACTTTCAGCAACCTTGGCAGATTCCAAGCTATAGGGTATGGTCACAATTAAGCTAGGTACCTCAAAGAGAGATACAAAAGGGAAGGAGTGATGTAGGTTATGAAAGAAATGGCTACATGTGTTTGGCTACAAAATGGCTAATGGAGCACACAAAGGTCGGGATTAGAGAAGGCTTTTAGAAGGTTATGCACACAAAGCCTAGCATCACTTCAAAAGGGCTACTCCACAAATGAAGGGCATGTGATATCTGATATATGATAAATTCTTAGTAATCAACCAAAAATGATAATGAGATCAGATTAGAGTGAATTAGAAAGAAAGAATTGGAGCAGAAACAAATTAAACCCTCTCAAGAAAGCAAGTAGGCTCAAAACATCACAAGGGTAGTCTCCACTATTCTTCTTCATTTGTTTGATCAGGTACCTTATTCACCATGATTCTAAGAGCAAAAGAGGTCAGAAAGAACACCAAATCAGAAGACTAATCAAGGATTCCTTCTAACTGACGATTGTATGCCTTAGTTTGCATAAAGATTCCACTACAATGTTTCAACAATGCTCTAACAGACTGACTCTTTAGCATCCAAAAATTTGCAATTCCTTACCCCCAAACCTAAACTAAACATTGTCCTCAATGTATAAAATAGAAAAAATGCATGCAATGCAAAGGGAGTATCAAAGCAGAGAAAGAAAAGAAGTAATTAAGTTAAAAGGCTTAAAAGGTAGAACCTGGTTGGGTTGCCTCCCAACAAGCGCTGTATTTAATGTCTAGGCAAGACGTGGTTGCAAATGGGCTTAATGGAATGGAAGAGTATCCACCATATGTGCAATGGGAACACCCATATCAGACATCAAGTACGGGTTTAATCTGTGGCCATTAACTTTGAAACTGTTACCATTGCTGAGATTCTTTATTTCAACTGCTCCATGAGGATACACTTTGATCACTTTGAAAGGTCCAACCCATCTAGACTTAAGTTTACCTGGAAAGAGACGTAAACGAGAGTCATATAATAAAACATTTTGATCAGGGAAGAATACCTTTCTCGTAAGAGCTTTATCATGGTAAAGCTTGGTCCTTTCTTTGTAAATCTTTGCACTTTCATAAGCCTCATTCCTTAGCTCCTCAAGCTCATTGAGTTGCAGCTTTCTTGACATTCCAGCTTTTGTAAAGTCCATGTTAAGCTTCTTGATTGCCCACAAAGCATGGTGCTCCAACTCCATTGGCAAATGGCAAGCTTTCCCAAAAACAATTCTGTAAGGGCTCATCCCAATAGGAGTCTTATAAGCTGTTCTATAGGCCCAAAGTGCATCATGTAACTTTGTGGACCAGTCTTTCCTTGTCGAATTCACAGTCTTCATTAGAATATTCTTGATCTCCCTATTGCTTATCTCCACTTGGCCAGAAGTTTGGGGATGATATGGTGTGCTCACTCTATGTGTGATTCCATACTTCTTCATCAAGGCTTCAAATGGCTTGTTGCAGAAGTGAGTTCCACCATCACTGATGATAGCTCTTGGCATTCCGAACCTTGAAAAAATGATGTCCTTGAGGAAGTTAATCACCACTCTATGACCATTGGTCTTTGAAGCAATTGCTTCCACCCATTTAGACACGTAGTCTACTGCCACCAGGATGTAATTGTAGCCAAAAGAGGGTGGGAATGGTCCCATGAAATCGATGCCCCAAACGTCAAAGATCTCCACAACCAAAATGTTATGCAAAGGCATCTGATTTCTGCTGCTGATGTTGCCCATTCTTTGGCACCTATCACACTTAGAACAAAATTTAAAAGCATCTTTAAACAAAGTAGGCCAAAAGAAACCAGATTGAAGAACCTTGGCTGCTGTCTTCTTGGCACCAAAATGACCCCCACATGCGAACTCATGACTGAAATTGAGTATGCTTTCTTGCTCAACCTCAGGAACACATCTTCTAATAATCTGATCAGGTCCATATTTGAAAAGGTAGGGCTCATCCCACATGTAGTGCTTCACTTGCGAAAAGAACCTTTTCTTCTCCTGAAAGGTTAGATCATCTCTAATAATACCACAAGCAAGAAAATTAACAAAATCAGCATACCATGGTTCATCATCTTGGATGGCAAGAAGTTGTTCATCAGGGAATGATTCATTCAAGGGCAACTGTGCATTTCTGTCAATTGTTTCACTTTTCAAACGTGATAAGTGGTCAGCAACTACATTCTCTTTGCCGCTCTTGTCTCTTATTTCCAAATCAAATTCTTGTAATAAGAGGATCCATCTAATGAGTCTTGGCTTGGCATCCTTTTTGGTCATTAGGTTTCGTAGAGCTGAATGGTCTGAGTAGACAATGACTTTTGATCCTACAAGATAAGATCTGAACTTCTCCAGAGCAAAGACAACAGCAAGTAACTCTTTTTCTGTTGTGGAATAGTTTAGCTGAGCATCATTCAATGTCCTGCTTGCATAATAAATAACATGAGAGAGTTTTTCAATTCTTTGGCCTAGTACTGCACCAATAGCAAAATCAGATGCATCACACATCAATTCAAAGGGTAAAGACCAATCTGGAGCCATGATAATTGGAGCAGAAGTTAGTTTCTTCTTAAGCATTTCAAAGGCCTGCAAACATTCGTCATTAAAGTCAAAAGAAGTGTCCTTAGCTAACAAGTTACATAACGGACGAGTTATTTTTGAAAAATCCTTAATAAAACGTCTATAAAAACCTGCATGACCCAGGAAGCTTTGAATTCCCTTAACAGATGCTGGGGGAGGTAGTTTAGAGATCAAGTCAATTTTTGCTTTATCTACCTCTATTCCCTTGCTTGAAATTACATGACCTAGCACTATACCCTTCTTAACCATAAAATGGCATTTCTCCCAATTTAAAATCAGATTGGTGTCTTGGCAACGTTTTAGAACTAATGCAAGATGATCAAGACATATATCAAATGAGGAACCAAACACAGAAAAATCATCCATAAAAACCTCGATGAACCTCTCAACCATGTCAGAGAAAATGGCCATCATGCATCTTTGAAATGTAGCTGGTGCGTTACACAAACCGAATGGCATCCTCCGATAAGCAAACGTGCCAAATGGGCAGGTAAAGGTCGTCTTCGCTTGGTCCTCAGGTGCAATTGGGATTTGGTTATAACCTGAATAACCATCAAGAAAACAGTAGTGTGAGTAACCAGCTAATCTTTCAAGCATTTGATCAATAAAAGGAAGGGGAAAATGATCTTTTCTAGTCATAGCATTTAACTTCCTGTAATCAATGCACATCCTCCATCCTGTCATGACTCTTGTTGGGACAAGTTCATCCTGATCATTTTTTACGACAGTCATGCCACTCTTCTTTGGTACAACTTGAGTAGGACTAACCCACTTGCTGTCAGAAATAGGATAGATGATCCCAGTGTCAAGTAGCTTAAGTACTTCAGCTCTAACCACTTCTTTCATGTTGGGATTGAGTCTTCGTTGAGGTTCACAGCTGGGTTGGCTATCCTCCTCTAAAAGTATCCTATGCATGCACATAGAGGGACTGATTCCTTTGATATCTGCTATAGACCATCCAATGGTGGATTTGAACTCTCTCAAAACTCTTACTAGCTTTTCTTCCTGCAAAGAGGTCAGATCAGAAGCTATGATAACTGGAAGTGAATTTTGGTCACCCAGAAAGATATACTTAAGATGAGAGGGAAGTAATTTAAGCTCAAGCTTTGGTGGTTTGATGATTGAGGGTATGAGATGATCAGTGGATGGCTCGAGTGGCTCAAGGGGGACTAAATAGGTGTGAGGATATGACTTCAAAGCCTCCAAAGCAGAAACTTCCTCTTCCAACTCCCATTCATCTTCGAAGTCATCCAGAAAATTGGTCAAGACAATCTCTAGTGGGTCTTTAGGGGGGCCTTGAGAAAATTTGGTGAACACAAAAGAATCCAATATATCAACAGAGAAACAATCTAAAGAAGAATACGGATGAGTTAAAGATTCAAACACTTTAAATTGGACAGTTTCTCCAAGAACTGTCATTGTGAGCACTCCATCATGCACATTTATGATTGTCCTTGCTGTGGCCATGAATGGCCTCCCAAGAAGAATAGGTAACTCACGATCTTTGATTGGTGATTCTTCCATGTCAAGCACTACAAAATCAGCAGGTATGATCAATTTATCAACTTGAACTAGAATGTCTTCAACTATACCTCTTGGATACTTTACTGAACGATCAGCAAGTTGTAAAGAAACTGTGGTCGGTTTCAACTCTCCCAAACCTAGATGCAAGTAAACCGTGTATGCCATAAGATTGATACTTGCACCCAAGTCTAGCATACCCTTCTCAATCTTCTTGTCCCCAATGGTAATAGGTATGGAGAAGCTGCCAGGATCTTTAAGTTTGGGTGGAAGCTTTCTTTGAAGCACGGCAGAGACATTCTCGGAGACTAAAA
Organism: Prinsepia uniflora; assembly: GCA_032719365.1. Taxonomy (NCBI): domain Eukaryota; kingdom Viridiplantae; phylum Streptophyta; class Magnoliopsida; order Rosales; family Rosaceae; genus Prinsepia; species Prinsepia uniflora. The sequence goes on along the minus strand of CM064869.1, from coordinate 41,769,000 downwards.
CCTTCTCATGTGGTTCATATTTCCTCTTGTACTTGTTCAATTCTTTAAAGAACTTGCCATAGGCTGGAACATCATCAATTAAATCAAGTAAAGGCAGATTAATATTAACTTTACTGAGAATGTCATAAAGTTCTTTGAAGGCCTTATCCTTGTTGCATTGAGCAAGTCTTCTTGGAAAAGGAATGGGTGGCACGTAGGGCTCGGGAGCCTTGTGCAAAACAGGTTTATCTTTGTTAGTCCCAAGAGGTACATCAGTAGCTTTCTTGGGTGCTTGTTCCGCCTCTCCTTCCTCCCCACCTGCATTCACAATTTCAGAAGTATTAGGAAGATCGTAGTTAATACCATTATCAATAACCTTACCACTTCTAAGTGTTGTTATGGCTTTTGCTTGCTCCTGATTCTTTTGAAGCAACTGAGTTTGACTTGGAAGCTTCCCAAGTTCTCTCTGGTTAAGAGCAGTAGCAAGTTGTCCAACTTGGGTCTCAAGCTTTTGAATGGTGGCAGCTTGGTTTTGGAACAAAGTGGAAGTGGTTTGCATGAACTTCTGTAATGTCTCCTCCACAGGATTGCTTGGGAGAACTTGGTAGTTGTTAGGCTGCTGCTGAGCATGGCTTTGATTCTGATTTCCACCCCAAGAAAAGTTAGGGTGGTTCCTCCATCCGGGGTTGTAAGTGTTTGAGTATGGATCATTCCTTTGCCTTGAATTATAGCAATTCATCATATTGGCTTGCTCTTGATCGTAATCAGCATATGTAGCACTTTGAGAGGCATGAGTTGAGCCTAACTTTGAAAGCACAGCGTCAAGTTTCCTTTCCAAGTTGTCAACCTTGAAAGAAACGTCATTAGTTGAATGAACTTCATATGCACCACTTCTCTTCCCACTTGATTGATGCATATTAGAACCCAGCATCTCAAAGAGTTCTTGAGACTCCTCTGCACTCTTTTTCTTTAGAGCACCACCAGCTGCATTATCACACATTGATTGACATGTAGGGGTTAATCCGTCAAAGAAAATTTGCATTTGAAGGTAAAGAGGTAACCCATGGTGTGGACACTGCAGCAATAGTCCTCTAAATCTTTCCCAGCATTCACTAATTGTTTCAGTATCATCTTGTCTGAAATTGAAAATTTGAGCTCTTAGGGTTGCTGTCTTTTGGGGGGAAAAGAACTTGTCCATAAACTTCTTTACAACCTCATCCCATGTCTCCAAGGACTTAGGCTTCAAATGCATGAGCCAAGCCTTGGCCCGTTCCTTCAATGTGTAGGGAAAAATCCTACACCTCAAATCATTCTCCGAAAGTCCCTGCAAGGGCAATGAATTAACAACTATGTAAAACTCTTTAATATGAGCCAATGGATCCTCATTAGGCAAACCAAAGAATGAAGGAAACATAGAAAAATATGAAGATTTAAGTTCATAGTTCCTTGCTGCCTGCGACAGTACTACGCATGAAGGCGAATCAGGGATTATTGGTTGAGCATAGAACTCCAAAGCATGGGTTGCAGCCTCAGCCATCTTTTCTTCAATTTCTTCTTCAAACTCTTCTGACTCTCCTGAAAGAATTGAGACAGAAGACTTATCCTTGATGATTTCTTGAAATGCTCTTTTAGCAACAATTTTTGTAGTAAGATTTCCTCTTGTTTCCCTGGATTTCCTTATCGCTGCTGCAACGGAGTCTAGCAAAGGCGTACTGGACATTCAAAACCTGACACACAAAGATATGAACAACTCAAGCTGTAAACAAACTAAAACAGAAAAGAGATTATAGGGCTAAGTTGGTAACCAATTGCAAAGGACATAAATCAGTCCCCGGCAACGGCGCCAAAATTGTTGATGTTTCCTAGCTTATACACTACTATTGTAGTAATGGTAATGCACAAGTAAGGGTGTCGAACCACAGAGACTGATTAGGCTTCACAATTACCTCTAAATAACCCTATAATGACTCAATTAACTAGTGGAATTAAAAGAACTGAAAATAAAACAGAATTGTGTTTTGATTTGTGATATGTAAGGACGTTAAACTGAAATTAAAACTTTAAGTAAATGAAGATAGATAGAAAAGATTGAGAAAAGTATGGAGATGGAAGCTAGGGTCTTGACTTCACCTATGTAACCTTGATTCTATGAATACAGTGACTAAAGTACCTGATCTTCCAAACCTGCTCTAAGGATCGTTTTCACTTAAGTAAGATAGGCCATGGCATGTGGAACACTATCTAGTCCTTCTAATTGCAACCTAAGTATGGCATGTACTTTAGATTACTCCTAGAAAGCCTTTAAGTATGAGAAAAGAAATAAATATGACCAAACAGATTCAGTGGCATGGCATGTACTCACTAACCCTATTCTTTCATTCATAAATCAATTAAACTTAGGCATGGCATGTGCTCTAAATCTAACTAGGCATATGGAACCCTAATGGTGATCAAGCACTAGAATCACATATGAATCAATAATTAAAATGAATGAAACAAAGAAGAGTTTGCAGAAATCAGAATACTTCAATCATAACATAGACTGAGTTTACATGGTTACATCAAGAACCCTAGATGATAAATTAGCTACACATGTATCTAATCAACATAAAAGCATTAATTAAAGACATGGATGCAGCAAACTCTAAGTAGAAGGCAGTCTTCTTCTCCAGAACTGAAAAGGGCTTCTTCTTCACACACAAAGATGATGGATGACGAATTTGATGAAGAAATTTTGGAGCTTTTATGATGAGAGATTGAGGTACATGGGAAAGAGATGCAAAAGGATGGAAGAGGGGAGATGGTTATGGAATTCTTGAGGTTTTCTCACTGGAAGAGAAGGGGAATGAAAAAGAAGAGCAGATCTGATTTCTTTGTTCTGTGTAGAGGCTTTCCTATTTTGAGAGTGAAGAGGGCTTAAATAGGCAAGAAAGCATGAGGGCAAATAAGGAAAGACATGTAATCTGCTACTATTCACGTGAATAGTGTCAGGTGTGCATAGTGATTCCTGAATAGTGTCTGGCCTGCATTGTGATTCCTGAATAATGTCTGGCCTGCATAGTGATTCCTGAATAGTGACAGCTTTTTGTTTTCCACATTATTTTTCCTTGCTCCATAAGTAAGCTCTTTCAACTCCGAATTTCCTCCTTTTACACCGAAAACATTCTAATTCGACATAATGTCCAATCCTGCACAACTCTCACTAAAATTATCATTTTCTCCTATGTGATGAAAGATATTAGTAGTACATCAAAGATAATAATGCATGGAAAAATGCATAAAATATGACTTAACACTGAAGGAGTCAGCTTAATGGTTGAGCGATCTTATCGCGGATCAGGTGATTATGTCCACTCGAGGTGGTCGAGTGTTGTTGATTATGACGTATGACTATGATGGGATGTCCGGGTATAGACGGGGCTGGTGTTGTCCCAGTATGTGGGTGTACAAGTGTACACCGATGTGTGATCGAATTGTTTTCCACAAGGTGGTTGTGGAATAAGGTTATTGGTAATTTCGAGGACGAAATTCTTTAAGGAGGGAAGGTTGTAACGACCCGTCCCGAATATCGGGATTTAATAATATTTAATTGTGATTTACTAATCTGGGATTAGTTGTGTGATTTCGGACGAATTGTGCAAAATGACCGTTTTGCCCCTAGGCGTGGGCAAAACGTTGACTTTTTATTCGGACGGTCAAATGGACTTTGACCAATGACCGTGACGTAGTTTGGGACGTCACGAGTTCATAGACAGGTGGCACGTTCGATTCCAACGTTCGTGGTGAAAGTTATGATGTGCGGAAGTGCAGGGGCATTTTCGTAATTTGGACGATATAGGGGGAAATGTTGACTTTTTGATCGGGGGGTCCGATGGCCGAGGACCAAGGACCGTTAGGAAGGTCTCGATGCCCTGAGTTCGTAGACAGGCGGCACGCATCAATCGGAGTCCGTATGACCGAGTTACGGGTCAGGATGCGTGAGGGGCATTTTGGTAATTTCCTGCACAAGGGCAGAATGGTAATTTCACACGGGGGCACTGTTTCATCGACTGGCCGTGAAGTGGATGCTTTGTGCGATCGATCCCACGATTTGTTTATCAATTAGTTGACTTAATTGGGCCAGTTTGAGGTAGAATTGCACATGGGGTTGAGTTGGCATCGATTGCACGACATGGGCACTGGGTTTTCTATTGTTTTCGGGTCAGTGCAGGGAACATTACACAGTGGATTTTGGACACTTTTGGATGCCTTTAACGGCTGAATTGGATTAAAGGAATGGTGTGTAAGTCGTGTGGGTTCCTCTGTGATTGAGAATGGAAGGATTGAGTGAATTGGGTGTCGGATTTCTCTGAAAACCCGAAACTGGGTTCTGGGAAATTCAAATTCGAACTTCCAGTTTTAGGCCAGCCCAAGCCTAATTGATGATGGATTGAGCTTTCTGGAACTTCAACGTGTCGAACCAGATCAAATGGGGCAAGCTTTGGGGCTCCTAGGGCCGTGGACGGACGAGGTGGACGGCCGGAAAACTCAAGCTTGAGTTGTGGTGATTGAGGTAATGTCGTGTTCAATTAATCATGCTAATTGTTTCGTGTTAATCCTTATATGCTTCATATGAAGTTAATTTGACAATGGTTGAGGATTGATGGAGTTTTGGTGATTGACCCGTTTTGGGTGATCACGGGTTGATGGCTTGATTAAGGAATGGTTGATGTTGATCGATGTCACAGAACTGAAATTCATTTGTTAATGGTTTTTATAGGATCAAGAACGGATTGAATTGATGTCGAATTGGGTGTGTTTGAACCGGATCCTATCGCGGGCTTTCCAACTCGTTTACCAGACAAACGGGTGAAGAAGGAACACTGTAGCAGTCACTGTAGCAGGCGCGTGGCGTTCACGCGCAGCCACTCACGGCGGCGCGTGACGGCGCGTGGGCACAAATCTCGAGGTGAGGTCAACATGACTTTTATCCTATACAATGTAACGAACATTTTGGGATTGGTTTCGTGTCGATCGGACACCGTCTCGATATTGTTCGGGATGTCCGAAGGTTTTAAATCCAGTTTAAAAATACTTAAAAATTCGGGAAAATTCCGGGACTTTAATAGGATGTTAATGTAGAGGTTAGTGACCCTCTAATGTGATTTGAACAGGATTGGGAGTCCCGGTGATAGTGATGTGGCCCGGGAAGGCCTATGGCACGCGTATCAAGGCGCTCGGTTAAACGGTCTGTGAGTGGACATTGGTTTTATAAATTCGATGCATGCATAACTGTTTCATGATTGTTATAATTGGGATTATATGATTTATTTTGGATATCAGTGAATTTATATGTTATCACGCATTTCGAGGCGATTTACGTGTTTGCATGTGAATCGAGGTTTTATGGATTTGCACTGATTTCCATAAATGTGGTTGGATATGATTTCATGAAACGGTTACGGATTTGTTAAAATGAATCGGGCTAGGGGCCCAGTTAATTTACGAATCGGGCCAGGGGCCTAGTTAACTTATAAATTGGGCCAGGGGCCCAGTTAACTTATGAATCGGGCCAGGGGCCCAGTTGACTTATGAAATCGGGCCAGGGGCCCAGTTGATTTATATATGTGATTTCGGGTCGGGGACCCTAAAATGGAATTGAATAAACGATTTCGGATTTGAATCAGCTATTTGGACTTATGACGGTTTTATGGAAATTCGGGGCAGGGCCCTTGTGATATTTTGGAAATGAATAATAAAATGTGTTCCATAAAACCATCTCGATATGAGGATATATATATCCTGGTCTCCTCCAAGTGTCGGGGACACTGGAGAAGTCACGGTGCATTGCCTGCGAGGGCTCATTGTACGGAGCTACCAGACCGTATAGTGATCCAGGAGCAGGATTGCTGGACGTCATAGACGTCAGACATCGGGGATGTCAGAGATATGGACCCGGTGAGACCCCGGGCAGCACGCGTTGCTTAATACCGTGAGATATGACGTCTGGAACGTCAAGCGTCTAGGACGCTAGGCATCGGGGATGCCGGAGATGGAAAAATAATAAATGAATATTACTGGATTGATGAAATGACTCTTGGATTGACTTTTGGAATTTGAAACTATGCTTTGGTTTCTGGGCTAAGGCCCTAATGGTTATTTCTAAATAAATATGGGATTATTGGTTTTTGGTGCATGCATATGATTTTACTGAGGGGCATAAATGTCTTATAAATGTTTTTATCAGACTTGTTTATTTTCGTCCACTCACAGCTTTTGTTTTTAATGCCCTTCAGGTTGATTCCGGATACGACTGCAGCAGAGACTTGAGCATCGCACACCTCCTCCATCGATCCTTACGCACTCTGGAAGCCCGTTTGGGCAATGGCAATCGGTTATCCCTTGTCTGACGCCTCTTGTCAGACGGGAGCATGATACATTCCATGGTAATCCCGGGGGGATTGGGATGGGTCGTGTCAAGTGGTATCAGAGCAGGTTTTGCTCTTTTGTGCGCGAAGGACGAGGGTGTGATGTCTCGTTGGGCTGCAGTTCCGTTGTCAACCTGATAGATAGTTTTGGGTTTGAATGGTGGATTGGGTTTGTTTGGCCGATACGCCGTGCATTGATGCGATTCAACCCAAGTGGGGTTGTATACGATTAACTGGTAATGTGGGACCGTCGGTTCGGTCATGTGATGATGGATTGCTGTGCTGCTGGGCACAGCTGGGTTCAGGGAACCCCATTTGAATAATGTATTGGAAATGCGAAACTCAGTTGAGTATTGGTCTAAGTGTGGACCCTGGTAGTGTTGGCTAGTGTACGGGGTGTTGGTGCATCGGAGTTAGCCGATGATCTTCGTGGTGGAACCCACGATGGAACCGACGTTGAGTTGAAGATTGGATTGGATTGGACGTCTATACGATGTCAGGACCGCGGGGTCGGTCAAGTTGTGGATTTTACTGCAGACGGCAGTTGGGTTCGGTGGAACCCTAGGGTGTGATTTTGGAACCCTAATTTATAATTGATGGACCGTAAGGTGAACTTTAAAGGAGAACTTGTGCTGCGGCGAGCGGCTGAGGTCTTGGATGACCATGTGGATGACTCTAGTGAGTCTTATGGGTTTCGATCCACGGATGCGGTTACGAGATATGATGTGGAATCCCGTGTCGGATCGAATATTAGTGTGAGGTGTGGTTACGGATCTTGACAATGATGACTGTTGGTGGACAGTTGTGTCGAGATAACTGGCGATCGAGGATATTTAGTGTGGTTTTGACACTTGGGGATCAGGGGATGTTCAAGGAACGTTCATTATCCTGATGTGTGGATGGTCAAATTGGAGGTACCCATAGTCGTGGGGTACGAGTGGTGTTACGGGATCGTCGTTCGGAATGAACGGAGATCCAGGGTAACAACTTTGCACACAGTGTGCTAGCATGGATGTTCGTGTGCTAGTGTGGATGTTCGTGTGCTATGTATGGATGTTGGTATGGTGATACCTTTATGCCAATACTAGTATGGATGCCTGTGTGCTGATACTAGTGTTGATGATGGTGCGTTGGTGCTGGTACTAGCGCTGGTGCTGGTGACAGTAATTGTGATGACGATGAGCCACCAGTTGGGGTGTGACTCTGTCATGATGAACAGATGATTAGTATCTGCGACTCAGTGGTGGTTGAGTCTTGGACTGGATGGGATCCAATGGAGGTCGTGATGTGTTGGGATAAGTCCCAACAGATTTATGATGACAAGTGATGAATGGATCAAAAGGTATGATTGAAAATTTGGGGAATCTTGGGATGCTGTTCCCTATGTCATGTGTAATGGTGGATTTGGGGACTTGTTGTCAACTCCGAGATTGGTATGATGGTATACTTCTTATATCCCCAGAGGGTACAAGGAAATTATTGAAATTGGAAAAGTCGGGGAAACCATTCGTGGTATTGATGTGTGATTTTGTGGTTGCGAATCACTTGGAACCTGAGGATTGAACCTGTCATTGGATTCGTATCGACGAGACCTACGTTGAAACGCCCCGGACATTCTGAAAATGTAATATTGTAAAATATTGAATAAAATGACGTTTTTGTCCCTGCGATTCGGGTGGTCAATTTGTTGACTTTTTGATTGGGAGGTCGAACGGACGTTGAACGATGACCGTGACGTAGTTCGGGATGTCACGAGTTCATAGACAGGTGGCACGTCCGATTCGGACGCTCGAGGAGGAAGTTATGACATGCGGAAGTCCAGGGGCATTATCGTAAATTGGACGTTATAAGGGAAAAAGTTGACTTTTTGTTTGAAAATTGGTTTTCAGATGATTCGAAGACTGTTAGGTTCGTCTCGAGGTCCCAAGTACAACGACAGGCGGCACGCGTGAAACGGACATCGGATGACCGAGTTACGGGTCACGGAAGTTGGAGGGCATTTTGGTAATTTTTTCCCTGCGGGCATTTTGGTCTTTTTACACGGGGTACTGTTCACCACCGTGGAAAACAGAATGCACGGCCGTGGTGTCTTGTGCATGTTTTGATTATAATTGTGAGGTGATTTCGGAAATTGCATGTTTTGGAAATTGCATGTGAATTCGGACATAAGTCCTATTATGACGAGATATGATCTCGGAATGATGTTGGAAAACGGTTTATGATCAATCCTGGTTTATGGTGTTTTAAAAAAACGGTTTTGGGTTTAAAGACCCGGTTGATTGTTGGATCTGGTTTTGGGTTTAAAGACCCGGTTTATTGATGACGGGGGCGGGCCCGAAAATTGGGTTTAAAGACCCGGATTGAGTTTAAAGACTCGTGAGTTTAAAGACTCGGTTATTGTGATACCCCCGAGGCCTATTGATCATGTTTTGAGTTTAAAGACTTGTTGATATCCCGGGAAGGTCTGATATTGAGTTTAAAGACTCGGATGGATCCAACGGCTTAATTGTGATTATTGACTTACTTTTTACTTGATTTGTGCAATTGATGTTTCAAAATGACGGTTTCTGGATTCTGGTAATATTTAATTGTATTACATGAGTTATGACGGTTTTCTGTAACGTTTTACACATGTTTCGGAAAAGAGTTTTCGAATGATTAAATACGCGGTTTTCTTTTCGAATATTTGGTTATACATGCGTGTTGTAAAACTGGAGGGTGAACCCCGATTTCTTTAAAATGTTTTCTGTAAACCTTTGTTTCGGTCCACTCACACTTTGTTATTTTAACTACCCTCCAGGTCGTGGTACAAGTTCGGGGGCTAGCGCCGAGGCAGAGGCAGAGGCATAAAGTTTTCCGTTGCGGAGTAGTTAGTTCACAGAGTAGGATTTGTTCTTTAACCTGTTTTGTAATATTATGCTCTGTGAGACTGTGGACCTGACGTCCAGTCGGATGTATTTGTTTAATCTCCCTGGTCTGACAATGGGTGTGATGTAATATTATTTAGTTTTCCGGTCTTTTGGATTCGATTGCCAGACGGGAGCAGGATGCTTCCCGATTATCGAGGCGATAATCGGGGTGGGTCCTGTCATACGTAACGGTCCTTGCCCCTCGTCCATTGGATCTTCCGGTCAAAAAGTCAACATGTGGCCCCTAACATGCCAAATTACCAAAATGCCCCTCGTCTTCCGAACATCATAACTTCCTCCTCGAATGTCGGAATCGAACGTGCCACCTTTCTATGAACTCGTGACGTCCCGAACTACGTCACGGTCATCGGTCAAAGTTCGTTTGACCGCCCGATCAAAAAGTCAACATTTTGCCCACGACCTGGGGCAAAACGATCATTTTGCACATTTTGTCCGATTTCGCCCTACTAACCACCGATCAACCTCACTAATCAATATTAGTCACTAATCTAATCCCAGAATTCGGGACGGGTCGTTACAACCTTCCCTCCTTAATTAATTTCGTCCTCGAAATTCCAACCGATCTAATCTCAAACGTTCTTCCCTCCATAATTAGTTTTGCTCTCGAAACTCGACCACCCTGATTCCACAAACACCCCGTGGAATGTGGAATCTTCCTCGCAACACGTGTACACCCGTACACCAACTAATCAGACAAAACTTGTCTGCACCCAAACGTACCACTAGTACTCATAACGCAACGACTACATTCGACCCCGTCGAATGACTGAAACCACTCATTTCGAATTGACACCACTTGTCAAACCGACCATTTCGTTGACGCAACAACTCTACGGTTCCTTTCCCACTCACCAATCTATCCTTGTATTTACTCCCACTAGGAGTCAACAGACCCCACTCAACAATCTATGTTGACGCATCCTGACAATCTATCACCACACAGTTGTTGTCAGTCGAAAACTGACACTAGACTCATTCGTGGCTACACAAGCCACCAACTTACTTGACTTAAATATACGCTTACCGACATTTCACCCGACTCGTGTGTAATTAGGCTCATCGGAAATACCATGACCCATTGCATAGTAATGTCCGGCCCACGACTAATCCAGTGGTATCGGAACCAATCCGACTACCAACACGCTCACCGACACACCTCGGGTATAACCCGTATACCGTCACCAGGCACTACAAGCCTGCAAGGTATTGTACCTCGAACTATGTACAAGGTACACACATCTATCTAATGACCAGACTACAACCACCGAGGTCATAGCCAAACACGTTCCAATAAGGGAGTACATTTGCACAATCCAGCATGAGACAAAACGAAACTCCACCCATCATTTAGTTCCAATTCCAAATCCGAATCCGCAATTTCGTAAGAAATCCCGAATCCAAACCCAGACATCATATTTTAATTCATTTCCAAATCCAAATCCGAAACCATTATTCCGTAAGCTAGCATTTGGAATAATCATTCCGTACCCAAATCCAGAAATCCATTTTCAAGTTCCAAAATCGAATCCTGAATCGTCTCCCAGAAATTCGATTCCAAAACCCGGAATCTCGTTCACGTCTACCAAGACACATCAAAACCGAACCTATCGGTTACCAATTCAATACATTCGATTGACTTCATAGGGAAGCCAATCCAACCTCCACACGTCTAAGGTTGACAAAATCCGACCAGTCGGAAACCTACTCAATCGAGTAAGATACCATACGGGCTCCACTTCGAAAAGAAGTTCAACCCCGTCATTTACGACTCACACACCCAAGTTCGTATCGATCATTGTCATTCCACCTAGGAAAAACCAAGGATGATCCAAAATGATGACGTCAATACTCATCCTACGTGGATGCAAACAAAACTCACTGCTCTCCCCACGCCAAGTAACACAACATCGTCTGCCACCAAGCAGAAGATGAGAAATCCCGTTTACCTAATTTTGAATACGCAACTCACCTTGATGACCCCACAACACACATGGGCTCACCAACCAATACACGCTCAACGTACTGGTAACTACAGTCAATGTCTGCCAGGTCAGAAAATAATAAGTCAATCCCAATGACTTCGGAATACTTATCACCAAAAACGAGCACCACTCTCGTTCCCCAATCATAACTCTCCTCGAATTTAAGGTTCCAACCATGTTGGAAACAGACATGCTCCCAACGAGATGTCAAGTCTAACCACTAGACTTCCTACCTCCTCAATTCACTTGGACAACCACGTGTCCACAATCAATCCGTTATTATTTCATTCGCACATCCCAACCTTTACAGGTTCAACACTCGGTTTTCCAAGTTATCAATTACAAAATTCCACATCTATAATAAAAACATAAAATCACACCAATTTTGGAGTTGCCAACAACTCCCCAAATCCACTAATTCTCATGACGTAGGGGACGTCATCCCAAAATTCCTTAAGTCTCAATTATACCATTTAATCCACTCCTAACTGGTTATCTCACCACTATTGGGACTTATCCCAACACATCACAATCTTAACTGGATCCCATCCAGTCCATCACTCAACCACTACGGAATCTCAAAGACCGAACATATGTCCATCATGACGGAGTCATGCCCCAACTCATGGTTCGTCGTCATCACAATCACCGACACTACCAGCACCGACACTATCAGCACACAGGCATCCATACTAGTATCAACACAAAAGTACCAACACACAAACATCCATACTTGCACACCGTGTGCAAATATGACAACCCTGGATCTCCGTTCATACCGAACGATGATCCCGTACCTCACAACTATGGGTATCACCATTCTGACAACCCACATCAGGATAATGAACGTTCCCTGAACGTCCCCTGATTCCCAAGTATTGTAACCACACTAATTACCCTCAATAGCCAGTCATCTCCATATGACTTCCGACTAACTGTCATTGCTATCGAGATCCGCATCCACACATCACACTAACACCCGATCTAACAAGGGATCACATAATTTATCTCAGAACCGTATCCGTAGATCGGATCCCATAGTTCTGACTAGACTCACTAGAGTCATCCACATGGTCGTCCATGACCTCAGCCGCTCGTCGCAGTACAAGTTCTCATCCACTAGTCACAAAAGGTTTACCTTTTTAATCTATCATATACTAGGATTCAACAATTACACCCTATGGTTCCACCGAACCGAACAGCTTTCCGTAATATAAAACTCACAACCTGACTGACCCCGCGGTCCTGACATCGTATAGACGTCAAATCCAATCCTACCATCAACTCAATGTGGTTTCCACCACTAGGTCATCGTCCAACTCCGATGAACCAACATCCCTTACGCTAGTAACTACCACTGGGGTTCACATTTTAGACCATTACTCACATGAGGTTCCTCGAACCTAGCTGCACCTAGCAGCACAATAATCAAATATTACATGACCGAACCGACGGTCCCACATTACCAGTTCATCACAATCAACCCCACTTGGGTCGAATCACATTAACACACGACGTATCGGGCTAAACACACTCTATCCGCGATTAAATCCCAAAACTATCTATCAGGTTGATAACGAATTGCAGCCCAATGAGACATCACACCCTCGACCTGCGCGCACAAAAGAACAACCCTGCTCTGATACCAAGTTGACAGGACCCATCCCAACCCTGCTCGGTTCGTTAATTCGTTTCCTTGACCATAACATCGTCGTCGAATCTCCGATTTCGGCATGCCGCCTGTCATTGGATTCTTATCGACGAGACCTACGTAATGGTCCTTGGCCCTCGTCCATTGGACCTCCCGGTCAAAAAGTCAACATTTGGCCCCTAACATGCCAAATTACCAAAATGCCCCTCGACTTCCGAACATCATAACTTCCTCCTCGCCCTACTAACCACCGATCAACCTCACTAATCAAGATTAGTCACTAATCTAATCCCAGAATTCGGGACGGGTCGTTACATGGCATCTTCTCGGAAGTACCGCGGATGGGTTATACGTATGAGTACGTATGAGGTTACAAAAAGTGATTTGGGTTAGAGGCCCCATATTTGATATTTTGGAAATGGTTTGGGGCGGAGACCCCGTATTCGAGGTTTTAGTATTTCACTGAGAACAGTTTTGGGTTGAGACCCACGTTTACTGGATTTGGGCAGAGTCCCACTTGTGTTTGATTTCGGCTGAGTTCCCATGTATTGATTTACCGGTTTTTGTGATTTCGGGTCGGGGACCCATAAATGGATTTAATCGTTCATGACGGTTTATGGGGATCTGCGTGAACTCTTGAAAGGTTTTTATGGTTCTTGACGGCTTATGGGGACCGGGCATGAACCCTTGAAAGGTTTGAGAATGTTTTCAAATGGTTTTATGAACGTTTTGATAAATGGTTTTCGAATTCGTGCATATGCTTTTAGTGAAGGGTATAAATATCTTTTGTGAAGTGTTTTTATTGAAATGTTTGTTTTGTCCACTCACAGTTTTCGTGGTTTTAGTGCCCTTCAGGTTGATCGCGGATGTGGGCTGTAGCAGAGATCGAGACATCACACTGCTCCTCCTCCGATCCTGGCGTACTCTGGAAGCCCCGATGAGGGCTAGAGATGGAATTATCCCTGGTCTGACACTTCGTGTCAGAAGGGAGTAGGCACGTCCCGCGTTAATCCGGGGGGATTTGGGACGGGTCCTGAAATATATACATTTTCAAATACTTTCTTTCTCAAAACATATTTCAATCCGGGTCTCAGACCCGATTCATCTCAACAAGTCAACTCGGTCTCATACCCAAATCTCAACAGAATTTCTCGAATCCGATTCAAATCCACTTTCACAGGCCTCAGCCTAAATCCACAGTTCAATAGGATCTCATGCCCGAATTCTCATTTCATAAACCGTACTGGGACTTAAGCCCGATTTCACAATCCAACGGGGCCTCAAGCCCGATTTCACAATCAACTGGGCCGCATGCCCGATACCACAAAAACGGGGCCTCGAGCCCGATTTCAAAAATCAATTGGGCTTCTAGCCTGATTTCACAATTAACGGGGCCTTAAGCCCGATACCACAGTCAAAGGGGCCTCAAACCCGATATTACAACCAACTGGGCCTCAAACCCGGATTCGTAAACCAACAGGGCCCTTGACCCGATTGTATAACTCAAATGGACCTTCGGCCCGATTTCTCGTCAAATCAAATGGACTTTAAGTCCATGGGTCGAACACCCCGAACTATATCGAGACGATGTTCGATCCTAAACCCCTCATAAAGCCCCGTAATTTTCCGGAAGTTTTAACTATTTTTAAACCCGATCCTAAACCTTCGAACACCTCGAACTATATCGAGACGATGTTCGATCGACTAAAAACCAGTTCCAAAATATTCGTTACATTGAATAGATGAAATTACATGTTGGACACTTTCCCAGATTGTGCCCCACGTGCCCCCACGTGCCTCCCAAAGGGACTGCGCATGAAGCCCACGCACGATGAACTGTTCATCTTCAACCTTTACAAGACCGGTCTGAACCGGTCCAATGTAAAACCGGTCCGGCCGGGCAAAGACGCTATTCAATTCCTATCTCTTTGTTTATTCAATTCCTATGAATCTATGTCCTCAAGCCTTTGAAAATTAAGCAAAGACGCTACCTATGGATTGAAGAGTGCACGGCCAAACGTTCCTCCTCCCTGTCCGCGTGTTTCCGGCCACCTCCAGCCATGCCCTCGATCCCAAACGACTCCTATGATCTCCATAACCACATTCCTATCATTAGAATCGATCAAAAACACCTAAAACCGCATATTCAATTTTTAAACCCAAACTTACTCTGTTTCGGTTTCCCGGCCACCGTCCACGACGGCCCATCCTGCCACCCTCTTCATTGTCTTAGTCTCCTCTCTCTGTTTCCTTCCAGTGCCACCAGTATTGGATTAGGTTTAGGGGAGTGGTGAGTGTGGGTTTGTACAAAAGATGGGTTTCGGGTTGGTTTTTTGGACGAATAAGCAAAGGGGTAATATGCATGAATCAATTTGGGTGGGCAATGGATGGATGACTAGAGTCATTGATCCATTGGGCCTGCCCCAAAATATCTGGGCCCACTTAAGACAAAAGTCAAGCCGTCTCGTAAAACGTGCAATAGTTCGTCGAAACTTCCGTGAACCGTAACTTCTCCATCGAACGTCCGATTTTGACGTGCTGCCTGTCTACGGATTCGTACTGTCCCGATCTATATAACGGTCCTCGGCCCTCATCCATCAGACCTCCTGGGTCAAAAGTCAACTTTTCGCCCTTGTTCAGGGTCAAAATCTTTAATTCGCCATGAACGCCCGTTAATTCTCGTCTAATCCTCGATTTGCCTCGCTAATTCGTCATTAAGTCTTAATTAATCCCAATAATTCGGGACGGGTCGTTACAACCTAGGTGTTCGGTTCTTACACCCTCTTTGAACCCTTAGCTGTCGTCTCCTTCCGCATCGATCCACATGAGGAAAGTTGAAGATGATGACATCAAAGTTCATCCTATGTCGTCCTCCAGTACCCAACACCATCTGCTAAAGATCAGAAAACGAGAAGTCTCCTTCATCTACTTCGAGATCGAGAGTAGTTGCAACCATGTTGGAAGCATATCTAACTTTTTCAATTACCGAGCTAGAAGTCCTCCTTCTCCGACTAAGAGTATTCTATGACAATTAATGTAATGCTTAATCCTTTTCTTCAGGACTAAACACTTCCAATGATTCTCTTTGGCTTCTTCCATCGTTGTTCATGTCGGTAACCTAATTCGCACATCCCAATCCTTATGCGATCCAATTCCAGCACCTAACACTTGTGGCGTTCGTCCACAAAGACCAAGGATGCCTATCACCCCTCCAGGTAAAGCACATACCTCGCCAATCCAGGTATAGGTCATGCCTCGCCGAACATTATCCACATGTCCGCAAATCATCCAACTCGCCTATCCGTTTACGCTCGTTTATGCACATCCAAAAGGATGTCAATTCATCCGAATTCGATGTACCACACGATCGTAGAGTCACAACAGGCCCCTGCTGTTATCTGTAGTCAACTCTCTGTGTACTACCAAATCCGACCCTCCGGTCACTAATCCCCACGACAGTACTCGCGTTGTCCATTCTTTCCGACTAACGACAACTTTCAAAAACTACTGTAGTGACCCATTCTATTTCTCACTATCAGATTTCTCCTCAAACAAAAGTACACAAACTCAGGAGGTATGGTGACCCACAGTAAACCAAACCAACTCCAACACTATTCCGAAGAATCTACACTAGCAGACGAATCCTTCTAGTCGTGTAGTGGTAGAACCTGACCATGAGCACATCTAGACTGAGCTACCCTCAGCTCGTGGCTCGTCGTCTCTTCTTATTATCAACATCGCATCACCGCACACGGAGTGCAAATCAACCAATCCTAAAACCTTGCTCGTACTGAACAATAGTCACTTATCTCTACTCGGGTAGGAAGGCTCCGCCACCCTCATACTCCACAACTTTGGTGAGACAGTTCCGAAAATCCATATCGGAAATGAACGTTCCCCAAACGTTCCCCGATTTTCAACAACCACCAACAAATCCAGCCTCGATGGTGGTTCCTACCGCGAGCCCGTGCGGACACAACCCAAACACAACACCACCGAGACTCCTAACCTAAGCGGTCAACTCACCTCCGCCATCAACTGCTCCACAAAACGTCCACTGATTGGTCCACATTGGAATCCGATCCACAAGTACCACTCTCCTGGTCACTCGTCCAATCAATCGCTAACTAGAGTTATCGTAACTTGGCTGCTCGCTGCGGAGAGCGTGTATATCTCGAGTGATTCCTCGTGCTCGACTCTGAAGATTCGCCAAAGTTCGATACTGATGTCCCAACAACCAGTAACCACAAGTACTCGGTCATACCCCGTACCTAACACTGCACAACTGCTACAGGTCGCAAGTGTATCCTACCACGTCACACAACTACTCTGGGGCACTCCCTGCCAGTCAACATCCCTCCGAGATTCGACACCTCTACATGTGGCATCTCATGCCAGATAGGATCGACGTTCCTATTCCAACTAGTCACAACTAAGGTCCTTGCGCGTCCGACTGCTCCAAGCAGCACAATCTCTGATCCTTTCAGTTCTATCGAGGACGATTCCAATGTCCGACCTCCATGGATTCCACGATGCTCCGTTCGATATCCATCATGGCTACTAAACGGTCCCAACTCTCGGGTCATCATATGGTATCTATGGGTCCACTGGGTCCTATCTCCAGGAACTATGCTGCTCTAAACCATTGGGTTCGCACAAAAATTGATTTTACTCGGGATCTACTTCCTTGAAACACACGGAATCCAATGCCAATGGAATCCTTAAACCATTGCACCTCATGTGAAATGTAATCTAACTAGGGTTTAGGGATCGATTCCACTGACTCCACCTATTCTTACCCTAACTATCAGGTTGATGACGGGCTGTTACGACTGCAGAGACATCACATCCACTGACTCCACCTATTCTTACCCTAACTATTCTTACCCTCTGACGGGCTGTTACCACCAACTTGACAGTACACGTCCCAAATCCCCCCGGGATTAACGAGGGACGCACCTGCTCCCGTCTGACAAGAAGTGTCAGACCAGGGATAATTCCATCCTTTGCCCAACGGGGACTATTAGAGAACGCCAAGATCATGAGGAGGAATGTGATGTCTCGTCTCTGCTATAGCCCGCATCCACGATTAACTTCAAGGGCATTCAAAAACCACGAAAAGCTGTGAGTGGACAAAACAAATAATTTATAAAAATATTTTCATAAAAAGACCTTTATGCCCTTCACTAAAAAGCATGCATGCATTCAAAAACCATTTCTCAACATAGAACACGGGGCCTTGCCCCAAAATCCAAATCAAGTGGGAAGTCGTCCCAAAACCAACACAGGTGGGCCTCAGCCCAAAACCATCTCTGTGAAATCTCGTACACATATATACATATATAACCCATCCTAGACATCCTCTTATGTCAACTCCGGGCACACAGCCCCTAGGGAACTAATCCCCGATATATGTCACGATTTCTATATATATAAGTATGTATACTAGTTGGGATATCACTCCGAGTCTACCCCCAGGAATTTTCCATCTAGGAGGATTTGTCTCCGGATCTAGTCCGAGCATCTATCCGGATCTTGTCTGGGACCACATCATAACTCCCACTCCTGAATTGAGCTCCCTATGGGGATCACTCATTCCAAGTAGTGGATCGTGACTCTCCAGGTCGACGTCTGGAGGAGACCAATCAACTCATAAAGAAGGGTATATACATACTAATATAAAACTACACTCGGGACTCATGCCCGATAACACAAGTCAACTGGGCATCCAGCCCAAACTTATGACTCAACGGGACCTCTAGCCCGATTTCACAATTTAACTGGGCATCGAGCTCGAACTCACAATCAACTGGGCATCGAGCCCGATATCTCAGGTTCAGTCACGATTCTGATCGTAGTGATGCGTACATCCAACAGTCTAGCACCGCTCCCAATCCTGGTATGTCGCCGTGAACATATCAGTGCCGCGACCACCTCTAAATCACGGTGTGCATATCACCAATCACTCTCCTATACCGTCAGTACTCCGAAGTCGAGCCTCCAGTGGCTGCTCAACAACGGAACGTGCATCGTGACCTCTCCGGAGGGAACACATCCCCAGTCCGGAGGCGAGCGTCACGTCGTCCATCGCCATGCACACAACACCCGTCGCAACCACGACCCAGACTCGTAGGTCATTAATCGGGCCACATACCAGAGACAAAACCAAAACCAAATGGGTCTCATGCCCGGTTTTACCTTTTCAAAATCATTTCATTAAAACTGAAAGCTGCGTGTATAAAACCGTAAACCCCAAAATACGAGTAAACACGTAAACACACACAAATGCACTCATGGAATCACAAACCATGTATTAAAATACTTTTGAAACATTTATACATGCATCGATTCATAAAAGAAAGTCCACTCACAGACCATCTGAGCTGCAGCCTCGATACGCGCGTCGTACGCCCTCCCTGGTCAAACACCATCTCCGGGGTTCCCAAACCTATCCAAACCACTTTAGAGGGTTACTAACTACTTAATTAGCCCCTCATAAATGCCCCCTAATTTTCTGGGATTTTAACTATTTTTAAAAGAGATCCTAAACCTTCGTACAACATGAACTATATCGAGACGATGTCCGATCGACTCGAAACCAGTTCTAAAATGTTCATTACATCGAATAGATACTTGTTTAAAAGAGGATCTGGATGTGGGCTTCACGCGCCTGCACAGGGTCTTCTTGAACCTCCAGCCGATCGGGTCCGACCAGCCAGTCCGGTTCTCCTCTGTAATCCGGACCAACAAGACCGACTTGAACGGTCCAGCCCCATAACTCGGTCAATTTTCATCCTTTTTCCTCCAATCCAATTCCTTTCTTCCTAATTCAATCCTAGAAACCTAAATATGAAATTAAAATCACCAAAAATGTAACGACCCGTGCCGAATTCCAGGATTAGATTGGTAACTAATCCTGATTAGTGAGGTTAATCGGTGATTAGTTGACCGTTTTGCCCCTAGCCGTGGGTAAAACGTTGACTTTTCGCTCGGGGGTCAAATGGACTTTAACCGATGACCGTGATGTAGTTTGGGACGTCACGAGTTCATAGACAGGTGGCACGTTCGATTCCGACATTCGAGGAAAAAGATATGACGTTCGGAAGTTTAAGGAAATTTTGTTAATTTTGAGTAAAAGGGGCAAAATGGTGACTTTTTGACCGAGAGGTCCGATGGCCGAGGGCTGAGGACCATTACGTAGATCGGGATGTTACGAATCCATAGACGGGCGACACGCTGAAATCGGACTTCGAACGGGAAAGTTATAGGTCACTGAAGTCAGATTTCACTATGCGCGCATTACGAGGCGAGGTCACTTGGTTTATTCTTATTGGGTCAGATATTTTAAGTTGGACCTATGGATGAGTGACAAGTGTCACTCATCCCATTGGCCAATAACCCTAAAATGTGGACCTATGTCTTGATTGGTGAGATTGAATTATAATAATAATATTTTAATTATTTTATAATTTCCATCCCACTGAGTCTGTTTGGTCATATTTATTTCTTTTCTCATATTTAAAGGCTTTCTAGGAGTAATCTAAAGTTCATGCCATACTTAGGTTGCAATTAGAAGGACTAGATAGTGTTCCACATGCCATGGCCTATCTTACTGAAGTGAAAACAATCCTTAGAGCAGGTTTGGAAGATCAGAGTACTTTAGTCACTGTATTCATAGAATCAAGGTTACATAGGTGAAGTCAAGACCCTAGCTTCCATCTCCATACTTTTCTCAATCTTTGCTATCTATCTTCATTTACTTAAAGTTTTAATTTCAGTTTAACGACCTTACATATCACAAATCAAAACACAATTCTGTTTTATTTTCATTTCTTTTAATTCCACTAGTTAATTGAGTCATTATAGGGTTATTTAGAGGTAATTGTGAAGCCTAATCAGTCTCTGTGGTTCGACACCCTTACTTGTGCATTACCATTACTACAATAGTAGTGTTTAAGCTAGGAAACATCAACAATTTTGGCGCCATTGCTGGGGACTGATTTTAGTCCTTTGCAATTGGTTACCAACTTAGCCCTATAACCTGTTTTCTGTTTTTGTTTGTTTACAGCTTGAGTTAGAAGAGTCAGAAGAGTTAGAAGAAGAGGAAATCTTACTACAAAAATTGTAGCCAAAAGAGCATTTCAAGAAATCATCAAGGACGAAACTTCTGTCTCAATTCATTCAGGGGAGTCAGAAGAGTTAGAAGAAGAAATTGAAGAAAAGATTGCTGAGGCTGCAACCCATGCTTTGGAGTTCTATGCTCGACCAATAATCCCTGATTCGCCTTCATGCGTAGTACTGTCATAGGCAGCACGGAACTATGAACTTAAATCTTCATATTTTTCTCTGTTTCCTTCATTCTTTGGGTTTCCTAATGAGGATCCATTTGGCTCATATTAAAGAGTTTTCCCTCGTTGTTAATTCATTGCAATTGCAGGGACTTTCGGTGAATGATTTGAGGTGTAGGATCTTTCCATACACATTGAAGGAACGGGCCAAGGCTTTGCTCATGACTTTGAAGCCTAGGTCCTTGGAGACGTGGGATGAGGTTGTAAAGAAGTAAGTTTATGGACAAGTTCTTTTCCCCCCAAAAGACAGCAACCCTAAGAGCTAAATTTTCAATTTCAGACAAGATGATACTGAAACTTTTAGTGAATGCTGGGAAAGATTTAGAGGACTATTGCTGCAGTGTCCACACCATGGGTTACCTCTTTACCTTCAAATTCAAATTTTCTTTGACGGTTTGACCCCTACATGTCAATCAATGTGTGATAATGCAGCTGGCGGTGCTCTAAAGAAAAAAGTCCAAAGGAGTCTCAAGAACTCTTTGAGATGCTGGGTTCTAATATGCCTCTCAAAGTGCTACATATGCTGATTACGATCAAAGCCATGCTCAGCAGCAGCCTAAAAACTACCAAGTTCTCCCAAGAAATCCTGTGGAGGAGACATTACAGAAAGTCATGCAAACCACCGCCACTTTTTTCCAAAACCAAGCTGCCACCATTCAAAAGCTTGAGACCCAAGTTGGACAGCTTGCTACTGCTCTTAACCATAGAGAACTTGGGAAGCTTCCAAGTCAAACTCAGTTGCTTCAAAAGAATCAGGAGCAAGCAAAAGCCATCACAACACTTAGAAGTGGTAAGGTGATAATGGCGTTATCTACAATCTTCCTAATACGTCAGAAATTGTGAATGCAGGTGAGGAGCAAGGCGAGGTAGAACAAGCACCCAAGAAAGCTACTGATGTACCTCATAGGGCTAACAAGGGTGAACCGGTTTTACATAAGGCTCCCAAGCTGTACGTGGCACCCATTCCTTTTCCAAGAAGACTTGCTCAATTCAACAAGGATAAGGCCTTCAAAGAACTTTATGACATTCTCAGTAAAGTTAATATCAATCTGCCTTTACTTGATTTAATTGATGATGTTCCAGCCTATGGCAAGTTCTTTAAAGAATTGAACAAGTACAAGAGGAAATATGAACCACATGAGAAGGTTTTAGTCTCCGACAATGTCTCTTCCGTGCTTCAAAGAAAGCTTCCACCCAAACTTAAAGATCCTGGCAGCTTCTCCATACCTATTACTATTGGGGACAAGAAGATTGAGAAGGGTATGGTAGACTTGGGTGCAAGTATCAATCTTATGCCATACACAGTTTACATGCATCTAGGTTTGGGCGAGTTGAAACCTACCATAGTTTCCTTACAACTTGCTGATCGTTCAGTAAAGTATCCAAGAGCTGTAGTTGAAGACATTCTAGTTCAAGTTGATAAATTGATCATACCTGCTGATTTTGTAGTGCTTGACATGGAAGAATCACCAATCAAAGATCGTGAGTTACCTATTCTTCTTGGGAGGCCATTCATGGCCACAGGAAGGACAATCATAAATGTGCATGATGGAGTGCTCACAATGACAGTTCTTGGAGAAACTGTCCAATTTAGAGTGTTTGAATCTCTAACTCATCCGTATTCTTCTTTAGATTGTTTCTCTGTTGATATATTGGATTCTTTTGTGTTCACCAAATTTTCTCAAGGCCCCCCTAAAGACCCACTAGAGATTGTCTTGACCAATGTTCTGGAGGACTTCAAAGATGAATGAGAGTTGGAAGAGGAAGTTTCTGCTTTGGAGGCTTTGAAGTCATATCACAACACCTATTTAGACCCCCTTGAGCCACTTGAGCCATCCACTGATCATCTCATACCCTCAATCATTAAACCACCAAAGCTTGAGCTTAAATTACTTCCCTCACATCTTAAGTATATCTTTCTGCGTGACCAAAATTCGCTTCCAGTTATCATAGCTTCTGATCTGACCTCTTCGCAGGAAGAAAAGCTATTAAGAGTTTTGAGAGAGTTCAAATCCACCATTGGATGGTCTATAGAAGATATCAAAGGAATCAATCCCTCTATGTGCATGAAAAGGATACTTTTGGAGGAGGATAGCCAAGCCAACCGTGAACCTCAACGAAGAGTCAATCCCAACATGAAAGAAGTGGTTAGAGCTGAAGTACTTAAGGCTACTTGACACTGCGATTATCTATCCTATTTCTGACAGCAAGTGGGTTAGTCCTACTCAAGTTGTACCAAAGAAGAGTGGCATGACTGTGGTAAAAAATGATCAGGATGAACTTGTCCCAACAAGAGTCACGACTGTTCGGAGAGTGTGCATCGATTACAGGAAGTTAAATGCTATGACTAGAAAAAATCATTTTCCCCTTCCTTTTATTGATCAAATGCTTGAAAGATTAGCTGGTTACTCACACTATTGTTTTCTTGATGCATGATGTCCATTTTCTCTGACATGGTTGAGAGGTTCATCGAGGTTTTTATGGATGATTTTTCTGTGTTTGGTTCCACATTTGATATTTGTCTTGATCATCTTGCATTAGTTCTAAAACGTTGCCAAGACACCAATCTGGTTTTGAATTGGGAGAAATGCCATTTTATGGTTAAGAAGGGTATAATGTTAGGTCATGTAATTTCAAGCAAGGGAATAGAGGTAGATAAAGCAAAAATTGACTTGATCTCTAAACTACGTCCCCAAGAATCTGTTAAGGGAATTCAATGCTTTCTAGGTCATGCAGGGTTTTATAGACGTTTTATTAAGGAGTTTTCAAAAATAACTTGTCCGTTATGTAACTTTTTAGCTAAGAACACTTCTTTTGACTTTAATGACGAGTGTTTGCAGGCCTTTATAATGGCTCCAGATTGGTCTTTACCCTTTGAATTGATGTGTGATGCATCTGATTTTACTATTGGTGCAGTACTAGCCAAAGAATTGGAAAACTCTCTCCTGTTATTTATTATGCAAGCAGGACATTGAATGATGCTCAGCTAAACTATTCCACAACAGAAAAAGAGTTACTTGCTGTTGTCTTTGCTCTGGAGAAGTTCAGATCTTATCTTGTAGGATCAAAAGTTATTGTCTACTCAGACCATTCAGGTCTACGATAATTAATGACCAAAAAGGATGCCAAGCCAAGACTCATTAGATTGATCCTCTTATTACAAGAATTTGATTTGGAAATAAGAGACGAGAGTGGCAAAGAGAATGTAGTTGCTGACCACTTATCACGCTTGAAAAGTGAAGCTATTGATAGAAATGGACAGTTTCCCTTGAATGAATCATTCCCTGATGAACAACTTCTTGCCATCCAAGATGATGAACCATGGTATGCTGATTTTGTTAATTTTCTTGCTTGTGGTATTATTAGAGATGATCTAACCTTTCCGGAGAAGAAAAGGTTCTTTTCACTAGTGAAGCACTACATGTGGGATGAGCCCTACCTTTTCAAATATGGACCTGATCAGATTATTAGGAGATGTATTCCGGAGGTTGAGAAAGAAAGCATACTCAAGTTCAGTCACGAGTTTGCATGTGGAGGTCATTTTGGTGCCAGGAAGACAGCAGCCAAGGTTCTTCAATTTGGTTTCTTTTGGCCTAATTTGTTTAAAGATGCTTTTATCTTTTGTGTTAAGTGTGATAGGTGCCAAAGAGTGGGCAACATCAGCAGCAGAAATCAGATGCCTTTGCATAACATTTTGGTTGTGGAGATCTTTGACGTTTGGGGCATCGATTTCATGGGACCATTCCCACCCTCTTTTGGCTACAATTACATCCTGGTGGCAGTAGACTACGTGTCTAAATGGGTAGAAGCAATTGCTTCAAAGACCAATGATCATAGAGTGGTGATTAACTTCCTCAAGGACATCATTTTTTCAAGGTTCGGAATGCCAAGAGCTATCATCAGTGATGGTGGAACTCACTTCTACAACAAGCCATTTGAAGCCTTGATGAAGAAGTATGGAATCACACATAGAGTGAGCACACCATATCATCCCCAAACTTCTGGCCAAGTGGAGATAAGCAATAGGGAGATCAAGAATATTCTAATGAAGACTGTGAATTCGACAAGGAAAGACTGGTCCACAAAGTTACATGATGCACTTTGGGCCTATAGAACAGCTTATAAGACTCCTATTGGGATGAGCCCTTACAGAATTGTTTTTGGGAAAGTTTGCCATTTGCCAATGGAGTTGGAGCACCATGCTTTGTGGGCAATCAAGAAGCTTAACATGGAATGGAATTGTTATGCAAACTAAGACATACAATCAGCATTTAGAAGGAAGCCTTGAATAGTCTTCTGATTAGGTGTTCATTCTGACCTCTTGTGCTCATAGAATCATGATGAATAAGGTACTTGATCAAACAAATGAAGAAGAATAGTGGAGACTACCCTTGTGATGTGTTGAGCCTACTTACTTTTTTGAGAGGGATTAATTTGTTTCTACTCCAATTCTTTCTTTCTAATTCACTCTAATCTGATCTCATTATCATTTTTGGTTGATTACTAAGAATTTATCATAATTTCAGATATCACATGCCCTTCATTTGTGGAGTAGCCCTTTTGAAGTGATGCTATGCTTTGTGTGCATAACCTTCTAAAAGCCTTCTCTAAACCCTACCTTTGTGTGCTCCATTAGCCATTTTGCAGCCAAACACATGTAGCCATTTCTTTCATAACCTACATCACTCCTTCCCTTTTGTATCTCACTTTGAGGTACCTAGCTTAATTGTGACCATATCCTATAGCTTGGAATCTACCAAGGTTGTTGAAAGTGGAAATTCGATGCAAGGACAAGTATTGCCACTGTGAAATCAAAAGTTTATGGACAATCAAAAGAAGCCCAGGTCAAAAGAAGTTCGTATCAACAAAAAAGAGAACTTAAATGAAGTAAAACTTCAATGAAAAAACAAAGATGAAAAAAAAACAAATACAAAAAAAAAAGCAAAAGAAAAAGTTCAAGTATGATCTGAGAAAAGTTCATTCCATTCAACTTAAAGTGAGCAGATGCTAGGAATAACATCAAGCTGTGCAAAGTAATTTTTCAATAGCCCTTGGTGTGATTCTAACTTACTTGTTGTTCCTATCCTTTTTTCATTTTCCCTCAACCAAGCCTCATTACAACCAATATAGATTAAGACCTATGTTGATCATTTGGGCAATGACATGAATGCTGGGAGGTATGTGCTCTATCTAATTCTAAGTTTTCGATTCTCTCATGAGATCTATCCTGAAATTGTGCCATTTTTGCTTCTACTTCATATGTGAGAATATGACAGGACCCGTCCCAACTGGACCTCGATAACCGTGCCTGGTCCTGCTCCCGTCTGACAAGTCAACTGAAGTCCCGAAAGTACCCTTCAGCACCTGTCAGACCAGGGATAACTGTACTGATTTCTGCTCATGCCTCCGCCTCGAGATCAGCCCCGAACGTTGTGCCACGGCCTGGAGGGTCATAAAAAACATAGGTGTGAGTGGACAAAAATATATTCGTTAAAATACATTTATAAAAGACATCCTTTACCCTCCAGTTTTACAAACCATGCATGCATAGGGTAAAACACATGAATAACAACAAATCCGGGTTTCAAGCCCAACACGTGAAAACATTTGAATCATTTAAATCACTTTATAAAATCAGTTCACCATATAGTAAAGCATATAACTCGGGAATTACACATCCGAGGATCCTCTGGGAATTACACATCCAGAGTCGCCATCCAATGCTGGGAATTACACATCCAGCCTCACCGGGAATTACACATCCGGTCTCTCCAGGAATTACGCATCTGGAGTCCCTCCAGGAATTACACATCTGGAGTCATCAAACATCAAAACACAATCAAAATCATTAATTTAAATCAAGTATCAAAACCATATCAAAAACCATCATCACGGGGCCTCATGCCCAAATCTCATTTCTCGTCAGTCCGTAAAATCATTAAATAAGTCAATACACGCAAATTCGTAAAATCATATCCGAAAACATCACAAATCCATTAAATCAATTTCCCAACCCATAATCCAAGCCAAAACCAGTCACAAATCTCGGGCCTTCGCCCAAAACAGTCATTTCACATTTTCTCGAAAAATGTGCCCGAAGCACCGATTAAAATAAGCATTAAATCTCAAAATAATCATATCACATCATTGAAATTCAAATTATGCCATAAATCATATAAAACATTTAACTATGCATGCATATCAATGTAGAAAACAAACGTCCACTCACACACCGTCCAATCCGCTCGCTTCCTGAGCTGCACGAGTTTCCGTAATTTCCGACATTTTCCAGGAACCCTGAATCCTGTCCAAAATCATTACTCAGGGTCACTAAGGACCTAATTATCATCATGTTAATTTATCATAATTTTCCGGAATTGTAATATTAATTTAATACGTAACATAAACCTTCGGACCCTCGAAACATTATCGAGACGGCGTCCGATCGACTCGCAACCAACACAAAAAATGTTCGTTACATTAAATAGGACAAGTTTCATGTTGAACTCACCTCGGGAATCCCCCTCACGCGCCCCCACGCGCCGCCGTGAGTGGCTGCGCGTGGGTGCCATGCGCCTGCTACAGTGCCATGAACAGTTACCTCTCTCACCCATTTAACTGGTAAACGGGTCCTGCGACCCGCGAGGTGACCCAGTTCCATTCCCATGAATTCACCATCATTTCCTTCAATTCAATCATTCATTAGCATCGTTATAGACCCAATTGAAGTTCTGTACAATCAATTAGGTGTTAACTTACCTCAATCTCCTCGACTCAAACTCAATTTGCGAAGAACACCGAAGCACTGTTCATCAGCCGATCGTCCCAAAGTCTCACCTGTTTCATTCAATTGATGCATCAAGAAGCATCGTTGGATCCTTATAAACATATTCCCCTGATCAATTTCATGGTTCCATGGCTTTAATTCCACAACTCAAGCTCACAAATCCGAAGCTTTCCCCCTCTCTGTTCGAAGCCAAAACAACCTTAATTTCCTTCGTTCTTGATCCAGTTCGACTCGTGTCACTCCCAGAAGGTTAAATACAACCTCAATTTCACTCAAAAACACGCACAACATCAAATTCGATCCAAGCTTTCTTAAAGCTATTTTCGGGTTTGTTTTCGGGTTTACAGTTTGATTTCCTTCAATTATCCCTTCAATTCTACTCGTTTTTCTCTCTGATTTCCTCTTCCCATCTCAGGTACTATCTATTTGTCCCCCTTACCGATCAATTTGATCAAAACAATTTCAAAGGGGAATAGGCGGTTTTGTTTGTTCGTATTAGGCATATAGCCACTAATTCATTCTAACAATTGACAAATGTCAATTGAGAATTAATCTTTATCCCCATTTGGCTGAATCAGCACTTTAGCCCATTTAATATCAACTAATTTCTCCGCCTAGGACTTTGACGGCCCAAATTACCATTTTACCCTTGTTCTCACAAATTACCAAAATACCCCTAATCGTTCTAGACCCATAACATTTTCGTTCGGACTCCGATTGACGCATGCCGCCTGTCTACGGATTCCGCATCTCGAGACCTATCCAACGGTACTCCCGGAAAGTCCAAACATGGTCCCGATCAAAAAGTCAACTTTCGGCCCCTTTTAACCAATTTACCACATTGCCCTTAAACTTCCGAACGTCTTAACTTTCTCCTCGAATGTCGGAATTGGGCGTGCCACCTGTCTATGAACTCATGACGTCCCGAACTACGTCACAGTCATCGGTCAAAGTCCGTTTCACCACTCAAATTAAAAGTCAACTTTTCGCCTAATTCCAGGGGCAAACTAGTCATTTTTCCTCAAATTTTCCAAATTTTCCCTTTTTGAATGTCCGGGTCGTCCCAGAATACATGCTTTCATATTACATAACTTCACTCACATATGTTTGATGGAGAGACTAAACCTTAGGTTCGAGTGATTGAGTGAATCTGTGAGACTTAGAGTTGAGACGAATTCTATCTTCAGGTTTGAAAATGATACCTATGAAGCCTTGAAACTGAGAGTAAAAGGGTTCAATTGCACACTAATTAGTTGCTGGCATGGTGAATCCAAGAAGGTGAATGTTTGACTAAAGTTTCATTGGTTCACATTACTTTGTTTCCATAATGTTTTAACCCTTGTTTTCTTTTCAATAGTCTTGTGTTTGTGGGTGTCACCTCTATTAAACCCTCAGGAGATAAAACTCCTCCTACTAGGCACACCTAGGAGTTTAAATGGTTTATCATAGGAAGATCGAGTCATTATTTTAATTGTGCTTTTGTAATTTGTTTTGCTCGAGGACTAGCAAATGATAGGTTTGGGGGTCTTTGGTAGGTCATATTTTATGCATTTTGGCATGCATTATTATCATTGATGTAGTACTAATATCTTTTATCACATAGGAGAAAATGATAATTTTTGTGAGAGTGGTGCAGGATTGGACATTATATCGAATTAGAAAGATTTCAGTGTAAAAATGAAGAAATTCGGAGTTGAAAGAGCTTACTTATGAAGCATAGAAAAATAACATGGAAAACAAGAAGCTGTGACTATTCACATATATAAGCCCTCATGCTTATTTGCCCTCATGCTTTCTTACCTATATAAGCCCTCTTCACCCTGAAAATAAACCCTAGCCTCCACATAACAAAGAAATCAGATCTGCTCTTCTTTTTTCATTCTCCTTCTCTTCCATTGAGAAAGCCTCAAAAATAAAACTCATCTTTCTATTTCCCTTCCATAACCATCTCCCCTCATCCATCCTTTTCCATCTCTTTCCCATATACCTCAATCTCCCATCATAAAAGCTCCAAAGTTCCTTCATCAAATTCGTCATCCATAATCTTTGTTGTGTGAAGAAGAAGCCCTTTTCAGTTCTGGAGAAGAAGACTGCCTTCTACATAGAGTTTGCTGCATCCTTGTCTTTAATTAATGTTTTTATGTTGATTAGATACATGTGTAGCTAATTTCTCCTCTAGGGTTCTTGATGTAACCATGTAAACTCAGTTCTATGTTATGATTGAAGTATTCTGATTTTTACAAACTCTTCTTTGTTTCATTCATTTTAATTATTGATTCATATGTGATTCTGGTGCTTGATCACCATTAGGGTTCCATATGCCTAGTTAGATTTAGAGCACATGCCATGCCTAAGTGTTGATTTATCCTAGCTTATACACTACTATTGTAGTAATGGTAATGCACAAGTAAGGGTGTCGAACCACAGAGACTGATTAGGCTTCACAATTACCTCTAAATAACCCTATACTGACTCAATTAACTAGTGGAATTAAAAGAACTGAAAATAAAACAGAATTGTGTTTTGATTTGTGATATGTAAGGACGTTAAACTGAAATTAAAACTTTAAGTAAATGAAGATAGATAGAAAAGATTGAGAAAAGTATGGAGAAGGAAGCTAGGGTCTTGACTTCACCTATGTAACCTTGATTCTATGAATACAGTGACTAAAGTACCTAATCTTCCAAACCTGCTCTAAGGATCGTTTTCACTTAAGTAAGATAGGCCATGGCATGTGGAACACTATCTAGTCCTTCTAATTGCAACCTAAGTATGGCATGTACTTTAGATTACTCCTAGAAAGCCTTTAAGTATGAGAAAAGAAATAAATATGACCAAACAGATTTAGTGGCATGGCATGTACTCACTAACCCTATTCTTTCATTCATAAATCAAGTAAACTTAGGCATGGCATGTGCTCTAAATCTAACAAGGCATATGGAACCCTAATGGTGATCAAGCACTAGAATCACATATGAATCATTAATTAAAATGAATGAAACAAAGAAGAGTTTGCAGAAATCAGAATACTTCAATCATAACATAGACTGAGTTTACATGGTTACATCAAGAACCCTAGATGAGAAATTAGCTACACATGTATCTAATCAACATAAAAGCATTAATTAAAGACATGGATGCAGCAAACTCTAAGTAGAAGGCAGTCTTCTTCTCCAGAACTGAAAAGAGCTTCTTCTTCACACACAAAGATGATGGATGACGAATTTGATGAAGGAATTTTGGAGCTTTTATGATGAGAGATTGAGGTACATGGGAAAGAGATGCAAAAGGATGGAAGAGGGGAGATGGTTATGGAATTCTTGAGGTTTTCTCACTGGAAGAGAAGGGGAATGAAAAAGAAGAGCAGATCTGATTTCTTTGTTGTGTGGAGGCTCCCTTATTTTGAGAGTGAAGAGGGCTTAAATAGGCAAGAAAGCATGAGGGCAAATAAGGAAAGACATGTAATCTGCTACTAGTAATGTGAATAGTGTCAGGCGTGCATAGTGATTTCTGAATAGTGTCTGACCATGCATAGTAATTCCAGAATAGTGTCTGGCCTGCATAGTGATTCCTGAATAGTGACAGCTTTTTGTTTTCCACATTATGTTTCCTTGCTCCATAAGTAAGCTCTTTCAACTCCGAATTTCCTCCTTTTACACCGAAAACATTCTAATTCGACATAATGTCCAATCCTGCACAACTCCCACAAAAATTATCATTTTCTCCTATGTGATGAAAGATATTAGTAGTACATCAAAGATAATAATGCATGGAAAAATGCATAAAATATGACCTAACAAAGACCCCCAAACCTATCGTTTGCTAGTCCACAAGCAAAACAAATTACATAAGCACAACTAAATTAATGACTCGATCTTCCTATGATAGACCATTTAAACCCCTAGGTGTGCCTAGTAGGAGGAGTTTTGTCTCCTGAGGGTTTAACAGATGTGACACCCACAAACACCATCAAGACTATTGAAAAAACAAGGGTTAAAACATTATGGAAACAAAGTAAGGTGAACCAATGAAACCGTAGTCATACCTTCACCTTCTTGAATTCACCATGCCAGCAACTAATTAGTGTGCAAGTGAACACTTCTACTCTAAGTTTCAAGGCTTCATAGGTATCATTTTCAAACCTGAAGATAGAATTCTTCTCAACTCTAAGTCTCACAGATTCACTCAATCACTCGAACCTAAGGTTTAATCTCTCCATCAAACATATGTGAGTGAAGTTATGTAATATGAAAGCAAGTATTCTCACATATGAAGTATAAGGAAAAATGGCACAATTTCAGGATATATCTCGTGAGAGAATCGAAAACTAAGAATTAGATAGAGCACATACCTCCCAGCATTCATGTCATTGCCCAAATGATCAACATAGGTCTTAATCTATATAGGTTGTAATGACGCTTGGTTGAGGGAAAAATGAAAAAAGGATAGGAACAACAAGTAACTTAGAATCATACCACGGGCTCTTGAAAAATTCCTTTGCCCGGCATGATGTTATTCCCAGCATCTGCTCACTTTAAGTTGAATGGAAAGAACTTTTCTCAGGTCATACTTGAAGTTTTTCTTTTGCTTTTTTTTTTCTCATCTTTTTTTTTTCCTTGAAGTTTTACTTCATTTAAGTTCTCTTTTCTTTTGATATGAACTTCTTTTGACCTTAGCTACTTTTGATTTTTCATAAACTTTTGATTTAACAGTGGCCATACTTTTCCTTGCATCGAATTTCCACTTTCAGCAACCTTGGCAGATTCCAAGCTATAGGGTATGGTCACCATTAAGCTAGGTACCTCAAAGAGAGATACAAAAGGGAAGGAGTGGGGTAGGTTATGAAAGAAATGGCTACATGTGTTTGGCTACAAAATGGCTAATGGAGCACACAAAGGTCGGGTTTAGAGAAGGCTTTTAGAAGGTTATGCACACAAAGCCTAGCATCACTTCAAAAGGGCTACTCCACAAATGAAGGGCATGTGATATCTGAAATTATGATAAATTCTTAGTAATCAACCAAAAATGATAATGAGATCAGATTAGATGAATTAGAAAGAAAGAATTGGAGCAGAAACAAATTAAACCCTCTCAAGAAAGCAAGTAGGCTCAAAACATCACAAGGGTAGTCTCCACTATTCTTCTTCATTTGTTTGATCAAGTACCTTATTCACCATGATTCTAAGAGCAAAAGAGGTCAGAAAGAACACCTAATCAGAAGACTAATCAAGGATTCCTTCTAACTGACGATTGTATGCCTTAGTTTGCATAAAGATTCCATTACAATGTTTCAACAATGCTCTAACAGACTGACTCTTTAGCACCCAAAAATTTGCAATTCCTTACCCCCAAACCTAAACTAAGCATTGTCCTCAATGTATAAAATAGAATAAATGCATGCAATGCAAAGGGAGTATCAAAGCAGAGAAAGAAAAGAAGTAATTAAATTAAAAGGCTTAAAAGATAGAACCTGGTTGGGTTGCCTCCCAACAAGCGCTGTATTTAATGTCTAGGAAAGACGTGGTTCCAAATGGGCTTAATGGAATGGAAGAGTATCCACCATATTTGCAATGGGAACACCCATATCAGACATCAAGTACGGCTTTAATCTGTGGCCATTAACTTTGAAACTGTTACCATTGCTGAGATTCTTTATTTCAACTGCTCCATGAGGATACACTTTGATCACTTTGAAAGGTCCAACCCATCTAGACTTAAGTTTACCTGGAAAGAGACGTAAACGAGAATCATATAATAAAACATTTTGATCAGGGAAGAATACCTTTCTCGTAAGAGCTTTATCATGGTAAAGCTTGGTCCTCTCTTTGTAAATCTTTGCACTTTCATAAGCCTCATTCCTTAGCTCCCCAAGCTCATTGAGTTGCAGCTTTCTTGACATTCCAGCTTTTGTAAAGTCCATGTTAAGCTTCTTGATTGCCCACAAAGCATGGTGCTCCAACTCCATTGGCAAATGGCAAGCATTCCCGAAAACAATTCTGTAAGGGCTCATCCCAATAGGAGTCTTATAAGCTGTTCTATAGGCCCAAAGTGCATCATGTAACTTTGTGGACCAGTCTTTCCTTGTCGAATTCACAGTCTTCATTAGAATATTCTTGATCACCCTATTGCTTATCTCCACTTGGCCAGAAGTTTGGGGATGATATGGTGTGCTCACTCTATGTGTGATTCCATACTTCTTCATCAAGGCTTCAAATGGCTTGTTGTAGAAGTGAGTTCCACCATCACTGATGATAGCTCTTGGCATTCCGAACCTTGAAAAAATGATGTCCTTGAGGAAGTTAATCACCACTCTATGATCATTGGTCTTTGAAGCAATTGCTTCTACCCATTTAGACACGTAGTCTACTGCCACCAGGATGTAATTGTAGCCAAAAGAGGGTGGGAATGGTCCCATGAAATCGATGCCCCAAACGTCAAAGATCTCCACAACCAAAATGTTATGCAAAGGCATCTGATTTCTGCTGCTGATGTTGCCCACTCTTTGGCACCTATCACACTTAGCACAAAAATTTAAAAGCATCTTTAAAAAAAGTAGGCCAAAAGAAACCAGATTGAAGAACCTTGGCGGCTGTCTTCTTGGCACCAAAATGACCCCCACATGCGAACTCATGACTGAAATTTAGTATGCTTTCTTGCTCAACCTCAGGAACACATCTTCTAATAATCTGATCAGGTCCATATTTGAAAAGGTAGGGCTCATCCCACATGTAGTGCTTCACTTGCGAAAAGAACCTTTTCTTCTCCTGAAAGGTTAGATCATCTCTAATAATACCATAAGCAAGAAAATTAACAAAATCAGCATACCATGGTTCATCATCTTGGATGGCAAGAAGTTGTTCATCAGGGAATGATTCATCCAAGGGCAACTGTGCATTTCTGTCAATTTCTTCACTTTTCAAACGTGATAAGTGGTCAGCAACTACATTCTCTTTGCCGCTCTTGTCTCTTATTTCCAAATCAAATTCTTGTAATAAGAGGATCCATCTAATGAGTCTTGGCTGGGCATCCTTTTTGGTCATTAGGTATCGTAGAGCTGAATGGTCTGAGTAGACAATGACTTTTGATCCTACAAGATAAGATCTGAACTTCTCCAGAGCAAAGACAACAGCAAGTAACTCTTTTTCTGTTGTGGAATAGTTTAGCTGAGCATCATTCAATGTCCTGCTTGCATAATAAATAACATGGGAGAGTTTTCCAATTCTTTGGCCTAGTACTGCACCAATAGCAACATCAGATGCATCACACGTCAATTCAAAGGGTAAAGACCAATCTGGAGCCATGATAATTGGAGCAGAAGTTAGTTTCTCCTTAAGCATTTCAAAGGCCTGCAAACATTCGTCATTAAAGTCAAAAGAAGTGTCCTTAGCTAACAAGTTACATAACGGACGAGTTATTTTTGAAAAATCCTTAATAAAACGTCTATAAAAACCTGCATGACTTAGGAAGCTTTGAATTCCCTTAACAGATGCTGGGGGAGGTAGTTTAGAGATCAAGTCAATTTTTGCTTTATCTACCTCTATTCCCTTGCTTGAAATTACATGACCTAGCACTATACCCTTCTTAACCATAAAATGGCATTTCTCCCAATTCAAAATCAGATTGGTGTCTTGGCAACGGTTTAGAACTAATGCAAGATGATCAAGACATATATCAAATGAGGAACCAAACACAGAAAAATCATCCATAAAAACCTCGATGAACCTCTCAACCATGTCAGAGAAAATGGCCATCATGCATCTTTGAAATGTAGCTGGTGCGTTACACAAACCGAATGGCATCCTCCGATAAGCAAACGTGTCAAATGGGCAGGTAAAGGTCGTCTTCGCTTGGTCCTCAGGTGCAATTGGGATTTGGTTATAACCTGAATAACCATCAAGAAAACAATAGTGTGAGTAACCAGCTAATCTTTCAAGCATTTGATCAATAAAAGGAAGGGGAAAATGATCTTTTCTAGTCATAGCATTTAACTTCCTGTAATCAATGCACACCCTCCATCCTGTCATGACTCTTGTTGGGACAAGTTCATCCTGATCATTTTTTACGACAGTCATGCCACTCTTCTTTGGTACAACTTGAGTAGGACTAACCCACTTGCTGTCAGAAATAGGATAGATGATCCCAGTGTCAAGTAGCTTAAGTACTTCAGCTCTAACCACTTCTTTCATATTGGGATTGAGTCTTCGTTGAGGTTCACAGCTGGGTTGGCTATCGTCCTCCAAAAGTATCCTATGCATGCACATAGAGGGACTGATTCCTTTGATATCTGCTATAGACCATCCAATGGTGGATTTGAACTCTCTCAAAACTCTTACTAGCTTTTCTTCCTGCAAAGAGGTCAGATCAGAAGCTATGATAACTGGAAGTGAATTTTGGTCACCCAGAAAGATATACTTAAGATGAGAGGGAAGTAATTTAAGCTCAAGCTTTGGTGGTTTGATGATTGAGGGTATGAGATGATCAGTGGATGGCTCGAGTGGCTCAAGGGGGACTAAATAGGTGTGGGGATATGACTTCAAAGCCTCCAAAGCAGAAACTTCCTCTTCCAACTCCCATTCATCTTCGAAGTCATCCAGAACATTGGTCAAGACAATCTCTAGTGGGTCTTTAGGGGGGCCTTGAGAAAATTTGGTGAACGCAAAAGAATCCAATATATCAACAGAGAAACAATCTAAAGAAGAATACGGATGAGTTAAAGATTCAAACACTCTAAATTGGACAGTTTCTCCAAGAACTGTCATTGTGAGCACTCCATCATGCACATTTATGATTGTCCTTGTTGTGGCCATGAATGGCCTCCCAAGAAGAATAGGTAACTCACAATCTTTCATTGGTGATTCTTCCATGTCAAGTACTACAAAATCAGCAGGTATGATCAATTTATCAACTTGAACTAGAATGTCTTCAACTATACCTCTTGGATACTATACTGAACGATCAGCAAGTTGTAAAGAAACTGTGGTCGGTTTCAACTCTCCCAAACCTAGATGCAAGTAAACCGTGTATGGCATA
The DNA here is from genome assembly GCA_032719365.1 of Prinsepia uniflora. Lineage (NCBI taxonomy): Eukaryota > Viridiplantae > Streptophyta > Magnoliopsida > Rosales > Rosaceae > Prinsepia > Prinsepia uniflora. The sequence goes on along the minus strand of CM064869.1, from coordinate 41,731,886 downwards.
AGATTGATACTTGCACCCAAGTCTAGCAGACCCTTCTCAATCTTCTTGTCCCCAATGGTAATAGGTATGGAGAAGCTGCCAGGATCTTTAAGTTTGGGTGGAAGCTTTCTTTGAAGCACGGCAGAGACATACTCGGAGACTAAAACCTTCTCATGTGGTTCATATTTCCTCTTGTACTTGTTTAATTCTTTAAATAACTTTCCATAGGCTGGAACATCATCAATTAAATCAAGTAAAGGCAGATTAATATTAACTTTACTTAGAATGTCATAAAGTTCCTTGAAGGCCTTATCCTTGTTGCATTGAGCAAGTCTTCTTGGAAAAGGAATGGGTGGCACGTAGGGCTCGGGAGCCTTGTGTAAAACAGGTTTATCTTTGTTAGTCCTAAGAGGTACATCAGTAGCTTTCTTGGGTGCTTGTTCCGCCTCTCCTTCCTCCCCACCTGCATTCACAATTTCAGAAGTATTAGGAAGATCGTAGTTAATACCATTATCAATAACCTTACCAATTCTAAGTGTTGTTATGGTTTTGCTTGCTCCTGATTCTTTTGAAGCAACTGAGTTTGACTTGGAAGCTTCCCAAGTTCTCTCTGGTTAAGAGCAGTAGCAAGCTGTCCAACTTGGGTCTCAAGCTTTTGAATGGTGGCAGCTTGGTTTTGGAACAAAGTGGAAGTGGTTTGCATGAACTTCTGTAATGTCTCCTCCACAGAATTGCTTGGGAGAACTTGGTAGTTGTTAGGCTGCTGCTGAGCATGGCTTTGATTCTGATTTCCACCCCAAGAAAAGTTAGGGTGGTTCCTCCATCCGGGGTTGTAAGTGTTTGAGTATGGATCATTCCTTTGCCTTGAATTATAGCAATTCATCATATTGGCTTGCTCTTGATCGTAATCAGCATATGTAGCACTTTGAGAGGCATGAGATGATCCTAACTTTGAAAGCACAGCGTCAAGTTTCCTTTCCAAGTTGTCAACCTTGAAAGAAACGTCATTAGTTGAATGAACTTCATATGCACCACCACTCTTCCCTCTTGATTGATGCATATTAGAACCCAGCATCTCAAAGAGTTCTTGAGACTCCTCTGGACTCTTTTTCTTTAGAGCACCACCAGCTGCATTATCACACATTGATTGACATTTAGGGGTTAATCCGTCAAAGAAAATTTGCATTTGAAGGTAAAGAGGTAACCCATGGTGTGGACACTGCAGCAATAGTCCTCTAAATCTTTCCCAGCATTCACTAAATGTTTCAGTATCATCTTGTCTGAAATTGAAAATTTGAGCTCTTAGGGTTGCTATCTTTTGGGGGGAAAAGAACTTGTCCATAAACTTCTTTACAACCTCATCCCATGTCTCCAAGGACTTAGGCTTCAAAGTCATGAGCCAAGCCTTGGCCCGTTCCTTCAATGTGTAGGGAAAAATCCTACACCTCAAATCATTCTCCGAAAGTCCCTGCAAGGGCAATGAATTAACAACTATGTAAAACTCTTTAATATGAGCCAATGGATCCTCATTAGGCAAATCAAAGAATAAAGGAAACATAGAAAAATATGAAGATTTAAGTTCATAGTTCCTTGCTGCCAGTGACAGTACTACGCATGAAGGCGAATCAGGGATTATTGGTTGAGCATAGAACTCCAAAGCATGGGTTGCAGCCTCAGCCATCTTTTCTTCAATTTCTTCTTCAAACTCTTCTGACTCTCCTGAATGAATTGAGACAGAATTCTTATCCTTGATGATTTCTTGAAATGCTCTTTTAGCTAAAATTTTTGTAGTAAGATTTCCTCTTGTTTCCCTGGATTTCCTTATCGCTCCTGCAACGGTGTCTAGCAAAGGCGTACTGGACATTCAAAACCCGACACACAAAGATATGAATAACTCAAGCTGTAAACAAACTAAAACAGAAAACAGATTATAGGGCTAAGTTGGTAACCAATTGCAAAGGACTTAAATCAGTCCCCGGCAACGGCGCCAAAATTGTTGATGTATCCTAGCTTATACACTACTATTGTAGTAATGGTAATGCATAAGTAAGGGTGTCGAACCACAGAGACTGATTAGGCTTCACAATTACCTCTAAATAACCCTATACTGACTCAATTAACTAGTGGAATTAAAAGAAGTGAAAATAAAACAGAATTGTGTTTTGATTTCTGATATGTAAGGACGTTAAACTGAAATTAAAACTTTAAGTAAATGAAGATAGATAGAAAAGACTGAGAAAAGTATGGAGATGGAAGCTAGGGTCTTGGCTTCACCTATGTAACCTTGATTCTATGAATACAGTGACTAAAGTACCTGATCTTCCAAACCTGCTCTAAGGATCGTTTTCACTTAAGTAAGATAGGGGCATGTGGAACACTATCTAGTCCTTCTAATTGCAACCTAAGTATGGCATGTACTTTAGATTACTCCTAGAAAGCCTTTAAGTATGAGAAAAGAAATAAATATGACCAAACAGATTTAGTGGCATGGCATGTACTCACTAACCCTATTCTTTCATTCATAAATCAATTAAACTTAGGCATGGCATGTGCTCTAAATCTAACTAGGCATATGGAACCCTAATGGTGATCAAGCACTAGAATCACATATGAATCAATAATTAAAATGAATGAAACAAAGAAGAGTTTGCAGAAATCAGAATACTTCAATCATAACATAGACTGAGTTTACATGGTTACATCAAGAACCCTAGATGAGAAATTACATAAAAGAATTAATTAAAGACATGGATGCAGCAAACTCTAAGTAGAAGGCAGTCTTCTTCTCCAGAACTGAAAAGGGCTTCTTCTTCACACACAAAGATGATGGATGACGAATTTGATGAAGGAATTTTGGAGCTTTTATGATGAGAGATTGAGGTACATGGGAAAGAGATGCAAAATGATGGAAGAGGGGAGATGGTTATGGAATTCTTGAGGTTTTCTCACTAGAAGAGAAGGGGAATGAAAAAGAAGAGCTGATCTGATTTCTTTGTTGTGTGGAGGCTCCCTTATTTTGAGAGTGAAGAGGGCTTAAATAGGCAAGAAAGCATGAGGGCAAATAAGGAAAGACATGTAATCTGCTACTAGTCATGTGAATAGTGTCAGGCGTGCATAGTGATTTCTGAATAGTGTCTGGCCTGCATAGTGATTCCTGAATAGTGACAGCTTTTTGTTTTCCACATTATTTTCCTTGCTCCATAAGTAAGCTCTTTCAACTCCGAATTTCCTCATTTTACACCGAAAACATTCTAATTCGACATAATGTCCAATCCTGCACAACTCTCACAAAAATTATCATTTTCTCCTATGTGATGAGAGATATTAGTAGTACATCAAAGATAATAATGCATGGAAAAATGCATAAAATATGACCTAACCTGATGCGGTGGCCTACAAACCTGATGCGGTATGATTATGGTTCAAACTTTAGATACTTGTTTTTAGTATATAATGATGGATTCTAATGATTGGAACCTGATTATGGAGGTCATATATGTCGACTAGGACTGAACACAAGGATGGATGAGGTAAAAATCGTGGATGGACATGGTTGCAGCGCATGGTTTTATTCTTGAATCAGGAAGGTAGTATTCGGGTCCTAAATTCACTTTTTGAGTAGCTAGATCTATCATAAATATTGGGACGAAACTAAGGGTAGAAGTAGAATAGAAAATGGACCCAAAACGAAGGAGTTATGAAGTTGAACCATGAACACCGGTCCAGTTGAACACTCGGGCCTGGGGTCCTGACGATCTACCACGTCCTGCTGAAACTACTAGTGGCACCACCACCTCCTCTAGTGCCCGTTGTCCCTGACGCTGTACTCTGTCCGGGCTCCGCCGCTCCTCGGCCTACACCACCTTCTTGTGGTAACAGTGGACACTCACGTCGGAAGTGACCTCACTCACGTCGTCATTCCATGCTAACGGGCCTATCGTAACCAACTAACCACCGTTTAAGCTCACTAATCCTTCACTAATCACCGTCTTAACCCTAGTTCCTGGGACGGGTCGTTACAACCTACCCTCCTTAAAAGAATTTCGTCCCCGAAATTCCACAACTAATTCCCAACACTAGGGGTCTCCTACCTGGTGATCCGCACTAGGTCTACAACAATTTCTCCGGGGTTTCCTGTCTATCATCTCCACCTTGGGAATTTCACTCCATCCCCAACTGTCAGGACCCACCCCGGTTTCACCCCGAAACCCGAGGTAAATCCCGCTCCCGTCTGACTCCCCGACGCAAAACTCAAGTAAAACTCACTCACATACCACCCAGTCAAACGCAGGAGTAATAGTAGCATTTACAGAACATAGTACGAACATACAAATAAAACCGATAACTTCACGCACACGGAAGCCTTTAAACTCTTCTAGGATCCCTCACGTCGCTTCTATGCCTCAGACTCTGCCTCGACGTCAAGACCCCGCGCTCGCTCCACAACCTGGAGGGCAATTAAAACAGAAAATGTGAGTGGACCAGAAAGTACCAAAGTTCAAAAACCACTTTATAAGAAAACCGAGTTTAACCCTCCGTTTTGAAATCACATGCATAACCACAGTTATAAACACATTAATAAAAGAATCATTCTTAAACATCATAAGAAACAGAAACACTATAAAATATCATAAGAAACCATAGCATGAGTATCAGAAACCGTATCAAAACCATGATCACCAAATCATCATTTCCTCGATCAAACCTGCTGGATCTATCCGAGTCTTTAAACTCCCGAGTCTTTAAACTCAATCCAGGCCTTAATAATATCCGAGTCTTTAAACTCCCGAGTCTTTAAACTCAAGGCCTACGGGGGAAAATCAATATATATCCGAGTCTTTAAACTCCCGAGTCTTTAAACTCAATCCGGGTCTTTAAACCCAATCCGGCCGGTCCCCCGTCACATATATCCGGGTCTTTAAACCCAATATCCAGATCCAGCAAATCCAATCCCAAAACCATTTAAAAACCATTTACCAAATCCTCATCCAAACCCGAATCCGAAATCACTGGTCTGAAGCCCTTCCGGCATCCAGAACCGTCATTCCGAACCCAAATCCGGAGTCCACTTTCCAACTTTGCACCAAAGTCCAATGGTCAATTTCGATTTCAAAACCAAAACCTTGATTCTCAAAAGCATGTTCCAAAATCCCTTGAAATCCCGAAAACATTTCCAAATTTACCCTTTTCTCGAAAAGCGTGCCAAACCGTCTTTTTCTCGAAAAACGTGTAATAATGCAAAACCAACCAAACATATTCGATAAACATAAAATCATGATTAAAACCATAAAACCATTATAGAAAGCAGTTATGCATGTTCAAGTTTAGAGAAGGGGTCCACTCACAGTACTGAGCCCTACTCGCGTCCCGAACGTCCAGCCCGTTCCTCGGCTTCCTCGGGAAATCCCGATCCTGTCAAACACCGCCAAATTACGTCACTAATACGTCTACCAACACTCTCCTAAATGCCCTCAAAAATCCCCGGACCGAAGACTTAAAACCCCGGAACCCTACACATTCACCCTCACGGAACTACACTCAAACGACTTCCGATCAACCCGAAACCAACTCCATTGAATTCACAACAACTCCTAGACCAAAAGTCATGTTGACCGTTTCTCCCAGAACCGCCGCACGCGCCCCCACGCGCCGCCCAAAGTGGCTGCGCGTGGCCCCACGCGCCAGCTACAGTGCCACCGTCAACCTCGCGTAAACCGGGCTCGACACAGTGCCTGCTGTTTGAACCGGCGAGAGCGGTTCACCACCGTGCCTGCACCATTTTCCTCCCTTTCTTCACCATCCTCTTCGTCCAATCCTAAGCAATCCAGTTCCCTCACTCAAACACCTCAACACTGTCCCTAACCTGTCGACTCGAGCTCGAACAAAACCTGTACCAGTCCCCTGTTTCCTTCTCCGGCCACCCAGGTCTTCCCCCGTCACGGTGGCTACCCAAAACGCTTCCTAGGACTGTCCTAAACCTCACCCAACTCACCAAGACCGTCGACTCTCACCCAAAATCCACGACTTTCAAACTGAGCAAAATGGATAAAACAGAGCACATAGGGTACTCTCCGTCGTCTGGGCTCCGCCGTTCATTCCTCCGTCACGGCAGCACAACCAGCAGCTACCTAGGACTCAACTGAGTCCCCTAGACTTCACTAGACTCCTCGATTCAACCCCTAACGCTACAATTCTCAACTTGAAACGCGACGGCAAAACAGAGCACGAAGAAAAAAGTATGAAGTTTACCTGCTTCCAGGCGTCGTCGTGAGCTCAGCCGTGAGGCAATAGCTCCTCCCGTCCACCGCCAGCCTCTGGACACCTCCACGAGTCCAATTGCACCAACACACGGCCGTACCACCACCACAATCGTCCAAGTCCTCTCTGTTTTCTCTGAAAACCGACTGCCCCGTCCACCGTGTTCTTGCACGATTTCTCTCCCCCAAACATTCACCAGTTCACTCTTCCACCCTCTGATCACTCCTCACTTACCAAAACCCACTAACACTCACCATCGTCTCTCAATTTCTCTCAATTCCTCCCTCTGTTTCTGTCTGGGTCGAACAACACACACGGCACGGTTGCACCCCAAATAATTGGACCGTGCACTCACTAGAACCAACCAGACCTCCTACACGTGTCACCAATCCCTCAACTCCTCTCCCAAGTGGCTCAATCTCAACCCTCTATCTTCCCTCTCTGTGCACAAATCCCCAGACAACCAAAAGACCAAAATACCCCTCATTTTAAGTTCAATTTACGATTTTACCCTTACCGTTTTAGACCCGTAACTCACACCTCGTACGTCCGATGAATACGTGCCGCCTGTCATCGAACTCAGGACGACGAGATCTATCTAACGGTCTTAGGTCAACTTACCAAAACCCGTTCGCATAAAAAGTCAACGTTTCCCCCCTAATTTTCCAAATTACGGTTATGCCCTCAATCTTCCGAACATCACAACTTCCTCCTCGGATGTCGGAATCGGGCGTGCCACCTGCCTAAGGATGCATAACGTCCTCAACTACGTCCTGGTCACTGGTCAACTCCCATTTGACCACCCGAAATAAAAGTCAACATTTCTGCCCGACCCAGGGGCAAAATCGTCATTCTAAGTTCCCGGACCCCTCGGGACCACCTAACCCTTGATTAACCTTACTAATCACACCTTAATCACTCTACTTATCCCAATTCTCGGGACGGGTTGTTACACCAACTACCAGTTTACCACTTCTAACCCTTTCTCAGTCCCACGAAAACTTTATGGTGTACGCAAGGGAAACTCTATGAACAGAAAACGAAGGTATTTTAAAATACCTCATATAGAGGACCCAACAGAATTCATAGAGTACATCCTCTCGTACTACCACCTCACTTTCCGGAACCAAACTCGATTCCTAACCCAGAACAATCTAGTCCAAACAGGAACTCCTACCTACTGGTTCACTCCCTCGGCTGCTACTTCGACCACTTGTCGGATAAATCTACAAAGTCCTAAAGGCAAACTCTAGATTGTGGGTTCTCTCCTTCAATAATCTCATATCGATCAGTTATAGTCACTCCTTTCCTGTTTCTTCCGTCATCCTCCAACGGAACTCACCGTAAACTGTAACCTCGTCACTCCAAATCACCTAGGGTAAGGCCTAACTATAGCCTGAAATCCAACAACAAAGGAGGTACAACACAACCAAGGATAATAAAAGTACCTGTCCCCGTACCTGGTGCCGACTGAACCTCCTGCTGAGCCATCGAAAACACGCGGGCCTGGGGTCCTAACGATCTACCACGTCACCTCAAACTACTAGTGGCACCACCACCTCCTCTAGTGCCCGCTTTCCCTGACGCTGTACTCTGTCCGGGCTCCGCCGCTACTCGGCCTACACCACCTACGTGTGGTAACAGCGGACACTCACGTCGGAAGTGACCTGTTGATGTATCCTAGCTTATACACTACTATTGTAGCAATGGTAATGCACAAGTAAGGGTGTCGAACCACAAAGACTGATTAGGCTTCACAATTACCTCTAAATAACCCTATAATGACTCAATTAACTAGTGGAATTAAAAGAACTGAAAATAAAACAGAATTGTGTTTTGATTTGTGATATGTAAGGACGTTAAACTGAAATTAAAACTTTAAGTAAATGAAGATAGATAGAAAAGATTGAGAAAAGTATGGAGAAGGAAGCTAGGGTCTTGACTTCACCTATGTAACCTTGATTCTATGAATACAGTGACTAAAGTACCTGATCTTCCAAACCTGCTCTAAGGATCGTTTTCACTTAAGTAAGATAGGCCATGGCATGTGGAACACTATCTAGTCCTTCTAATTGCAACCTAATTATGGCATGTACTTTAGATTACTCCTACAAAGCCTTTAAGTATGAGAAAAGAAATAAATATGACCAAACAGATTCAGTGGCATGGCATGTACTCACTAACCCTATTCTTTTCATTCATAAATCAATCAAACTTAGGCATGGCATGTGCTCTAAATCTAACTAGGAATATGGAACCCTAATGGTGATCAAGCACTAGAATCACATATGAATCAATAATTAAAATGAATGAAACAAAGAAGAGTTTGCAGAAATCAGAATACTTCAATCATAACATAGACTGAGTTTACATGGTTTCATCAAGAACCGTAGATGAGAAATTAGCTACACATGTATCTAATCAACATAAAAGCATTAATTAAAGACATGGATGCAGCAAACTCTAAGTAGAAGGCAGTCTTCTTCTCTTGAACAGAAAAGGGCTTCTTCTTCGCACACAAAGATGATGGATAACGAATTTGATGAAGGAATTTTGGAGCTTTTATGATGAGAGATTGAGGTACATGGGAAAGAGATGCAAAAGGATGGAAGAGGGGAGATGGTTATGGAATTCTTGAGGTTTTCTCACTGGAAGAGAAGGGGAATGAAAAACAAGAGCATATCTGATTTCTTTGTTGTGTGGAGGCTCTCCTATTTTGAGAGTGAAGAGGGCTTAAATAGGCAAGAAAGCATGAGGGCAAATAAGGAAAGACATGTAATCTGCTACTAGTCACGTGAATAGTGTCAGGTGTGCATAGTGATTCCTGAATAATGTCTGGCCAGCATAGTGATTCCTGAATAGTGTCTGGTGTGCATAGTGATTCCTGAATAGTGCCAGCTTTGTGTTTTCCACATTATTTTTCCTTGCTCCATAAGTAAGCTCTTTCAACTCCGAATTTCCTCCTTTTACACCGAAAACTTTCTAATTCGACATAATGTCCAATCCTGCACAACTCTCACAAAAATTATCATTTTCTCCTATGTGACGAAAGATATTAGTAGTACATCAAAGATAATAATGCATGGAAAAATGCATAAAATATGACCTAACAAAGACACCCAAACCTATCATTTGCTAGTCCTCAAGCAAAACAAATTACATAAGCACAATTAAATTAATGACTCGATCTTCCTATGATAAACCATTTAAACCCCTAGGTGTGCCTTGTAGGAGGAGTTTTGTCTCCTGAGGGTTTAACAGATGTGACACCCACAAACACCATCAAGACTATTGAAAAAACAAGGGTTAAAACATTATGGAAACAAAGTAAGGCCAACCAATGATACCTTAGTCATACCTTCACCTTCTTGAATTCACCATGCCAGCAACTAATTAGTGTGCAAGTGAACACTTTTACTCTAAGTTTCAAGGCTTCATAGGTATCATTTTCAAACCTGAAGATAGAATTCGTCTCAACTCTAAGTCTCACAGATTCACTCAATCACTCGAACCTAATGTTTAATCTCTCCATCAAACATATGTGAGTGAAGTTATGTAATATGAAAGCAAGTATTCTCACATATGAAGTATAAGACAAAATGACACAATTTCAGGATAGATCTCATGAGAGAATCGAAAACTAAGAATTAGATAGAGCACATACCTCCCAGCATTCATGTCATTGCCCAAATGATCAACATAGGTCTTAGAATCATACCACGGTCTCTTGAAAAGTTCCTTTGCACAGCTTGATGTTATTCCCAGCAACTGCTCACTTTAAGTTGAATGGAAAGAACTTTTCTCAGATCATACTTGAACTTTTTCTTTTGCTTTTTTTTTCTCATCTTTTTTTTTTTCCTTGAAGTTTTACTTCATTTAAGTTCTCTTTTCTTTTGATATGAACTTCTTTTGACCTGAGCTACTTTTGATTTTTCATAAACTATTGATTTAACAGTGGCCATACTTTTCCTTGCATCGAATTTCCACTTTCAACAACCTTGGCAGATTCCAAGCTATAGGGTATGGTCACAATTAAGCTAGGTACCTCAAAGACAGATACAAAAGGGAAGGAGTGATGTAGGTTATGAAAGAAATGGCTACATGTGTTTGGCTACAAAATGGATAATGGAGCACACAAAGGTCGGGTTTAGAGAAGGCTTATAGAAGGTTATGCACACAAAGCCTAGCATCACTTCAAAAGGGCTACTCCACAAATGAAGGGCATGTGATATCTGAAATTATGATAAATTCTTAGTAATCAACCAAAAATGATAATGAGATCAGATTAGACTGAATTAGAAAGAAAGAATTGGAGCAGAAACAAATTAATCCCTCTCAAGAAAGCAAGTAGGCTCAAAACATCACAAGGGTAGTCTCCACTATTCTTCTTCATTTGTTTGATCAAGTACCTTATTCACCATGATTCTAAGAGCAAAAGAGGTCAGAAAGAACACCTAATCAGAAGACTAATCAAGGATTCCTTCTAACTGACGATTGTATGCCTTAGTTTGCATAAAGATTCCATTACAATGTTTCAACAATGCTCTAACAGACTGACTCTTTAGCACCCAAAAATTTGCAATTCCTTACCCCCAAACCTAAACTAAGCATTGTCCTCAATGTATAAAATAGAATAAATGCATGCAATGCAAAGGGAGTATCAGAGCAGAGAAAGAAAAGAAGTAATTAAATTAAAAGGCTTAAAAGATAGAACCTGGTTGGGTTGCCTCCCAACAAGCGCTGTATTTAATGTCTAGGAAAGACGTGGTTGCAAATGGGCTTAATGGAATGGAAGAGTATCCACCATATGTGCAATGGGAACACCCATATCAGACATCAAGTACGGCTTTAATCTGTGGCCATTAACTTTGAAACTGTTACCATTGCTGAGATTCTTTATTTCAACTGCTCCATGAGGATACACTTTGATCACTTTGAAAGGTCCAACCCATCTAGACTTAAGTTTACCTGGAAAGAGACGTAAACGAGAATCATATAATAAAACATTTTGATCAGGGAAGAATACCTTTCTCGTAAGAGCTTTATCATGGTAAAGCTTGGTCCTCTCTTTGTAAATCTTTGCACTTTCATAAGCCTCATTCCTTAGCTCCTCAAGCTCATTGAGTTGCAGCTTTCTTGACATTCCAGCTTTTGTAAAGTCCATGTTAAGCTTCTTGATTGCCCACAAAGCATGGTGCTCCAACTCCATTGGCAAATGGCAAGCATTCCCAAAAACAATTCTGTAAGGGCTCATCCCAATAGGAGTCTTATAAGCTGTTCTATAGGCCCAAAGTGCATCATGTAACTTTGTGGACCAGTCTTTCCTTGTCGAATTCACAGTCTTCATTAGAATATTCTTGATCTCCCTATTGCTTATCTCCACTTGGCCAGAAGTTTGGGGATGATATGGTGTGCTCACTCTATGTGTGATTCCATACTTCTTCATCAAGGCTGAGGCTTGTTGCAGAAGTGAGTTCCACCATCACTGATGATAACTCTTGGCATTCCGAACCTTGAAAAAATGATGTCCTTGAGGAAGTTAATCACCACTCTATGATCATTGGTCTTTGAAGCAATAGCTTCCACCCATTTAGACACGTAGTCTACTGCCACCAGGATGTAATTGTAGCCAAAAGAGGGTGGAAATGGTCCCATGAAATTGATGCCCCAAACGTCAAAGATCTCCACAACCAAAATGTTATGCAAAGGCATCTGATTTCTGCTGCTGATGTTGCCCACTCTTTGGCACCTATCACACTTAGCACAAAATTTAAAAGCATCTTTAAACAAAGTAGGCCAAAAGAAACCAGACTGAAGAACCTTGGCTGCTGTCTTCTTGGCACCAAAATGACCCCCACATGCGAACTCATGACTGAAATTGAGTATGCTTTCTTGCTCAACCTCAGGAACACATCTTCTAATAATCTGATCAGGTCCATATTTGAAAAGGTAGGGCTCATCCCACATGTAGTGCTTCACTTGCGAAATGAACCTTTTCTTCTCCTGAAAGGTTAGATCATCTCTAATAATACCACAAGCAAGAAAATTAACAAAATCAGCATACCATGGTTCATCATCTTGGATGGCAAGAAGTTGTTCATCAGGGAATGATTCATTTAAGGGCAACTGTGCATTTCTGTCAATTGCTTCACTTTTCAAACGTGATAAGTGGTCAGCAACTACATTCTCTTTGCCGCTCTTGTCTCTTATTTCCAAATCAAATTCTTGTAATAAGAGGATCCATCTAATGAGTCTTGGCTTGGCATCCTTTTTGGTCATTAGGTATCGTAGAGCTGAATGGTCTGAGTAGACAATGACTTTTGATCCTACAAGACAAGATCTGAACTTCTCCAGAGCAAAGACAACAGCAAGTAACTCTTTTTCTGTTGTGGAATAGTTTAGCTGAGCATCATTAAGTGTCCTGCTTGCATAATAAATAACATGAGAGAGTTTTCCAATTCTTTGGCCTAGTACTGCACCAACAGAAAAATCAGATGCATCACACATCAATTCAAAGGGTAAAGACCAATCTGGAGCCATGATAATTGGAGCAGAAGTTAGTTTCTTCTTAAGCATTTCAAAGGCCTGCAAACATTCGTCATTAAAGTCAAAAGAAGTGTCCTTAGCTAACAAATTACATAAAAGACGAGTTATTTTTGAAAAATCCTTAATAAAACGTCTATAAAAACCTGCATGACCTAGGAAGCTTTGAATTCCCTTAACAGATGCTGGGGGAGGTAGTTTAGAGATCAAGTCAATTTTTGCTTTATCTACCTCTATTCCCTTGCTTGAAATTACATGACCTAGCACTATACCCTTCTTAACCATAAAATGGCATTTCTCCCAATTCAAAATCAGATTGGTGTCTTGGCAACGTTTTAGAACTAATGCAAGATGATCAAGACATATTTCAAACGAGGAACCAAACACAGAAAAAATCATCCATAAAAACGTCGATGAACCTCTCAACCATGTCAGAGAAAATGGCCATCATGCATCTTTGAAATGTAGCTGGTGCGTTACACAAACCGAATGGCACCCTCCGATAAGCAAACGTGCCAAATGGGCAGGTAAAGGTCGTCTTCGCTTGGTCCTCAGGTGCAATTGGGATTTGGTTATAACCTGAATAACCATCAAAAAAACAGTAGTGTGAGTAACCAGCTAATCTTTCAAGCATTTGATCAATAAAAGGAAGGGGAAAATGATCTTTTCTAGTCATAGCATTTAACTTCCTGTAATCAATGCACACCCTCCATCCTGTCATGACTCTTGTTGGGACAAGTTCATCCTGATCATTTTTTACGACAGTCATGCCACTCTTCTTTGGTACAACTTGAGTAGGACTAACCCACTTGCTGTCAGAAATAGGATAGATGATCCCAGTGTCAAGTAGCTTAAATACTTCAGCTCTAACCATTTCTTTCATGTTGGGATTGAGTCTTCGTTGAGGTTCACAGCTGGGTTGGCTATCCACCTCCAAAAGTATCCTATGCATGCACATAGAGGGACTGATTCCTATGATATCTGCTATAGACCATCCAATGGTGGATTTGAACTCTCTCAAAACTCTTACTAGCTTTTCTTCCTGCAAAGAGGTCAGATCAGAAGCTATGATAACTGGAAGTGAATTTTGGTCACCCAGAAAGATATACTTAAGATGAGAGGGAAGTAATTGAAGCTCAAGCTTTGGTGGTTTGATGATTGAGGGTATGAGATGATCAGTGGATGGCTCGAGTGGCTCAAGGGGGACTAAATAGGTGTTGGGATATGATTTCAAAGCCTCCAAAGCAGAAACTTCCTCTTCCAACTCCCATTCATCTTCCAAGTCATCCAGAACATTGTTCAAGAAAATCTCTAGTGGGTCTTTAGGGGGGCCTTGAGAAAATTTGGTGAACACAAAAGAATCCAATATATCAACAGAGAAACAATCTAAAGAAGAATACCGATGAGTTAAAGATTCAAACACTCTAAATTGGACAGTTTCTCCAAGAACTGTCATTGTGAGCACTCCACCATGCACATTTATGATTGTCCTTGCTGTGGCCATGAATGGCCTCCCAGGAAGAATAGGTAACTCACGATCTTTGCTTGGTGATTCTTCCATGTCAAGCACTACAAAATCAGCAGGTATGTTCAATTTATCAACTTGAACTAGAATGTCTTCAACTATACCTCTTGGATACTTTACTGAACGATCAGCAAGTTGTAAAGAAACTGTGGTCGGTTTCAACTCTCCCAAACCTAGATGCAAGTAAACCGTGTATGGCATAAGATTAATACTTGCACCCAAGTCTAGCATACCCTTCTCAATCTTCTTGTCCCCAATGGTAATAGGTATGGAGAAGCTGCCAGGATCTTTAAGTTTGGGTGGAAGCTTTCTTTGAAGCACGGCAGAGACATTCTCGGAGACTAAAACCTTCTCATGTGGTTCATATTTCCTCTTGTACTTGTTCAATTCTTTAAAGACCTTGCCATAGGCTGTAACATCATCAATTAAATCAAGTAAAGGCAGATTAATATTAACTTTACTGAGAATGTCATAAAGTTCTTTGAAGGCCTTATCCTTGTTGCATTGAGCAAGTCTTCTTGGAAAAGGAATGGGTGGCACGTAGGGCTCGGGAGCCTTGTGTGCTTGTTCCGCCTCTCCTCCCTTCCTCCGCATCTGCATTCACAATTTCAGAAGTATTAGGAAGATCGTAGTTAATACCATTATCAATAACCTTACCACTTCTAAGTGTTGTTATGGCTTTTGCTTGCTCCCGATTCTTTTGAAGCAACTGAGTTTGACTTGGAAGCTTCCCAAGTTCTCTCTGTTTAAGAGCAGTAGCAAGCTGTCTAACTTGGGTCTCAAGCTTTTGAATGGTGGCAGCTTGGTTTTGGAACAAAGTGGAAGTGGTTTGCATGAACTTCTGTAATGTCTCCTCCACAGGATTGCTTGGGAGAACTTGGTAGTTGTTAGGCTGCTGCTGAGCATGGCTTTGATTCTGATTTCCACCACAAGAAAAGTTAGGGTGGTTCCTCCATCCGGGGTTGTAAGTGTTTGAGTATGGATCATTCCTTTGCCTTGAATTATAGCAATTCATCATATTGGCTTGCTCTTGATCGTAATCAGCATATGTAGCACTTTGAGAGGCATGAGATGAGCCTAACTTTGAAAGCACAGCGTCAAGTTTCCTTTCCAAGTTGTCAACCTTGAAAGAAACGTCATTAGTTGAATGAACTTCATATGCCCCACTTCTCTTCCCTCTTGATTGATGCATATTTGAACCCAGCATCTCAACGAGTTCTTGAGACTCCTCTGGACTCTTTTTCTTTAGAGCACCACCAGCTGCATTATCACACATTGATTGACATTTAGGGGTTAGTCCGTCAAAGAAAATTTGCATTTGAAGGTTAAGAGGTAACCCATGGTGTGGACACTGCAGCAATAGTCCTCTAAATCTTTCCCAGCATTCACTAAATGTTTCAGTATCATCTTGTCTGAAATTGAAAATTTGAGCTCTTAGGGTTGCTGTCTTTTGGGGGGAAAAGAACTTGTCCATAAACTTCTTTACAACCTCATCCCATGTCTCCAAGGACTTAGGCTTCAAAGTCATGAGCCAAGCCTTGGCCCGTTCCTTCAATGTGTTGGGAAAAATCCTACACCTCAAATCATTCTCCGAAAGTCCCTGCAAGGGCAATGAATTAACAACTATGTAAAACTCTTTAATATGAACCAATGGATCCTCATTAGGCAAACCAAAGAATGAAGGAAACATAGAAAAATATGAAGATTTAAGTTCATAGTTCCTTGCTGCCTGTGACAGTACTACGCATGATGGCGAATCAGGGATTATTGGTTGAGCATAGAACTCCAAAGCATGGGTTGCAGCCTCAGCCATCTTTTCTTCAATTTCTTCTTCATTCCTTGATGATTTCTTGAAATGCTCTTTTAGCTACAATTTTTGTAGTAAGATTTCCTCTTGTTTCCCTGGATTTCCTTATCGCTGCTGCAATGCAGACTAGCAAAGGCGCTGGACATTCAAAACCTGACACACAAAGATATGAATAACTCAAGCAGTAAACAAACTAAAACAGAAAACAGATTATAGGGCTAAGTTGGTAACCAATTGCAAAGGACTTAAATCAGTCCCCGGCAACGGCGCCAAAATTGTTGATGTATCCTAGCTTATACACTACTATTGTAGTAATGGTAATGCACAAGTAAGGGTGTCGAACCACAGAGACTGATTAGGCTTCACAATTACCTCTAAATAACCCTATAATGACTCAATTAACTAGTGGAATTAAAAGAAATGAAAATAAAACAGAATTGGGTTTTGATTTGTGATATGTAAGGTCGTTAAACTGAAATGAAAACTTTAAGTAAATGAAGATAGATAGAAAAGATTTAGAAAAGTATGGAGATGGAAGCTAGGGTCTTGACTTCACCTATGTAACCTTGATTCTATGAATACAGTGACTAAAGTATTCTGATCTTCCAAACCTGCTCTAAGGATCGTTTTCACTTAAGTAAGATAGGCCATGGCATGTGGAACACTATCTAGTCCTTCGAATTGCAACCTAAGTATGGCATGTACTTTAGATTACTCCTAGAAAGCCTTTAAGTATGAGAAAAGAAATAAATATGACCAAACAGATTCAGTGGCATGCCATGTACTCACTAACCCTATTTTTCATTCATAAATCAATTAAACTTAGGCATGGCATGTGCTCTAAATCTAAATTGGCATATGGAACCCTAATGGTGATCAAGCACCAGAATCACATATGAATCAATAATTAAAATGAATGAAACAAAGAAGAGTTTGTAAAAATCAGAATACTTCAATCATAACATAGAACTGAGTTTACATGGTTACATCAAGAACCCTAGAGGAGAAATTAGCTACACATGTATCTCATCAACATAAAAGCATTAATTAAAGACATGGATGCAGCAAACTCTAAGTAGAAGGCAGTCTTCTTCTCCAGAACTAAAAAGGGCTTCTTCTTCACACACAAAGATGATGGATGACGAATTTGATGAAGGAATTTTGGAGCTTTTATGATGAGAGATTGAGGTACATGGGAAAGAGATGCAAAAGGATGGAAGAGGGGAGATGGTTATGGAATTCTTGAGGTTTTCTCACTGGAAGAGAAGGGGAATGAAAAAGAAGAGCAACTCTGATTTCTTTGTTGTGTGGAGGCTCCCTTATTTTGAGAGTGAAGAGGGCTTAAATAGGCAAGAAAGCATGAGGGCAAATAAGGAAAGACATGTAATCTGCTACTAGTCACGTGAATAGTGTCAGGCTTGCATAGTGATTCCTGAATAGTGTCTGGCCTGCATAGTGATTCCTGAATAGTGTCTGGCGTGCATAGTGATTCCTGAATAGTGACTGCTTTTATTTTTCCACATTATTTTTCCTTGCTCCATAAGTAAGATCTTTCAAGTCCGAATTTCCTCCTTTTACACCGAAAACTTTCTAATTCGACATAATGTCCAATCCTGCGCAACTCTCACAAAAATTATCATTTTCTCCTATGTGATGAAAGATATTAGTAGTACATCAAAGATAATAATGCATGGAAAAATGCATAAAATATGACCTAACATGACCTCGCTCTCCGCAATAGAAAAAAACATCCCGAGCGGAAGGACTCGGTCTCCCTGTCGACGCAACAAACGTCGCACTAGCTTGCGGAGTCGGCTGTGCTCGTTATCCACGGAATCCCGAACTCTGGAAACTAACAGGTCTACCGAAACGATCATCGCCCGACGACGATGCTCCGCTGAAGTTACCTCTCTTCGGTGTCCTCAAACTCGAAGCTCCCGGAAAAGGTGGCTCCCGTCGTCGTACCGGCAAGCTAGCCTCAACCCTCACCGCAGCGTCCGACAACTCTCGTAGGGTAGTAAACGATCCAGCCGTCACTATGGCTCGAATCTCACCTCGCAGGCCCAACTCAAACCTACGACACTTCTCGGCTTCAGTAGCCACAAACGCAGGAGCAAACCGAGACAACATCTGGAACTTCTATTCGTACTCAGCCACACTCAGACTCCCCTGTTGGAGCTGCAGAAACTCAGCCTCATTGGCATCTCGGAAAGAACAAGGGTAATTGATCTAAGAACCTCTCCCGAAACGTCTCCCAAGTCACAATGTGGGCGTCCCAGCCAGACAACTCGAGGGTATACCACCACTCGTACGCCGCACCGTCCAGTAAAAACGTAGTCAGTAACACTCGATCCTCCGGTGGGCAATGTATTACTGCAAAGATCCGCTCAAGTCTCGTGATCCACCTCTGGGCTTCCTCAGGATCTGCCCTACCACTAAAAGTAGTAGCCCCGAGCTGCTGGGCTCGCTCAATCGTAACACTCTCTGTCCCTCTTGCTGCATCGTCTTCAGGTCGTGGAGAGGGTCTACGTCTCGGAGGCATCGTCAATCGCACGCTGAAAGAGGCATAGAAACAGTCAAACAACCTAAACACAACCTCACAAACTGACAAACCCGACAGACTCAACAAACCTATGCTCTGATACCAATTGTCAGGACCCACTCCGGTTTCACCCCGAAAACTGAGGTCAATCCTGCTCCCGTCTGACACCCCGACACAAAACCAAAGTAAACTCACTCTAAACCACCAAAATACACAGTCAGACGCAGGAGAAACTTTAAACATCCCGAAGTCGAGTTTTACAGAGCATAGTTCTAAATACAAAAGAAAGAAAACCGATAAACTAGATACACGCACACGGAAAATTTAAAACACTCCGGGGTCGCTGTAACGACCCGTCCCGAATTCCTAGATTAGATTAGTGACTAATCACAATTAGTGAGGCTAATCGGTGATTAGTTGGGCGAAATCGGACGAACGATGCGAAATGACCGTTTTGCCCCTAGTGGTGGCAAAACGTTGACTTTTTAATCAGGCTGTCAAATGGACTTTGACCGATGACCGTGACGTAGTTTGTGACGTCACGAGTTCATAGACAGGTGGCACGTTCAATTCCGACGTTCGAGGAAGAAGTTATGACGTTCGGAAGTTTAGGGGCATTTTGGTAATTTGGGTGAATAGGAGGTCAAAAGTTGACTTTTTGACCGGAAGGTCCGATGGCCGAGGGCCGGAGACCGTTACGTAGATAAGGACGATACGAATCCATAGGCAGGCGGCACACTGAAATCGGACTTCACACGGGAGAGTTATGGGCCACGGAAGTTCGATTTCACTATGCACGAACTTCGAGACGGGGACGTTTAGGCGAAATCTGATTGGGTGGATATTTTGGTGGACCCCATGGATGAGTGACAAGTGTCACTCATCCCATTGCTTTGATCCCCCAAAATGTGGATCTAAATAATTAAATATTATTATTTTAATTATTTTATAATTAAACCTAACAACTATTAATCCTAACCATCCATTACCAACTAACTATCAATCCTCACCATCAATCTCTCCTTCTCTCATCAGCCATCCCCTTCTTCTTTGTTCCTTACCACCCGAAACCCCATAACCCATAATCCTCCATTTTCTTCCTTTTCCTTCAAAAACCAAAACACACAATCACACTTCACCATTCATCACTTGTATGAGCTGGGAATGACCGTGGGGGGAGTGTGAAGGGCTGAGGACGGAAAGGGTGGACGGTGGCCCACGGTGGAGGACACGGCGGAGGAGATGAATGGGATTGGTTTCGAGGCATTAGACGGCCTGGAACAGCCGTGAACGGCGGGAGAAGTCACGGCCGCCATGGATGAAGATGTACCGTACCCTCCGGGACTATTATTGGTGGCCAGGGATGAAGAGGGAGATAGCTGAGTTTGTCAGCAAATGTTTGATCTGTCAGCAGGTCAAAGCAGAATGGCAGCGTCCGTATGGGGCTATGCAGCCACTTCCAATTCCACAATGGAAGTGGGATCATATTACAATGGACTTTGTCTCCAAGTTACCGAAGACAAGGAGTGGAGTTGATGGAGTCTGGGTAATAGTGGACCGGTTGACTAAATCAGCACATTTTCTGCCTGTACGTGAGACGTACAAGCTCAACCGTTTGGCCCAGTTATTCATTAATGAGATCATTCGACTACACGGTACCCCAGAGTCGATCGTGTCGGATCGGGATCCGCGTTTCACATCCAGATTTTGGAGGAGTCTGCAAACTGCCTTAGGCACGAAATTGCATTTCAGTACGGCATTCCATCCTCAGACCGACGGGCAGTCTGAAAGGACGATACAGACTCTCGAAGACATGATGAGAGCTTGTGTATTGCAATTCCAGGATTCGTGGGCTGATCGATTGCCATTGATGGAGTTTGCCTACAATAACAGCTACCATGCGAGTATAGGGATGGCACCATATGAGGCACTGTATGGTCGACAGTGCAGAACACCGGTATGCTGGATGGAGATCGGAGAAAGAACTGCAGTGGGGCCGGATCTGATGGATATGACCCAAGAGACAGTTCGGGTTATACGGGAGAGATTGAAGGCGGCCCAGGATCGTCAGAAAAGCTATGCAGATCGACGGATCCGAGATTTAGAGTTCGAGGTTGGTGACTTTGTCTTTTTAAAGTTATCGCCGTGGAAAGGGATTCTTCGATTTGGACGACGTGGGAGATTGAGTCCTCGTTATATCGGACCATATGAGATTGTCGAGAGGATTGGTCCGGTGGCTTACCGTTTAGCACTACCTTCGGAGCTTTCCCGAGTACATGACGTGTTTCATGTATCGATGCTACGGAAGTATCTTCGGGATGACTCTCATGCACTGCCAGAGCAACCACTGGAACTGATGACCGATTTGAGTTTCGAGGAACGGCCAGTGCAGATTCTGGATAGGAAGGAAAAGGTCTTAAGGAACAAGACGATTTCTTTGGTTAAAGTACTATGGCGGAACCACGAGGTGGAGGAAGCGACATGGGAACCCGAGGAATTGATGAGAGGGCAGTACCCATACTTGTTTGAGTAAATTTCGAGGACGAAATTTCTGTAAGGAGGGTAGGTTGTAACGACCCGAACTGAAAATAATAATATTTTAATGTAAAAAGACTGTTTTACCCTTGGGGGGAAACTTTGACTTTTTCTCGGGAAATAATTTGGACTTTGACCCATGAATATGTCGTAGATCGGGACGTCACGAATCCGTAGACAGGCGGCACGCCGAAATCGGAGTTCGTATGAAGAAGTTATGGTCAAGGAAGCGTTTTAGCGGAATTTACGAACCGAGAACAACGAAATAAAATATTAATTAATTACGGGAATCCGTGCCAAATTAATATTTAAATCAAACCGATGGATTGGTGACAAGTGTCACCCATCCAAAGCCTTACTATTCCAATAAAGCAATTAACACTATTTAATCAATTTTTATATTATTTAATTTCCCTCCATTTAATCCCAGCCGTTGGATCATCTGCTCAAATGGATCCCAGCCTTCCATTTCCTCTGCTTTTTCTGCTTCATGCACGTCCTGTTTTCTGCTTTGCATACAAACACACACAAACACATCCATTCCCCCTTCACAAACCCGTGCATTCTTCCCCTTTTCTCTCAAACCAGGCGATCGAACCAGCCCCTCTCACACCACCACCCGATCACCAGCAGCACCACCATCATCTACTCATCATCCCCGAGCATCACCGGCAGCCACCACCCCATTTCCCAGCCCTGAAAATCCCGTCCAAAACACGACCCGAAAACCTCAAGGAAACCGATCCAGGAAGCAAACCTCCATAACCACCTCACCTCGACGCGGGAGGAGCTCCAGTCTGCACCGTGGGGATCCTAGGAGCCTAACTGGACGACGGCGAGGGCCACGGCGGCGTGACGGCGGCGGTAAGACCCAAAACCCGATAAGCCCGTTTTCCTTCCCTGTTCGACCCGATCGTGTTTAATGCTTAGAAATGGATTGTTAGGTGATAGACATGTCCTAGGGTGAGTGACGAGTCGTTTGGGACCGGGTTGGACGACGGAGACGCCGTGGATCACCGGAGACGACAACCGGACCGTGACCGTGAGTTTCAGAGATATTCTGGTGAGTTTTCTTCCACTTTCTTCTTGTTTTGAGGTTGTAGAACCATAGGACAGACCTAGACGATCCCATAGGGATCAACCCCGTCGAAAATGGTGGCCGGAATCGTGTGGTGGAATCGGGTCAAACCGTGGGTCGACGGCGACCCGGTTCCAGTCAAACGGGTCAACCCGGTACTGTAGCATGATGACGTCATCATGCTGACGTCACTTCTGACGTCATGATGACGTCATCCTGTCAGATGTTGTCAGACCAGGGACCAATCAGAACGTGCCACGTGTCACCTGACAAGTGTCAGTGATGACGTCATGCTGACGTCAGCATGACGTCACTGTTGACGTCAGCGGTACTGTAGCAGCGTTGACCCACGCGTTGACCAGGCGCGTGGGGGCGCGTGTGAACAGTAATTTTGGTGGGGCCGGTACCATTTTCAAGGTTTCGACGATACGGATCCAATGGAGGTGGTTTCGTGTCGATCGGAGATCGTTAAGTTGGTCAAAAGGGGGTTTGAAGCACCGGGAATAGTGCCCGGGACGCGTTTTTGAGGCGGATCTGTTCTAGGGTCTTGGTATTGATATTGTAGGGTCCTTAAGTAACCCTCAGGAATAATAATACAGGTTTATAGAGATCGTTGAGCAGCAAGGACCGAGTGTGAGTGGGCTGTTTGATTTATAAAAGGCTTGCATGCATAAACTGTTTTACTATTTCCACTGATGAGTCTTATGAACTGTTTATATATGTTATTACGATGTTTTGGGCATGAGACCCGTCTGGATTATATGTGGATTTTGTTTGGGATGTCCGGGGGACATAGGGTAAACTATACTGTTATTGTACTGTACTTTCCTACCTGCGTATACTGTCTCCTCCAGGGAGGGTCGTTGGCCTGGGTGGACCCTGGAGTAGTCACGGGGCTCTGACTGAGTGGAGTTGACCCCCGTTGGGCTGCTTACTCTCAGGAAGGCATGTTCATATACCTCGGGCAGTGACCGGGATACCGGGAGCTGATGTACCTAGAGAGTCTCGGGTGTGAGACCCTGAGTGGCAACGCGTAGCCTTAGAACCGTGACATCATTTGGGTTGGGTTTTTACAGTGCACTGATATGTTAGTTTCACCTTACGATTATTATTGTGGTTCATTGGTTTATATATTATGTTTTCACTGCATGCAAGATTTGGAAAACGGAGGGGTAAAACCGTATGATTATTTTATTATTAAATTGATTTCTAAACTGTTATTTTTGGCTCACTCACCCTTGTTTTACTGACCCCTCCAGACCCTGACACGGCAATAGAGGAGGAGGATCCGGAGGAGGAGGCAGAGGTTTAGTTTGCCTAGCTGTGCACCTGTACACCCACTTGTGGGTAGGTTGAGCACCGAATAAATGTACTCTGACTAGTGTGCTCACATGTTGTATTTTACTTTCCCTTGTCTGACAGTATCACTTTAAACACTGTGTTTGTACATTATCTATCTATGTGAGTCTTCGGTTTTTATTTAAGGGTACTTTTGGTATGTTTAGAGTCATTGTCAGACGGGAGCGGGTCACGTCCCCGGGTGGTCCCAGGTGGGATTGGGACGGGTCCTGTCACAAACGGGAAGCATTTTGGTGGTCGGACGGCGGAGAACCGGCCGGGTCAAGCCGCGGGTCACGGCGACCCGGTTGCAGACATTCGGGTCGACCCGCGAGGAGGCAGGGATGACTGATGACGTCATCATGTCAGGGATGACGTCATCATGTCAGATCTGACAATGTCAGACTGACATGTCAGACAGTGGGCCAATGGGAGCGTGACACGTGTCACTGTCAGGGGCTGTCAGTGATGACGTCAGCAGGTACTGTAGCAGGCGCGTGAAGCCCACGCGCAGCCACTTCAGGCGGCGCGTGAGGGCGCGTGGCAGGGAAAGTGGGAAAGTGTTCAACACGGAAAATCATCTATTCGATGTAACGAACATTTTGGGACTGGTTTCGTGTCAATCGGACACCGTCTCGATATGTTTCGGGGCATCGAAAGGTTTAGGTTCGGTTTTAAAAATAGTTAAAAATACGGGAAAATTACGGGGCTTTAGGGGGAGGTTAATTAAGTAGTTAGTAACCTTCTATTACGATTTGGACAGGTTTGGGAGTCCCGGTGATGGTGATCGGCTCGGAGAGCCGTATGGCATGCAAATCGAGGCGGCAGCTCGGACGGTCTGTGAGTGGACCTTGTTTTCTAAATTGGTGCATGCATAAATGTTTATTATATGTTTTATTACTTGTTTGATGATGCCATGGGTGCATTTGTATGTGGTTACGTATAAGCACGTATTTCGAGGTTTCGGCCTTATACGGTGCTTATACGGGTCTGTGTTTCTGTATTGATTTAAATGAACTGGATTTGGATTTCAAAATGATAAACTCGGGTATGAGACCCATTTGGTTTTGTCTCGGGCATATGACCCCAGATTTCGGGCCCGGTGCCCAGCTGATGTCATATGTTCGGGCACGAGACCCAGTTATTTTACGGTTTATGATTTCGGGTCAGGGACCCTAGATAGATTTCCAAGTTCATGACGGTTTATGGGAACCGGCATGAACTCTGGAAAGGTCATTCTGGTTCTTGACGGTTTATGGGGACCGGCATGAACCCTGGTTATGTTATTACGGTACATGACGGTTTATGGGAACCAGCATGTTACCTCGGTTATATTATTACGGTACTTGACGGTTTATGGGAACCGGCATGTTACCTGATTATGGATATTATGGATCATGACGGTTCAGGGGAACCGGACATGACTGTTTATGCTCCGTATATATATGTTCATCTACCTTCCTTTACATGTTCTACTATCTCCTCCGGGGAGGGTCGTTGGCCTGGGTGGACCCCGGAGTAGTCACGGAGCACCGACTGAGTGGACTCACCCCCCAGTTGGGTTCCTTACTCTCAGGAAGGCTATGGTTACTATTACCTCGGGTAGGGTCAGTGGTCTGCGGACATTGACTTTGACTTTGAGATGACTCGGATTGAGACCCGGGTAGCACGCGCGTAGCTTTGGATACCGTGACAAGATTGGTTGTGTGACTTATATTTATGTATGTGATGTATATATGATATATGATATGTGGTTTGCACAGGTGTGCACAGGATTTGAGCAGTGGCTCGTGTACTTGGTTTCTTTATGGTTTGGGGTCGAGTCCCGTATGGATTTGGGCAGTGGCCCGTATGGTCGTTTTCATTGTGGTCCTTTCGACCTTGGTTTATATCTGCTTTGGGCTTAGTCCCACATATGGTTTGTTTTGGATAAATGGTTTTCGAATGCATGCATGCTTTTTAGTGGAGGGTACAAATGTCTTCTTATTAAATGTTTTTATAAACTCTTGTTTTGTCCACTCACAGTTTTTAATGTTTTGACTGCCCTTCAGGTTGACAACGAATGTGGACTGTAGCAGAGACCGAGATATCACATGCCTCCTCCGGATCCTGGCGTACTCTGATAGCCCGGGAGGGCAAAGGTCCGAAATATCCCTTGTCTGACACTTCGTGTCAGACGGGAGCAGGGTCATCCCGCACTAATCCAGGGGGGATTGGGATGGGTCCTGTCAACGTGGTATCAGAGCGGGGTTGTCTCTATTCGAGCAACCGTGTAGCTCTTGGAGTATGTACGCAGGTCGAGGATGTGATATCTCAATGGGCTACAGTTCGTGGTCAACCTGATGTTGAGATGCCGGTGCGATATTTAGTAGGATTGGCATGCCTTGGTTCGACATTTGAGGCCGGGGTTGCCATAGTTCTGTCAGGGTTGACAGTGTGAGACCCTACGGAAGGGATGACGTACCTGTACGTTAACGTTTTGATCGTGAGACGGTTAGTTGGGATCGTCTTCACGATGTCGTAGGATCGGTTCCGACGACTGGTTAGGAGTTGTGACCATTCGATGGTCGAATCTTGTTGTGTTCGGTGACTATGCTCTTGGGAGCAGCCAGATTCGGGGAATCCTTGTTAGCTTGATGGTAGGATTGGATTGACGTCTTTACGATGTCGGACCGCGGGGTCGGTCAGATTGTCGATTTTACTGCTTTTCGCAGTGAGGTTCAGTGGAACTCTAGGTGTGATTGTGGAACCCTGCCTTGGGTGTATGGTTCAGAAATGTGAGTTGGCGAGTGGTTTGACTTGGACGACTATTCGGATTTGGATTCGTTAGTCGGTCTAGTTAGGTCAGCTTGTGTTGGGACTGCACTTCGCAGTCGGGGTTGTACTTATCGGTTAGACCTAGTTGGTTGTCGTGCTACTTTAGTTGTGATGGACAGTTGGTGCAACTAAGGTCATTGGTGACCTGGTAGAGGACATTGGGTTAGTCGGAGTACGGCTGGTTAGTGATTGGTGGGACAAGTTATCAAGGTTGGTACTTGTCGATGGAATCCCGGAGCGGGGATACGGAGTATTTGGTACGGGCGAGTGATTTCGTTGGATGCGGGGTCTCGATAGCGGTGCCTGGTAGTTAGGTCTGCACGAGTGTGTGGCAGGCGCTATTGCCTAGTGTGGTTGTAGTTACGATTATTGGGAATCGGGGACGTTCGGGGGACGTTTCCTTTTCTCGCATGAGCTGTCAGTGTAACGACCCGTCCCAAATTCCTAGAATAGATTAGTGACTAATCACGATTAATGAGGTTAATCGGTGATTAGTAGAGCGAAATCGGACGAACGATGCGAAATGACCGTTTTGCCCCTAGTGATGGCAAAATGTTGACTTTTCAATCGAGTGGTCAAATGGACTTTGACCGATGACCGTGACGTAGTTCGTGACGTCACGAGTTCATAGACAGGTGGCACGTTCAATTCCGACGTTCGAGGAAGAAGTTATGACGTTCGGAAGTTTAGGGGCATTTTGGTAATTTGGGTGAATAGGAGGTCAAAAGTTGACTTTTTGACCAGGAGGTCCGATGGCCGAGGGCCGAAGACCGTTACGTAGATAAGGACGATACGAATCCGTAGACAGGCGGCACGTCGAATTCGGACGTTCGACGGCGAAGTTACGGTTCACGGAAGTTTCCGGTTACTATTCACAACGGCACGTTTTACGAGTCAAAAAGTGCAGTTTTGTCTCTAGTGGGCCCAGATATTTAATGGAGGCCCAATGGATGAGTGACACTTGTCACCCATCCACTGGCCAACCCCACCTACTCATGCACCAAACCCATCCCGTGCATTTTCATTTCTTCATCCACACACAAACCCACCCGATCTCACCATTTTCTCTCATTCCCGTGCAACCCAAACCCAGCCAACCATCACCCATGACCAGGCAGAGGACCAGGGAGATCGAGGGAGCCGAGGTGGCCGGCTTGGAGGCCTGAACCGCCGCCCACGGCGGCGAGAGGAGGAGAAACCCGAACGGGTACCCGGTTAGCCCATTTTGATCCATTTTTCCATTTTCGTTGTTATGGTTAGTTTTTAATGGTTTTAATGAGTCCATTAGGTTGCTAGGGACATTTTAGGAAGGTTTTGGTGGTGGTTGACGGCCGAGAAGCCGTGTAGACTGATTGGGAAAAATTGAACCGTGAGGTTCAAATTGGACCGGTCGGATTTCGTAGGTTTTAGGTAGTTTTGTTAATTGGGTTAGATAGGAAATGAAGAAATAGGAATTTAGGAATTGGAATGGATGAAATCGGACCGAAAATGAGGGAGAAGGACACCTGGACCAGTTACGCCGATCCAAGTTGCAGGAAAAACCGGACCGGACCGGTTCAGACCGGTCTGACCGATATAGGGGATGACTGATGACGTCATCCTGATGACGTCATCATGTCAGGGATGACGTCATCATGTCAGATCTGACAATGTCAGGCTGACATGTCAGACAGTGGGCCAATGGGAGCATGACACGTGTCACTGTCAGGGGCTGTCAGTGATGACGTCATGCTGACGTCAGCGATGACGTCAGCAGGTACTGTAGCGGCGCGTGAAGCCCACGCGCAGCCACTTCAGGCGGCGCGTGAGGGCGCGTGGCAGGGAATCTGGGAAGGTTCCAACATGTGAAATCATCTATTCGATGCAACGAACATTTTGGGACTGGTTTCGTGTCGATCGGACACCGTCTCGAGATGTTTCGGGGCATTGGAAGGTTTAGGTTCGGGATTAAAAATAGTTAAAAATACGGGAAAATTACGGGGCTTTGATAGGAGGTTAATTAAGTAGTTAGTAACCTTCTATTACGATTTGGACAGGTTTTGGAGTCCCGGTGACGGTGATCGGCTCGGGGAGCCGTATGGCACGCAAATCGAGGCGGCAGCTCGGACGGTCTGTGAGTGGACCTTGTTTTCTAAATTGGTGCATGCATAAATGTTTATTATATGTTTTAATACTTGTTTGATGATGCCATGGGTGCATTTGTATGTGGTTACGTATAAGCACGTATTTCGAGGTTTCGGCCTTATACGGTGCTTATACGGGTCTGTATTTCTTTATTGATTTAAATGTACTGAATTTGGATTTCAAAATGATAAACTCGGGTATGAGACCCATTTGGTTTTGTCTCGGGCATATGACCTCAGATTCCGGGCACGGTGCCCAGTTGGTGTCCTATGTTCGGGTACGAGACCCAGTCACTTTACGGTTTTGATTTCAGGTCAGGGAACCTTAAATGGATTTCCCGGTTCATGACGGTTTATGGGAACCGGCATGAACTCTTAATATGGTATCGTGGTTCATGGCGGTTTATGGGAACCGGCATGAACCCTTGTTGGTTATTACGGTACATGACGGTTTATGGGAACCGGCATGTTACCTGGTTATGTTATTACAGTACATGACGGTTTACGGGAACCGGCATGTTACCTAATTATGGATATTATGGCTCATGACGGTTCAGGGGAACCGGTCATGAATGTTTATGTTATGTATATATATGTTCGTCTACCTTCCTTTACTTCTATTATCTCCTCCGGGGAGGGTCGTTGGCCTGGGTGGACCCCGGAGTAGTCACGGAGCACCGACTGAGTGGAGTCACCCCCCAGTTGGGTTCCTTACTCTCAGGAAGGCTATGATTACTATTACCTCGGGTAGGGTCAGTGGTCTACGGACATTGATCTTGACTTTGAGAAGACTCGGATTGAGACCTGGGTAGCACGCGCGTGGCTTTGGATACCGTGACAGGATTGGTTGTGTGACTTATATATATGTATGTGATGGATATATGATATATGATATGTGGTGTGTACAGGTGTGCACAGGATTTGGGCAGTGGCCCGTATGGTCGTTTTCATTGTGGTCCTTTCGACCTTGGTTTATATCTGCTTTGGGCTTAGTCCCACATATGGTTTGTTTTGGATAAATGGTTTTCGAATGCATGCATGCTTTTTAGTGGAGGGTACAAAGGTCTTCTCGTTAAAATGTTTTTATAAACTTTTGTTTTGTCCACTCACAGTTTTTAATGTTTTGACTGCCCTTCAGGTTGACATCGGATGTGGACTGTAGCAGAGACGGAGATATCACATACCTCCTCCGGATCCTGGCGTACTCTGATAGCCCGGGAGGGCAAAGGTCGGAAATATCCCTTGTCTGACACTTCGTGTCAGACGGGAGCAGGGTCATCCCGCACTAATCCCGGGGGGATTGGGATGGGTCCTGTCAGTCAGGGTGACTATACCCAGAGTTGTCGGGTACGAGGGAGACAGAGTTTCTCCTATTCGAGCAGAGGTACGGGGCCGTCGCTCGGTATGAGCGGAGATCCAGGGTTGTCAGTTTTGCACATGGTGTGCTAGTGTTATTGTTGATGCTAGTGTGGACACTTTGTGCTGATGCTGATAGGTGATAGTGTTGAAACTGGTACTAGTGCTGGTGCTGGTGCCTGTGATCGTGATGGCGATGAGTTACGGATCGGGGTGTGACATCCGTCGTAATGGGCATATGTTTGGTATCTGTGGTTCAGGAGTGGATCTCAGATAGAGTTAAACTGGTTAGGGGACACGTGGTTGATGTCCGGGTATATTGTTTCCAATCTTGTTGGAACTTCGGAATCGCGAGAGATTGCGATTGAGGTGACGAGAGGAATGCGGGTTTTCCGCATTGGTATTGGGTATGTCGAAGTCATTTTGGGTGAATTCTCAGGTTCTACCATAATTGATGGTGGTAGATGAGGTAGATGTTATTGATGTTGTTGGTTGCCACTAGTACACTGATCGTGTATTGGTTGGTGGACCCGGGATTTGTTTTGGGTCATTAAGTGGAGTTGAGTATATCGAAGTTAGGTGACTGAGATTTCTCATTTCTGCTTGGTGGCAGACGATGTTGGAATACGTGACGTGGTGAGTGCAGCGAGTTTTGATTGCATTCATGTAGGATGGAATTGGATGTCATTGTTTGGTAACATCTTTGATTTTCCTTGGTGGAATGACAAGGATCGATACGAGGTAATCAGTGAGAACCCACAGTCTCGGCGTGTCTCGTCGTAGACTAATCTATTTAAGATGTGGGAAATGGTCTAGGACTTTGGTTGGCGTGACGATCCTCTATCGTGACGTCTATGGTCGGTTGACGTAGTGTTGGATCTGGATCGTGATTTGGATATCCAGATAGGTGGAGAGTTTATTACTCTTACTTGGATGTTGAGTGAAGCATGATGGGACTGAACTTCTTTTCGAGGTAAATCCCATATGGCTTATTACTCGCCTGAGTAGTTGACCGATGAGTAGGTGTCTGACGAGGTCGGATTTTGTCTGACCTAGTGTTGTGTGGATGTTGAGATCGGCTTCCCTATGAAGTCAATCAGATGTAATGTGTAATCATCTGAGCATGTATCCGATAGGTTCGGATATAGTGCGTCTCGGTAGACGAGAACGATATTTCGGGTTTTGGAATTAGATTTCTGGACGACGATTCAGGATTTGATTTTGGAACTTGAAAGAGGATTTCTGTATTTGGGTTTTGGAATCGGATTCTGGGTGACGATTCAGGATTTGATTCTAGAGCTTGACTGTAGATTTTCTTTTATGGATTTGGGTTCGGAATGGTCATTCCTAATACTAGTTTACGGAATGATGATTTTGGATTCGAATTTGGGAAATGGTTAGGGATATGATTTCTGGGTTTGGATTCGGGATTTCGTACGAAATTGCGGATTCGGATTCGGATTTGGAAATGGATAATGGGTCGGAGTTCGATTTGTCTAATACTGGATTGGACAAATGGACTCTATAGTAGAAACGTGATTGGCTATGACCTAGGTGGTTGTAGTCTGATTGATGGGTAGATGTGCGTACCTTGTACGTTGTTCGAAGTATGATACTAGGCAGACTTGTCGTGCCTGGTGACGGTATATAGGTGATACCGGTGGTACGTTGGAGAGCGTGTTGGTAGTTGGCTTAGCTCCGATACCATTAGATTAGTCGGGGTCGTGAACTGGACATTGGATACCGTGCATTGGGTCATGGTATTTCTGATGGGTCTAGTTACACACAGGTCGAGTGAAATGCTTGTGGTTAGTGTACCCACGAGTGTGTGTCATATCAGTTTGCGACTGACGACTGTCAAGTGGTGACACTTTGTCGAAGGTGTCAGCGTGAGTCGATCAATGAGGTCTGATGACTTCCGGTGGGAGTAGACATCAGGATTGTTGGGTGATTGAGGAAGGAACCTTCGCGTGTTTGTGTCAGTGACTTGGTAGATTTGACAGGTAGTGTCAATTCAGAATGTATGACTACTGTCATTCGACGTGGTCGAACGTAGTCGATACGACATGGATGTTAGCGGTACGTCTGGCTGCAGACGAGTAAGGATTGTTCTGGTTAGTGGGTGTACTAGTGTACACGTGTTTTGCAGTCGGTTCTACTTTCCACGAGGTGGTTGTGGAATCAGGATAGTGGAGTTTCAAGAACGAAACTAATTAAGGAGGGAAGAACGGTTAGATTAGGTCGGTTGGAATTTCGAGGACGAAATTAATTAAGGAGGGAAGGTTGTAACGACCCGTCCCGAATTCCTAGATTAGATTAGTGACTAATCACAATTAGTGAGGCTAATCGGTGATTAGTTGGGCGAAATCGGACGAACGATGCGAAATGACCGTTTTGCCCCTAGTGGTGGAAAAACGTTGACTTTTTAATCGGGCGGTCAAATGGACTTTGACCGATGGCCGTGACGTAGTTCGTGACATCACGAGTTCATAGACAGGTGGCACGTTCAATTCCGACGTTAGAGGAAGAAATTATGACGTTCGGAAGTTTAGGGGCATTTTGGTAATTTGGGTGAATAGGAGGTCAAAAGTTGACTTTTTGACCGGGAGGTCCGATGGCCGAGGGCCGGAGACCGTTACGTAGATAAGGACGATACGAATCCATAGGCAGGCAGCACACTGAAATCGGACTTCAAACGGGAGAGTTATGGGTCACGGAAGTTCGATTTCACTATGCACGAACTTCAAGACGGGGACGTTTCGGCGAAATCTGATTGGGTGGATATTTTGGTGGGCCCCATGGATGAGTGACAAGTGTCACTCATCCCATTGCTTTGATCCCCCAAAATGTGGATCTAAATAATTAAATATTATTATTTTAATTATTTTATAATTAAACCTAACAACTATTAATCCTAACCATCCATTACCAACTAACTATCAATCCTCACCATCAATCTCTCCTTCTCTCATCAGCCATCCCCTTCTTCTTTGTTCCTTACCACCCGAAACCCCATAACCCATAATCCTCCATTTTCTTCCTTTTCCTTCAAAAACCAAAACACACAATCACACTTCACCATTCATCACTTGTATGAGCTGGGAATGGCCGTGGGGGGAGTGTGAAGGGCTGAGGACGGAAAGGGTGGACGGTGGCCCACGGTGGAGGACACGGCGGAGGAGAACCCGTGAGGTAAGAAAATTTCAAAAATTTGAAATTGGGTTTTAATAGTATTTACTTGATTCCATTAATTGGGTGAGGTTCCTAGGACTCCCAGGAGATGAATGGGATTGGTTTCGAGGCATTAGACGGCCTGGAACAGCCGTGAACGGCGGGAGAAGTCACGGGCGCCATGGCCAA
This sequence comes from Prinsepia uniflora, assembly GCA_032719365.1. Taxonomy (NCBI): domain Eukaryota; kingdom Viridiplantae; phylum Streptophyta; class Magnoliopsida; order Rosales; family Rosaceae; genus Prinsepia; species Prinsepia uniflora. Next base: position 41,698,625 of record CM064869.1, on the reverse strand, counting down.
GCTCGAAGGTATGGTTTTTGATGTTTTCCTTCCAGTTTGATGTCATAGGACTGTAGGTTAGGATTAGAGGATGAAAATGGGACAAACGGGAAGCATTTTGGTGGTCGGACAGCGGAGAACCGGCCGGGTCAAGCCGCGGGTCACGGCGACCCGGTTGCAGACATTCGGGTCGACCCGCGAGGAGGCAGGGATGACTGATGACGTCATCCTAATGACGTCATCATGTCAGGGATGACGTCATCATGTCAGATCTGAAAATGTCAAACTGACATGTCAGACAGTGGGCCAATGGGAGCGTGACACGTGTCACTGTCAGGGGCTGTCAGTGATGACGTCATGCTGACGTCAGCGATGACGTCATCAGGTACTGTAGCAGGCGCGTGAAGCCCACGCGCAGCCACTTCAGGCTGCGCGTGAGGGCGCGTGGCAGGGAATGTGGGAAAGTGTTCAACACGGGAAATCATCTATTCGATGTAACGAACATTTTGGGACTGGTTTCGTGTCAATCGGACACCGTCTCGATATGTTTCGGGGCATCGGAAGGTTTAGGTTCGGTTTTAAAAATAGTTAAAAATACGGGAAAATTACGGGGCTTTAGGGGGAGGTTAATTAAGTAGTTAGTAACCTTCTATTACGATTTGGACAGGTTTGGGAGTCCCGGTGACGGTGATCGGCTCGGAGAGCCGTATGGCACGCAAATCGAGGCGGCAGCTCGGACGGTTTGTGAGTGGACCTTGTTTTCTAAATTGGTGCATGCATAAGTGTTTATTATATGTTTTATTACTTGTTTGATGATGCCACGGGTGCATTTGTATGTGGTTACGTATAAGCACATATTTCGAGGTTTCGGCCTTATACGGTGCTTATACGGGTCTGTGTTTCTGTATTGATTTAAATGAACTGGATTTGGATTTCAAAATGATAAACTCGGGCATGAGACCCATTTGGTTTTTTCTCGGGCATATGACCCCAGATTTCGGGCACGGTGCCCAGCTGATGTCATATGTTCGGGCACGAGACCCAGTTATTTTACGGTTTATGATTTCGGGTCAGGGACCCTAGATAGATTTCCATGTTCATGACGGTTTATGGGAACCGGCATGAACTCTGGAAAGGTCATTCTGGTTCTTGACGGTTTATGGGGACCGGCATGAACCCTGGTTATGTTATTACGGTACATGACGGTTTACGGGAACCAGCATGTTACCTCGGTTATATTATTACGGTACTTGACGGTTTATGGGAACCGGCATGTTACCTGATTATGGATATTATGGATCATGACGGTTCAGGGGAACCGGACATGACTGTTTATGCTACGTATATATATGTTCATCTACCTTCCTTTACATGTTCTACTATCTCCTCCGGGGAGGGTCGTTGGCCTGGGTGGACCCCGGAGTAGTCACGGAGCACCGACTGAGTGGACTCACCCCCCCAGTTGGGTTCCTTACTCTCAGGAAGGCTATGGTTACTATTACCTCGGGTAGGGTCAGTGGTCTGCGGACATTGACCTTGACTTTGAGATGACTCGGATTGAGACCCGGGTAGCACGCGCGTAGCTTTGGATACCGTGACAGGATTGGTTGTGTGACTTATATTTATGTATGTGATGTATATATGATATATGATATGTGGTTTGCACAGGTGTGCACAGGATTTGAGCAGTGGCTCGTGTACTTGGTTTCTTTATGGTTTGGGGCCGAGTCCCGTATGGATTTGGGCAGTGGCCCGTATGGTCGTTTTCATTGTGGTCCTTTCGACCTTGGTTTATATCTGCTTTGGGCTTAGTCCCACATATGGTTTGTTTTGGATAAATGGTTTTCGAATGCATGCATGCTTTTTAGTGGAGGGTACAAATGTCTTCTTATTAAATGTTTTTCTAAACTCTTGTTTTGTCCACTCACAGTTTTTAATGTTTTGACTGCCCTTCAGGTTGACAACGGATGTGGACTGTAGCAGAGACCGAGATATCACTTGCCTCCTCCGGATCCTGGCGTACTCTGATAGCCCGGGAGGGCAAAGGTCGGAAATATCCCTTGTCTGACACTTCGTGTCAGACGGGAGCAGGGTCATCCCGCACTAATCCCGGGGGGATTGGGATGGGTCCTGTCAGTCGCTCTCGTAACTTCTATGCCTCCGGCGCTGCCTCGACGCCGAAACCCCGCTCTAGCTCCAAAATCCCTCGACACCTCTCTGTTTCCGTGCGTACTCAAACCTCCCACTCCCCTGATTTCTTTCACAATCCTCACTCACAAATCACTCCCCACTTTCCTCCCTTCTCTCTGCCACTCTCTTGATCATGAGAACTCACAACACCTTCTACAATCGCTCAATCCCTCTCCCAATCTCACTCTCTGTTTTCTTACTCGAACACGACTACACACAGCTGCACAATTTGAACACACACCGTGCACTCCCTAGAAGCCACTACACACACTGCACGTGTAACCAACCCCTCAGCTCTCTCACAAAATATCTCAATCTTACTGTACAAGGCCTTATCTGATTGGCCCAAATCCCATGACACAAAAAGACAAAATGCCCCTCTTTTGAACCAAAATTACGATTGTGCCACTACCTTTCTAGACCCGTAACTCACACATCCTAGCTCCGTCGAACACGTGTCTCCTGTCGTTAAAATCAGGACGACGAGATCTACCTAACGGTCCTAGGTCAACGTGTAAAAACCTGATCGTCCAAAAAGTCAACTCTTTCCCCCCTAATTTAACCAAATTACGGCAATGCCCTCAACCTTCCGAACATCATAACTTCCTCCTCGGATGTCGGAATCGGGCATGCCACCTGTCTACGGACTCGTGACGTCCCGAACTACGTCACAGTCACCGGTCAAAGCCCACTTGGCCCCTCGAACTAAAAGTCAACAATTTGCCCGAACCAGGGGCAGAATCGTCATTCCATGTTAACGAACCTATCGTAACCAACTAACCACCGTTTAACCTCACTAATCCTTCACTAATCACCGTCTTAACCCTAGTTCCTACGACGGGTCGTTACAACCTACCCTCCTTAAAAGAATTTCGTCCCCGAAATTCCACAACTAATTCCCAACACTAGGGGTCTCCTACCCGGTGATCCGCACTAGATCTACAACAACTTCTCCGGGGTTTCCTGTCTATCATCTCCACCTTGGGTATTTCACTCCATCCCCAACTACCAGTTTACCACTTCTAACCCTTTCTCAGTCCCACGAAAACTTTATGGTGTACGCAAGGGAAACTCTATGAACAGAAAACAAAGGTATTTAAAAATACCTCATATAGAGGACCCAACAGAATTCGTATAGTACATCCTCTCGTACTACCACCTCACTTTCCGGAACCCAACTCGATTCCTAACCCAGAACAATCTAGTCCAAACAGGAACTCCTACCTACTGGTTCACTCCCTCGGCTGCTACTTCGACCACTTGCCGGATAAATCTACAAAGTCCTAAAGGCAAACTCTAGATTGTGGGTTCTCTCCTTCAATAACCTCATATCGATCAGTTATAGTCACTCCTTTCCTGTTTCTTCTGTCATCCTTGTTAAGTCATGATTCATGTATCTTTTTGATGTCATCTAATGCTCATTTACTTGTCTTTTGTGTGATTTCATTGTCATCCATAGTAGAAAATGATCAATCTTGTGAAGCGTGTGCAGAATTAGAAAAGTTCTTAAAAGCATGGAAATAAAGAAAGAAGGAGTCTTGAAGCCTCAAGCACACAAAGGTGGGCCTTGTCATCCGAAAATAGAAGTCTTTAATGCCAAGATTGTTCCTTGCCACATAAGGAAGGTCTGAGCATTCCAGAAAAGGAAAGTGCCACATAAGGAAGGTCTGAGCATTCCAGAAGAGGAACGTGACGTCCAAGGAAGTCTTGAGAAGGCCCAAGAACGCACCTTGCTCCATTAGGGAAGTCCAAGACATCAGGAATCTTCATTGCCACACATCACAAGGCGGATTTCAGCCAAGAAATAATACAAGGGCCTGATTTTTGGGACCCTTGTCTCAGCCCTGTTAGGAAAAACGTTTTTGGGATATAATTCCTTATTTTAGGTCAGATTAGGAGTCTTTAAGTTAGGGATAACTTCCTATTTATTCTCCTAACTTCTAGGGATTGTAGACTACTATTTAAAGGAGTTTAGTCTCTGATTTCAGGGGCTCCAAAAACCCTTGCCGCATTATTGTTTAATTTTATTTTTAAACCTCTCTTGAACGTTTTTGGAGGGAGGAGAGGGCTGAATGCAAGAGGAATGAGTCGACATCAGAATTGCTTCAAGGGTTTCTTCCCCTTTTGAGTTTGATTTCACTCATTCTTTATATTGCTTCTATGTTTTTGTTAATCATGACGTGTAACTAAATTCAAATCTAGGGTTTTGATGTAATCCTGCAATTTTTATTCCATGTGTTGAACTTAAGTATTTTCAGTTTCTTGATGTGTTTCATGATTCAATTACTATGCTCTATTGATACTTAACATTCTATTTTGATGTCTGATCACCATTGAGATTGTTTGTTAGTTTTCTTATCCAAATACTGAGTAGACACCCATGCCTTTGTTTGGATGATCTATAATTGAATGAATAATATCCTAAGAAGACACCCATTCCATGGAGTTATTTGGCTCTATTGTTTTCTTATTCTTATTGGTTCTTTGATTGAAATCTATGTTGGACACCACATCTAGATTAAGGTTAAAGGAACTTGGTTTGATCGGACACCCACGACTGACCATAAGTAGGTGAAAACGAACCCATGAAGCTATCTAGTAGAACTGATTTGTGCTCGGTTTAATTTACATGGAATTGAATTGTAGTGGTGAAGTCAAGAACCTAGGCCTCTTAATCATCAGTTTTCTTCCTTATTTAGTATATTCTCTGCTTACTTCTCTCAACAGAAAATCAGTTACTAATTCAAACCAAATCAAAGACCTGAACTTCAATTTTCTGTTTTAGTTGCATTCACATAGAATAGGTTAAGGCTAGTTTCTGCTTAAGTCTACTCAGTCCCTGTGGGTTCGACATCCTTACTTGTGCACCACTATACTATCAACTCTTGTGCACTTGGAAGACACAACAATTTTTGGCGCCGTTGCCGGGGACTGATTCAGTCTTAGCATAACGTGCCTTTTCCTATTCCATTTTTCTTTTTCTGTTTTAGTTCTAATTTACTTAATTTTGTTTTATTTGCTTCATTTTCAAGTAGTTTATGTCTAGTAATCTTGTGGAACAAGTCAAATCTGCGAGAAGAAAGCATTCCAAACCATTGGGACACAAATCAATCCGAGGGGAACCAAGTCTGAACATCCTAGACGAGAACCTCAAAGCTGCAAAGCTTTCTACGTTAGAGCCATACGGAAGCCTTTCAATTGAGGATCTGTCCAAGTCTGAGAGTGTTGGCACTAAATCTGAGGAAGAGGAAGAGATGGCAGAAGAAGAGACCTTTATGGGAGACCTTGATATCCCAACGATTGACACCAATCCTTCTTGCATTACTCTGCCTGTCCAAGCCCGAAACTATGAGCTGAAATCTTCTCATCTTAATATGCTTCCTTCTTTTCATGGTTTACCTAACGAAGATCCACTTACACATTTAAAAGAGTTATTTAACGTAGTGAGTACTTTTCCTTTGACAGATGTATCGGAAGAACAATTGAGGATGAGAGTGTTTCCGTACACATTGAAGGAAAGAGCTAAGTATTGGCTTAATTCTCTGAGGCCTAGATCACTAACCACATGGGCTGACATTCAAAAGAAATTCCTAGAGAAGTACTTTTCTACAAACAAGACGGATATGTTGAGGGATCGAATCATGACATTCACACAACAGGTTGATGAGTCGTTCTCAGAGGCATGGGAACGTTACAATGGGTTACTTCTCCAATGCCCCCATCATGGAATTCCTTTAAACTTACAAATGCGTATTTTTTATAAAGGACTAACCCTCTCAAGCAAGAACATTGTTACAAACTTTGCAGGGGGTTCCATGAAGAACAAGACTCCTGAACAGACTTGTACTCTCTTCGAACAGATTGCCATGGAAACTCAACACATGGACACCAGAGGTAAGCAAGCTGGAATTTATGAGATTAGTGGTTCTACCGATGCTAAACTTGGTGCTCAGATATCGATGCTAGCAAAGAAGTTGGATGCATTAGTTGCTGCCCAACCAAGGTCTAACATGAAGGAATCATATGGGGTATGTGAAGCCTTTGATCATACTACATTTGACAACCCTACGGGATCCACCTATCCAGAAATTGGACAAGAACATGTCAATTTCACAAACTCCTATAATCAGAGGCCAAGGAATGACCCATTCTCCAACACATACAATCCCGGCTGGAGGAATCATCCCAATCTTTAATGGAGCAACAACAACAATATTCAGAATCAAGCCAGTTCCTCTTTCCAACCGAAAGCCAACAATTCACTCGAGGACACTGTGCAGCTGCTTGCCCAGAATACTTTGCAATTCCAACAATCAACAAATCGCATGCTTCAAAACCATTCTGCAGCTCTAAATAAGATGGAGACTCAACTAGAGCAGAATGCAGAAGCTCTTAATCAAAGGGAACCTGGAAAATTGCCAAGCCAACCACTTGTGATTCAAAAGAATCAAGAGCAAGCTAAAGCAATTACAATGCTTAGGAGTGGTAAGATGGTTGATAATAGTGTTAATAATGATGATTCTAACTCCAAATCTGAAATGAATGCAGGGGCTACTGACGAGAAGAACATGAGAGACCAAACGGAGAGGGAGCAGCAACCAAAGAATTTGAGTCATGCAAGCTCAGACCAACTTGATCAGCCACTTCACAAGGCTGAAAAGCCTTATTTACCACCAATTCCTTTCCCTGGAAGACTTGCTAAAAGCGTGCAAGATAAGTCTTTTAAAGAAATATATGATCTGTTAAGTAAAGTGAACATTAATTTGCCTTTGCTTGATGTGATTAGGAACATGCCTGCACATGGGAAGTTTTTCAAGGAGCTGAATAGCCATAAGAGAAAATATGGACCTAATGAGAAGGTTGTGGTGAGTGAAAATGTTAGTGCTGTGCTACAAAGGAAACTACCACCAAAATTGAAAGATCCAGGAAGTTTCTGCATTAACATCACCGTTGGAGACAGAATCATTGAGAAGGCCATGCTTGACTTGGGGGCAAGCATTAATCTGATGCCATACTCAGTGTACTTACAATTAGGTTTGGGGGAGCTAAAGAAGACCACCATCTCACTTCAACTTGCTGATCGTTCAGTCAAGTATCCTAGAGGTATTGTAGAGGATATCCTAGTTTGATAAACTAATCTTGCCTGCTGATTTTGTAGTTCTCGATATGGACGAGGTTCCCGTACATGACCGTGACCTACCAATCTTGCTTGGAAGACCATTCATGGCGACAGCAAAGACTGTAATTGATGTACATAATGGACTGCTCACTATGACTGTACTAGGCGAAACCGTTCATTTTAAAGTGTTTGAATCTCTAACTTATCCTTCGACTACATTGGATTGCTTATATGTTGATAAGTTGGATTCTTTGGTGGTTTCTAAATTTTTGCAGACCCAATCTAGTGATACATTAGAAGTGGCGTTAACTCACCCGCAAGATGAATTTAAAGAGGAATATGCATTAATGGAAGAGGTTGCTGCTCTAGAAGTTTTGAACTCATACCCATCCTCCATGACACCTTCCATTGAACCACTTTTTGACAGGACCCATCCCAATCCCCCCGGGATTAGTGCGGGATAACCTTGCTCCCGTCTGACACGAAGTGTCAGACAAGGGATATTTCCGACCTTTGCCCTCCCGGGCTATCAGAGTACGCCAGGATCCGGAGGAGGCATGTGATATCTCGGTCTCTGCTACAGTCCACATCTGATGTCAATCTGAAGGGCAGTCAAAAAATTAAAAACTGTGAGTGGACAAAACAAAAGTTTATAAAAACATTTCATAAGACATTTGTACCCTCCACTAAAAAGCATGCATGCATTCGAAAACCATTTATCCAAAAACAAACCATATGTGGGACTAAGCCCAAAGCAGATATAAACCAAGGTCGAAAGGACCACAATGAAAACGACCATACGAGCCACTGCCCAAATCCATACGGGACTCGGCCCCAAACCATAAAGAAACCAAGTACACGAGCCACTGCTCAAATCCTGTGCACACCTGTGCACACCACATATCATATATCATATATACGTCACATACATATATATAAGTCACACAACCAATCCTGTCACGGTATCCAAAGCTACGCGCGTGCTACCCGGGTCTCAATCCGAGTCATCTCAAAGTCAAGGTCAATGTCCGCAGACCACTGACCCTACCCGAGGTAATAGTAACCATAGCCTTCCTGAGAGTAAGGAACCCAACTAGGGGGTGACTCCACTCAGTCGGTGCTCCGTGACTACTCCGGGGTCCACCCAGGCCAACGACCCTCCCCGGAGGAGATAATAGAAGTAGAGGAAGGTAGATGAACATATATATACATAACATAAACATTCATGCCCGGTTCCCCTGAACCGTCATGATCCATAACAACATAACCAGGGTAACATGCCGGTTCCCATAAACCGTCATGTACCATAATGACCAACAAGGGTTCATGCCGGTTCCCATAAACCGTCATGAACCATGATACCATATTAAGAGTTCATGCCGATTCCCATAAACCGTCATGAACCGGGAAATCCATTTAAGGTTCCCTGACCTGAAATCAAAACCGTAAAGTAGCTTGGGTCTCGTACCCGAACATAGGACATCAGTTGGGCACCGTGCCCGATATCTGAGGTCATATGCCCGAGACAAAACCAAATGGGTCTCATACCCGAGTTTATCCTTTTGAAATCCAAATCCAGTTCATTTAAAACCAATAAAGAAATACAGACCCGTATAAGCACCGTATAAGGCCGAAACCTCGAAATACGTACTTATACGTAACCACATACAAATGCACCCATGACATCATCAAACAAGTAATAAAACATATAATAAACATTTATGTATGCACCAATTTAGAAAACAAGGTCCATTCACAGACCGCCCTAGCTGCCGCCTCGATTTGCGTGCCATTCGGCTCCCCGAGCCGATCACCATCACTGGGACTCCCAAACCTGTCCAAATTTTAATAGAAGGTTAATAACTACTTAATTAACCTCCCATCAAAGCCCCGTAATTTTCCCGAACTTTTAACTATTTTTAAGCCGACCCTAAACCTTCCGACACCCCGAAAACTATTGAAACGATGTCCGATTGACGCGAGACCAGTTCCAAAAATCTTCGTTACATCGAATAGAAGATTTCCCGTGTTGAACACTTTCCCAAATTATGGACCAAACGCCCTCACGTGCCCCAAGAAGAGCCAGATTACTGTTCATCATCAGCAAGCTCCAGCGGACCGGTTTTACTGTTCATGGCCGGTTCACCTGGTTTGTCCGGTCCAACTGGACCGGCGTGACCGGTTCACAGCCCTAGACACCCCATTTGTCATCCTAGTTCTTCCTTTTCGATTCCTTTCTTCCTATTTTGATGTTTTCCACCCATTTCAATCCCTAAAACTATCTAAAAACACCTAAATCCTTTGGTTCGATTTTGAACCAAACGGTTCAAAGTTTCAAAACTGCACCCATGGCTTCACAGCCATCCCAAGCTTCCTAAAACCTTCCTAACACAATCCTAATAACCCATTTAATTCATTGGAAGAAACCAAAATGACCCATAGCAACAAAAATGGAAATTGGATTGAAAATGGGCTTACCGTGAACCTCACGGGTTCCTCCTCCTCTCACCGCCGTGGGCGGCGGTTCAGGCCTCCAGGCCGGTCACCTAAGCTCCCATAGTCTCCCTGGTCCTCATGGCTGGTCATGGGTTAAGGTGGGATGGGTTTTTGGGTGAACGGTTTGGGTGGAAAATGGATGAGATCGGGTTGGTGTGTTTGAATGAAGAAAAGGAAATGGTTTGCACGGTGCATGAAGGAATATGGTGTCCATTGGATGGGTGACACTTGTCACTCATCCATAGGGCAGGGATTAAATATCTGGGCCCCCACTAAGTCCAAAAGTTAACTCGTTTCATAATTCGTGCAATAGTGCACTTGAACTTCCGTGAACCGTAACTTCACCGTCGAACGTCCAAATTCGATGTGCCGCCTGTCTATGGATTCGTATCGTCCTTATCTACGTAACGGTCTTCGGCCCTCGGCCATCGGACCTCTTGGTCAAAAAGTCAACATTTGACTCCATTTAACCAAAATTACCAAAATGCCCCTAAACTTCCGAACGTCATAACTTCCTCCTCGAACGTCGGAATTGAACTTGCCATCTGTCTATGAACTCGTGACATCACGAACTACGTCACGGTCATTGGTCAAAGTCCATTTGACCGCCCGAACGAAAAGTCAACGTTTTGCCACGCCGAAGGGCAAAACGGTCATTTTGCGTCGTTCGTCCGATTTCGCCTAACTAATCATTGATTAGCCTCACTAATCGTGATTAGTCACTAATCTAATCTAGAAATTTGGGACGGGTCGTTACACTTTTACCCTCTGCAGCTCACCTGATTCCCTCAATTATTCAGGCCCCTAAGCTAGAGCTCAAACCACTTCCATCCCACCTCAAATATGCCTACATTGGTGAAGAAGAAACTCTCCCAGTTATCATATCTTCAAGTCTAACTCCATTGGAAGAAGACAAGCTTATTAGAGTGCTTAGGGAATACAAATCTTTTATTGGTTGGTCTATTGCAGATATCAAAGGAATCAGCCCTACAATGTGCATGCACAGAATTCTAATGGAGGAAGGATCCAAGCCTGTTCTTGAAGCTCAAAGAAGATTGAATCCTCACATGAATGAAGTGGTGAGAGCTGAAGTGGTGAAATTGCTTGATGTGGGTATCATATACCCTATTTCTGATAGCAAATGGGTAAGCCCTGTCCAAGTGGTGCCTAAGAAGTTGGGGATGACAGTGGTGAAGAACGATAACAATGAACTTGTGCCTACAAGAATGACCACTGGTTGGCGTGTGTGCATTGATTACAGGAAGTTGAATTCTGCCACTAGAAAGGATCATTTTCCTTTACCTTTTATTGATAAAATGTTGGAGAGATTAGCTGGGCACTCATACTATTGTTTTCTTGATGGTTTTTCAGGTTGTAATGAGATTCCCATTGCTCCAGAAGATCAAGAAAAGACTACATTCACTTGTCCATTCGGAACATTTGCTTATAGGAGGATGCCGTTCGGTCTATGCAATGCTCCTGCCACTTTTCAAAGATGCGTGATGGCCATCTTTTCGGATATGATTGAGAGGTTTATGGAGGTATTCATGGATGCTTTTGCTGTGTTTGGTTCATCATTTGATAATTGCCTTAACCATCTCTCTCTTGTACTTCAACGATGCAAGGAAACCAATTTGATCTTGAATTGGGAGAAATGCCATTTCATGGTAAAACAAGGTATTGTGCTAGGTCATGTGATTTCTTACAAGGGAATTGAGGTAGATAAAGCTAAAATTGATCTCAACTCGAATCTGCCCCCACCTACATCCGTTAAAGCGGTTAGAAGTTTTCTTGGACATGCAGGTTTTTATAGGCGGTTTATCAAGGATTTTTCCAAAATAACTCGTCCTTTATGTGATTTGCTTGCTAAGGATTCTGATTTTAAGTTTAATGAGAAGTGTGTGAATGCTTTTGAGATCCTAAAACATGAACTAACATCTGCCCCTATTATCATGGCTCCGGACTGGTGTTTGCCATTTGAATTAATGTGTGATGCGTCTGACTATGCTATAGGTGCAGTTTTGGGGCAACGTGTTCATAAGTTACCTCATGTGATCTACTATGCTAGTAGAACCTTGAATGATGCTCAACTCAACTACTCAACGACAGAGAAGGAGTTTTTAGCAGTTGTCTTTGCTTTAGAAAAACTTCGTGCTTATCTTGTTGGATCTAAGGTGATTGTCTATTCTGATCATGCAGCCATTAGGTACTTACTTATGAAGAAAGATGCAAAGCCTCGGTTGATAAGGTGGATACTTTTGCTTCAAGAGTTTGACCTGGAAATTCGTGATAAGAGTGGACGAGATAACCCTGTCGCTGATCACTTTCTCGACTAGCTGATGCTGGTGCTACAGAAAAGAGTGTTGTCCCCATTAACGAATCATTTCCTGATGAGCAGCTCTTAGCCATTCAAGAAAAAGAACCATGGTATGCTGATTTTGTTAATTATTTTGCTTGTGGAGTAATTAGGGATGATTTTTCTTTTCAGGAACTATAGAAGTTTCTCTCATTGGTGAAGCACTATTTGTGGGATGACCCGTCCCTATTCAAGTACTGTCCAGATCAAATTATAAGGAGATGTGTACCAGAAACTGAACAACAAAGCATCCTCAGGTTCAGCCATGAATTTGCATGCGGAGGACACTTTGGTGCCAAGAAAACAGCGCTTAAGGTTCTTCAATCTGGTTTCTTTTGGCCTTCTTTATTTAAAGATGCTTTTAATTTTTGTTCTAAGTGTGATAGATGTCAAAGGATGGGGAACATAAGTAGCAGGAACTAGATGCCATTGACTAACATCTTGGTAGTTGAACTCTTTGATGTGTGGGGAATCGATTCAAAGTTAACGGGCAGCAACTTAAACCCTATTTGGAGGATAATCTAGATCTGTCCCACTATGATGTCGCCTTGGTCGAGATTTCAGCGACTTAGTCAAGGCTACCACGTCTTGCCCAGACGTTAAATACAGCGCTTCTAGGAACAAGTAGGGTGGGGGTTAGTCTTCTCATTGCATATTTCTTATCACATTGAGGACAATGTTTAGTTTAGGTTTGGGGGTGTGGATTGAAAAATTGGAATATTGAAACAAGTAGGGTGGGGGTTATACATGGCCTGATTTTTTTTAGTATGTGTAGTTAGTTTAAGTTTTTGCTAGTGATACGTGTTTTAACTTGTTAATGAGAGTCTACATGCTGAGTTAACGATCTTTGTTCTACTAGGAGTTTTTGCCTTAACCAGTTTGTATCACACCTTGCACTTCACGATGCCATGTTTCAACTGACTAAGTGAACAAAACAACTGAATTTGAGTGAACTTCAGAAAATTAGTGGAGACTACCTTGTGAGATTGTTGAGCTTTATTGCCATTCTTTTAGAGTGATATACATTGTTTCTACTCTTAAACACTCTCTAATTTTGTTCTTTTATGATGATCTCATTCCATTACATTTGCATTGAATTTTAAAGAACTGATATCATATAGATGCTCTTGATTTGAGGTGTGGTTTTCCATAAGAAGTGATGTAGGCTATGTGTGAATAAACCTCTAAAGGCCTTGTCCTACCTTGTTGTGTGCTCCCTAAGCCATTTTGTGTAATGACCCGTCCCGAATATCGGGATTGAATATTAATTAATTATTGTTTAGAATGGCTAATCTGGGATTAGTTGAGTGAAATCGGACTAATTGTGCAAAATGACCGTTTTGCCCCTGGCGTGGGCAAAATGTTGACTTTTAGTTCGGGCGGTCAAACGGACTTTGACCGATGACTGTGACGTAGTTCGGGACGTCACGAGTTCATAGACAGGGGGCACGTTCGATTCCGACATTCGAGGTGAAAGTTATGGCATTCGAAAGTTGAGGGGTATTTTGGTAATTTGGCATATTAGGGGCCAAATGTTGACTTTTTGATCGGGAGGTCCGATGGACGAGGGTCAAGGACCGTTACGTAGGTCTCGTCGATACGAATCCAACGACAGGCGGCATGCCGAAATCGGAGATTCGACGACGAAGTTATGGTCACGGAATCGGGCTCGATTAACCGAACGAACCGAGATTAAAATAATATTTTAATATGAACAGTACCCGGTGACTGTGCACATCCGGATGAGTGACAAGTGTCACCCATCCCCTGAAATCTGATCCATGTTTCCCTCCCAACACCATCATTACAACATCATCATTTCCTCCATTTTCTTCTTAATTTCCTCTTCTTTGTTTTTCTAAACCGTGAACTTTGGGCATCAAAATTGGGAAGAATTGAGCTCCCTTTCACAATCAGCTGTGAGGGGGAAATCGAGAGCTTTGAGGGACAGATTGAACAAGGGAATCACGGGGACAATTGGGGAACTAGAAATCAACAATCGAAATTTTGGCAGTTTGAGAGGAAAAATTCGAAATCAAATCCTAAGGCCGTGAGGATCAAATTGGAGCTCACATTCAGCTTCCTGGGATCCCAACGATCAGAAACGTCGAAAGAACGAAGGAAATTGGTGCTGTTTTGGCTCTGAACACACTTGGTGACAGCGGATGAAATTCGACGTTGAGTCGAGGAAATTGAGGCTTTGATTGACGAAATTGATGTGGGGATTGTGTTCCTGAGGATCCCACGATGCTTCTGGGTTCATCAATTGAAGGAAAACGTTGGAGATTGGCAGACTTCCATGGTTGCACAGTGACGGCTATCGAGTTTGAGTCGTGGAGTTTGAGCAATGGATTGATGCAATTGAGTTGGGCGAAATGTTTAACTGAGTCGATGGAAGCTTCTGGATGAATCAATTTAAGGATATCGATCGAAATTGATGGGGTTTGAAGGATGAACAATGGACGGGTGTTCTTGGTGTTCATCATCGAATCGTGGATTGTAGGTAAGGTCTTGTGTAATCAATGTTACAGAACTTAAATTGAACTTAAAACGAAGCTAATGGAATGATCAATTGATGTAATTAAGGCTGAATTGATAGGATTGGAACCGGGTCATCTCGCGGGTAAATTGGACCCGTTTACCAGAGATACGGGTTAGGCTGGTGACACTGTAGCAGGCGCGTGGATTTCACGCGCAGCCACTCACGGCGGCGCGTGAGGGCGCGTCCGGCCTAGTCTCAAGGTGAGGTCAACATGACTTTTGATCCTCTCAGTGTAACGAACATTTTGACGTTGATTTCGAGGAAATCAGATATTGTTTCGTTAATGTTCCGCATATCCGAAGTTTTGTTTTACGTTAAAAATACGTATTTAAATTCTGGAAAAATTGGGAAAAATTATATGTTGTATTTTGAGATGTTAGTAACCCTCTATAATGATTTTGGACAGGAGTTGTGATTTCCAGATTTTACGGAAAAACGTGCAGCTCGGAAACGGACCGTTTTGAACGGTGTGTGTGAGTGGACTTTTGGTTTTCTAATTGTGATGCATGCATATATGATTTTAAATGCTTTATTATATGATTTGATATGCTGTGGCATGATTGGTAGAGCGTCGGGATCTCAGGCCCGGGTGTTTTCGATGACTCAGCAGGAGGATCAGGCGAGACCAGATGTGGGGACAGGTACTTGTTTTACTTTTGGTTGTTCTGTCGGTTTGGTTGTTGGATCCCAAGGTAGAGTCTAGGAGTTCGCCTAGAGGACTTGGAGTGTACAGTAAGTTCTGTAGTAGGTTGACGGGAAGTATAGGAAAGGAGTGACTATAATTGATCGATCTGAGCCTATGGAAGGAGAGAACCCACAAGCTAGAGTTGCTTTTAGGACTTTGTGAAGTTAGTCCGACCGTGGTCGGAACAGTAGCCGAGGGAGATGGGTGGTTGTATACGAGGATGTACTCTATGACTTCTGTCGGGTACTGTGAAATGAGGTATTTTATAATACCTTTGTTTTCTGTTCATAGAGTTTCCCTTGCGTACACCATGTAGTTGTTACATAGCTAGGGTTGGCTGTGGTAACAGTCGTTGGGGATGGAGTGAAATACCCAAGGTGGAGATGATAGACAGGAAACCTAGGAGAGGTTGTTCCTTAGGAGACCCTAGGTGTCGGGGATTAGCTGTGGAATTTCGGGGACGAAATTCTTTTTAGGTGGGTAGATTGTAACAACCCGTCCCGAGAATTTGGATGAGTAGAGTGATTAAGGTGTGATTAGTAAGGTTAATCAGGGGTTAGGTGGTCCCGAGGGGTCCGGGAACCTAGAATGACGATTTTGCCCCCTGCTTTGGGCAAAAATGTTGACTTTTATTTCGGATGGTCAATTGGGGATTGACCAGTGACCGGAATGTAGTTGAGGTTGTCACGAATCCTTAGGCTGGTGGCACGCCCGATTCCGACATCCGAGGAGGAAGTTGTGATGTTCGGAAGGCTGAGGGCTTAACCGTAATTTGGGTAAAGTAGGGGGAATAGTTGACTTTTCGTATAATCGAGTTTTGGTAGGTTGACCTAGGATGGTTAGATAGTTCTTGTCGTCCTGAGTTCGATGACAGGCGGCACGTATTCATCGGACTTACAAGGCGAGAGTTACGGGTCTAGGAAGTTTCGGTAAAACCGTAAAAATGTGTTAAACAGAAGGGTATTTTAGTCTTTTTGGGTTTATGGGGATTTGTGCAGAGAGAGAAGGAATGGACGGCTGGAGTTAATCAGGTGAGATAAGGATGGATTGGATTGTGACACATGGCAGTTGTGTAGTGGGTTCTGGGGGGTTCTTCTGTGTGTACACGGTCCCAAATAATTGGGGTGCACTCGTGCAACCGTGCAGTCCTTCGATACACAGAGAAACAGAGTGAGAGCTTGAGGGGAAATCGACCGATCTGGGTGCAAGGGTGAGTGACTGGTGAGTTGGGAGAGTGACAGTGAAGCAAGGAGGAGCTGCTGGTCGTGTTTTGGCGGTGCAATTGTGCACGGCGGCACGGCGGAGGTGAGGAGAAGAATTGGGGGAAACAGGGAGGCCGTGAACGTTTGGCGGTGGCTACGCCGTGAGGCGGATCAAACCAAGACAAGGAGAGGCTGAGGAGGTTGCAGGGAGTCTAACGACCACAGTGGTGGGCGGCGGTGCGCACGGCGGAGCTGCAATCGAAGGGTAAGTCTTCCTGCTCTGTTTTCCCGTGGAATTTCATTATTGGTATCAGAGCATAGGTTTTGTCGAGTTTATTGGGGTTTGTCGGTCTATGAGGTTGTTTGACTGTTTCTATGCCTCTTTCAGTGTGCGGTTGACGATGCCTCCGAGACGTAGACCTTCTCCACAACCTGAAGAAGTAGCCAGAGAGACGGAGAGTGCTACGATTGAGCGAGCCCAACGGCTCGGGGCTACTACTTTTAGTGGTGGGGCTGATCCTGAGGAAGCCCAGAGGTGGATTACCCGACTTGAGCGGATTTTTGCGGTGATGCATTGTCCGCCGGAGGAGCGCGTATTGTTGGCTGCATTTTTGCTAGATGGTGCGGCGTATGAGTGGTGGTATACCCTCGAGTTGTCTGGCTGGGATGTCCATAGTGTGACCTGGGAGACGTTCAGGGAACGGTTTCTGGAGCAGTATTATCCTCGTTCTTTCCGGGATGCCAAGGAGGCAGAGTTTTTGCATCTCCAGCAGGGGAATATGACAGTGGCAGAGTATGAACGGAAGTTCCAGATGTTGTCTCGGTTTGCTCCTGCTTTTGGGGCCACTGAAGCCGAGAAGTGCCGTAGGTTTGAGTTGGGTTTGCGAGGTGAGATTCGAGCCGTAGTGACGGCTGGATCTTTTGCTACCCTCCGAGACTTGTCGGATGCTGCAGTGCGAGTGGAGGCTAGTTTGCCGGTGCGACGCCGGGAACCTTCTATTCCTGGGGCTTCGAGCCAGCGGACACCGAAAAGAGGTAACTTCGGTGGATCGTCCTCGTCGGGCGATGGTCGTTTTGGTAGGCCTGGCAGTGCCCAGAGTTCAGGATTTTGGGGTTACCGAGCACCGCCGACTCCGCAAGCGAGTGCGACATCGGTAGCGTCTACGGGGAGACCGAGCAGTGGACCAGGCTGGAATGTGTGTTTCTATTGCGGGGAGCGAGGTCATTTTCGACGTGAGTGTCCACTGTTGCCACAGGAAGGTGGTGTAGGCAGAGGAGTAGCGGAGTCCGGACAGAGTACAGCATCAGGGACAGCGGGCACTAGAGGAGGTGGTGGCACAGCCACGAGTAGTTCGAGGGGACGTGGTAGAGCGTCGGGATCTCAGGCCCGGGTGTTTTCGATGACTCAGCAGGAGGATCAGGCGAGACCAGATGTGGGGACAGGTACTTGTTTTACTTTTGGTTGTTCTGTCGGTTTGGTTGTTGGATCCCAGGGTAGAGTCTAGGAGTTCGCCTAGAGGACTTGGAGTGTACAGTAAGTTCTGTAGTAGGTTGACGGGAAGTATAGGAAAGGAGTGACTATAATTGATCGATCTGAGCCTATGGAAGGAGAGAACCCACAAGCTAGAGTTGCTTTTAGGACTTTGTGAAGTTAGTCCGACCGTGGCCGGAACAGTAGCCGAGGGAGATGGGTGGTTGTATACGAGGATGTACTCTATGACTTCTGTCGGGTACTGTGAAATGAGGTATTTTATAATACCTTTGTTTTCTGTTCATAGAGTTTCCCTTGCGTACACCATGTAGTTGTTACATAGCTAGGGTTGGCTGTGGTAACAGTCGTTGGGGATGGAGTGAAATACCCAAGGTGGAGATGATAGACAGGAAACCTAGGAGAGGTTGTTCCTTAGGAGACCCTAGGTGTCGGGGATTAGCTGTGGAATTTCGGGGACGAAATTCTTTTTAGGTGGGTAGATTGTAACAACCCGTCCCGAGAATTTGGATGAGTAGAGTGATTAAGGTGTGATTAGTAAGGTTAATCAGGGGTTAGGTGGTCCCGAGGGGTCCGGGAACCTAGAATGACGATTTTGCCCCCTGCTTTGGGCAAAAATGTTGACTTTTATTTCGGATGGTCAATTGGGGATTGACCAGTGACCGGAATGTAGTTGAGGTTGTCACGAATCCTTAGGCTGGTGGCACGCCCGATTCCGACATCCGAGGAGGAAGTTGTGATGTTCGGAAGGCTGAGGGCTTAACCGTAATTTGGGTAAAGTAGGGGGAATAGTTGACTTTTCGTATAATCGAGTTTTGGTAGGTTGACCTAGGATGGTTAGATAGTTCTTGTCGTCCTGAGTTCGATGACAGGCGGCACGTATTCATCGGACTTACAAGGCGAGAGTTACGGGTCTAGGAAGTTTCGGTAAAACCGTAAAAATGTGTTAAACAGAAGGGTATTTTAGTCTTTTTGGGTTTATGGGGATTTGTGCAGAGAGAGAAGGAATGGACGG
Source organism: Prinsepia uniflora (assembly GCA_032719365.1). Classification (NCBI taxonomy): domain Eukaryota; kingdom Viridiplantae; phylum Streptophyta; class Magnoliopsida; order Rosales; family Rosaceae; genus Prinsepia; species Prinsepia uniflora. The sequence goes on along the minus strand of CM064869.1, from coordinate 41,679,552 downwards.
CTGGAGTTAATCAGGTGAGATAAGGATGGATTGGATTGTGACACATGGCAGTTGTGTAGTGGGTTCTGGGGGGTTCTTCTGTGTGTACACGGTCCCAAATAATTGGGGTGCACTCGTGCAACCGTGCAGTCCTTCGATACACAGAGAAACAGAGTGAGAGCTTGAGGGGAAATCGACCGATCTGGGTGCAAGGGTGAGTGACTGGTGAGTTGGGAGAGTGACAGTGAAGCAAGGAGGAGCTGCTGGTCGTGTTTTGGCGGTGCAATTGTGCACGGCGGCACGGCGGAGGTGAGGAGAAGAATTGGGGGAAACAGGGAGGCCGTGAACGTTTGGCGGTGGCTACGCCGTGAGGCGGATCAAACCAAGACAAGGAGAGGCTGAGGAGGTTGCAGGGAGTCTAACGACCACAGTGGTGGGCGGCGGTGCGCACGGCGGAGCTGCAATCGAAGGGTAAGTCTTCCTGCTCTGTTTTCCCGTGGAATTTCATTATTGGTATCAGAGCATAGGTTTTGTCGAGTTTATTGGGGTTTGTCGGTCTATGAGGTTGTTTGACTGTTTCTATGCCTCTTTCAGTGTGCGGTTGACGATGCCTCCGAGACGTAGACCCTCTCCACAACCTGAAGAAGTAGCCAGAGAGACGGAGAGTGCTACGATTGAGCGAGCCCAACGGCTCGGGGCTACTACTTTTAGTGGTGGGGCTGATCCTGAGGAAGCCCAGAGGTGGATTACCCGACTTGAGCGGATTTTTGCGGTGATGCATTGTCCGCCGGAGGAGCGCGTATTGTTGGCTGCATTTTTGCTAGATGGTGCGGCGTATGAGTGGTGGTATACCCTCGAGTTGTCTGGCTGGGATGTCCATAGTGTGACCTGGGAGACGTTCAGGGAACGGTTTCTGGAGCAGTATTATCCTCGTTCTTTCCGGGATGCCAAGGAGGCAGAGTTTTTGCATCTCCAGCAGGGGAATATGACAGTGGCAGAGTATGAACGGAAGTTCCAGATGTTGTCTCGGTTTGCTCCTGCTTTTGGGGCCACTGAAGCCGAGAAGTGCCGTAGGTTTGAGTTGGGTTTGCGAGGTGAAATTCGAGCCGTAGTGACGGCTGGATCTTTTGCTACCCTCCGAGACTTGTCGGATGCTGCAGTGCGAGTGGAGGCTAGTTTGCCGGTGCGACGCCGGGAACCTTCTATTCCTGGGGCTTCGAGCCAGCGGACACCGAAAAGAGGTAACTTCGGTGGATCGTCCTCGTCGGGCGATGGTCGTTTTGGTAGGCCTGGCAGTGCCCAGAGTTCAGGATTTTGGGGTTACCGAGCACCGCCGACTCCGCAAGCGAGTGCGACATCGGTAGCGTCTACGGGGAGACCGAGCAGTGGACCAGGCTGGAATGTGTGTTTCTATTGCGGGGAGCGAGGTCATTTTCGACGTGAGTGTCCACTGTTGCCACAGGAAGGTGGTGTAGGCAGAGGAGTAGCGGAGTCCGGACAGAGTACAGCATCAGGGACAGCGGGCACTAGAGGAGGTGGTGGCACAGCCACGAGTAGTTCGAGGGGACGTGGTAGAGCGTCGGGATCTCAGGCCCGGGTGTTTTCGATGACTCAGCAGGAGGATCAGGCGAGACCAGATGTGGGGACAGGTACTTGTTTTACTTTTGGTTGTTCTGTCGGTTTGGTTGTTGGATCCCAGGGTAGAGTCTAGGAGTTCGCCTAGAGGACTTGGAGTGTACAGTAAGTTCTGTAGTAGGTTGACGGGAAGTATAGGAAAGGAGTGACTATAATTGATCGATCTGAGCCTATGGAAGGAGAGAACCCACAAGCTAGAGTTGCTTTTAGGACTTTGTGAAGTTAGTCCGACCGTGGCCGGAACAGTAGCCGAGGGAGATGGGTGGTTGTATACGAGGATGTACTCTATGACTTCTGTCGGGTACTGTGAAATGAGGTATTTTATAATACCTTTGTTTTCTGTTCATAGAGTTTCCCTTGCGTACACCATGTAGTTGTTACATAGCTAGGGTTGGCTGTGGTAACAGTCGTTGGGGATGGAGTGAAATACCCAAGGTGGAGATGATAGACAGGAAACCTAGGAGAGGTTGTTCCTTAGGAGACCCTAGGTGTCGGGGATTAGCTGTGGAATTTCGGGGACGAAATTCTTTTTAGGTGGGTAGATTGTAACAACCCGTCCCGAGAATTTGGATGAGTAGAGTGATTAAGGTGTGATTAGTAAGGTTAATCAGGGGTTAGGTGGTCCCGAGGGGTCCGGGAACCTAGAATGACGATTTTGCCCCCTGCTTTGGGCAAAAATGTTGACTTTTATTTCGGATGGTCAATTGGGGATTGACCAGTGACCGGAATGTAGTTTAGGTTGTCACGAATCCTTAGGCTGGTGGCACGCCCGATTCCGACATCCGAGGAGGAAGTTGTGATGTTCGGAAGGCTGAGGGCTTAACCGTAATTTGGGTAAAGTAGGGGGAATAGTTGACTTTTCGTATAATCGAGTTTTGGTAGGTTGACCTAGGATGGTTAGATAGTTCTTGTCGTCCTGAGTTCGATGACAGGCGGCACGTATTCATCGGACTTACGAGGCGAGAGTTACGGGTCTAGGAAGTTTCGGTTAAACCGTAAAAATGTGTTAAACAGAAGGGTATTTTAGTCTTTTTGGGTTTATGGGGATTTGTGCAGAGAGAGAAGGAATGGACGGCTGGAGTTAATCAGGTGAGATAAGGATGGATTGGATTGTGACACATGGCAATTGTGTAGTGGGTTCTGGGGGGTTCTTCTGTGTGTACACGGTCCCAAATAATTGGGGTGCACTCGTGCAACCGTGCAGTCCTTCGATACACAGAGAAACAGAGTGAGAGCTTGAGGGGAAATCGACCGATCTGGGTGCAAGGGTGAGTGACTGGTGAGTTGGGAGAGTGACAGTGAAGCAAGGAGGAGCTTCTGGTCGTGTTTTGGCGGTGCAATTGTGCACGGCGGCACGGCGGAGGTGAGGAGAAGAATTGGGGGAAACAGGGAGGCCGTGAACGTTTGGCGGTGGCTACGCCGTGAGGCGGATCAAACCAAGACAAGGAGAGGCTGAGGAGGTTGCAGGGAGTCTAACGACCACAGTGGTGGGCGGCGGTGCGCACGGCGGAGCTGCAATCGAAGGGTAAGTCTTCCTGCTCTGTTTTCCCGTGGAATTTCATTTGGAAAGTCGTGACTCTGGGCTGAGAGTCGAGAGGATTGGAGGTTAGGGTAGTGATCAGGGAGGTCCTAGGTGTCGATTAGGGTGGTCGCCGTGACGGGGCCGTACACGGCGGAGCTCAGTCGAAGAGGGGTCTCTTTTACCCTGTTTCGGCAGTGAACTTCGAACGGTAAGTCGACGAGTTTGGGGGTGAGTCGACGGTATAGGAAGGTTGGTCTGGGTTCATTGAGGTCTTAGGGACCGTCTGGTGTCGCCACCGTGAAGGGTGGTGAGCTGGGTGGTCGGATCGTGAAACAGAGTTTTGGGGAGGTTTGATTTCGAGCTTGAGACGACGGGTAGGAGGCTGTGTCGAGGTGATTGGAGGATGGGGATGCTTAGAGTAAGGTTGGACGAAGCTATAGGAGAAGGAAGGAGGTGTTTTAGTGCAGGCACGGCGGAGAACCGTTGACGCCGGTTCAAGCTGTAGCCTACTGTGTTGAACCGGGTCGACATGAGGTTGAAGGTGCACTGTAGCTGGCGCGTGGGGCCACGCGCAGCCACTTCGGGCGGCGCGTGGGGGCGCGTGCGGCGGCGGATGGGAAAACGGTCAACATGGATTTTGGTCTGGGAGGCATGGTGAGTTCAATGGAGTTGGTTTCGGGGTAATCGGACATCGTTTGAGTTTAGTTCCGCGAGGGTGAATGTTTAGGGTCCCGGGTTTTTCGGGTTTTGATTCGGGGACTTTTGAGGGAATCTAGGTGTTTGAGTATAGACGTATTAGTGACGTATTTTGACGGTGATTGGCAGGATCGAGATTTCCCGAGGAAGCCGAGGAACGGGCTGGATGTTCGGGACGCGAGTAGGGCTCAGTACTGTGAGTGGACCCTTTTCCTTAAACTCGAGCATGCATAACTGTTTTTTTTATTAACGTATTTTATGGTTTTACTTATGAATCTATGTTTATTGAGTATGAAGTGATGATTTTATGTGTTTGCACGTTTTTCGAGAAAAAGACGGTTTTGGCATGTTTTTCGAGAAAATGCTGGTTTTCGGATTTTGATGACACATTTGGGGATTTTCACCTATAAAGGTTTTCTGATAATGATAAATGGGTTATGAAATATGAATTGTGATTACATGGGGTTTTGGTATGAAAATGGATATTTTCCGGATTTGGGTTCGGAATGACGGTTCTGGATGCCGGAAGGGCATCAGACCAGTGATTTCGGATTCGGGTTTGGATATGGATTGGTAAATGGTTTTCAAATGGTTTTGGGATTGGATTTGCTGGATCTGGATATTGGGTTTAAAGACCCGGATATATGTGACGGGGGACCGGCCGGATTGGGTTTAAAGACCCGGATTGAGTTTAAAGACTCGGATATATATATTGATTTTCCCCCGTAGGCCTTGAGTTTAAAGACTCGGGAGTTTAAAGACTCGGATATGATTAAGGCCTGGATTGAGTTTAAAGACTCGGGAGTTTAACGACTCGGATAGGTCCAGCAGGTTTGATCGGGAAAATGATGATTTGATGTTCATGGTTTATGATACAGTTTTCTGATACTCATGTTGTGGTTTCTTATGATATTTTATAATGTTTCTGTTTCTTATGATGTTTAAGAATGATTCTTTTATTAATGTGTTTATAACTGCTGGTTATGCATGTGGTTTCAAAACGGAGGGTTTAACTCGGTTTTCTTATAAAATGGTTTTTGAACTTTTGTACTTTCTGGTCCACTCACATTTTCTGTTTTAATTGCCCTCCAGGTTGTGGAGCTAGCGTGGGGTCTTAACGTCGAGGCAGAGTCTGAGGCATAGAAGTGACGTGAGAGTTCCCAGAATAGATTAAAGGCAAAGTGTGCGTGTAGTTATCGGTTTTATTTTCTTTGTATGTTCGTACTATGTTCTGTAAATGCAACCTTCGGGACATTGTGTCTAATTACTCCTGCGTTTGACTGGATTTGAGTGAGTTTTACTTGAGTTTGTGTCGAGGAGTCAGACGGGAGCGGGATTTACCTCGGGTTTCGGGGTGAAACCGGGGTGGGTCCTGACATCGGGCATAGGCCCTATTGAAATGTTTTTAACTTCATTTGAGATTACTGAGACATACATGATTTTAAAATGAGATTACTGGATTTGGTGACCTGTTCCACATATACCATCCTTTGTGATTGATAGTCTCCTCCAAACGTCGTAGATCCTGGAGGAGTCACGATCCACTGCCTGGAGATGAGTAGCTCCGGGGGAGGCTCACTCGCAGGAGCGTGGGGTTATGATGATATCCTCTAGACGTCGTTGATCCTAGAGTTGATATCCCCTCAGACGTCGTAGATCCTGGGGGATGTACTCGGACGTGAGACACCGAGTTGCACGCGTTGCATTGATATTGTGACGGGTTATATGGATGATGTGATTGTGCACTTGTGAGTAGTGCAGATGTGATTGTGGGATCATGAATGTACCACTCGGATGGGTCTGAGCCTGGGGATGTGTTCGCCCAGAGGTGACTGAGCCCGAGGGGGTTGATCCCAGAGGTGTCTGTTCCCGAGAGAGTGACTGGATATTGTGCACTTGTGATTAGTGCTGATTGAGGTTATTTGTGATGACGTACTGATATAGAGTACGGGTTTTTGGCCTTTGTGGCCAGTGATTATGTTTTCACATGTTTTGGCCCACTAGAGACAAAACTGCACTTTTTGTCTCTTAAAACGTGCCATCATGAATAGTAACCGGGAACTTCCGTGAACCGTAACTTCGTCGTCGAACGTCCGAATTCGACGTGCCGCCTGTCTACGGATTCGTATCGTCCTTATCTACGTAATGGTCTTCGGCCCTCGGCCATCGGACCTCCCGGTCAAAAAGTCAACTTTTGACCTCCTATTCGCCCAAATTACCAAAATGCCCCTAAACTTCCGAACGTCATAACTTCTTCCTCGAACGTCGGAATTGAACGTGCCACCTGTCTATGAACTCGTGACGTCACGAACTACGTCACGGTCATCGGTCAAAGTCCATTTGACCGCCTGATTAAAAAGTCAACGTTTTGCCACCATCAGGGGCAAAACGGTCATTTCGCACCGTTCGTCCGATTTCGCTCTACTAATCACGGATTAGCCTCACTAATCGTGATTAGTCACTAATCTAATCTAGGAATTTGGGACGGGTCGTTACAACCTTCCCTCCTTAATTAATTTCGTCCTCGAAATTCCAACCGACCTAATCTAACCGTTCTTCCCTCCTTAATTAGTTCCGTTCTCGAAACTCCACTATCCTGATTCCACAACCTCCACCTCGTGGAAATAATTCGACCTACCACGCAACGCGTGTATGCTAGTACACCCACTAACCAGAACAATACTTACTCGTCTGCAGCCAGACGTACCGCTAACATCCATATCGTATCGACTACGTTCGACCACGTCGAATGACAGTAGTCATGCGTTCTGAATTGACACTACTTGTCAAATCTACTGTTTTTTTGACACAACCAACTAGACGGTTCCGTGCTCAACCGCTAACTATCCTGACATCTACTCCCACAGGGAGTCACCAAAACTCACTAACCGATCCACGATGACACCTCCGACAAATTGTCACCACCGGTTCCCCTGAACCGTCATGATCCATAATATCCAAAATCAGGTAACATGCCGGTTCCCATAAACCGTCATGTACCGTAATAACATAACCAAGTAACATGCCGGTTCCCATAAACCGTCATGTACCGTAATAACCAACAAGGGTTCATGCCGGTTCCCATAAACCGTCATGAACCATGATACCATAACAAGGGTTCATGCCGGTTCCCATAAACCGTCATGAACCTGGGAATCCATTTAAGGTTCCCTGACCTGAAATCAAAACCGTAAAGTGACTGGGTCTCGTACCCGAACATAGGACACCAACTGGGCACCGTGCCCGGAATCTGAGGTCATATGCCCGAGACAAAACCAAATGGGTCTCATACCCGAGTTTATCATTTTGAAATCCAAATTCAGTTCATTTACATCAATAAAGAAATACAGACCCGTATAAGAACCGTATAAGGCCGAAACCTCGAAATACGTGCTTATACGTAACCACATACAAATGCACCCATGGCATCATCAAACAAGTAATAAAACATATAATAAACATTTATGCATGCACTAATTTAGAAAACAAGGTCCACTCACAGACCGTCCGAGCCGCGTCTCGATACGCGTGCCATACGGCTCCCCGAGCCGATCACCGTCACCGGGACTTCCAAACCTGTCCAAATTAATTTAGAGGGTTACTAACTACTTATATAACCCCTCACTAAAGCCCCGTAATTTTCCCGTATTTTTAACTATTTTTAATCCCGAACCTAAACCTTCCGATGCCCCGAAACATATCGAGACGGTGTCCGATCGACTCGACACCAGTCCCAAAATGTTCGTTACATCGAATAGATGATTTCGTATGTTGAACACATCCCCAGAAACCCCACCACGCGCTGCCACGCGCCGCCCAAAGGCCCCTGCGCGTGGGCTCACGCGCCGGTGAACAGGGCATCTTCCCCAGCGATCGAACCGGTCCAGCCTGCGCAGCCGGTTCAGGCGTTTTCCCGTCTCCATTTGGTCCGATTCCACCCCAAAACAACCCTATAATTCCTATTTCGATCCCAGGAGTATGTTTGGATCATCAAAACGAAGAAAAACACGTAGAACCCGAGGTTTGATTCTTGAACCTCACGGTTCTGTTTTTCCGAGTTCCTCCCCATGGCTTCTCAGCCACTAACCACCACCCAAAACATCCTAATAGCTTCCCAATAACCCCCTAATCTCATCCTAATCATCTAATAGCAACCATAATGCAAAGACCGAATTAAAATGGAATTTGGACCTCACCGTACCCTCTCGGGTTCGTGGCTTCGGCCGTGCATGGTGGCGTCACCTGGCCGGCCACCGTCCTCCACCATCATCTCCTCACTCTCTAGGCCTCCACCCTCTCGGGTTAAATGGTTTGAAAGGAAAGAAATGATCGATGAAGAGGCAGGTGAGATGCATGAAGGAAAAATGATGTTCATTGGATGGGTGACACTTATCACTCATCCATTGGGGATCAGAACTAATATCTGGGCCCACTAGAGACAAAACTGCACTTTTTGTCACGTAAAACGTGCCGTCGTGAATAGTAACCGGGAACTTCCGTGAACCGTAACTTCGTCGTCGAACGTCCGAATTCGACGTGCCGCCTGTCTACGGATTCGTATCGTCCTTATCTACGTAATGGTCTTCGGCCCTCGGCCATCGGACCTCCCGGTCAAAATGTCAACTTTTGACCTCCTATTCACCCAAATTACCAAAATGCCCCTACACTTCCGAACGTCATAACTTCTTCCTCGAACGTCGGAATTGAACGTGCCACCTGTCTATGAACTCGTGACGTCACGAACTACGTCACGGTCATCGGTCAAAGTCCATTTAACCGCCTGATTAAAAAGTCAACGTTTGCCACCATCAGGGGCAAAACGGTCATTTCGCACCGTTCGTCCGATTTCGCTCTACTAATCACGGATTAGCCTCACTAATCGTGATTAGTCACTAATCTAATCTAGGAATTTGGGACGGGTCGTTACACCATGGGAAAACGTGTTTTGATTTTATCGGTCCACCGTTCATACTTGAATGATTTCATACTATTACTCATGTTTTACGATATGCATGCAAGTTTGTGAAAACTGGAGGGTAAGAATGTATTTTGATAAATGTTTTTATAAGAGGTCATTTTTGTCCACTCACACCTTTTCTGTTTTATTAACCCTTCAGGTCGTGGCGCGTTGATCGAGGCTATTCCAGAGGTGGAGGTATGAGCAGGCACAGGCGCAAATATCCCTCGTCTGGCAGGTGCTGAAGGGTAGTTTCGGACTTTCAGTCGACTTGTCAGACGGGAGCAGGACCGGGTACGGTTTTTGAACCTAAATCCATAGAAACCTAAATCCATTACTTAAAACATCAAAAACCATCAAAATCTCATGGTTTAATTTTGAACCTCACGGTTCATTTTTCCCGATCAGCCTACACGGCTGCTCAGCCCAAACCGCCACCCAAAACCTTCCTATTACCTTCCTAACAACGTAAAAACCAATTCCTAATCATTCAAAACGGCCCATAATGCAAGAAATTGAAAATAGGAAAATTTGGGCCAAAACCGATACCTTCACGGTTCCATGGCCGTCGTTCACGGCGGCCCGCGATCCTTCCTCCACCAACCTCATTTCAACCTCCTCTCCTTGCTTCCTTCATGGTTCATGATGATCAAAGAAGGTTGATGGGTGTTTGTGAGGGATGGTTTGCACGGGTTATGGATTTTTGGGTTGGTTTGGATGAATGGAAATAAAGGAATGATCGATGCATGTATGTGGGAAGGTGGGCAATGGATGGGTGACAGTTGTCACTCATCCATTGGCCTGCCAAAATATCTGGGCCCACACTAAAGACAAAACTCAATTCGTCTTGTGAAACGCGTCACTGTGAATATTATCCTTGAACTTCCGTGAACCGTAACTTCGCCGTCGAACGTCCGAATTCGACGTGCCGCCTGTCTACGGATTCGTATCGTCCTTGTCTACGTAACGGTCTTTGGCCGTCGGCCATCGGACATCCCGGTCAAAAAGTCAACATTTTGACCATTTTAACCAAAATTACCAAAATGCCCCTAAACTTTCGAACGTCATAACTTCTTCCTCGAACGTCGGAATTGAACGTGCCACCTATCTATGAACTCGTGACATCACGAACTACGTCACGGTCATCGGTCAAAGTCCATTTGACCACCCGAACAAAAAGTCAACATTTTGCCACAACCAAGGGCAAAACGGTTATTTCGCATCGTTCGTCCGATTTCGCTCTACTAATCACGGATTAGCCTCACTAATCATGATTAGTCACTAATCTAATCATGGAATTTGGGACGGGTCGTTACACCGCGCACAGGGCTCGTGTGACGACCTGTCCCGAATTAACGGGATTAATTACGGATTAGCAAGACTAATCGGAGATTAGACGAGGATTAGCGGACGTTCGGGCGAAATGACGATTTTGCCCCTAGAATGGACAAATCACTGACTTTTCATTCAGGTGGTCAAATGGACTTTGACCGATGACTGTGACGTAGTTCGTGACGTCACGAGTTCATAGACAGGTGGCACGTTCGATTCCGACGTTCGAGGAGGAAGTTATGACGTTCAGAAGTTCAAGGGCATTTTGGTAATTTGGGCTAAAAGTTGACTTTTGACCTGGAAGGTCCAATGGTCGAGGGCCGAAGACCGTTACGTAGATCGGGACGATACGAATACGTAGACAGGCGGCACGTCGAATTCGGACGTTCGACGGCGAAATTACAGTTCACATAAGTTCTCAGTTACAATTCATAGTGACGCGTTTTACGAGGAACTTTTAGACTTTAGTGGGCCCAGTTTCTTTTCAGCAACAAATGGATGAGTGACAAGTGTCACTCATCCACTGGCTACCCTTCCACATACATGCATATCATCCCTTGCATTTTGCATCGATCATTCCCATTTCAACCCAACAAACCCGATCCACCCTTCATCCAAAATCCAAAGCCATGACCCTAGGACCAAGACTGAGAGGCAGAGAGGGAGAAGAGGACCAGATGGAGGTGGCTGGACGGCCAGAACCGCCGTGGACGGCGGCAGGAGGAGACAAAACCGAGAGGTACTCGGTTTGCCCAAATTTCCATTTTGTTTTGATTTCAACGTTTTAGATTGTTTTGGATGATTATGATGGAGTTTGTGAGTTAGTTAGAAGATGTTAGGGTGGTTTTGGTGGCAGTTGGTGGCTGAGGAAGCCCTGGGGTGGCCGGGAAAAACAGAGGTCGTGAGCCTCTTTGAACATGGTGAGGTTTTAGGTGGTTTCAATTAGTTTTGTTAATTGGATTGGATATGAAACATTAAATTAGGAGCTTTAGGATTAATTGGGACTGAAATGGATGAAAAATGAGGAGTGGGGGACCTCGAACCGGTCACGCCGGTCCAACTGGACAGGCCCAAACCAGTGAACCGGTCGACTGCGTGGAGAAGAAGACACTGTGCACCTGCGCGTGAAGCCCACGCTCCGTCCCTTCTAGGGACGCGTGCAGGCGTGTGAGGCGTCCTTTGAGGGTGGTTCCAACATATGAAATCATCTATTCGATGTAACGAGCATTTTGGGACTGGTCTCGTGTCAATCGGGCATCGTTTCGATAGGTTTCGGGTTGTCCGAAGGTTTAGGTTCGCGTTTAAAAATAGTTAGAAATTCCAAAAAATTACGGGGCTTTATGAGGGGTTATATAAGTAGTTAGTAACCCTCTAAATGATTTTGGACAGGTACGGGAATCTTGGAGGCGACTGTTGACCCGGGAGACTGTTATGGCACGCGTATCGAGGCGCGGCTTCGGACGGTCTGTGAGTGGACCTTTCCTTCGAACTTGATGCATGCATAAATGTTTTTTAAGTGTTTTAATACATATTTTGTGATGCCTTGAGTGCATTTGATTGTGGTAGCTTAAGATCGACATAATTGCACGTTTTACGAGGTTTTTGGCTTTATGTCGTACCTTTGCGTACTAGGTTTTCAATGAGGATTTAATGAACTGGTTTTGGATTTGAAAATATGAAATCGGCCACGAGACCCATTTGATTTACGAACTCTCGGACTTGGAGTCCATTTGATTTGACGAGGAATCGGACCTAGGGTCTATTTGAGCTATACGATCGGACCGATGGTCCATTTAGTTTACGATTCGGGTTTGAGGCCCAGTTCGTGTTACTATCGGGCTTGATGCCCCGTTGATTGATGATATCGGGCCTGAGACCCATTTAGTTGAGATTTCGGGCATAAAGCACCGTTGGTTGCGAAATCAGACGTGAGGTCCTGTTGAGTAATGGTTTCGGGCCTATGGCCCAGTTGATTGTAACATCGGGCTTGAGTCCCAATTCGATTTATGAAATGATAATTCGGGCATGAGACCCTATTGAACTGAGGATTTAGACCGAGGCCTTTGAAATGGATTTGAATCGGATTCGAGGAATCCTGTTGAAATGAATCGGGTTTGAAACCCAGTCGAAAAGTATTTTGAGAAAAGAAAGAAAGTGTTTGAAATGAATGAACCCTCCATATACTTATATGGTCTCCTCAAGCGTCGACCTGGAGAGTCACGGTCCAAAGACCAGAATGGGTATCCCCATAGGGATCCCGTCCCAGGAGTGGAGGTTATTATGTTGTGGTCCCGGACCAGATTCCGGAGAGATATGTGGACTAGATCTAGAGAGAGACCTCGGACTAGATCCAGAGATTGAGCCTCCCAGATGGAGATTCCTGGGAGAAGACTCGGAGTGAGACCCCGAGTAGTGTGCACACTAGATAGAGATGATTGATATCGTGACTATATCGGGGATGCGTTCCCTAGGGGCTGTGTGCCCCGAGTTGGCATCTTCTCCGGAAGTGCCTAGGATGGGTTATACGTATGACGGTACGTTTGACATTTTATGAAGTGTTTCGGGTCGAGCACCCAAATGGATTTATGGGTCATGACGGTTTATGGGGCCGGGCATGAACCCTTGAAAGGTTTTGATATGTTTGACAAATGAATTTTTATGAATAATTGATAAATGGTTTTGAATCCATGCATATGCTTTTATGAAGGGCATAAATGCCTTTATGCGAAAATGTTTTTAGTAAATTATTAAATTGTTCACTCACAGTTTTCGTGTTTTAATGCCCTTCAGGTTAATCGCGGATGCGGGCTATAGCAGAGACGAGACATCACTCCCCTTCTCCTACGATCCTGACGCACTCTGGTAGCCCCGGCGAGGGCTAGAGATGGAATTTTCCTTGGTCTGACACTTCGTGTCAGACGGGATCAGGAGGGTCCCAAGTTAATCCCGGGGGATTTGGGACCGGTCCTGACAGCTCGCATCTCGGAGGCATGGCAAATCGGTAACCAAATGTTCTGATACCAATTTGACAGGACCCGTCCCAACTGGACTTTGATAACCGTTCCCGGTCCTGCACCCGTCTGACAAGTCAACTGATGTCCCGAAACTACCCTTCAGCACCTGTCAGACAAGGGATAACTGCCAAAATACCCCTCACGATTCTAGACTCATAACTTTTGCATCCGTCCTCCGATTGACGCATGACGCCTGTCTACGGATTCAGCGTCCCGAGACCTATCCAACGGTACTTCCGGAAAGTCCAAACAAGGTCCCGAACAAAAAGTCAACTTTCGGGCCTTTTAACCAGGTGCAAAATTGTCATTTCCTTCCAATTTTTCCAATTTTTCTTTTTTTTCGAATTTCCGGGTCGTCACAAAAAATGTTCTTTAGGATGGAGTACATTTAAAAGAATGAGGATATCTAGGCAATATCTTCGTAATTCTGTTCCAAAAGGTTCTCTAAGGAGGAGTACAATCAAAATTATCAAGATAACTACGTAGTATCTTCTTAAGTTTTCTCAAACAAGTTCTATAAAGGAGGGTATCTTGGTAGTATTGACAGGACCCATCCCAATCCCCCCGGGATTAGTGCGGGATGACCCTGCTCCCGTCTGACACAGAGTGTCAGACAAGGGATAATTTCGACCTTTGCCCTCCCAGGCTATCAGAGTACGCCAGGATCCGGAGGAGGTATGTGATATCTCGGTCTCTGCTACAGTCCACATCCGATGTCAACCTGAAGGGCAGTCAAAACATTAAAAACTGTGAGTGGACAAAACAAGAGTTTATAAAAACATTTAATAAAAAGACATTTGTACCCTCTACTAAAAAGCATGCATGCATTCGAAAACCATTTATCCAAAACAAACCATATGTGGGACTAAGCCCAAAGCAGATATAAACCAAGGTCGAAAGGACCACAATGAAAACGACCATACGGGCCACTGCCCAAATCCATACATGACTCGGCCCCAAACCATAAAGAAACCAAGTACACGAGCCACTGCTCAAATCCTGTGCACACATGTGCACACCACATATCATATATCATATATACATCACATACATATATATAAGTCACACAACCAATCCTGTCACGGTATCCAAAGCTACGCGCGTGCTACCCGGGTCTCAATCCGAGTCTTCTCAAAGTCAAGGTCAATGTCCGCAGACCACTGACCCTACCCGAGGTAATAGTAACCATAGCCTTCCTGAGAGTAAGGAACCCAACTGGGGGTGACTCTACTCAGTCGGTGCTCCGTGACTACTCCGGGGTCCACCCAGGCCAACGACCCTCCCCGGAGGAGATAATAGAAGTAAAGGAAGGTAGATGAACATATATATACATAACATAATATCCATGCCCGGTTCCCCTGAACCGTCATGATCCATAATATTCATAACCAAGGTAACATGCTGGTTCCCATAAACCGTCATGTACCATAATGACCAACAAGTGTTCATGCCGGTTCCCATAAACCGTCATGAACCATGATACCATAACAAGGGTTCATGCCGGTTCCCATAAACCGTCATGAACCTGGGAATCCATTTAAGGTTCCCTGACCTGAAATCAAATCGTAAAGTGACTGGGTCTCGTGCCCGAACATAGGACATCAGGTGGGCACCGTGCCCGATATCTGAGGTCATATGCCCGAGACAAAACCAAATGGGTTTCATACCTGAGTTTATCCTTTTAGAAATCCAAAACCATTTCATTAAAACCAAATAAGAAATACAGACTCGTATAAGCACCGTATAAGGCCGAAACCTCGAAATACGTGCTTATACGTAACCACATACAAATGCACCCATGGCATCACCAAACAAGTAATAAAACATATAATAAACATTTATGCATGCACCAATTTAGAAAACAAGGTCCACTCACAGACCGTCCGAAGCCGCGCCTCGATACGCGTGCCATACGGCTCCCCGAGCCGATCACCGTCACCGGGACTTCCAAACCTGTCCAAATTAATTTAGAGGGTTACTAACTACTTAATTAACCTCCCACCAAAGCCCCGTAATTTTCCCGTATTTTTAGCTATTTTTAATCCCGAACCTAAACCTTTCGATGCCCCGAAACATATCGAGACGGTGTCCGATGGACACGAAACCAGTCCCAAAATGTTCGTTACATTGAATAGAAGATTTCCCATGTTGAACACTTTCCCGAACTCCCATTGGTCTGACATGTGCCAAAATGTTCGCTGACGTCAGCATGACGTCATCACTCACAGCTGTCAGGTCTGACATGTCAGACTCTGACAGGTGCCACGTGCCATGCTCCCATTGGTCCACGTCACTGTGCTGCCAGTGCCACGTGGCAGTCTGACATGTGCCACTTGTCATCACGGAACTGGTCCACGTCTGTGCCGCGCGTCAGCCCCTGATTGGGCCACGTCACTGACATGTCAGTGCTGACTGTGCACTGACATGTGACACGTGTCGCACTCCTATTGGACCATCTTCTGACATGTCAGCTGACATTGTCATATCTGACAATGCTGACGTCATCCCTGACATGATGACGTCAGCAGGATGACGTCACCTGTCATCTCTGTCCTCCCGCGGGTCGACCCGTATACCAGTAACCGGGTCGCCGTGACCCGCGGCTTGACCCGGCCGGTTCTCCCTGCTCCGGCCACCAAAACACTCCCCGTTTGTCCGATTCTCTTCGTCTCAACCTAACCTACCGTCCTATGACTTAAAACGGAAGAAAAAACATCGAAAACGCGTACCTTCAATCCATCCATGGCGGCCGTGACTTCTCCCGCCGTTCACGGCTGTTCCAAGCCGTCCAACGCCTCGAAACCAATCTCATTCATCTCTTGGGATCCCTAGAAACCTTACCCAATTAATGGAATCGAGTAAAAACCATTAAAATCCAATTTCGAATTTTTGAACATTTTCTTACCTCACGGGTTCGACTCCTCGCCGTGGTCACCACCGTCCCCGGCCGTGGCTTGCCATCCTCAGCCTCTCACCACTTCCTCACGGTCATATTCATTGTAGCACACTCACAAGATGAGTGATGGAGGTGGGAAATATGTGTGTTTGTGTTTTGAAGAAAATGGAGAAAATGGTGAAGGGGGGGTTTCGGGTGTGAGGAAACAAAGAAGAAGGAGATGATAGCTGATGAGAGAAGAGAAATGGAGGGTGAGGATTTAAAGATGAGTTGAAATGGATGGTTAGGATTAATGGTTGTTAGGTTTAATTATAAAATAATTAAAATAATAATATTTTATTATATAGATCCACCAATTGGGGGATTTAGCCAATAGGATGAGTGACACTTGTCACTCATCCATGGGACCCACCAAAATATCTGCCCAATCAGATTTCACCAAGTCGTTCCAGTCCCGAAGTTCATGCATAGTGAAATCGAACTTCCGTGACCCATAACTCTCCCGTTCGAAGTCCGATTTCAGTGTGCCACCTGCCTATTGATTCGTATCGTCCTTATCTACGTAACGGTCTTCGGCCATCGGCCATCGGACCTCCCGGTCAAAAAGTCAACATTTGACCCCCATTTAACCAAAATTACCAAAATGCCCCTAAGCTTCCGAACGTCATAACTTCCTCCCCGAACGTCGGAATTGAACGTGCCACCTGTCTATGAACTCGTGACGTCACGAACTACGTCACGGTCATCGGTCAAAGTCCATTTGACTGCCCGATTAAAAAGTCAACATTTTGCCACCACTAGGGGCAAAACGGTCATTTCGCATCGTTCGTTCCGATTTCGCTCTACTAATCACGGATTAGCCTCACTAATCGTGATTAGTCACAAATCTAATCATGAAATTTGGGACGGGTCGTTACAAGTATCGTCATAAGTTTGTTTCAAAATGTTCTGTACGGAAGAATACATTCAAAAGGATGAAGATATCTAGGTAGTATCTTTTTATGTTTTCTCAAACAAGTTCTCTAAGGATGAATACAATGAACATGACGAGGTAATCTAGGTAGTATCTTCTTATGTTTGCTCAAACAAGTACTTTAAGGAAGAGTATAATCAAAAGGATGAGAATATCTAGATAGTATCCTCTTAAGTTTGTTCAAAGGAGTTCTATAAATAATGAATACAATAAAAAGGATGAGGATATCTATGTAGTGTCTTCTTAAGTTTGTCTAAAGAATTTCTATAAGGAAGTGTACAATAAAAAAAGATGAGGATATCTAGATATCCTCATCTGTAAGACCTGTGAAAGATGCCAATTTACAGGTAACATTGGCCCAAGGAATCAAATGCCACAAACTCCCATCTTATTTGTTGAACTTTTTGATGTATGGGGCATCGATTTCATGGGTCCTTTTCCTTCCTCTTTGGTGTTTTATTTGTTGTCTACAATCTGTTTGCTTTCTCTTTAGCTAAATCTAATTGTTGCATGCTTATATTTCAACCATTGAGGACAATGTTAGATTTAAGCATGGGGGGAGGCTAATCGATTTTTTTTTGTTGAGTCAAATTTTTGAAAATTGTGTTTTTTTTTTCTTTTGCTTTATTTTTTTGTTTTTTTTTTGTTTTTAGTCTTAGGATCCTTCCAAGTTGATGCTAAGGATCCTTCCAAGATGGCACATAATCATTATTTAAGGTCTAAGTATTCTTTGGTTAATCTGTGTTCATGATTGTCATGTTTGAAACTTTGTGCACATGGCCAAATATTGGCAAGTTGTAAGTGTAAGTGATCTGTGCATGTGAACACGTGGATTAAACCCGTCATTGGTTGAGCTTTTGAGCCGTAACAACAGTCTATTCATGTAACGACCCATCCCAAATTTTTGGGTTTAATGAAGATTAAATAGAGAATTAGCGAGGCTAATCGTGGATTAGTCGAGGATTGTCGGACATTCAGGGTGAAATTACAATTTTGTCCCTAGACGAGGGCAAAAAGTTGAATTTTGACCGAGGAGGTCCAATGCATGCAGACCGAGGACCGTTACGTAGATCGAGTCGATACGAGTCGGTTGAAAGACGGCACGTCGAAACCCACAAACACACATTCATCCATTCCTTCATCTTCTTAAGTGTCACTCATCCATTGCCCACAAACACACATCCATGCATTCCTTCATCTTCTTTGTATTTCATGCCCGAAACCCACAAATAACCCACACCACACCCCCCCCCCCCCCCCCCCCCCCCCCAAATCCCATTCTCTACTGTGGTGACGGAGTGACTGAGAGAGAAGGACTGAGACTGACGAATGGCTGAGAAACGGCGCAGATCGCGGCAGAGGAAGGTAAACCGAAACCCGTAAACCGTGTTTATTTCAAAAATTGAAATTGAAATTTGGGTGTGTGTCGAACGATGGTATTGATTCTAAAGTGTTCTAGGGACGTGGACGACTCGATTGGGGACTGGTTTCAAAGGTAACAGTGGTTGGAATTGACGGAAAACGAATGAGGAAATTGGTGGTCACTGTTAACCGTTCGAACAGGTAACTTCAAACCATTTTTTGAGATTTCAGGGTTTGTAGACCCATTCTAGGGCTTAGGACAATCACAACCGTCGAAGAACGGAGGGATTTTGTGGTCAGAGATGGAAGAACGGACCCGGTCGGGTTGGTGTGTCTACACGACCCGGTTGCAGAGAACCATGTTGACTCGGACAAAGGTTAAGGGTGAGATGACGTCATCGATGATGTCATCAACGCCATCATTTCAGACTGACCTGTGTCAGGGATGACGTACTGCTGACGTCAGCGATGATGTCAATGTTGACTTTTTGACCGTTGACTGCTGACGTCATTGTTAACTTTGCTGATGTCAGCATTAACTTTTGACCAGCCACATTTGATGCGCGCGTGGGCATGTATTTCAAGGTGGGACTTGGAGCATTTTAAATGACAGGACCCATCCCAATCCCCCCGGGATTAACGTGTGATGACCCTGCTCCCGTCTGACACAGAGTGTCAGACAAGGGATATTTACTACCTTTGTCCTCCCGGGCTATCAGAGTATGCCAGGATCCGGAGGAGGTATGTGATATCTCGGTCTCTGCTACAGTCCACATCCAATGTCAACTTGAAGGGCAGTCAAAACATTAAAAGCTGTGAGTGGACAAAACAAAAGTTTATAAAAACATTTTAACGAGAAGACATTTGTACCCTTCACTAAAAAGCATGCATGGATTCGAAAACCATTTAACCAAAGGGACCACATGTGGGAACTAAGCCCAAATCAGAAATAAACCAAGGTCGAAAGGACCACAATGAAATCGACCATACGGGTCACTGCCCAAATCCTGTGCACACCTGTGCACACCAGATATCAAATCTCATATATCATATCATATACCAGATATACATATAAGTCACACAACCAATCCTGTCATGGTATCCAAAGCTACGCGCGTGCTACCCGGGTCTCAATCCGAGTCTTCTCAAAGTCAAGGTCAATGTCCGTAGACCACTGATCCTACTCGAGGTAATAGTAACCATAGCCTTCCTGAGAGTAAGGAACCCAACTGGGGGGTGACTCCACTCAGTCGGTGCTCCTTGACTACTCCGGGGTCCACCCAGGCCAACGACCCTCCCCGGAGGAGATAATAGAAGTAAAGGAAGGTATATGAACATATATATACATAACACAATATCCATGCCATGTTCCCCTGAACCGTCATGATCCATAATATCCATAGCTAAGGTAACATGCCGGTTCCCATAAACCGTCATGTACCGTAATAACATAACCAGGGTAATATGTCGGTTCCCATAAACCGTCATGTACGGTAATAACATAACCAGGGTAACATGCCGGTTCCCATAAACCGCCATGTACCATAATAACATAACCGAGGTAACATGCTAATTCCCATAAACCGTCATGAACCACGATACCATCACAAGGGTTCACGCTGGTTCCCATAAACCGTCATGAACCGGGAAATCTTTTTAAGGTTCCCTGACCTGAAATCAAAACCGTAAAGTAACCTGGGTCTCGTGCCCGAACATAGGACATCAGCTGGGCACCGCGCCCGATATCTGAGGTCATATGCCCGAGACAAAACCAAATGGGTCTCATACCTGAGTTTATCCTTTTGAAATCCAAATCCAATTCATTAAAACCAATAAGCAAATACCGACCCGTATAAGCACCGTATAAGGCTGAAACCTCGTAATACGTGCTTATACGTAACCACATACAAATGCACCCATGGCATTATCAAACATATATTAAAACATATAATAAACATTTATGCATGCACCAATTTAGAAAACAAGGTCCACTCACAGACCGTCCGAGCTGCCGCCTCGATTTGCGTGCCGTAGGCTCTCCCGAGCAGATCACTGTCACCGGGACTCCCAAACCTGTCCAAATTTTAATAGAAGGTTACTAACTACTTAATTAACCTCCTACCAAAGCCCCGTAATTTTCCCGAACTTTTAACTATTTTTAAACTGACCCTAAATTTTCCGACACCCCGTAATCTATCGAAACAATGTCTGATTGACACGAGACCAGTCCCAAAATGTTCGTTACATCGAATAGAATATTTCATCTGTTGAACACTTCCCCAAATTATGGCCCACGCACCCGCACGCACTCCTAGAATGGCCAGGTTACTATTCATCATCCTCAACCTTGGAAAACCGGTTTTTCCTGGTTTTCATGGACCGGTCACTGTCCTGAACCGGCGTGACCGGTTCAGCGCTCCTCCTTCTTCGTTTTCTGTCCGTTTGATCCCATTTTAATCCCTAAATTCCTATTTCTTCATTTCCTATCTAACCCAATCCCTAAAACTATGAAAAAGATACCCGAAACCCATGGTTCGAAATGGAGCTCACGGTCCTATTTTCCCATTTCCTTCCCCACGGCTTCTAAGCCGTCAACCACCACCAAAAAATTCCTAAAACTATCATAGAAACCTAACCAACTCATCCTAATCGTCCAAAAGCAACCATAACATCAAAATCAATTAAAAAGGGAATTTGGGCCTTACCGTGCACCCGCACGGGTTCGTGGCTCCACCACCCACAGCGGCGCCTTCCTGGGCCGGCCACCACGTCCACCTGTCTTCCCTCACTCCCTGGTCCTCCCAGCTGATCATAGGTCGAAGGTTGGATGGGTTTTGGGTGAATGGTTTGGGTGAGAAAGTGAGATCGGGTAAAAGGGGTGTGTGTTTGAAATGAGAAAATGAAATGGTTTGCCCGGTGCATGAAGGAAATATGGTGTCCATTGGATGGGTGACACTTTTCACTCATCCATTGGGCATCATGACAAATATCTGGGCCCACTAAAGTCCAAAAGTGAACTCGTCTCGTAATGCGTGTAATAGTGCACTTGAACTTCCGTGAACCGTAACTTCGTCGTCGAACGTCCGAATTCGACGTGCCGCCTGTCTATGGATTCGTATCGTCTTTATCTACGTAACGGTCTTCGGCCCTCGGCCATCGGACATCCTGGTCAAAAAGTCAACATTTGACCCCTTTTAACCAAAATGACCAAAATGACCCTCAACTTTCGAACGTCATAACTTCCTCCTCAAACGTCGGAATTGAACGTGCCACCTGCCTATGAACTCGTGACGTCACGAACTACGCACAGTCATCGGTCAAAGTCCATTTGACCTCCCGATCAAAAAGTCAATGTTTTACCCACACCGAGGGGCAAAACGGTCATTTCGCATGGTTCGTCCAATTTCGCCCTACCAATCACGAATTAACCTCACTAATCGTGATTAGTCACTAATATAATCCTGGAATTTGGGACGGGTCGTTACATTAAACGTTTCGAGGATACGAATGCAATGGTGGTGGTTTTTGTTGACGTATCCTAGCTTATACACTACTATTGTAGTAATGGTAATGCACAAGTAAGGGTGTCAAACCACATAGACTGATTAGGCTTCACAATTACCTCTAAATAAACCTATAATGACTCAATTAACTAGTGGAATAAAATGAACTGAAAATAAAACAGAATTGAGTTTTGATTTATGATATGGAAGGACATTAAACTGAAATTAAAACTTTAAGTAAATGAAGATAGATAGTGTTGATACCATATCGACCGACCACCCTAGCCCAGGTCCCACCAGGACAGGAAGGCCGCCGACCGATCGCCTGATCGGCACCCTCACGGCCCACGGCCCGCCGACCGGCACCGCACTGCAGACCCGCCATTCGGCACCTGACAGTGAACAGACGACAGCTGGCTGCGACAGTCACCTAACCAACTCTGTCACACCAACTCCCTAACGGAGGCAGGTTGGGACTCCAGCTGGAGCCTCCTCCGGATATCCAGGGCTTGTCAGGCGGCTCCCAGCCATCAAGCACCACCTGCTCCCGAAACAGTAGCCCACCTACCGCAGTTATGGCTACTAATAAATACCCCGAAACCCTTCACAAAGGTAAGACACTGAGAACCGATCCAGAGCACTGTATTTATTTGCCTCTCGGCACTCGGATACTAACTTAGGCATCGGAGCCCCTTCGGCCGGCACCACACCGGTGTCTAGTCCTTGCAGGATACTCGCCGAACGGCCACGCCCCAGCGGACCCGAAACACCACGCGGCTGGTCCCAAAACCCCCAGCGGGTCTCATCGTGTTGGTCATTTCAGGATCAAACATTGGCGCCGTCTGTGGGAAAGAATTGTAAACACCCACTCACTCACATACCGTTGCTCAACCTGCTGCCGACGAACAATGTCTGCCGAACGGGATGACGGTGAGCTCAACAACACACCCCAGGGAGATCGCAACCGAACCCGAGCCGGCCTACCTTCCGATGACATGCTCGAGATGCTGAGAACCCTCCGGTCGGAGGTTGCCGAACTCAGGAAGAGCAATGCTGCCATCGAGAGCAGGAACCACGTGTGGGGGGAGCAGCACGGAAGCACCCTGGCCATCCTGCAATCTACACGCGAGGAATTGGAGGAACAGCGGGAGGCAACCAAACGGGCCTTGGCCGCTGCGTCGCGTCGGCGGGGTTTCGACGCCTGCCGGGTCGAGATCAGTGACACCTGCCGGCCAGAGGCCTCCGGGCGCTTACTCTTCCGCCAGACCGACCTACCTGGCCCCTCGGGAACGCAGATCTACCGTGACGCTCGCGAACTGCTCGACAAGAGACAGACACAGGCCCCGGCTAATCGCCTGACTTACCCGACTCACGACCCCCGCATCCAGGCGCAACCGCCCCTTCCCGTGCTATCCCAGGGTGCCCGGTCGCGATCTGGATCGGCACGCCGACCCACACAGCCCCCGCCGCTTTCCCCTCAGCCCCAGGGTAATCCCTCCTCGCCGATCGGCAGGCACCAGCCGGAGGACAACGCCAGCTCAACCACGGCCTCGTCCGGGCGGCGACCGGTACAACCCGAGAAGCCCAGAGGCGGCAGCGCAAATCATCCAATTGGCGACCACCCGATTGGGGCAGATCGACCCGACCAATCAAACGAGGTGATTCGGGAACTCCTCCAGCGCGTGCGGGAATTGGAGGCCGCCAGACCCAAGGTTGGGACACTGCCCAGACCCCGGCCCAACATTGGTCCCTTCACGGACCGCATCATGCGGTACCGCCATGAGACGGAGGTCAAGCCCCTGAAAATTGCTCCATATAATGGACAAGGCGACCCAGACACCCATATCAACAATTACAACTCAGCGCTCGCCTTCAGGAATCTCTCTGACGAGGCGCAGTGCTTGATTTTTAGCTCTACCCTCACTGGGGCCGCACTCAATTGGTTCTATCGCCTGGAACCACAGTCTATCGACTCGTTCGACCGCCTACACACGGTATTCCTGAACCAGTTCATGATCCAGACGGATCGACTGCTCACAACCGAAGACTTGGGAACCCTCCGGCAGGGAGATAGCGAGTCCCTGCGCCAATACGCCGCACGTTTCAGCCTGGAATACTCCAAATGCCACGAGACGGACGACAAGGCCGCCTACCGCGCTTTCCGCAACGGGCTGCGGGAGTCCACCTTCAAGTACCATGCCTTCACCCAGGGCTGGGACGATTACAACGAACTCATGCGACAGGCAGCAATACACGCCAAAGCGGAGCACTTCAACTCTCCCCAGGTCGCATCCCGGCCTGACGTAAATGGCTCGCGCCCTCCACCTCCCAGTAACCGGCAGGCACGGTCGCCTCCGCCGACCAATAACGCACATACAGATCACCGATCTGATTCACACTCCGTTAAGCGGAAAGGGACGTACAACAATGACCATCGTGGGAGGGACAAGTACCACAACAAGGGGCAGGGATCAGGCCACCACCAAGCAGGCAAACCCTACACGGGGCCAGCCTCAAAGTACGAAACCTATTCAATCCTGAACACCTCCCTCGAGAACGTCTTGATGAGCATCGAGGACACCATCCCCAAGCCACGGGCACGACCACCCGGCCCCCGCCCGGGCGTCCAATCCAACTTGTACTGCCAGTAAATGGCCATACCATCGACGAGTGCGTGGCTTTCCGCGACATTGTGGAAGCACTCGTCTGCCGCCTCAGCCTGGTCGGCAGTGGACGCCTCTGCCGCTTTCTCCGCGCCGGCCGGCCGCTCGCCCTCGGCATTCGACGGTTGCCCGTCCAGCGAGAAAGTCTTGGTCAACACGGGGGGCTCATCCAGCCACGGGAAGTTGAGAGGGACCCCTGGATTGAAGTACAACACCCGCTGTACGCAATCAGCTTCCACCTCGGCAAGCGCCAGGTCGAGATGATTCGCATACACCGGGTCCGCCATGAAGCCCTCCAGGGTCTTCTGCCGATCGGCAGATAGCAGGACGCGCAGCCGCTCCACTTCCCCCTGCAGCTCCCCCATGG
This sequence comes from Prinsepia uniflora, assembly GCA_032719365.1. NCBI lineage: Eukaryota > Viridiplantae > Streptophyta > Magnoliopsida > Rosales > Rosaceae > Prinsepia > Prinsepia uniflora. The sequence continues at coordinate 41,654,653 of CM064869.1, read as the reverse complement.
CTTTCTCCTGCTCGTTCAGCTGCTGGGAGAAGGCGTGCACCGTTTCCTCCCGGTCCGCAATTCCCCTCTCGGCCGCCTCTGCCCGGGCCTTCTCCCGCTGGAGTTCCTTCTCCAGCTCCGCAACCCGCCTCCGCGCAGCGTGACCCTCTTTCTCCCGGGCACGTAGCCTCTCCTCCCTCTGCCGCGCGACGTCCAACTCCGCCTCCATCCTCTGCATGTGCCGGGAGGCCCTCTGCAGGGCCACGTAGGTCTGCCCAAAGCACTGCCGAACCATGCACACTTGTCAGCAAACATATATCCAATCAATACAAACCAAAACCAAACCCAACTCACACAACTACTCACATGGGCTTGCTCGGCAAGCAGGGCCGCGAACCGACCCGGGTGGGAGCCGGTACCGATCTGCTCCATCTCTGCCGGCGTCACCTGGGAGCCGAGCACAAAAGCATTGACAACCGGCGCCAATGACCTGTGCACCTGCTGTGTGACCGGCACCCACGCCTCCCCGGGCCTTGCCGACCTCACAACCTCCCCCGTCTCCACGGGATCCATGAAGACGGCCGCAATGCCGGGTACGCTGTTCGGCACCCTTTCCTTGGCCGGCGGCGGCATCTCCACCCTGCCCTCCTTGGTTTTCTCCATCGGCGCCTCGGGAGCCTTGAGGGCCGCCTCCCTCTTGAGTCGACGGTCGGAGCCCTCCCCCTCCGACACCCCTGCCGCCGGAGGAGACTGCCTAAGCCGCGCCGCCTTCAGCTTCCTCTGGCGCTCCCGGGCTTGGTCCAGTCCGCCGATGAGGGGCCGCTTCAGTCCCAGGACGGGACTCTTCGCCTGCTCGGCACCTTGCCGCGGATCAGGCCTCGTCGGCTTCGGCGGCCCATTTGGCCGAACACCCATACTGGACCCCGACGGGGGCTCCTCTCGGCCAGCACCCCTGGGCTTCAACGCCACGGTCTTTTGCCTCCGCGGCTGTGGGGGGGTTGCCTCCGGCTCCTTGCCCTTTCCCTCGGCAGCCGAGCCATGCTTCGCCGCCGCCTCACTCATCTTCTTCTGAGCGGCTTGTTCAACTTGCGGGTGCACTGCAAAACTAAACTGTTAGTGCCCCGGCATGCCTACACACTATAACTTCAGCACTACTTGCTTACCAGGTGGCGAGATGAGACCCACGGCAACCAGGTTCGACGGCAGCTTCAGGACGCACCGGCTGCGTTCCAGGTCGGACAGCTTCTCCCGCACCAGGTTACACGCCTCCCAATCCTCTGCTGTTACCGTTGCCTTGGACGGACCTGCACACACAACAACTCCATCAGTCTCCGCCTCGGTAGCCACAATTGACGCCTTACGCCTACTAGCCGAACGGTAGACCAACAACCTCCGGACTGGAAGTAACTGGGAATCCTCGCGCGGACCCCACTGATGTCCCCTTCCCACGGCCCCGCTACCCAGCAGAACCGATGCCTCCAGCTCTTCTGCGACGTCGGCACATCAGTGATGAACGCCCCCCGCGCACTCTTGTGCAGGCACTCCATCTCGTACCACCCCGACCCGTAGGTCTGCCGCTTAAAGCGGTACAGGGCGCACAGTTGCCCCCAGGTCGGCTCCGGCAGTCCCCCCAATCGGAATGCCGTGTACAGGCTGATCAGGATGATCCAGCCGTTGGCATTCAGCTGCCCCAAGGCCAGGTTTGCCCTCGCCATCATGTCCTGAAGCCACGGGTGCAGAGGCAGCCTCACGCCGTGTTCAAAGCAATCGACGTAAAATAATGTCGACCCTTCCGGCGGACTGCTCGGCTTCTTGCTGTGCGGGGGTACCGTCATCTTAATCTCCGCCGGCACGTTGTACAGCTCCCGGAACCGGTCCAGGTCGGACTGCCGAATGGTGTTCATCTCGTAGTCCACGGCATACTCCACCTTCACCACGCCATCGGCATCTAGTTCCATCGGCGAGCTCGTCTCCGTACCGCTCCCTTCCGCCTCGGAATCGACGGTGGCGACGGGGGGCGTACGGGGAGACGTCCTCCTCTCACTTGGCCGATCGGTACCCGACGTGCTGCACCCGCCCTGCTGCCTCACCTCCTTCCGCGGCAACCTGAGAGCCTCATCCAGGCTGTCACCACTGCTGGACGACGACGTGCCGCTAGTGGACCCACTAGTGGACGTTGACCCACTGCGCCCGCTCGGCCCGTCGGTTGCCGAACTGGACGGTGTTTCCCCGCCAAAAGCTTGAGGGGACCTAACCCCAGATCCACTGTTTGACTCTGACTCTGACATCTACAATTACCAAAAGAAAAGAAGCTACAACTAAGCACCTACGCTACGGAACACATGCTGAGCATAGATGCCGAACGGCAGGAAGTATACCTTTCAACGTTTTGCTCGGTCGAATTGATTCCACGTGCGTCCTCTTCTTGATCGGCAGTCTCCAATTCAGTCGGCACTCGCAATTATTCCACTGATGCTCTGAGTCAAAAAGTGAAAAAGACAGAAAGCTTTCGCCCCTTTTATAGGCCCCTGGCCCGCCTCGAGATGCGCACTTCCGATCTGACGGTCACCAGGCCGATACGGCCACCTTTCGGCTACGAATACCTTGTACTATATACCCATCGGTATCGTACATTTTCAACTACATATGTACATACGTACGTCGCTCACCGGTATGCATTCATACCGCCTGCCGACCGGAGCCTCTCTGCCTCTTTCCCGACGGCACGCCTCCCCTCCTCGTCGGCAAGCACACTGCTACCGACGTCTCCCCGCCATTCCCCACGGCCGCCTCTCCACGATCTTTCGGTCTTTATGGTGGGCCGCTTCCGGAACTCGGCAACGGGGCTCCTTTGCTAATCGGACATACGGTGCACTTCCTCGCTCCATGACTTGGGGGGCTACTAGGGATACAGGGTGCACCGCCCAGGTCGGTCGACAGATACCGGCCGTCATATCAAGTCCTCGACCGAGGAACCCCACCTCAGTCAAAGACTTAGGGGACTTATGTTGATACCATATCGACCGACCACCCTAGCACAGGTCCCACCAGGACAGGAAGGCCGCCGACCGATCGCCTGATCGGCACCCTCACGGCCCACGGCCCGCCGACCGGCACCGCACTGCACACCCGCCATTCGGCACCTGACAGTGAACAGACGACAGCTGGCTGCGACAGTCACCTAACCAACTCTGTCACACCAACTCCCTGACGGAGGCAGGTTGGGACTCCAGCTGGCGCCTCCTCCGGATATCCAGGGCTTGTCAGGCGGCTCCCAGCCATCAAGCACCACCTGCTCCCGAAACAGTAGCCCACCTACCGCAGTTATGGCTACTATAAATACCCCGAAACCCTTCACAAAGGTAAGACACTGAGAACCGATCCAGAGCACTGTATTTATTTGCCTCTCGGCACTCGGATACTAACTTAGGCATCGGAGCCCCTTCGGCCGGCACCACACCGGTGTCTAGTCCTTGCAGGATACTCGCCGAACGGCCACGCCCCAGCGGACCCGAAACACCACGCGGCTGGTCCCAGAACCCCCAGCGGGTCTCATCGTGTTGGTCATTTCAGGATCAAACAGATAGTAAAGATTGAGAAAAGTATAGAGATGGTAGCTAGGGTCTTGATGACACGACCCATCCCAATCCCCCTGGGATTACCATGGAATGTGTCATGCTCCCGTCTGACAAGAGGTGTCGGACAAGGGATAACCTGTTGCCATTGCCCAACCGGGCTTCCAGAGTGCGTAAGGATCGATGGAGGAGGTGTATGATGCTCAAGTCTCTGCTGCAGTCGTATCCGGAATCAACCTGAAGGGCATTAAAAACAAAAGCTGTGAGTGGACGAAAATAAACAAGTATGTTAAAAACATTTATAAGACATTTATTCCCCTCAGTAAAAACATATGCATGCACCAAAAACCAATAATCCCATATTTATTTTGAACTAACCATTAGGGCGTTAGCCCGGAAACCAAAGCATAGTTTCAAATTCCAATAGTCAATCCAAGGGTTATTTCGTCAATCCAGTAATATTCATTTATTATTTTTCCATCTCTGGCATCCCCGATGCCTAGCGTCCTAGACGCTTGACGTTCCAGACGTCATATCTCACGGTATTAAGCAACGCGTGCTGCCCGGGGTCTCACCGGGTCCATATCTCTGACATCCCCGATGTCTGACGTCCATGACGTCTAGCAATCCCGCTCCTGGATCACTATACGGTCCGGTAGCTCCGTACAATGAGCTTTCGCAGGCAATGCACCGTGACTTCTCCAGTGTCCCCGACACTTGGAGGAGACCAGGATATAAATATCCTCATATCGAGATGGTTTCATGGAACACATTTTATTATTCATTTCCAAAATATCACAAGGGCCCTGCTCCGAATTTCCATAAAACCGTCATAAGTCCAAATAGTTGAATCAAATCCGAAATAGTTTATTCAATTCCATTTTAGGGTCCCCGACCCGAAATCACATATATAAGTCAACTGGGCCCCTGGCCCGATTTCATAAGTCAACTGGGCCCCTAGCCCGATTCGTAAGTTAATTGGGCCCCTGTCCCGATTCATAAGTTAACTGGGCCCCTAGCCCGATTTGTAAGTTAATTGGGCCCCTGGCCCGATTCATAAGTTAACTGGGTCCCTGGCCCGATTCATTTTAACAAATCCGTAACCGTTTCATGAAATCATATCCAACCACATTTATGGAAATCAGTGCAAATCCAGAAAAACCTCGATTTTCGTGCAAACACGTAAATCACCTCGAAATGCGTGAAATCATTTAAATTCACCGATATCCAAAATAAATCATTTAATCACAATTATAAAAATCATGAAACAGTTATGCATGCATCGAATTTATAAAACCAAAGTCCACTCACAGATCGTTTAACCGAGCGCCTCGATACGCGTGCCATAGGCCTTCCCGGGCCACACCACTAACACCGGGACTCCCAATCCTGTTCAAAACACATTAGAGGATTCCTAACCTCATCATTAACATCCTATTCAAGTCCCGTAATTTTCCCGAATTTTTAAGTATTTTTAAACTCGATTTAAAACCTTCGGACATCCCGAACAATATTGAAACGGGATCCGATCGACACGAAACCAATCCCAAAATGTTCGTTACATTGTATAGGATAAAAGTCATGTTGACCTCACCTCGAGATTCGTGCCCACGCGCTGTCACGCGCCGCCGTGAGTGGCTGCGCGTGAAAGCCACGCGCCTGCTACAGTGACTGCTACAGTCACCATCTTCACCCGTTTGTCTGGTAAACGGGTCTGATTACCCGCGATCTGACCCGGCCAGATAACCATCAATTCGACCTTGATTCCATCCGTTCTTGATCCTAAGACAATCATTAACCAACCAATTTCAGTTCGGTGACATCGATTAACAACAACTAATCCATAATCGTGCCACCAACCCGTGATCACCCAAAACGGGTCAATCACCAAAACTCCTCCAATCCTCAACCATTGCCAAATTAACTTCACAGGAAGCTTATAAGGATTAATATGAACCAATTCGCATGATTAATTGAACACGACGTTACCTCAATCACCACAACTCAAGCTTGAGTTTTCCGGCCGTCCACCTCGTTCGTCCACGGCCCTAGGAGCCCCAAAGCTTGCCCCATTTGATCTGGTTCGACTCGTTGAAGTTCCAGGAAGCTCAATCCATCAACAATTAGGCTTGGGCTGGCCTAAAACTAGGATTTCGAATTTGAATTTCACAAAAACCAGTTTCGGGTTTTCAGAGAAATCCAACACCCAATTCACTCATTCCTTTCATTCTCAATCACAGAGTACTACTCTCGACTCACTCTCCATTCTTTTAATTCAATTTAGCCGTTAAAGGCGTCCAAAAGTGTCCCACAATCCACTGCATAAAGCTCCCCTGCACTGACCCGAAACCATTAAAAATCAGTGCCCAGTGCAATTGTGATCGATTGCCAGCACAATACATGTGCAATCACACCTCACACTGTCCCAATTCAGTCCATAAATTGATAAACAATCCATGGGATCGATCGCACAAACCTCCCACCTTCACGGCTGTTCAATGAAACAGTGCCCCCCGTGTGAAATTACAATTCTGCCCTTGTGCAGAAAATTACCAAAATGCCCCTCACGCATCCTGACCCGTAACTCGGTCATACGGACCCCGATTGATGCGTGCCGCCTGTCTACGAACTCAGGGCATCGAGACCTTCCTAACGGTCCTTGGCCCTCGGCCATCGGACCTCCCGATCAAAAAGTCAACATTTCCCCTTATTACGTTCAAATTACGAAAATGCCCTTGCACTTCCGTACATCATAACTTTTACCACGAACGTCGGAATCGAACATGCCACCTGTCTATGAACTCGTGACGTCCCGAACTACGTCAAGGTCATCGGTCAGAGTCCATTTGACCATCCGAAATAAAAGTCAACGTTTTGCCCACGCCCAGGGGCAAAACGGTCATTTTGCACAATTCGTCCGAAATCGCCCAAATAATCCCAGATTAGTAAATCACAATGAAATATTATTAAATCCCGATATTTGGGACGGGTCGTTACACTTGACTTCGCCTTTGTACCTTGATTCTATGAATACAGTGACTTAAGTACTCGGATCTTCCTAACCTGATCTAAGGATCGTTTTCACTTAAGTAAGATAGGCCTTGGCATGTGGAACATTATCTAGTCCTTCTAATTCCAACCTAAGTATTGCATTTACTTTAGATTACTACTAGATAGCCTTTAAGTATGAGAAAAAAAATAAATATGACCAAACAGATTCAGTGGCATGGCATGTACTCACTAACCCTATTCTTTCATTCATAAATTTCATTCATAAATCAATTAAACTTAGGCATGGTATGTGCTCTAAATCTAACTAGGCATATGAAACCCTAATGGTGATCAAGCACTAGAATCACATATGAATCAATAATTAAAATGAATGAAATAAAGAAGAGTTTGGAACCCTAATGACATTAGTTAAAGACATGGATGCAGCAAACAAAACAAAACAGTTTTGAGTTTTGATTTACTACACATATATCTAACCAACATAAAAGCATTAATTAAAGACATTGATGCAGAAAACTCTAAGTAGAAGGCAGTCTTCTTCTCGAGAACTGAAAAGGGCTTCTTCTTCACACAACAAAGATGATGGATGACGAATTTGATGAAGGAATTTTGGAGCTTTTATGATGAGAGATTGAGGTACATGGGAAAGAGATGGAAAATGATGGAAGAGAGGAGATGGTTATGGAAGGGAAATAGAAAGATGAGTTTTATTTTTGAGGTTTTCTCAATGGAAGAGAAGGAGAATGAAAAAAGAAGAGCAGATCTTATTTCTTTGTTATGTGGAGGCTAGGGTTTATTTTGAGAGTGAAGAGGGCTTAATTAGGTAAGAAAGCATGAGGGAAAATAAGGAAAGAAAGGGAATCTGATACTATTCACGTGAACAGTTCATGGTGAATAGTGATGCATGAATAGTGACAGCTTCTTATTTTCCAAGTTATTTTTCCTTGCTCCATAAGTAAGCTCTTTTGACACAACCAATCCCAATCCCCCCCGGGATTAACGTGCGATGTACCATTCGATCCTTATCATTCCACGTCACTATTCTGCTCATCTTGTCCTAACCGGACTCCCTCGTCATATTTCCCTAGGTGGGATGATAGTACCGACATCCGCCACAACTATGGGTACCGCCATTCTGACAATCCATAGCAAGGTAATGAACGTTCCCTGAACGTCCCCCGATCCTACCCTACCACCATTACATCAATCACCCTCGATATCCAGCCATCTCCACACGACTGTCGACCAACTGTCATCGCTATCGAGATCTACATTATTCGGTCCAACTCGGGATTCCATATATTATCTCAAAACTGTACTCGTGGATCAAATCCAATGGTCATCCACAACCTTAGCCGCTCTTTGTAGCACAAGTTCTAATCCACTAGTCACAATCTGGGGTTCGACTCGACAGACCACCCCGACTTCGGAAAGTCGTCCAATCCTCAACTACGGATTCATAATTTCAAATCGTCAATTACAACTAAGGTTTACCTTTCCAATCCATCTATCATATTTTAGGGTTCCACAATCTGACCGACCCCGCGGTCCTGACATCGCATGGGCGTCAATCCAATCCTACCATCAACGCAACCGAGGTTCCACAACTAAGGTCATCAGCTAACTCATGTACTAACATCCCACACACTAGCAATAAGTGTCAGGGTTCATATTCTCGGACCATCACTCAACTGAGTTTCACATTTCCAGATCACTACTCAAATGGGGTTCCCCAAACCCAGCTGCTCTCTGCGGCACCACAATCTAAGATCACATTACTGAACCAACGATCCCACAATATCTGTCGTCATGTACAACCCCATTTGGGTCGAATCACACTAATGCACGACGTATCGGGCCAATCACACACTATTCACTATTCAATCCCAAAAACTATCAATCCGGTATCCTACTATCAGGTTGATAACCGGCTGACCACGTAGAGACATCACATCCTCGACCTGCACGTACCTCAGGAACTACTGAATAGCGACAACCTCTCTCTGATACCACTTGACACGACCCATCCCAATCACCCTGGGATTAACGTGGGATGTGTCATGCTCCTATCTGACATGAAGTGTCAGACAAGGGATAATAAATACCTCAGCCCATAAATGGCTCCCAAAGCGCACCAGGAACGGTGCAGGAGTGCGATGTTTCGGTCTCTACTCCAGCCCACATCCGTGATAATAACTTCTCCGTCCGATGTCCGATTTCGGCGTGCCGCCTGTCTGTGGATTCGTATCGATCCGATCTACGTAACGGTCCTCGGCCCTCGGCAATCGGACCTCCCGGGTCAAAAGTTAACATTTTACCCACGCCTAGGGGCAAAATTGACATTTTACACCTTCCGTCTGATTCCGCTCAAATAATCTCCGATTAGTCATCCTAAATCCATAATTAATTAATATAAAATCCTGACATTCGGGACAGGCCGTTACATCTTTCACCTCCGAATTTCTTCCTTTTTACACCGAAATATTTCTAATTCGATATAATGTCCAACCCTGCACCACTCTCACAAAAATTATCATTTTCTCCTATGTGATGAAAGATATTAGTACTACATCAAAAATAATAATGCATGGAAAAATGCATAAAATATGACCTAACAGTTTCGAGTCGATCGAAGATCGTTAGGTTGGTCAAATTGAGATTTAAAGACTAGGGAAGCATGTACGCGACACGTTGACTTTTCCACGAATGTTGGGGGTTCTTGATATGGACTTGCAAAGGTTAGTAGTAACCTTTGGGGTATGATTTGGACAGGTCCGGATGACCCGGAAAAAATGTTTTGTATGATTTGTAAAGGTTAGTGGACTTTGTTTTATGAATTTGATGCATGCATAAATGTTTTATATGTGTTTATGAGCATGATTTCAGATGCCATGAGTGCATGCGTTTTAAATATGATTTGTTGGGTATTTTCAAAGAAAATGTCGTATTGCATGTAGTTCGAGATTTCTGTTTTATATGATATTTGGATTTTGGCCGAGTATACTACGTGCATGAGTTATATGTGAAATCGAGGAACTGATTTGCGACTTTGGAGGATGTCACGGTGATGCACGAAATCAGAGGATGTCACCGTTTGAAAATGAAAAAACGGTTTTCGGATTTGGAAATATTTTTCAGGCATATGACCCAGTTATGAGACTTATGAAAGATATTTCGGGCATGAGACCCAGTTGTGGATTAGGATTCGAGGAATCCTGGGATATGAAGGGTCGTTGGACACTGGTTTTCGGGCTGTGACCCGATTGGTAATATTTTGGGATGTGACCCAATTGGTAATATTTCGGGCTATGGCCCATTTGGTGATGTTTCGGGCTTGAAGCCCTATTGATGAAATTTCGGGTTAAAGTCTCGATCGATGATGATGACATTCAGTTGCAAGTCCCGGGTGTTACGACGCTCGCCTCCAGACTGCGGATGTGTTCCTTCTAGAGAGGTCACGAGGCGCTGCCTGTTGTCGACCAGCAGCTGGAGGCTAAGATCGAGGGTGGCTCGACTTAGGAGTGCTGATTTTATTCTCTGAGATCGATCGGTGATGTGTTCACGATGATCTAGAGATGGTCGCGGTGGGTGATTTGTTGACGGTGACATGCTAGGATTGTGAACGGTCTTGAGCTATTTGTACATGTGTTAGGATTGGAATCGTGACTGACATGATGATGATAGTGGCAGAGATCCCACATGGATTTTGATTTAGGCTAAGACCCCGTACTTGTTTTCTATGATTTGGTTTTGGGCTGAGACCCTGTTTGATATGGTTTTGGGCTAAGACCCTTCTGAGATACTGGCTACGATTGCGAAGCATTTTTCATTGAGATTTGACTTGGGAAGCAATACTCCTTGCTTTCGAGAAAGTATTTGAAACACTGTTTTATGATTCATACATGCTTTTACGTGAAAGGTATATATGTCTTTCCGATAAACTGATTTTATATATCGGTTGGTTTTTGTCCACTCACAGCTTGTATGGTTTTTAATACCCTTCAAGATGATAGTTGATGCGGGTTATAACAGAGATCGAGACATCACATGCCACCACCGATTATGGCGTATTCTGGCTAACCCCGATCGGGTGATGAGTTTATCCATGATCTGACACACGGTGTCAGACATGAGCAGGCACATCCCACGATAATCCAAGGGGATTAGGATGGATCCTGTCAATTCATCGTTTTATACACTAAATTTTTATTGGAGTGGTTGTACATGTCATGCATCTCTAGAACTCGTTTTGAGATACTTTTTGTGACCTTTTAATCATATGATTCCCAAAACTTGGAAGTGATATGAGGCATTAGGACTTAACCATCATGGCTACTTTTTGTGACATTTTAATCATATGATTCCCAAAACTTGGATGTGATATGAGGCATTAGGACTTAACCACCATGGGCAAACTGACATGTGTCCTATTTATATCAACTAGTTAACCCTTTGAGCCTACAATGGCTAGCCCTTCTTTCAAGTAACCACATTGACTCCCTTTATAGCCTAAACATGTTATCCTACCCTAATTCATTGGACGTAAGAGTAAAAGTGATAATGTCAGGACCCGACCCTCTTCTGGCAGGTCCCGATTAATCTAGCACGATATTGTCCGCTTTGGGCCTCCTTGCCCTTGCCCTCACGGTTTTGTTTTCGGGAGCTCACGGTGCAACTTCCCAGGGGGTCACCCATCTGGAATTGCACCAGCCTCAACTCGCTTAACTTTGGCGTTCCAATCCCCCCAAAGCCACTGAGCTCCCAAAAGGCCTCATGCTAGATAGGTGTGTGCCTACACCTTTAAGGTACACCACCATTCCCTTCCCAGACCATTCCCCCCTCGCAGGAATGTGGGATTGTTCACCGTTCCCTCCAGGACACGGGTCTTACAATCCACCCCCCTTAGGGCCCAGCGTCCTCGCTGGCATACTTCCCGGTCGGGGTCTGGCTCTGATACCAAATTGTCAGGACCCGACCCTCTTCTGGCAGGTCCCAATTCATCTAGCACGATATTGTCCGCTTTGGGCCTCCTTGCCCTTGCCCTCACAGTTTTGTTTTCGGGAGCTCACTGTGCAACTTCCCAGGGGGTCACCCATCTGGAATTGCACCAGCCTCAACTCGCTTAACTTTGGGGTTCCAATCCCCCCAAAGCCACTGAGCTCCCAAAAGGCCTCATGCTAGATAGGTGTGTGCCTACACCTTTAAGGCACACCACCATTCCCTTCCCAGACCATTCCCCCCTCACAGGAATGTGGGATTGTTCACCGTTCCCTCCAGGACACGGGTCTTACAGATAATGTGTCACTGGTTTGTGATAAGAGTAAAAGAGATAATGTGTCACTAGTTAACCCTTGGAACTTTGGAAGTGTATATGATGCATAGATTGACGTCTTGGGCCAATATGATCAAATCTGCCCTCAATATTGACATCTGCTTGACAACCTTGATATCCTTTCTTTCTTTTAACCGTGACCTGCCCCTTTACAACCTTGATATTTGCCAAATTGATCCAAGGGGAAGAATTGATTCTGTGGAGATGAGATCGATTTACAAGCTTATGGTCGATGGTGCATGTACAATGTTGACTGGCGTATGGAGTGCCCAAAACACCTTGACCATAAACACTTGTATTGTGAGGGGTTAAAACAGAGTTTAAATTGCTTTGGTTGTATGTGCTTATAACGAGTTTATCAGAAGCTATTGCACACTGCATTCAAACGTGATCACCATTAACATGTATTAGCTCTTGAATACCCATGGCATGACAGGACCCGCCCCGATCCCACAGGGACCACAAGGGGACGTGCCCTGCTCCCGTTTGACACCCAAAATAACATACCAATTTTAACCTCAAATAATCAAATGCATAAATAACCAAATTAAAGTTATACATCAAATCCGAATTAAACAGATGTCAGACAAGGGATCAAATCCAAAATTACAAGTTGCGAGCACGACTCTAAAATTAACCTGCGGGTAAACCACCCAACAGGGGTTCAGGTACGCAGAAGTAGATCTATGCCTCACCCTCAGGATCCTCCTCTACCTCAGTAGCACAGCCTGGAGGGTTACCAAAACATTAAGGGTGAGGGGACCGAAACTCAAGTTTATAAAATCGTTTAGTGAGTAAAACATATAATTTACCCCTCCGTTTTCCAAACATGCATGCATCATTATTTAAAATCATTAATCATATAATATGAACCATAAGGCATGTAATAAAACCATAAACACAATTTTAGCCACTGTACTATACACTCCGATCTTGACATCCCCGATGTATGACGTCCCTAACGTCCAATAAGGTCATAGTCTCAAGGCTACGCGTGCCACTCGGGTCTCAATTCCGGGTCCAATCCCCGAACCCTGTCCAGGTATGGCATTTCAAATGCCTAGCATCCTAGACGCTCGACGTCCCTGACGTCAAATAAGCAATCCTGCTCCTGAGTCATTTTACGGTCCGGTTTCTCCGTAGAATGATTCCTCGCAGGCAATGCGCCATGACCACTCCGGGGTACCACATCCGGAGGAGACAGTATATTAAGAATGGATCTATACAGTGCAGTACCAAATACATTTTATTGATATCCACATGCAAAACATATATATATACATAGATAAAATCCAAACCGATCGTTAAGTTTTATCAGACGGGTTTCAAACCCAAATACCGTGAAACGTACCATAACCATAATTTCAATATCATCAAAACCATTTCTTGATTCCAGCATGTGAACATATAAGTAAAACGGAAAACATTTAAGCATGCAAGTGTTTAATGAAATCGGGCCCACTCACAGTACGATCCCGAGGTGAACTTGCGCGTACGAACTTGTACCGGGATTATCGTACAATTCCTGTCAGTCCAAATCACACGGAAAGGTCACTACAAGTCTTAAACATTTATCCAAAAAGTCCGAAACAGAAACCGGCTCGGGGAAACCGTCCAACACGTTTCTCGAGACAACCAGCCCTAAACTGACCCATCAAAACTATCTCAGATCAACATGGTTAATTCACCAAAAATGTTCAGAATGATGAGAGGAACAAAAGTCATGTTGATCGTGATCAGAGATGAGGCTCAATACGCCCTCACGCGCCGCCCAAAGTGGCTGCGCGTGAAAGTCACGCGCCTGACACTGTAGCTACAGTGTCACCACCCTCACCCGTTTATCTGTAATACGGGCCTGCCACCCGCGGCTTGACCCGGTTGATTACCCATCAATTCCTACTCGATTTCAATCCAATTTGATCCTAACATGTTTATTATTCTTCCAATTTAAGTTCTGAGACACTAATTAGCCAAATCAAATCCTTAAATGGCCATTCGACCCGTGATCATCCAAACGGGTCAATCACAAGAACTCACTGGTTTCCAAACCATAATCAAATTAACCTTACAGGAAGCATCATAGTACCAAAACGAACTGGAAAACACAATCAATTGAGCCAACACTCACCTGGAAGTAGTCGTCCAAACCTCTGAAATTTCTCTGAACACGGCAGTCACAGTCCCAGCTCACCCGTGGCTGATGGCCTTCGATTCCGATGTGGTTGAGTTCCAAACACTCCCAGAAGACTAAACCAGGCCTTGGTTTGGTCCAACAATCACCAGAAATCAAAATCCGATTTTCCCTCCAATTTTCCCCGAAATGGTTTCTCTGGTTTTCCTCTCCAATTTCCAGTTCCTTCCACAGCAGAATGAAGTTTACCCATTACTTAATCAGTTCTAAAACATCTCAAGCTGTCCCAGAGGCTCGTGGAAGCCTCACTGTCCACTGAATTTTGTTCCCTGAAAAAGCTTCGAATCCCATTAATCAATTCGACAGTGTAGGGTGGATGGTTCAGCCCACGTTCTAAAGCAATAGACAACCCTTTCTTTCCACCACACACTTGCATAAACAATTGCACACTGAACCACCACACATGGTGGTGCCGTCCACGGTTCCCCAGCGGTTGCTATAGTAACCAGGGCAAAAAGACCAAAATGCCCTTGGTTCAAATAATTACCAAACTGCCCCTCACTTTCTAGACTCGTAACTCAGCCATACGAAGTCCGATTTCGGCGTGCCGCCTGTCTACGGACTCAGGACATCGAGACCTACCTAACGGTCCTTGAGTCACGTGAAAATTAGTTACTAAACGAAAATTCAACATTTTCGCCCCAAAAGTCCAAATTACGGTAATGCCCCTGAACTTCCGATAGTCATAACTTTTACCCTGATCGTCCGAATTGGACGTGCCACCTGTCTATGGACTCGTGACGTCCCAAACTACGTCACGGTCATTGGTCAAAGTCCATTTGACCCTCAAATCAAAAGTCAACAATTTGGCCATACCAATCACAAGGCTAAGAACGTCAATTCATATATTAAATTACATTATTATAATCCTCGAATTTCCGGGGTGTTACATGGCATGTGGGGGTATTTGGGGCAAGATATCCGTAAGTTTTACTAGTGATATATCCGTCGATATCGATATTTTAATCCTTGTGCATATCTATTCATATTTCAAGCTTCAATTTCCTTACAATAAGCATCTAAATCTTCACTACTAGTGGGTTTTATTTCGGTTTAATTTTTTGTAGGTGAAATGGAGTATTGGATCAAATGGCAAGCTAAAAGGGCAAAAACAGGAAGGAATCCTATCTGGAACAGGAATCCTTGTTGAACTAGAAATCCAAATTGAAGTAGAAATCCTTGTTGAACTAGGAATCCTAATTGAACTAGGAATCCTTGTTCAACTAGGAATCCTAATTGAAGTTGGAATCCTTGTTGAACTAGGAATCCTAATTGAAGTGGGAATCCTTGTTCAACTAGGAGTCCTCATTCAAGTAGGAATCCTTGTTCAACTAGGAGTCCTCATTAAAGTGGGAAATCTCGTTGAACTAGGAGTCCTTATCAAAGTAGGATTGGATTACTTTCCTAATTGGGATAGGAAACCTTTCCTAATGGTGCTAGGAGAAGTAGCTACAAATCCTAACGGGAGTAGGATCGTGGCAGGAAAATATAATTCAGAACAGGGCAAGATTTATAAAGAATAATTAGAGACTCATCAAGATGGGTCATGACGATGTCCACATGTGAAAAAAGGCCCTAGACTAAGCCCAAATTCGTCCTTGGAAAAACCCTAATCAGTTTGCTGTTTTAAATTTGAGTGCCACCAAAGCAGAGGGGGAATTAGGGTTTCCCAGGTGCCTATATAAGGAAAATTCGGCCAAAAGCCAAGGGGTGGGGCTCTTCCTGTTCTCCATCTTCGTCGGTTCTATCTCAATTTTCTTGCTTATTCCAGTTTAGGATGCTAGACATTATGGCTAGCTAATTTTCTGTAACTAGCGGCTATTTTGAAGCCCTAAACATGTTTGATTATATGCAATAACGTTCAGTTTCTGTCCCTTATGATTCTTGATTGAAGTTTTGTTTCACTGAGCTTAATAACATGATTTCTGGTTTGTTTGTTTGGGTGGCCAACTAGATGTGTCATGACCCAACCCTCCACGGTTAGAATCCGACTCTAGCACGATATTGTCCACTTTGGGCCTCCTTGCCCTTGCCCTCACGGTTTTGTTTTCGGGAGCTCACGGTGCAACTTCCCAGGGGGTCACCTATCATGGAATTGCACTGGCCTCAACTCACTTAACTTTGGAGTTCCAACCGAACCCAAACCCACTTGAGCTCCCAAAAGGCCTCGTTTAGATAAGAGTTGCGCAGCGGCCCACTCTATCTAACACAATATTGTCCCCTCTGGACTCACTGGCCGAACCAGCCCAGCCAGTAGGGTTTTGTTCCCGGGAGCTACCCATCATGGGATTTCACCAGCCTCCACTCGCTTAACGTTGGAGTTCCCCCGGAATCCAAAGCCAATGAACTCCCAGAGGGAAGACTGAAAAGTCGACTTGATGGTAGTTTGAAGAGGATAACCTTAGTGATAGTACGTGTTGTAATGACAGGACCCGACCCGATCCCACAGGGACCACAAGGGGACGTGCCCTGCTCCCGTCTGACACACAATAATTCATACCAATTTTAACCTCAACATACCAAATGCATAAATAACCAAATTAAAGTCATACATCAAATCCGAATTAAACAGATGTCAGACAAGGGATGAAATCCAAAATTACAAGTTGCGAGCACGACTCTAAAATAAAACCTGCGGGCAAACCACCCAACAGGGGTTCAGGTACGCAGAAGTAGATCTATGCCTCAGCCTCAGTTTCCTCCTCCACCTCAGTATCCCGACCTGGACGGGTTACCAAAAACAATAAAGGTGAGTGGACCGAAACTCAAGTTTATAAAATCATTTGATAAGTAAAACATATAATTTACCCCTCCGTTTTCCAAACATGCATGCATCCGTAATTAAAACCATCAGTCATATAATATGAACCATAAGGCATATAATAAAACCATAAGTATAATTTTAGTTGCTGCACTATACACTCCAATACCGACATCACCTGATGTTTGACGTTCTTGACGCCTAATAAGGTCACAGTAATAAGGCTACGCGTGCCACTCGGGTCTCAATTTCCGAGTTAAATCCCCGAATCCCGTTCGGGTACAGCATCACCTGATGCAGCATCACCTGATGCTTAGCGTCATAGACGCTGGACGTACTAGACGTCCGTGACCTCTCCGGGGTACCAAATACATTTTATTGATATCCACATGCAAATCATATATATACATAGATAAAATCCGAACCAATCATTAAGTTTCATCAGACGGGTCTCAAGCCCAAATACCGTGAAACGTGCCATAACCATATTTTCCAAATCATCAAAACCATTATTGTTTTCGCATGTGAATAAGTATAATAAACCAGAAAACATTTATGCACGCAAGGGTTTAAGAAAATGGCCCACTCACAGTACAATCCTGCTGGAAACCGAACGTATACCCTCGTTCTGGTACAATTGTACAATCCCTGTCATATCCAACGTATACTTAAAGGTCAATACAAACCCCTGACATTTAACCATGAAATCCTAGACCGAAACCGGTCCGGAAAAGTCGCCCGAACGCGCTTCCCAAGGCAATAAACCTCATTTTGACCAACTTAATGATCTCCGATCGACCCGAAACCATCGCCATTGGATCCGGATCGTCGAAACCTAAAGAATGGTGGTGGTTCCACCAAAATTACTGTTCACACGCGCCCCCACGCGCCGGTCAACGCAGGAACAGTTCCTGCTGACGTCATCGCTGACGTCACTGCTAACGTTAGCATGACGTCATGCTGACGTCATCTGACAGCTATCAGGTCTGACGTGTCAGACTCTGACAGGTGCCACGTGTCAACATCCGATTGGTCCACCTCACTGATCTGTTAGGCCACGTGTCAGATCTGACATGTGCCACGTGTCAGCACGGTACTGGTCCACGTCACTGACATGTCAGTGACACGTGGCAGTCCCAGATTGGGCCACGTCACTGACATGTCAGTGCTGACTGTGCACTGACATGTGACACGTGCCGGCTCACGATTGGTCCATGTCACCTGACAATCTGACAGGGTGCCACGTCTTCACCTTTGTCCTCAGATGGGTTGACCCGTATTTCTGCAACTCGGGTCGATCAGACCCGCGATCATGACCCGGTCACCATTTCCTAATTTCTCAATCATTTTCGTTCTAGTTTGTTCCTACATGCTCGTCTCAATCCTAACAACAGTTCTATGGAATCAAAATTGACAAATACAGACGGGATCAAAGGCCTACCTCGATGAACAGACTCTGGGTTCCCGCCGCCGCTTAACCACCGTTCAGGTCACCACTGGCCACGCAGACACGTCCCAAGGTTTCCTACTAATCCAGAGAGTCGATTAGGGTCATTAGAACTCGACAACACACGCTGGAATCAAGCTTCCAAATCCTGAGTTTTTTAAACGGTTTCGGGTTTTGAAAACAGCTCACCTCGCCACCGTCCTCCGCCGTGGTCACTGCCGTCTGCCGCCTCACTCTTCCAGCCCAGTGGCACACAGAGTAGGGTCAGGTGCAATGTGGTGTGATGGTATGGAATGGGCAGTACGTGGGTGTCGGGTAAGGAAATATATATAGAAATGGAGGGAAATGATGGACGGCCCAGATTGAATCTCAGAAATGAGATCAAGGGCTAAGATGCAATCTGAGGGTTTTGATATGAAGGGCTGAGATCAAAAGCAGATTAAATCCTATTTAAATGCTTAGTGGAGCTTGATCCAATCTAACCAATGGGTGAGTGACACTTGGCACTCCCCAGGTGTCCTCCAGTCAGAAATTTAAGAATAAAATATTCGATACGAAAATCGAGACACGAACCTCCCGATTTCACGTTTCTGACCATAACTTCCTCGTACGAAGTCCGATTTCGGCGTGCCGCCTGTCTACGGACTCAGGACGTCGAGACCTACCTAACGGTCCTTGAGTCAACTGAAAATTAGTTATTAGATGAAAAGTCAACATTTTCGCCCCCAAATGTCCAAATTACGGTAATACCCCTGAACTTCCGATAGTCATAACTTTCTCCTCGAATGTCGGAATCGAACGTGCCGCCTGCCTATGAACTCGTGACGTCCCGAAATACGTCACGGTCATCGGTTAAAGTCCGTTTGACCGCCCGATCAAAAAGTCAATGTTTTGCCCATGAACTAGGGGCAAAACGGTCATTTGGCACATTTTGTCCGATTTCGACCAACTAATCCCCGATCAATCCCACTAATCATGATTAATCACTAATCAAATCCCGAAATTCGGAACGGGTCGTTACATGTAACGTGCTGGGTGTAGGTTGGAACGTGTCAGGAAGTTAAACTATAAGGATCTAAAATCAACTTAGTATAACTGACATGCCAGGGTGAGTGACAGGCGAGATGTTGACATTCGTCTTGGGTGAGGCTTACGTGCTGGCGTGTAGTTTTCGAGGGTGAGTTGGAGCTTTGTAGGCTCTGGTGGTATTGCGTACCGACGAGTACGGGGCTTATAACGACGTGTATGGTTACACGAGGGCGCCCGAGTAGAGGGACGTATTGGATTTCCACAGTTGGTTGTGGAATTAGATAGGTTGAATTTCGAGGACGAAATTATATAAGGAGGGGATTAGCCAAATTTAAAGGATTAATTAAGAATAATTATGGATTGGTGGGACTTATCGGGGATTAGCCGAGGATTAACGGACGTTTAGGGCGAAATTACGATTTTGCCCCTAAGCTCGGGCTAAATGTTGACTTTTGACCTAGGAAGTCCGATGGCAGAGATCCGAGGACCGTTATGTAGATCGGGCCGATACGAATCTGTAGACAGGCGGCACGTCGAAATCGGAAGTTCGACGGAAAGGTTACGGTTCATGGAAGTTTCGGGTCACTATTGCATGTTTTACAAAACGGGGAGCATTTGTACTCAAGTGGGCCAGATATTTTAGGAAGGACCAATGGATGAGTGACACGTGTCACTTATCCATTGCCCATTGAGATTGTATTCATGCATCTCCTTCCCCTTCCTTTGTTTTCGACCATTTCCACCAAACCAAACCCAATCAAATATCCAAACCAATCCAACCCTTCCCGAGATGATCATGCTTGGGAGGCCCGGAGAATTAAGTGAGGACAGGAGGATGATGATGGCTGGCCAGGAGCAGCACCGCCGTGGACGGCGGGGACCCCTGTGCAAGGTAATCGGTTTTTGCCTGATTTCCTCCATTTTCAATTTTAAACGTTATGGGTCGTTTTAGGTGATTAGAATAGGTCTAATGGGTTGTTAGGAAGGTATTAGGGTGGTTTTGGTGGTTGTTCACGGCTGAGGAAGCCCTGGGGAGGATTTTGAAATATTGAACTGTGAGGGAGGTTTAGAACCGTGAGGATTTAATGGGTTTTTGGTTGTTTAATTCCATTTATAGATTCCTAGGATCAAAATAGGAAGATTGACAGGACCCGCCCCGATCCCACAGGGACCACAAGGGGACGTGCCCTGCTCCCGTCTGACATGTCAGTAATTCATACCAATTTTAACCTCAAAACATTTAAAAGCATAAATAACCAAATTAAAGTCATACATAAAATCCGAATTAAACGAATGTCAGACAAGGGATATAATCCAAAATTACAAATTTGCGAGCACGACTCTACAGTAAACCTGCGGGTACACCGCCCAGCAGGGGTTCAGGTACGCAGAAGTAGACCTATACCTCAGCCTCTGGTTCCTCCTCTACCTCAGTTTCCCGACCTGGAGGGGTTATTAAAAACATTAAAGGGTGAGTGGACCGAAACTCAAGTTTATGAAATCGTTTGATAAGTAAAACATATAATTTACCCCTCCGTTTTCCAAACATGCGTGCATCATAATTCCAAAATCATAAACCATATAATACGAACCATAAGGCATATAATAAAACCATAACCATAATTTTAGTTGCTGCACTATACACTCCAATCCCGACATCCCTGATGTCTGACGTCCCTGACGTCCAATAAGGTCACAATCACAAGGCTACGCGTGCCACTCGGGTCTCAATTTCCGAGTTCAATCCCCGAACCCCGTTCGTGTACAGCATCCCCGATGCTTAGCGTCATAGACGCTGGACGTTCTAGACGTCCGTGACCTCTCCGGGGTACCTCATCCGGAGGAGACAATACAACATGGAAGGATCTATACAGTGCAGTAACAAATACATTTTATTGATATCCACATGCAAATATATATATACATAGATAGAATCCGAACCAATCATTCAGTTTCATCGGACGGTCTCAAGCCCAAATACCGTGAAACGTACCATAACCATATTTTCCATATCATCAAAACCATCATTGTTTTAGCATGTGAATAAGTATAATAAAACCAGAAAACATTTATGCACACAAGGGTTTAAGAAAATGGCCCACTCACAGTACAATCCTGCTAGAAACCGAACGTATACCCTCGTCCTGGTACAAAAGTACAATCCCTGTCAAGTCCAAGTATTCGTAAAGGTCAAATTAAACCCCCAACATTCAACCATGAAAGCCTAGGTCGAAACCGACCCAGGAAAGCCGCCCGAACGCGCTTTCCAAGGCAATAAACCTTATTTTGACCAACTTAAAGATCTCCGATCGACCCGAAACCACCGCCATTGGATCCGGATCGTCGAAACCTAAAGAATGGTGGTGGTCCCACCAAAAACACTGTTCACACGCGCCCCCACGCGCCGGTCAACGCAGGAACAGTTCCTGCTGACGTCACTGCTGACGTCAGCATGACGTCATGCTGACGTCATCTGACAGCTGTCAGGTCTGACGTGTCAGACTCTGACAGGTGCCACGTGTCAACATCCAATTGGTCCACCTCACTGAACTGTCAGACCACGTGTCAGATCTGACATGTGCCACGTGTTAGTACGGCACTGGTCCACGTCACTGACATGTCAGTGACACGTGGCAGTCCCTGACTGGTCCACGTCACTGACATGTCAGTGCTGACTGTGCACTGACATGTGACACGTGTCGGCTCACGGTTGGTCCACGTCATCTGACAGACTGACAGGGTGCCACGTCAGCACCACTGTCATCAGACGGGTTGACCCGTTTTCCTGCAACTCGGGTCGATCAGACCCGCGATCACGACCCGGTTGCCATTTCTTCATTTCTTCATCATTTTCATTCCTTTCAATTCCTAATTACTCGTCTTAGTCCCTAGATTAGTTCCATGTAAAAAGAATTGAGACAAACGGATTGAATCGAGGGCCTACCTCGAAGAACAGCACCGGCCTCCCGTCGCTGTTGTGCCACCGCCCTGAGCTCCACCGGCCACGGGCTCCAATCCAGAAGGTTCCTGGAGGTTCCTAGAGTTGATTAGGATTGATAACGGACCAGTTTAAACGTGGGAAATGATTTACCAAAAAAATCTGGGTTGAAACCGCCACGGGTTTCCCCTGCTTCCTTCCGCGCCGCCGTCTGCCGCCGTCCACCGCCGTGCCTCCGTCCTTCCCCGTGAGTCCAGCAACACACAGACACAGGGACAGGGAGTAGTGCGGGTGTGATGGATGAAATGGGCAGTGTGTGTGGGTTCGGGTGAGAATTATATAGAAATGGAGGGAATGCTGCTCAAAGATTTGAACGGCCCAGATTTGATCTCCAGATTAGATCAAGGGCTGAGATTAGATCTGGGGTTTTCAATCCAAAGGCTGAAATTTAAAGCTGATTCAAATGTTTAATAATCCAATAGTGGATCTGATCCAATCTAGCCAATGGGTGTCACTCACCAGGTGTCCTCCAATCAGAATTTCTGAATAGAATATTCGACACGAAAACCGAGACCCGAACTTCCCGAATTCCCGTTTTTGACCATAACTTCCTCGTACGAAGTCCGATTTCGGCGTGCCGCCTGTCTACGGACTCAGGACGTCGAGGCCTACCCAACGGTCCTTGAGTCAACTGAAACTTAGTTGTCAAAAGAAAAGTCAACATTTTCCCCCCGAGAGTCCAAATTACGGTAATGCCCCTGAACTTCCGATAGTCATAACTTTTACCCTGATCGTCCGAAATGGACGTGCCACCTGTCTATGAACTTGTGACGTCCCGAACTACGTCACGGTCATAGGTCAAAGTTCATTTAGTTCATCAATCAAAAAGTCAACATTTGACCATACCATTCACAGGGGTAAAATCGTCAAATCACACATTAAATTACAATATGGAAATCCTCGAATTTCCGGGGTGTTACAAAGATTGGGATTGATTAGGAAGAAAATGGACGAAAATTGAAGGAGGAATGAGGCTGGACCGGTTACGCCAGTCCAGTTGCAAGATTGAACCGGACCGGCCAGTTCAGACCGACTTGACCGAGGTTGAAGACGCACTATTCCTAGCGCGTGGGGGCGCGTGAGGCCAGTTTTGGGGAAGCTTCCAACACACAAAATCATCATTTCGATGTAACGAACATTTTGGGACTGATTTCGTGTCGATCAGACATCGTTTCAATATGTTTCGGGGTGTCCGATGGTTTAGGATCGACTTTAAAAATAGTTAAAAATTTGGAAAAATTAAGGGGCTTTATTGAGGGGTTATTTAAGTATTTAGTAACCCTATATTACGATTTGAATAGGTTTGGAGGTCCCAGTGACGGTGATTGGCCTGGGAGAGCCGTATAGCACGCGTTTCAAGGCGGCAGCTCGGACGGTCTATGAGTGGACCTTGTTTTCTAAATTGATGCATGCATAAATGTTTATTATGTGTTTCAATATATGTTTTGTGATGCCATGAGTGCATTTGTGTGTGTTTACGTATTTGCACGTATTTCGAGGTTTCGGCCTTATACGGTGCTTATACGGGTTTGTACTTCTATGTTGGTTTAAACGAAATGGTTTTGGATTTAAAAAGGATAAACTCGGGCATGAGACCCATTTGGTTTTGTCTCGGGCATGTAGCCCAATTGATGACCTACGGGTCTGAATCGTGGTCGCGGCGAGTGCTTTGTTCACGGCGACGGACAACACGACGCTCGCCTCCGCACTGAAATGTGTTCCTTCGGAGAGGTCACGATGTACATTCCGCTGTCGAGCAGCCACTGGAGGCTCGACTTTGTAGTGCTGACAGTTCAGGATATCGATCGGTGATGAATGCACTATGAACTAGTGGTGGTCGTGTCGGTTGATTTGTTCACTGCGACATACCAGGATTGAGGGAGGTCCTGGACGGATGGTTGCACGCATCACTACGATCGGAATCGTGACTGACCCTAAGATATCGGGCCCGATGCCTAGTTGAGTCATGAATTCGGGCTTAAGGCCCAGTTAATTTACGTTTATGATTTTGGGTCGAGGACCCTAAATGGATTTCCGGATTCATGACGGTTTATGACAGGACCCGTCCCAACTGGACCTCGATAACCGTGCCCGGTCCTGCTCCCGTCTGATAAGTCAACTGAAGTCCTGAAACGATCCTTCAGTCCTTATCAGACAAGGGATAACTACGCTGATTTCCGCTCATGCCTCCGCCTCGTGATCGGCCCCGAACGTTGTGCCACGGCCTGGAGGGTCATCAAAAACAGAAAGGTGTGAGTGGACAAAAATATATTCGTTAAAACACTTTTGAAAGCACATCATTTACCCTCCAGTTTATCAAACCTGCATGCATAGGGAAAAACATATGAAACACAACCACTGGCATTCTAGCCAAACCACATAGCAAGTTAACATCCCGGCTCTCAGGCCAAACACATGATAACATAATCACCTGGCCACACAGACCAGCACTCGTACTTAATACCAGTACATAATCGCAATCAACAACAAAAAGTATTATGCACAAGGTCAACAATCAATTACTCAATCAATCAATCAATCAATCAATCCGCACTGTTCACAAGTGCACAAACCATTACACTGTCACACCGGCACTACGCGTAGGCCATAACCCGTGCCTCAGTCGTCTGGGAAGTCACCCCGAGCGTTAGCCGTCTGGGAAGACCCCAAGCCTCAGCTATCTGGGAATATATCTCACCCCGAGTACCAGCCGTCTGGGAACACCCCGAGCTCCGGCTGCCTGGGAATAATCACAATCATATCCCCGAGTTCCGGTCGTCTGGGAACACCCCTAGCTTCGACCGTCTGAGTATTCACAACCACAATCACAATAAAAATCATCCCGGGAGCATATCCCAAAACATCTCAATCAAATCCTTGACTTCAAACCAAGTCAAAATCGTTACCAACTGGGACTCAAGCCCAAATAGCATTTATACGTAAATCCGCACATAGAAAACATTATAATAACCCAAAAATCATCCTTGACTCACCAATTAAGTCAAAATACTCTTTTGGAAACCTTTTTAACTCCGGGCCTATCCCAAAATACCATTTGCACATTTCCTCGAAAAACGTGCCCAAAAGACCGATTAAAATATTCATTAAATTATAAATAATCATCCAAACAAATCATAACATCATTGTAAACCAAAGCATGCAATCAATCATGTAAAACATTTAACTATGCATGCATATCAATTCATAAAACAAACGTCCACTCACACACCGTCCAAATCGCTCGCTTCCCGAGCTGCACGCGTTTTCGTAATTTTCGCCACTTTCCAGGAATCCCGAATCCTGTCCACAATCATTACTCAGGGTCACTAAGGACCTAATTATTATCATATTCATTTATCATAATTTTCCGGTAATTTAATATTAATTTAATACGTAACTTAAACTTTCGGACCCTCGAAACATTATTGAGACGGCGTCCGATCGACTCGCAATCAAAACCAAAAATGTTCGTTACATCATATAGGACAAGTTTCATGTTGAACTCACCTCGGGATTCCCCATCACGCGCCCCCACGCGCCGTCGTAAGCGGCTGCGCGTGGGTGCCACGCGCCGTCGCAAGCGGCTGCGCGTGGGTGCCACGCGCCGTCGCAAGCGGCTGCGCGTGGGTGCCACGCGCTTGCTACAGTGCCGTGAACAATTTCCTTCCTCACCCGTTTACCTGGTAAACGGGTCCGGTTAGCCCGCGATGCAACCCGACTGGGATCCTGTCCATTCCCAGTTAATTCCTTCAATTGATTACTCTAATCGCATCTTCATAAACCCAATTGTAGTTCTGTAATTCGACTTACAACAATTCATATCTCAATCCCGTCGACTTTGAGTTTGAAATATCAAAGAACCCGCACTCACTGTTCATCATCGAATTGAACCAATTTCCATCAAATTCATGAAATTGATTCACGCAGAAGCTTCGTAGGAATCATAGAAACATACTTCCAGGTCCAATTTCATTGTTTAACTCCTCAAATCTCACGACTCTATCTTCGAAAATTCTAAATCCCACAAGGTCTGTTCTTGATCAAAACGTCACCAATTACCGTCGTTTTTGTTTGGGTTCAGCTCGCCTTGAGTTCAGGAGACTCAATTCAAGGTCAGTTGGATCAAATGGTGACTGGTTTGACAAACCCGAAATCGGGAGGTGAGAAGG
The DNA here is from genome assembly GCA_032719365.1 of Prinsepia uniflora. NCBI lineage: Eukaryota > Viridiplantae > Streptophyta > Magnoliopsida > Rosales > Rosaceae > Prinsepia > Prinsepia uniflora. Next base: position 41,628,160 of record CM064869.1, on the reverse strand, counting down.
GATATGAATTCGGGTCCAAAATGCTTAGATTTCGTTCCTCTTTGTTTGGTTTCTTATTCTGTCCTGCAACCTCTCTCAAAACCCTCAATTGATCAAGCATGGAGAGCTGTTGCCTGCCTCAATTTGAATGTTTATCTCCTCTGTATATGATCAAGGTAACAGTAGACATCAAACATCAACACGTATTTGAAGGAAGCCTCATCACCCTTTTGCCACTAATTCCCATATAATGGTGACAGATGTCACTCAAAGACATAATCTACTCATCAAAGTGGCTGAATCAGCCATCAGCCGCACTAATTAATTAAACCCAGTCAAATTACCATTTTACCCTTCTTTACCAAATTACCATTTTGCCCCTCATGGTTCTAGACCCATAACTTTCTCGTTCGGACTCCGATTGACGCATGCCGCCTGTCTACAGATTCAGCGTCCCGAGACCTATTCCGAAAGTCCAAACCATGTCCCGATCAAAAAGTCAACTTTCGGCCCTTGTGACCAATTTACCAAATTTTCCTCGAATGTCGGAATCAGGTGTGCCACCTGTCTATGAACTCGTGACGTCCCGAACTACGTCACCGAACTACGTCACGGTCATCGGTCAAAGTCCGTTTGACCGCTCGAATCAAAAGTCAACCGTTCGCCCAATTTCAAGGGGCAAAATCGTCATTTTCCTCAAATTTTTCAAATTTTCCTTTGAAAGGTTTATGGGGACCGGGTATGAATCCCTTGAAAGGTTTTAAGAATGTTTTTGATATATATATATATATATTCATATACCTTCCTTTATTTGGATTGTCTCCTCCGGGGAGGGTCATTGGCCTCGATGGACCCTGGAGTAGTCACGGAGCACTATTTGAGTGGAGTCGCCCCCGTTGGGTACCTTACACTCAAGAAGGCTTATGGATTATAACCCCCAAGGAGGGTCATTGATCTACGAACATTAACCTGGGTGGACCCTGGGGAGACTTGGGATTTAAGACCCCGGGTAGAACGCACGTAGCTTTAGATACTGTGACAGGATTGGTTATGTGATTTATATGTATATGTTATATGATATATGATGTACTGGTTTTGGGCTAAGTCCCACATGGATTTGGGCTGTGGCCCGTATGATTGGTTTCATTTACGATTTTGAGTCAAGGCCTTATTAGTTTGATAAATTGGTTATTGAATGCATGCATGCTTTTTAATGAAGGGTATAAACGTCTTTTCTTATAAAATGTTTTTATAAATTAATTTTTTTGTCGACTCACAGCTTTTAAATGTTCTGACTGCCCTTCAGGTTGATCGCGGATGCGGGCTGTGGAAGAGACCGAGACATCACATACCTCCTCCGTCCCGCGTTAATCGGGGGGGGGGGGGGGGGGGGGGGGGCGGGGGGCGGGGGGGGGGAGGAGGAGGTGGTTCGGACGGGGCCTGACAAGATGAGCATACAAGGATTCAATTGTTAGGTACATATGTGTAATACCTAATCATTTTACATATGTACCCTAGGTATCAAAGTTAATGATTTAACTTTTGAAACAATCTCTAGGTTTAACAAGACTGCTCTAGTGTAAACCCTAGTCTCATCCTAAACCCTTTTCCATGTGCATTGATTCTAATTTGTTAAATCTTGCGAGCTTATGTCTTAATTGTATATTCAAAAATAAATTAAGTGTCGAGCTTGTGTACACTTAATGATTAACTAAGAAAAGGGTAATAAACTGGCTCGAGCTTGTGAATTAGTTTCGGATGATTTCAATTGTTCTTATCAGTGATGTAATCTGGAAATTGCATGTAATTGAATGTGCTTAGTGGTCGATAATATGTCTCTAGTCTGTTTTCTCGTTAGTTCTTAAATCAGAAATCTCAAAAACCCCAGGTTTATATACCTTTCTTTGTTTTCGGTGATAATTTCCAACAATCCTCTGCGGGAAAGACCCTTCCTTTAATCAATACTTAATAATGAATTATCAATGCAAGGTTAATTGCTTGCCTAATGTACCTACCAAAAATCAATAAGTTATGAATTCATTTTATAAACAACAGAAATATTTAGACCCTCCGTTTTATAAACATGCATGCATATAATTGAAAGCGTATGGAAGTAAATCAAATCATATAAGAACCTAACCACCTGAACACATACATGCGTAACACACAATATAACTTATTTATGGACATCCGCGATGTCCATAACCAACATCAGTCACGATCTATAATGCTACGCATGCAACTCGGGGTCTCATCTCCTAGTACTCCGCAGGATACAACTCAACAACGTTCAGGGTGATATCAACATGGGGTGCCTGCCTTGGATCTACCATGTCCGGGACGATATCATAATACCGCACTCCTGAGCCTGAGCCTCTCCTCGGGTCACTCATCAGAGGCACTGCACCGTGACTACTCCAGGATCCTCGACGTCTGGAGGAGACTCAACATTATAAACAGGATGGTATATGTGGAAAGATGCATCAAGTTCATTTAGCACTGTTTAAATCCCACTTTTTCAATCATATCAGTTCTCTTTTCAAATCCTTACGAAAGCCTTTTTTCCTTTAAATCCCGGTTGACCCCAAAATCTGGTCAAACAGTATCCTCGTCGACCCCAAAATCGCATTTTCACGTAAACCCGTAAAATGGTGCTTGATTGATGATTTAAGTTCACAAACACCATGATATCAAATCATTTAACTTAAATCATATAATAAAACGTGTAAAACAGTTACGTATGCATTTCATTTACAAAATAAACGGCCCACTCACAGTCGGTCCACGCTGCACGCTAAAACTTAGTGTCGTACCTATCACCGAGCTAGTCCAATAACTTCGGGCGTGTCCAAATCATGTCTAAGGGTTACTACTATGCTATTCAAGTTCAAACTCTAAACCCTCACGAAGCCCGATACTGGAAACGCGTCCCGAACACGCTCAATCCACAGCCGTTGGATTCGAATCATTGAAACCTTTTGGACATAACGAGTTTGACCTCAAAAAAGGTCAATGCTGACGTCAGAAAAGTCAATCCTGACGTCATCGGTCATCGGTCAATGCTGACATCAGCCCTGACGTCATGTAACACCCCGAACTTTTATGAATTTGTAATTTTGGAAATTTCTTGTAAACTGACCGTTTTACCCTTGATCAAGGGTAAAATGTTGACTTTTGACCCGAGATACTTTTTGGGCTTTAACCATTGTCCGTTACATAGATCAAGACGTTGCGAGTCCGTAGATCGGCAACACATCGAAATCGGACGTTCGACGAGAAAATTATGGGTCACGAAAATAAATCAAAACTATTCACGTAAAACGAGGTGAGGGTACAGTTGTGACTTGATAATTGGTCCAAAATATCTAAGTGGACCAATCGATATCGATGAGTGACACTCATCCCAATGGCCCAATCTCCCATGCCCTTGGATCTGTTTTGATTCATGCGTCTCACTCTTTCCCTCACTTGTTCTCTATTACCCAAACACAAACACAAAGACACAAAATTACAAAGACACAAACACTGCCCCACACCATTATACCATCATCTTTTGTGACCTTCTGAGCACAGCAGAAGGAACACGGCTGAGGTAAGCCTGAAACCCCATTTTTTGACCCAAATTGTAAAACAATTTTCTTTGGCTTATTTATCGACTTGGATGACCCTAACATAATCCTAGGTTCAGTATGAACTCATAGGTGTGAATTTCGTGGACAGAGGTGGTCGGAGACGACGAGAAATAGAGGTGGAAGATCGACATTCACTGTTCATTGTTGGAAGGTACATTAAAGCTTGTTTTTCATGATTTTGAACCCATAAAACTTCACTAGAAACCCAGACGATCTTGTAGAATCAAACGGGATCGAAAACGGGTTAGAAATGAAGGAATTAGGACCGTGTCTGGTTGCGGAACTAGGCGACCCTTTATAGTGACCCTTCACGAACTTGAAGATGATGACGTCAGTAGGGTGACGTCATCATCTGTTGGGTTGTCAAGCCACATGGCCAATGAGAGACTGACAAGTGACAACCTGTCAGGCACAGTTAGTACTAATGTGCCAGACACGTGGACTAGTAAGCACGTGACATATGGCACTTGTCAGATCTGAAAGATGTCAAACTTGTTAGGAGCACAACAGGCTGATGTCAACGATGATATCAGCGTTGACTTTGATGACATCAGCATTGACCGTATCGTCAGCTTTGACTTTTACTGACGTCAATGTTGACTTTTTGACCAGCATTGACCATAATTTTGACCCACATGTGGGCACGTATTTCGAGGTGAGATTGTTCCCATTTAAAAGGTTTTGGCGATCCGATTCCAATGGTGGTGGTTTCGGGTCGAGCAGAGATCATTTGATAGGTCGTTTAGGGGTTTAATGTCTCGAGATGCTTGTTCGGGATGGGTTCCCGATATTGGACATTTTGAGGGTTTAGAGTATGAACTTGTGGAGTCCGTTAGTGACCTATGGATGTGTTTTGGACAGGCCCAGAGACTGTGGTTTAGCTTCAGGGCAGTACAGCGCAGCGAGGACTGTGTGTGTGGACCTTTGGTTTATAAAATGAATGCATGCATAACTATTTTTAACTATTTATTATATGATTTGAATTGGATTACTTTGGTATCATTCATTGACGGTCTTATGGATTTTAAATGTCGATTATTGCCTGTTTTATGCATTACGATGCTTTGGGCTTGAGACCCGTCTGGATTATATATTGACTAATTTTGGAGTCAAACAGAGATTTTGAGAAACGATTTTACTATTACACTGTACATACCTTTCTTATTGGTTATTGTCTCCTCCAGACGTTTCTTAGTATCCTAGAGTAGTCACGATGCATTTTCTGAGAGAGGCTGCTCCGAGTAGAAGCTCAGGATCATGATGCGGGGGGGGGGAGGAGGAGGTGGTTCGGACGGGGCCTGACAAGATGAGCATACAAGGATTCAATTGTTAGGTACATATGTGTAATACCTAATCATTTTACATATGTACCCTAGGTATCAAAGTTAATGATTTAACTTTTGAAACAATCTCTAGGTTTAACAAGACTGCTCTAGTGTAAACCCTAGTCTCATCCTAAACCCTTTTCCATGTGCATTGATTCTAATTTGTTAAATCTTGCGAGCTTATGTCTTAATTGTATATTCAAAAATAAATTAAGTGTCGAGCTTGTGTACACTTAATGATTAACTAAGAAAAGGGTAATAAACTGGCTCGAGCTTGTGAATTAGTTTCGGATGATTTCAATTGTTCTTATCAGTGATGTAATCTGGAAATTGCATGTAATTGAATGTGCTTAGTGGTCGATAATATGTCTCTAGTCTGTTTTCTCGTTAGTTCTTAAATCAGAAATCTCAAAAACCCCAGGTTTATATACCTTTCTTTGTTTTCGGTGATAATTTCCAACAATCCTCTGCGGGAAAGACCCTTCCTTTAATCAATACTTAATAATGAATTATCAATGCAAGGTTAATTGCTTGCCTAATGTACCTACCAAAAATCAATAAGTTATGAATTCATTTTATAAACAACAGAAATATTTAGACCCTCCATTTTATAAACATGCATGCATATAATTGAAAGCGTATGGAAGTAAATCAAATCATATAAGAACCTAACCACCTGAACACATACATGCGTAACACACAATATAACTTATTTATGGACATCCGCGATGTCCATAACCAACATCAGTCACGATCTATAATGCTACGCATGCAACTCGGGGTCTCATCTCCTAGTACTCCGCAGGATACAACTCAACAACGTTCAGGGTGATATCAACATGGGGTGCCTGCCTTGGATCTACCATGTCCGGGACGATATCATAATACCGCACTCCTGAGCCTGAGCCTCTCCTCGGGTCACTCATCAGAGGCACTGCACCGTGACTACTCCAGGATCCTCGACGTCTGGAGGAGACTCAACATTATAAACAGGATGGTATATGTGGAAAGATGCATCAAGTTCATTTAGCACTGTTTAAATCCCACTTTTTCAATCATATCAGTTCTCTTTTCAAATCCTTACGAAAGCCTTTTTTCCTTTAAATCCCGGTTGACCCCAAAATCTGGTCAAACAGTATCCTCGTCGACCCCAAAATCGCATTTTCACGTAAACCCGTAAAATGGTGCTTGATTGATGATTTAAGTTCACAAACACCATGATATCAAATCATTTAACTTAAATCATATAATAAAACGTGTAAAACAGTTACGTATGCATTTCATTTACAAAATAAACGGCCCACTCACAGTCGGTCCACGCTGCACGCTAAAACTTAGTGTCGTACCTATCACCGAGCTAGTCCAATAACTTCGGGCGTGTCCAAATCATGTCTAAGGGTTACTACTATGCTATTCAAGTTCAAACTCTAAACCCTCACGAAGCCCGATACTGGAAACGCGTCCCGAACACGCTCAATCCACAGCCGTTGGATTCGAATCATTGAAACCTTTTGGACATAACGAGTTTGACCTCAAAAAAGGTCAATGCTGACGTCAGAAAAGTCAATCCTGACGTCATCGGTCATCGGTCAATGCTGACATCAGCCCTGACGTCATGTAACACCCCGAACTTTTATGAATTTGTAATTTTGGAAATTTCTTGTAAACTGACCGTTTTACCCTTGATCAAGGGTAAAATGTTGACTTTTGACCCGAGATACTTTTTGGGCTTTAACCATTGTCCGTTACATAGATCAAGACGTTGCGAGTCCGTAGATCGGCAACACATCGAAATCGGACGTTCGACGAGAAAATTATGGGTCACGAAAATAAATCAAAACTATTCACGTAAAACGAGGTGAGGGTACAGTTGTGACTTGATAATTGGTCCAAAATATCTAAGTGGACCAATCGATGAGTGACACTCATCCCAATGGCCCAATCTCCCATGCCCTTGGATCTGTTTTGATTCATGCGTCTCACTCTTTCCCTCACTTGTTCTCTATTACCCAAACACAAACACAAAGACACAAAATTACAAAGACACAAACACTGCCCCACACCATTATACCATCATCTTTTGTGACCTTCTGAGCACAGCAGAAGGAACACGGCTGAGGTAAGCCTGAAACCCCATTTTTTGACCCAAATTGTAAAACAATTTTCTTTGGCTTATTTATCGACTTGGATGACCCTAACATAATCCTAGGTTCAGTATGAACTCATAGGTGTGAATTTCGTGGACAGAGGTGGTCGGAGACGACGAGAAATAGAGGTGGAAGATCGACATTCACTGTTCATTGTTGGAAGGTACATTAAAGCTTGTTTTTCATGATTTTGAACCCATAAAACTTCACTAGAAACCCAGACGATCTTGTAGAATCAAACGGGATCGAAAACGGGTTAGAAATGAAGGAATTAGGACCGTGTCTGGTTGCGGAACTAGGCGACCCTTTATAGTGACCCTTCACGAACTTGAAGATGATGACGTCAGTAGGGTGACGTCATCATCTGTTGGGTTGTCAAGCCACATGGCCAATGAGAGACTGACAAGTGACAACCTGTCAGGCACAGTTAGTACTAATGTGCCAGACACGTGGACTAGTAAGCACGTGACATATGGCACTTGTCAGATCTGAAAGATGTCAAACTTGTTAGGAGCACAACAGGCTGATGTCAACGATGATATCAGCGTTGACTTTGATGACATCAGCATTGACCGTATCGTCAGCTTTGACTTTTACTGACGTCAATGTTGACTTTTTGACCAGCATTGACCATAATTTTGACCCACATGTGGGCACGTATTTCGAGGTGAGATTGTTCCCATTTAAAAGGTTTTGGCGATCCGATTCCAATGGTGGTGGTTTCGGGTCGAGCAGAGATCATTTGATAGGTCGTTTAGGGGTTTAATGTCTCGAGATGCTTGTTCGGGATGGGTTCCCGATATTGGACATTTTGAGGGTTTAGAGTATGAACTTGTGGAGTCCGTTAGTGACCTATGGATGTGTTTTGGACAGGCCCAGAGACTGTGGTTTAGCTTCAGGGCAGTACAGCGCAGCGAGGACTGTGTGTGTGGACCTTTGGTTTATAAAATGAATGCATGCATAACTATTTTTAACTATTTATTATATGATTTGAATTGGATTACTTTGGTATCATTCATTGACGGTCTTATGGATTTTAAATGTCGATTATTGCCTGTTTTATGCATTACGATGCTTTGGGCTTGAGACCCGTCTGGATTATATATTGACTAATTTTGGAGTCAAACAGAGATTTTGAGAAACGATTTTACTATTACACTGTACATACCTTTCTTATTGGTTATTGTCTCCTCCAGACGTTTCTTAGTATCCTAGAGTAGTCACGATGCATTTTCTGAGAGAGGCTGCTCCGAGTAGAAGCTCAGGATCATGATGCGGGGGGGGGGGGAGGAGGAGGTGGTTCGGACGGGGCCTGACAAGATGAGCATACAAGGATTCAATTGTTAGGTACATATGTGTAATACCTAATCATTTTACATATGTACCCTAGGTATCAAAGTTAATGATTTAACTTTTGAAACAATCTCTAGGTTTAACAAGACTGCTCTAGTGTAAACCCTAGTCTCATCCTAAACCCTTTTCCATGTGCATTGATTCTAATTTGTTAAATCTTGCGAGCTTATGTCTTAATTGTATATTCAAAAATAAATTAAGTGTCGAGCTTGTGTACACTTAATGATTAACTAAGAAAAGGGTAATAAACTGGCTCGAGCTTGTGAATTAGTTTCGGATGATTTCAATTGTTCTTATCAGTGATGTAATCTGGAAATTGCATGTAATTGAATGTGCTTAGTGGTCGATAATATGTCTCTAGTCTGTTTTCTCGTTAGTTCTTAAATCAGAAATCTCAAAAACCCCAGGTTTATATACCTTTCTTTGTTTTCGGTGATAATTTCCAACAATCCTCTGCGGGAAAGACCCTTCCTTTAATCAATACTTAATAATGAATTATCAATGCAAGGTTAATTGCTTGCCTAATGTACCTACCAAAAATCAATAAGTTATGAATTCATTTTATAAACAACAGAAATATTTAGACCCTCCATTTTATAAACATGCATGCATATAATTGAAAGCGTATGGAAGTAAATCAAATCATATAAGAACCTAACCACCTGAACACATACATGCGTAACACACAATATAACTTATTTATGGACATCCGCGATGTCCATAACCAACATCAGTCACGATCTATAATGCTACGCATGCAACTCGGGGTCTCATCTCCTAGTACTCCGCAGGATACAACTCAACAACGTTCAGGGTGATATCAACATGGGGTGCCTGCCTTGGATCTACCATGTCCGGGACGATATCATAATACCGCACTCCTGAGCCTGAGCCTCTCCTCGGGTCACTCATCAGAGGCACTGCACCGTGACTACTCCAGGATCCTCGACGTCTGGAGGAGACTCAACATTATAAACAGGATGGTATATGTGGAAAGATGCATCAAGTTCATTTAGCACTGTTTAAATCCCACTTTTTCAATCATATCAGTTCTCTTTTCAAATCCTTACGAAAGCCTTTTTTCCTTTAAATCCCGGTTGACCCCAAAATCTGGTCAAACAGTATCCTCGTCGACCCCAAAATCGCATTTTCACGTAAACCCGTAAAATGGTGCTTGATTGATGATTTAAGTTCACAAACACCATGATATCAAATCATTTAACTTAAATCATATAATAAAACGTGTAAAACAGTTACGTATGCATTTCATTTACAAAATAAACGGCCCACTCACAGTCGGTCCACGCTGCACGCTAAAACTTAGTGTCGTACCTATCACCGAGCTAGTCCAATAACTTCGGGCGTGTCCAAATCATGTCTAAGGGTTACTACTATGCTATTCAAGTTCAAACTCTAAACCCTCACGAAGCCCGATACTGGAAACGCGTCCCGAACACGCTCAATCCACAGCCGTTGGATTCGAATCATTGAAACCTTTTGGACATAACGAGTTTGACCTCAAAAAAGGTCAATGCTGACGTCAGAAAAGTCAATCCTGACGTCATCGGTCATCGGTCAATGCTGACATCAGCCCTGACGTCATGTAACACCCCGAACTTTTATGAATTTGTAATTTTGGAAATTTCTTGTAAACTGACCGTTTTACCCTTGATCAAGGGTAAAATGTTGACTTTTGACCCGAGATACTTTTTGGGCTTTAACCATTGTCCGTTACATAGATCAAGACGTTGCGAGTCCGTAGATCGGCAACACATCGAAATCGGACGTTCGACGAGAAAATTATGGGTCACGAAAATAAATCAAAACTATTCACGTAAAACGAGGTGAGGGTACAGTTGTGACTTGATAATTGGTCCAAAATATCTAAGTGGACCAATCGATGAGTGACACTCATCCCAATGGCCCAATCTCCCATGCCCTTGGATCTGTTTTGATTCATGCGTCTCACTCTTTCCCTCACTTGTTCTCTATTACCCAAACACAAACACAAAGACACAAAATTACAAAGACACAAACACTGCCCCACACCATTATACCATCATCTTTTGTGACCTTCTGAGCACAGCAGAAGGAACACGGCTGAGGTAAGCCTGAAACCCCATTTTTTGACCCAAATTGTAAAACAATTTTCTTTGGCTTATTTATCGACTTGGATGACCCTAACATAATCCTAGGTTCAGTATGAACTCATAGGTGTGAATTTCGTGGACAGAGGTGGTCGGAGACGACGAGAAATAGAGGTGGAAGATCGACATTCACTGTTCATTGTTGGAAGGTACATTAAAGCTTGTTTTTCATGATTTTGAACCCATAAAACTTCACTAGAAACCCAGACGATCTTGTAGAATCAAACGGGATCGAAAACGGGTTAGAAATGAAGGAATTAGGACCGTGTCTGGTTGCGGAACTAGGCGACCCTTTATAGTGACCCTTCACGAACTTGAAGATGATGACGTCAGTAGGGTGACGTCATCATCTGTTGGGTTGTCAAGCCACATGGCCAATGAGAGACTGACAAGTGACAACCTGTCAGGCACAGTTAGTACTAATGTGCCAGACACGTGGACTAGTAAGCACGTGACATATGGCACTTGTCAGATCTGAAAGATGTCAAACTTGTTAGGAGCACAACAGGCTGATGTCAACGATGATATCAGCGTTGACTTTGATGACATCAGCATTGACCGTATCGTCAGCTTTGACTTTTACTGACGTCAATGTTGACTTTTTGACCAGCATTGACCATAATTTTGACCCACATGTGGGCACGTATTTCGAGGTGAGATTGTTCCCATTTAAAAGGTTTTGGCGATCCGATTCCAATGGTGGTGGTTTCGGGTCGAGCAGAGATCATTTGATAGGTCGTTTAGGGGTTTAATGTCTCGAGATGCTTGTTCGGGATGGGTTCCCGATATTGGACATTTTGAGGGTTTAGAGTATGAACTTGTGGAGTCCGTTAGTGACCTATGGATGTGTTTTGGACAGGCCCAGAGACTGTGGTTTAGCTTCAGGGCAGTACAGCGCAGCGAGGACTGTGTGTGTGGACCTTTGGTTTATAAAATGAATGCAAGCATAACTATTTTTAACTATTTATTATATGATTTGAATTGGATTACTTTGGTATCATTCATTGACGGTCTTATGGATTTTAAATGTCGATTATTGCCTGTTTTATGCATTACGATGCTTTGGGCTTGAGACCCGTCTGGATTATATATTGACTAATTTTGGAGTCAAACAGAGATTTTGAGAAACGATTTTACTATTACACTGTACATACCTTTCTTATTGGTTATTGTCTCCTCCAGACGTTTCTTAGTATCCTAGAGTAGTCACGATGCATTTTCTGAGAGAGGCTGCTCCGAGTAGAAGCTCAGGATCATGATGCGGGGGGGGGGGGGGAGGAGGAGGTGGTTCGGACGGGGCCTGACAAGATGAGCATACAAGGATTCAATTGTTAGGTACATATGTGTAATACCTAATCATTTTACATATGTACCCTAGGTATCAAAGTTAATGATTTAACTTTTGAAACAATCTCTAGGTTTAACAAGACTGCTCTAGTGTAAACCCTAGTCTCATCCTAAACCCTTTTCCATGTGCATTGATTCTAATTTGTTAAATCTTGCGAGCTTATGTCTTAATTGTATATTCAAAAATAAATTAAGTGTCGAGCTTGTGTACACTTAATGATTAACTAAGAAAAGGGTAATAAACTGGCTCGAGCTTGTGAATTAGTTTCGGATGATTTCAATTGTTCTTATCAGTGATGTAATCTGGAAATTGCATGTAATTGAATGTGCTTAGTGGTCGATAATATGTCTCTAGTCTGTTTTCTCGTTAGTTCTTAAATCAGAAATCTCAAAAACCCCAGGTTTATATACCTTTCTTTGTTTTCGGTGATAATTTCCAACAATCCTCTGCGGGAAAGACCCTTCCTTTAATCAATACTTAATAATGAATTATCAATGCAAGGTTAATTGCTTGCCTAATGTACCTACCAAAAATCAATAAGTTATGAATTCATTTTATAAACAACAGAAATATTTAGACCCTCCATTTTATAAACATGCATGCATATAATTGAAAGCGTATGGAAGTAAATCAAATCATATAAGAACCTAACCACCTGAACACATACATGCGTAACACACAATATAACTTATTTATGGACATCCGCGATGTCCATAACCAACATCAGTCACGATCTATAATGCTACGCATGCAACTCGGGGTCTCATCTCCTAGTACTCCGCAGGATACAACTCAACAACGTTCAGGGTGATATCAACATGGGGTGCCTGCCTTGGATCTACCATGTCCGGGACGATATCATAATACCGCACTCCTGAGCCTGAGCCTCTCCTCGGGTCACTCATCAGAGGCACTGCACCGTGACTACTCCAGGATCCTCGACGTCTGGAGGAGACTCAACATTATAAACAGGATGGTATATGTGGAAAGATGCATCAAGTTCATTTAGCACTGTTTAAATCCCACTTTTTCAATCATATCAGTTCTCTTTTCAAATCCTTACGAAAGCCTTTTTTCCTTTAAATCCCGGTTGACCCCAAAATCTGGTCAAACAGTATCCTCGTCGACCCCAAAATCGCATTTTCACGTAAACCCGTAAAATGGTGCTTGATTGATGATTTAAGTTCACAAACACCATGATATCAAATCATTTAACTTAAATCATATAATAAAACGTGTAAAACAGTTACGTATGCATTTCATTTACAAAATAAACGGCCCACTCACAGTCGGTCCACGCTGCACGCTAAAACTTAGTGTCGTACCTATCACCGAGCTAGTCCAATAACTTCGGGCGTGTCCAAATCATGTCTAAGGGTTACTACTATGCTATTCAAGTTCAAACTCTAAACCCTCACGAAGCCCGATACTGGAAACGCGTCCCGAACACGCTCAATCCACAGCCGTTGGATTCGAATCATTGAAACCTTTTGGACATAACGAGTTTGACCTCAAAAAAGGTCAATGCTGACGTCAGAAAAGTCAATCCTGACGTCATCGGTCATCGGTCAATGCTGACATCAGCCCTGACGTCATGTAACACCCCGAACTTTTATGAATTTGTAATTTTGGAAATTTCTTGTAAACTGACCGTTTTACCCTTGATCAAGGGTAAAATGTTGACTTTTGACCCGAGATACTTTTTGGGCTTTAACCATTGTCCGTTACATAGATCAAGACGTTGCGAGTCCGTAGATCGGCAACACATCGAAATCGGACGTTCGACGAGAAAATTATGGGTCACGAAAATAAATCAAAACTATTCACGTAAAACGAGGTGAGGGTACAGTTGTGACTTGATAATTGGTCCAAAATATCTAAGTGGACCAATCGATGAGTGACACTCATCCCAATGGCCCAATCTCCCATGCCCTTGGATCTGTTTTGATTCATGCGTCTCACTCTTTCCCTCACTTGTTCTCTATTACCCAAACACAAACACAAAGACACAAAATTACAAAGACACAAACACTGCCCCACACCATTATACCATCATCTTTTGTGACCTTCTGAGCACAGCAGAAGGAACACGGCTGAGGTAAGCCTGAAACCCCATTTTTTGACCCAAATTGTAAAACAATTTTCTTTGGCTTATTTATCGACTTGGATGACCCTAACATAATCCTAGGTTCAGTATGAACTCATAGGTGTGAATTTCGTGGACAGAGGTGGTCGGAGACGACGAGAAATAGAGGTGGAAGATCGACATTCACTGTTCATTGTTGGAAGGTACATTAAAGCTTGTTTTTCATGATTTTGAACCCATAAAACTTCACTAGAAACCCAGACGATCTTGTAGAATCAAACGGGATCGAAAACGGGTTAGAAATGAAGGAATTAGGACCGTGTCTGGTTGCGGAACTAGGCGACCCTTTATAGTGACCCTTCACGAACTTGAAGATGATGACGTCAGTAGGGTGACGTCATCATCTGTTGGGTTGTCAAGCCACATGGCCAATGAGAGACTGACAAGTGACAACCTGTCAGGCACAGTTAGTACTAATGTGCCAGACACGTGGACTAGTAAGCACGTGACATATGGCACTTGTCAGATCTGAAAGATGTCAAACTTGTTAGGAGCACAACAGGCTGATGTCAACGATGATATCAGCGTTGACTTTGATGACATCAGCATTGACCGTATCGTCAGCTTTGACTTTTACTGACGTCAATGTTGACTTTTTGACCAGCATTGACCATAATTTTGACCCACATGTGGGCACGTATTTCGAGGTGAGATTGTTCCCATTTAAAAGGTTTTGGCGATCCGATTCCAATGGTGGTGGTTTCGGGTCGAGCAGAGATCATTTGATAGGTCGTTTAGGGGTTTAATGTCTCGAGATGCTTGTTCGGGATGGGTTCCCGATATTGGACATTTTGAGGGTTTAGAGTATGAACTTGTGGAGTCCGTTAGTGACCTATGGATGTGTTTTGGACAGGCCCAGAGACTGTGGTTTAGCTTCAGGGCAGTACAGCGCAGCGAGGACTGTGTGTGTGGACCTTTGGTTTATAAAATGAATGCATGCATAACTATTTTTAACTATTTATTATATGATTTGAATTGGATTACTTTGGTATCATTCATTGACGGTCTTATGGATTTTAAATGTCGATTATTGCCTGTTTTATGCATTACGATGCTTTGGGCTTGAGACCCGTCTGGATTATATATTGACTAATTTTGGAGTCAAACAGAGATTTTGAGAAACGATTTTACTATTACACTGTACATACCTTTCTTATTGGTTATTGTCTCCTCCAGACGTTTCTTAGTATCCTAGAGTAGTCACGATGCATTTTCTGAGAGAGGCTGCTCCGAGTAGAAGCTCAGGATCATGATTGCGAGTTATGGATATCACCCAAGATAGTGTCCAGTGATATCACCTAGACACTGGTGGATCCTGGTGGATCCAGAAACCATCCTTGACTCACCAATTAAGTCAAAATATCCTTATAGAAACCTTTTTGACTCCGGGCCTAGCCCAAAACATAATTTGCACATTTCTCGTAAAACGTGCCCGAAAGACCGATTAAAATAATCATTTAATCACAAATAATCATGCCAAATCACCATGACATCATTTCAAACCAAATCATACAATCAATCGTGTAAAATATTTAACTATGCATGCATAACGGTTTATAAAACAAACGTCCACTCACACACCGTCCAAACCGCTCGCTTTCCGAGCTGCACGTGTTTCCGTAATTTCCGGTACCTTCCAGGAATTCCAAGTCCAGCCCAAATTCATTATTAAGGGTCACTAGTGACTTAATTAACATCATATTAATTTCCCATAATTTTCCAGGAATTAAATATTAATTTAAAACATAACATAAGCCTTCGGACCCTCGAAACAATATCAAAACGGTGTCCGATTGACTCGAAACCAAGGCCAAAATGTTTGTTACATTACATAGAATAAAATTCATATTGACCTCACCTCGGGAATAGCGCCCAGGCGCCGTCGTGAGTGGCTGCACGTGGGTGCCACGCTCCGTGCACAGTGATGCAAACGTCATTAGTTGAATGAACTTCATATGCACCACTTCTCTCCCCTCTTAATTGATGCAAAGTAGAACCCAGCATCTCCAAGAGTTCTTGAGACTCCTCTGGACTCTTTTTCTTTAGAGCACCACCGGGTGCATTATCACATATTGATTGACATGTAGAGGTTAAACCATCAAAGAAAATTTGAATTTGAAAGTAAAGAGGTAACCCATGGTGTGGACACTACATCAACAGTCCTCTAAATCTTTCCCAGCATTCACTAAACGTTTCAGTATCATCTTGTCTGTAATTGAAAATTTGAGCTCTGAGGGTTGCTGTCTTTTGGGGGGAAAAGAACTTGTCCATAAACTTCTTTACAACCTCATCCCACGTCTCCAAGGACTTAGGCTTCAATGTCATGAGCCAATCCTTGGCCCATTCCTTCAATGTGTATGGAAAGATCCTACACCTGAGATCATTCACCAAAAGTCCGTGTAAGGGCAATGAATTAACAACTATGCAAAACTTTTTAATATGAGCTAATGGATCCTCATTAGGCAATACAAAGAATGAAAGAAACATAGAAAAATATGAAGATTTAAGTACATAGTTCCTTACTGCCTGTGACAGTACTAGGCATGAAGGCGAATCAGGGATTATTGGTTGAGCATAGAACTCCAAAGCATGGGTTGCTACCTCAGTGATCTTTTCTTCAATTTCTTCTTCTAACTCTTCTGAATCTTCTGAATGAATTGAGACAGAAATTTCGTCCTTGATGATTTCTTGAAATGCTCTTTTAGCTACAATTTTTGTAGTAAGATTTCCTATTGTGTTTCTCTATACTTCCTTATCGCTTCTGCAACGGAGTCTAGCAAAGGTGTATTGGGCATTCAAAACCTGACACACAAAGATATGAATAACTCAAGCTGTAAACAAACGAAAACAGAAAACAGCTTGTAAGGCTAAGTTGGTACCCAATTGCAAAGGACTGAAATCAGTTCCCGGAAACGGCGCTAAAATTGTTGATGTATCTTAGCTTATACACTACTATTGTAGTAATGGTAATGCACAAGTAAGCGTGTCGAACCACAGAGACTGGTTAGTCTTCACAATTACCTCTAATTAACCCTATAATGGCTCAATTGACTAGTGGAATAAAAAGAACTGAAAATAAAACAGAATTGAGTTTTGATTTTTGATATGTAAGGAAGTTGAACTGAAATTATGTCAGGACCTGACCCTCCTAGGTCAGGACCCGACTCATTTAGCACGATATTGTCCGCTTTGGGCCTCCTTCCCCTAGCCCTCACGGATTTGTTTTCTGGAGCTCACGGTGCAACTTCCTAGGGGGTCACCCATTATGGAATTGCACCAACCTCAACTCGCTTAACTTTGGAGTTCCAACCGAACCCAAAACCACTAAGCTCCCAAAAGGTCTCGTTTAGATTAGAGTTGTGCAGCGGCCCACTCTACCTAACATGATATTGTCCCCTCTAGACTCACTGGCCGAACCAGCCCTCCCCACAGGGTTTTGTTCCCGGGAGCTCACGGTGTAACTTCCCAGTGGGTCACCCATCATAGGATTACACCAGCCTCCACTAGCTTAACGTTGGAGTTCAAAAGGAATCCAAAGCCAGTGAGCTCGTAGAAGGTCTTGCGCTAGATAGGTGTGCGCCTACACCTTTAAGGCACACCACCATTCCCTTCCCAGACTATTGCCCCCTCGCAGGAATGTGGGATCGTTCACCGTTCCCTCTCGGACATGGGTCTTACAATCCACCCCCTTTAGGGCCCAGCATCCTCGCTAGCACACTTCCCGGTTAGGGTCTGGCTCTGATACCATTCTGTTAGGACCCGACCCTCCTTGATTAGGACCTTACTCATCTAACACGATATTTTCCGCTTTGGGCCTCCTTGCTCTTGCCCTCACGATTTTGTTTTCGGGAGCTCACGGTGCAACTTCTCAGGGGGTCACCCGTCATGGAATTGCACCATCCTCAACTCAGTTAACTTTGGATTTCCAATGGAACCCAAAACCACTGAGCTCCCAAAAGGCCTTATTTAGATCAGAGTTGTGTAGCCGCCCACTTTACCTAACACGATATTGTCCCCTCTAGACTCACTAGCCGAACCTGCGCAGCCCGCAGGGTTTTGTTCCCAGGAGCTCACGGTGCAACTTCCCAGTGGGTCACCCATCATAGGATTGCACCAGCCTCCACTCGCTTAACTTTGGAGTTCCCCAGGAATCCAAAGCTAGTGAGCTCCCAGAAGGCCTCGCGCTAGTTAAGTGTGTGAGTGCCTACACCTTTAAGGCACACTACCATTCCCTTCCCAGACCATTCCCCCCTCGCAGGAATGTGGGATCATTCATCGTTCCCTCCAGGACACGGGTCTTACAAATCAATCGTTCAAGTAAACGAAGATAGATAGCAAAGATTGAGAAAAGTTTGAAGATGGTAGCTAGGGTCTTGAATTCACCTATGTTGACAGGATCCACCCCCATGTGATTAAGGGCTAAATCCTGCTCCCGTCTAACTTACGCATGACACGAAGGCTGAACCAACGTCCAACATCCATGTGACACGTAAGTCGGACAAGGGATTCTCGATCTGACCGTCCCAAAAGTGTCCGGACTTCCCAGAGTGCGCCAAATCTACTGTGGATCGCAGGTGTGATGTCTTCATCTCTCTCGACCAACAGCCCGCACCACAACAACCTGGAAGGTATTGAAAACATGAAAAGACTGAGTGGACAAAACAAATAATAATTTCAGAAAACAATTATCAGCAAAACACAATTTATACCCTCCACGCAAAAATCAATGCATGCATATAAAATCCATATTATGAAACCATTTCATATTCAAAACCATCAATGAAAAACAGAATCATTTCTTTCTTCAAATCCGTAAGTTAACCCAGGGCTTAAGCCCAAAATCATAAATCATTCTCAAGTACGGGGACTCAGCCCCAAAACTCGTCAAAACCAAAACATCCGGGTCATTACCCAAAACATCGGAAAACCAGTGAAAAATATCAATCATGCGAGTTGCTGGATCTCAAGTGCGCCCGAGTCTTTAAACTCAAAACACAGTCACAGGCCTCGGGGGGGTATCGTAACCAAGTCTTTAAACTCAAAGCATATCAATCCATGGCCTCCTCCCCCCCTCCCCCCGTCAATCAACCGAGTCTTTAAACTCAAAATCAAATCCAGCGATTTTCTTTTCTTTTTCTTTTTCCGGGTCTTTAAACCCAAAACCATTTTTCAATCAACTGAAAACCATAAAAAATCCACATTCGAATTAGCAACAATGATTCCATAAGCCGGCATCCCGAACCCAAATCCAGAATTTCCTTTCAAGTTTCAAAACCAAATCCGAAACATCGTTTCCGAAATCCAGTTCCAAAACCGAAATCTCATTTCCGAAATCACATGAACAGGGCTCCAAACCCGAAATCACTTTTCCAAAATATCCGTTATAAATCATTGAAATCAAATCGGATTTCAAATCCCGAAATTAAATCCTCAAAACCAGGATCAAATCACAATACAAAACGAAACCTCGTAAAACGTGCAATTACATTAATATCTCGAAAACCGTGCAAAACCGTAAATCATCAAGATCATAATCAAAATCAAGATGTATACAAAACATATAAGAACATATATGCTTGCATCAAGAGTAAGAAAGAAAAGTCCACTCACAGACCGTTTGCGACGTCGCCTTGATACGCGTGCATTTACGCCGTTACCAACCAATCCACTGGCTTCAGCTTTCCCGAACTTGTCCAAATCCCATAATAAGGTCACTAACTACTTCATAAAGCTTATACTAAGCCCCTGTAATTTTTCCCGAATTTTTAACTATTTTAACTGAGGCCTAAAACCTTCGGACATCCCGAAACATATCGAGACGATGTCCGAGCGTGTCGAAACCAGTGCCAAAATGTTCGTTACATCAAATGCTTTAAAAGTCATGTTGGAAGATTCCCGAAACTACCTTTCACGCGCCCCCACGTGCGGCTGGAACATCCTGCGGGTGAAACCCATGCGCGTGAACAGTGTCATCGTCAACCTCTTATGAACCCGGTTCACCTGGTTTGAACCGGTTAGGTCAAACTGAACCGGCGGTCACGGTTTCCAGCCATTTCCAGTCCGTTTTCAATCCTTTTTCTACCCTTAGCTTCGTCCCAAATTTATGATCGATCTAGCTAATCAAAACATGAAATAAAACGCTAAACAATACCTTCCAAGTTCGTACCAAAACCCAGAAAATTTCAGTTTCTATTCCCGGCCACCACCAGTCTTCTCAAGGTCCTACAACGGTAAGGATCATTAGATTGCCTCGACAGTTCCCCAAAACCATCGATTTCCAATTTGAACAATTTTGGAAAGCAGAGAACCACGACCATCTCTCCGATGTGACTTCCACTGTAATTCTCAAGGTCCAAGAAACAATGACAGGACCCGCCCCAATCCCACTGGGACCACCCGGGGACGTGCCCCGCTCCCGTCTGACAATGACTCTAAACATACCAAAATTACCCTTTAAATAAAAACCGAATACTTAAATAGATAGATAACGTACAACAATAGTGTTTAAAGCGATACTGTCAGACAAGGGAAAGTAAAATACAACACGTGAGCACAATAGTCAGACTACATTTATTCGGTGCTCAACCTACCCATAAGTGGGTGTACAGGTGAACAGCTAAGCAAACTAAACCTCTGCCTCCTCCTCCAGGTCCTCCTCCTCTACTTCCGTGTCAGGGTCTGGAGGGGTCAGTAAAACAAGGGTGAGTGGGCCAAAAATAACAGTTTATAAATCAATTTAATAATAAATAATCATAAGGTTTTACCCCTCCGTTTTCCAAATCTTGCATGCAGTGAAAATATAATATTATAATGAAATCATAACCATAAAACCACAATAATAATCGAAAGGAGAAACTAACATATCAGTGCACTGTAAAACCCAACCCAAATGAAGTCACGGTTCTAAGGCTACGCGTTGCACTCAGGGTCTCACACCCGAGACTCTCTAGGTACATCAGCTCCCGGTATCCCGGTCACTGCCCGAGGTATATGAACATGCCTTCCTGAGAGTAAGCAGCCCAATGGGGGTCAACTCCACTCAGTCAGGGCCCCGTGACTACTCCAGGGTCCACCCAGGCCAACGACCCTCCCTGGAGGAGACAATATACACAGCAGGAAAGTGCAGTACAATAACAGTATAGTTTACCCTATGTCCCCCCGGACATCCCAAACAAAATCCACATATAATCCAGACGGGTCTCATGCCCAAAACATTGTAATAGCATATATAAACAGTTCATATAAGACTCATTGAATCATAAGTGGAAATAGTAAAACAGTTTATGCATGCAAGCCTTTTATAAATCAAACAGCCCACTCACACTCGGTCCTTGCTGCTCAACGATCTCTAAAACCTGTATTTTTATACCTGAGGGTTACTTAAGGACCCTATAACATCAATACCAAGACCCTAGAACAGATCCGCCTCAAAATCGCATCCCGGGCACTATTCCCGGTGCTTCAAACCACATTTTGACTAATCTAACGATCTCTGATCGACACGAAACCACCTCCATTGGATCCGTATCGTCGAAACCTTGAAAATGGTACCGGCCGCACCAAAATCACTGTTCACACGCGCCCCCACGCGCCTGGTCAACGCGTGGGTCAACGCTGCTACAATACTGCTGACGTCAGTAATGACGTGATGCTGACGTCAGCATGACGTCATCACTGACACTTGTCAGGTGACACGTGGCATGTTCTGATTGGTCCCTGGTCTGACAACATCTGACAGGATGACGTCAGGAGTGACGTCAGCATGATGACATCATCATGTTACAGTACCGGGTCAGCCCGTTTGATTGGAACCGGGTCGCCGTCGACCCACGGTTTGACCCGATTCCACCGTACGATTCCGGCCACCATTTTCGACGGGGTTCATCCCTATAGGGTCGTCTAGGTCTGTTCTATGGTTCTACAACCTCAAAACAGAAAGAAAACAGGAAGAAACGTACCAGAGCGTCGCTGAAACTCACGGTTAAACTCTGATCGTCGTCTCCGGCGATCCACGCTGTCTCCATCGTCCAAACCGGTCCCAATCAACTCGTCTCTCACCCTAGGACATTTCTATCACCAAATAATCGATTTCCTAGCATCAAAAAAGGTTGGTTCGAAACAGGGAATCAAAACGGTGCTTTCGGGTTTTGGGTCTTACCGCCGCCGTGTCGCCGCCGCAGGCCGCGCCGTCGTCTAGTTACGCTCCTGGGGTCCTCACGGTGTAGACTTGAGCTTCCCCTGCATCGAGGTGGTGTGGATGTCGCGGTTTTCCTCTTGGACCCGATTCCTTAGTGTTTCGGGTCTGTGTTTTGCACGGAATTTTCAGAGCAGGGACAGGGGTGGTGGTTGCCGGTGATGCACGGTGATGAGGAGCAGATGATGGTGGTGCTGTGGGTGGTCGTCTGGTGCGATGAGGGCGGCTGGTTTGTCTATTTGGGTGGAGATTCATTTGGGCAGGGATCGTGCATGAAGAAGAAAAAACTAAGGAAATGGAAGGCTGAGATTCATTTGGGCAGGGATCCAATGGCTGGGATTAAATAGAGGGAAAAATAAATGATTATAAAATGAAGGAATAGTGTAATGTTGCTTTATTGGAATAGTATGGACTTGGATGGGTGACACTTGTCACTCATCCACTGGTTTGATTTAAATATTAATTTGGCATGGATTCCCATAATAAATTAATATTTTATTCCGTTGTTCTCGGTTCGTAAATTCCGCTAAACGCTTCCTTGACCATAACTTCTTCATACGAACTCCGATTTCGGCGTGCCACCCGCCTACGGATTCGTGACGTCCCGATCTACGTCATAGTCATGGGTCAAAGTCCAAATTATTTCTCGGGTCAAAAGTCAAAGTTTCCCCCCTTCAGGGGCAAAATAGTCTTTTTACATTAAAATATTATTATTCTCGGTTCGGGTCGTTACAATCTACCCACCTTACAGAAATTTCGTCCTCGAAATTTACTCAAACAGGTGTGGGTACTGCCCTCTCATCAATTCCTCGGGTTCCCATGTCGCTTCCTCCACATCGTGGTTCCGCCATAGTACCTTGACTAACGAAATCGTCTTGTTCCTTAAGACCTTTTCTTTCCGATCCAAAATCTGCACTGGCCGTTCCTCGAAACTCAAATCTGTCGTCAGTTCTAGTGGTTGTTCCGGCAGTGCTTGAGAGTCATCCCGAGGATACTTCCGTAGCATCGATACATGAAATACGTCATGTACTCGGGAAAGCTCCGAAGGTAACGCTAAACGATAAGCCACTGGACCAATTCTCTCGACAATCTCATAAGGTTCGATATAACGGGGACTCAATCTCCCACGTCGTCCAAATCGGAGAATTCCTTTCCACGGCGATAACTTTAAAAACACAAAGTCACCAACCTCAAACTCCAAATCTCAGATCCGTCGATCCGCATAGCTCTTCTGACGATCCTGGGCCGCCTTCAGTCTCTCCAGAATAACCCGAACTGTCTCCTGGGTCATATCCATCAGATCCGGCCCCACTGCGGTTCTTTCTTCGATCTCCATCCAGCATACCGGTGTTCTGCACTGTCGACCATACAGTGCCTCATAGGGTGCCATCCCTATACTCGCATGGTAGCTGTTATTGTAGGCAAACTCCATCAATGGCAATCGATCAGCCCACGAATCTTGGAATTGCAACACACAGGCTCTCATCATGTCCTCGAGAGTTTGTATTGTCCTTTCAGACTGTCTGTCGGTCTGTGGGTGGAATGCCGTACTGAAGTGAAATTTCGTACCCAAAGTAGTTTGTAGACTCTTCCAAAACCTGGATGTGAAACGTGGATCTTGATCCGACACGATCGACTCCGGGGTACCGTGTAGTCGGATGATCTCATTAATGGATAGCTGGGCCAAACGGTTGGGCTTGTACGTCTCACGTACAGGCAGAAAATGCGCTGATTTAGTCAACCGGTCCACTATCACCCAGACTCCTTCAAATCCACTCCTTGTCTTCGGTAACTTGAAGACAAAGTCCATGGTAATATGATCCCACTTCCATTGCGGAATTGGAAGTGGCTGCATAGCCCCATACGGACGCTGCCGTTCTGCCTTGACCTGCTGACAGATCAAACATTTGCTGACAAACTCAGCTATCTCCCTCTTCATCCCTGGCCACCAATAATAGTCCCGTAGAGTACGGTACATCTTCGTCCCTCCTGGATGCATAGCATAGGCCGAACTGTGGGCCTCGTCTAAAATCTCTCTCCTCAACTCTGGTACCGCAGGTACACACAATCTCCCAAGCTTCACTAATTCTCCATCGCCCCGGATGGAGAAATCTTGTCTCTGTCCGGATTCAACCTCGTTCATGTAGTCACGGAGTATCTAGTCCTGCAGTTGAGCCTCGATGATCCTGTCGACCAACACGGGTCGCACATGAAAGCTAGCCAACAAGGCTCCCTGATCGTCCATTCCTAACATAACTCCGCTCTTCCGGAGTTCCACCAACAAAGGAAGGTATACCAATCTCAAATGCGCAACTGATCCCGCCGACTTCCTACTAAGTGCATCGGCTACGACATTTGCCTTACCAGGATGGTACTCAATGGTACAATCATAATCCTTTAACAATTCCAACCATCTCCGCTGTCTCATGTTGAGTTCCTTCTGAGTGAACAGATGTTTAAGACTCTGGTGATCCGTGAATATTCGACATGTCACACCGAACAAATAATGTCTCCAGATCTTTAGAGCATGAACCACCGCTGCCAATTCCAAATCATGAGTAAGGTAGTTAAATTCGTGCTTCTTCAGCTGCCGGGATGCGTAAGCAATCACTTTTCCATTCTGCATCAATACACAACCCAAGCCCTGCAGCAATGCATCACTATATACCACGAACTCTCCACTGCTGTCTGGTAATGCAAGGACAGGTGCAGTGGTTAATCGGAACTTTAATTCCTGAAAACTCTGTTCACACTGATCGTCCCATACAAACTTCACCCCTTTCCGGGTTAACCGAGTCATTGGTGCAGCAATCTGGTAGAAACCCTCCACGAATCTCCGATAGTAGCCTGCTAACCCAACAAAACTTCGCACTTCCGTCACCGTGGTCGATCTTGGCCAATTTGTCACAGCCTCCGTTTTCTGAGGATCCACACTTATCCCTTCGGGTGATATAATGTGACCCAAGAATCCAATACTATTTAGCCAAAATTGACATTTGCTCAACTTGGCATATAGCTGCTCCTGTCGTAGTTTACCCAATACCATTCGTAAGTGCTTCTCATGAGCCCTGACACTCTTGGAATACACCAAGATGTCGTCGATAAACACGATCACAAATTTATCCAAGTATGCTCGAAAGACCCGATTCATCAAGTCCATGAATGCAGCTGGTGCATTCGTCAGTCCAAAGGGCATCACCAAGAACTCATAATGCACATACCTCGTTCGAAAAGCTGTTTTCTGAACATCCCCCTCGGCTATTCTCAGTTGATGGTATCCTGACCTCAGATCTATCTTGGAGGAATATCGTGCTCCTCGTAACTGATCGAACAAATCATCGATCCTGGGTAAGGGATACTGATTCCTTACAGTGGCCTTATTCAACTGCCTATAATCCACACACAACCGCAAACTACCCTCCTTCTTTTTCACAAATAAGACCGGCGCTCCTCGTGGTGATGTACTGGGTCGGATAAACCATAGATCCACCAGTTCCTGTAATTGGATTTTCAATTCTCGTAGCTCTGCCGGTGCCATACGATACGGTGCTTGTGAAATCGGTCGAGTCCCGGGGAGTAACTCGATCGTAAAATCGATCTCCCTGGGTGGTGGTAATCCAGGTAAATCCCCTGGAAAGACATCAGGAAATTCCCGCACAATCGGAATCTCCTCAATTCTCAAAGATTCATCCGTATACTCTACCACATAAGCAAGATAACCCTGACACCCCTTCTGTAAAAGTTTTGTAGCTGTGAGTGCAGATATTACCTTGGGTGATGCGTCTCCACACTCCCCCTGAAATATCACTTCCGGCAATCCCGAACCTCTCAAAGTCAATCGCATGTTACTACAGTCGATAAGCGAATTGTACTCCGACAACCAATCAACTCCAAGTATCACATCGAAGTCGTGCACATTCATAAGGATCAAATCTGCTGGAAATTCGACTCCCTCAATCTCCCCAGGACAAGCTCGTATCTCCTGGTTCACTTGGTAGGTCACACCCATCGGTGTCCCCACACCCATCTCGTGCTCAAGTGCGGTCACCTCACGGCCCAACAGACCTGCACAACGCGGTGAAATAAAAGAATGAGTTGCCCCCGAATCCATCAATGCACGAACAACCATGCCATATATATGTACAGTACCTGTCAACACTCCCGGAATGGATCTGGCCTGCTGATGGGTAACAGCATAGACACCAGCCATAGACTCTGCAGGTCGTCCCCGTCCTCTAGCTCCTCGATCACGACCACGCACAACACCGCGTGTCCGGCTGCTGTCAATCTGAGATGCTGAGCTCTGTGCTGGCATAGTGCTGCCCCGAATCAGTGGACAATCAGAAGCATAGTGCCCCGGCTCACCACAAGCGAAGCAAGTGACCTCCCTAGGTCGACCCGAGTATCCTCCCGGTGAGATGCTCATCTGTGAGTACGGCCGCTGCCAAGCCCCAGAACGCTGTCCAGACCGCTGAGGACTCCTGAACTGACCAGAACGTCCTCGGCTGCTCGAAGATGAAGTTCCACCAGAATGTCCTCCCTTCGAGCCCCGACGGCCCGAGAATCCCAAGTGTGGGCGATCACGTCGCCGTGTCTTCCCCTCAGCTCGCTGACGTGCCAGGATACTGTTCTCAACCCTGGTCGCCGCATCAGTCAGATCCCTCATGGTAGCAAAGGGCGTTGCAGTCACCATCGCCTGAATCTCAGGTCGCATGCCCCACTCAAATCTACGACATCGATGCTCCTCGGTGATCACGAAGTTCTCAGCAAAGCGAGACAACATCAGGAAGGTTTCCTCGTACTCTGCTACAGTCTGATCTCCCTGCCGGAGTTGCAGAAACTCCGCCTCACGGGCATTGCGGAACGACCGTGGATAAAACTGGTTGAGAAACCGCTCCCGGAAGGTCTCCAATGGAATGGTGTGAACGGTCCAGCCGGCCAGGACAAGGTTGTGCCACCATCGATAGGCGCTCCCATCTAGTAGGAAGGTCGCCAGTACGACACGCTCCTCCGGTGGACAGTGCATGACCTCGAAAATCCTCTCCCAGCGGTCAATCCACTGGTGTGCTTCCTCGGGGTCGGTCCCCCCACTAAAGTGCATAGCACCCAGGCGCTGGGCCCGCTCAATGCTCGCAGTGTCTCCATTCCCTCCATTGCCCTCGTCAGCACGTGCACGGGGTTCACGTCGGGGAGGCATATCCAACTGTTAGCAAACAGGTTAAAAGACATCGAAAGCGACCATGTACGAAGTACAAACCGCTAACCTAGTACTCTGACTGCTAATCCTAATGCTCGGATACCAAATTTTCAGGACCCAACCCTCTTCTGTCAGGTCCCGATTCATCTAGCACGATATTGTCCGCTTTGGGCCTCGCCTTCACGGTTTTGTTTTCGGGAGCTCACGGTGCAACTTCCTAGGGGGTCACCCATCTGGAATTGCACCAGCCTCAACTCGCTTAACTTTGGGGTTCCAATCCCCCCCAAAGCCACTGAGCTCCCAAAAGGCCTCATGCTAGATAGGTGTGTGCCTACACCTTTAACGCACACCACCATTCCCTTCCCAGACCATTCCCCCTCGCAGGAATGTGGGATTGTTCACCGTTCCCTCAAGGACACGAGTCTTACAATCCACCCCCCTCAGGGCCCAGCGTCCTCGCTGGCACACTTCTTGGTTGGGGTCTGGCTCTGATACCAAGCTGACAGGACCCGTCCCAATCCCACTGGGACCACCCGGGGATGTGCCCCGCTCCCGTCTGACAATGACTTTAAACATACCAAAATTACCCTTTAAATAAAAACTGAATACTTAAATAGATAGATAACGTACAACAACAGTGTTTAAAGCAATACTGTCAGACAAGGGAAAGTAAAATACAACACGTGAGCACAAAAGTCAGAGTACATTTATTCGGTGCTCAACCTACCCACAAGTGGGTGTACAGGTGCACAGCTAAGCAAACTAAACCTCTACCTCCTCCTCCGGGTCCTCCTCCTCTACTTCCGTGTCAGGGTCTGGAGGGGTCAGTAAAACAAGGGTGAGTGGGCCAAAAATAACAGTTTATAAATCAATTTAATAATAAATAATCATAAGGTTTTACCCCTCCGTTTTCCAAATCTTGCATGCAGTGAAAATATAATATTATAATGAAATCATAACCATAAAACCACAATAATAATCGAAAGGAGAAACTAACATATCAGTGCACTGTAAAACCCAACCCAAATGATGTCACAGTTCTAAGGCTACGCGTTGCCACTCAGGGTCTCACACCCGAGGCTCTCTAGGTACATCAGCTCCCGGTATCCCGGTCACTGCCCGAGGTATATGAACATGCCTTCCTGAGAGTAAGCAGCCCAACGGGGGTCAACTCCACTCAGTCAGGGCCCCGTGACTACTCCAGGGTCCACCCAGGCCAACGACCCTCCCTGGAGGAGACAATATACACAGGCAGGAAAGTACAGTACAATAACAGTATAGTTTACCCTATGTCCCCCCGGACATCCCAAACAAAATCCACATATAATCCAGACGGGTCTCATGCCCAAAACATTGTAATAGCATATATAAACAGTTCATATAAGACTCATCGAATCATAAGTAGAAATAGTAAAACAGTTTATGCATGCAAGCCTTTTATAAATCAAACAGCCCACTAACACTCGGTCCTTGCTGCTCAACGATCTCTAAAACCTGTATTTTTATACCTGAGGGTTACTTAAGGACCCTATAACACAATACCAAGACCCTAGAACAGATCCGCTTAAAATCGCATCCCGGGCACTATTCCCGGTGCTTCAAACCACATTTTGACTAATCTAACGATCTCCGATCGACACGAAACCACCTCCATTGGATCCGTATCGTCGAAACCTTGAAAATGGTACCGGCCGCACCAAAATCACTGTTCACACGCACCCCCACGCGCCTGGTCAACGCGTGGGTCAACGCTGCTACAATACTGCTGACGTCAGTAATGACGTGATGCTGACGTCAGCATGACGTCATCACTGACACTTGTCAGGTGACACGTGGCATGTTCTGATTGGTCCCTAGTCTGACAACATCTGACAGGATGACGTCAGGAGTGACGTCAGCATGATGACGTCATCATGCTACAGTACCGGGTCAGCCCGTTTGACTGGAACCGGGTCGCCGTCGACCCACGGCTTGACCCGATTCCACCGTACGATTACGGCCACCATTTTCGACGGGGTTCATCCCTATAGGGTCGTCTAGGTCTGTTCTATGGTTCTACAACCTGAAAACAGAAAGAAAACAGGAAGAAACGTACCAGAGCGTCGCTGAAACTCACGGTTAAACTCCGATCGTCGTCTCCGGTGATCCACGCCGTCTCCGTCGTCCAAACCGGTCCCAATCAACTCGTCTCTCACCCTAGGACATTTCTATCACCAAATAATCGATTTCCTAGCATCAAAACAGGTTGGTTCGAAACAGGGAATCAAAACGGGGCTTTCGATTTTTGGGTCTTTCCAACGCCGTGTCGCCGCCGCAGGCCGCGCCGTCGTCCAGTTACGCTCCTGGGGTCCTCACGGTGTAGACTGGAGCTTCCCCTGCGTCGAGGTGGTGTGGATGTCGTGGTTTGCCTCTTGGACCCGATTCCTTAGTGTTTCGGGTCTGTGTTTTGCACGGAATTTTCAGAGCAGGGACGGGGGTGGTGGTTGTCGGTGATGCACGGTGATGATGAGCAGATGATGGTGGTGTTGTGGGTGGTCGTCTGGTGCGATGAGGGCGGCTGGTTTGTGTGTTTGGGTGGAGAGAAAATGGGAAGAAGATGCACGGGTTAGGGGGGATGGATGTGTGTTTGTGTGTGTTTGAGAGAAAACAGGGAGTGATCGTGCATGAAGAAGAAAAAACTGAGGAAATGGAAGGCTGAGATTCATTTGGGCAGGGATCCAACGGCTGGGATTAAATGGAGGGAAAAATAAATGATTATAAAATGAAGGAATTGTGTAATGTTGCTTTATTGGAATAGTATGGACTTGGATGGGTGACACTTGTCACTCATCCACTGGTTTGATTTAAATATTAATTTGGCACGGATTCCCATAATAAATTAATATTTTATTCCGTTGTTCTCGGTTCGTAAATTCCGCTAAACGCTTCCTTGACCATAACTTCTTCATACGAACTCCGATTTCGGTGTGCCGCCTGCCTACGGATTCGTGACGTCCCGATCTACGTCATAGTCATGGGTGAAAGTCCAAATTATTTCTCGGGTCAAAAGTCAAAGTTCCCCCCCTTTTGGGGCAAAATAGTCTTTTTACATTAAAATATTTTTATTCTCGGTTCGGGTCGTTACAAACAATCCTCAACCCTCCAATTTGATTACTTGAGGTTCCTGGCCGTTCACGGTTCCTCTCTGTTTCTAAGTATTTTTCTCACCTTTCACACACTCAACATTTACTCTACCTTTAACACGATCACAAAATCATAATTAAACTTCTGTGTATTCACTCAAGCACCATGAATTCATACGACTCACACACACACACTGGAATTGATCGATGTACTTTGTCTCTGTTTTTCCCCTCAAAATCTTATAAAACTTTAAACCCCCGTCTTCAAATTGTTAGGCGGTGACAAAGGTTCCACAGCCTTCGAGTATAGGCCAAGTGTCCTCAATCTGATGGGCACCCTCGTCCAAGCAGCCAAGTGCCCCACACTAACTGGGCAGATCCCTAGGCACATAAATGATCAAAATGCCCTTTATTGCGCAATTTACCATTTTTCCCTACGTAATCCCTGACCCATAACTCTACTTCCCGAACTCCAAATGACACTTGCCGCCTGTCGATGGAATCAGGGACTCGAGACCTACCTAACGGTCCTCGAGTTACATGAAAATGACGTGTTGCTCGAAAAGTCAATATTTTGCCCCTATTCGATCAAATTACCAAAATACCCTCGAACTTCCGGACGTCATAACATTTTTCCCGGATGTCGGAATCGGACGTACCACCTGTTTATGAACTCGTGATGTCTCGAACTACGTCACGGTCATCGGTCAAAGTCCATTTCACCGCCCGATCAAAAAGTCAATATTGTTGCCCTATTCCAGAGGCAAAACCGTCATTTTGCACCGTCCATCCGAAATTGTCCAACTAATTACTGATTAACCTCACTAATCCATCATTAAGCACTAAGCTAATCCTGATTTCTGGAACGGGTCATTACATATGTAACCTTGATTCTATGAATACAGCGACTAAAGTACTTTCATTTTCCAAACCTGCTCTAAGGATCGTTTTCACTTAAGTAAGATAGGCCATGGCATGTGGAACACTACCTAGTCCTTCAAATTGCAACCTATGTATGACATGTACTTTAGATTACTCCTAGAAAGCCTTTAAGTATGAGAAAAGAAACAAAATTGACCAAACAGATTCAGTGGCATGGCATGTACTCACTAACCCTATTCTTTCATTCATAAATCAATTCAACTTAGGCATGGCATGTGCTCTAAATCTAACTAGGCATATGGAACCCTAATGTTGATCAAGCACTAAAATCACATATGAATCAATAATTAAAATGAATGAAACAAAGAAGAGTTTGTAAAAATCAGAATACTTCAATCATAACATAGAATTGAGTTTACATGGTTACATCAAGAACCCTACATGAGAAATTAGCTACACAAGTATCTAATCAACAATAAAGCATTAGTTAAAGACATTGATGCAACAAACTCTAAGTGGAAGGCAGTCTTCTTCTCCAAAACTGAAAAGGGCTTCTTTTCGAACAACAAAGATGATGGATGACGAATTTGATGAAGGAATTTTGGAGCTTTGATGTAACGACCCGTCCCGAATATCGGGATTTAATAATATTTAATTATGATTTACTAATCTGGGATTAGTTGGGTGATTTCGGACGAATTGTGCAAAATGACCGTTTTGCCCCTAGGCGTGGGCAAAACGTTGACTTTCATTTCAGATGGTCAAATGGACTTTGACCGATGACCGTGACGTAGTTCGGGACGACACGAGTTCATAGATAGGTGGCACGTTCGATTCCGACGTTCGTGGTAGAAGTTATGTTGTACGGAAGTGCAAGGGCATTTTCGTAATTTGGCATATTAGGGGCCAAATGTTGACTTTTTGACCGGGATGTCCGATGGCCGAGGGCCAAGAACCGTTACGTAGGTTTCGTCGATACGAATCCAACGACAGGTGGCATGCCGAAATCGGAGATTCGACGACGAAGTTATGGTCAAGGAAACGATTTAACGAACCAAGGCTCCGATTAAAATAATAATATAATAATGAACAGTACCTGGTGACTGAACACACTTGGATGAGTGACAAGTGTCACTCATCCCTTAATTTGGGGCTTAAGACCAGGATCCATGTTTTGGGGGAACATTATGATTATGTTTTATTAATTAATTAACTAAATTATTGTTTAATTTCCATTAAACCTCTTCTGCTTTCTTAGCCGTGTACAACCAAATGCCATTTTCTTCC
Source organism: Prinsepia uniflora (assembly GCA_032719365.1). Lineage (NCBI taxonomy): Eukaryota > Viridiplantae > Streptophyta > Magnoliopsida > Rosales > Rosaceae > Prinsepia > Prinsepia uniflora. The sequence continues at coordinate 41,595,401 of CM064869.1, read as the reverse complement.
CACCTTCATTTCTCTTCCAATTCTGAAACTGATAGTGAGAAATTGAGAGAATATTGAGTTTGTTTTGAATCGGGAAAACACGGGGGATTGTTCGGGTGAGGGAGACAGAGAAATCGAAAATTTGGTTTTTGGGAGGGAAATTCGATATGGATGATTTGAGCTGTAAGGATCGAAATTGATGATTCAATTCGACTTCTGGGATCAAAACGAACATCTTTGCTTCAAGAACGAAGAGAAACCATGGCGGATTGTGGAAGAACTGAGCTTCCATGGCAGCTCAAAGTCGAGCTTGTGTTCAGTGGGTTTGAGGTAAGTAATTCTCAAATTGACCTTGTAGAAATGTCCCTTACACTCTCACGATGCTAACTGAATGAATTAATTTGAAAAACAGGGACGATATCGTGAAACCCGAATTGAAAACCCGTCGAGGATCGATCGAGAGTCGTGAGGATTTAGTCCATGATTTGTGTAATTCGATTTACAGAACTTAAATGGTGATTGATTACAAGGGATCAGTTGAAAGAACGGATTGATTTGATGTTGAATTGGGTGTGATTGAACCGGGTCCTATCGCGGGTTTTTCAACCCGTTTACCAGAGAAACGGGCGAGGATGGTGACTAATGCAGTCACTGTAGCAGGCACGTGGCTTTCACGCGCAACCACTCACGGCGGCGCGTGACGGCGCGTGGGCACGAATCTCGAGGTGAGGTCAACATGACTTCCGTCCTATTTTATGTAACGAACATTTTGGAATTGGTTTCGTGTCGATCGGACACCGTTTCGATATTGTTCGGGATGTCCGAAGGTTTTAAATCCAGTTTAAAAATACTTAAAAATTTGGGAAAATTTTGGGACTTGAATAGGATGTTAATGATGAGGTTAGTAATCCTCTAATGTGATTTGAACAGGATTGGGAGTCCCGGTGATAGTGGTGTGGCCCGGGAAGGCCTATGGCACGCGTATCGAGGCGCTCGGTTAAACGGTCTGTGAGTGGACATTGGTTTCATAAATTCGATGCATGCATAACTGTTTTATGATTGTTATAATTTTGATTAAATGATTTAGTTTGGATATCGGTGAATTTAAAATGATTTCACGTATTTCGAGGTGAATTACGTATTTGCACGTAAATCGAGGTTTTCTGGTTTTGCACCGATTTCCATAAATGTGGTTGGATATGATTTCATGAAACGGTTACGAACTTGAATAATGTAAAATCGGGCCAGGGGCCCAGTTGAACTATGAAATCGGGCCAGGGGCCCAGTTAACATGTGGATCGGGCCAGGGGTCCAGTTAACTTGTGAAATCGGGCCAGGGGCCCAGTTGATTTCTACATACGATTGCGGGTCGGGGACCCTAAAATGGAATTGAATAAATGTTTTCTGGTTTACATTTTATATATGTTCACATGCTGGAATCAATAAATGGTTTTGATGATATTTCGGTTATGGCACGTTTCACGGTATTTGGGCATGTGACCCGTCTGATGAAACGTAACGATCGGTTCGGATTTTATCTATGTATACCTATATGTTTTGCATGTGGATATCAATAAAATGTATTTAGTACTGCACTGTATAAATCCTTCCATATTATATTGTCTCCTTCGGATGAGGTACCCAGGAGAGGTCACAGACGTCTAGTACGTCCAGCGTCTATGACGCTAAGCATCAGGGATGCTGTACCCGAACGGGGTTCGGGGATTGAACTCGGAAATTGAGACCCGAGTGGCACGCGTAGCCTTGTGATTGTGACCTTATTGACGTCAGGGACGTCAGACATCAGGGATGTCGGATTGGAGTGTATAGTGCAGTGGCTAAAATTATGGTTATGGTTTATATTATATGCCTTATGGTTCATATTACTGGATTTATTAAATAACTCTTGGATTGACTTTTGGAAATTGAAACTATGCTTTGGTTTCAGGGCTAAGGCCCTAATGGTTATTTCTAAATAAATCTGTGATCATTGGTTTTTTTTTTGGCGCATGCATATGGTTTTACTGAGGGGCATAACTGTCTTATAAATGTTTTAAACAGACTTGTTTATTTTCGTCCACTCACAGCTTTTGTTTTTAATGCCCTTCAGGTTGATTCCGGATACGACTGCAGCAGAGACTTGAGCATCGCACACCTCCTCCATCGATCCTTACGCACTCTGGAAGCCCGTTTGGGCAATGGCAATCGGTTATCCCTTGTCTGACGCCTCTTGTCAGACGGGAGCACGTCACATTCCATGGTAATCCCGGGGGAATTGGGATGGGTCGTGTCAAGTGGTATCAGAGCAGGTTTTGCTCTTTTGTGCGCGAAGGACGAGGGTGTGATGTCTCTTTGGGCTGCTGTTTCGTTGTCAACCTGATAGATAGTTTTGGGTTTGTATGGTGGATTGGGTGTGTTTGGCCCGATACGCCGTGCAATGATGCGATTCAACCCAAGTGGGTTGTATACGATTAACTTGTAATGCAGGACCGTCGGTTCGGTCATGTGATGATGGATTGTTGTGCTGCTGGGCACATCCGGGTTCAGGGAACCCCATTTGATTGGAAATGCGAAACTCAGTTGAGTATTGGTCTAAGTTTTGGACCCTGGTAGTGTTGGCTAGTGTACGGGGTGTTGGTGCATCGGAGTTAGCCGATGACCTTCGTGGTGGAACCCACGTTGAGTTGACGATTGGATTGGATTGGACGTCTATGTGATGTCAGGACCGCGGAGCCGGTCAGGTTATGGATTTTACTGCAGAAGGCAGTTGGGTTCGGTGGAACCCTAGGGTGTGATTTTGGAACCCTAACTTGTAATTGATGGATTTGGAAAAGTGAACTTAAAATAAGAACTTGTGCTGCGGTGAGCGGCGAAGGTCGTGGATGACCTTGTGGATGACTCAAGTGAGTCTAGTCAGGATTATGGGTTTCGATCCACGGATGCGGTTATGAGATGAAATATGGAATCCCGTGTTGGATCGAATATTAGTGTGATGTGTGGATACGGATCTTGACAACGATGACTGTTGGTCGACAGTTGTGTCGAGATAACCGGCTATCGAGGGTATTTAGTGTGGTTTTAATACTTGGGGATCAGGGGACGTTCAGGGAACGTCCATTATCCTGATGTGTGGATGGCCAAATTGGGGGTACCCATAGTTGTGGGGTACGAGTGGTGTTACGGGATCGTCGTTAAGAATGAACGGAGATCCAGGGTAACAACTTTGCACACAGTGTGCTAGCATGGATGTTCGTGTGCTAGCATGGATGTTCGTGTGCTATGTATGAATGTTGGTATGTTGGTGCTTTTATGCCAATACTAGTATGGATGCCTGTGTGCTGATACTAGTGTTGTTGATGGTGCATTGGTGCTGGTACTAGCGCTGGTGCTGGTGTCAGTAATTGTGTTGACGATGAGCCACCAGTTGGGGTGTGACTCTGTCATGATGGACATATGATCGGTATCTGCGACTGAGTGGTGGTTGAGTCTTGGACTGGATGGGATCCAGTGGAGGTTGTGTCGTGTTGGGATAAGTCCCAACGGATTTATGATGACAAGTGATGAATGGATAAAATGGTATGATTGAAACTTGAGGAATCTAGGGACGATGTTCCCTACGTCATGAGAATCAGTGGATTTGGGGAGTTGTTGTCAACTCCGAGATTGGTAAGATTGTTTACTTCTTATATCCTCAGAGGGTACAAGGAAATTATTGAGATTGGAAAAGTCGGGGAAACCATTCGTGGTATTGATGTGTGATTTTGTGATTGTGAATCACTTGAACATGAGGATTGAACCTGTTAAGGTTGAGATGTGAGACGAAGGCAGTATGGTATGCACATCCAGGCAGAGTTGAGGAAATTTCCGTTCGGAATCGGGGTGTGTGCATACATGAGTATTGGCGGACGTGAGGTCCGAGTAATGAATTGATTTTGGACACGTGGTGGTCCAAGTGAGGTATGGACGTAGGCAGTCCAGTGGTTGGACTTGACATCTCATTTGGGAGCATGTCTGTTTCCAACATGGTTGGAACTCCCGTTTTGGGGAGAGTTGTGATTGGGAGACGAGAGGGTGCTCGTCTCCGCATCGGTGATCGGTATTCCGAAGTCTTTGGGGTTGACTTCATATTTTCTGCCGTGGCAGATGATGATTGTTGCTACCAGTACGTTGAGCGTGTATTGGTTGGTGGACCCATGTTTGGCTTTGGGTCATTGGACACAAGCAGTTGTGTATGATTTTGGATTTGGTGGTGAAATGCGAGGTCGTCTTTCCCCCAAGGGATATTGACGAATGATTCAATGAGGGTGTAAGACCCTACGATCAACTTTCAGATGGATTGTTAGCTATGTGAGCATGTGTGGATCCTAGGTGGATCTGATTGGTGATGTTGTCGACTTTGGGCATGGTGACGATCTAGGATCGTGATGTTACTTGTCGGATGACGTAGCGATGGATCTGGGTTGTGATCATGATGATCCAGACTGGATGAGAGTTTATCACTCTTACCTTGGTATGTGAGTCGTAAATGACGGGACTGAACTTCTTTTCGGAGTGAGTCCATATGGTTTGTGACTTGGTTGAGTAGGTTTCCGATGCGGTCGAATTTTGTCAACCTTTGACATGTGAATATTGGGATTGGCTTCCCTATGAAGTCAATCAAGTGTTTTGAGCTGGTAACCGATAGGATCGTTATGTTACGTCTTGGTGGACGTAAACGAGATTTTGGGTTTTGGAATCGAATTTCTGGGTGACGATTCAGGATTCGATTGCGAAGCTCGAAAATGGATTACCGGATTTGGGTGCGGAATGATTATTCCAATGCTAGCTTACGGAATAATGATTCCGGATTCGGATTTGGGAATGGATTATAAATATGATGTCTGGGTTTGGATTCGGGATTTCTTACGAAATGGCGGATTCGGATCCGGAATTGGAACTAGATGACGGGTGGAGTTCGTTTTGTCTCATGTTGGTTTGGGCAAAGGTACTTCATTACTAGAACGTGTCTGGCTATGACCTGGGTGGTTGTAGACGGATTGTTGGATTGACGTACGTACAGGGTACGATATACGAGGATTGATACTGGTTAGGCTGAGTGGTGCCTAAATGGCGGTACATGGGATGTACCAGTGGTGTGTGATCAAACGTGTTGGTAATCGGCTTGGTTCCGATATCATTTGTTTGGTTGTGATTGTGGACTGGACATTGGATACTGTGCGCTGTGCAGAGTGTTTTGGTCGGGTGTGTGATCACTACTGGGCTGGTATTCATTGTGTTCCAGTTACACCACTTGATTGAATAAATTGACGGTATACGTACACTCAGGATGAGTGAATTGGTGGTCTAAGTGACCACGAGTAGCCTTGTGTGATTTTATCACACCGTGATTTCCCAGCATCTTGGTTCGCTGTGGGAGTCGGCGATTATGGACATTGAGATTATTTTATGTCGCAGGATTGGGCTTGCCCTGCGAATTGTGATCATGTGTTGATCTTACGCTACATTGAGGTGATGTGTGCGCGGCGTTGTCACTGACTGGCTGATGGTTGGGGCTTTATCAGGGTGGTAAAGCTTAGTGGTGACAGTTGACTGGAGGAGTCAGCATGGACTGACAAATGAGATTTGGTGACTCCCAATGGGAGCGAATGTAAGGATATTTTGGCAATGGAAGGGAACCATCTAGCTGAAGGAGTCAGCTTAATGGTTAAGCGATCTTATCGCGGATCAAGTGATTATGTCCACTCGAGGTGGTCGAGTGTTGTTGTTGTGACGTATGACTGTGATGGGATGTCTGGGTACAGACAAGACTGGCGTTGTTCCAGTAAGTGGGTGTACAGGGGTACACAGATGTGAGGTCGAAATGTTTTCCACAAGGTGGTTGTGGAATAAGGTTGTTGGTAATTTCGAGGAGGAAATTCTTTAAGGAGGGAAGGTTGTAACGACCCGTCCTGAATATCGGGATTTAATAATATTTAATTATGATTTACTAATCTGGGATTAGTTGGGTGATTTCGGACGAATTGTGCAAAATGACCGTTTTGCCCCTGGGCGTGGGCAAAATGTTGACTTTCATTTCGGATGGTCAAATGGACTTTGACCGATGACCGTGACGTAGTTCTGGACGTCACGAGTTCATAGACAGGTGGCACGTTCGATTCCGACGTTCGTGGTAGAAGTTATGTTGTACGGAAGTGCAAGGGCATTTTCGTAATTTGGCATATTAGGGGCCAAATGTTGACTTTTTGACCGGGATGTCCGATGGCCGAGGGCCAAGGACCGTTACGTAGGTTTCGTCGATACGAATCCAACGACAGACGGCATGCCGAAATCGGAGATTCGACGACGAAGTTATGGTCAAGGAAACGATTTAACAAACCGAGGCTCCGATCAAAATAATAATATAATAATGAACAGTACCCGGTGACTGAACACACTTGGATGAGTGACAAGTGTCACTCATCCCTTAATTTGGGGCTTAAGACCAGGATCCATGTTTTGGGGGAACATTATGATTATGTTTTATTAATTAATTAACTAAATTATTGTTTAATTTCCATTAAACCTCTTCTGCTTTCTTAGCCGTGTACAACCAAATGCCATTTTCTTCCCACCTTCATTTCTCTTCCAATTCTGAAACTGAGAGTGAGAAATTGAGAGAATATTGAGTTTGTTTTGAATCGGGAAAACACGGGGGATTGTTCGGGTGAGGGAGACAGAGAAATCGAAAATTTGGTTTTTGGGAGGGAAATTCGATATGGATGATTTGAGCTGTGAGGATGGAAATTGATGATTCAATTCGACTTCTGGGATCAAAACGAACATCTTTGCTTCAAGAACGAAGAGAAACCATGGCGGATTGTGGAAGAACTGAGCTTCCATGGCAGCTCAAAGTCGAGCTTGTGTTCAGTGGGTTTGAGGTAAGTAATTCTCAAATTGACCTTGTACAAATGTCCCTTACACTCTCACGATGCTAACTGAATGAATTAATTTAAAAAACAGGGACGATATCGTGAAACCCGAATTGAAAACCCGTCGAGGATCGATCGAGAGTAGTGAGGATTTAGGCCATGATTTGTGTAATTCGATTTACAGAACTTAAATGTTGATTGATTACAAGGGATCAGTTGAAAGAACGGATTGATTTGATGTTGAATTGGGTGTGATTGAACCGGGTCCTATCGCGGGTTTTTCAACCCGTTTACCAGAGAAACTGGCGAGGATGGTGACTGTAGCAGTCACTGTAGCAGGCGCGTGGCTTTCACGCGCAACCACTCACGGCGGCGCGTGACGGCGCGTGGGCACAAATCTCGAGGTGAGGTCAACATGACTTCTGTCCTATTTTATGTAACGAACATTTTGGAATTGGTTTCGTGTCGATCGGACACCGTTTCGATATTGTTCGGGATGTCCGAAGGTTTTAAATCCAGTTTAAAAATACTTAAAAATTCGGGAAAATTTCGGGACTTGAATAGGATGTTAATGATGAGGTTAGTAATCCTTTAATGTGATTTGAACAGGATTGGGAGTCCCGGTGATAGTGGTGTGGCCCGGGAAGGCCTATGGCACGCGTATCGAGGCGCTCGGTTAAACGGTCTGTGAGTGGACATTGGTTTCATAAATTCGATGCATGCATAACTGTTTTATGATTGTTATAATTTTGATTAAATGATTTACTTTGGATATCGGTGAATTTAAAATGATTTCACGTATTTCGAGGTGAATTACGTATTTGCACGTAAACCGAGGTTTTTTGGTTTTGCACCGATTTCCATAAATGTGGTTGGATATGATTTCATGAAACGGTTACGAACTTGAATAATGTAAAATCGGGCCAGGGGCCTAGTTGAACTATGAAATCGTGTCAGGGGCCCAGTTAACATGTGGATCGGGCCAGGGGCCCAGTTAACTTGTGAAATCGGGCCAGGGGCCCAGTTGATTTCTACATACGATTGCGGGTCGGGGACCCTAAAATGGAATTGAATAAATGTTTTCTGGTTTACATTTTATATATGTTCACATGCTGGAATCAATAAATGGTTTTGATGATATTTCGGTTATGGCACGTTTCACGGTATTTGGGCATGAGACCCGTCTGATGAAACGTAACGATCGGTTCGGATTTTATCTATGTATACCTATATGTTTTGCATGTGGATATCAATAAAATGTATTTAGTACTGCACTGTATAAATCCTTCCATATTATATTGTCTCCTTCGGATGAGGTACCCCGGAGAGGTCACAGACGTCTAGTACGTCCAGCGTCTATGACGCTAAGTATCAGGGATGCTGTACCCGAACGGGGTTCGGGGATTGAACTCGGAAATTGAGACCCGAGTGGCACGCGTAGCCTTGTGATTGTGACCTTATTGACGTCAGGGACCTCAGACATCAGGGATGTCGGATTGGAGTGTATAGTGCAGTGGCTAAAATTATGGTTATGGTTTATATTATATGCCTTATGGTTCATCTTACTGTATTTATGAAATAACTCTTGGATTGACTTTTGGAAATTGAAACTATGCTTTGGTTTCCGGGCTAAGGCCCTAATGGTTATTTCTAAATAAATGTGTGATCATTGGTTTTTTTTGGCGCATGCATATGGTTTTACTGAGGGGCATAAATGTCTTATAAATGTTTTAAACAGACTTGTTTATTTTCGTCCACTCACAGCTTTTGTTTTTAATGCCCTTCAGGTTGATTCCGGATACGACTGCAGCAGAGACTTGAGCATCGCACACCTCCTCCATCGATCCTTACGCACTCTGGAAGCCCGTTTGGGCAATGGCAATCGGTTATCCCTTGTCTGACACCTCTTGTCAGACGGGAGCACGTCACATTCCATGGTAATCCCGGGGGAATTGGGATGGGTCGTGTCATTTGATGATGAGAGATTGAGGTACATGGGAAAGAGATGGAAAAGGATGGAAGAGAGGAGATGGTTATGGAAGGGAAATAGAAAGATGAGTTTTATTTTTGAGGTTTTCTCAATGGAAAAGAATGAGAATGAAAAAAAAAGAAAAGAGCAGATCTGATTTCTTTGTTATGTGGAGGCTAGGGTTTATTTTGAGAGTAAAAAGGGCTTATATAGGTAAGAAAGCATGAGGTTAAATAAGGAACGAAAGGGAATCTGACACTATTCACATGAACAGTGTCAGTGGGAATACTGACTCATGAATAGTGACAGCTTCTTATTTTCCAAGTTATTTTCCTTGCTCCCTAAGTAAGCTCAGTCAACTCCGAATTTCATCATTTTTACGCCGAAATCTTTGTAATTCGATATAATGTCTATTCCTGCACCACTCTAACAAAAATTATCATTTTCTTCTATGTGATGAAAGATATTAGTACTACATCAAAGATAATTGACAGGACCCATCCCAATCCCCCCGGGATTACCATGGAATGTGCCCTGCTCCCGTCCAACAAGGGGTGTCAGACAAAGGATGACCAAGAGCCACTGCCCAAACAGGGCATCCAGAGTGCGCAAGGATCGATGGAGGAGGTGTGCAATGTCCCAGTCTCTGCTGCAATCGCATCCGTAATCAACCTGAAGGGCATTAAAACCAAAAGCTGTGAGTGGACAAAAACCAATAAGTTTACCAAATACATTTATAAGACATTTATGCCCTCCAATAAAAACGTATGCATGCCACAAAAACCAGTAACCAAAACGTTTGCTCAACCGAGCCCTTAGGGCCTTAGCCCAAAAACCGTTAACCAAAAACCAAGTGTGGGAACTTAGCCCAAAACCGTGGAATACCACCACCATACATATAAGACCATGTGGGTCACCACCCACGACCATAAATGAACATCAATTCATTAAAATCACACAATCATAAATCCACCCGGAAAGCCATTTCATTAATTCGTATTTTACCATTACCATCACCAGCATCCCTGATGCTAGACATCCCTGACGTCATATCTCACGGTTTCACAAGCTACGCGTGCTGCCCGAGGTCTCTCCGGGTCCATATATCTGACATCCCTGATGTCTGACGTCCCTGACGTCAATCATAGCAATCCTGCTCCTGAGTCATCATACGGTCCGGCTGCTCCGTATGGTGACCCTTCACAGGTAATGCACCGTGACTTCCCCAGTGTCCCAGACATCTGGAGGAGACCATCATATATCCATGTGTACAGATGGTATATGGAAAAATAGTTTTATTAACTCATTTCACAACATCACAATGGGCCCTGCCCGAATTTTCCATAAAACAACACATTTCCATTTAGGGTCCCTGACCCGAAACCACATTTATTAAATATAGGGCCCCTGACCCGAAATCATCATTTTAATCCAACTGGGCCCCATGCCCGATAACATAACTCAAATGGGTCTCGGCCCGATTTTATACCAACTGGGCCCCTGGCCCGATTTCATTAACCAACTGGGCCCCCGGCCCGATTCTCAAATGGACTCCAAGTCCGAAATTTCCAAAACAAGTGGGCCTCAAGCCCGAGTTCATCTTTCCAACCATATACATAGATCAAGTCGATACGAGTCTGACATGGGAGGTCAGGCCCATTACATAGATCAAGTCGATACGAGTCTGTAGACAGGCGGAACGTCGAAATCGGACATCATACGAGAATGTTACAGTTGACGTAAGGTTCAATGCACGAGGACCGTAGGATGAGTGACTATAATGACCCAACCCAAATCCATGGGATTAATTAAGACTTAATTATGGATTAGCGAGGCTAATCGGAGATTAATCGAGGATTTTTGGACGTTAGGGAGAAATTACGATCTTGCCCCTGAACGGGGGCAAAATTTTGACCTGAGAGGTTCAATGCACGAGGATCGAGTTCGTATACAGGCGTCACGTCGAAATCGGACGTTCAACGGGAAAGTTACGGTTCTCGGAAGTTCCGAGATACTATTGCACGTTTCACGAGACGGGTAGACTTTTGTCTGTGACTGGGCTTTGATTTCTAAATTGTGATGCATCCATAAATGTTTATACATTTTAAATACATGATTTTGGTTGTGGTGTTTTGGTGTGTACGTATTTGCAAGTATTTTGAGGTTTATAGTTTTGTATTGTGCTTATACGTGGTAGTATTTCAATGATGGTTTGATGAACTAGTTTTGGATTTGGAAATATGGAATCGGGCATGAGACCCATTTGAGTCGGAAATTATCGGACCTGAAGTCCAGTTGAATTATGATATTAGGCTTAATGTAACGACCCGTCCCAAATTAACGGGATTAATTAAGGATTAATGACGAATTAGCGAGACTAGTCGGGGATTAGACGAGGATTAGCAAAAGTTCAAGGTAAAATGACGATTTTGCCCCTAGAATGGGTAAAACGTTGACTTTTTGTTCGGAAGGTCAAATGGACTTTGGCCGATGATCGTAACGTAGTTCGGGATGTCACGAGTTCATAGACAGGTGGCACGTTCGATTCCAACCTCCGTGGAAGAAGTTACGACGATTGGAAGATCAGGGGCGTTTTGATAATTTTGACGAAAAGGGGCCAACACTTGACTTTTGACTCAGAAATTCAGATGATCGAGGGCCTAGTACCGTGACGTAGATCATGACGATATGAATCCGTAGACAGGCGACACGTCGAATTCGGACGTTCGACGTCGAAGTTACGGTTCATGGAACTTCGAACATATTATTGCACGTTTTTCGAGATGGGAGCTTATTTGGACTTTAGTGGGCCCCAGCTTTTTCTCAGAACCAATGGATGAATGACATGTGTCATTCATCCATTCAACCTCATTTTTCTCGCATGCACATCCATTCCTCCCCTCCCGCCCCGCCCCCCCAACCCAAACCCTTGACCTGTGAGTTTAACTGAGAGGACAGAGAAATGAAGAGGACCGGCTGGACGAGGTGGCTGGCTAGGCAGAGCGGCCGTGGGCGGCGGAGGAGGAAATCGCACGAGGTAATCGGTTTTCCCATTTTAATCCATTTCTCGATTTCTAGTTATTATGGGCTTGTTTGGATGATTGGTTTGAACTAAATAGGTTGTTAGGACGTTGTTTGGAAGGTTTTGGATACTTGAACCGTGAGGGGTTCAATTGGACCGGTCGGGTTTCGTGGGTTTTAAGGGTTCTACGTTATTGGTTTAGGTTCCTAGGACGATTATGGGAAGAATAGGATTAATTAGGATTGAAAACGGTGAAAACTGGACTGGTCACGCCGGTCCAAGTTGCAGGAAAAATCGAACCAGACCGGTCGGACCGGTCTGACTGACGACAGGGGTGACACTGTAGCACTAACGTGTGGCTTCCACGCGCAGCCATTTCAGGCGGTACGCGGGGGAGAATTTGGGGAAGGTTCCAACATATTAAATCATCTACTCGATGTAACGAACATTTTGGGACTGGTTTCGACTCGATCGGATATCGTCTTGATATAGTTCGGGCTGTCCGAAGGTTTCGGTGCGCGTTTAAAAGTAGTTAAAAATTCCGGAAAATTAGGGGGCTTTAGTGAGGGGTTAATTAACTAGTTTGTAACCCTCTAAAGTGATTTGGACAGGTTTGGGAATCCCGGAGACCGACGGTTGACCGGGAAAGGCGTACGGCAAGCATATCAAGGCAGCAGTGCGGACGGTTTGTGAGTGGACTTTCTTTCTGAAATCGATGCATGCATAAATGTTTTATATATGTTTTAATATGTGTTTTGGGATTCCTTGAGTGCATTTTGGTGTGTGTTTACGTATGGGCACGTACTTCGAGGTTTTCTGGTTTTATACTTGCTTATTGAAATGGTTTCATGAAATGGTTTTGAAAATTAAAACGACCCATTTGGTATTGATTTTAACTCCGGCATGAGACCCTATTGATGACCTACGGGTCAGAGTCGTGGTCGCGACGGGTGCTATGTGCACGGCGACGGACGACGTGACGCTCGCGTCCGGATTGGGTTACGTTTCTTCCGGAGAGGTCACGATGCACGTCCCGTTGTTGAGCAGCCACTGGAGACTCGACTTCGGAGTGCTGACGGTTTAGAGGATCGATCGGCGACGTGTGTACCATGGTCCCGAGATGGTCGCCGCAGTGATGTGTTCACGGCGACATACCAGGATTGAGAGCGGTCCTGAATTGATGGTTGCACGCATCGCTATGATCGGGATCGTGACTGACCCTGAGATATCGGGCTAGAGGCCCTGTTGAGTCCCTATTGAGTCTTAGGTTCGGGCGGAAGGTCCAGTTGCTTTATGTTATCGGGTGTGAGTCCCATTTTTACGATTTTAGTATACTGGTATGTATATACCCTCCTTACGAGATGATTATATGGTCTCCTCCAGCGTTGACCTGGAGAGTCACGATCCACAGACCAGAGTGGTTATCCCCATAGGGATCCCGTTTCAGGAGTGGTGGTTACTTATATCGTTGTGGTCCCGGACCAGATTCCGGAGAGATATGTGGACTACATCTAGAGAGAGAGCTCGGACTAGATCCAGAGATTGAGGCTCCCAGATGGACATTCCTAGGAGAAGACTCGGAGTGAGACCCCGAGTAGTGTGCACACTAGTATAGAGATGACATCGTGACTATATCGGGGATGTGATCCCTAGGGGCTGTGTGCCCCGAGTTGGCATCTTCTCCGGAAGTGCCTAGGATGGGTTATATATGTATATATGTATATGTGGATGAGTTTTCACTGAGATGGCGTTGGGCTGAGACCCTCGCGTATTGGTTTTGAGCTGAGACCCGTATGAGATTGTTTTGGGACGAGCTCCCACGTGTTTTGGTTTTGGGCAGAGGTCCCATGTTTTCGATTGATTGATTTCGGGCCAAGGCCCAAATGGTTTGATGGTTCATGACGGTTTGTGGGAACCGGGCATAAACCTTAGAAATGGTTTTCGAACGCATGCATATGTTTTTAATGAAGGGCAAAAAGGTCTTTTATGAAATGTTTTAATAAAATATTTGTTTTGTCCACTCACAGCTTTTATGTTTTGAATGCCCTTCAGGTTGATCGCGGATGTCGCTGTAGCAGAGATGAGACATCGCATTCCTCCTTCGGATCCTGGCGTACTCTGATAGCCCCGGTTGGGCAAAAGACGAAAATATCCCTAGTGACACTTAAAGCCCAGTTAATTGTGGTATCGGGCTTGAGGCCTATTTGATTTGTGATATCGGGCTTGAGTCCTAGTTGATTGTTATATCGGGTTTGAGCCCAGTTGATTATGGTATCAGAATGAAGGCCTAGTTGATTGTGATATCGGGCTTGAGGCCTAGTTAAATTGTGGTATTGGGCATAAGTCCCAGTTGTGGTTTATGAAATGAGAATTCTGGTTTATGACCCTATTGAGATGTGAATTTGGGCTTAGTCCCTGTGAGATTTAGATTTGAATCGGATTCGAGGAATCCTGTTGAGATGTTCGGGTATGAGACCCAGTTGAACTATGATTTGAAAGAGAAGTATATTTTCACACTTATATGTATATACCCTCCCATATGAATAGTCTCTTCCAGACATCGTAGATCCTGGAATGTCACGATCCACTGCGTGGGATGAGTGACTCCGAGAGGGAGCACATGCCCAGAAGTGAGAGATATGATATAGTTTCGAACAGGGTCCGGAGACAGGTCCTCCCAGATGTCGTAAATCTTAGGGTAGACACGAAGATGAGACCCGAGTAGTATGCGTACTGTAGATATATCGTGACGGGTTCTTGATTGGGTATATGTGATGCCGCAGATGGGTTATATATATATATGTATATGATGTTACACCGAGATTGGTATGAGGCTTAGACCTCGTGTTTTATGATTTGGGACATTGATTTTGGTCTGAGACCCTACAGAGTGGCTTCGAGGGAGAAGCAGTGTTTCACTGTGTTTTGAATTGAAGAGAAATTTTTTGAAATAAACTGGTTTTATGATGCATGCATGCTTTTACGTGAAGGGTATAAATGTATTTTCGATATAAATAGATTTTATAAAACTGTTGTTTTGTCCACTCACAGCTTTCATGGTTTTAATATCCTTCAGGTTGATTGCGGATGCGGGTTATAGCAGAGATCGAGACATCACATGCCACCACCGATCCTCATGTACTCTGATGGACCTCGAGCGGGTGACGAGTTTATCCCTAGTCTAACACGCGGTATCAGACTGAAGCAGGGACGTCCCACGATAATCCAGGAGGATTAGGATGGGTCCTGTCAGTGACACTTGTCACCCACCCTATGGCCCATCTTATTTAATTCAAGCTGTACCCACCCCCAAACCATCATCTTCATCATTTCATCTCCTTGCTTGAGACCACAGAGAGACCGAGAGGATGACAGAGAGGCTGAGACGACAGCGAGGGATGGCAGAGCCGTCATGGTGGTGGCCGGAATAGCGAAGAACAAAGGTAGGCCGACAGACGAGATGGCGGCGCATGGCGGCACCGGTCATCTTCTCCGGCGAGGATGACGACATCATTGTTGACTTTAATGATGTCATCATTGACTTTGATGACTTCAGCGTTGACTTTGATTACATCAGCATTAATTTTGATGATGTCAGCATTAACTTTGACTGTTGTTCGATGCCGACAGTGTTGACTTTCACCGTCGACTGCTGACGACAGTAATAACCTTTGACTTTTTGTTGACAGAACTTTGATCAGCATGGGAGGGTGCTTGGGCACGAATTTCAAGGTCAAGACTGGTCTTATTCAAAAGGTTTTGTCGATCTGAATCCAATGGTGGTTGTTTCAGATTGATCAGAGGACAATTACAGGTGATTTTGCGGTTTTAGTCCTCGGAGAGTATGGTTTAGCCCCGGCGATGTGTGAGGGTTTATGATTAGGACTTATATCGATGGATAGTGATATTTGAGTATGATTTGGATAGGTTCGGACGTCTCGGAGAGTATGGATTAGCCCCGGAGTGGATTACGACGCGGGATACGTGCAGCACAGACATGTTTTACTGTTTTATATGTCTTATGAACATGATTTGGGTTCCCTTGAGTGCATACGATTTAAATATGCTTTATATTGCATTTTCTACGATATTGAACATAGTTTGATAAGTATGTTTTATATGGTAGGCTTAGGCCAAGCATACTGCGTGTGTTTGATTGTACAATTTGATGGTTTCCCGGAGACGTGAAACTGAGGATTTCATTTACGATTTTGGAGGATTTCACGGAAATGCGTGAAATGGAGATTCAGGAATTCTTCCCATTTGGAAATCGCCTTTGATTATTGGGATTTGGGAAATGATTTGAACAATGAACTGGTTTTTGAATTTATAAATATCTTTCGGGTGTATGAGCCAGTTGATTTATGGTTTGACTTAGAGTATAGTCAAATGTGAGATATATCAGGCTGTGACCCAGTCATGAGATTTATGAAAGATATTTCGTGTATCAGACCCAATTGTGGATTTGATAGCATTCGAGGAATCCTTGGTCTCGAATCCTGGGTTTGTGAAGTGTTGATAGACACTGTTTTTACGATGGTTTTGTGGAAACTGATTTGAAGAATTATAGCCGGGCATAGACCCTATTAAATGTTTCCAATGTTTTCAAAATGATGACTATGATTTTCAGTTTAAAGACTCAGATAGGGCCTCTAGTTGTGAATATGATTTTCTTTTGAAAAAGTATTTGAAATACTTATTTTCGGATGCATGCATGCTTTTACGTGAAGGGTATAAAAGTCTTTTTCAATTAAATCGTTCTGATAAACTATTTATTTTTGTCCACTCACAGATTTTATGGTTTTTGATACCTTTCAGGTTGATCACGGATGCAAGTTGTAGCAGAGATCGAGACATCACATGCCGTTGCGTAACTTCACAGATCTTGGCACACTCTGGGTAACCCTGAGCGGGTTACAGTTGTCATCCCTTTTCTGACACACGGTGTTAGACGGGAGCAGGCACATCCCATGATAATCCAGGGGAATTGGGTTGGGTGCTGTCAGAAATTGTTTAAACAAACTTAAGAGGGTATTTTGCTACCTCGTTATCCTCATCTTTTTTAATGTACTCTTCCTTATAGAACTAGTTTGAACAAACTTAAGAGGATAATGCCTACATATCCTCACCTTTTTGATTGTACTATTCCTTATAGGAGTTATTCGAACAAACTTAAGAACCCTTCCTTATAAGAGTTGTTTGAACAAACATATGAAGATACTACCTAGGTATTCTCATCTTTTTGATTGTACTCTTACTTATAGAACTTGGTTGAGAAAACTTAAGATGATACTACCAAGATATCCTCATCCTTTGGAATGTGTTCTTCCTCATAGGACTTTTTTTTTGAACAAACATAAGAACATACTACATAGATTACTTCTTTGTTTTCTTTGTACACTTCTTTATAGAACTTGTTTGAGCAAGCTTAAGAAGGTACTACCTAGATTACCTCATCCTTTCGAGTGCACTCTTCCTTACAGAACTTGTTTCACCAGCCATAAGAAGATACCACTTAGATTACCTCATCCTTTTGAATTTTCTCTTCCTTATAGAAATTGCTTAAACAAGCCTAAGAGGATATTTAATTCCTCGATATCCTCATCCTTTTGAATGTACTCTTTCTTATAGAACTTTTTTGAACAGACATAAGAACATACAACCTAGATTACCACTTTTTGATTGTAATTTTCCTTATCGAACTTGTTTGAACATGCTTAAAAAGGTACTATTGAGATTTCCTCATCCTTTCGAATGTACTCTTCCTTACAGAAATTGTTTAAACAAACTTAAGAGGGAATTTACTTCCTCGATATCCTCATCTTTTTTAATTTACTCTTTCTTTTAGAACTAGTTTGAACTAACTTAAGAGGATACTTAACAGGACCCAACTTGAATACACAACAGTACACTCAGGTCCTGCTCCTGTCTGACAGAAATGTTGTCAGACCAGAGATAAACGCAAACTCTACTAATTCATTCCTCTGCCTCTCGAGCCTCAGTCTCTGACAAGACCCATCCAAATCCCCCCGGGATTAACGCGGGATGACCCTGCTCCCGTCTGACACGAAGTGTCAGACAAGGGATATTTCCGACCTTTGCCCTCCCGGGCTATCAGAGTACGCTAGCATCCGGAGGAGGCATGTGATATCTCGGTCTCTGCTACAGTCCACATCCAATGTCAACCTGAAGGGCAGTCAAAACATTAAAAGCTGTGAGTGGACAAAACAAGAGTTTATAAAAACATTTCATAAGACATTTGTACCCTTCACTAAAAAGCATGCATGCATTCGAAAACCATTTATCCAGAAAAACCATAATGAAATCAAGTACACAGGCCACTGCCCAAATCCATAAGGGACTCAGCCCAAATCATAAGAAACTAACCATAAGGGTCACTGCCCAAAACCTGTGTAAACGCACATCATACATCATATCATATATCTCATATAGCATACATTATATATACATATAATTCACACAACCAATGTCAGGACCCGTCCCAAATATCGCCTCGATACCCGGGACGATCCCTGCTCCCGTCTGACAATCACACTCAAAGTACCAAAATAACCTCGACACCACTATAACCATAATTATCAGACGAAATAGTAAATATAATACAACTGTAAGTCAGAGCATAGTTCTACAAAATGAGCACAAAATCCTACTATGCTAGTCTCGCAACGGAAGAACGTCAAAAGCTCTATGCCTCGATTCCTGCCTCAACGTTCACTCCAGCGCTATCACCACGACCTGGAGGGTAAGTTAAAACCAAAAGTGTGAGTGGACTGAAGGAAAATAAGAGTTTCAAACACGATTTAGAAGTAAAACAGTTTAAAGAAAACAATAAGATTTTACCCTCCGTTTTAAAATATGCATGCCCAACTAAGTATCAGAAAACCACAACATAAAACTGTATAACAAGATTATATCATAACACCAAATCCACAAATATCCAAGTCTTATCAAACTTGCTGGGTCTATCCGAGTCTTTAAACTCAACCAGGCCTTAAATGTAATCCGAGTCTTTAAACTCCCGGGTCTTTAAACTCAATAGGCCTACGGGGGAAATATCAATATATCCGAGTCATTAAACTCAATCCGGGCCCGTCCCCCGTTAATCATAATCCGGGTCTTTAAACCCAATATCCAGATCCAGCAAATCCAATCCAAAACCAATTCAACAATCAATTCTAAATCCACATCCAAACTCGAATCCGAAATCCCCGGTTCGAAGCCCTTCCGGCGTTCAGAACCGTCATTCCGAACCCAAATCTGGAAATCCACCTTTTCCGACTTTAAAACCAAATTTCGTTTCTCGAAATCCGATTTCAAAACCAAAACATTGATTTCCAAAATCATACTTCATAATCCACTTATAACCATCAGAAAACAATTCGAGAGTGAAAACATGAAACTTAACATCAAAATCAAAATCCAGCCTTTTTCGAAAAACGTGCAAAATTCCGAAAATGTCTCGAAAAACGTGCAAACATATCAACCACATATAATCACCATCAAAAGCATAAAAACCATATTTAATATCATAAAACATAAATAAAACAGTTAGGCATGCTCGTAAGGAAAGAAAGAGTCCACTCACGAATCGTAAAATGTCAATCGCGCTCCGTGCGCTCCTCGACCATCTCAGGCGTCTCCCGTCCTGTCAATAGGCACCAAATAGGGTCACAATTACATTAAATATACTAACCCTAATTTCCCCAATTTTTCGGGAATTTATTCGTAATTTAAACTTAAACCCTAAACCGTCCGGATTCCCGAACTATCCCGTAACCTCGTCCGATTAACCCGAAAATTACACCAATGGATTCCTTAGAACATTAAGAACCAAAACCATGTTGGAAGTTTGGCCGGAATCCTCCCCACGCGCTCCCACGCGCCGCCCAAAGTGGCTGCGCGTGGGCCTCACGCGCCTGCTACAGTGCTTCTTCTTCCTCAAGTCACCCGGTTCTCTGTAATTCCTCCACCATTTCAGCCCCTTTCAATCCCAATAGCCTCGTCCAGTCCCTAGCAATCAAACCCCGTCCAAAAATCGAAGAATCACGGCCTAAAACCCCTCGACTTCACCCTTGAAACAGACGGCCCGTGAGCCCTGTTTTGGCCGCCGACCACCCAGGTCCTCCCCCGTCACAGCGACCATCCTAGACGACTCCTAGGACCTCCCTGAACCTCACTTCAAAGCCTAAAGTCCCCGACTTTTGAAAACAATAAAAACGGGAAAACAGGGGATTCGGGGTATACCTTCGATTCCTCTTCCGCCGTCTGTACCGCGGCGTACCACGGTGCTCGTTGAGTCCCCTGCAATCACCTGAGCCTCCTATTGCCTTGGTTTGTACCACAACACGGCAGAACCACCACCACAGTGCCACCGTCTCTCTATTTTCTTTGAAATTCGAACCGTCCACCGCCGTGTCTCCGTGCACGATTTCCACTCCCATAACACGATCACCAGTCTCACAATTCACAGAACTCTCACACCTTCAGGATCGATCACCCACTCTCAAATTCTTCCTCTCTGTTTTCTGTGTTCAAACCCACATACACGGGATCAATTTGGACGATTTGTAGCCGTGTGTATAATAGACACACCCAGAACCCTCTGGTTCTCTCCCACGTGTCCACTTTCTATGGACCAACACAAAATATCCCAATCCACTCAAGACAAATGGCCTTATCTGATTGGGCTTAAGGGGAAAAAGAATAAAATGCCCCTATGTGTTAAAATGTACCGTTTTACCCTCAAACTTTCCAGACCCGTAACTATTTCGTCCGACGTCCGATGACAGCGTACTGCCTGTCGTTGTACTCAGGACGTCGAGACCTATCTAACAGTCCTCGGTCTATGTGAAAATCACAAGTCCACTAAAAAGTCAACATTTTCCTCGATTAGTCAAAATTACGGTAACGCCCTCAAACTTCCGCACATCATAACTTTTTCTCCGATTGTCCAAATCGGACATGCCACCTGTCTACGGACTCGTGACGTCTAAAACGACGTCACGGTCAACGGTCAACACTCATCCAACCTGTAAATCAAAAAGTCAACTTTTGATGCACTATTCACAAGGACAAAATCGTCCTTTTATACAAATCTTTACAAAAATTACATTTATACTCTTCCCGAAGGTACGGGTTGTTACAACCAATCCTGTCACGGTTTCTAAAGCTACGCGCGTGCTACCCAGGTCTCAATCCGAGTCTTCTCAAAGTCAAGATCAGTGTCCGCAGACCACTGGCCCAACCCGAGGTAATAGTAATCATAGCCTTCCTGAGAGTAAGGAACCCAACTGGGGGTTGACTCCACTCAGTCGGTGCTCCGTGACTACTCCGGGGTCCACCTAGGCCAACGACCCTCTCCGGAGGAGATAATAGAACAAGTAAAGGAAGGTAGATGAACATATATATACATAACATAAACATTCATGCACGGTTTCCCTGAACCGTCATGATGCATAACATCCATAACAAGGGTTCATGCTGGTTCCCATAAACCGTCATGAACCACAATGACCTTTCCAGAGTTCATGCCGGTTCCCATAAATCGCCATGAACTTGGAAATCCATTTAGGGTCCCTGACCCGAAATCATCAGTGTAAAACAACTGGGTCTCGTTGCCGAACATATGACTCAACTGGGCACCGTGCCCGATATCTAAGGGTTAGTCATCACTCCGATCATAGTAATGCGTGCAACCATCCATCCAGGACCGCCCTCAATCCTGGTATGTCGCCGTGAACGTATCAACCGACGCGACCACCACAAGATCATGGTGCACTCACCACTGATCGATATCCTAAACCATCAGCACTCCGAATGACAGGACCCGCCCCGATCCCACAGGGACCACAAGGGGACGTGCCCTGCTCCCGTCTGACACCCAATAATTCATACCAATTTTAACATCAAAACATCAAATGCATAAATAACCAAATTAAAGTCATACATCAAATCCGAATTAAACGAATGTCAGACAAGGGATGAAATCCAAAATTACAAGTTGCGAGCACGACTCTAAAGTAAACCTGCGGGTACACCACCCAACAGGGGTTCAGGTACGCAGAAGTAGATCTATGCCTCAGCCTCAGGTTCCTCCTCTACCTCAGTATCACGACCTGGAGGGGTTACCAAAAACATTAAGGGTGAGTGGACCGAAACTCAAGTTTATAAAATCATTTGATAAGTAAAACATATAATTTACCCCTCCGTTTTCCAAACATGTATGCATCCGTAATTAAAACCATCAATCATATAATATGAACCATGGGGCATATAGTAAAACCATAAGTATAATTTTAGTTGCTGCATTATACACTCCAATCCCGACATCCCTGATGTCTGACGTCCCTGACGTCCAATAAGGTCACAATCACAAGGCTACGCGTGCCACTCGGGTCTCAATTTCCGAGTTCAATCCCCGAACCCCGTTCGGGTGCAGCATCCCTGATGCTTAGCGTCATAGAAGCTGGACGTACTAGACGTCCGTGACCTCTCCGGGGTACCTCATCCGGAGGAGACAGTATCATATGAATGGATCTATACAGTGCAGTACCAAAAACATTTTATTGATATCCACATGCAAGCAAATATATACATAGATAGAATCCGAACCAATCATTAAGTTTCATCGGACGGGTCTCAAGCCCAAATACCGTGAAACGTGCCATAACCATATTTTCCATATCATCAAAACCATTATTGTTTTTAGCATGTGAATAAGTTTAATAAACCAGAAAACATTTGTGCACGCAAGGGTTTAAGAAAATGGGCCACTCACAGTACAATCCTGCTAGAAACCGAACGTATACCCTCGTCCTGGTACAAATGTACAATCCCTGTCAAGTCCAAAGTATTCGTAAAGGTCAATTTAAACCCCCAACATTCAACCATGAAAGCCTAGGCTGAAACCAGCCCGGGAAAGCCACCCGAACGCGCTTCCCAATGCAATAAACCTCATTTTGACCAACTTAATGATCTCCGATCGACCCGAAACCACCGACATTGGATCCGGATCGTCGAAACCTAAAGAATGGTGGTGGTCCCACCAAAATTACTGTTCACACGCGCCCACACGCGCCAGTCAACGCGTCGGTCAACGCAGGAACAGTCCCTACTGACGTCATCTGACAGCTGTCAGGTCTGACATGTCAGACTCTGACAGGCGCCACGTGTCAACATCCGATTGGTCCACCTCACTGATCTGTCAGGCCACGTGTCAGATCTGATATGTGCCACGTGACAGGACCCATCCCAATCCCCCCGGGATTAGTGCGGGATGACCCTGCTCCCGTCTGACACGAAGTGTCAGACAAGGGATATTTCCGACCTTTGCCCTCCCGGGCTATTAGAGTACGCCAGGATCCGGAGGAGGCATGTGATATCTCGATCTCTGCTACAGTCCACATCCGATGTCAACCTGAAGGGCAGTCAAAACATTAAAAACTGTGAGTGGACAAAACAAAAGTTTATAAAAACATTTAATAAGGAAGACATTTGTACCCTCCACTAAAAAGCATGCATGCATTCGAAAACCATTTATCCAAAACAACCATATGTGGGACTAAGCCCAAAACAGATATAAACCAAGGTCGAAAGGACCACAATAAAAACGACCATACGGGCCACTGCCCAAATCCATACGGGACTCGGCCCCAAACCATAAAGAAACCAAGTACACGAGCCACTGCTCAAATCCTGTGCACACCTGTACACACCACATATCATATACCATATATACATCACATACATATATATAAGTCCACACAACCAATCCTGTCACGGTATCCAAAGCTACGCGCGCGCTACCCGGGTCTCAATCCGAGTCATCTCAAAGTCAAGATCAATGTCCGTAGACCACTGACCTTACCCGAGGTAATAGTAATAATAGCCTTCCTGAGAGTAAGGAACCCAACTGGGGGGTGACTCCACTCAGTCGGTGCTCCGTGACTACTCCGGGGTCCACCCAGGCCAACGACCCTCCCCGGAGGAGAAAATAGAAGTAAAGGAAGGTAGACGAACATATATATACATAACATAAACATTCATGACCGGTTCCCCTGAACCGTCATGATCCATAATATCCATAATCAGGTAACATGCCGGTTCCCGTAAACCGTCATGTACTGTAATAACATAACCAGGTAACATGCCGGTTCCCATAAACCGTCATGTACCGTAATAACCAACAAGGGTTCATGCCGGTTCCCATAAACCGTCATGAACCATGATACCATAACAAGGGTTCATGCCGGTTCCCATAAACCGTCATGAACCTGGGAATCCATTTAAGGTTCCCTGACCTGAAATCAAAACCGTAAAGTGACTGGGTCTCGTACCCGAACATAGGACACCAACTGGGCACCGTGCCCGGAATCTGAGGTCATATGCCCGAGACAAAACCAAATGGGTCTCATACCCGAGTTTATCCTTTTGAAATCCAAATCTAGTTCATTTAAATCAATAAAGACATACAGACCCGTATAAGCACCGTATAAGGCCGAAACCTCGAAATACGTGCTTATACGTAACCACATACAAATGCACCCATGGCATCATCAAACAAGTAATAAAACATATAATAAACATTTATGCATGCACCAATTTAGAAAACAAGGTCCACTCACAGACCGTCCGAGCTGCCGCCTCGATTTGCGTGCCATACGGCTCCCCGAGCCGATCACCGTCACCGGGACTCCCAAACCTGTCCAAATCGTAATAGAAGGTTACTAACTACTTAATTAACCTCCCACTAAAGCCCCGTAATTTTCCCGTATTTTTAACTATTTTTAATCCCGAACCTAAACCTTCCGATGCCCCGAAACATATCGAGACGGTGTCCGATCGACACGAAACCAGTCCCAAAATGTTCGTTACATCGAATAGAAGATTTCACATGTTGAAGCCATCCCCAAATACCCTAGCACGCGCCCGCACGCGCCGCCTGAAGTGGCTGCGCGTGGGAGCCACGCGCCTGTGAACAGTACTCCTTCAACCTCTCGACGGCCGGTTCAGACCGGCTGGTCCGGTTCGTTTCTGCAACTGGACCGGCGTAACCGGTCCAGACCTCCGACTCCCTCATTTTCGGTCCGATTTCTTCCATTCCAATTTCTAAATTTCTATTTTCTCATTTCCAATCTATCCTAATCAAGAAACCTAGGAAAAACTACCCGAAACCCCTTGGTTCGAAATGGACCTCACGGTCCCATTTTTCCGATCGGTCCCCCACGGCTTCTCAGCCGTTAACCCTTACCAAAACCGTCCTAAAACCTTCCTAGCATCCTAATAATCATTCCCTAATCATTTAAAAACAACCATGAAGCTCACATCGAAAAATGAGGAAAATCGGCTTACCGGGTACCCGATCGGGTTTTGGGCTCCCGCCACCGCCCACGGCGGTTCCAGCCACCAGCTGCCGTCCTAGTCCTCCTCTCTCACTCTCCTGGTTCCTCAGATCATAAGGGATGAAGGTTTTGGGATTTTGGGTGAAATGGGATCGGGTAATGGATGGAGGAAAATGGAAAATGGACGCACGGTTGAGTGTTTTGGTGCATGAGTGGGTGAGGTTGGCCAGTGGATGGGTGACAAGTGTCACTCATCCATTGGTTGCTGAAAAGTAACTGGACCCACTAAAGACAAACTGCACTTTTTGTCTCGTAAAACGTGCCGTTGTGAATAGTAACCGGGAACTTCTGTGAACCGTAACTTCGCCGTCGAACGTCCGATTTCGACGTGCCGCCTGTCTACGGATTCGTATCGTCCTCATCTACATAACGGTCTTCGGCCCTCGGCCATCGGACCTCCCGGTCAAAAAGTCAACTTTTGACCTACTATTCACCCAAATTACCAAAATGCCCCTAAACTTCCGAACGTCATAACTTCTTCCTCGAACGTCGGAATTGAACGTGCCACCTGTCTATGAACTCGTGACGTCACGAACTACGTCACGGTCATCGGTCAAAGTCCATTTGACCGCCCGATTAAAAAGTCAACGTTTTACCCACGCTAGGGGCAAAACGGTCATTTCGCATCGTTCGTCCGATTTCGCTCTACTAATCACGGATTAGCCTCACTAATCGTGATTAGTCACTAATCTAATCATGGAATTTGGGACGGGTCGTTACACCACGTGTCAGCACGGCACTGGTACACGTCACTGATCTGTCAGTGACACGTGGCAGTCCCTGACTGGTCCACGTCACTGACATGTCAGTGCTGACTGTGCACTGACATGTGACACGTGTCGGCTCACGGTTGGTCCACGTCACCTTACAGTCTGACAGGGTGCCACGTCATCACCTCTGTCCTCAGACGGGTTGACCCGTATCTCTGCAACTCGGGTCGATCAGACCTCGCCGCCGTCTGCCGCCGTCCACCGCCGTGCCTCCCTCCTTCCCCGTGAGTCCAGCAACACACAGACACAGAGAATGGGTGATGAGCTGGGGTGTTTGTTCAAATGGACAGAATGTGCATTTCGGGTAGGAAATATAAAGAATGGAGGGAAAGAAAACGGACGGTCCAGATTTGATCTCAAGGATGAGATCAATGGTTCAGATTAGATCTGGGGTACTTCAAATCAATGGCTGAGATCAAAAGTGGATTTTAATGCTATTTAATCCCACAGTGGATCTGATCCAATCTAGTCAATGGGTGAGTGACACTTGTCACTCACCAGGTGTCCTCCAATCAGAATTTTTAGAAAAGAAATATTCGACACGAAAACCGAGACTTGAACCTCCCGATTTCACGTTTCTGACCATAACTTCCTCGTACGAAGTCCGATTTCGGCGTGCCGCCTGTCTACGGACTCAGGACGTTGAGGCCTACCTGGCAGTCCTTGAGTCAACTGAAAATTAGTTGCCAAAAGAAAAGTCAACATTTTCTCCTCCCGGAAGTCCAAATTACGATAATGCCCCTGAACTTCTGATAGCCATAACTTTTTCCCTGATCGTCCGAATTGGACGTGCCACCTGTCTATGAACTCGTGACGTCCCGAACTACGTCACAGTCATATGTCAAAGTCCGTTTAATTCATCAATCAAAAAGTCAACAATTGGCCATACCCATCACAAGGGTAAAAGCATCAAATCACACATTAAATTACAATATTGAAATCCTCGAATTTCCGGGGTGTTACATCGAAGTCGAGCCTCCCCAGGCTGCCCGACCACGAATCGTGCATTGTGACCTCTCCGGAAGGAACATATCCTAACCTAGAGGCGAGTGTCGTATCGTCGATCGCCGAGCACATAGCACCCGTCGCGACCACGATTTAGACCCGTAGGTCGTAACTAGAGTCAATATGCTCGAGACAAAACCAAATGGGTCTTATACCCGAGCTTATCCTTTTAGAAATCCGAAACCATTTCATTTAGACCAATAAAGAAACACAGACCCGTATAGGTACCGTGTAACATCCCGAAAAATTCAAAAATTGTAATATTAAAAGAATGTGAAAATGACATTTCTACCCCTGAAGGGATATGGCTAAAAGTTGACTTTTTGTTTGAAATACTTTTTGAACATTTTTCTAGTGCCATTGTGTAGGTCTCGGAACGCTGAATCCGTAGACAGGTGGCACGTCGAAAACGGAGCTCATATGAAGAAGTTATGGGTCTGGGAAGTTCAGGGGCAAAATGGTCATTTGTGACCTCAAGGGTAAAATGGTAATTTTATGTAGATTGTAATTAAACGGTGAAGAAGATAATTATCACCTGAATTCAGATGCTGATTCAGCCTATTATAAGAATCATATACCTTATCAAGTGACAAATGTCACTTGTTGTTGATGATTAGTGGCATGGGTTAGAATTAATTAATTGAGATTAACAAATAAAGGAGTTTGATAATTGATGAACAGTGCACGGCTAAAACACAAAAACAGAGAACACTCATACTTCTGCTTCACCTTGATCGATTTCTGTAGAACCCAGGGCAATTGAGCAATCAATTAGCATAATTGAAGAGTGAAAAACCGAAGGGAAACCAAACAAACCCAGATAGAACACCCTACTGAGCATACCCGAAAATCACTCAAAACCTTAATTTTTGATTTTGAATTTCTGGACGGTTTCGTGTGAATTTGAAGTGATATTAAGCTTCCTGGGAGCTGAACGACTTGAACCCAATCAACTGGAACAAAAATTGGAGCTGAATTGGTGATGAACAGACTCTGCAACTAATTCGGAAAATCGAGCTTGAGTTGAGTTACTTAGAGGTAATAATTCATGGAATTGATTTCGATTTCGTGTTTATAATGGTCCTATGATGCTTCTGCTATGAACAATTGAAGGAAGCAGGCTGGTTTTGGGTAGAACCCGAATTCAAACCCGACGGGTGTTCATCTTGAGTCGAGACGTTTTAGGGCTTAATTGATTAAATTGAAGTTACTGAACCGTAAATTGGATTGAATTGATGTTAGTGAGTGAAAGAACGGTAGGAATTGAGTTCGAATCAAAGGAAATCGAGTCGGGTCTGATCGCGGGTTGCAGACCCGTTTATCAGGAAAACGGGCAAGGAAGAAGCACTGTAGCAGTGCACAGTTCACGGCGCGTGGCTTTCACGCGCAGGCGCTTGCAGCGGCGCGTGAGGGTGCGTGGCCGGGAATCTGAAGAAGGGTCCAACAGCAATTTTGATACTCTCGATGATACGGACCTATTAGCGTTGGTTTCGGGTCAATCGGATATAAATTGAGAGTAGTTTTGCGTACCCGAAACTTATAGGTTACGTTTAAAATAATATTATTTTATTCCAACGATTAGGAAATTCGTACATATGATTATATGATAATTGAGTAACCCCATATTACGTATTTGACAGGCAGAAACAGTCTCGGGACATCGGACGAGAACGAACGGCTTGAATCCGAGCAATCTGGATGGTGTGTGAGTGGACTTTTGTTTTCTACCCTAAATGCATGCATATATGTTTTAACTGCTTTTAAATGCTTATAATATGATTTAAATTGATTTGCTATGATTAATGATGTGATATGATGATTTTCGGATTTTGAGAATATTATATTATTATTATATTACTTTTGGGCACGATTTTTGAGAAAATCATAAAATTGTGATTTTGGGCAATCTGAAATTAAGTTACATGATGTAATTGATGAAATTGATTTATAAATTATATGTTAGACATTGTGTGTAACACCCGGGAAATTCAAGGATTTTAATATTGTGATTTAATGTATGAATTTACGTTTTTACCCTTGTGGATGGTATGGTCAAATTGTTGACTTTTTGATTGGCAAGTCAAATGGACTTTGATCTATGACCGTGACGTAGCTCGGGACGTCACGAGTCCATAGACAGGTGGCACGTCCAATTCGGACGCTTAGGAAAAAAGTTATGACTATCGGAAGTTCAGGGGCATTACCGTAATTTGGACATTTTGGGGTGAAAATGTTGACTTTTCGTTTGGCAACTAATTTTCACATGACTCAAGGATCGTTAGGTAGGTCTCGACGTCCTGAGTCCGTAGACAGGCGGCACGCCAAAATCGGACTTCGTACGAGGAAGTTATGGTCAGAAACGTGAAATCGGGTGGTTCGTGTCTCGATTTTCGTGTCGAATATTTTATTCTGCTTTTTCTGATTGGAGGACACCTGGATGAGTGACAAGTGTCACTCACCCATTGGCTAGATTGGATCAGCTCCACTAAGCCTATAAATAGAATTAAAAACCACTTTTGATCTCAACCACTCATCTGAAAGTACCCAGATCTAATCTCAACCCTTGATCTCATCCCTGAGATCTAATCTGGACCGTCCATACCTTTCCCTCCATTTCTATCTATTTTCCTACCCGACACCCACCTTCTGCCCATTTCAACCATCACACCTCCGCATTGCAACCATTCGCTGTGTGCGTGTGAGTGTGACTGGGACTGAGAGACGACGGGGGGCGGCAGGAACGGCGGTGGAGTCACGGTGGTTCACGGCAGGTGAGTAACCCGTGAGCTTTTTACTTTCAAAATTTGGAAGTCAACGTGTAGTCGAGTTTTGTTCCCTTTCTAGCTTCTCATGAGACCTAGGGACCGAAACAAACCCAATAGGCTTGACTTCAAGGCTCGAGGTGGCCGGAATTGACGGGGAGGATAACCGGAAAATCTGAAGCTTCGGGTTTTGTTTGCAGGTAAGGATCTAATTATGTTCTCTTGTTTTTGATTCCATAGAACCCTTTCTGGGATTGTGACGAGCATGTAGGAACAAACTAGAACGAAAATGGTTGTGAATTGATGAAATGGTGACCGGGTCATGATAGCGGGTCTGATCGACCCAAGTTGCAGAGATACGGGTCGACCCGTCTGAGGACAGAGGTCATGATGTGGCACCCTGTCAGACCTGTCAGGTGACGTGGACCACTCGTGAGCCGACACGTGTCACATGTCAGTGCACAGTCAGCACTGACATGTCAGTGACGTGGCCCAATCAGGGGCTGCCACGTGTCACTGACATGTCAATGATGTGGACTAGTGCCGTGCTGACACGTGGCACATGTCAGATCTGACACGTGGCCTGACAGATCAGTGACGTGGACCAATCATGTATTGACACGTGGCATGTCAGACTCTGACAGCTGTCAGATGACGTCATGCTGACATCAGCGGTGACGTCAGCGATGACGTTAGCAGGAACTGTTCCTGCGTTGACCGACGCGTTGACCGGCGCGAGGGGGCGCGTGTGAACAGTATTTTTAGTGGGACCACCACCATTCTTTAGGTTTCGACGATCCGGATCCAATGGCGGTGGTTTCGGGTTGATCGGAGATCATTAAGTTGGTAAAAATAAGGTTTATTGCCTCAGGAAGCGCGTTCGGGCGGCTTTTCTGGGCCGGTTTCGGTCTAGGGCTTCATGGTTAAATTTTAGGGGTTTGTATTGACCTTTACGTATACTTTGGATATGACAGGGATTGTACAATTGTACCAGACCGAGGGTATACGTTCGGTTTTCAGAAGGATTGTACTGTGAGTGGGCCGTTTTCCTTAAACCCTTGCGTGCATAAAGAGTCAGTCTGTTAGAGCATTGTTGAAACATTGTAATGGAATCTTTATGCAAACTATGGCATACAATCGTCAGTTAGAAGGAATCCTTGATTAGTCTTCTGATTAGGTGTTCTTTCTGACCTCTTTTGCTCTTAGAATCATGGTGAATAAGGTACTTGATCAAACAAATGAAGAAGAATAGTGGAGACTACCCTTGTGATGTTTTGAGCCTACTTGCTTTCTTGAGAGGGTTTAATTTGTTTCTGCTCCAATTCTTTCTTTCTAATTCACTCTAATCTAATCTCATTATCATTTTTGGTTGATTACGAAGAATTTATCATAATTTCAGATATCACATGCCCTTCATTTGTGGAGTAGCCCTTTTGAAGTGATGCTAGGCTTTGTGTGCATAACCTTCTAAAAGCCTTCTAAACCCGACCTTTGTGTGCTCCATTAGCCATTTTGTAGCCAAACACATGTAGCCATTTCTTTCATAACCTACATCACTCCTTCCCTTTTGTATCTCTCTTTGAGGTACCTAGCTTAATTGTGACCATACCTTATAGCTTGGAATCTGCCAAGGTTGCTGAAAGTGGAAATTCGATGCAAGGAAAAGTATGGCCACTGTTAAATCAAAAGTTTATGAAAAATCAAAAGTAGCTCAGGTCAAAAGAAGTTCATATCAAAAGAAAAGAGAACTTAAATGAAGTAAAACTTCAAGGAAAAAAAAAGATGAGAAAAAAAAAAAGCAAAAGAAAAAGTTCAAGTATGATCTGAGAAAAGTTCTTTCCATTCAACTTAAAGTGAGCAGATGCTGGGAATAACATCAAGCTGTGCAAAGGAATATTTCAAGAGCCCGTGGTATGATTCTAAGTTACTTCGGCAAGCCTCATTACAACCTATTTAGATTAAGACCTATGTTGATCATTTGGGCAATGATATGAATGCTGGGAGGTATGTGCTCTATCTAATTCTTAGTTTTCGATTCTCTCATGAGATCTATCCTGAAATTGTGCCATTTTTTCTTATACTTCATATGTGAGAATACTTGCTTTCATATTACATAACTTCACTCACATATGTTTGATGGAGAGATTAAACCTTAGGTTCGAGTGATTGAGTGAATCTGTGAGACTTAGAGTTGAGACGAATTCTATCTTTAGGTTTGAAAATGATACCTATGAAGCCTTGAAACTTAGAGTAAAAGTGTTCACTTGCACACTAATTAGTTGCTGGCATGGTGAATTCAAGAAGGTGAAGGTATGACTAAGGTTTCATTGGTTCACCTTACTTTGTTTCCATAATGTTTTAACCCTTGTTTTTTCAATAGTCTTGATGGTGTTTGTGGGTGTCACATCTATTAAACCCTCAGGAGACAAAACTCCTCCTACTAGGCACACCTAGGGGTTTAAATGGTTTATCATAGGAAGATCGAGTCATTAATTTAATTGTGCTTATGTAATTTGTTTTGCTTGAGGACTAGCAAATGATAGGTTTGGGGGTCTTTGTTAGGTCATATTTTATGCATTTTTCCATGCATTATTATCTTTGATGTACTACTAATATCTTTCATCACATAGGGCAAAATGATAATTTTTGTGAGAGTTGTGCAGGATTGGACATTATGTCGAATTAGAAAGTTTTCGGTGTAAAAGGAGGAAATTCGGAGTTGAAAGAGCTTACTTATGGAGCAAGGAAAAATAATGTGGAAAACAAAAAGCTGTCACTATTCAGGAATCACTATGCAGGCCAGACATTATTCAGGAATCACTATGCATGCCTGACACTATTCACGTGACTCGTAGAAGATTACACGTCTTTTCTTATTTGCCCTCATGCTTTCTTGCCTATTTAAGCCCTCTTCACTCTCAAAATAAGGGAGCCTCCACACAACAAAGAAATCAGATCTGCTCTTCTTTTTCATTCCCCTTCTCTTCCAGTGAGAAAACCTCAAGAATTCCATAACCATCTCCCCTCTTCCATCCTTTTGCATCTCTTTCCCATGTACCTCAATCTCTCATCATAAAAGCTCCAAAATTCCTTCATCAAATTCGTCATCCATCATCTTTGTGTGTGAAGAAGAAGCCCTTTTCAGTTCTGGAGAAGAAGACTGCCTTCTACTTAGAGTTTGCTGCATCCATGTCTTTAATTAATGCTTTTATGTTGATTAGATACATGTGTAGCTAATTTCTCATCTAGGGTTCTTGATGTAACCATGTAAACTCAGTCTATGTTATGATTGAAGTATTCTGATTTCTGCAAACTCTTCTTTGTTTCATTCATTTTAATTATTGATTCATATGTGATTCTAGTGCTTGATCACCATTAGGGTTCCATATGCCTAGTTAGATTTAGAGCACATGCCATGCCTAAGTTTAATTGATTTATGAATGAAAGAATATGGTTAGTGAGTACATGCCATGCCACTGAATCTGTTTGGTCATATTTATTTCTTTTCTCATACTTAAAGGTTTTCTAGGAGTAATCTAACGTACATGCCATACTTAGGTTGCAATTAGAAGGACTAGATAGTGTTCCACATGCCATGGCCTATCTTACTTAAGTGAAAACGATCCTTAGAGTAGGTTTGGAAGATCAGGCACTTTAGTCACTGTATTCATAGAATCAAGGTTACATAGGTGAAGTCAAGACCCTAGCTTCCATCTCCATACTTTTCTCAATCTTTTCTATCTATCTTCATTTACTTAAAGTTTTAATTTCAGTTTAACGTCCTTACATATCACAAATCAAAACACAATTCTGTTTTATTTTCAGTTCTTTTAATTCCACTAGTTAATTGAGTCATTATAGGGTTATTTAGTGACAGGACCCATCCCAATCCCCCCGGGATTAGTGCGGGATGACCCTGCTCCCGTCTGACACGGAGTGTCAGACAAGGGATAATTTCGACCTTTGCCCTCTTGGGCTATCAGAGTATGCCAGGATCCGGAGGAGGCATGTGATATCTCGGTCTCTGCTACAGTCCACATCCGATGTCAACCTGAAGGGCAGTCAAAACATTAAAAGCTGTGAGTGGACAAAACAAGAGTTTATAAAACATTTCATAAGGAAGACATTTGTACCCTTCACTAAAAAGCATGCATGCATTCGAAAACCATTTATCCAAAACAAACCATATGTGGGACTAAGCCCAAAGCAGATATAAACCAAGGTCGAAAGGACCACAATAAAAACGACCATACGGGCCACTGCCCAAATCCTGTGCACACCTGTACACACCACATATCATATATCATATATCCATCACATACATATATATAAGTCACACAACCAATCCTGTCACGGTATCCAAAGCCACGCGCTTGCTACCCAGGTCTCAATCCGAGTCTTCTCAAAGTCAAGATCAATGTCCGCAGACCACTGACCCTACCCGAGGTAATAGTAATCATAGCCTTCCTGAGAGTAAGGAACCCAACTGGGGGGTGACTCCACTCAGTCGGTGCTCCGTGACTACTCCGGGGTCCACCCAGGCCAACGACCCTCCCCCGAGGAGATAATAGAAGTAAAGGAAGGTAGACGAACATATATATACATAACATAAACATTCATGACCGGTTCCCCTGAACCGTCATGATCCATATTATCCATAATCAGGTAACATGCCGGTTCCCATAAACCGTCATGTACCATAATAACATAACCAGGTAACATGCCGGTTCCCATAAACTGTCATGTATCGTAATAACCAACAAGGGTTCATGCCGGTTCCCATAAACCGTCATGAACCATGATACCATAACAACGGTTCATGCCGGTTCCCATAAACCGTCATGAACCTGGGAATCCATTTAAGGTTCCCTGACCTGAAATCAAAACTGTAAAGTGACTGGGTCTCGTACCCGAACATAGGACATCAGTTGGGCACCGTGCCCGATATCTGAGGTCATATGCCCGAGACAAAACCAAATGGGTCTCATACCCGAGTTTATCATTTTGAAATCCAACTCCAGTTCATTTAAATCAATAAAGACATACAGACCCGTATAAGCACCGTATAAGGCCGAAACCTCGAAATACGTGCTTATACGTAACCACATACAAATGCACCCATGGCATCATCAAACAAGTAATAAAACATATAATAAACATTTATGCATGCACCAATTTAGAAAACAAGGTCCACTCACAGACCGTCCGAGCTGCCGCCTCGATTTGCGTGCCATTCGGCTCCCCGAGCCGATCACCATCACCGGGACTCCTAAACCTGCCCAAATTTTAATAGAAGGTTACTAACTACTTAATTAACCTCCTACCAAAGCCCCGTAATTTTCCCGAACTTTTAACTATTTTTAAACCGACCCTAAACCTTCCGACACCCCGAAAACTATCGAAACGATGTCCGATTGACACGAAACCAGTCCCAAAATCTTCGTTACATCGAATAGAAGATTTCCCGTGTGGAACACTTTCCCAAATTATGGCCCACGGGCCCTCACGGGCCCCTAGAATGTCGAAAACACTGTTCATCAGCATCAACCTCAAATCTGAACCAGTTACTATTCACGGGTACTGTTCACCGTTACTGTTCATCTCGGTTTTTCTTCAGTTTTCGGACCGATTCGGGGTCCGTTTGGTCCCATTTTAATCTCTAAATTCCTATTTCTTCATTTCCTATCTAACCCAATCCCTAAAACTAAGAAAAACCACCCGAAACGGAGCTTCCATCCGCCATCAATGGTGGCCGGATTTTCTCCGGCCGTTCACGGCCATTTCCGGCCATCCCAAGCCCCAAAACTAATCCCATTCTACTCCTAGGGTCCCCCGAAACCGAACCTAATTAAAGAAATCGATTAAAACCATTAAAACTCAAATTTGGATTTTTGAATAATTACCTAAGGTTTTCGGGTTCTCTTGGCCGTGCACCACCGTTAGCCACCACCGTCCCCAGCCGTGGCTCACCGTTCTTCGTCTCTCATCTCTCTCTCACAGTCACACTTGGGCTCATAGGATGAATGATGGTGGGGTGTGGTTTCGGGTTTGAAGAAAAATGGAGAAAATGGGCAAAACATGGATGGTTTCGGGTTTGATGGAGAAAATTGAAGTAAATGATGTTAGTTGATGGCTGATGAGAGAAGGCTAAATGGATGGCTAAGATTTGATGGATTAAGTTAGATGAATGGCTATGATTTAATGATGTGTGGATTATATTATAAAATATTAAATTAATATTATTTAATTACTTAGATCCACAAATTAGGGGTCTTGACCAATAGGATGAGTGACACTTGTCACTCATCCATGGGACCCACTAAAAATATCTGCCCAATCAGATTTCGCCAAATCATCCCCGCCTCGAAGTACGTGCATAGTGAAATCGAACTTCCGTGACCTATAACTTTCCAGTTCGAAGTCCGATTTCAGCGTGCCGCCTGTCTATGGATTCGTATCGTCCTTATCTACGTAACGGTCTTCGGCCCTCGGCCATCGGACCTCCCGGTCAAAAAGTCAACTTTTGACCTCCTATTCACACAATTACCAAAATGCCCCTAAACTTCCGAACGTCATAACTTCCTCCTCGAATGTCGGAATTGAACGTGCCACCTGTCTACGAACTCGTGACGTCACGAACTACGTCACGGTCATCGGTCAAAGTCCATTTGACCGTCCGATTGAAAAGTCAACATTTTGCCACCACTAGGGGCAAAACGGTCATTTCGCATCGTTCGTCCGATTTCGCCCAACGAATCACGGATTAGCCTCACTAATCGTGATTAGTCACTAATCTAATCCTGGAATTTGGGACGGGTCGTTACATTTAGAGGTAATTGTGAAGCCTAATCAGTCTCTGTGGTTCGACACCCTTACTTGTGCATTACCATTACTACAATAGTAGTGTATAAGCTAGGATACATCAACAACGGGGTTCGGGGGTTGAACTCGGAATTGAGACCCGAGTGGCACGCGTAGCCTTGTGATTGTGACCTTATTGGACGTCAGGGACGTCAGACATCGGGGATGTCGGGATTGGAGTGTATAGTGCAGTGGCTAAAATTATGTTTATGGGTTCATTATATGCCTTATGGTTCATATTATATGGTTGATGGTTTAAAATTTTGATGCATGCATGTTTGGAAAACGGAGGGGTAAAGTATATATGCCTGAACCCCTGTTGGGTGGTTTACCCGCAGGTTTATTTTAGAGTCATGCTCGTAACTTGTAATTTTGGATTTCATCCATTGTCTGACATCTGTTTAATTCGGATTTGATGTATAACTTTAATTTGGATTTTTATGCATTTGATGTTTTGAGGTTAAAATTGGTACGAATTTTGGGTGTCAGACGGGAGCAGGGCACGTTCCCTTGTGGTCCCTGTGGGATCGGGGCGGGTCCTGTCAGCTTGGTATCAGAGCACTAGGTTGTGGTCAGCATGCTAGACTAGCGATTAGTACTAGTTACTTTTCGACTTTTAAGAATAATGTTATCTGATCTATGCCTCTTGACAGTTGGTTATGCCTCCTAGGAGAATTCCTCATATACGAACGGACGAGGATCTGGAAAGGGAAATGGAATGCGCAAGCATTGAGCGGGCTCAGCGTTTGGGAGCCAACCCTTCCAACGGGGGATCGAACCCCGAAGATGCTCATAATTGGATCACCAAATGGGAAAGGATCTCCACAATGATGCACTGCCCTCCGGGCGAACGAGTAACTTTGGCAGCCTTCTTGCTGGAAGGAGGAGCCTACCAGTGGTGGCACGGCCTCGAAATGTCGGGATTGTCTGTCCATACCACTACTTGGGAAGTTTTTCGTTCCCGATTTCTGGACCAGTACTACCCGCGATCGTTTCGCGCGGCACGGGAGGCTGAATTCCTGCGGCTGGAGCAGGGAGATATGTCCGTTGCGGACTACGAGCAGACTTTCGGAAAACTATCCCGGTTTGCTGCATCATTCGTGAGCACGGAGGAGGACAAATACCAAAGGTTTGAGCTTGGACTCCGAGGGGAGATCCGGGCAAGTGTGACTGCTGCTACTCATGCTTCTCTGAGAGATATGGTTGACGCTGCGGTGCGTGTCGAGGCCAGTCTGGCGGCACACCAGACACGACAGCCTTCGGGCGAGGGGCGATGACAGGATCGCCCACAACGTGGGCCAACGGGCCAGAAGAACAACAAGGGAGGAGGCTACAGGGGAGCACCCTCATCCTTTAAAGGTCGTGGCTGGTCAGGTCGACGAGGAGGCTCTCAGGGCAGAGGATCAGGATACAACTCCGGGCAGCGTTCATCTTGGAGCGGTGCTTCAGGTGGGCATTCGGGCTGGCCAAGGCCAGTAACCTGTTTTGCTTGCAAAGAGGAGGGCCACTATGCCTATGATTGCCCACTGTTGTCCAAGAACAACGACGTCGGGGGCTCTAGTGTGGTGCAGAGCACGACTTCCCACACTAATGGAGGTCGCGGCCATGGAGGTGACCGAGGTTCTGGGCGTGGTGCGCGCGGACGCGGACGGAATGGAGGGCCTAGGGCCCAAGTGTTTGCTATGACCCAATAGCAGGCGAGGACTGCCCCAGGCGTGGTTACAGGTACACTACATATCTTAAACTTTCTTGTACGTGTGTTGATGGATGCGGGGGCTACACATTCTTTTATTTCGAAGAGTTGTGCTGGTATGCTTGATTGTTTGGTATCAGCCTTAGATTGTGAAATGGGTGTTGGCACCCCGATGGGCATCGTGTACCTTGTGAATCAGGTGATTCGGAGGTGCCCGGTGAGGATTGAGGATGTGGATTTACCAGCGGATTTAATTATTTTGGATATCCACGACTTTGATGTAATTTTGGGAATGGATTGGCTATCGGAGCATGGGTCGCTCATCGATTGCTGTAGCAAGCAGGTGATTCTGCGAAGCTCGGGTTTTCCGGAGGTTATCTTCCAGGGGGAACGTGACGGTTCGCCTCCTGAAGTGATTTCTTCACTTACTGCTACCAAACTTCTACGGAAGGGATGCCATGGTTATCTGGCGCATGTCGTGTCGGATCAGGTTGATACTCCGGGTATCGACGAGATACCGGTGGTACGTGAGTTTCCAGATGTGTTCCCGGAAGACTTACCTGGGTTACCACCATCGCGGGAGATCGAGTTTACAATTGAACAACTCCCCGTTACCCGACCTATATCCCAGGCACCATACCAGATGGCGCCGGCCGAGTTGCGGGAACTCAAAACTCAATTGCAGGAGTTGGTGGATTTGGGATACGTCCGACCGAGTACTTCACCATGGGGAGCACCGGTGTTGTTCGTAAAGAAGAAGGAGGGGAGTCTGTAACGACCCGTCCCAAATTCCTAGATTAGATTAGTGACTAATCACGATTAGTGAGGTTAATCGGTGATTAGTTAGGCAAAATCAGACGAACAATGCGAAATGACCGTTTTGCCCCTAGTCGTGGCAAAACGTTGACTTTTCATTCGGGCGGTCAAATGAACTTTTACCGATGACCGTGACGTAGTTCGTGACGTCACGAGTTCATAGACAGGTGGCACGTTCAATTTCGACGTTCGAGGAGGAAGTTATGACGTTCGGAAGTTTAGGGGCATTTTGGTAATTTTGGTTAAATGGGGTCGAAAGTTGACTTTTTAACCGGGATGTCCGATGGCCGAGGGCCGAAGACTATTACGTTGATAAAGACGTTACGAATCCATAGACAGGCGGTACGTCGAATTCGGACGTTCGACGGCGAAGTTACGGTTCACGGAAGTTCAAGTGCATTATTGCACGAATTACGAAACGAGTTAACTTTTGGACTTTAGTGGGGCCCAGATATTTAAGGGAGGCCCAATGGATGAGTGACAAGTGTCACCCATCCACATGCCACCTATATTGATTCATGCACCGTGCAAACCATTCCATTTTCTCCATTTCAAACACACACAAAACACAACCCGATCTCACCCATTTTCCTCCCATCCGTGCAACCCAAAACCCATCCACTCTTCACCCATGACCAGGCAGAGGACCAGGGAGACTGAGGAGGTTGCTGGGCGGCCAGAACCGCCGTCCACGGCGGCGAGAGGAGGAGGAACCCGTGAGGTTCACGGTTAGTCCATTTTGACCCATTTTTACATTTTTGTTGTTATGGTTGGTTTTTAATGGTTTTAATGAGTCCATTAGGTTGCTAGGGACCTGTTAGGAAGGTTTAAGGAAGCTTGGGATGGCTGGGCAGCCATGGGTGCAGTTTTGGAAACTTGAACCGTTTGGTTCAAAATCGAACCATAGGATTTAGACGTTTTCGGTTGCGCTTAAGGATTGGAATGGATAGAAAACATCAAAATAGGATGAAAGGAACCAAAAAGGAAGAACTAGGATGAAAAATAGGGTGTCTATGGCTGTGAACCCGTCACCCCGGTCCAGTTGGACCGGCCAAACCAGGTGAACCGGCCATGGACAGTAAAACCGGTCTGCTGGAGGTTAACAAAGATGAACAGTGTTTTTTACTTTCAAGGGGCTCGTGAGGACGCGTGGCCCATAATTTGGGAAAGTGTTCAACACGGGAAATCTTCTATTCGATGTAACGAAGATTTTGGGACTGGTCTCGTGTCAATCGGACATCGTTTCAATAGTTTTCGGGGTGTCGGAAGGTTTAGGGTCGGTTTAAAAATAGTTAAAAGTTCGGGAAAATTACGGGGCTTTCATAGGAGGTTAATTAAGTAGTTAGTAACCTTCTATTAAAATTTGGACAGGTTTGGGAGTCCCGGTGACAGTGATCGGCTTGGGAGAGCCTATGGCATACAAATCGAGGCGGCAGCTCGAACGGTCTGTGAATGGACCTTGTTTTCTAAATTGGTGCATACATAAATGTTTATTATATGTTTTAAATACTTGTTTGTGATGCCATGAGTGCATTTGGATGTGTGGCTACGTATAGGCACGTATTTCGAGGTTTCGGCCCTATACGGTGCCTATACGGGTCCGTACGTCTTTATTGGTCTAACTGAAATGGTTTTGGATTTCCAAATGGATTATGAATATGATTTGATAATGTTGATTTGGATATTTGTGAATTATATGGTTTCACGTATTTCGAGGCGATTTACGTGCTTGCACGTAAATGAAATGATTTTGGATTTGAAAAGGTAACTCTCGGACTTGAGGTCCATTTGATTTACGGAATCGGGCCAGAGGCCCAATTGGTTTACGATTCGGACCGGAAGTCCAGTTTCTATGTGGATTCGGGCCTAGGGCCCAGTTATGTGTTACAAATGGTTTTGATGGGTCATGACGGTTTATGAGAACCGGCATGAACCCCTGAAATGGATTTACGGGTCATGACGGTTTATGGGAACCGGCATGAACCCATAAAAGGATTTTATGGTTCATGACGGCTTATGGGGGCCGGGCATGAATCCTTGAAAGGTTTCAAGAATGATTTCAAAAGGTTTTTCATACTCCATCCTTTATATATGATTGTCTCCTCCGGGGAGGGTCGTTGGCCTGGGTGGACCCCGGAGTAGTCACGGAGCACTGATTGAGTGGAGTCGCCCCCCAGTTGGGTTCCTTACTCTCAGGATGGGCATGGTTCGTTACCTTCAGGGAGGGTCATTGATCTACGGACATTGACCTGGGTGGACCTTGGAGAGACTTGGGTTTGAGACCCCGGTTAGAACACGTGTAGCTCTATTATACCGTGACAGGTTATGGATATGAAATATAATGGATAAACATGATTTCAATTGGTTTGGGAAATTGTGTTTATAATAATAAATGGATTTGGGCTGAGATCCCACATATGTTTACTATGTTATGGTTTTCTGTATTTTGGGCAGGAGCCCGTGTGACTTGTATTTACGGAACT
Organism: Prinsepia uniflora; assembly: GCA_032719365.1. Taxonomy (NCBI): domain Eukaryota; kingdom Viridiplantae; phylum Streptophyta; class Magnoliopsida; order Rosales; family Rosaceae; genus Prinsepia; species Prinsepia uniflora. Next base: position 41,553,712 of record CM064869.1, on the reverse strand, counting down.
TGGGGCTGTGACCCTAATTATGGTTGTTTAAACATATGTGTTTGAATAAATGGTTTTACTATGCATGCATGCTTTTTAGTGAAGGGTATAAAGGTCTTTTATGGAAATGTTTTTATAAACTCTTTATTTTTGTCCACTCACAGTCTTTCTGTTTTTAATACCCTTCAGGTTGGATACGGTGTGGACTGTAGCAGAGATCGAGATATCACATACCTCCTCCGGATCCTGGCGTACTCTGATAGCCCGGGAGGGCAAAGGTCGGAAATATCCCTTGTCTGACACTTCGTGTCAGACTGGAGCAGGGTCATCCCACGTTAATCCCGAGGGGATTGGGATGGGTCCTGTCAGAGGGTCCGTTTGTGCATTGACTATCGGCAACTCAACAAGGTGACACTGAGGAACCCATATCCTCTACCCAGGATCGATGACCTTTTCGACCAGTTGCGGGGAGCGCAGTGCTTCTCGAAGATCGATTTGCGGTCTGGGTATCACCAACTGAGGATTTCGGAGGAGGATATCCCGAAAACTGCTTTTCGAACCCGTTATGGACACTACGAGTTCCTGGTTATGCCTTTTGGTTTGACGAATGCTCCAGCAGCATTCATGGATATGATGAACCGGGTCTTCCGACCCTACTTGGATAAATTCGTGATTGTGTTCATCGATGATATCTTGGTGTACTCGAGGAGTGCCCGAGCACATGAGGAACATCTACGGTTAGTGTTGGAGAAGCTGAGACAAGAACAGTTTTACGCCAAGCTGAGCAAGTGTCAGTTTTGGCTAAGCAATATTGGTTTTCTGGGACACGTGATATCGACAGATGGGATTAGTGTGGATCCCGAGAAAACTGAAGCGGTGACCAACTGGGCTAGACCTACAATAGTGACCGAGGTGCGGAGTTTTGTCGGATTAGCAGGATACTACCGAAGATTCGGGGAGGGTTTCTCCAAAATTGCTGCACCTTTGACTCGCTTGACTCGAAAGGGAATAAAGTTCATTTGGGACGAGTAGTGTGATCGGAGTTTTCAAGAATTGAAGGATCGATTGACCACTGCACCTGTCCTTGCATTGCCGGATGACAGTGGAGAGTTCGTGGTCTTCAGTGATGGATCGCTACAAGGTTTGGGCTGCGTGTTGATGCAGACTGGCAAGGTTATCGCCTACGCATCCCGGCAGCATAAGACTCATGAGTTGAAACTTGGACAGGTTTTGGAGTCCCGGTGACAGTGATCGGCTCGGGAGAGCCTATGGCACGCAAATCGAGGCGGCAGCTCGAACGGTCTGTGAGTGGACCTTTGTTTCTAAATTGGTGCATGCATAAATGTTTATTATATGTTTTAAGTACTTGTTTGTGATGCCATGAGTGCATTTGGATGTGTGGCTACGTATAGGCACGTATTTCGAGGTTTCGGCCCTATACGGTGCCTATACGGGTCCGTACGACTTTATTGGTCTAACTGAAATGGTTTTGGATTTCCAAATGGATTATGAATATGATTTGATAATGTTGATTTGGATATTTGTGAGGGTGTCGAACCACAGAGACTGATTAGGCTTCACAATTACCTCTAAATAACCCTATAATGACTCAATTAACTAGTGGAATTAAAAGAACTGAAAATAAAACAGAATTGTGTTTTGATTTGTGATATGTAAGGACATTAAACTGAAATTAAAACTTTAAGTAAATGAAGATAGATAGAAAAGATTGAGAAAAGTATGGAGATGGAAGCTAGGGTCTTGACTTCACCTATGTAACCTTGATTCTATGAATACAGTGACTAAAGTACCTGATCTTCCAAACCTGCTCTAAGGATCGTTTTCACTTAAGTAAGATAGGCCATGGCATGTGGAACACTATCTAGTCCTTCTAATTGCAACCTAAGTATGGCATGTACTTTAGATTACTCCTAGAAAGCCTTTAAGTATGAGAAAAGAAATAAATCTGACCAAACAGATTCAGTGGCATGGCATGTACTCACTAACCCTATTCTTTCATTCATAAATCAATTAAACTTAGGCATGGCATGTGCTCTAAATCTAACTAGGCATATGGAACCCTAAAGGTGATCAAGCACTAGAATCACATATGAATCAATAATTAAAATGAATGAAACAAAGAAGAGTTTGCAGAAATCAGAATACTTCAATCATAACATAGACTGAGTTTACATGGTTACATCAAGAACCCTAGATGAGAAATTAGCTACACATGTATCTAATCAACATAAAAGCATTAATTAAAGACATGGATGCAGCAAACTCTAAGTAGAAGGCAGTCTTCTTCTCCAGAACTGAAAAGGGCTTCTTCTTCACACACAAAGATGATGGATGACGAATTTGATGAAGGAATTTTGGAGCTTTTATGATGAGAGATTGAGGTACATGGGAAAGAGATGCAAAAGGATGGAAGAGGGGAGATGGTTATGGAATTCTTGAGGTTTTCTCACTGGAAGAGAAGGGGAATGAAAAAGAAGAGCAGATCTGATTTCTTTGTTGTGTGTAGAGGCCCCCCTATTTTGAGAGTGAAGAGGGCTTAAATAGGCAAGAAAGCATGAGGGCAAATAAGGAAAGACATGTAATCTGCTACTATTCACGTGAATAGTGTCAGGTGTGCATAGTGATTCCTGAATAGTGTCTGGCCTGCATTGTGATTCCTGAATAGTGTCTGGCCTGCATTGTGATTCCTGAATAGTGTCTGGCCTGCATAGTGATTCCTGAATAGTGACAGCTTTTTGTTTTCCACATTATTTTTCCTTGCTCCATAAGTAAGCTCTTTCAACTCCGAATTTCCTCCTTTTACACCGAAAACATTCTAATTCGACATAATGTCCAATCCTGCACAACTCTCACAAAAATTATCATTTTCTCCTATGTGATGAAAGATATTAGTAGTACATCAAAGATAATAATGCATGGAAAATGCATAAAATATGACCTAACAAATGGTTTCACGTATTTCGAGGCGATTTACGTGCTTGCACTAATTAGTGTTAAAACAAGGGTTAAAACATTATGGAAACAAAGTAAGGTGAACCAATGAAACCTTAGTCATACCTTCACCTTCTTGAATTCACCATGCCTGCAACTAATTAGTGTGCAAGTGAACACTTTTACTCTAAGTTTCAAGGCTTCATAGGTATCATTTTCAAACCTGAAGATAGAATTCGTCTCAACTCTAAGTCTCACAGATTCACTCAATCACTCGAACCTAAGGTTTAATCTCTCCAGCAAACATATGTGAGTGAAGTTATGTAATATGAAAGCAAGTATTCTCACATATGAAGTATAAGAAAAAATGGCACAATTTCAGGATAGATCTCATGAGAGAATCGAAAACTAAGAATTAGATAGAGCACATACCTCCCAGCATTCATGTCATTGCCCAAGTGATCAACATAGGTCTTAATCTAAATAGGTTGTAATGACGCTTGGTTGAGGGAAAAATGAAAAAAGGATAGGAACAACAAGTAACTTAGAATCATACCACGGGCTCTTGAAAAATTCCTTTGCACAGCTTGATGTTATTCCCAGCATCTGCTCACTTTAAGTTGAATGGAAAGAACTTTTCTCAGATCATACTTGAACTTTTTCTTTTGCTTTTTTTTTTCTCATCTTTTTTTTTCCTTGAAGTTTTAATTCATTTAAGTTCTCTTTTCTTTTGATATGAACTTCTTTTGATCTGAGATACTTTTGATTTTTCATAAACTTTTGATTTAACAGTGGCCATACTTTTCCTTGCATCGAATTTCCACTTTCAGCAACCTTGGCAGATTCCAAGCTATAGGGTATGGTCACAATTAAGCTAGCTACCTCAAAGAGAGATACAAAAGGGAAGGAGTGATGTAGGTTATGAAAGAAATGGCTACATGTGTGTGGCTACAAAATGGCTAATGGAGCTCACAAAGGTCGGGTTTAGAGAAGGCTTTTAGAAGGTTATGCACACAAAGCCTAGCATCACTTCAAAAGGGCTACTCCACAAATGAAGGGCATGTGATATCTGAAATTATGATAAATTCTTAGTAATCAACCAAAAATGATAATGAGATCAGATTAGAGTGAATTAGAAAGAAAGAATTGGAGCAGAAACAAATTAAACCCTCTCAAGAAAGCAAGTAGGCTCAAAACATCACAAGGGTAGTCTCCACTATTCTTCTTCATTTGTTTGATCAGGTACCTTATTCACCATGATTCTAAGAGCAAAAGAGGTCAGAAAGAACACCTAATCAGAAGACTAATCAAGGATTCCTTCTAACTGACGATTGTATGCCTTAGTTTGCATAAAGATTCCATTACAATGTTTCAACAATGCTCTAACAGACTGACTCTTTAGCACCCAAAAATTTGCAATTCCTTACCCCCAAACCTAAACTAAACATTGTCCTCAATGTATAAAATAGAAAAAATGCATTCAATGCAAAGGGAGTATCAAAGCAGAGAAAGAAAAGAAGTAATTAAGTTAAAAGGCTTAAAAGATAGAACCTGGTTGGGTTGCCTCCCAACAAGCGCTGTATTTAATGTCTAGGCAAGACGTGGTTGCAAATGGGCTTAATGGAATGGAAGAGTATCCACCATATGTGCAATGGGAACACCCATATCAGACATCAAGTACGGCTTTAATCTGTGGCCATTAACTTTGAAACTGTTACCATTGCTGAGACGTAAACGAGAGTCATATAATAAAACATTTTGATCAGGGAAGAATACCTTTCTCGTAAGAGCTTTATCATGGTAAAGCTTGGTCCTTTCTTTGTAAATCTTTGCACTTTCATAAGCCTCATTCCTTAGCTCCTCAAGCTCATTGAGTTGCAGCTTTCTTGACATTCCAGCTTTTGTAAAGTCCATGTTAAGCTTCTTGATTGCCCACAAAGCATGGTGCTCCAACTCCATTGGCAAATGGCAAGCTTTCCCAAAAACAATTCTGTAAGGGCTCATCCCAATAGGAGTCTTATAAGCTGTTCTATAGGCCCAAAGTGCATCATGTAACTTTGTGGACCAGTCTTTCCTTGTCGAATTCACAGTCTTCATTAGAATATTCTTGATCTCCCTATTGCTTATCTCCACTTGGCCAGAAGTTTGGGGATGATATGGTGTGCTCACTCTATGTGTGATTCCATACTTCTTCATCAAGGCTTCAAATGGCTTGTTGCAGAAGTGAGTTCCACCATCACTGATGATAGCTCTTGGCATTCCGAACCTTGAAAAAATGATGTCCTTGAGGAAGTTAATCACCACTCTATGATCATTGGTATTTGAAGCAATTGCTTCCACCCATTTAGACACGTAGTCTACTGCCACCAGGATGTAATTGTAGCCAAAAGAGGGTGGGAATGGTCCCATGAAATCGATGCCCCAAACGTCAAAGATCTCCACAACCAAAATGTTATGCAAAGGCATCTGATTTCTGCTGCTGATGTTGCCCATTCTTTGGCACCTATCACACTTAGCACAAAATTTAAAAGCATCTTTAAACAAAGTAGGCCAAAAGAAACCAGATTGAAGAACCTTGGCTGCTGTCTTCTTGGCACCAAAATGACCCCCACATGCGAACTCATGACTGAAATTGAGTATGCTTTCTTGCTCAACCTCAGGAACACATCTTCTAATAATCTGATCTGGTCCATATTTGAAAAGGTAGGGCTCATCCCACATGTGCTTCACTTTCGAAAAGAACCTTTTCTTCTCCTGAAAGGTTAGATCATCTCTAATAATACCACAAGCAAGAAAATTAACAAAATCAGCATACCATGGTTCATCATCTTGGATGGCAAGAAGTTGTTCATCAGGGAATGATTCATTCAAGGGCAACTGTGCATTTCTGTCAATTGCTTCACTTTTCAAACGTGATAAGTGGTCAGCAACTACATTCTCTTTGCCGCTCTTGTCTCTTATTTCCAAATCAAATTCTTGTAATAAGAGGATCCATCTAATGAGTCTTGGCTTGGCATCCTTTTTGGTCATTAGGTATCGTAGAGCTGAATGGTCTGAGTAGAAAATGACTTTTGATCCTACAAGATAAGATCTGAACTTCTCCAGAGCAAAGACAACAGCAAGTAACTCTTTTTCTGTTGTGGAATAGTTTAGCTGAGCATCATTCAATGTCCTGCTTGCATAATAAATAACATGAGAGAGTTTTCCAATTCTTTGGCCTAGTACTGCACCAATAGAAAAATCAGATGCATCACACATCAATTCAAAGGGTAAAGACCAATCTGGAGCCATGATAATTGGAGCAGAAGTTAGTTTCTTCTTAAGCATTTCAAAGGCCTGCAAACATTCGTCATTAAAGTCAAAAGAAGTGTCCTTAGCTAACAAGTTACATAACGGACGAGTTATTTTTGAAAAATCCTTAATAAAACGTCTATAAAAACCTGCATGACCTAGGAAGCTTTGAATTCCCTTAACAGATGCTGGGGGAGGTAGTTTAGAGATCAAGTCAATTTTTGCTTTATCTACCTCTATTCCCTTGCTTGAAATTACATGACCTAGCACTATACCCTTCTTAACCATAAAATGGCATTTCTCCCAATTTAAAATCAGATTGGTGTCTTGGCAACGTTTTAGAACTAATGCAAGATGATCAAGACATATATCAAATGAGGAACCAAACACAGAAAAATCATCCATAAAAACCTCGATGAACCTCTCAACCATGTCAGAGAAAATGGCCATCATGCATCTTTGAAATGTAGCTGGTGCGTTACACAAACCGAATGGCATTCTCCGATAAGCAAACGTGCCAAATGGGCAGGTAAAGGTCGTCTTCGCTTGGTCCTCAGGTGCAATTGGGATTTGGTTATAACCTGAATAACCAACAAGAAAACAGTAGTGTGAGTAACCAGCTAATCTTTCAAGCATTTGATCAATAAAAGGAAGGGGAAAATGATCTTTTCTAGTCATAGCATTTAACTTCCTGTAATCAATGCACACCCTCCATCCAGTCATGACTCTTGTTGGGACAAGTTCATCCTGATCATTTTTTACGACAGTCATGCCACTCTTCTTTGGTACAACTTGAGTAGGACTAACCCACTTGCTGTCAGAAATAGGATAGATGATCCCAGTGTCTAGTAGCTTAAGTACTTCAGCTCTAACCACTTCTTTCATGTTGGGATTGAGTCTTCGTTGAGGTTCACAGCTGGGTTGGCTATCCTCCTCCAAAAGTATCCTATGCATGCACATAGAGGGACTGATTCCTTTGATATCTGCTATAGACCATCCAATGGTGGATTTGAACTCTCTCAAAACTCTTACTAGCTTTTCTTCCTGCAAAGAGGTCAGATCAGAAGCTATGATAACTGGAAGTGAATTTTGGTCACCCAGAAAGATATACTTAAGATGAGAGGGAAGTAATTTAAGCTCAAGCTTTGGTGGTTTGATGATTGAGGGTATGAGATGATCAATGGATGGCTCGAGTGGCTCAAGGGGGACTAAATAGTTGTGAGGATATGACTTCAAAGCCTCCAAAGAAGAAACTTCCTCTTCCAACTCCCATTCATCTTCGAAGTCATCCAGAAAATTGGTCAAGACAATCTCTAGTGGGTCTTTAGGGGGGCCTTGAGAAAATTTGGTGAACACAAAAGAATCCAATATATCAACAGAGAAACAATCTAAAGAAGAATACGGATGAGTTAGAGATTCAAACACTCTAAATTGGACAGTTTCTCCAAGAACTGTCATTGTGAGCACTCCATCATGCACATTTATGATTGTCCTTGCTGTGGCCATGAATGGCCTCCCAAGAAGAATAGGTAACTCACGATCTTTGATTGGTGATTCTTCCATGTCAAGCACTACAAAATCAGCAGGTATGATCAATTTATCAACTTGAACTAGAATGTCTTCAACTATACCTCTTGGATACTTTACTGAACGATCAGCAAGTTGTAAAGAAACTGTGGTCGGTTTCAACTCTCCCAAACCTAGATGCAAGTAAACCGTGTATGGCATAAGATTGATACTTGCACCCAAGTCTAGCATACCCTTCTCAATCTTCTTGTCCCCAATGGTAATAGGTATGGAGAAGCTGCCAGGATCTTTAAGTTTGGGTGGAAGCTTTCTTTGAAGCACGGCAGAGACATTCTCGGAGACTAAAACCTTCTCATGTGGTTCATATTTCCTCTTGTACTTGTTCAATTCTTTAAAGAACTTGCCATAGGCTGGAACATCATCAATTAAATCAAGTAAAGGCAGATTAATATTAACTTTACTGAGAATGTCATAAAGTTCTTTGAAGGCCTTATCCTTGTTGCATTGAGCAAGTCTTCTTGGAAAAGGAATGGGTGGCACGTAGGGCTCGGGAGCCTTGTGCAAAACAGGTTTATCTTTGTTAGTCCCAAGAGGTACATCAGTAGCTTTCTTGGGTGCTTGTTCCGCCTCTCCTTCCTCCCCACCTGCATTCACAATTTCAGAAGTATTAGGAAGATCGTAGTTAATACCATTATCAATAACCTTACCACTTCTAAGTGTTGTTATGGCTTTTGCTTGCTCCTGTTTCTTTTGAAGCAACTGAGTTTGACTTGGAAGCTTCCCAAGTTCTCTCTGGTTAAGAGCAGTAGCAAGTTGTCCAACTTGGGTCTCAAGCTTTTGAATGGTGGCAGCTTGGTTTTGGAACAAAGTGGAAGTGGTTTGCATGAACTTCTGTAATGTCTCCTCCACAGGATTGCTTGGGAGAACTTGGTAGTTGTTAGGCTGCTTCTGAGCATGGCTTTGATTCTGATTTCCACCCCAAGAACAGTTAGGGTGGTTCCTCCATCCGGGGTTGTAAGTGTTTGAGTATGGATCATTCCTTTGCCTTGAATGATAGCAATTCATCATATTGGCTTGCTCTTGATCGTAATCAGCATATGTAGCACTTTGAGAGGCATGAGATGAGCCTAACTTTGAAAGCACAGCGTCAAGTTTCCTTTCCAAGTTGTCAACCTTGAAAGAAACGTCATTAGTTGAATGAACTTCATATGCACCACCACTCTTCCCTCTTGATTGATGCATATTAGAACCCAGCATCTCAAAGAGTTCTTGAGACTCCTCTGGACTCTTTTTCTTTAGAGCACCACCAGCTGCATTATCACACATTGATAGACATGTAGGGGTTAATCCGTCAAAGAAAATTTGCATTTGAAGGTAAAGAGGTAACCCATGGTGTGGACACTGCAGCAATAGTCCTCTAAATCCTTCCCAGCATTCACTAAATGTTTCAGTATCATCTTGTCTGAAATTGAAAATTTGAGCTCTTAGGGTTGCCGTCTTTTGGGGGGAAAAGAACTTGTCCATAAACTTCTTTACAACCTCATCCCATGTCTCCAAAGACTTAGGCTTCAAAGTCATGAGCCAAGCCTTGGCCCGTTCCTTCAATGTGTAGGGAAAAACCCTACACCTCAAATCATTCTCTGAAAGTCCCTGCAAGGGCAATGAATTAACAACTATGTAAAACTCTTTAATATGAGCCAATGGATCCTCATTAGGCAAACCAAAGAATTAAGGAAACATAGAAAAATATGAAGATTTAAGTTCATAGTTCCTTGCTGCCTGTGACAGTACTATGCATGAAGGCGAATCAGGGATTATTGGTTGAGCATAGAACTCCAAAGCATGGGTTGCAGCCTCAGCCATCTTTTCTTCAATTTCTTTTTCAAACTCTTCTGACTCTCCTGAATGAATTGAGACAGAAGACTTATCCTTGATGATTTCTTGAAATGCTCTTTTAGCTACAATTTTTGTTGTAAGATTTCCTCTTGTTTCCTGGATTTCCTTATCGCTGCTGCAACGGAGTCTAGCAAAGGCGTACTGGACATTCAAAACCTGACACACAAAGATATGAATAACTTAAGCTTTAAACAAACTAAAACAGAAAACAGATTATAGGGCTAAGTTGGTAACCAATTGCAAAGGACTTAAATCAGTCCCCCGGCAACGGCGCCAAAATTGTTGATGTTTCCTAGCTTATACACTACTATTGTAGTAATGGTAATGCACAAGTAAGGGTGTCGAACCACAGAGACTGATTAGGCTTCACAATTACCTCTAAATAACCCTATAATGACTCAATTAACTAGTGGAATTAAAAGAACTGAAAATAAAACAGAATTGTGTTTTGATTTGTGATATGTAAGGACATTAAACTGAAATTAAAACTTTAAGTAAATGAAGATAGATAGAAAAGATTGAGAAAAGTATGGAGATGGAAGCTAGGGTCTTGACTTCACCTATGTAACCTTGATTCTATGAATACAGTGACTAAAGTACCTGATCTTCCAAACCTGCTCTAAGGATCGTTTTCACTTAAGTAAGATAGGCCATGGCATGTGGAACACTATCTAGTCCTTCTAATTGCAACCTAAGTATGGCATGTACTTTAGATTACTCCTAGAAAGCCTTTAAGTATGAGAAAAGAAATAAATATGACCAAACAGATTCAGTGGCATGGCATGTACTCACTAACCCTATTCTTTCATTCATAAATCAATTAAACTTAGGCATGGCATGTGCTCTAAATCTAACTAGGCATATGGAACCCAAATGGTGATCAAGCACTAGAATCACATATGAATCTATAATTAAAATGAATGAAACAAAGAAGAGTTTGCAGAAATCAGAATACTTCAATCATAACATAGACTGAGTTTACATGGTTACATCAAGAACCCTAGATGAGAAATTAGCTACACATGTATCTAATCAACATAAAAGCATTAATTAAAGACATGGATGCAGCAAACTCTAAGTAGAAGGCAGTCTTCTTCTCCAGAACTGAAACGGGCTTCTTCTTCACACACAAAGATGATGGATGACGAATTTGATGAAGAAATTTCGGAGCTTTTATGATGAGAGATTGAGGTACATGGGAAAGAGATGCAAAAGGATGGAAGAGGGGAGATGGTTATGGAATTCTTGAGGTTTTCTCACTGGAAGAGAAGGGGAATGAAAAAGAAGAGCAGATCTGATTTCTTTGTTGTGTGTAGAGGCCCCCCTATTTTGAGAGTGAAGAGGGCTTAAATAGGCAAGAAAGCATGAGGGCAAATAAGGAAAGACATGTAATCTGCTACTATTCACGTGAATAGTGTCAGGTGTGCATAGTGATTCCTGAATAGTGTCTGGCCTGCATTGTAATTCCTGAATAGTGTCTGGCCTGCATTGTGATTCCTGAATAGTGTCTGGCCTGCATAGTGATTCCTGAATAGTGACAGCTTTTTGTTTTCCACATTATTTTTCCTTGCTCCATAAGTAAACTCTTTCAACTCCGAATTTCCTCCTTTTACACCGAAAACATTCTAATTCGACATAATGTCCAATCCTGCACAACTCTCACAAAAATTATCATTTTCTCCTATGTGATGAAAGATATTAGTAGTACATCAAAGATAATAATGCATGGAAAAATGCATAAAATATGACCTAACAAACGGTTTCACGTATTTCGAGGCGATTTACGTGCTTGCACGTAAATCGATGTTTTCTGGTTTTACTCTGATTTTCCATTCTTATGGTTTTGGAAATAGTTAAATGAAATGATTTTGGATTTGAAAAGGTAACTCTCGGACTTGAGGTCCATTTGATTTACGGAATCGGGCCAGAGGCCCAATTGGTTTACCATTCGGACCGGATGTCCAGTTTCTATGTGGATTTGGGCCTAGGGCCCAGTTATGTGTTACAAATGGTTTTGATGTGTCATGACGGTTTATGAGAACCGGCATGAACCCCTGAAATGGATTTACGGGTCATGACGGTTTATGGGAACCGGCATGAACCCATAAAAGGATTTTATGGTTCATGACGGCTTATGGGGGCCGGGCATGAATCCTTGAAAGGTTTCAAGAATGATTTCAAAAGGTTTTTCATACTCCATCCTTTATATATGATTGTCTCCTCCGGGGAAGGTCGTTGGCCTGGGTGGACCCTGGAGTAGTCACGGAGTACTGACTGAGTGGAGTCGCCCCCCAGTTGGGTTCCTTACTCTCAGGATGGGCATGGTTCTTTACCTTCAGGGAGGGTCATTGATTTACGGACATTGACCTGGGTGGACCCTGGAGAGACTTGGGTTTGAGACCCCGGTTAGCACACGTGTAGCTCTATTATACCGTGACAGGTTATGGATATGAAATATAATGGATAAACATGATTTCAATTGGTTTGGGAAATTGTGTTTATAATAATAAATGGATTTGGGCTGAGATCCCACATATGTTTACTATGTTATGGTTTTCTGTATTTTGGGCAGGAGCCCGTGTGACTTGTATTTACGGAACTTGGGCTGTGACCCTAATTATGGTTGTTTAAACATATGTGTTTGAATAAATGGTTTTACTATGCATGCATGCTTTTTAGTGAAGGGTATAAAGGTCTTTTATGGAAATGTTTTTATAAACTCTTTATTTTTGTGAACTCACAGTCTTTCTGTTTTTAATACCCTTCAGGTTGGATACGGTGTGGACTGTAGCAGAGATCGAGATATCACATACCTCCTCCGGATCCTGGCGTACTCTGATAGCCCGGGAGGGCAAAGGTCGGAAATATCCCTTGTCTGACACTTCGTGTCAGACGGGAGCAGGGTCATCCCACGTTAATCCCGGGGGATTGGAATGGGTCCTGTCAGCGTGGTATCAGAGCATAGGATTGCTCGTAGGATGCTTATCAGAGCGGGGTTGTCTCTATTCGAGCAACCGTGCAGCTCTTAGAGTATGTACACAGGTTTTGGATGTGATATCTGACAGGACCCATCCCAATCCCCCCGGGATTAGTGCGGGATGACCCTGCTCCCGTCTGACACGAAGTGTCAGACAAGGGATATTTTCGTCCTTTGCCCTCCCGGGCTATCAGAGTACGCCAGGATCCGGAGGAGGCATGTGATATCTCGGTCTCTGCTACAGTCCACATCCGATGTCAACCTGAAGGGCAGTCAAAACATTAAAAACTGTGAGTGGACAAAACAAAAGTTTATAAAAACATTTTAACGAGAAGACCTTTGTACCCTCCACTAAAAAGCATGCATGCATTCGAAAACCATTTATCCAAAACAAACCATATGTGGGACTAAGCCCAAAGCAGATATAAACCAAGGTCGAAAGGACCACAATGAAAACGACCATACGGGCCACTGCCCAAATCCTGTGCACACCTGTACACACCACATATCATATATCATATATCCATCACATACATATATATAAGTCACACAACCAATCCTGTCACCGTATCCAAAGCCACGCGCGCGCTACCCGGGTCTCAATCCGAGTCATCTCAAAGTCAAGGTCAATGTCCGCAGACCACTGACCCTACCCGAGGTAATAGTAACCATAGCCTTCCTGAGAGTAAGGAACCCAACTGGGGGGTGACTCCACTCAGTCGGTGCTCCGTGACTACTCCGGGGTCCACCCAGGCCAACGACCCTCCCCGGAGGAGATAATAGAAGTAAAGGAAGGTAGAAGAACATATATATACATAACATAAACATTCATGACCGGTTCCCCTGAACCGTCATGATCCATCATATCCATAATCAGGTAACATGCCGGTTCCCATAAACCGTCATGTACCGTAATAACATAACAAGGGTTCATGCCGGTTCACATAAACCGTCATGAACCATGATACCATAACAAGGGTTCATGCCGGTTCCCATAAACCGTCATGAACCTGGGAATCCATTTAAGGTTCCCTGACCTGAAATCAAAACCGTAAAGTGACTGGGTCTCGTACCCGAACATAGGACACCAACTGGGCACCGTGCCCGGAATCTGAGGTCATATGCCCGAGACAAAACCAAATGGGTTTCATACCCGAGTTTAGCCTTTTAGAAATCCAACACCATTTCATTTAAATCAATAAAGAAATACAGACCCGTATAAGCACCGTATAAGGCCGAAACCTCGAAATACGTGCTTATACGTAACCACATACAAATGCACCCATGGCATCATCAAACAAGTAATAAAACATATAATAAACATTTATGCATGCACCAATTTAGAAAACAAGGTCCACTCACAGACCGTCCGAGCTGCCGCCTCGATTTGCGTGCCATACGGCTCCCCGAGCCGATCATCGTCACCGGGACTCCCAAACCTGTCCAAATCGTAATAGAAGGTTACTAACTACTTAATTAACCTCCTACCAAAGCCCCGTAATTTTCCGGTATTTTTAACTATTTTTAATCCCGAACCTAAACCTTCCGATGCTCCGAAACATATCGAGACGGTGTCCGATCGACACGAAACCAGTCCCAAAATGTTCGTTACATCGAATAGATGATTTCGTATGTTGGAACCTTCCCCAGATTCCCTGCCACGCGCCCTCACGCGCCGCCCGAAGTGGCTGCGCGTGGGCTTCACGCGCCTCTACAGTACCTGCTGACGTCATCGCTGACGTCAGCATGACGTCATCTGACAGCTGTCAGGTCTGACATGTCAGACTCTGACAGGTGCCACGTGTCATGCTCCCATTGGTCCACGTTACTGTGTTGTCAGTGCCACGTGTCATCACGGCACTGGTCCACGTCGGTGCCACGTGTCAGCCCCTGATTGGGCCACGTCGCTGACATGTCAGTGCTGACTGTGCACTGACATGTGACACGTGTCGCACTCCTATTGGCCCATTTTCTGACATGTCAGCTGACATTTCCAGATCTGACAAGGCTGACGTCATCGCTGACATGATGACGTCACCTGTCATCCCTGCCCTCCCGCGGGTCGACCCGAACGTCTGCAACCGGGTCGCCGTGACCCGCGGCTTGACCCGGCCGGTTCTCCCAGCTCCGGCCACCAAAACACTCCCCGTTTGTCCCATTCTCTTCGTCTCAACCCAAACTACAGTCCTATGACCTTAAAATGTAAGAAAAGCATCGAAAACACGTACCTTCAATCCAGCCATGGCGGCCGTGACTTCCTCTGCCGTTCACGGCCGTTCCAGGCCTTCCTAACCCTCGAATCCAATCCCAATAGACTCCTAGGGTCCCTAGAAACCATTCCTAATCTTTAGAAATCATCGAAAACCCCTAAAACTAAAAATCCAAATTTTGAGTAAAATGTACCTCACGGGTTTTCGGGTTCCCCCGCCGTGGTCCGCCGCCGTGAGTCCTCGCCGTCGCGTCCTCATCATCACGGTCCCTCCTCACGTCACACATAAGATGAAAAATGATGAGATGTGGTGGTATGTGTATGGTGTGGTGTTTGAAAATGGAGGATGAAGAAAATGAAGAAAAATGGGATAATGGGTTTTGGGTGGTAAGGAACAAAGAAGAAGAGGATGGCTGATGAGAGAAGGAGAGATTGATGGTGAGGATTGATAGTTAGTTGGTAATGGATGGTTAGGATTAATAGTTGTTAGGTTTAATTATAAAATAATTAAAATAATAATATTTTATTAATTAGATCCACAAATTAAGGGTATTGACCAATAGGATGAGTGACACTTGTCACTCATCCATGGGACCCACTAAAAATATCTGCCCAATCAGCTTTCGCCAAAACGTCCCCGTCTCGAAGTTCGTGCATAGTGAAATCGAACTTCCGTGACCCATAACTCTCCCGTTCGAAGTCCGATTTCAGTGTGCCGCCTGTCTATGGATTCGTATCATCCTTATCTACGTAACGGTCTTCGGCCCTCGGCCATCGGACCTCCTGGTCAAAAACTCAACTTTTGACCTCCTATTCACCCAAATTACCAAAATGCCCCTAAACTTCCGAACGTCATAACTTCCTCCACGAACGTCGGAATTGAACGTGCCACCTGTCTATGAACTCGTGACGTCGCGAACTACGTAACGGTCATCGGTCAAAGTCCATTTGATCGCCCGATTAAAAAGTCAACGTTTTGCCACCATCAGGGGCAAAACGGTCATTTCGCATCGCTCGTCCGATTTCGCTCTACTAATCACGGATTAGCCTCACTAATCGTGATTAGTCACTAATCTAACCATGAAATTTGGGACGGGTCGTTATAACCTTCCCTCCTTAATTAATTTCGTCCGCGAAATTCCAACCGACCTAATCTAACCGTTCTTCCCTCCTTAATTAGTTTCGTTCTTGAAACTCCACTATCCTGATTCCACAACCACCTCGTGGAAAGTAGAATCGACCGCAAAACACGTGTACACTAGTACACCCATTAGTCAACATAAACCTCGTTTGTAACTAGACGTACCACTAACGCTCTCGTCATATCGACTACATTCGACCACGTCGAATGACAGAAGTCGTACGCTCCGAACTGATCCCACTTGTCAGATCTACCGTTTCGCTGACACAACCAACTAGACGGTTCCTTGCTCAACCACTAACTATCCTGACGTCTGCTCCCACTGGGAGTCACCAAAACTCACTAACCGATCCACGATGACAGCTCCGACAAATTGTCACCACTTGACAGTCGTCAATCGAAATCTGTCACTATACTCACTCGTGGTTACACTAACCAACAATTCACCCGACCTGTGTGTAACTAGACCCATCAGAAATACCATGACCCAATGCACGGTATCCAATGTCCAGTTCACGTCCTCAACTAATCTGATGGTATCAGAACCAATCCGACTACCAATACGCTCTCCAACGCACCACCGGTATCACCTATATACCGTCACCAGGCACGACAAGTCTGCCTAGTATCGTACCTTGAACAACGTACAAGGCACGTACATCTACCCATCAATCAGCCTACAACCACCTAGGTTGTAGTCAATCACGTTTCTACGATGGAGTCCATTTGTCCAATCCAGTATTAGACAATCGAAACTCCGACCTAGTATCTATTTCCAAATCTGAATCCGAATCCGCAATTTCGTAAGAAATCCCGAATCCAACCCAGAAATCATATCCATAATCATGTCCAAATTCAAATCCGAAATCATCATTCCGTAAACTAGTATTAGGAATAACAATTCCGAACCCAAATCCATAAAAGAAAATCTACAGTCAAGCTCTAGAATCAAATCCTGAATCGTCACCCAGAATCCGATTCCAAAACCCAAATCTAGAAATCCTTTTTCAAGTTCCAAAATCAAATCCTGAATCGTCATCCAGAAATCTGATTCCAAAACCTGAAATATCTCGTTCTCGTCTACCAAGACGCACCATATCCGAACCTATCGGATACCTGTTCAAACGATTACCACAATACGATCGATTGACTTCATAGGGAAGTCAATCCCAACATCAACACAACACTAGGTCAGACAAAATCCGACCTCGGTAGACACCTACTCATCGGACAACTACTCAAGCGAGTAATAAGCCATATGGGATTTACCTCGAAAAGAAGTTTAGTCCCATCATGCTCCACTCAACATCCAAGTAAGAGTGATAAACTCTCCACCTATCTGGATATACAAATCACGATCCAGATCCACCACTACGTCAACTGACCATAGACGTCACGATCCCCGATCGTCACGACGTCCAAAGTCCTCAACCATCTCCCACATCTAAATAGATTAGTCAACGACGAGACACGCCGAGACTGTGGGTTCTCACTGATTACCTCGTACCGATCCTTGTCATTCCACCGAGGAAAATCAAGAATGATCGAATAATCCATCCTACGTGAATGCAAACAACACTCGCTGCACTCACCACGTCATGTAACCTAACATCGTCTGCCACCAAGTAGAAAATGAGAAATCTCAGTCATTTAACTTCGATATACTCATCTCCTCCTGATGATTCAGAACAAATCCCGGGTCCACCAACCAATACACGATCAGTGTTACTAGTGGCAACCAAGAACATCTATATCTTCAACGTCATCTACCACCATCAATTATGGTAGAACCTGTGAAGTCGCCCAAAACGACTTCGACATACCCGTTACCAATGCGGAAAACCCGTATTCCACTCGTCACCTCAATCGCAACCTCTCGCGATTCCGAAGTTCCAACAAGATTGGAAACAATATACCCGGACATCAACCACTTGTATCCTAACTATCCGTGATCCACTCCCGAACCACAGATACCAATCACAAGCCCATCACGTCGGAGTCACATCCTGACTCGTAACTCACCGTCATCACAATCACCGGCACCAGCACCAGCACTAGTACCAGCACCACGCACTATCACCAAAACTAGTGTCAGTATCAACACGCCGTGTGCAAAACTGACACCCTGGATCTCCGCTCATACCGAGCGACGATCCCGTACCTCTGCTCGAATAGGAGAAACTCAGTCTCCCTCGTACCTAACAATTATGAGTACAGTCATCCTGACAACTCATGCGAGAAAAGGAAAACGTTCCCCGAACGTCCCCGATCCCCAACAATCGTAACTATAACCACTCTCGGTAGTAGCGCTTGCCCCACACTCGTGCTGACCTAACTACCAGACATCGCTATATCCAGACTCCGTATCCAACGGAATCGATCGCCCGTACTAACTACTCTGTATCCCACTCAGGGATTTCATCGACAAGTACCAACCCTGGTAACTTGTCCAACAATCTCTATCCTGTCGTAACTTGACTAAACCAATGTCCTTTACCAGGTCACCAATGACCTTAGTTGCACCAAACGACAACTAAAGTACCAAGACAACCAACTATGTTTAACCGATAAGTACAACCTCGACTGCGAAGTGCAGTCCCAACACAAGCTGACATGACTAGACCGACTAACGAATCCAACTCTGGATGGTCGTCCAAGTCAAACCACTCGTCAACTCACATTTCCGAACCATACACATACGGTAGGGTTCCACGATCACCCCTAGAGTTCCGCAGAACCCAACTGCATAAGGCAGTAAAATCCACGATCTGACCGACCCCGCGGTCTTGACATCGTAAAGACGTCAATCCAATCCTACCAACAATCCAACTCGGATTCCTCGAATCCGGTTGCTAACTGCCAACTGCAGTAAATCTATCTAACTCAACCAAATCCGATCATCCGATGATCACAATTCCCAACTAGTCGTCGGAACCAATCCTACGACATCGTGAAAGACGATCCCAACTAACCGTCTCACGATCACACTCCAGAATACGAACACGTTAATCCCTTTGTAGGGTCCCACACTGCCAACCTTGACAGAACTATGGCAACCCCGGCATCGAATGCCGAACCAAGGTATGCCAATCCTACTAACTATCGTACCGGCACCCCGACAATCAGGTTGACCACGAACTGCAACCCATTGAGATATCACATCCTCGACCAGCGTACATGCTCCAAGAGCTCCGCGGTTGCTCGAATAGAGACAACCCCGCTCTGATACCACGTTGACAGGACTCATCCCAATCCCCCCGGGATTAGTGCGGGATGACCCTGCTCCCGTCTGACACGAAGTGTCAGACAAGGGATATTTTCGTCCTTTGCCCTCCCGGGCTATCAGAGTACGCCAGGATCCGGAGGAGGCATGTGATATCTCGGTCTCTGCTACAGTCCACATCCGATGTCAACCTGAAGGGCAGTCAAAACATTAAAAACTGTGAGTGGACAAAACAAAAGTTTATAAAAACATTTTAACGAGAAGACCTTTGTACCCTCCACTAAAAAGCATGCATGCATTCGAAAACCATTTATCCAAAACAAACCATATGTGGGACTAAGCCCAAAGCAGATATAAACCAAGGTCGAAAGGACCACAATGAAAACGACCATACGGGCCACTGCCCAAATCCTGTGCACACCTGTACACACCACATATCATATATCATATATCCATCACATACATATATATAAGTCACACAACCAATCCTGTCACCGTATCCAAAGCCACGCGCGCGCTACCCGGGTCTCAATCCGAGTCATCTCAAAGTCAAGGTCAATGTCCGCAGACCACTGACCCTACCCGAGGTAATAGTAACCATAGCCTTCCTGAGAGTAAGGAACCCAACTGGGGGGTGACTCCACTCAGTCGGTGCTCCGTGACTACTCCGGGGTCCACCCAGGCCAACGACCCTCCCCGGAGGAGATAATAGAAGTAAAGGAAGGTAGACGAACATATATATACATAACATAAACATTCATGACCGGTTCCCCTGAACCGTCATGATCCATCATATCCATAATCAGGTAACATGCCGGTTCCCATAAACCGTCACGTACCGTAATAACATAACAAGGGTTCATGCCGGTTCCCATAAACCGTCATGAACCATGATACCATAACAAGGGTTCATGCCGGTTCCCATAAACCGACATGAACCTGGGAATCCATTTAAGGTTCCCTGACCTGAAATCAAAACCGTAAAGTGACTAGGTCTCGTACCCGAACATAGGACACCAACTGGGCACCGTGCCCGGAATCTGAGGTCATATGCCCGAGACAAAACCAAATGGGTTTCATACCCGAGTTTTGCCTTTTAGAAATCCAACACCATTTCATTTAAATCAATAAAGAAATACAGACCCGTATAAGCACCGTATAAGGCCGAAACCTCGAAATACGTGCTTATACGTAACCACATACAAATGCACCCATGGCATCATCAAACAAGTAATAAAACATATAATAAACATTTATGCATGCACCAATTTAGAAAACAAGGTCCACTCACAGACCGTCCGAGCTGCCGCCTCGATTTGC
Organism: Prinsepia uniflora; assembly: GCA_032719365.1. NCBI lineage: Eukaryota > Viridiplantae > Streptophyta > Magnoliopsida > Rosales > Rosaceae > Prinsepia > Prinsepia uniflora. Next base: position 41,533,197 of record CM064869.1, on the reverse strand, counting down.
GTGCCATACGGCTCCCCGAGCCGATCACCGTCACCGGGACTCCCAAACCTGTCCAAATCGTAATAGAAGGTTACTAACTACTTAGTTAACCTCCTACCAAAGCCCCGTAATTTTCCCGTATTTTTAACTATTTTTAATCCCGAACCTAAACCTTCCGATGCTCCGAAACATATCGAGACGGTGTCTGATCGACACGAAACCAGTCCCAAAATGTTCGTTACATCGAATAGATGATTTCGTATGTTGGAACCTTCCACAGATTCCCTGCCACGCGCCCTCACGCGCCGCCCGAAGTGGCTGCGCGTGGGCTTCACGCGCCTCTACAGTACCTGCTGACGTCATCGCTGACGTCAGCATGACGTCATCTGACAGTTGTCAGGTCTGACATGTCAGACTCTGACAGGTGCCACGTTTCATGCTCCCATTGGTCCACGTTACTGTGTTGTCAGTGCCACGTGTCATCACGGCACTGGTCCACGTCGGTGCCACGTGTCAGCCCCTGATTGGGCCACGTCGCTGACATGTCAGTGCTGACTGTGCACTGACATGTGACACGTGTCGCACTCCTATTGGCCCATTTTCTGACATGTCAGCTGACATTTCCAGATCTGACAAGGCTGACGTCATCGCTGACATGATGACGTCACCTGTCATCCCTGCCCTCCCGCGGGTCGACCCGAACGTCTGCAACCGGGTCGCCGTGACCCGCGGCTTGACCCGGCCGGTTCTCCCAGCTCCGGCCACCAAAACACTCCCCGTTTGTCCCATTCTCTTCGTCTCAACCCAAACTACAGTCCTATGACCTTAAAATGTAAGAAAAGCATCGAAAACACGTACCTTCAATCCAGCCATGGCGGCCGTGACTTCCTCTGCCGTTCACGGCCGTTCCAGGCCTTCCTAACCCTCGAATCCAATCCCAATAGACTCCTAGGGTCCCTAGAAACCATTCCTAATCTTTAGAAATCATCGAAAACCCCTAAAACTAAAAATCCAAATTTTGAGTAAAATGTACCTCACGGGTTTTCGGGTTCCCCCACCGTGGTCCGCCGCCGTGAGTCCTCGCCGTCGCGTCCTCATCATCACGGTCCCTCCTCACGTCACACATAAGATGAAAAATGATGAGATGTGGTGGTATGTGTATGGTGTGGTGTTTGAAAATGGAGGATGAAGAAAATGAAGAAAAATGGGATAATGGGTTTCGGGTGGTAAGGAACAAAGAAGAAGAGGATGGCTGATGAGAGAAGGAGAGATTGATGGTGAGGATTGATAGTTAGTTGGTAATGGATGGTTAGGATTAATAGTTGTTAGGTTTAATTATAAAATAATTAAAATAATAATATTTTATTAATTAGATCCACAAATTAAGGGTATTGACCAATAGGATGAGTGACACTTGTCACTCATCCATGGGACCCACTAAAAATATCTGCCCAATCAGCTTTCGCCAAAACGTCCCCGTCTCGAAGTTTGTGCATAGTGAAATCGAACTTCCATGACCCATAACTCTCCCGTTCGAAGTCCGATTTCAGTGTGCCGCCTGTCTATGGATTCGTATCGTCCTTATCTACGTAACGGTCTTCGGCCCTCGGCCATCGGACCTCCTGGTCAAAAAGTCAACTTTTGACCTCCTATTCACCCAAATTACCAAAATGCCCCTAAACTTCCGAACGTCATAACTTCCTCCACGAACGTCGGAATTGAACGTGCCACCTGTCTATGAACTCGTGACGTCACGAACTACGTCACGGTCATCGGTCAAAGTCCATTTGACCGCCCGATTAAAAAGTCAATGTTTTGCCACCATTAGGGGCAAAACGGTCATTTCGCATCGCTCGTCCGATTTCGCTCTACTAATCACGGATTAGCCTCTCTAATCGTGATTAGTCACTAATCTAACCATGAAATTTGGGACGGGTCGTTACAATATCTCATTGGGCTACAGTTCGTGGTCAACCTGATGTTTGGATGCCGATATGATAGTTAGCAGGATTAAATCGTGGATGTCTTGGTTCGGTACTTGATGCTGGGGTTGCCATAGTTCTGTCAAGGTTGACTGTGTGGGACCCTATGGAAGGATTAACGTATTCGTACATGAGATTTTTGGTCGTGAGATGGTTAGTTGGGATCGTCTTTACGATGTCGTAGGATTGGTTCCAACGACTGGTTTGAAGTTGTGACTATCCGATGATTTGGTGGAGTTAGATGGATTTACTGTAGTTGGCAGTTAGTAGCCGGATTTGGGGAATCCTAGTTGGATTGACGGTAGGATTGGATTGACGTCTTTACGATGTCGGACCGCGGGGGTCGGTCAGATTGTTGATTTTACTGCTTTTCGCAGTTGGGTTCCGAGGAACTCTAGGTGTGATCGTGGAACCCTACCTTGGGTGTATGATTCAGAAATGTGAGTTGACGAGTGGTGTGACTTTGACGAGTATTCGGATTTGGGTTCGTTAGTCGGTATAGTCATGTCAGCTTGTGTTGGGACTACACTTCGCAGTCGGGGCTGTACTTACCGATTAAACCTAGTTAGTTGTCGTGCTACTCAGTTGTGGTTTGTCGCAATAAGGTCATGGCGACCTGGTAGACGACATTGGTTTAGTTGAGTTGCGACTGGTTAGTGTTTGGTTGGGCAAGTTATCAGGGTTGGTACTTGTCGATGGAATCCCTGAGTGGGATACAGAGTGGTTAATACGGGCGGTTGATTCCGTTGGATGTGAACCTCGATAGCTATGTCTGGTAGTTAGGTCTGCACGAGTGTGGGGCAGGCGCTACTACCGAGAGTGGTTGTAGTTACGGTTGTTGGGAATCGGGGACGTTCAGGGGACGTTTCCTTATCTCGTATGAGATGTCTGGGTGACTGTACCCAGAGTTGTTGGGTACGAGGGAGGCAGAGTTTCTCCAATATGAGTAGAAGTACGGGATCGTCGCTCGGTATGAGTGGAGATCCAGGGTTGTCAGATTTTCACCCGGTGTGCCGATGCTGATAATGATACGGGTGATAGTGCGTTGGTGCTGGTACTAGCGCTGGTGCTGGTACTGGTGATGGTGATGACGCTGAGTCACGAGTCGGGATGTGACTCCGTCGAGATGAGCATATATTCGGTACCTGTGGTTCGGGAGTGGATCACGGATAGTTAGGGTACACGTGGTTGATGTCCGGGTATGCTGTTTCCAATCTTATTGGAACTTCTGAATAGCGAGAGGTTGCGATTGAGGTGACAAGTGGAATGCGGGTTTTCCGCATTGGTATTGGGTATTTCGAAGTCATCTTGGGTGACTTCTCAGGTTCTGCCATGGCAGGTGATGCATATGTTGCAGATGATGGTAGATGATGATTGTTGTCACCAGTACATTGGTCGTGTATTGGTTGGTGAACTCTGGATGTGTCTTGGGTCATCAGGAGGAGATGAGCATATCGAAGTTAGGTGACTGAGAGTTCTCATTTTCTGCTTGGTGGCAGACGATGTTGGATTTTGTGGCGTGGTGAATGCAATGAGTTTTGGTTGTATTCATGTAGGATGAATTTTGATGTCGTAGTCTTGTATCATCCTTGATTTTTCCACGGTGGAATGCCAAGGATCGATACGAGGTAGTCAGTGAGAACCCACAGTCTCGACATGTCTCGTCGTTGACTAATCTATTTAGATGTGGGAATTGGTTTAGGACTTTGGGTATCGTTATGGATCTGGATCGTGATTTGGATGATCCAGATAGGTTGAGAGTTTATCACTCCTACTTGAGTGTTTGAGTGGAGCATGATGGGACTGAACTTCTTTTCGAGGTAAATCCCGTATGGTATATTACTCAGGTGAGTAGGTGTCCGATGAGGTCGGATATGGACAGTCTTAGAGATGTGTCGATATTGGGATTGGCTTCCCTATGAAGTCAATCGATGGTAATGTGGTAATCGGTGGAGCAGGTATCCGATAGGTTCGGATATGGTGCGTCTCGGTAGACGAGAACAAGATTTCAGGTTTTGGAATCAGATTTCTGGATGACGATTCAGGATTTGATTTTGAAACTTGAAAGAGGATTTCTGGATTTGGGTTTTGGAATCAGATTCTGGGTGACGATTCAGGATTTGATTCTAGAGCTTGACTGTGGATTTTCTTTTTATGGATTTGGGTTCGGAATGGTTATTCCAAATGCTAGCTTACGGAATAATGATTTCGGATTAGGATTTGGAAATAGATGATGGATTGGAGTTTCGATTTGTCTAATGCTGGATTGGACAAATGGACTCTATAGTAGAAACGTGATTAGCTACAACCTAGGTGGTTGTAAGCTGATTGATGGGTAGATGTGCGTACCTTGTACGTTGTTCGAGGTACAATACCAGGTAGACTTGTGGTGCCTGGTGACGGTATATATGTAACGACCCGTCCCGAATTCCGGGATTAGTTTAGTGACTAATCTCGATTAGTGAGGTTGAACAGTGCTTAGTAGGGCGGAATCGGACAATGACAGGACCCATCCCAATCCCCCCGGGATTAGTGCGGGATGACCCTGCTCACGTCTGACACGAAGTGTCAGACAAGGGATATTTCCGAACTTTGCCCTTCCGGGCTATCAGAGTACGCCAGGATCCGGAGGAGGCATGTGATATCTCGGTCTCTGCTACAGTCCACATCCGATGTCAACTTGAAGGGCAGTCAAAACATTAAAAACTGTGTGTGGACAAAACAAAAGTTTATAAAAACATTTCATAAGACATTTGTACCCTCCACTAAAAAGCATGCATGCATTCGAAAACCATTTATCCAAAACAAACCATATGTGGGACTAAGCCCAAAGCAAATATAAACAAAGGTCGAAAGGACCACAATGAAAACGACCATACGGGCCACTGCCCAAATCCATAAAGGACTCGGCCCCAAACCATAAAGAAACCAAGTACACGAGCCACTGCTCAAATCCTGTGCACACCTGTACTCACCACATATCATATATCATATATACATCACATACATACATATATATAAGTCACACAACCAATCCTGTCACGGTATCCAAAGCTACGCGCGTGCTACCTGGGTCTCAATCCGAGTCTTCTCAAAGTCAAGGTCAATGTCCGCAGACCACTGACCCTACCCGAGGTAATAGTAACCATAGCCTTCCTGAGAGTAAGGAGCCCAACTGGGGGGTGACTCCACTCAGTCGGTGCTCCGTGACTACTCCGGGGTCCACCCAGGCCAATGACCCTCCCCGGAGGAGATAATAGAAGTAAAGGAAGGTAGATGAACATATATATACATAACATAATATCCATGCCCGGTTCCCCTGAACCGTCATGATCCATAATATTCATAACCAAGGTAACATGCTGGTTCCCATAAACCGTCATGTACCATAATGACCAACAAGGGTTCATGTCGGTTCCCATAAACCGTCATGAACCATGATACCATAACAAGGGTTCATGCCGGTTCCCATAAACCGTCATGAACCTGGGAATCCATTTAAGGTTCCCTGACCTGAAATCAAACCGTAAAGTGACTGGGTCTCGTGCCCGAACATAGGACATCAGCTGGGCACCGTGCCCGATATCTGAGGTCATATGCCCGAGACAAAACCAAATGGGTTTCATACCCGAGTTTATCCTTTTAGAAATCCAAAACCATTTCATTAAAACCAAATAAGAAATACAGACTCGTATAAGCACCGTATAAGGCCGAAACCTCGAAATACGTGCTTATACGGAACCACATACAAATGCACCCATGGCATCACCAAACAAGTAATAAAATATGTAATAAACATTTATGCATGCACCAATTTAGAAAACAAGGTCCACTCACAGTCCGTCCGAGCTGCCGCCTCGATTTGCGTGCCATTCGGCTCCCCGAGCCGATCACCATCACCGGGACTCCCAAACCTGTCCAAATTTTAATAGAAGGTTACTAACTACTTAATTAACCTCCTACCAAAGCCCCGTAATTTTCCCGAACTTTTAACTATTTTTAAACCGACCATAAACCTTCCGACACCACGAAAACTATTGAAACGATGTCCGATTGATACGAGACCAGTCCCAAAATCTTCGTTACATCGAATAGAAGATTTCCCGTGTTGAACACTTTCCCAAGTTATGGCTCACGGGCCCTCACGGCCCCCTAGAAAGTTGAAAACACTGTTCATCAGCATCAATGGTGGCATTTTAATGGTGAAGTGTGGGGTCCGTTTGGTTTTCGGACCGATTCGGGGTCCGTTTGGTCCCATTTTAATCTCTAAATTCCTATTTCTTCATTTCCTATCTAACCCAATCCCTAAAACTAAGAAAAACCACCCGAAACGGAGCTTCCATCCGCCATCAATGGTGGCTGGATTTTCTCCGGCCTTTCACGGCCATTTCCGGCCATCCCAAGCCCCAAAACTAATCCCATTCTACTCCTAGGGTCCCCAGAAACCTAACCTAATTAAAGAAATCGATTAAAAACCATTAAAACTCAAATTTGGATTTTTGAACATTTTCTTACCTCACGGGTTCTCCTCCGCCGTGTCCTCCACCGTGGGCCACCGTCCACCCTCTCCGTCCTCAGCCCTTCACACTCCCCCCACGGTCACTCCCAGCTCATACAAGTGATGAATGGTGAAGTGTGATTGTGTGTTTTGATTTTTGAAAGAAAATGAAGAAAATGAAGAAAAATGGGGTTATGGGTTTCGGGTGTGTGTGAAGAAGAATGAAGGGGATGAAATCAGATGAGAGAATGAGGGATGAAGGGTGTGGATTTAAAGTTAGAATTGAAATGGATGGTTAGGATTAATGGTTGTTAGGTTTAATTATATAATAATTAAAATAATAATATTTAATTATTTAGATCCACATTTTGGGGGATCAAGTCAATGGGATGAGTGACACTTGTCACTCATCCATGGGGCCCACCAAAATATCCACCCAATCAGATTTCGCCGAAACGTCCCCGTCTCGAAGTTCGTGCATAGTGAAATCGAACTTCCGTGACCCATAACTCTTCCGTGACGTCATGCTACAGTACCGGGTTCTGAAACCGGGTCTGTAACCGGGTCGCCGTCGATCCGCGGCTTGACCCGATCACAGATCGAGTTCCAGACCACCATTTTTGATGCGGTTTGATCCTATGGACTCGTCATAATCCCCTCTATGGTTCTGTGACATCCAAACTAATTTTTAGGTGGATTAAACTACCTGAAAACTGACGGGAAAATCGGCTGAGAACTCAGGTCATCAACTCCGGCAACTCGTCGAGATTCCGGCCGTGGTTCATGGTCCAAAATGGTCGTCTAGGTTCCTAGGACATGTTTCAGAAGTAAGCAAGCAATCCCAACGTCAAAAACCAGTGTTTCGAAACAGGGAAGAAAATCAAACCTTCTCGGGTTTCTGGGCATATCGCCGTCGTGGCGCCGCCGTGGCTCGTCCAGTCGTGGTCTGAGTCTTCCTAAGGTTCCAGTGGTCCTATCCCTACGTTGGTTCGAGTCCAGGTATGAAGGTTTGGATGGTTGGATCGATTTGGGCTGTTCGGGTTCCTCTCGGGTCTGGGGAGTTTCCGGCCGTGCAGGGCGGCCGTGGTGGTGGTGGCGGGCGTCTGAAGGTGGCTTGGGTTCGTCTGGGGCTGACTGGTGTGTGAGGCTGGGCTGTGAGGTGGTGGAGTGATCGTGCAAGGAGTGAGAGTGCACGGGTTGAAAGAAATGAAAATGTGAGGATGATATTCTGATGGTTTTAAAAACAGAGAGAGCAGATGAGATCAATGGCCAGGATTCAATCCTGAGTTCAAAATGAAGGGTGAGGATTTGAGGAGAGGAAATAATTAATTAACCTAAATGGCCAGCAAGGATCCCTGAATTAGGGAAGGAAGGAGATGATGACATGTGTCACTCATCAAGGGTCCAGATTGGTTTGGATTAAAGTAATCAGATTTTATTATTATATTATTATTTTATTCCGAGTCTCGGTTAATCGCGTTTCACGTCCTTGACCATAACGTTGTCGTCGAATCTCCGATTTCGGCATGCCGCCTGCCCACGACCAGGGGCAAAACGGTCATTTTGCACATTTTGTCCGATTCCGCCCTACTAACCACCGTTCAACCTCGCTAATCAAGATTAGTCACTAAACTAATCCCGGAATTCGGGACGGGTCGTTACAATCTTCCCACCTTAATAAATTTCGTCCTCGAAATTCCAGCCGATCTAATCTCAACGTACTTCCCTCCTTAATTAGTTTCGCTCTCGAAACACGATTACCCTGATTCCACAAACACCCCGTGGAAAGTGGAATCGACCACGTAACATGTGTACACCCGTACACTAACTACTTAGACAAAACTTGTCTACACCCAAACGTACCACTAGTACTCAAAATGCAACGATTACATTCGACCCCGTCGAATGACTGAAACCACTTGTTTCGAATTTGACACCACTTGTCAAATCAACCCTCTCGTTGACGCAACAACTCGACGGTTCCTTTCCCACTCCCACTAGGAGTCAGCTGACCCCACTCAACGATCTATGTTGACACATCCTGACAAACTGTCACCACACAGTTGTTGTCAGTCGAAAACTGACACTAGACTCACTCGTGGCTACACATGCCACCAACGTACTCGACTCACCAATACCCTTACCGACATTTCACACGACCTGTGTGTAATTAAACACATCGGAATTACCATGACCCATTGCATAGTAATGTCCGGTCCACAACCAATCCCATGGTATCGGAACCAATCCGACTACCAACACGTTCACCGACACACCTCGGGTATATCCCGTATACCGTAACTAGACATCACAAGTCTACACGGTATTGTACCTCGACCCAAGTACGAAGTACAAACATCTACCTAATAACCAGACTACAACCACCTAGGTCATAGCCGAACGCTTTCCAATAATGGAGTACGTTTGCCCAGTCCAACATGAGGCAAATCGAAACTCCACCCAACATCTAGTTCCAATTCCGAATCTGAATCCGCAATTTCGTAAGAAATCCCGGATCCAAGCCCAGACATCAAATTTTTAATTTATTTCCAAATCCAAATCCGAAATCATTATTCCGTAAGCTAGCATTTGGAATAATCATCCCGTACCCAAATCCGGAAATATACTTTCAAGTTCCAAAATCGAATCCTGAATCGTCACCCAGAAATTCGATTCCAAATCCCGAAATCTCATTCACATTTACCAAGACACACCAAAACCGAACCTATCGGTTACCCGTTCAATCCACTTGATTGACTTCATAGGGAAGCCAATCCAACCTCCACACGTCTAAGGTTGACAAAATTCAACTACCTTGGAAACCTACTCACCCGAGTAGAATACCATACGGGCCCCACTTCGAAAAGAAGTTCAATCTCGTCATTTACGACTCACACACCCAAGTTCGTATCGATCCTTGTCATTCCACCTAGGAAAACCAAGGATGATCCAAAACTCATCCTACGTGGATGCAAACAAAACGTGCTGCACTCACAACATCCTCTGCCACCAAGCAGAAAATGAGAAATCTCGTTTACCTAATTTCGAATACGTAGCTCCTCCTAATGACTCACAAACACACATGGGCCCACCAACCAATACACGCTCAACGTACTGGTAACTACACTCAACGTCTGCCAGGGCAGAAAGCAAGAAGTCAACCCCAATGACTTCGGAATACCAATCACCAAAAACGAGCACCACTCTCGTTCCCCAATCACAACTTTCCTCGACACTAAGGTTCCAACCATGTTGGAAACAGACATGCTCCCAACAAGACGTCAAGTCTAACCACTAGACTTCCTACCTCCTCAATTCACTTGGACAACCCCGTGTCCACAATCAATCCGTTATTGTTCCGTTCGCACATCCCGACCTTTACAGGTTCAACACTCGGTTTCCCAAGTTCTCAATTACAAATTCCTACCTTTATACCACTAATGGTTTTCCTCGTCTTTTCCAGTTTTAATCATTTCCATGTACATTTTAGGGATATTTAAAAACATAAAATCGCACAAATTTTGGAGTTGCCAACAACTCCCCCAAATCCACCAATTATCATGACGTAGGGGACGTCATCCCAAGATTACTCAAGTCTCAATTATACCCTTTTGAATCCACTCCTTACTGGTTATCTCACCACTATTGGAACTTATCCCAACACATTACGATCTTAACTGGAACCCATCCAGTCCATCACTCAACCACTACCGAATCTCAAAGACCGAACATATGTTCATCATGACGGAGTCACACCCCAATTTGTGGCTCATCGTCAACACCATTACCGACACTAGCACCAGCGCTAGTACCAGCACCAACACTCTATCAACAACGCTAGTATCAGCACACAGGCATCCATACTAGCATCAGCACAAAAGTACCAACCCCGCAAACATCCATACTGCACACCGTGTGCAAATACGACAACCCTGGATCTCCGTTCATACGGAACGACGATCCCGCACCTCACGACTATGGGTACCACTATTCTGACAATCCTCATCAGGAAAATGAACGTTCCCCGAACGTCCCCTGATCCCCAAGTATTATAACCACACTAATTACCCTCGATAGCCAGTCATCTCCATATGACTTCCGACTAACTGTCATTGCTATCGAGATCCGCATCCACACATCACACCAATACCCGATCCAACACGGGATTCCATAATTTATCTCAGAACCGTATCCGTAAATCGAATCCCATAGTTCTGCCTAAACTCACCAGAACCATCCACATGGTCATCCATGACCTCAGCCGCTCGTCGCAGCACAAGTTCTCATCCACTAGCCACAATTAAGGTTTACCTTTTTAATACTAGAGTTCCACAATCACACCCTATGGTTCAACCGAACCAAACAGTTTTCCGTAATATAAAATCCACAACCTGACCGACCCCGCGGTCCTGACATCGAATAGACGTCAAATCCAATCCTACCATCCCATCAACGTGGGTTCCACCACTAGGTCATTGGCCAACTCCGATGAACCAACATCCCTCACACTAGAAACCACCACAAGGGTTCACATTTTAGACCATTACTCACGTGAGGTTCCCCGAACCTGGCTGCACCTAGCAGCACAACAATCCAATATCACATGACCGAACCGACGGTCCCACGATACCAGTTCACCACAATCAACCCCACTTGGGTCGAATCACATTAATGCACGGCGTATCGGGCCAATCACACTCCATCCACTATCCAAACCCAAAAACTATCTATCAGGTTGATAACGAATTGCAGCCCAATGAGACATCACACCCTCGACCTGCGCGCACAATTAGAGCAACCATGCTCTGATACCAAGTTGACAGGACCCATCCCAATCCCCCCCGGGATTACCATGGAATGTGCCCTGCTCCCGTCCAACAAGGGGTGTCAGACAAAGGATGACCAAGAGCCACTGCCCAAACTGGGCATCCAGAGTGCGCCAGGATCGATAGAGGAGGTGTGCAATGTCCCAGTCTCTGCTGCAATCGCATCCGTGATCAACCTGAAGGGCATTAAAACCAAAAGCTGTGAGTGGACAAAACCAATAAGTTCATCAAATACATTTATAAGACATTTATGCCCTCCAATAAAAACGTATGCATGCCACCAAAACCAGTAACCAAAACGTTTGCTCAACCGAGCCTTTAGGGCCTTAGCCCAAAAACCGTTAACCAAAAACCAAGTGTGGGAACTCAGCCCAAAACAGTGGAATACCACCACCATACATATACGACCATGTGGGTCACCACCCACGACCATAAATGAACATCAATTCATTAAAATCACACAATCATAAATCCACCCGGAAAGCCATTTCATTAATTCGTATTTTACCATTACCATCACCAGCATCCCTGATGCTAGACGTCCCTGACGTCATGTCTCACGGTTTCATAAGCTACGCGTGCTGCCCGGGGTCTCTCCGGGTTCATATATCTGACATCCCTGATGTCTGACGTCCCAGACGTCAATCATAGCAATCCTGCTCCTGAGTCATCATACGGTCCGGCTGCTCCGTATGGTGACCCTTCACAGGCAATGCACCGTGACTTCCCCAGTGTCCCAGACATCTGGAGGAGACCATCATATATCCATGTGTACAGATGGTATATGGAAAACAGTTTTTTTATTAATTCATTTCACAACATCACAATGGGCCCTGCCCGAATTTTCCATAAAACAACACATTTCCATTTAGGGTCCCTGACCCGAAACCACATTTATTAAATATAGGGCCCCTGACCCGAAATCATCATTTTAATCCAAATGGGCCCCATGCCCGATACATAACTCAAATGGGTCTCAGCCCGATTTTATACCAACTGGGCCCCTGGCCCGATTTCATTAACCAACTGGGCCCCCGGCCCGATTCTCAAATGGACTCCAAGTCCGAAATTTCCAAAACAAGTGGGCCTCAAGCCCGAGTTCATCTTTCCAATATAAAAACCATTTTATCATAATATTTATTTAACCACAAGCATGCAAAACCACAAATAAACCGTTAATCCCGATACACGTGAAATACGGAAAACACCTCGAAATACGTGCAACATACCCAAAATCAATACTCACAAATACCATCATAGAAATCATGTATATAAACCATATAACACATTTAAGCATGCATAGGATTTATAAAACCAAAGTCCACTCACAGACCGTTTTAACCGTGTGCCTCGATACGCGTGCCACCGGCCCTCCCGGGCCACCCCACTATCACCGGGACTCCAAATCCTGTCCAAGTCACATTAGAGGGTCACTAACCTCATTAATAACATCCTATAAAAGTCCCGTAATTTTCCCGAATTTTTACTTATTTTTAAACTTGTTTTAAAACCTTCGGACATCCCGAACACTATCGAGACGGTGTCCGATCGACACGAAACTAATTCCAAAATGTTCGTTACATCGAATAGATTAAAAGTCATGTTGGAAGTTTCCCCAAAATACCCTTCACGCGCCCCCACGCGCCAGGTCAACATTGATGACGTCATGCTACAGTACCGGGTTCTGAAACCGGGTCGCCGTCGACCCGCGGCTTGACCCGATCACAGATCGAGTTCCAGACCACCATTTTTTATGCGGTTTGATCCTATGGACTCGTCATAATCCCCTCTATGGTTCTGTGACATCCAAACTAATTTTTAGGTGGATTAAACTACCTGAAAACTGACGGGAAAATCGGCTGAGAACTCAGGTCATCAACTCCGGCGACTCGTCGAGATTCCGGCCGTGGTTCATGGTCCAAAATGGTCGTCTAGGTTCCTAGGACATGTTTCAGAAGTAAGCAAGCAATCCCAACGTCAAAAACCAGTGTTTCGAAACAGGGAAGAAAATCAAACCTTCTCGGGTTTCTGGGCATATCGCCGCCGTGGCGCCGCCGTGGCTCGTCCAGTCGTGGTCTGAGTCGTCCTAAGGTTCCAGTGGTCCTATCCCTACGTTGGTTCGAGTCCAGGTATGAAGGTTTGGATGGTTGGATCGATTTGGGCTGTTCGGGTTCCTCTCGGGTCTGGGGAGTTTCCGGCCGTGCAGGGCGGCCGTGGTGGTGGTGGCCGGCGTCTGAAGGTGGCTGGGGTTCGTCTGGGGCTGACTGGTGTGTGAGGCTGGGCTGTGAGGTGGTGGAGTGATCGTGCAAGGAGTGAGAGTGCACGGGTTGAAAGAAATGAAAATGTGAGGATGATATTCTGATGGTTTTAAAAACAGAGAGAGCAGATGAGATCAATGGCCAGGATTCAATCCTGAGTTCAAAATGAAGGGTGAGGATTTGAGGAGAGGAAATAATTAATTAACCTAAATGGCCAGCAAGGATCCCTGAATTAGGGAAGGAAGGAGATGATGACATGTGTCACTCATCAAGGGTCCAGATTGGTTTGGATTAAAGTAATCAGATTTTATTATTATATTATTATTTTATTCCGAGTCTCGGTTAATCGCGTTTCACGTCCTTGACCATAACGTTGTCGTCGAATCTCCGATTTCGGCATGCCGCCTGTCGTTGGATTCGTATCGACGATACCTACGTAACGGTCCTTGGCCCTCGCCCATCGGACCTCCCGGTCAAAAAGTCAACATTTGGCCCCTAATAAGCCAAATTACCAAAATACCCCTCAACTTCCGAACATCATAACTTTCTCTACGAATGTCGGAATCGAACGTGCCACATGTCTATGAACTCGTGACGTCCCGAACTACGTCACGGTCATCGGTCAAAGTCCATTTGACCGCCCGAACAAAAAGTCAACATTTTGCCCACGACCAGGGGCAAAACGGTCATTTTGCACATTTTGTCCGATTCCGCCCTACTAACCACCGTTCAACCTCGCTAATCAGGATTAGTCACTAAACTAATCCCGGAATTCGGGACGGGTCGTTACATTGCCTGTGAAGGGTCACCATACGGAGCAGCCGGACCGTATGATGACTCAGGAGCAGGATTGCTATGATTGACGTCTGGGACGTCAGACATCAGGGATGTCAGAAATATGGACCCGGAGAGATCCCGGGCAGCACGCGTAGCTTATAAAACCGTGAGATATGACGTCAGGGACGTCAAGCATCAGGGATGCTGGTGATGGTAATGGTAAAATTCGAATTAATGAAATGGCTTTCCGGGTGGATTTGTGATTATATGATTTTAATGAATTGATGTTCATTTATGGTCGTGGGTGGTGACCCACATGGTTGTTTATGTGTAGTTGCGGTATTTCACAGTTTGGGGCTGAGTTCCCACACTTGGTTTTTGGTTAACGATTTTTGGGCTAAGGCCCTAATGGCTCGGTTGAGCAAACGTTTTGGTTACTGGTTTTGGTGGCATGCATACGTTTTTATTGGAGGGCATAAATGTCTTATAAATGTGTTTAATAAACTTATTGGTTTTTTCCACTCACAGCTTTTGGTTTTAATGCCCTTCAGGTTGATCACGGATGCGATTGCAGCATGGACTGGGACATTGCACACCTCCTCCATCGATCCTTGCGCACTCTGGATGCCCCGTTGGGCAGTGGCTCTTGGTTATCCCTTGTCTGACACCTCTTGTTGGACGGGAGCAGGGCACATTCCACGGTAATCCTGGGGGGATTGGGATGGGTCCTGTCAACTTGGTATCAGAGCAGGGTTGCTCTATTTGTGTGCGCAGGTAGAGGGTGTGATGTCTCATTGGGCTGCAATTCGTTATCAACCTGGTAGATAGTTTTTGGGTTTGGATAGTGGATAGAATGTGATTGGCCCGATACGCCGTGCGTTAATGTGATTCGACCCAGGTGGGGTTGATTGTGATGAACTGGTATTGTGGGACCGTCGGTTCGGTCATGCAATATTAAATTTTTGTGCTGCTAGGTGCAGCTTGGTTCGGGGAACCTCATGTGAGTAATGGTTTAAAAATGTGAACCCTTGTGGTGGTTTCTAGTGTGAGGGATGTTGATTCATCGGAGTTGGCCGATGACCTAGTGGTGGAACCCACGTTGATGGGATGGTAGGATTGGATTTGACGTCTATTCGATGCCTAGACCGCGGGGTCGGTCAGGTTGTGGATTTTATATTACGGAGAGCTGTTTGGTTCGGTTGAACCATAGGGTGTGATTGTGGAACCCTAGTGTATGATGGATTAAAAAGGTAAACCTTAATTGCGAATAGTGGATGAGAACTTGTGCTGCGACGAGCGGTTGAGGTCATGAATGACCATGTGGATGGCTCTGGTGAGTCTAGGTAGAACTATGGGATCCGATTTACGGATACGGTTCTGAGATAAATTATGGAATCCCATGCTGGATCGGGTATTAGTGTGAGGTATGGATGCGAATCTCAATAGAAATGACAGTTAGTCGGTAGTCATATGGAGATGACTGGCTATCGAGGGTAATTGGTGTGGTTATAATACTTGGGGATCAGGGGACGTTCAGGGAACGTTCATTTTCCTGATGTGGATTGTCAGAATAGTGGTACCCATAGTCGTGAGGTACGGGATCGTCGTTCGGTATGAACGGAGATCCAGGGTTGTCGTATTCGCACACGGTGTGCAGTATGGATGTTTGCGGGTTGGTACTTTTGTGCTGATACTAGTGTTGTTGATAGTGTGTTAGTGTTGGTACTAGCGCTGGTGCTAGTGTCGGTAATGGTGTTGACGATGAGCCACAAGTTGGGGTGTGACTCCGTCATGATGAACATATGTTCGGTCTTTGAGATTCGGTAGTGGTTGAGTGTTGGACTGGTGGGATCCAGTTGAGATTGTGCTGTGTTGGGATAAGCCTCAATGGTGGTGAGATAACCAGTAAGGAGTGGATTAAAAAGGTATAATTGAGAACTTGGGAAACCGAGTGTTGAACCTGTAAAGGTTGGGATGTGCGAACGGGACAATAACGGATTGATTGTGGACACGGGGTTGTCCAAGTGAGTTGAGGAGGTAGGAAGTCTAGTGGTTAGACTTGACGTCTTGTTGGGAGCATGTCTGTTTCCAACATGGTTGGAACCCTAGTGTCGAGGAGAGTTGTGATTGGGGAACGAGAGTGGTGTTCGTTTTTGGTGATGGGTATTCCGAAGTCATAGGGGTTGACTTCTTGTTTTCTGCCCTGGCAGACGTTGAGTGTAGTTACCAGTACGTTGAGCGTGTATTGGTTGGTGGGCCCATGTGTGTTTGTGGGTCATTAGGAGGAGCTACGTATTCGAAAAAAGGTAAACGAGATTTTTCAGTTTCTGCTTGGTAGCAGACGATGTTGGGGTACATGACGTGGTGAGTACAGTGAGTTTTGTTGCATCCACGTAGGATGAGTTTTGGAGTCATAGTGTTGGATCATCCTTGGGTTTTCCTAGGTGGAATGACAAGGATTGATACAAGGTAATCCGTGAGAATCCGCAGTCTCGACGTGTCTCGTCGTTGACTGATATGTCTAGTTGTGGGAGTCGGTTGTCGATCGTTGTGGCGATCTAGGATTTTGACGTTATAGTCAGGGACACAATGACGGGATTAAACTTCTTTTCGAAGTGGGGCCGTACGGTATTCTACTCGGGTGAGTAGGTTTTCGAGGTAGTTGAATTTTGTCAACCTTAGACGTGTGGAGGTTGGATTGGCTTCCCTATGAAGTCAATCAAGTGTATTGAACAGGTGACCGATAGGTTCGGTTTTGGGTGTGTCTTGGTAAATGTGAACGAGATTTCGGGATTTGGAATCGAATTTCTGGGTGACGATTCAGGATTCGATTTTGGAACTTGAAAGTATATTTCTGGATTTGGGTACGGAATGATTATTCCAAATGCTAGCTTACGGAATAATGATTTCGGATTTGGATTTGGAAATAAATTAAAATTTGATGTCTGGGCTTGGATCCGGGATTTCTTACGAAATTGTGGATCCGGATTCGGAATTGTAACTAAATGATGGGTGGAGTTTCATTTTGTCTCATGCTGGATTGGGCAAATGTACTCCATTATTGGAACGCGTTCGGCTATGACCTAGGTGGTTGTAGTCTGGTTATTAGGTAGATGTGTGTACTTCGTACATGGTTCGAGGTACAATACCGTGTAGACTTGTGATGTCTAGTTACGGTATACGGGATATACCCGAGGTGTGTCGGTGAACGTGTTGGTAGTCGGATTGGTCCCGATACCATGGGATTGGTTGTGGACCAGACATTACTATGCAATGGGTCATGGTAATTCCGATGTGTTTAATTACACACAGGTCGTGTGAAAGGTCGGTAAATGTTTACTAAGTCAAATACGTTGGTGGCATGTGTAGCCACGAGTGAGTCTAGTGTCAGTTTTCGACTGACAACAACTGTGTGGTGACAGATTGTCAGGATTTGTCAACATAGATTGTTGAGTGGGGTCAGCTGACTCCTAGTGGGAGTGGGAAAGGAACCGTCGAGTTGTTGCGTCAACGAGAGGGTTGATTTGACAAGTGGTGTCAAATTCGAAACAAGTAGTTTCAGTCATTCGACGGGGTCGAATGTAATCGTTGCGTTTTGAGTATTAGTGGTACGTTTGGGTGTAGACAAGTTTTGTCTAAGTAGTTGGTGTATGGGTGTACACGTGTTGCGTGGTCGATTCCACTTTCCACGGGGTGTTTGTGGAATCAGGGTAGTCAAGTTTCGAGAGCGAAACTAATTAAGGAGGGAAGTACGTTTGAGTTTAGAGCGGTTGGAATTTCGAGGACGAAATTTATTAAGGAGGGAAGATTGTAACGACCCGTCCCGAATTCCGGGATTAGTTTAGTGACTAATCTCGATTAGTGAGGTTGAACGGTGCTTAGTAGGGCGGAATCAGACAAATTGTGCAAAATGACCGTTTTGCCCCTGGTCGTGGGCAAGATGTTGACTTTTTGATCGGGCGGTCAAACGGACTTTGACCGATGACCGTGACGTAGTTCGGGACGTCACGAGTTCATAGACAGGTGGCACGTTCGATTCCGACATTCGTAGAGAAAGTTATGAGGTTCGGAAGTTGAGGGGTATTTTGGTAATTTGGCTTATTAGGGGCCAAATGTTGACTTTTTGACCGGGAGGTCCGATGGACGAGGGCCAAGGACCGTTACGTAGGTATCGTCGATACGAATCCAACGACAGGCGGCATGCCGAAATCGGAGATTCAACGACGAAGTTGTGGTCACGGGAACGAATTCGAATTACCGAACGAACCGAGCGTTTGATTAAAATAATATTAAAATAGGTGAACAGTAATTGACGAATCTGGACCCTTGGATGTAGGCCACGTGTCACTCATCCCCACCTTCCCTAAAATCTGGATCCTTGTTGGCCATTGGATTATTTAATCCATTTTCTCCCCTTAAATCCTCACCATCCATTCAAACCTCAGATTAAATCTGGGCCCTTGATCTCATCTCTTTCTTCCCTTCATCTACTGATCACACTCATCCCTCTGACAGGACCCATCCCAATCCCCCCGGGATTAGTGCGGGATGACCCTGCTCCCGTCTGACACGAAGTGTCAGACAAGGGATATTTCCGACCTTTGCCCTCTCGGGCTATCAGAGTACGCCAGGATCCGGAGGAGGCATGTGATATCTCGATCTCTGCTACAGTCCACATCCGATGTCAACCTGAAGGGCAGTCAAAACATTTAAAAACTGTGAGTGGACAAAACAAAGAGTTTATAAAAACATTTAATAAGGAAGACATTTGTACCCTCCACTAAAAAGCATGCATGCATTCGAAAACCATTTATCCAAAAAAACCATATGTGGGACTAAGCCCAAAGCAGATATAATGTAAGGTCGAAAGGACCACAATAAAAACGACCATACGGGCCACTGCCCAAATCCATAAAGGACTCGGCCCCAAACCATAAAGAAACCAAGTACACGAGCCACTGCTCAAATCCTGTGCACACCTGTACACACCACATATCATATATCATATATACATCACATACATATATATAAGTCACACAACCAATCCTGTCACGGTATCCAAAGCCACGCGCGCGCTACCCGGGTCTCAATCCGAGTCATCTCAAAGTCAAGGTCAATGTCCGTAGACCACTGACCCTACCCGAGGTAATAGTAGCCATAGCCTTCCTGAGAGTAAGGAACCCAACTGGGGGTGACTCCACTCAGTCGGTGCTCCGTGACTACTCCGGGGTCCACCCAGGCCAACGACCCTCCTCGGAGGAGATAGTAGAACATGTAAAGGAAGGTAGACGAACATATATATACATAACATAAACATTCATGACCGGTTCAACTGAACCGTCATGAATCCATAATATCCATAATCAGGTAACATGCCGGTTCCCATAAACCGTCATGTACCGTAATAACCAACAAAGGTTCATGCCGGTTCCCATAAACCGTCATGAACCATGATACCATATTAAGAGTTCATGCCGGTTCCCATAAACCGTCATGAACCAGGAAATCCATTTAAGGTTCCCTGACCTGAAATCAAAACCGGAAAGTAGCTTGGGTTTCGTACCCGAACATAGGACATCAGTTGGGCACCGTGCCCAATATCTGAGGTCATATGCCCGAGACAAAACCAAATGGGTCTTATACCCGAGTTTATCATTTTGAAATCCAATTTCAGTTCATTTAAATCAATAAAGAAATACAGACCCGTATAAGCACCGTATAAGGCCGAAACCTCGAAATACGTGCTTATACGTAACCACATACAAATGCACCCATGGCATCATCAAACAAGTAATAAAACATATAATAAACATTTATGCATGCACCAATTTAGAAAACAAGTCTACTCACAGACCGTCCGAGCTGCCGCCTCGATTTGCGTGCCATACGGCTCCCCGAGCCGATCACCGTCACCGGGACTCCCAAACCTGTCCAAATCGTAATAGAAGGTTACTAACTACTTAATTAACCTCCTACCAAAGCCCCGTAATTTTCCCGTATTTTTAACTATTTTTAATCCCGAACCTAAACCTTCCGATGCCCGGAAACATATCGAGACGGTGTCCGATCGACACGAAACCAGTCCCAAAATGTTCGTTACATCGAATAGAAGATTTCACATGTTGGAACCTTCCCCAGATTCCCTGCCACGCGCCCTCACGCGCCGCCTGAAGTGGCTGCGCGTGGGCTTCACGCGCCGCCTGAAGTGGCTGCGCGTGGGCTTCACGCGCCTGCTACAGTACCTGCTGACGTCATCGCTGACGTCAGCATGACGTCATGACTGACAGCCCCTGACAGTGACACGTGTCACGCTCCCAATGGCCCACTGTCTGACATGTCAGTCTGACATTGTCAGATCTGACATGATGACGTCATCCCTGACATGATGACGTCATCAGGATGACGTCATCAGTCATCCCCTACATCGGTCAGACCGGTCTGAACCGGTCCGGTCCGGTTTTTCCTGCAACTTGGACCGGCGTAACCGGTCCAGGTGTCCTTCTCCCTCATTTTCGGTCCGATTTCATCCATTCCAATTCCTAAATTCCTATTTCTTCATTTCCTATCTAACCCAATTAACAAGACTACCTAAAACCCTCGAAATCCGACCGGTTCAATTTTGAACCTCACGGTTCAATTTTCCCGAAACCTCCCAGGGCTCCTTCGACGTCCAACCACCACCAAAACCTCCCTAACAACTCCCTAGCAACCTATTTAACTCAAACCAATCGTCCAAATCGACCCATAACAACAAAATCCACACAAAAATTGAAAATGGGCTTACCGGGTACCCGATCGGGTTCTGGGTTCCCGCCACCGCCCACGGCGGTTCCAGCCACCAGCTGCCGTCCTTAGTCCTCCTCTCTCACCCTCTGGTCTCAGTTATGACTAGAAGGGAAGGGTTTGGTGTTTGGGTGAGGAAATGGTGATCGGTTTGGTTTGGGAAGAAAATGGGAGAAATGGATGAACGGGGAAGGGTTTGGTGCATGAGTGGGTGGGGTTGGCTAGTGGATGGGTGACAAGTGTCACTCATCCATTGGGCCTCCATTAAATATCTGGGCCCACTAGAGACAAAACTGCACTTTTTGTCTCGTAAAACGTGCTGTCGTGAATAGTAACCGGGAACTTCCGTGAACCGTAACTTCGCCGTCGAACGTCCGAATTCGACGTGCCGCCTGTCTACGGATTCGTATCGTCCTTATCTACGTAACGGTCTTCGGCCCTCGGCCATCGGACCTCCTGGTCAAAAAGTCAACATTTGACCCCATTTAACCTAAATTACCAAAATGCCCCTAAACTTCCGAACGTCATAACTTCCTCCTCGAACGTCGGAATTGAACGTGCCACCTGTCTATGAACTCGTGACGTCACGAACTACGTCACGGTCATCGGTCAAAGTCCATTTGACCGCCCGATTAAAAAGTCAACGTTTTGCCACCATCAGGGGCAAAACGGTCATTTCGCACCGCTCGTCCGATTTCGCTCTACTAATCACGGATTAGCCTCACTACTCGTGATTAGTCACTAATCTAACCATGAAATTTGGGACGGTTCGTTACACCCTCTCACTCTGTTCTTTCTCCCACCCGAAACACATACGCACACAACCTACATGAACCACCTCACCAATCTCTTCTGTGTTGGTGTGTGAGTGAGATGAGCTGCACGGTGAGGCTTGAGAGACGGCGGGGGGACGACGGAGACGGCGGAGACGACGGCGGCAAAACAAAAACGGAGGAGCAAAAAATGCAGAAATTGGAAGATCGTTATGGACTGGCTTTTGATCGCTTTAGAGGGATTTATGATGTTCCTGGAGTCGAGCTAGGCATGCTGGTGGCCACGGCGGTAGCCACGGCGGCGAGGTAAGCCTCAAACCCGTGAACCTGTTTTCGGGTGAAAATGGAAGAATGGGTTTTAACATATTTCGATCGATCTGGTGATTAGGATGATGATCTAGAAGGTGAGACGAGCCTCTGGGGATTGTTTTCGAAAGGAATGGTGGCCGAGATCGTGCAGACACGACAGTTGCAGGTGGCCGGTCTGCACACCTCCACGAACAGGTAGTGAAACGAGGTTGTTTATTAGTTTTTAAACCTCAGATCAACTGGAATTAATGAGACGATCTTGTAGGAACAAACGGAATTGAAAATGATCGAGTAATGGCTGAGAACCAGTCGGGTTGGCCCGCGGGTCACGGTGACCCGTTTATCAGACAACCGGGTCAGAACGGTGACACTGTTCGCGTGAGTTTCACGCGCAGCCACTCACGACGGCGCGTGACGGCGCGTGGGCACGAATCTCGAGGTGAGGTCAACATGACTTCTGTTCTATTCGATGTAACGGACATTTTGGAATTGGTTTCGTGCCGATCGGACACCGTCTCGATATTGTTCGGGATGTCCGAAGGTTTTAAATTAAGTTTAAAAATAAGTAAAAATTCAGGAAAATTACGGGACTTTGATAGGATGTTAATGATGAGGTTAGTGACCCTCTAATGTGATTTGGACAGGATTGGGAGTCTCGGTGATAGTGGTGTGGCCCGGGAGGGCCGGTGGCACGCGTATCGAGGCATACCGTTAAAACGGTCTGTGAGTGGACTTTGGTTTTATAAATCCTATGCATGCTTAAATGTGTTATATGGTTTATATACATGATTTCTATGATGGTATTTGTGAGCATTGATTTCGGGTATGTTGCACGTATTTCGAGGTGTTTTCCGTATTTCACGTATATCGGGATTAACGGTTTATTTGTGGTTTTGCGTGCTTGTGGTTAAATAAATAATATGATAAAATGGTTTTTATATTGGAAAGATGAATTCGGGCTTGAGGCCCACTTGTTTTGGAAATCTCGGGCTTGGAGTCCATTTGAGTACGTAATCGAGCTGCGGGCCCAGTTGGTTTATAAGTCGGGCTGCGGGCCCAGTTGGTTTATAAATCGGTCCGTGGGCCCAGTGGTTCATAAAGTCGGGCATGAGGCCCAGTTGGATTAAAATGATGATTTCAGGTCAGGGGCCCTATATTTAATAAATGTGGTTTCGGGTCAGGGACCCTAAATGGAAATGTGTTGTTTTATGGAAAATTCGGGCAGGGCCCATTGTGATGTTGTGAAATGAATTAATAAAAACTGTTTTCCATATACCATCTTGATACAAGGATATATGATGGTCTCCTCCAGATGTCTGGGACACTGGGGAAGTGATGGTGCATTGCCTGTGAAGGGTCACCATACGGAGCAGCCGGACCGTATGATGACTCATGAGCAGGATTGCTATGATTGACGTCTGGGACGTCAGACATCAGGGATGTCAGAAATATGGACCCGGAGAGACCCCGGGAAGCACGCGTAGCTTATAAAACCGTGAGATATGACGTCAGGGACGTCTAGCATCAGGGATGCTGGTGATGGTAATGGTAAAATACGAATTAATGAAATGGCTTTCCGGGTGGATTTGTGATTATATGATTTTAATGAATTGATGTTCATTTATGGTCGTGGGTGGTGACCCACATGGTTGTTTATGTGTAGTTGCGGTATTTCACAGTTTGGGGCTGAGTTCCCACACTTGGTTTTTGGTTAACGGTTTTCGGGCTAAGGCCCTAATGGCTCGGTTGAGCAAACGTTTTGGTTACTGGTTTTCGTGGCATGCATACGTTTTTATTGGAGGGCATAAATGTCTTATAAATGTGTTTAATAAACTTATTGGTTTTGTCCACTCACAACTTTTGGTTTTAATGCCCTTCAGGTTGATCATGGATGCGATTGCAGTAGGGACTGGGACATTGCACACCTCCTCCATCGATCCTTGCGCACTCTGGATGCCCCGTTGGGCAGTGGCTCTTGGTTATCCCTTGTCTGACACCTCTTGTTGGACGGGAGCAGGGCACATTCCACGGTAATCCCGGGGGGATTGGGATGGGTCCTGTCAATATAGGTTATACCGGTGGTACATTGGTGAGTGTGTTGGTAGTCGGATTGGTTCTGATACCATCGGATTAGTTGAGGTCGAGTCTAGTGTGACGGTATATAGGTTATACCGGTGGTACATTGGTGAGCGTGTTGGTAGTCGGATTGGTTCTGATACCATCGGATTAGTTGAGGTCGTGAACTAGACCTTGGATACTGTGCATTGGGTCATAGTATTTCTGATGGGTCTAGTTACACACAGATTGAGTGAAATGCTTTGTGGGTGAGTGTTTACCCATGGTTGAGTGCGTTGGTGGTTAGTGTAACCACGAGTGAGTATAGTGACAGTTTTCGATTGACGACTGTCAAGTGGTGGCAGTTTGTAGGAGGTGTCAGCGTGGATCGCGGTGTGAGGTCTGATGACTCCTAGTGGGAGCAGACGACAGGATAGTTAGTGGTTGAGCAGGGAACCGTCTAGTTGTTTGTGTCAGCGAAACAGTAGATTTGACAAGTGGTGTCAATTCGGGACGTATGACTACGGTCATTCGACGTGGTCGAGTGTATTTGATGCGATGCGAGTATTAGTGGTACGTCTGGTTGCAGACGAGTTTTGTCCTGGTTATTTGGTGTACGAGTGTACGCGTGTTGCAAGGTAGATTGTACTTTCCACGAGGTGGATATGGAATCAGGATAGTTGGAGTTTCGAGAATGAAACTAATTAAGGAGGGAAGAACGGTTAGAATTAGGTCGGTTGGAATTTCGAGGACGAAATTAATTAAGGAGGGAAGGTTGTAACGACCCGTCCCAAATTCCTAGATTAGATTAGTGACTAATCACGATTAGTGAGGTTAATCGGTGATTAGTTAGGCGAAATCGGACGAACAATGCGAAATGACCGTTTTGCCCCTAGTCGTGGCAAAACGTTGACTTTTCATTCGGGCGGTCAAATGAACTTTGACCAATGACCGTGACGTAGTTCGTGACGTCACGAGTTCATAGACAGGTGGCACGTTCAATTCCGACGTTCGAGGAGGAAGTTATGACGTTCGGAAGTTTAGAGGCATTTTGGTAATTTTGGTTAAATGGGGTCAAAAGTTGAGTTTTTAACCGGGATGTCTGATGGCCGAGGGCCGAGGACTATTACGTAGATAAAGACGATACGAATCCATAGACAGGCGGCACGTCGAATTCGGACGTTCGACGGCGAAGTTACGGTTCATGGAAGTTCAAGTGCATTATTGCACGAATTACGAAACGAGTTAACTTTTGGACTTTAGTGGGGCCCAGATATTTAAGGGAGGCCCAATGGATGAGTGACAAGTGTCACCCATCCACATGCCACCTATATTGATTCATGCACCGTGCAAACCATTCCATTTTCTCCATTTTCAAACACACACAAAACACAACCCGATCTCACCCATTTTCTTCCCATCCGTGCAACCCAAAACCCATCCACTCTTCACCCATGACCAGGCAGAGGACCAGGGAGACTGAGGAGGTTGCTGGGCGGCCAGAACCGCCGTCCACGGCGGCGAGAGGAGGAGGAACCCGTGAGGTTCACGATTTGTAACACCCCGGAAATTCGAGGATTCTCATTTTGTAATTTAATGTGTGATTTGACGATTTTACCCTTGAGAATGGTATGGTCAAATTGTTGACTTTTTGATTGAGGAACTAAATGGACTTTGACCTATGACCGTGACGTAGTTCGGGACGTCACGAGTTCATAGACAGGTGGCACGTCTGATTCGGACGATCAGGGTGAAAGTTATGGCTATCGGAAGTTCAGGGGCATTACCGTAATTTGGACTCTCGGGGGAAAATGTTGACTTTTCTTTTGACAACTAATTTTCAGTTGACTCAAGGACCGTTGGGTAGGCCTCGACGTCCTGAGTCCGTAGACAGGCGGCACGCCGAAATCGGACTTCGTACGAGGAAGTTATGGTCAGAAACGTGAATTCGGGAAGTTCGTGTCTCGGTTTTCGTGTCGAATATTATATTCAGGAAATCTGGTTGGAGGACACCTGGGGAGTGACAAGTGTCACTCACCCATTGGCTAGATTGGATCAGATCCACTATTGGATTAATTAAACATTTGAACCAGCTTTAAATGTCAGCCTTTGGATTGAAAACCCCAGATCAGATCTCAGCCCTTGATCTAATCTGGAGATTCAATCTGAGCCATCCATTTCCTTCCCTCCATTTCTTTATATTTCCTACCCGATATGCACATTCTGCCATTTCGATCCAACCTTTCCAGCAAACCATCCACTCTCTGTGTCTGTGTATTGGGGACTTGCCGGCGAGGCTGAACGGTGGCAGTGAGCACGGCGGAGGACGGCGGCGTGGGGGGAAAACCGGAAAACCCGAAACGGTTTCTAAAACTCAGATTTTGGTAACTCGAATTCCCACGTTTAGTTTTGTTTCCTATTAATCCTAATCGACTCTAGGGACTTATAGGAACCTTCTGGGCTTGAGTTCACGACCGGAGGTAGCCTGAACGGAGTGCAACGGCGACGGGAACCCGGGTCTGTTCATCGAGGTAAGTCTTTGTTTCAGCCCTTGTTTATTGATTTTAATTAGCTAGAACTGTTCCTGGGTATAAGACGAACATCTAGGAACAAACCAGAGTGAAAATGGTTGGGTGTAGAAGAAATGGTGACCGGGTCGTGATCGCGGGTCTGTTCGACCCAAGTTGCAGAGATACGGGTCAACCCGTCTGAGGACAGAGGTGATGACGTGGCACCCTGTCAGACTGTCAGGTGACGTGGACCAACCGTGAGCCGACACGTGTCACATGTCAGTGCACAGTCAGCACTGACATGTCAGTGACGTGGACCAGTCAGGGACTGCCACGTGTCACTGACATGTCAGTGACGTGGACCAGTGCCGTGCTGACACGTGGCACATGTCAGATCTGACACGTGGTCTGACAGATCAGTGAGGTGGACCAATTGGATGTTGACACGTGGCACCTGTCAGAGTCTGACACGTCAGACCTGACAGCTGTCAGATGACGTCAGCATGACGTCATGCTGACGTCAGCAGTGACGTCAGCGATGACGTCAGCAGGAACTGTTCCTGCGTTGACCGCCACGTTGACCGGCGCGTGGGGGCGCGTGTGAACAGTGTTTCTGGTGGGACCACCACCATTCTTTAGGTTTCGACGATCCGGATCCAATGGCGGTGGTTTCGGGTCGATCGGAGATCATTAAGTTGGTCAAAATAAGGTTTATTGCCTTGGGAAGCGCGTTCGGGCGGCTTTCCCGGGTCGGTTTCGACCTAGGCTTTCATGGTTGAATGTTGGGGGTTTAATTTGACCTTTACGAATACTTGGATTTGACAGGGATTGTACATTTGTACCAGGACGAGGGTATACGTTCGGTTTCTAGCAGGATTGTACTGTGAGTGGGCCATTTTCTTAAACCCTTGTGTGCATAAATGTTTTCTGGTTTTATTATACTTATTCACATGCTAAAACAATGATGGTTTTGATGATATGGAAAATATGGTTATGGCACGTTTCACGGTATTTGGGCTTGAGACCCGTCCGATGAAACTGAATGATTGGTTCGGATTCTATCTATGTATATATATGTTTGCATGTGGATATCAATAAAATGTATTTGTTACTGCACTGTATAGATCCTTCCATATTATATTGTCTCCTCCGGATGAGGTACCCCGGAGAGGTCACGGACGTCTAGTACGTCCAGCGTCTATGACGCTAAGCATCGGGGATGCTGTACCCGAACGGGGTTCGGGGATTGAACTCGGAAATTGAGACCCGAGTGGCACGCGTAGCCTTGTGGGAGGCGGAATTCCTGCGGCTGGAGCAGGGTGACATGTCTGTTTCAGACTACGAGCAAACTTTCGGGAGACTTTCCCGGTTCGCTGCCTCATTCGTAAGCACGGAGGAGGACAAATGCCAGCGGTTTGAGCTTGGACTCCGAGGGGAGATCCGGGCCAGTGTGACTGCTACCACTCATGCTTCTCTGAGGGATATGGTCGACGCAGCGGTGCGTGTCGAGGCCAGTCTGGCGGCACACCAATCACGACAACCTTCGGGGGAGGGGCGACGTCAGGATCGCCCACACCATGGGCCATCAGGCCGGAAGAACAACAGGGGAGGGAGCTACAGAGGAGCACCCTCATCCTTCAAGGGTCGTGGCTGGTCGGGTCGACGTGGAGGCTCTCAGGGCAGAGGATCTGGACACAACTCTGGGCAGCACTCATCTTGGAGTGGTGCATCTGGTGGGCATTCGGGCAGGCCAAGGCCAGTAACTTGCTTTGCTTGCGGAGAGGAAGGCCACTATGCCTGCGATTGTCCGCAGTTGTCCAAAAACAACGACGCTGGGGGCTCGAGTGTGGTGCAGAGCACGGCGTCCCACACTAACGGAGGTCGCGGTCAGGGAGGTGACCGTGGTGCTGGACGTGGCGCGCGCGGGCGCGGACGGAACGGAGGGCCGAGGGCCCAAGTGTTTGCAATGACCCAGCAGCAGGCGAGGACTGCTCCAGGCGTGGTCACAGGTACACTACATATCTTTAATTTTCTTGTACGTGTATTAATGGATGCGGGGGCTACACATTCTTTTATTTCGAGGAGTTGTGCTGGTTTGCTTGATTGTGTGGTATCAGCCTTAGATTGCGAAATGGGTGTTGGCACCCCGATGGGTACCGTGTACCTTGTGAATCAGGTGATTCGGAGGTGCCCGGTAAGAATTGAGGATGTGGATTTACCAGCAGACTTAATTATTCTGGATATCCACGACTTCGATATAATCCTAGGGATGGATTGGCTGTCGGAGCACGGATCGCTCATCGACTGCTGTAGCAAGCAAGTAATTTTGCGGAGCCCGGGTTTGCCGGAAGTTATCTTTCAGGGGGAACGTGATGGTTCGCCTCCTGAAGTGATTTCGTCACTTACTGCTACCAAACTTCTACGGAAGGGATGCCAGGGTTATCTGGCGCATGTCGTGTCGGAACGGGTCGATACTCCGGTTATCGATGAAATACCGGTGGTCTGTGAGTTTCCGGACGTATTCCCGGAAGACTTACCTGGATTGCCACCATCGCGGGAGATTGAGTTTACTATTGAACTACTCCCGGGTACCCGACCTATATCCCAGGCACCATACCGGATGGCGCCGGCCGAGTTACGGGAACTCAAGACTCAATTGCAGGAGTTGGTAGATTTGGGGTATGTCCGACCGAGCACTTCACCGTGGGGAGCACCGGTGTTGTTCGTGAAGAAGAAGGAAGGAAGTCTCCGTTTATGTATTGATTATCGACAACTCAACAAGGTGACATTGAGGAACCAGTATCCTCTACCCAAGATTGATGACCTTTTCGACCAGTTGCGGGGAGCTCAGTGCTTCTCGAAAATTGATTTGCGATCTGGGTATCACCAACTGAGGATTTCGGAGGAGGATATTCCGAAAACTGCTTTTCGAACCCGTTACGGGCACTACGAGTTCCTTGTTATGCCATTTGGTTTGACGAATGCTCCAGCAGCATTCATGGATCTGATGAACCGGGTCTTCCGACCCTACCTGGATAAGTTCGTGATTGTGTTCATCGATGATATTTTGGTATACTCGAGGAGTGCCCGTGCACATGAAGAACATCTACGGCTGGTCTTGGAGAAACTGAGACAAGAACAATTGTATGCCAAGCTGAGCAAGTGTCAGTTTTGGCTGAGCAGTATTGGTTTTCTGGGACACGTGATATCGACGGATGGGATTTGCGTGGATCCCCAGAAAACAGAAGCGGTGACCAACTGGGCTAAACCGACAACAGTGACCGAGGTGCGGAGTTTCGTCGGATTGGCAGGTTACTACCGGAGATTCGTGGAGGGTTTCTCCAAAATTGCTGCACCATTGACTCGTTTGACTCGAAAGGGAGTAAAGTTTATCTGGGACGAGCAGTGCGATCGGAGCTTTCAAGAGTTGAAGGATCGATTGACCACTGCACCTGTCCTTGCATTGCCGGATGACAGTGGAGAGTTTGTGGTCTTCAGTGATGCATCGCTGCAAGGTCTAGGCTGCGTGTTGATGCAAACTGGCAAGGTTATCGCCTATGCATCCCGGCAGCTGAAGACCCATGAGTTGAACTACCCTACCCATGATTTGGAGTTGGCAGCGGTGGTTCATGCTCTCAAGATCTGGAGACATTATCTGTTCGGCGCAACGTGTCGAATATACACCGACCACCAGAGTCTTAAATATTTATTCACTCAGAAGGAGCTCAACATGAGACAACGGAGATGGTTGGAGCTACTGAAGGACTATGACTGTACGATCGAGTACCATCCGGGTAAGGCCAATGTGGTGGCGGATGCACTCAGCAGGAAATCAGCAGGAACTATTGCACACCTTGGGGTGGTGTATCTTCCCTTGCTGGTGGAACTCCGGAAGGCGGGAGTTATTTTGGGTACTGACGAGCATGGAGCTTTGTTGGCCAGCTTCCATGTGCGACCGGTACTGATTGATCGGATCATTGAAGCACAACTGCAGGATCCGATACTCTGTATTTACAGAATTGAGGTCGATGCGGATGGGAGACAGGATTTTACCATCCGGGACGATGGAGCACTGGTGAAATTGGGCCGTTTGTGCGTACCTGCAGTGGCAGAGTTACGGGCCGAGATACTTGAAGACGCCCACAGTTCGGCCTATGCTATGCATCCGGGAGGTACAAAGATGTACCGTACCCTCCGGAACCATTATTGGTGGCCAGGAATGAAGAAGGATATTGCTGAGTTCGTGAGCAAATGCTTAACCTGTCAGCAGGTTAAGGCGGAACGGCAGAGACCGTATGGGGCTATGCAGCCACTTCCGATTCCTGAGTGGAAGTGGGATCACATCACCATGGACTTCGTCTTTAAATTACCGAGGACTCAGAGTGGAGTGGACGGAGTATGGGTGATCGTGGATCGGTTAACCAAATCAGCCCATTTTCTGCCAGTTCTGGAAACCTATAAACCTAACCGACTGGCTCAGCTGTTTGTGAAGGAAATCATACGACTTCATGGTACGCCGGAATCAATCGTGTCCGATCGTGATCCGCGTTTCACTTCCAGGTTCTGGCGGAGTTTGCAAGCTACTTTGGGAACAAACCTACGTTTCAGTACTGCTTTCCATCCACAGACCGATGGACAGTCTGAGAGAACCATTCAAACCCTGGAGGACATGATGAGGTCATGTGTACTACAGTTTCAAGACTCTTGGGATACTCATTTGCCATTGATGGAATTCGCTTACAACAACAGCTATCAGGCAAGCATCGGGATGGCACCTTATGAGGCACTGTATGGCCGACAGTGCAGGACACCTATCTGCTGGACGGAGGTAGGGGAGCGAGCGGCTGTAGGGCCGGAGATAATGGACTTAACCATGGAAACTGTTCGCGTGATCAAGGAAAGATTGAAGGTGGCACAGGATCGCCAGAAGAGTTATGCCGACCGACGGATTCGAGACTTGGAGTTTGAAGTGGGAGATTTTGTCTTCCTGAAGTTGTCTCCGTGGAGGGGGATTATCCGTTTTGGCCGACGGGGGAAACTGAGTCCGCGTTTTATCGGACCTTATGAAATCGTGGAGAGAATTGGCAGAGTTGCATACAGATTGGCACTACCCCCAGAACTATCAAGAGTTCACGATGTTTTCCACGTATCGATGTTGCGGATGTACGTACGTGATGCTTCTCATGTACTTAGGGAACAACCTGTCGAACTACGGGAGGATTTGAGCTTTGAAGAACAACCAGTACAGATCTTGGATCGGAAGGACAAGGTACTACGTCGAAAGACGATCCCTCTCGTGAAAATTCTCTGGAGAAACCAGGATGTGGAAGAAGCCACATGGGAGCCTGAGGCTCAGATGCGAGAACAATTTCCTCATTTGTTTCTTTGAAATTTCGGGACGAAATTTCTTAAGGGGGGAAGGTTGTAACACCCCGGAAATTCGAGGATTCTCATTTTGTAATTTAATGTGTGATTTGACGATTTTACCCTTGAGAATGGTATGGTCAAATTGTTGACTTTTTGATTGAGGAACTAAATGGACTTTGACCTATGACCGTGACGTAGTTCGGGACGTCACGAGTTCATAGACAGGTGGCACGTCCGATTCGGACGATCAGGGTGAAAGTTATGGCTATCGGAAGTTCAGGGGCATTACCGTAATTTGGACTCTCGGGGGAAAATGTTGACTTTTCTTTTGACAACTAATTTTCAGTTGACTCAAGGACCGTTGGGTAGGCCTCGACGTCCTGAGTCCGTAGACAGGCGGCACGCCGAAATCGGACTTCGTACGAGGAAGTTATGGTCAGAAACGTGAATTCGGGAAGTTCGTGTCTCGGTTTTCGTGTCGAATATTATATTCAGGAAATCTGGTTGGAGGACACCTGGGGAGTGACAAGTGTCACTCACCCATTGGCTAGATTGGATCAGATCCACTATTGGATTAATTAAACATTTGAACCAGCTTTAAATGTCAGCCTTTGGATTGAAAACCCCAGATCAGATCTCAGCCCTTGATCTAATCTGGAGATTCAATCTGAGCCATCCATTTCCTTCCCTCCATTTCTTTATATTTCCTACCCGATATGCACATTCTGCCATTTCGATCCAACCTTTCCAGCAAACCATCCACTCTCTGTGTCTGTGTATTGGGGACTTGCCGGCGAGGCTGAACGGTGGCAGTGAGCACGGCGGAGGACGGCGGCGTGGGGGGAAAACCGGAAAACCCGAAACGGTTTCTAAAACTCAGATTTTGGTAACTCGAATTCCCACGTTTAGTTTTGTTTCCTATTAATCCTAATCGACTCTAGGGACTTATAGGAACCTTCTGGGCTTGAGTTCACGACCGGAGGTAGCCTGAACGGAGTGCAACGGCGACGGGAACCCGGGTCTGTTCATCGAGGTAAGTCTTTGTTTCAGCCCTTGTTTATTGATTTTAATTAGCTAGAACTGTTCCTGGGTATAAGACGAACATCTAGGAACAAACCAGAGTGAAAATGGTTGGGTGTAGAAGAAATGGTGACCGGGTCGTGATCGCGGGTCTGTTCGACCCAAGTTGCAGAGATACGGGTCAACCCGTCTGAGGACAGAGGTGATGACGTGGCACCCTGTCAGACTGTCAGGTGACGTGGACCAACCGTGAGCCGACACGTGTCACATGTCAGTGCACAGTCAGCACTGACATGTCAGTGACGTGGACCAGTCAGGGACTGCCACGTGTCACTGACATGTCAGTGACGTGGACCAGTGCCGTGCTGACACGTGGCACATGTCAGATCTGACGCGTGGTCTGACAGATCAGTGAGGTGGACCAATTGGATGTTGACACGTGGCACCTGTCAGAGTCTGACACGTCAGACCTGACAGCTGTCAGATGACGTCAGCATGACGTCATGCTGACGTCAGCAGTGACGTCAGCGATGACGTCAGCAGGAACTGTTCCTGCGTTGACCGCCACGTTGACCGGCGCGTGGGGGCGCGTGTGAACAGTGTTTCTGGTGGGACCACCACCATTCTTTAGGTTTCGACGATCCGGATCCAATGGCGGTGGTTTCGGGTCGATCGGAGATCATTAAGTTGGTCAAAATAAGGTTTATTGCCTTGGGAAGCGCGTTCGGGCGGCTTTCCCGGGTCGGTTTCGACCTAGGCTTTCATGGTTGAATGTTGGGGGTTTAATTTGACCTTTACGAATACTTGGATTTGACAGGGATTGTACATTTGTACCAGGACGAGGGTATACGTTCGGTTTCTAGCAGGATTGTACTGTGAGTGGGCCATTTTCTTAAACCCTTGTGTGCATAAATGTTTTCTGGTTTTATTATACTTATTCACATGCTAAAACAATGATGGTTTTGATGATATGGAAAATATGGTTATGGCACGTTTCACGGTATTTGGGCTTGAGACCCGTCCGATGAAACTGAATGATTGGTTCGGATTCTATCTATGTATATATATGTTTGCATGTGGATATCAATAAAATGTATTTGTTACTGCACTGTATAGATCCTTCCATATTATATTGTCTCCTCCGGATGAGGTACCCCGGAGAGGTCACGGACGTCTAGTACGTCCAGCGTCTATGACGCTAAGCATCGGGGATGCTGTACCCGAACGGGGTTCGGGGATTGAACTCGGAAATTGAGACCCGAGTGGCACGCGTAGCCTTGTGATTGTGACCTATTGGACGTCAGGGACGTCAGACATCAGGGATGTCGGGATTGGAGTGTATAGTGCAGCAACTAAAAGTATGGTTATGGTTTTGCTATATGCCTTATGGTTCATATTCTATGGTTTATGATTTCGGAATTATGGTGCACGCATATTTGGAAAACGGAGGGGTAAATTATATGTTTTACTTATCAAACGATTTCATAAACTTGTGTTTCGGTCCACTCACCCTTACTGTTTGATAACCCCTCCAGGTCGGGAAACTGAGGTAGAGGAGGAGCCAGAGGCTGAGGCATAGATCTACTTCTGCGTACCTGAACCCCTGCTGGGCGGTGTACCCGCAGGATTACTTTAGAGTCGTGCTCGCAAATTTGTAATTGTGGATTATATCCCTTGTCTGACATTCGTTTAATTCGGATTTTATGTATGACTTTAATTTGGTTATCTATGCTTTTAATTGTTTTGAGGTTAAAATTGGTATGAATTATTGGGTGTCAGACGGGAGCAGGGCACGTCCCCTTGTGGTCCCTGTGGGATCGGGGCGGGTCCTGTCACGATTAGTCCATTTTGACCCATTTTTCCATTTTTGTTGTTATGGTTGGTTTTTAATGGTTTTAATGAGTCCATTAGTTGCTAGGGACATGTTAGGAAGGTTTAAGGAAGCTTGGGATGGCTGGGCAGCCATGGGTGCAGTTTTGGAAACTTGAACCGTTTGGTTCAAAATCGAACCATAGGATTTAGACGTTTTCGGTTGTGTTTAAGGATTGGAAAGGATAGAAAACATCAAAATAGGATGAAAGGAACCAAAAAGGAAGAACTAGGATGAAAAATAGGGTGTCTAGGGCTGTGAACCGGTCACGCCGGTCCAGTTGGACCGGCCAAACCAGGTGAACCAGCCATGAACAGTAAAACCAGTCTGCTGGAGGTTAGTGCCGATGAACAGTGTTTTAGACTTTCTAGGGGCTCGTGAGGACGCGTGACCCATAATTTGGGAAAGTGTTCAACATGGGAAATCTTCTATTCGATGTAACGAAGATTTTGGGACTGGTCTCGGGTCAATCGGACATCGTTTCGATAGTTTTCGGGGTGTCGGAAGGTTTAGGGTCCTTTTAAAAATAGTTAAAAGTTCGGGAAAATTACGGGGCTTTGATAGGAGTTTAATTAAGTAGTTAGTAACCTTCTATTAAAATTTGGACATGTTTGGGAGTCCCGGTGACAGTGATCGGCTCGGGAGAGCCTATGGCACACAAACCGAGACGGCAGCTCGGACGGTCTGTGAGTGGACCTTGTTTTCTAAATTGGTGCATGTATAAATGTTTATTATATGTTTTAAATACTTGTTTGTGATGCCATGAGTGCATTTGGATGTGTGGCTACGTATAGGCATGTATTTCGAGGTTTTCGGCCCTATACGGTGCCTATACGGGTCCGTACGTCTTTATTGGTCTAACTGAAATGGTTTTGGATTTCCAAATGGATTATGAATATGATTTGATAATGTTGATTTGGATATTTGTGAATTATATGGTTTCACGTATTTCGAGGTGATTTACGTGCTTGCACGTAAATCGAGGTTTTTTGGTTTTACTCTGATTTTCCATTCTTATAGTTTTGGAAATAGTTAAATGAAATGATTTTGGATTTGAAAAGGTAACTCTCGGACTTGAGGTCCATTTGATTTACGGAATCGGGCCAGAGGCCCAATTGGTTTACGATTCGGACCGGAAGTCCAGTTTCTATGTGGATTCGGGCCTAGGGCCCAGTTATGTGTTACAAATGGTTTTGATGGGTCATGACGGTTTATGAGAACCGGCATGAACCCCTGAAAAGGATTTACGGGTCATGACGGTTTATGGGAACCGGCATGAACCCATAAAAGGATTTTATGGTTCATGACGGCTTATGGGGGCGGGCATGAATCCTTGAAAGGTTTCAAGAATGATTTCAAAAGGTTTTTCATACTCCATCCTTTATATATGATTGTCTCCTCCGGGGAGGGTCGTTGGCCTGGGTGGACCCCAGAGTAGTCACGGAGCACTGATTGAGTGGAGTCGCCCCCCAGTTGGGTTCCTTACTCTCAGGATGGGAATGGTTCGTTACCTTCAGGGAGGGTCATTGATCTACGGACATTGACCTGGGTGGACCCTGGAGAGACTTGGGTTTGAGACCCCGGTTAGCACACGTGTAGCTCTATTATACCGTGACAGGTTCTGGATATGAAATATAATGGATAAACATGATTTCAATTGGTTTGGGAAATTGTGTTTATAATAATAAATGGATTTGGGCTGAGATCCCACATATGTTTACTATGTTATGGTTTTCTGTATTTTGGGCAGGAGCCCGTGTGACTTGTATTTACGGAACTTGGGGCTGTGACCCTAATTATGGTTGTTTAAACATATGTGTTTGAATAAATGGTTTTACTATGCATGCATGCTTTTTAGTGAAGGGTATAAAGGTCTTTTATGGAAATGTTTTTATAAACTCTTTATTTTTGTCCACTCACAGTCTTTCTGTTTTTAATACCCTTCAGGTTGGATACGGTGTGGACTGTAGCAGAGATCGAGATATCACATACCTCCTCCGGATCCTGGCGTACTCTGATAGCCCGGGAGGGCAAAGGTCGGAAATATCCCTTGTTTGACACTTCGTGTCAGACTGGAGCAGGGTCATCCCACGTTAATCCCGGGGGGATTGGGATGGGTCCTGTCAGAGGGTCCGTTTGTGCATTGACTATCGGCAACTCAACAAGGTGACACTGAGGAACCCATATCCTCTACCCAGGATCGATGACCTTTTCGACCAGTTGCGGGGAGCACAGTGCTTCACGAAGATCGATTTGCGGTCTGGGTATCACCAACTGAGGCTTTCGGAGGAGGATATCCCGAAAACTGCTTTTCGAACCCGTTATGGACACTACGAGTTCCTGGTTATGCCTTTTGGTTTGACGAATGCTCCAGCAGCATTCATGGATATGATGAACCGGGTCTTCCGACCCTACTCGAGGAGTGCCCGAGCACATGAGGAACATCTACGGTTAGTGTTGGAGAAGCTGAGACAAGAACAGTTGTACGCCAAGCTGAGCAAGTGTCACTTTTGGCTAAGCAATATTGGTTTTCTGGGACACGTGATATCGACAGATGGGATTAGCGTGGATCCCCAGAAAACTGAAGCGGTGACCAACTGGGCTAGACCTACAATAGTGACCTTTGACTCGCTTGACTCGGAAGGGAGTGAAGTTCATTTGGGACGAGTAGTGTGATCGGAGTTTTCAAGAATTGAAGGATCGATTGACCACTGCACCTGTCCTTGCATTGCCGGATGACAGTGGAGAGTTCGTGGTCTTCAGTGATGCATCGCTACAAGGTTTGGGCTGCGTGTTGATGCAGACTGGCAAGGTTATCGCCTATGCATCCCGGCAGCAGAAGACTCATGAGTTGAACTACCCTACCCATGATTTGGAGTTGGCAGCGGTGGTTCATGCTCTAAAAATCTGGAGACATTACCTATTCGGCGCAACGTGCCGGATATACACCGACCACCAGAGTCTAAAGTACTTATTCACTCAAAAGGAGCTTAACATGAGGCAAAGGAGATGGTTGGAACTGCTGAAAGATTATGACTGTACGATCGAGTACCATACGGGTAAGGCCAATGTGGTGGCAGATGTAATCAGCAGGAAGTCAGCGGGATCTGTTGCACACCTAGGGATGGTGTATCTTCCTTTGCTGGTGGAACTCCAGAAGGCGGGAGTTATGTTGGATACAGATGAGCATGGAGCTTTGTTGGCCAGCTTTCATGTACGACCTGTGCTAATTGATCGGATCATCGAAGCACAACTTCAGGATCCGATACTCTGTATTTACGGGATTGAGGTCGATGCGGATGGGAGAGAGGATTTTACCATCCGGGATGATGGAGCACTTGTGAAGTTGGGCCGTCTGTGTGTACCTGCAGTGGGAGAGTTACGGGCTGAGATTCTTGAGGAGGCCCATAGTTCGGCCTATGCTATGCACCCGGGAGGTACAAAGATGTACCGTACCCTCCGGAACCATTATTGGTGGCCAGGAATGAAGAAGGATATTACCGAGTTCGTGAGCAAATGCTTAACCTGTCAGCAGGTTAAGGCGGAATGGCAGAGACCTTATGGGGCTATGCAGCCACATCCGATTCCCGAGTGGAAGTGGGATCACATCACCATGGACTTCGTCTTTAAGTTACCAAGGACTCAGAGTGGAGTTGACGGAGTATGGGTGATCGTGGACCGGCTAACCAAGTCAGCCCATTTTCTGCCTGTTCAGGAGGCTTATAAACCTAACCGACTGGCTCAATTGTTTGTGAAGGAAATCATACGATTGCATGGTACGCCGGAATCGATCGTGTCCGATCGTGATCCGCGTTTCACTTCCAGGTTTTGGCGGAGTTTGCAAGCTACTTTGGGAACAACCCTACGTTTCAGTACTGCTTTCCATCCACAGACCGATGGGTAGTCTGAGAGGACCATTCAGACCCTGGAGGACATGATGAGGTCCTGTGTACTACAGTTTCAGGATTCATGGGATACTCATTTACCATTGATGGAATTCGCTTACAACAACAGCTATCAGGCAAGCATCGGAATGGCACCCTATGAGGCACTGTATGGTCGACAGTGCAGGACACCTATCTGTTGGACGGAGATAGGAGAGCGAGTGGCTGTAGGGCCGGAATTGATGGACTTAACCCTGGAAACTGTTCGAATTATCAAGGAGAGATTGAAGGCGGCACAAGATCCCCAAAAGAGTTATGCTGATCGACAGATTCGAGACTTGGAATTTGAAGTGGGAGATTTTGTCTTCCTGAAGTTATCTCTGTGGAAAGGGATTATCCGCTTTGGTCGACGGGGGAAACTGAGTCCGCGTTTTATCGGACCATATGAGATCGTGGAGAGGATTGGCAGGGTTGCATACAGATTGGCACTACCTCCAGAACTTTCTAGAGTTCACGATGTTTTCCACATATCGATGCTACGGAAATACGTACATGATGCTTCGCATGTACTTGCGGAACAACCTGTAGAACTACGGGAGGATTTGAGCTTCGAAGAACAACCAGTACAGACTTGGATCGGAAGGACAAGGTACTACGTCGGAAGACGATCCCTCTCGTGAAGATTCTCTGGAGAAACCAGAATGTGGAGGAAGCCACATGGGAGCCTGAGTCACAAATGTGTGAAAAATTTCCTTATTTGTTTCTTTGAAATTTCGGGACGAAATTTCTTAAGGGGGGAAGGTTGTAACACCCCGGAAATTCGAGGATTTTAATATTGTGATTTAATGTATGAATTTACGTTTTAACCCTTGTGGATGGTATGGTCAAATTGTTTACTTTTTGATTGACAAGTCAAATGGACTTTGACCAATGGCCGTGACGTATTTCGGGACGTCACGAGTCCATAGACAGGTGGCACGTCCAATTCGGACGCTTAGGAAAAAAGTTATGACTATCGGAAGTTCAGGGGCATTACCGTAATTTGGACATTTAGGGGTGAAAATGTTGACTTTTCGTTTGGCAACTAATTTTCACATGACTCAAGGACCGTTAGGTAGGTCTCGACGTCCTGAGTCCGTAGACAGGCAGCACGCCGAAATTGGACTTCGTACGAGGAAGTTATGGTCAGAAACGTGAAATCGGGTGGTTCGCGTCTCGGTTTTCGTGTCGAATATTTTATTCTGATTTTTCTAATTGGAGGACACCTGGATGAGTGACAAGTGTCACTCATCCATTGGCTAGATTGGATCAGCTCCACTAAGCCTTTAAATAGAATTAAAAACCACTTTTGATCTCAGCCACTCATCTGAAAGTACCCATATCTAATCTCAACCCTTGATCTCATCCCTGAGATCTAATCTGGACCGTCCATCCCTTTCCCTCCATTTCTATATATTTTCCTACCCGACACCCACCTTCTGCCCATTTCAACCATCACACCTCCGCATTGCAACCATTCTCTGTTTGCGTGAGAGTGTGACTGGGACTGAGAGACGACCGGGGGCCGCAGGAACGGCGGTGGAGTCACGGTGGTTCACGGCAGGTGAGTAACCCGTGAGCTTTTTACTTTCAAAATTTGGAAGTCAACGTGTAGTCGAGTTTTGTTCCCTTTCTTGCTTCTCATGAGACCTAGGGACCGAAACAGACCTAGTAGGCTTGACTTCAAGGCTCGAGGTGGCCGAAATTGATGGGGAGGATAACCGGAAAATCTGAAGCTTCGGGTTTTGTTTGCAGGTAAGGATCTAATTATGTTCTCTTGTTTTTGTTCCATAGAACCCTTTATGGGATTGTGACGAGCATGTAGGAACAAACTAGAACGAAAATGGTTGTGAATTGATGAAATGGTGACCGGGTCATGATAGCGGGTCTGATCGACCCAAGTTGCAGAGATACGGGTCGACCCGTCTGAGGACAGAGGTGATGATGTGGCACCCTGTCAGACCT
This sequence comes from Prinsepia uniflora, assembly GCA_032719365.1. Taxonomy (NCBI): domain Eukaryota; kingdom Viridiplantae; phylum Streptophyta; class Magnoliopsida; order Rosales; family Rosaceae; genus Prinsepia; species Prinsepia uniflora. The sequence goes on along the minus strand of CM064869.1, from coordinate 41,492,302 downwards.
GTCAGGTGACGTGGACCACTCGTGAGCCGACACGTGTCACATGTCAGTGCACAGTCAGCACTGACATGTCAGTGACGTGGCCCAATCAGGGGCTGCCACGTGTCACTGACATGTCAGTGATGTGGACCAGAGCCGTGCTGACACGTGGCACATGTCAGATCTGACACGTGGCCTGAAAGATCAGTGACGTGGACCAATCATGTGTTGACACGTGGCACCTGTCAGAGTCTGATACGTCAGACCTGACAGCTGTCAGATGACGTCAGCATGACGTCATGCTGACGTCAGCAGTGACGTCAGCGATGACGTTAGCAGGAACTATTCCTGCGTTGACCGACGCGTTGACCGGCGCGTGGGGGCGCGTGTGACCAGTATTTTTGGTGGGACCACCACCATTCTTTAGGTTTCGACGATCCGGATCCAATGGCGGTGGTTTCGGGTCGATCGGAGATCATTAAGTTGGTCAAAATGAGGTTTATTGCCTCAGGAAGCGCGCTCGGGCGGCTTTTCCGGGCCGGTTTCGGTCTAGGGCTTCATGGTTAAATATTAGGGGTTTGTATTGACCTTTACGTATACTTTGGATATGACAGGGATTGTACAATTGTACCAGACTGAGGGTATACGTTCGGTTTTCAGAAGGATTGTACTGTGAGTGGGCTGTTTTCCTTAAACCCTTGCGTGCATAAATGTTTTCTGGTTTACTTATATATATTCACATGCTAAAAACAAATAACGGTTTGATGATATGGAAATTATGGTTATGACACGTTTCACGGTATTTGGGCTTGAGACCCGTCTGATGAAACTTAAAGATTGGTTTGGATTTTATCTATGTATATATATATATATATATATACTTTGCATGCGGATATCAATAAAATGTATTTGGTACTGCACTGTATAGATCCATTCATATGATACTGTCTCCTCCGGATGAGGTACCCCGGAGTGGTCACGGACGTCTAGAACGTCCAGCGTCTATGACGCTAAGCATCGGGGATGCTGTACCCGAACGGGGTTCGGGGGTTGAACTCAGAATTGAGACCCGAGTGGCACGCGTAGCCTTGTGATTGTGACCTTATTGGACGTCAGGGACGTCAGACATCGGGGATGTCGGGATTGGAGTGTATAGTGCAGTGGCTAAAATTATGTTTATGGTTTTATTATATGCCTTATGGTTCATATTTTATGATTGATGGTTTAAAATTTTGATGCATGCATGTTTGGAAAACGGAGGGGTAAAGTATATATTTTACATACTAAACGATTTTATAAACTTGTGTTTCGGCCCACTCACCCTTAATGTTTTGGTAACCCCTCCAGGTCGTGATACTGAGGTAGAGGGGGAACCTGAGGCTGAGGCATAGATCCACTTCTGCGTACCTGAACCCCTGTTGGGTGGTTTACCCGCAGGTTTATTTTAGAGTCGTGCTCGCAACTTGTAATTTTGGATTTCATCCCTTGTCTGACATCTGTTTAATTCAGATTTGATGTATAACTTTAATTTGGATTTTTATGCCTTTGATGTTTTGAGGTTAAAATTGGTACGAATTTTGGGTGTCAGACGGGAGCAGGGCACCTTCCCTTGTGGTCCCTGTGGGATCGGGGCGGGTCCTGTCATTGTGTCATAAATGAAGTTGTAGAACTTAACTGTGCTTTGTAAAAGCTATATTTCGGGCAGAGGTCCTGTTGAAATATTGTTTTGATTTTGAGATTTAAATGGTTTTGAAATGAGATTATTGGCTATTGGTGACTGTTCCACATGTACCATCCTCTGTGATTTGATGGTCTCCTCTAGACGTCGTAGATCCTGGAGTAGTCACGATCCACTGCCTGGAGATGAGTAGCTCCGAGGGGAGGCTCAGTCTCAGGAGTGTGAGTTTATGATGATATCCTCTAGACGTCGTTGATCCTGGAGATGATATCACCCCAGACGTCCTTGATCCTGGGAGGTAGTCGGACGTGAGACACCCGAGTTGCACGCGTTGCATTGATATCGTGACGGGTTATTGGATATTGAGTTTGGATGTTAAGGATGGTGGTATCATGATTGATTTAAACTATATTAACTGTTTTCTTTTACCTTTGATTTATATAACTCATGTTTTATATGATATGCATGCATGTTTGTGAAAACTGGAGGGTAAGACTATTTTGATAAATGAATTTCTAAAACTTTATTTTTGTCCACTCACACCTTTAATGCTTTTTGTACCCTCCAGGCCCGTGCACAGGTACTGAGGCTCGTATCGAGGCAGAGGAATAAACAGACTGTTGCGTACTCGAGTATCTGACCGCGTAGGATTTTGATCTTTGTTTGTAAATATTTCTTATGCTCTGTAAACCGGTTGACAACTGAGGTAGTCAACGGTCCTAAAAGACGTACCTATCCCTGGTCTGACTATGTGTGTTGCTTTTTGAGTTGTGTATTTATATATATGTTTGGACTACTTCTGCTATTTTAAAGTCATGGTCAGACGGGAGCAGGATCTATCACGATTGTCGAGGAATAATTAGGATGGGTCCTGTCATACCGTATAGGGCCGAAACCTCGAAATACGTGCCTATATGTAACCACATACAAATGCACCCATGGCATCATCAAACATGTATTAAAACATATAATAAACATTTATGCATGCACCAATTTAGAAAACAAGGTCCACTCACAGACCGTCCGAGCTACCGCCTCGATTTGCGTGCCATAGGCTCTCCCGAGCCGATCATTGTCACCGGGACCCCCAAACCTGTCCAAATTCATTTAGAGGGTTACTAATAGCCTCATTAACCTCTCATTGAAGTCCCATAATTTTCCCGATTTTCTAACTATTTTTAAAGTCGATCCTAAACCTTCGGACAGCCCGGAACCTATCGAAACGATGTCCGATCGACTCGAAACCAGTCCGAAAATCTTCGTTACATCGAATAGAAGATTTCGTGTGTTGAACACATTCCCAGAAACCCACCCCACCACGCGCTGCCATGCGCCGTCCAAAGGGCCCTGCGCTTGGGCTCACGCGCCACTGTAGCATCACCCCTAACCTTCGACTGAACCGGGTTGGCCGGTTCGCTGGTTTCCTGGACCGGCGTGACCGGTCCGGCCTAGTTCCTCCCCCATTTTTCGTTCGTTTCAGTCCCAATCAATCCTAAAACTCCTAATTTAATGTTTCCTATCCATTCCAATTAATAAACCTAGAAGAAACTAACTAAAACTCACGGTTTGATTTTTGGTTCAAACGGTTCAATTTTCCCGATTGCACCCAGGGCTGCTCAGCCCTTAACTGCCGTCCAAACCGCCCTCTACACCTTCTGACAACCTCAATAAACTCATCCTAATCATCCCATACAGTCCATGATGTCAAAATCAAATTAAAGGGGAAAATGGGCCTTACCGAGCTCTCGGGTTTTTTGGCCTCCACCGCCGTTCATGGTGGTTCTGGCCGTCCAGCAGCCCTCCTCAGCTCCCTCAGTCTCTCTCTCACTCTATGGTCTCAGCCATGGTCGAATGGGAAGGGTTGGGTTGCACAGGGGAGAGGAATGGTGAGATCGGGTGGGTTTGGGTTTGAAATGGAGAATGAGATCGATGAAGGGATGATATGCATGAATGGGAATTAAGGGCCAGTGGATGGGTGCCACTTGTCACTCATCCATTGCACAGGAACTAAATATCTGGGCCAACTAGAGTCCAAAAGTTAACCTGTTTCGTAATTCGTGCAATAGTGCACTTGAACTTCCGTGAACCGAAACCTCGCCGTCGAACGTCCGAATTCGACGTGCCGCCTGTCTATGAATTCGTATCGTCCTTATCTACGTAATAGTCCTCGGCCCTCGTCCATCGGACCTCCTGGTCAAAAAGTCAACATTTGCCCCTTTTTAGCCAAAATTACCAAACTGCCCCTTAACTTCCGAACGTCATAACTTCTTCCACGAACGTTGGAATTGAACGTGCCACCTGTCTATGAACTCGTGACGTTAGGAACTACGTCACGTTCATTGGTCCATGTCCATTTGACCCCTCGAATGAAAAGTCAACATTTTGCCCACGTCCAAGGGCAAAACGGTCATTTTGCATCGTTCGTCCGATTTCACCTAACTAATCACCGATTAACCTCACTAATCGTGATTAGTCACTAATCTAATCCTGGAATTTGGGACGGGTCGTTTCAACCTTCCCTCCTTAATTAGTTTCGTCCTCGAAATTCCATCCGGCCTAAATCTAGCCGTTCTTCCCTCCTTAATTAGTTCCCTTCTCGAAACTCCAACTATCCTGATTCCACATCCACCCTGTGGAAAGTAGAATCTAACTCACAACACGTGTACACTCGTACACCAACTACCCAGAACAATACTTGTCTGCAACCAGACATACCACTAACACCCACGTCTTATTGACTACGCTCGACCACGTCGAATGACAGTAGCCATACGTTCCGAATTGACACTATTTGTCAAATCTACCGTTTCGTTGACACAATCAACTTAACGGTTCCTTCCTCAATCTCAATCTATCCTGCTATCTGCTCCCACCAGGAGTCACCAAATCACTCAACGATCCACGCTGACACCTCCGACAAACCGTCACCACTTGACAGTCGCCAGTCGAAAGCTAACACTATACACCCTTGTGGTTACACTGACCACCAACTTACTCAACCTTGAGTGAACACTTACCCACAAAACATTTCACTCAATCTGTGTGTAACTACCCATCAGAAATACCATGACCCAATGCACAGTTTCCAATGTCTAGTCCACGACCTCAACTAATCCGATGGTATCGGAACCAATCCGACTATCAACACGTTCACCAACGTACGATTAGTATAACCTATATACCGTCACTAGGCACCACAAGTATGCCCAGTATCGTACCCCGGAAAACGTACAAAGTACGTACATCTACCCATCAATCAGCCTACAACCACCTAGGTTGTAGCCAATCACGTTTCAATAATGGAGTTCATTTTTCCAATCTAGCATCAGACAAATCAAAACTCCAACCCATCATCTATTCCCAATTCCGAATCTGAATCCGCAATTTCGTAAGAAATCCCGAATCCAAACCCAGAAATCATATCCATAATCATGTCCAAATTTGAATCCGAAATCGTCATTTCGTGGACTAGTATCAGGAATAACCATTCCGAACCCAAATCCATAAAAAAAAAATCCACAGTCAAGCTCTAGAACCAAATCCTGAATCGTCACCCAGAATCCGATTCCAAAACCCAAATCCAGAAATCCTCTTTCAAGTTTCAAAATCAAATCCTGAATCGTCATCCAGAAATCTAATTCCAAAACCCGAAATATCGTTCACGTCTATCGAGACGCATCAAAACCGAACCTATCGGTTACCCGTTTAAACAATTACCTCAATACCTTTGATTGACTTCATAGGGAAGCCAATCCCAATGTCAACACATCTAGGCTGACCAAAATCCGACCACGTCGGAAAACTACTCACCTGAGTAATATACCATACGGGATTCACTTCGAAAAGAAGTTCAGTCCCATCACGCTCTACTCAAACATCCCAGTAAAAGTGGTAAACTTTCCAACTATCTGGATCATCAAAATCACGATCCAGATTAGTCAACGACGAGACACGTCGAGACTGTGGGTTCTCACTGACTACCTCGAATCGATCCTTGAAATTTCACCTAGAAAATCAAGGATGATACAAGACGATGACACAAAATCCATCCTTCGTGAATGCAAATAAAACTCGCTGCACTCACCACGTCACGTAATCAAGATCATCTGCCTCCAAGCAGAAAATGAGAAATCTCAATCACCTAACTTCGATATACTCAACTCTCCTGACGACCCAAGACAAATCCCGAGTCCACCAACCAATATACGATCAGCACAAAGGTGACACACCCATCAGCAACCATGGTAGAACTTGAGAAGTCACCCTAATGACTTCGAAATACCCATTACTCATGCGGAAAGCCCGCATTCCACTCGTCATCTCAATCGCAACCTCTCGCGATTCCTAAGTTCCAACAAAATTGGAAACAACATACCCGGACATCAACCACGTGTCCATAATCAGTCTAACTCACTACCAAGTTTGACTGTCGATTTACACCGTTTATGCACATCCAAAAGGATGTCAATTCATCCTAATCTGACGTACTGCTCGACTGAAGAGTCACAACTGACCAACTAGTCGCTAGTCCCCCATGACATTACTCGATCCTCACGTCTCAACTACCGTTGGATCCTATCCAGTCCATCACTATCCGTGATCCACTCCCGAACCACAGATACCGAACATATGCCTATTTCAACGGAGTCACATCCCGACTCGTAACTCATCATCATCACAATCACCAGCACCAGAACCAACGCCAGTACCCGCACCAACGCGTGTAAGGACCCGTCCTGGAAATTAGGGTTAAGATAGTGATTAAGGTGGGATTAGTGAGCTTAATCGGTGGTTAGTTGGTTACGATAGGTCCGTTAGTGTAGAATGACGATTTTGCCCCTAGTTTGGGTAAATTGTTGACTTTGAGTTCAGGCGGTCAAGTGGGTATTGACCGGTGACCGTGATGTAGTTCGGGACGTCACGAATTCGTAGATAGGTGGCACGCCCGATTCCGACATCCGAGGAGGAAAATATGATGTTCGGAAGGTTGAGGGAATTACCGTAATTTGGCTAAAATAGGGGGAAAAGTAGACTTTTCGTACAATCCGGTTTTGACACATTGACCTAAGACTATTAGGTAGATCTCGTCGTCCTGAATTCAACTACAGGCGGCACGTGTTCATCGGACCTAGGATGTGTAAGATACGGGTCTAAAACGGTAAGGGCATAAACGTAATTTTGATTCAAAAGAAGGGCATTTTGGTCTTTTGCACATTGGGAATTGTGCAACCAGATTGGGACAAGTGTACAGGTGAGATTGTGATATTTGTGAGATGGCTGAGGGGATGGTGACACGTGCTAGGTTTCTAGTGGGTTCTAGGATGTTTGCACGGTTCAAAATTAAACGGGTGTGTGTTTGTGGTCGTGTTCGAGAGAAAACAGAGAGTGAGGTTGAGGGAGAAATCGATCAAAGCACGGTGAGGGTGTGAGTTCTTGGGTGTGAGAGTGTGTTCAGAAGGAGGTTGAGAGTGTAAGGTGGGTGTTGAGAAGATGGTGAGGTGCAGTGTTCGTGCGTGAGGAGTGTGTAAGTTCACGGGAAAAACAGAGAAGAGTTGGGATCGAAGGGAGGTTAGGACAACTCTGTGGACTCCAGGGAACGCGGCGGCGAGCACGGTGGTGGACGGCTGCAGGTAATCCCTTTTCCCGTGAATATGCCCTGTTTTTCAGTGAATTTCAAATCGATAGTCGTGGACTTAGGGGCTGAGTCGAGGCATTTGGTGAGTCCTGTTAGGCTTAGTAGGGTCCTAGGAAGCCCTAGGTTTCGAAGCCGTGACGGGGGAGTAGCTGGTTGGCCGGATTGTGAAACAGGGGAGTTCGGGCAGTTTGGGTTCGAGCTAGGGGAAGTGATTTGTAGGTCGTGTTGGAGTGATTGGTGACAAGACCCGCCCCGATCCCACAGGGACCACGAGGGGACGTGCCCTGCTCCCGTCTGACACCCACTAATTCATACCAATTTTAACCTCAAAACATCAAATGCATAAATAATCAAATTTAAGTCATACAACAAATCCGAATTAAACAGATGTCAGACAAGGGATGAAATCCAAAATTACAAGTTGCGAGCACGACTCTAACATAAACCTGCGGGTAAACCACCCAGCAGGGGTTCAGGTACGCAGAAGTAGATCTATGCCTCAGCCTCAGGTTCCTCCCCTACCTCAGTATCACGACCTGGAGGGGTTACCAAAAACATTAAGGGTGAGTGGACCGAACTCAAGTTTATAAAATCATTTGATAACTAAAACATATAATTTACCCCTCCGTTTTCCAAACATGCATGCAGCATCCTTTAAAATCATAAATAATATAATATGAATCATAAGGCATGTAATAAAACCATAACCATAATTTTAGCTACTGCACTATACACTCCAACCCCGACATCCCCGATGTCTGACGTCCCTGACGTCCAATAAGGTCACAATCACAAGGCTACGCGTGCCACTCGGGTCTCAATTCCGAGTTCAATCCCCGAACCCTGTTCGGTTACAGCATCCCCGATGCTTAGCGTCGTAGACGCTGGACGTTCTAGACGTCCGTGACCTCTCCGGGGTACCTCATCCGGAGGAGACAATATAATATGGAAGGATCTATACAGTGCAGTACCAAATACATTTTATTTATATCCACATGCAAACATATATGTATACATAGGTAAAATCTGAACCGATCGTTACGTTTCATCAAACGGGTCTCATGCCCAAATACCGTGAAACGTGCCATAACCGAAATCTCAATATCATCAAAACCATTTATAGATTCCAGCATGTGAACATATAAGTAAATCGGAAAACATTTAAGCATGCAAGGGTTTAATGAAAATGGGCCCACTCACAGTACAATCCTGCTAGAAACCGAACGTATACCCTCGTCCTGGTACAAATGTACAATCCCTGTCAAGTCCAAAGTATTCGTAAAGGTCAATTTAAACCCCCAACCTTCAACCATGAAAGCCTAGGCCGAAACCGGCCCGGGAAAGCCGCCCGAACTCGCTTCCTAATGCAATAAACCTTATTTTGACCAACTTAATGATCTCCGATCGACCCGAAACCACCGCCATTGGATCCGGATCGGCGAAACCTAAAGAATGGTGGTGGTCCCACCAAAAGTACTGTTCACACGCGCCCACACGCGCCAGTCAACGCGTCGGTCAACGTAGGAACAGTCCCTGCTGAAGTCATCGCTGACGTCAGCATGACGTCATGCTGACGTCATCTGACAGCTGTCAGGTCTGACATGTCAGACTCTGACAGGTGCCACGTGTCAACATCCGATTGGTCCACCTCACTGATTTGTCAGGCCACATGTCAGATCTGACATGTGCCACGTGTCAGCACGGCACTGGTCCACGTCACTGACATGTCAGCGACACATGGCAGTCCCTGATTGGGCCACGTCACTGACATGTCAGTGCTGACTGTGCACTGACATGTGACACATGTCGGCTCACGGTTGGTCCACGTCACCTGACAGTCTGACAGGGTGCCACGTCATCACCTCTGTCCTCAGACGGGTTGACCCGTATCTCTGCAACTCGGGTCGATCATTTTTGTTTAGTTTTGTTCCTAACTACTCGTCTTAATCCCAGAAACAGTTCTAGCTAATTAAAATCAATAAACAAGGGCTGAATCGAAGACTTACCTCGATGAACAGACCCGGGTTCCCGTCGCTGTTTAGCCACCGTTCAGGTCACCTCCGACCACGAAGTCACGTCCTAAAGTTCCCTATCAGTCCATAGAATCGAATAGGATCAAATTAACACAAAACTAAACGTTGGAATTCAAGTTACCAAATTCTGGGTTTTAAAACCGTTTCGGGTTTTCCGGTTTCCCTACCTCGCCGCCGTCCTCCGCCGTGATCCCTACCGTCTGCCGCCTCACCCGTCCAGTCCAGCGTCACTCAAAGCAAGGGTCAGATGCAATGTGGTGTGATGGTTTGGAATGGGCAGTATGTGAGTGTGTCGGGTTAGGAAATATATAGAAATGGAGGGAAAGCTGCACAATGGAATGAACGGTCTAGATTAGATCTTGAAATGAGATCAAAGGCTGAGATTAGATCAGGGGTGTATCAGATCAAGGGCTGTGATTAAAAAGGTGATTTAAATGGTTTTTAATCCCATAGTGGATCTGATCCAATCCAGCCAATGGGTGAGTGACACTTGTCACTCACCAGGTGTCCTCCAATCAGAACTTTTAGAATAAAATATTCGACACGAAAACCGAGACACGAACCTCCCGATTTCACGTTTCTGACCATAACTTCCTCGTACGGAGTCCGATTTCGGCGTGCCGCCTGTCTACGGACTCAGGACGTCGAGGCCTACCTGACGGTCCTTGAGTCAACTGAAAATTAGTTGCCAAAAGAAAAGTCAACATTTCCACCCCCAAATATCCAAATTACGGTAATACCCCTGAACTTCCGGTAGTCATAACTTTTTCCCTGATCGTCTGAATTGGACGTGCCACCTGTCTATGAACTCGTGACGTCCCGAACTACGTCACGGTCATATGTCAAAGTCCGTTTAATTCATCAATCAAAAAGTCAACAATTGGCCATACCCATAACAAGGGTAAAAGCGTCAAATCACACAATAAATTACAATATTGAAATCCACGAATTTCCGGGGTGTTACATTGGAGTGGGGGAATAGGTTGCTTAGGACTAGACGGTGAGAATGGTGAAAAGAGGAGTCGAAACGGTGGATAACCGGGTACGCCGATTCAGACCGGTTCACCCATTGTAGACGACGATGAACAGTGTCTGTGTGCAGGCGCGTGAGCCCCCACGCGCAGCCACTTTGGGCGGCGCATGGGGGCGCGTGTGGCGGCTTTTGGGGAAGGTGTCAACTAGGTTTCTGGTCTAGATGTTGTAACGAGTCTATTGGAATAAGTTTCGGGTTATTCGGACGTCGTTTGAGGTTAGTTCCGCAAGGTTGAAGGTTTAGGGTCTCGGTTCATTACGTTTAGGACCCGGGGATTTTTGTGGGAAATTAGGAGAGTCTTAGTAGACGTGTTAGTGACGTACTTTGGTGACTTGTGACAGGATCGGGACTTCCCGAGGAAGCTGAGGAACGTACGGGGCGCGAGTGACGTGCCGGTGACTGTGAGTGGACCCCTTCTCTATACTCGAGCATGCATAACTGTTTTTCTATCATTGTTTTATGGTTTTACATGTGATTTCATGATTGTTGAATATGCTATGTTGGTTTTTCATAATTGCATGTTTTTTGAGAAAGTACGGTTTTCAGCACGTTTTACGAGAAAAGTTTGGATCCTGATTTCGATGCCATGATTTTGGGGTTTCAAATACTAAGGGTTTTCAATGATTATAAAATGGATTTTGAGACGTGATTTGACAATCGAGGTTTTCGATTTTGAAATCGGATTTCGGAAAGCGGAATTTGGTTTTAAAGTTGAAACGTGGATTTCCGGATTTGGGTTCGAAATGACGGTTCTGGACGCCGGAAGGGCATCAGACCAGTGGTTTCGAATTCGGGTTTGGATGTGGATTTAGAAATGGTTTTCAAATGGTTTGGATTGGATTTACTGGAACTGGTTATTGGGTTTAAAGACCCGGATATTGTGATTGACGGGGGACGGGCCCGGATTGGGTTTAAAGACCCAGATTGAGTTTAAAGACTCGGGGTTTAAAGACTCGGATATACTGATATTTCCCCCGTAGGCCTGTTGAGTTTAAAGACTCGGGAGTTTAAAGAATCGGATATTATTGAGGCCTGGATTGAGTTTAAAAACTCGGGAGTTTAAAGACTCGGATAGGTCCAGCAGGTTTGATCGGAAAATGATTGTTTGAGACTTATGTTTTACGATATGGTTTTATGATGTTTATGGCGCGATTTCTGTAATTGCTTTCAATTCTGTTTTTATGACGATCTTTATGTGATTTATAACTGATTTCAGTAAATGGGTTATCCATGTGTGATTTCAGAACGGAGGGCCAAAACCCTAGTTTTCTTATGAAATGGTTTTTGGAAACTCTTCTTTTATTTATGGTCCACCCACACCTTTTGTTTTTAAATTGCCCTCCAGGTCGTGGAGCTAGCGCGGGGGTTGACGTTGAGGCCGCGTCGGAGCCATAGAACAGTCGAGAGTGACCCCGGAGTGCTTTAAATTTTCTGTTGTGCATGTACCTTGTTTATCGGTTTTCTTTCCTTTGTATTTGGTACTATGCTCTGTAAAACTTTGACTTCGGGATGTTAAAGTTGTCTCCTGTGTCTGGCATGTAATTTGGTGGTTTTTTGTGAGTTTACTTTAGTTGCGTGTCGGGGTGTCAGACGGGAGCAGGATTTACCTCGGTTTTCGGGGTGGGTCCTGACAACGCATTATCACCTGCACTAGTGTAACGACCCGTCCCAGAAATTAAAGTTAAGATAGTGATTAAGATGGGATTAGTGAGCTTAATCAGTGGTTAGTTGGTCTCGTTGGGGTCGTTAGTATAGAATGACGATTTTGCCCCTAGTTCGGGCAAAAAGTTGACTTTTAGTTGGGGTGGTCAAATGGACTTTGACCGATGACCAGGACGTAGTTTAGGACGTCACGAATTCGTAGGCAGGTGGCACGCCCGATTCCGACATCCGAGGAGGAAGTTGTGATGTTCGGAAGGTTAAGGGCATAACCGTAATTTGACTAAATTAAGGGGGAAAGGTTGAATTTTTGTACGAACGGGTTTTGACACGTTGACCTAGGACCGTTAGATAGATCTTGTCGTCCTGAGTTCGATGACAGGCGGCACGTATTCATCGGACTTACGATGTGGGAGTTACGGGTCTAGAAAGGTAGTGGCAAAACCGTAAATTTGATTTAAAAGGAAGGGTATTTGGTCTTTGCACATGGGGATTTGTGCAGCAGAGAGGGACAGATGGATGGCTGGGATTGGGCCAGTTGGGTGAGAAGGGACAGGATTGGTGACACGTGGGGCTTGACTAGAGGGTTCTAGGATCTTATACGGTCCAATTATTTGGGGGATGCCCGTGTGTTCGTGGGTGTTCTTCGACCCAGAGAGAAACAGAGGGAGAGAATTGAGAGAAATTGAGGGGTGATCGTGGGTGTTGGTGAATTGTGAGCCACGGGAAAACCAGGGAAGAAACCAGAGTGAACAGAGAGATTGTGGTGGTGGTTGTGCCGTGTTCGACCAATCGAGGCCAGAGGAGGTGTCTAGAGGTTGGAGGTGGACAGGAGGAGCCGTGTCCTCACGGCTGAGCTCACGACGGCGACAGGACGGCAGGTAATTTCTGATTTACCTTTCGATGCTCTGTTTTTCCGTCTAGTTTCAGAAGCTAAGTCGTGGCTTTAGGGATAGAATCGAGGAGTCCTGTGAGGTCTAGGGAGTTCAGTGGAGTCCTAGGAGTCTTCTGGTGACAGAGGAGTGAACGGTGGAGGCTAGACGACGGAGAGTACCTTGTGTGCTCTATTCTGCCGTCGATGTTCAGATCGAAATTCGTGAAGTTTAGGGTAGAGTCGACGGTTTTGGTGAGTTGGGTGAGGTTTAGGATAGCCCTAGGAAGGGTTTAAGCTAGCCACCGTGATGGGGAGTGACCTGGGTGGCCGAAGAAGGAAACAGGGCAGTGTTTGGGTTTTGTTTCGAGTTCGAGTCGATGCGTAGTAGGCCGTGTCGAGGTGATTGGATTACGGGAATGGGTAGCCTAGGTCTGGACGATGCTGTTGGTGAAGAAAGGAGTCGATTTGGTGGACGGAAGGCGGTGAACCGCTGACGCCGGTTCAAGTTGCAGACACTGTGCTGAACCGGGTCTGCTTGAGGTAGACAGTGACACTGTAGAAGGCGCGTGAGGGCCACGCACAGCCACTTTGGGCGGCGCATGGGGGCGCGTGCGGCGGTCGTTGGGGAAAGTGTCAACTAGGTTTTTGGTCTAGGAGTTGTGACGAGTCTATTGGACTTGGTTTCGGGTTAATCGGACGTCGAATCGAAGTAGTTTTACGAGGGTGAAAGTTTAGGGTTCCGATTTGTTACGCTTAGGAACCGGGGATTTTTGAGGGAAATTAGGTGGACCTTCGTAGATGTGGTTGTAACGTACTTTGGTGGTTGTTGACAAGATCGAGAGTTCCCGAGGAAGCTGAGGAACGTATGAGACGTTCAGGACGTGATTGAGGGCTCGGTACTGTGATTGGACCCTTTCCTTAAACTTGAGCATGCATAACTGCTTTTAATTACTTGTTTTATGGTTTTCCTTGTGATTTCATGGTTATTTGAATATGCTATAACTGTTTTACTTAATTGCACGTTTTCCGAGGAAATTACGTATTTGGCAAGTTTTACGAGAAAGGCTTGATTACTGATTATGATGCCATGATTTTGGGTTTTCAAACGATAAGTGATTTTAATGATAAGAAATGGATTTAAGACATGATTTGATAATCGAGGTTTTCGGTTTTAGAATCGGACTTCGAGAATCGAGATTCGATTTTAAAGTTGGAAAGTGGATTTCCGGATTTGGGTTCAGAATGACGGTTCTGGATGCCGGAAGGGCATTAGACCAGTGATTTCGGATTCGGGTTTGGATGTGGATTTAGAAATGATTTTCAACTGGTTTTGGATTGGATTTGCTGGATCTGGTTATTGGGTTTAAAGACTCGGATATATTGATATTTCCCCCGTAGGCCTGTTGAGTTTAAAGACTTGGGAGTTTAAAGACTCGGATATTATTGACGCCTGGATTGAGTTTAAAGACTCGGGAGTTTAAAGACTCGGATAGGTCCAGCAGGTTTGATCGGAAAATGATGAATTGATATCCATGATTTATGATACGGTTTTATGATTTCTATAACTGTTTTCTAGTATTTCTGTTTCTTACGATGTTTTATGGCGATTGATTGAGAACTGTTTTCATAACTTGGTTATGCATGTGGTTTCAAAACGGAGGGCTAAACCCGGTTTTCTTATAAAATGGTTTTGAAAATTCTTATTTTATTTTGGTCCACTCACACCTTCTGTTTTTAACTGCCCTCCAGGTTGTGGAGTAGGTGCCGGGTTCCGTCGTCGAGGCAGCGTCTGAGGCATAGAAGTTACGAGAGGGATCCTAGAGTATTTTGTTTTAATTTCCGTGTGCGTGTAGGTAGTTTAATAGTTTTCTTTCTTTTGTTTTGAGTACTATACTCTGTAAACTGTTGACTTCGGGATATGTTGAATAATTTCTCCTGCGTCTGACTATATTTGTGTCAGGGTGTCAGACGGGAGCAGGATTTACCTCGGTTCTCGGGGTAAAACCGGGGTGGGTCCTGACTATTGGTATCAGAGCATAGGCATCCACAGTAGTAGCAGCACACTAACACCAGTATCAGTATCAGCACACAGTGTGCAAATCTGACAACCCTGGATCTCCGCTCCTACCCTGCTCAAATAGGAGAAACTTTGCCTCCTTCATACCCAACAACTCTGGGTACAGTCACCCTGACAACTCATACGAGAAAAGGAAACGTCCCCGTCTCATTCTGCGATCGCACTCAGCCGTAACCGAGTAGAATCCAGAATCACTGCTAGTAGCAACTACTCTGTATCCCACTCCAGGATTCCATCGACAAGTACCAACCCTGATAACTTGTCCAACCAATCTCTATCTAGTCGTAACTCGACTCGACCAATGTCGTCTACCAGGTCATAAATGAACTTAGTTGCACCAACAATCCATCACAACTGAAGTAGCACGACAACCAACTCGGTCTAATCGATAAGTACAACCCCGACTGCGAAGTGAAATCCCAACACAAGCTGACATAACTAGACCTACTAACGAATCCAAATCCGAATAGTCGTCCAAGTCAAACCACTCGTCAACTCACATTTCCAAACCATACACCCAAGGTAGGGTTCAACAATCACACCCTAGGGTCACTCTGAACCCAAATGCGTAAGGCAGTATAATCCATAATCTGACCGACCCCGCGGTCTTGACATCGAAAAGACGTCAATCCAACTAGGATTCCCCGAATCCGGCTGGTACAGAAGTAAATCCATCCAACTCACCAATATCCGATCATCGGATGGTCATAACATCCAATCAGTCGTCGGAACTGATCCCACGACATCGTGAAAGACGATCCCAACTAACCGTCACACGATCACAACTCTAACGTACAAATACGTTCATCCTTCCATAGGGTCCCACTCTGCCAACCCTGACAGAACTATGGCAACCCCGGCATCCCATGCCAAGCCAAGACATTCCACGATACAGTCCTACTAACTATCGTACCAGCACCTAACTATCAGGTTGACCACGAACTGCAGCCCATTGAAATATCACATCCTCGACCTGCGTAAGGAGTAGTACGTGTTGATGTTTCCTAGCTTATACACTACTATTGTAGTAATGGTAATGCATAAGTAAGGGTGTCGAACCACAGAGACTGATTAGGCTTCACAATTACCTCTAAATAACCCTATAATGACTCAATTAACTAGTGGAATTAAAAGAACTGAAAATAAAACAGAATTGTGTTTTGATTTGTGATATGTAAGGACGTTAAACTGAAATTAAAACTTTAAGTAAATGAAGATAGATAGAAAAGATTGAGAAAAGTATGGAGATGGAAGCTAGGGTCTTGACTTCACCTATGTAACCTTGATTCTATGAATACAGTGACTAAAGTACCTGATCTTCCAAACCTGCTCTAAGGATCGTTTTCACTTAAGTAAGATAGGCCATGGCATGTGGAACACTATCTTGTCCTTCTAATTGCAACCTAAGTATGGCATGTACTTTAGATTACTCCTAGAAAGCCTTTAAGTATGAGAAAAGAAATAAATATGACCAAACAGATTCAGTGGCATGGCATGTACTCACTAACCCTATTCTTTCATTCATAAATCAATTAAACTTAGGCATGGCATGTGCTCTAAATCTAACTAGGCATATGGAACCCTAATGGTGATCAAGCACTAGAATCACATATGAATCAATAATTAAAATGAATGAAACAAAGAAGAGTTTGCAGAAATCAGAATACTTCAATCATAACATAGACTGAGTTTACATGGTTACATCAAGAACCCTAGATGAGAAATTAGCTACACATGTATCTAATCAACATAAAAGCATTAATTAAAGACATGGATGCAGCAAACTCTAAGTAGAAGGCAGTCTTCTTCTCCAGAACTGAAAAGGGCTTCTTCTTCACACACAAAGATGATGGATGACGAATTTGATGAAGGAATTTTGGAGCTTTTATGATGAGAGATTGAGGTACATGGGAAAGAGATGCAAAAGGATGGAAGAGGGGAGATGGTTATGGAATTCTTGAGGTTTTCTCACTGGAAGAGAAGGGGAATGAAAAAGAAGAGCAGATCTGATTTCTTTGTTGTGTGTAGAGGCCCCCCTATTTTTAGAGTGAAGAGGGCTTAAATAGGCAAGAAAGCATGAGGGCAAATAAGGAAAGACATGTAATCTGCTACTATTCACGTGAATAGTGTCAGGTGTGGATAGTGATTCCTGAATAGTGTCTGGCCTGCATTGTGATTCCTGAATAGTGACAGCTTTTTGTTTTCCACATTATTTTTTCTTGCTCCATAAGTAAGCTCTTTCAACTCCGAATTTCCTCCTTTTACACCGAAAACATTCTAATTCGACATAATGTCCAATCCTGCACAACTCTCACAAAAATTATCATTTTCTCCTATGTGATGAAAGATATTAGTAGTACATCAAAGATAATAATGCAAGGAAAAATGCATAAAATATGACCTAACAAAGACCCCCAAACCTATCATTTGCTAGTCCCCAAGCAAAACAAATTACATAAGCACAATTAAATTAATGACTCGATCTTCCTATGATAGACCATTTAAACCCCTAGGTGTGCCTAGTAGGAGGAGTTTTGTCTCCTGAGGGTTTAACAGATGTGACACCCACAAACACCATCAAGACTATTGAAAAAACAAGGGTTAAAACATTATGGAAACAAAGTAAGGTGAACCAATGAAACCTTAGTCATACCTTCACCTTCTTGAATTCACCATGCCAGCAACTAATTAGTGTGCAAGTGAACACTTTTACTCTGAGTTTCAAGGCTTCATAGGTATCATTTTCAAACCTGAAGATAGAATTCGTCTCAACTCTAAGTCTCACAGATTCACTCAATCACTCGAACCTAAGGTTTGATCTCTCCATCAAACATATGTGAGTGAAGTTATGTAATATGAAAGCAAGTATTCTCACATATGAAGTATATGAAAAAATGGCACAATTTCAGGATAGATCTCATGAGAGAATCGAAAACTAAGAATTAGATAGAGCACATACCTCCCAGCATTCATGTCATTGCCCAAGTGATCAACATAGGTCTTAATCTAAATAGGTTGTAATGACGCTTGGTTGAGGGAAAAATGAAAAAAGGATAGGAACAACAAGTAACTTAGAATCATACCACAGGCTCTTGAAAAATTCCTTTGCACAGCTTGATGTTATTCCCAGCATCTGCTCACTTTAAGTTGAATGGAAAGATCTTTTCTCAGATCATACTTGAACTTTTTCTTTTGCTTTTTTTTTCTCATCTTTTTTTTTTCCTTGAAGTTTTACTTCATTTAAGTTCTCTTTTCTTTTGATATGAACTTCTTTTGATCTGAGCTACTTTTGATTTTTCATAAACTTTTGATTTAACAGTGGCCATACTTTTCCTTGCATCGAATTTCCACTTTCAGCAACCTTGGCAGATTCCAAGCTATAGGGTATGGTCACAATTAAGCTAGGTACCTCAAAGAGAGATACAAAAGGGAAGGAGTGATGTAGGTTATGAAAGAAATGGCTACATGTGTTTGGCTACAAAATGGCTAATGGAGCACACAAAGGTCGGGTTTAGAGAAGGCTTTTAGAAGGTTATGCACACAAAGCCTAGCATCACTTCAAAAGGGCTACTCCACAAATGAAGGGCATGTGATATCTGAAATTATGATAAATTCTTAGTAATCAACCAAAAATGATAATGAGATCAGATTAGAGTGAATTAGAAAGAAAGAATTGGAGCAGAAACAAATTAAACCCTCTCAAGAAAGCAAGTAGGCTCAAAACATCACAAGGGTAGTCTCCACTATTCTTCTTCATTTGTTTGATCAGGTACCTTATTCACCATGATTCTAAGAGCAAAAGAGGTCAGAAAGAACACCTAATCAGAAGACTAATCAAGGATTCCTTCTAACTGACGATTGTATGCCTTAGTTTGCATAAAGATTCCATTACAATGTTTCAACAATGCTCTAACAGACTGACTCTTTAGCACCCAAAAATTTGCAATTCCTTACCCCCAAACCTAAACTAAACATAGTCCTCAATGTATAAAATAGAAAAAATGCATGCAATACAAAGGGAGTATCAAAGCAGAGAAAGAAAAGAAGTAATTAAGTTAAAAGGCTTAAAAGATAGAACCTGGTTGGGTTGCCTCCCAACAAGCGCTGTATTTAATGTCTAGGCAAGACGTGGTTGCAAATGGGCTTAATGGAATGGAAGAGTATCCACCATATGTGCAATGGGAACACCCATATCAGACATCAAGTACGGCTTTAATCTGTGGCCATTAACTTTGAAACTGTTACCATTGCTGAGATTCTTTATTTCAACTGCTCCATGAGGATACACTTTGATCACTTTGAAAGGTCCAACCCATCTAGACTTAAGTTTACCTGGAAAGAGACGTAAACGAGAGTCATATAATAAAACATTTTGATCAGGGAAGAATACCTTTCTCGTAAGAGGTTTATCATGGTAAAGCTTGGTCCTTTCTTTGTAAATCTTTGCACTTTCATAAGCCTCATTCCTTAGCTCCTGAAGCTCATTGAGTTGCAGCTTTCTTGACATTCCAGCTTTTGTAAAGTCCATGTTAAGCTTCTTGATTGCCCACAAAGCATGGTGCTCCAACTCCATTGGCAAATGGCAAGCTTTCCCAAAAACAATTCTGTAAGGGCTCATCCCAATAGGAGTCTTATAAGCTGTTCTATAGGCCCAAAGTGCATCATGTAACTTTGTGGACCAGTCTTTCCTTGTCGAATTCACAGTCTTCATTAGAATATTCTTGATCTCCCTATTGCTTATCTCCACTTGGCCAGAAGTTTGGGGATGATATGGTGTGCTCACTCTATGTGTGATTCCATACTTCTTCATCAAGGCTTCAAATGGCTTGTTGCAGAAGTGAGTTCCACCATCACTGATGATAGCTCTTGGCATTCCGAACCTTGAAAAAATGATGTCCTTGAGGAAGTTAATCACCACTCTATGATCATTGGTCTTTGAAGCAATTGCTTCCACCCATTTAGACACGTAGTCTACTGCCACCAGGATGTAATTGTAGCCAAAAGAGGGTGGGAATGGTCCCATGAAATCGATGCCCCAAACGTCAAAGATCTCCACAACCAAAATGTTATGCAAAGGCATCTGATTTCTGCTGCTGATGTTGCCCATTCTTTGGCACCTATCACACTTAGCACAAAATTTAAATGCATCTTTAAACAAAGTAGGCCAAAAGAAACCAGATTGAAGAACCTTGGCTGCTGTCTTCTTGGCACCAAAATGACCCCCACATGCGAACTCATGACTGAAATTGAGTATGCTTTCTTGCTCAACCTCAGGAACACATCTTCTAATAATCTGATCTGGTCCATATTTGAAAAGGTAGGGCTCATCCCACATGTAGTGCTTCACTTGCGAAAAGAACCTTTTCTTCTCCTGAAAGGTTAGATCATCTCTAATAATACCACAAGCAAGAAAATTAACAAAATCAGCATACCATGGTTCATCATCTTGGATGGCAAGAAGTTGTTCATCAGGGAATGATTCATTCAAGGGCAACTGTGCATTTCTGTCAATTGCTTCACTTTTCAAACGTGATAAGTGGTCAGCAACTACATTCTCTTTGCCGCTCTTGTCTCTTATTTCCAAATCAAATTCTTGTAATAAGAGGATCCATCTAATGAGTCTTGGCTTGGCATCCTTTTTGGTCATTAGGTATCGTAGAGCTGAATGGTCTGAGTAGACAATGACTTTTGATCCTACAAGATAAGATCTGAACTTCTCCAGAGCAAAGACAACAGCAAGTAACTCTTTTTCTGTTGTGGAATAGTTTAGCTGAGCATCATTCAATGTCCTTCTTGCATAATAAATAACATGAGAGAGTTTTCCAATTCTTTGGCCTAGTACTGCACCAATAGCAAAATCAGATGCATCACACATCAATTCAAAGGGTAAAGACCAATCTGGAGCCATGATAATTGGAGCAGAAGTTAGTTTCTTCTTAAGCATTTCAAAGGCCTGCAAACATTCGTCATTAAAGTCAAAAGAAGTGTCCTTAGCTAACAAGTTACATAACGGACGAGTTATTTTTGAAAAATCCTTAATAAAACGTCTATAAAAACCTGCATGACCTAGGAAGCTTTGAATTCCCTTAACAGATGCTGGGGGAGGTAGTTTAGAGATCAAGTCAATTTTTGCTTTATCTACCTCTATTCCCTTGCTTGAAATTACATGACCTAGCACTATACCCTTCTTAACCATAAAATGGCATTTCTCCCAATTCAAAATCAGATTGGTGTCTTGGCAACGTTTTAGAACTAATGCAAGATGATCAAGACATATATCAAATGAGGAACCAAACACAGAAAAATCATCCATAAAAACCTCGATGAACCTCTCAACCATGTCAGAGAAAATGGCCATCATGCATCTTTGAAATGTAGCTGGTGCGTTACACAAACCGAATGGCATCCTCCGATAAGCAAACGTGCCAAATGGGCAGGTAAAGGTCGTCTTCGCTTGGTCCTCAGGTGCAATTGGGATTTGGTTATAACCTGAATAACCATCAAGAAAACAGTAGTGTGAGTAACCAGCTAATCTTTCAAGCATTTGATCAATAAAAGGAAGGGGAAAATGATCTTTTCTAGTCATAGCATTTAACTTCCTGTAATCAATGCACACCCTCCATCCAGTCATGACTCTTGTTGGGACAAGTTCATCCTGATCATTTTTTACGACAGTCATGCCACTCTTCTTTGGTACAACTTGAGTAGGACTAACCCACTTGCTGTCAGAAATAGGATAGATGATCCCAGTGTCAAGTAGCTTAAGTACTTCAGCTCTAACCACTTCTTTCATGTTGGGATTGAGTCTTCGTTGAGGTTCACAGCTGGGTTGGCTATCCTCCTCCAAAAGTATCCTATGCATGCACATAGAGGGACTGATTCCTTTGATATCTGCTATAGACCATCCAATGGTGGATTTGAACTCTCTCAAAACTCTTACTAGCTTTTCTTCCTGCAAAGAGGTCAGATCAGAAGCTATGATAACTGGAAGTGAATTTTGGTCACCCAGAAAGATATACTTAAGATGAGAGGGAAGTAATTTAAGCTCAAGCTTTGGTGGTTTGATGATTGAGGGTATGAGATGATCAGTGGATGGCTCGAGTGGCTCAAGGGGGACTAAATAGGTGATGGGATATGACTTCACAGCCTCCAAAGCAGAAACTTCCTCTTCCAACTCCCATTCATCTTCGAAGTCATCCAGAACATTGGTCAAGACAATCTCTAGTGGGTCTTTAGGGGGGCCTTGAGACAATTTGGTGAACACAAAAGAATCCAATATATCAACAGAGAAACAATCTAAAGAAGAATACGGATGAGTTAAAGATTCAAACACTCTAAATTGGACAGTTTCTCCAAGAACTGTCATTGTGAGCACTCCATCATGCACATTTATGATTGTCCTTGCTGTGGCCATGAATGGCCTCCCAAGAAGAATAGGTAACTCACGATCTTTGATTGGTGATTCTTCCATGTCAAGCACTACAAAATCAACAGGTATGATCAATTTATCAACTTGAACTAGAATGTCTTCAACTATACCTCTTGGATACTTTACTGAACGATCAGCAAGTTGTAAAGAAACTGTGGTCGGTTTCAACTCTCCCAAACCTAGATGCAAGTAAACCGTGTATGGCATAAGATTGATACTTGCACCCAAGTCTAGCATACCCTTCTCAATCTTCTTGTCCCCAATGGTAATAGGTATGGAGAAGCTGCCAGGATCTTTAAGTTTGGGTGGAAGCTTTCTTTGAAGCACGGCAGAGTCGGAGACTAAAACCTTCTCATGTGGTTCATATTTCCTCTTGTACTTGTTCAATTCTTTAAAGAACTTGCCATAGGCTGGAACATCATCAATTAAATCAAGTAAAGGCAGATTAATATTAACTTTACTGAGAATTCCATAAAGTTCTTTGAAGGCCTTATCCTTGTTGCATTGAGCAAGTCTTCTTGGAAAAGGAATGGGTGGCACGTAGGGCTCGGGAGCCTTGTGTAAAACAGGTTTATCTTTGTTAGTCCCAAGAGGTACATCAGTAGCTTTCTTGGGTGCTTGTTCCACCTCTCCTTCCTCCCCACCTGCATTCACAATTTCAGAAGTATTAGGAAGATCGTAGTTAATACCATTATCAATAACCTTACCACTTCTAAGTGTTGTTATGGCTTTTGCTTGCTCCTGATTCTTTTGAAGCAACTGAGTTTGACTTGGAAGCTTCCCAAGTTCTCTCTGGTTAAGAGCAGTAGCAAGTTGTCCAACTTGGGTCTCAAGCTTTTGAATGGTGGCAGCTTGGTTTTGGAACAAAGTGGAAGTGGTTTGCATGAACTTCTGTAATGTCTCCTCCACAGGATTGCTTGGGAGAACTTGGTAGTTGTTAGGCTGCTGCTGAGCATGGCTTTGATTCTGATTTCCACCCCAAGAAAAGTTAGGGTGGTTCCTCCATCCGGGGTTGTAAGTGTTTGAGTATGGATCATTCGTTTGCCTTGAATTATAGCAATTCATCATATTGGCTTGCTCTTGATCGTAATCAGCATATGTAGCACTTTGAGAGGCATGAGATGAGCCTAACTTTGAAAGCACAGCGTCAAGTTTCCTTTCCAAGTTGTCAACCTTGAAAGAAACGTCATTAGTTGAATGAACTTCAGATGCACCACTTCTCTTCCCTCTTGATTGATGCATATTCTACCCAGCATCTCAAAGAGTTCTTGAGACTCCTCTGGACTCTTTTTCTTTAGAGCACCACCAGCTGCATTATCACACATTGATTGACATGTAGGGGTTAATCCGTCAAAGAAAATTTGCATTTGAAGGTAAAGAGGTAACCCATGGTGTGGACACTGCAGCAATAGTCCTCTAAATCTTTCCCAGCATTCACTAAATGTTTCAGTATCATCTTGTCTGAAATTGAAAATTTGAGCTCTTAGGGTTGCTGTCTTTTGGGGGGAAAAGAACTTGTCCATAAACTTCTTTACAACCGCATCCCATGTCTCCAAGGACTTAGGCTTCAAAGTCATGAGCCAAGCCTTGGCCCGTTCCTTCAATGTGTAGGGAAAAATCCTACACCTCAAATCATTCTCCGAAAGTCCCTGCAAGGGCAATGAATTAACAACTATGTAAAACTCTTTAATATGAGCCAATGGATCCTCATTAGGCAAACCAAAGAATGAAGGAAACATAGAAAAATATGAAGATTTAAGTTCATAGTTCCTTGCTGCCTGTGACAGTACTACGCATGAAGGCGAATCAGGGATTATTGGTTGAGCATAGAACTCCAAAGCATGGGTTGCAGCCTCAGCCATCTTTACTTCAATTTCTTCTTCAAACTCTTCTGACTCTCCTGAAAGAATTGAGACAGAAGACTTATCCTTGATGATTTCTTGAAATGCTCTTTTAGCTACAATTTTTGTAGTAAGATTTCCTCTTGTTTCCCTGGATTTCCTTATCGCTGCTGCAACGGAGTCTAGCAAAGGCGTACTGGACATTCAAAACCTGACACACAAAGATTTGAATAACTCAAGCTGTAAACAAACTAAAACAGAAAACAGATTATAGGGCTAAGTTGGTAACCAATTGCAAAGGACTTAAAATCAGTCCCCGGCAACGGCGCCAAAATTGTTGATGTTTCCTAGCTTATACACTACTATTGTAGTAATGGTAATGCATAAGTAAGGGTGTCGAACCACAGAGACTGATTAGGCTTCACAATTACCTCTAAATAACCCTATAATGACTCAATTAACTAGTGGAATTAAAAGAACTGAAAATAAAACAGAATTGTGTTTTGATTTGTGATATGTAAGGACGTTAAACTGAAATTAAAACTTTAAGTAAATGAAGATAGATAGAAAAGATTGAGAAAAGTATGGAGATGGAAGCTAGGGTCTTGACTTCACCTATGTAACCTTGATTCTATGAATACAGTGACTAAAGTACCTGATCTTCCAAACCTGCTCTAAGGATCGTTTTCACTTAAGTAAGATAGGCCATGGCATGTGGAACACTATCTTGTCCTTCTAATTGCAACCTAAGTATGGCATGTACTTTAGATTACTCCTAGAAAGCCTTTAAGTATGAGAAAAGAAATAAATATGACCAAACAGATTCAGTGGCATGGCATGTACTCACTAACCCTATTCTTTCATTCATAAATCAATTAAACTTAGGCATGGCATGTGCTCTAAATCTAACTAGGCATATGGAACCCTAATGGTGATCAAGCACTAGAATCACATATGAATCAATAATTAAAATGAATGAAACAAAGAAGAGTTTGCAGAAATCAGAATACTTCAATCATAACATAGACTGAGTTTACATGGTTACATCAAGAACCCTAGATGAGAAATTAGCTACACATGTATCTAATCAACATAAAAGCATTAATTAAAGACATGGATGCAGCAAACTCTAAGTAGAAGGCAGTCTTCTTCTCCAGAACTGAAAAGGGCTTCTTCTTCACACACAAAGATGATGGATGACGAATTTGATGAAGGAATTTTGGAGCTTTTATGATGAGAGATTGAGGTACATGGGAAAGAGATGCAAAAGGATGGAAGAGGGGAGATGGTTATGGAATTCTTGAGGTTTTCTCACTGGAAGAGAAGGGGAATGAAAAAGAAGAGCAGACCTGATTTCTTTGTTGTGTGTAGAGGCCCCCCTATTTTTAGAGTGAAGAGGGCTTAAATAGGCAAGAAAGCATGAGGGCAAATAAGGAAAGACATGTAATCTGCTACTATTCACGTGAATAGTGTCAGGTGTGCATAGTGATTCCTGAATAGTGTCTGGCCTGCATTGTGATTCCTGAATAGTGACAGCTTTTTGTTTTCCACATTATTTTTCCTTGCTCCATAAGTAAGCTCTTTCAACTCCGAATTTCCTCCTTTTACACCGAAAACATTCTAATTCGACATAATGTCCAATCCTGCACAACTCTCACAAAAATTATCATTTTCTCCTATGTGATGAAAGATATTAGTAGTACATCAAAGATAATAATGCAAGGAAAAATGCATAAAATATGACCTAACAAAGACCCCCAAACCTATCATTTGCTAGTCCCCAAGCAAAACAAATTACATAAGCACAATTAAATTAATGACTCGATCTTCCTATGATAGACCATTTAAACCCCTAGGTGTGCCTAGTAGGAGGAGTTTTGTCTCCTGAGGGTTTAACAGATGTGACACCCACAAACACCATCAAGACTATTGAAAAAACAAGGGTTAAAACATTATGGAAACAAAGTAAGGTGAACCAATGAAACCTTAGTCATACCTTCACCTTCTTGAATTCACCATGCCAGCAACTAATTAGTGTGCAAGTGAACACTTTTACTCTGAGTTTCAAGGCTTCATAGGTATCATTTTCAAACCTGAAGATAGAATTCGTCTCAACTCTAAGTCTCACAGATTCACTCAATCACTCGAACCTAAGGTTTGATCTCTCCATCAAACATATGTGAGTGAAGTTATGTAATATGAAAGCAAGTATTCTCACATATGAAGTATATGAAAAAATGGCACAATTTCAGGATAGATCTCATGAGAGAATCGAAAACTAAGAATTAGATAGAGCACATACCTCCCAGCATTCATGTCATTGCCCAAGTGATCAACATAGGTCTTAATCTAAATAGGTTGTAATGACGCTTGGTTGAGGGAAAAATGAAAAAAGGATAGGAACAACAAGTAACTTAGAATCATACCACAGGCTCTTGAAAAATTCCTTTGCACAGCTTGATGTTATTCCCAGCATCTGCTCACTTTAAGTTGAATGGAAAGATCTTTTCTCAGATCATACTTGAACTTTTTCTTTTGCTTTTTTTTTCTCATCTTTTTTTTTTTCCTTGAAGTTTTACTTCATTTAAGTTCTCTTTTCTTTTGATATGAACTTCTTTTGATCTGAGCTACTTTTGATTTTTCATAAACTTTTGATTTAACAGTGGCCATACTTTTCCTTGCATCGAATTTCCACTTTCAGCAACCTTGGCAGATTCCAAGCTATAGGGTATGGTCACAATTAAGCTAGGTACCTCAAAGAGAGATACAAAAGGGAAGGAGTGATGTAGGTTATGAAAGAAATGGCTACATGTGTTTGGCTACAAAATGGCTAATGGAGCACACAAAGGTCGGGTTTAGAGAAGGCTTTTAGAAGGTTATGCACACAAAGCCTAGCATCACTTCAAAAGGGCTACTCCACAAATGAAGGGCATGTGATATCTGAAATTATGATAAATTCTTAGTAATCAACCAAAAATGATAATGAGATCAGATTAGAGTGAATTAGAAAGAAAGAATTGGAGCAGAAACAAATTAAACCCTCTCAAGAAAGCAAGTAGGCTCAAAACATCACAAGGGTAGTCTCCACTATTCTTCTTCATTTGTTTGATCAGGTACCTTATTCACCATGATTCTAAGAGCAAAAGAGGTCAGAAAGAACACCTAATCAGAAGACTAATCAAGGATTCCTTCTAACTGACGATTGTATGCCTTAGTTTGCATAAAGATTCCATTACAATGTTTCAACAATGCTCTAACAGACTGACTCTTTAGCACCCAAAAATTTGCAATTCCTTACCCCCAAACCTAAACTAAACATAGTCCTCAATGTATAAAATAGAAAAAATGCATGCAATACAAAGGGAGTATCAAAGCAGAGAAAGAAAAGAAGTAATTAAGTTAAAAGGCTTAAAAGATAGAACCTGGTTGGGTTGCCTCCCAACAAGCGCTGTATTTAATGTCTAGGCAAGACGTGGTTGCAAATGGGCTTAATGGAATGGAAGAGTATCCACCATATGTGCAATGGGAACACCCATATCAGACATCAAGTACGGCTTTAATCTGTGGCCATTAACTTTGAAACTGTTACCATTGCTGAGATTCTTTATTTCAACTGCTCCATGAGGATACACTTTGATCACTTTGAAAGGTCCAACCCATCTAGACTTAAGTTTACCTGGAAAGAGACGTAAACGAGAGTCATATAATAAAACATTTTGATCAGGGAAGAATACCTTTCTCGTAAGAGCTTGATCATGGTAAAGCTTGGTCCTTTCTTTGTAAATCTTTGCACTTTCATAAGCCTCATTCCTTAGCTCCTCAAGCTCATTGAGTTGCAGCTTTCTTGACATTCCAGCTTTTGTAAAGTCCATGTTAAGCTTCTTGATTGCCCACAAAGCATGGTGCTCCAACTCCATTGGCAAATGGCAAGCTTTCCCAAAAACAATTCTGTAAGGGCTCATCCCAATAGGAGTCTTATAAGCTGTTCTATAGGCCCAAAGTGCATCATGTAACTTTGTGGACCAGTCTTTCCTTGTCGAATTCACAGTCTTCATTAGAATATTCTTGATCTCCCTATTGCTTATCTCCACTTGGCCAGAAGTTTGGGGATGATATGGTGTGCTCACTCTATGTGTGATTCCATACTTCTTCATCAAGGCTTCAAATGGCTTGTTGCAGAAGTGAGTTCCACCATCACTGATGATAGCTCTTGGCATTCCGAACCTTGAAAAAATGATGTCCTTGAGGAAGTTAATCACCACTCTATGATCATTGGTCTTTGAAGCAATTGCTTCCACCCATTTAGACACGTAGTCTACTGCCACCAGGATGTAATTGTAGCCAAAAGAGGGTGGGAATGGTCCCATGAAATCGATGCCCCAAACGTCAAAGATCTCCACAACCAAAATGTTATGCAAAGGCATCTGATTTCTGCTGCTGATGTTGCCCATTCTTTGGCACCTATCACACTTAGCACAAAATTTAAATGCATCTTTAAACAAAGTAGGCCAAAAGAAACCAGATTGAAGAACCTTGGCTGCTGTCTTCTTGGCACCAAAATGACCCCCACATGCGAACTCATGACTGAAATTGAGTATGCTTTCTTGCTCAACCTCAGGAACACATCTTCTAATAATCTGATCTGGTCCATATTTGAAAAGGTAGGGCTCATCCCACATGTAGTGCTTCACTTGCGAAAAGAACCTTTTCTTCTCCTGAAAGGTTAGATCATCTCTAATAATACCACAAGCAAGAAAATTAACAAAATCAGCATACCATGGTTCATCATCTTGGATGGCAAGAAGTTGTTCATCAGGGAATGATTCATTCAAGGGCAACTGTGCATTTCTGTCAATTGCTTCACTTTTCAAACGTGATAAGTGGTCAGCAACTACATTCTCTTTGCCGCTCTTGTCTCTTATTTCCAAATCAAATTCTTGTAATAAGAGGATCCATCTAATGAGTCTTGGCTTGGCATCCTTTTTGGTCATTAGGTATCGTAGAGCTGAATGGTCTGAGTAGACAATGACTTTTGATCTTACAAGATAAGATCTGAACTTCTCCAGAGCAAAGACAACAGCAAGTAACTCTTTTTCTGTTGTGGAATAGTTTAGCTGAGCATCATTCAATGTCCTTCTTGCATAATAAATAACATGAGAGAGTTTTCCAATTCTTTGGCCTAGTACTGCACCAATAGCAAAATCAGATGCATCACACATCAATTCAAAGGGTAAAGACCAATCTGGAGCCATGATAATTGGAGCAGAAGTTAGTTTCTTCTTAAGCATTTCAAAGGCCTGCAAACATTCGTCATTAAAGTCAAAAGAAGTGTCCTTAGCTAACAAGTTACATAACGGACGAGTTATTTTTGAAAAATCCTTAATAAAACGTCTATAAAAACCTGCATGACCTAGGAAGCTTTGAATTCCCTTAACAGATGCTGGGGGAGGTAGTTTAGAGATCAAGTCAATTTTTGCTTTATCTACCTCTATTCCCTTGCTTGAAATTACATGACCTAGCACTATACCCTTCTTAACCATAAAATGGCATTTCTCCCAATTCAAAATCAGATTGGTGTCTTGGCAACGTTTTAGAACTAATGCAAGATGATCAAGACATATATCAAATGAGGAACCAAACACAGAAAAATCATCCATAAAAACCTCGATGAACCTCTCAACCATGTCAGAGAAAATGGCCATCATGCATCTTTGAAATGTAGCTGGTGCGTTACACAAACCGAATGGCATCCTCCGATAAGCAAACGTGCCAAATGGGCAGGTAAAGGTCGTCTTCGCTTGGTCCTCAGGTGCAATTGGGATTTGGTTATAACCTGAATAACCATCAAGAAAACAGTAGTGTGAGTAACCAGCTAATCTTTCAAGCATTTGATCAATAAAAGGAAGGGGAAAATGATCTTTTCTAGTCATAGCATTTAACTTCCTGTAATCAATGCACACCCTCCATCCAGTCATGACTCTTGTTGGGACAAGTTCATCCTGATCATTTTTTACGACAGTCATGCCACTCTTCTTTGGTACAACTTGAGTAGGACTAACCCACTTGCTGTCAGAAATAGGATAGATGATCCCAGTGTCAAGTAGCTTAAGTACTTCAGCTCTAACCACTTCTTTCATGTTGGGATTGAGTCTTCGTTGAGGTTCACAGCTGGGTTGGCTATCCTCCTCCAAAAGTATCCTATGCATGCACATAGAGGGACTGATTCCTTTGATATCTGCTATAGACCATCCAATGGTGGATTTGAACTCTCTCAAAACTCTTACTAGCTTTTCTTCCTGCAAAGAGGTCAGATCAGAAGCTATGATAACTGGAAGTGAATTTTGGTCACCCAGAAAGATATACTTAAGATGAGAGGGAAGTAATTTAAGCTCAAGCTTTGGTGGTTTGATGATTGAGGGTATGAGATGATCAGTGGATGGCTCGAGTGGCTCAAGGGGGACTAAATAGGTGATGGGATATGACTTCACAGCCTCCAAAGCAGAAACTTCCTCTTCCAACTCCCATTCATCTTCGAAGTCATCCAGAACATTGGTCAAGACAATCTCTAGTGGGTCTTTAGGGGGGCCTTGAGACAATTTGGTGAACACAAAAGAATCCAATATATCAACAGAGAAACAATCTAAAGAAGAATACGGATGAGTTAAAGATTCAAACACTCTAAATTGGACAGTTTCTCCAAGAACTGTCATTGTGAGCACTCCATCATGCACATTTATGATTGTCCTTGCTGTGGCCATGAATGGCCTCCCAAGAAGAATAGGTAACTCACGATCTTTGATTGGTGATTCTTCCATGTCAAGCACTACAAAATCAACAGGTATGATCAATTTATCAACTTGAACTAGAATGTCTTCAACTATACCTCTTGGATACTTTACTGAACGATCAGCAAGTTGTAAAGAAACTGTGGTCGGTTTCAACTCTCCCAAACCTAGATGCAAGTAAACCGTGTATGGCATAAGATTGATACTTGCACCCAAGTCTAGCATACCCTTCTCAATCTTCTTGTCCCCAATGGTAATAGGTATGGAGAAGCTGCCAGGATCTTTAAGTTTGGGTGGAAGCTTTCTTTGAAGCACGGCAGAGTCGGAGACTAAAACCTTCTCATGTGGTTCATATTTCCTCTTGTACTTGTTCAATTCTTTAAAGAACTTGCCATAGGCTGGAACATCATCAATTAAATCAAGTAAAGGCAGATTAATATTAACTTTACTGAGAATTCCATAAAGTTCTTTGAAGGCCTTATCCTTGTTGCATTGAGCAAGTCTTCTTGGAAAAGGAATGGGTGGCACGTAGGGCTCGGGAGCCTTGTGTAAAACAGGTTTATCTTTGTTAGTCCCAAGAGGTACATCAGTAGCTTTCTTGGGTGCTTGTTCCACCTCTCCTTCCTCCCCACCTGCATTCACAATTTCAGAAGTATTAGGAAGATCGTAGTTAATACCATTATCAATAACCTTACCACTTCTAAGTGTTGTTATGGCTTTTGCTTGCTCCTGATTCTTTTGAAGCAACTGAGTTTGACTTGGAAGCTTCCCAAGTTCTCTCTGGTTAAGAGCAGTAGCAAGTTGTCCAACTTGGGTCTCAAGCTTTTGAATGGTGGCAGCTTGGTTTTGGAACAAAGTGGAAGTGGTTTGCATGAACTTCTGTAATGTCTCCTCCACAGGATTGCTTGGGAGAACTTGGTAGTTGTTAGGCTGCTGCTGAGCATGGCTTTGATTCTGATTTCCACCCCAAGAAAAGTTAGGGTGGTTCCTCCATCCGGGGTTGTAAGTGTTTGAGTATGGATCATTCGTTTGCCTTGAATTATAGCAATTCATCATATTGGCTTGCTCTTGATCGTAATCAGCATATGTAGCACTTTGAGAGGCATGAGATGAGCCTAACTTTGAAAGCACAGCGTCAAGTTTCCTTTCCAAGTTGTCAACCTTGAAAGAAACGTCATTAGTTGAATGAACTTCAGATGCACCACTTCTCTTCCCTCTTGATTGATGCATATTCTACCCAGCATCTCAAAGAGTTCTTGAGACTCCTCTGGACTCTTTTTCTTTAGAGCACCACCAGCTGCATTATCACACATTGATTGACATGTAGGGGTTAATCCGTCAAAGAAAATTTGCATTTGAAGGTAAAGAGGTAACCCATGGTGTGGACACTGCAGCAATAGTCCTCTAAATCTTTCCCAGCATTCACTAAATGTTTCAGTATCATCTTGTCTGAAATTGAAAATTTGAGCTCTTAGGGTTGCTGTCTTTTGGGGGGAAAAGAACTTGTCCATAAACTTCTTTACAACCGCATCCCATGTCTCCAAGGACTTAGGCTTCAAAGTCATGAGCCAAGCCTTGGCCCGTTCCTTCAATGTGTAGGGAAAAATCCTACACCTCAAATCATTCTCCGAAAGTCCCTGCAAGGGCAATGAATTAACAACTATGTAAAACTCTTTAATATGAGCCAATGGATCCTCATTAGGCAAACCAAAGAATGAAGGAAACATAGAAAAATATGAAGATTTAAGTTCATAGTTCCTTGCTGCCTGTGACAGTACTACGCATGAAGGCGAATCAGGGATTATTGGTTGAGCATAGAACTCCAAAGCATGGGTTGCAGCCTCAGCCATCTTTACTTCAATTTCTTCTTCAAACTCTTCTGACTCTCCTGAAAGAATTGAGACAGAAGACTTATCCTTGATGATTTCTTGAAATGCTCTTTTAGCTACAATTTTTGTAGTAAGATTTCCTCTTGTTTCCCTGGATTTCCTTATCGCTGCTGCAACGGAGTCTAGCAAAGGCGTACTGGACATTCAAAACCTGACACACAAAGATTTGAATAACTCAAGCTGTAAACAAACTAAAACAGAAAACAGATTATAGGGCTAAGTTGGTAACCAATTGCAAAGGACTTAAAATCAGTCCCCGGCAACGGCGCCAAAATTGTTGATGTTTCCTAGCTTATACACTACTATTGTAGTAATGGTAATGCATAAGTAAGGGTGTCGAACCACAGAGACTGATTAGGCTTCACAATTACCTCTAAATAACCCTATAATGACTCAATTAACTAGTGGAATTAAAAGAACTGAAAATAAAACAGAATTGTGTTTTGATTTGTGATATGTAAGGACGTTAAACTGAAATTAAAACTTTAAGTAAATGAAGATAGATAGAAAAGATTGAGAAAAGTATGGAGATGGAAGCTAGGGTCTTGACTTCACCTATGTAACCTTGATTCTATGAATACAGTGACTAAAGTACCTGATCTTCCAAACCTGCTCTAAGGATCGTTTTCACTTAAGTAAGATAGGCCATGGCATGTGGAACACTATCTTGTCCTTCTAATTGCAACCTAAGTATGGCATGTACTTTAGATTACTCCTAGAAAGCCTTTAAGTATGAGAAAAGAAATAAATATGACCAAACAGATTCAGTGGCATGGCATGTACTCACTAACCCTATTCTTTCATTCATAAATCAATTAAACTTAGGCATGGCATGTGCTCTAAATCTAACTAGGCATATGGAACCCTAATGGTGATCAAGCACTAGAATCACATATGAATCAATAATTAAAATGAATGAAACAAAGAAGAGTTTGCAGAAATCAGAATACTTCAATCATAACATAGACTGAGTTTACATGGTTACATCAAGAACCCTAGATGAGAAATTAGCTACACATGTATCTAATCAACATAAAAGCATTAATTAAAGACATGGATGCAGCAAACTCTAAGTAGAAGGCAGTCTTCTTCTCCAGAACTGAAAAGGGCTTCTTCTTCACACACAAAGATGATGGATGACGAATTTGATGAAGGAATTTTGGAGCTTTTATGATGAGAGATTGAGGTACATGGGAAAGAGATGCAAAAGGATGGAAGAGGGGAGATGGTTATGGAATTCTTGAGGTTTTCTCACTGGAAGAGAAGGGGAATGAAAAAGAAGAGCAGATCTGATTTCTTTGTTGTGTGTAGAGGCCCCCCTATTTTTAGAGTGAAGAGGGCTTAAATAGGCAAGAAAGCATGAGGGCAAATAAGGAAAGACATGTAATCTGCTACTATTCACGTGAATAGTGTCAGGTGTGCATAGTGATTCCTGAATAGTGTCTGGCCTGCATTGTGATTCCTGAATAGTGACAGCTTTTTGTTTTCCACATTATTTTTCCTTGCTCCATAAGTAAGCTCTTTCAACTCCGAATTTCCTCCTTTTACACCGAAAACATTCTAATTCGACATAATGTCCAATCCTGCACAACTCTCACAAAAATTATCATTTTCTCCTATGTGATGAAAGATATTAGTAGTACATCAAAGATAATAATGCAAGGAAAAATGCATAAAATATGACCTAACAGTACGCAAAACACATTCTGGAAATCAGAGTAACACGAGCAACCATGCTCTGATACAACGTTGACAGGACCCATCCGAATCCCCCCGGGATTAATGCGGGATGACCCTGCTCCCGTCTGACACGAAGTGTCAGAAAAGGGATATTTCCGACCTTTGCCCTCCCGGGCTATCAGAGTACGCCAGGATTCGGCGGAGGCATGTGATATCTCGGTCTCTGCTACAGTCCACATCCGATGTCAACCTGAAGAGCAGTCAAAACATTAAAAGCTCCGAGTGGACAAAACAAGAGTTTATAAAAACATTTCATAAGAAAGGCATTTGTATCCTTCACTAAAAAGCATGCATGCATTCGAAAACCATTTATCCAGAAAAAACCATAATGAAATCAAGTACACGGGCCACTGCCCAAATCCATAAGGGACTCAGCCCAAATCATAAGAAACTAACCATACGGGCCACTGCCCAAAACCTGTGTAAATGCACATCGTACATCATATCATAGATCTCATATAGCATACATCATATATACATATAATTCACACAACCAATCTTGTCACGGTTTCCAAAGCTACGCGCGTGCTACCCAGGTCTCAATTCGAGTCTTCTCAAAGTCAAGATCAATGTCCGCAGACCACTGGCCCTTCCCGAAGTAATAGTAATCATAGCCTTCCTGAGAGTAAGGGACACAACTAGGGGGTGACTCCACTCAGTCGGTGCTCCGTGACTACTCCGGGGTCCACCTAGGGCAACGTGACAGGACCCATCCCAATCACCCCGGGATTAGTGTGGGATGACCCTGCTCCCGTCTGACACGAAGTGTCAGACAAGGGATATTTCCGACCTTTGCCCTCCCGGGCTACCAGAGTACGCCAAGATCCGGAGGATGTATGTGATATCTCGGTCTCTGCTACAGTCCACATCCGATGTCAACCTGAAGGGCAGTCAAAACATTAAAAGCTGTGAGTGGACAAAATAAAAGTTTATAAAAACATTTCATAA
Source organism: Prinsepia uniflora (assembly GCA_032719365.1). NCBI lineage: Eukaryota > Viridiplantae > Streptophyta > Magnoliopsida > Rosales > Rosaceae > Prinsepia > Prinsepia uniflora. The sequence continues at coordinate 41,456,705 of CM064869.1, read as the reverse complement.
GACATTTGTACCCTCCACTAAAAAGCATGCATGCATTCGAAAACCATTTATCCAAAACAAACCATATGTGGGACTAAGCCCAAAGCAGATATAAACCTAGGTCGAAAGGACCACAATGAAAACGACCATACGGGCCGCTGCCCAAATCCATACGGGACTCGGCCCCAAACCATAAAGAAACCAAGTACACGAGCCACTGCTCAAATCCTGTGCACACCACATATCATATATCATATATACATCACATACATATATATAAGTCACACAACCAATCCTGTCACGGTATCCAAAGCTACGCGCGTGCTACCCGGGTCTCAATCCGAGTCATCTCAAAGTCAAGGTTAATGTTCGCAGACCACTGACCCTACCCGAGGTAATAGTAACCATAGCCTTCCTGAGAGTAAGGAACCCAACTGGGGGGTGACTCCACTCAGTCGGTGCTCCGTGACTACTCCGGGGTCCACCCAGGCCAACGACCCTCCCCGGAGGAGATAATAGAAGTAAAGGAAGGTAGATGAACATATATATATATATATACATAACATAAACATTCATGACCGGTTCCCCTGAACCGTCATGATCTATAATATCCATAATCAGGTAACATGCCGGTTCCCATAAACCGTCATGTACCGTAATAACATAACCGAGGTAACATGCCGGTTCCCATAAACCGTCATGTACCGTAATAACCAACAAGGGTTCATGCCGGTTCCCATAAACCGTCATGAACCACGATACCATAACAAGGGTTCATGCCGGTTCCCATAAACTGTCATGAACCTGGGAATCCATTTAAGGTTCCCTGACCTGAAATCAAAACCGTAAAGTGACTGGGTCTCGTACCCGAACATAGGACATCAGTTGGGCACCGTGCCCGATATCTGAGGTCATATGCCCGAGACAAAACCAAATGGGTCTCATACCCGAGTTTATCATTTTGAAATCCAAATCCAGTTCATTTAAATCAATACAGAAATACAGACCCGTATAAGCACCGTATAAGGTCGAAACCTCGAAATACGTGCTTATACGTAACCACAAACAAATGCACCCATGGCATCATCAAACAAGTAATAAAACATATAATAAACATTTATGCATGCACCAATTTAGAAAACAAAGTCCACTCAAAGACCGTCCGAGCTGCCGCCTCGATTTGCATGCCATACGGCTCCCCGAGCTGATCACCGTCACCGGGACTCCCAAACCTGTCCAAATCGTAATAGAAGGTTACTAACTACTTAATTAACCTCTCACTAAAACCCCGTAATTTTTCCGTATTTTTAACTATTTTTAATCCCGAACCTCAACCTTCCGATGCCCCGAAACATATCGAGACGATGTCCGATTGACACGAAACCAGTCCCAAAATGTTCGTTACATCGAATAGGAGATTTCGTATGTTGGAACCTTCCCCAGATTCCCTGCCACGCGCCCTCACGCGCCGCCTGAAGTGGCTGCGCGTGGGCTTCACGCGCTGCTACAGTACCTGCTGTCGTCATCGCTGACGTCAGCATGACGTCATCTGACAGCTGTCGGGTCTGACATGTCAGACTCTGACAGGTACCACGTGTCATGCTCCCATTGGTCCACGTCACTGTGCTGTCAGTGCCACGTGGCAGTCTGACATGTGCCACGTGTCATCACGGCACTGGTCCACGTCAGTGACACGTGTCAGCCCCTGATTGGGCCACGTCACTGACATGTCAGTGCTGACTGTGCACTGACATGTGACACGTGTCGCACTCCTATTGGCCCATTTTCTGACATGTCAGCTGACATTGTCAGATCTGACAATGCTGACGTCATCCCTGACATGATGACGTCAGCAGGATGACGTCACCTGTCATCTCTGTCCTCCCGCGGGTCGACCCGAATACCAGTAACCGGGTCGTCGTGACCCGCGGCTTGACCCGGCCGGTTCTCCCTGCTCCGGCCACCATTTTTCCTCCCGTTTGTCCCATTCTACTCCTCTTAACCTAACCTAAAGATCCATGGGCTTAAAAACTATGAAACGGGTCGCGATAATTACCTACGGTGCCAAGAATAGTCGCCCAGTTTCCGGCCGTCCGTCTGGGCTGCACCGTCGTCCCCCGCCACTTCATTCGATCCTGTTAGCCTCCTCAAGTCCCCAGAATCACAACCTAATTATTAGTTTCGAGTCAAACCCAATAAAACTCAAGTTTCAAATTCAACCCCAAAACCTACCTTTTCGGGTTTCCTCCCGCCGTGTCCTCCGTCGTCCTCAGCCGTCGTGTCCTTTAGTCCTTCATCGTCACATCCTCACATTATCTCTCTGGTCTCAGTCGCAGATGATGAGGGAGTGTGGGTGTTGGCTGTGTTTTGAAGAAAATGAAGAATGGAGGGTTATGGGGTTTTTCGGGTTTGTGAGGAAAATGAGGAATGAAGATGTGAGTTGATGAGATCAGATGAGAGGAGAGATGGCTGATGAGAGAAAGAGATATGGGATGGAGGGTGTGGATTTAAAGTTAGAATTGAAATGGATGGTTAGGATTAATGGTTGGTGGATTTGATTATAAAAATAATTAAATAATATTAATTAATTATATAGATCCACATTTTGGGGGATCAAGTCAATGGGATGAGTGACACATGGGGCCCACCAAAATATCCACCCAATCAGATTTCGCCGAAACGTCCCCGTCTCGAAGTTCGTGCATAGTGAAATCGAACTTCCGTGACCCATAACTCTCCCGTTCGAAGTCCGATTTCGTTGTGCCGCCTGCCTATGGATTCGTATCGTCCTTATCTATGTAATGGTCTTCGGCCCTCGGCTATCGGACCTCCCGGTCAAAAAGTCAACTTTTGACCTCCTATTCACCCAAATTACCAAAATGCCCCTAAACTTCCGAACGTCATAACTTCCTCCCCGAACGTCGGAATTGAACGTGCCAGGTGTCTATGAACTCGTGACGTCACGAACTACGTCACGGTCATCGGTCAAAGTCCATTTGACCGCCCGAACGAAAAGTCAACATTTTACCCACGCTAGGGGCAAATCGGTCATTTCGCATCGTTCGTCCGATTTAGCCTAACTAATCACCGATTAACCTCACTAATCGTGATTAGTCACTAATCTAATCATGGAATTTGGGACGGGTCGTTACACAACGACCCTCCCCGGAGGAGATAATAGAACAAGTAAAGGAAGGTAGATGAACATATATATACATAACATAAACATTAATGCCCGGTTCCCCTGAACCGTCATGATCCATAACATCCCTAACAAGGGTTCATGCCGGTTCCCATAAACCGTTATGTACCATAATGACCTGACAAAGGTTCATGCCGGTTCCCATAAACCGTCATGAACCACAATGACCTTTCCAGAGTTCATGTCGGTTCCCATAAACCGCCATGAACTTGGAAATCCATTTATGGTCCCTGACCCGAAATCATCAGTGTAAAACAACTGGGTCTCGTGCCCGAAAATATGACTCAACTGGGCACCGTGCCCGATATCTAAGGGTCAGTCACGACACCGATCAGATTTATGCGTGCAACCATCCATCCAGGACCGCCCTCAATCCTAGTATGTCGCCGTGAACGTATCAACCGATGCGACCACCACAAGATCATGGTGAACTCACCACCGATCGATATCCTGAACCGTCAGCACTCCGTAGTCGACCTCTCCGGAAGGAACATATCCTAACCCGGAGGCGAGCGTCGTGTTGGGTCTTCCAAGTGCACAAGAGTTGATAGTATAGTGGTGCACAAGTAAGGATGTCGAACCCACAGGGACTGAGTAGACTTAAGCAGAAACTGGCCTTAACCTATTCTATGTGAATGCAACTAAAACAGAAAATTGAAGTTCAGGTCTTTGATTTGGTTTGAATTAGTAACTGATTTTCTGTTGTGAGAAGTAAGCAGAGAATATACTAAATAAGGAAGAAAACTGATGATTAAGAGGCCTAGGGTCTTGACTTCACCACTACAATTCAATTCCATGTTAATTAAACCGAGCACAAATCAGTTCTACTAGATAGCTTCATGGGTTCGTTTTCACTTACTTATGGTCAGTCGTGGGTGTCCGATCAAACCAAGTTCCTTTAACCTTAATCTTGATGTGGTGTCCAACATAGATTTCAATCAAAGAACCAATAAGAACAAGAAAACAATAGAGCCAAATAACTCCATGGAATGGGTGTCTTCTTAGGATATTATTCATTCAATTACAGATCATCCAAACAAAGGCATGGGTGTCTACTCAGTATTTGGATAAGAAAACTAACAAACAATCTCAATGGTGATCAGACATCAAAATAGAATGTTAAGTATCAATAGAGCATAGTAATTGAATCATGAAACACATCAAGAAACTGAAAATACTTAAGTTCTACACATGGAATAAAAATTGCAGGATTACATCAAAACCCTAGATATGAATTTAGTTACACATCATGATTAACAAAAACATAGAAGCAATATAAAGCATGAGTGAAATCAAACTCAAAAGGGGAAGAAACCCTTGAAGCAATTCTGATGTCGACTCCTTCCTCTTGCATTCAGCCCTCTCCTCCCTCCAAAAACGTTCAAGAGAGGTTTAAAAATAAAAATAAAAAATAATGCGGCTAGGGTTTTTTTGGAGCCCCTGAAATCAGAGACTAAACTCCTTTAAATAGTAGTCTACAATCCCTAGAAGTTAGGAGAATAAATAGGAAGTTATCCCTAACTTAAAGACTCCTAATGTGACCTAAAATAAGGAATTATATCCTAAAAACGTTTTTCCTAACAGGGCTGAGACAAGGGTCCTAAAAATCAGGCCCTTGTCTTATTTCTTGGCTGAAATCCGCCTTGTGATGTGTGGCAATGGAGATACCTGATGTCTTGGACTTCCCTAATGGAGCAAGGTGCGTTCTTGGGCCTTCTCAAGACTTCCTTGGACGTCACTTTCCTTTTCTGGAATGCTCAGACCTCCTTATGTGGCACTTTCCTTTTCTGGAATGCTCAGACCTTCCTTATGTGGCAAGGAACAATCTTGGCATTAAAGACTTCTATTTTCGGATGACAAGGCCCACCTTTGTGTGCTTGAGGCTTCAAGACTCCTTCTTTCTTTATTTCCATGCTTTTAAGAAGTTTTCTAATTCTGCACACACTTCACAAGATTGATCATTTTCTACTATGGATGACAATTAAATCACACAAAAGATGCATGAATCATGACTCATGAATCATATCACAAGACTACTATGGATGACAAGGCCCACCATTAGATGACATCAAAAAGATGCATGAATCATGACTCAACAAGTCGTATCGTCGATCGCCGTGCACATAGCACCCGTCGCGACCACGATTTAGACCCGTAGGTCGTAACTAGAGTCATATGCTCGAGACAAAACCAAATGGGTCTTATACCCGAGTTTATCCTTTTAGAAATCCGAAACCATTTCATTTAGACCAATAAAGAAATACAGACCCGTATAGGTACCGTATAGGGCCGAAACCTCGAAATACGTGCCTATACGTAACCACATACAAATGCACCCATGGCATCATCAAACATGTATAAAACATATAATAAACATTTATGCACGCACCAATTTAGAAAACAAGGTCCACTCACAAACCGTCCGAGCTGCCGCCTCGATTTGCGTGCAATAGGCTCTCCCGAGCCGATCACTGTCACCGGGACCCCCAAACCTGTCCAAATTCATTTAGAGGGTTACTATTGCCTCATTAACCTCTCATTGAAGTCCCATAATTTTCCCGATTTTCTAACTATTTTTAAAGTCGATCCTAAACCTTCGGACAGTCCGAAACCTATCGAAACGATGTCCGATCGACTCGAAACTAGTCCCAAAATCTTCGTTACATCGAATAGAAGATTTCGTGTGTTGAACACATTCCCAGAAACCCCACCATGCGCTGCCACGCGCCGCCCAAAGGGCCCTGCGCGTGGGCTCACGTGCGCACTGTAGCATCACCCCTAACCTTCGACTGAACCGGGTGGACCGGTTCACTGGTTTCCTGGACCGGCGTGACCGGTCCGGCCTGGTTCCTCCCCCATTTTTCGTTCGTTTCAGTCCCAATCAATCCTAAAATTCCTAATTTAATGTTTCCTATCCATTCCTATTAATAAACCTAGAAGAAACTAACTAAAACTCACGGTTTGATTTTTGGTTCAAACGGTTCAATTTTCCCGATTGCACCCAGGGCTGCTCAGCCCTTCACCGCCGTCCAAACCGCCCTCTACACCTTCCTACAACCTCAATAAACTCATCCTAATTATCCAATATGGTCCATGATGTCAAAATCAAATTAAAGGGGAAAATGGGCCTTACCGAGCCCTCGGGTTTTCTCTTGGCCTCCACTGCTGTTCACGGTGGTTCTGACCGTCCAGCAGCCCTCATCAGCTCCCTCAGTCTCTCTCTCACTCTCTGGTCTCAGCCATGGTCGAATGGGAAGGGTTGGGTTGCACATGGGAGAGGAATGGTGAGATCGGGTGGGTTTGGGTTTGAAATGGAGAATGATTGATGAAATAGTTTGAAATGGGAATTAAGGGCCAGTGGATGAGTGACACTTGTCAAGAAGAAATAGTTTAAAATTTTAATTAAAAAACAACCGATATTTACCCTCCATTTATCCAAAACCATGCATGCATACGAACTATCCTTTTCAAGAATCATATCACTTCGGTTAAAACGAAATACAATGAATAATCTCAAAATACGTGAAAACACCTGTAAGCTATTTAATCGGAAATTACTCGTTAACCACAAATTTGTTGAACCACGAGATATGAACTGACAGGACCCATCCCAATCCCCCCGGGATTAACGCGGGATGACCCTGCTCCCGTCTGACACGAAGTGTTAGACAAGGGATATTCCCGTCCTTTGCCCTCCCGGGCTATCAGAGTACGCCAGGATCCGGAGGAGGTATATGATATCTCGGTCTCTGCTACAGCCCACATCAACCTGAAAGGCAGTCAAAACATTAAAAGCTGTGAGTGGATAAAACAACCAGTTTATAAAAAAATTTCACAAGAAAGACATTTGTACCCTTCACAAAAAAGCATGCATGCATTCGAAAACCGTTTAACCAAAAAAACCATATGTGGGAACTAAGCCCAAAACCATAATGAAAAGAACCATAATGAAAACGACAATACGGGCCACTGCCCAAATCTATAAGGGACTCAACCCAAAACCATCATGAAACCAAGTACACGGGCCACTGCCCAAATCCTGTGCACATCATATATATCATATATACATATCATTTACACAACCAATCCTGTCACGGTTTAAAAAACTACGCGCGTGCTACCCGTGGTCTCAACCCAAGTCCGCATACCACTGACCCTACCCGAGGTTATAGAAACCAGCCTTCCTGAGAGTAAGGAACCCAACTGGGGCAACTCCCACCCAGTTAGTGCTCCGTGACTACTCCGGAGTCCACCCAGGCCAACGACCCTCCACGGAGGAGATAATAGAAGTAAAGGAAGGTATAACTTATATATACATAACATAGACATTCATGCCCGGTTCCCCTGAACCGTCATGATCCATAACATCCATTCCATTCATATATATATAGAAAACATCCTCCATGCCTGGTTCCCTTAAACCGTCATGTACCACAATAACATAACAAGGGTTCATGCCGGTTCCCATACACCGTCATGTACCACAATAACAGAACAAGGGTTCATGTCGGTTACCATACACCGTCATGTACCACAATAACAGAACAAGGGTTCATGCCAGTTCCCATAAACCGTCATGAACCTGGAAATCCATGTAGTGTCCCTGACCCGAAATCATCAATACAAGTAAACTTGGTCTCGTGCCCGAACATATGACATCAGCTGGGCATCCTGCTCGATATGTAAGGGTCAGTCACGACTCCGATCGTAGTAATACGTGCAACCATCCATCCAGGACCGCCCTCAATCCTGGTATGTCGCCGTGAACGAATCAACTGATGCGACCACCACAAGATCATGGTGCACCCATCACTGATCGATAACCCGAACCGTCAGCACTCTGAAGTCGAGCTTCCATTGGCTACCCGACCAGAGATTGTGCATCGTGACCTCTCCGGAAGGAACACATCCCAATCCGGAGGCGAGCTTATTATCGTCTGTCGCCGTGCACATAGCACTCGCCGCGACCATGATTTAGACCCGAATGCCATCAATAGGGTCATATGCCCGAGACAAAACCAAATGGGTCTCATAGCCGAGTTTATCCTTTTGGAAATCCAAAACCATTTCATTTAAACCAATAAAGAAGTAAAGGCCCGTATAGGCACCGTATAGGGCTGAAACCTCGAAATACGTGCCTATACGTAACCACATACAAATGCACTCATGGCATCATCAAACATGTAATAAAACATATAATAAACATTTATGCATGCACCAATTTAGAAAACCAAGGTCCACTCACAGACCGTCCGAGATGCCGCCTCGATATGCGTGTCATACGGCTCTCTCAAACCTGTTCAAATCGTAATAGAAGATTACTAACTACTTAATTAACCTCCCACTAAAGTGTCGTAAATTTCCGGTATTTTTAACTATTTTTAAACTCGATCCAAAACCTTCCGATGCCCCGAACATTATCGAAACAGTGTTCGATCGACGCGAAACCTGTCCCAAACTGTTCGTTATATCGAATAGAAGATTTCGTGTGTTGAGCACATTCCCAAATTCCTTGCCACGCGTGTAAGACCCGTGTCCTGTAGTGAACGGTGAACGATCCCACATTTCTGCGAGGGGGGAATGGTCTGGGAAGGGAATGGTGGTGTGCCTTAAAGGTGTAGGCACACACCTATTTAGCATGAGGCCTTTTGGGAGCTCAGTGGATTTGGCAGGGATTGGAACCCCAAAGTTAAGCGAGTTGAGGCTGGTGCAATTCCATGATGGGTGACCCCCTGGGAAGTTGCACCGTGAGCTCCCGAAAACAAAACCGTGAGGGCGAGGCCCAAAGCGGACAATATCGTGCTAGGTGAATCGGGACCTGACAGAAGAGGGTCGGGTCCTGAAAATTTGGTATCAGAGCCAGACCCCGACCGGGAAGTGTGCCAGCGAGGACGCTGGGCCCTAAGGGGGGTGGATTGTAAGACCCGTGTCCTGTAGTGAACGGTGAACGATCCCACATTTCTGCGAGGGGGGAATGGTCTGGGAAGGGAATGGTGGTGTGCCTTAAAGGTGTAGGCACACACCTATTTAGCATGAGGCCTTTTGGGAGCTCAGTGGATTTGGCAGGGATTGGAACCCCAAAGTTAAGCGAGTTGAGGCTGGTGCAATTCCATGATGGGTGACCCCCTGGGAAGTTGCACCGTGAGCTCCCGAAAACAAAACCGTGAGGGCGAGGCCCAAAGCGGAAAATATTGTGCTAGATGAATCGGGATCTGACAGAAGAGGGTCGGGTCCTGACAACGCGCCGAAGAATTGCCCTGCGCGTGGGCCTCATGCGCCGGGACACTGTTCATCTTCTTCAGCGATCGAACCGGTCCAGACTGGCCGGTTCGGTTCTGTTCTGCAACTGGACCTGCGTGACCGGTCCAGGCCCCTACAAACGTTATTTTTCGTCCATTTTCCTCCAATCCAATCCCTAAAATTCTATTTTCATGTTTCCTATCCAACCCAAATAACTAAAGCCCTTAAAACCCCCTAAACCGAACCGGTCCAATATTCCTCTCACGGTTCGATTCTCCAAACTCCTCCCCAGGGGTGCCTCAACGTTCAAACCTTCACAAAACCTTCCTAAAATGTCCCTAGCAACCTGTTTAACACCTCCTAGTCACCCACAAGCCACCATAATGGAAAAACCAAATTAAAAATGGAAAAATGGGTAACTGGGTACCTCTCGGGTTCTTCTCCTCCAAGCCGCCGTCCACTGCGGTTCTGGCCGTCCAGTAGCCATCCTCAGCTCCTTCAGTCTCTCTCTCACTCTCTGGGCCTCACAGGTGATCATATGGGGTTGGGTGGGATTTGGGTGAAGGTTTTGAATGAGATCGGCTATTGGGTTTGTGTTTGAATGAAGAAAATGGAATGGTCGATGCATGTATCAATTTGGGTGGCCTGTGGAGGGGTGACAAGTGTCACTCATCCATTGGGCTTCCATAAAATATCTGCGGCCCACTAGAGTCCAAAAGTCAGGTCGTCTCGTAATTCGTGCAATAGTGCACTTGAAATTCTGTGAACCGTAACTTCGCCGTCGAACGTCCGAATTCGACATGCCGCCTGTCTACGGATTCGTATCATCCTGATCTACGTAACGGTCCATGGTCCTCGACCATCGGACCTCCCGGTCCAAAAGTCAACAGTTGCCCCCTTTTAACCATAATTACCAAAATGCCCTTGAACTTCCGAACGTCATAACTTCTTCCTCGAATGTCGGAATTGAATGTGCCACCTGTCTATGAACTCGTGACGTCACTAACTACGTCACCGTCATCGGTCAAAGTCTATTTGACCGCCAGAATGAAAAGTCAACGTTTTGCCCACGCATAAGGGTAAAACGGTCATTTTGTATCATTCGTCCGATTTCGCCCAACTAATCACCGATTAGGCTCACTAATCACGATTAGTCACCAATCTAATCCCGAAATTCGGGAAGGGTCGTTACATGAACACATCAAAACATTTGAATATATCACATCAAGCGACGTAACCCAACCACATTCCTTGTCACATTAATCCATACATTTCACGGTCAGTCCATCATCGACTCACAAAATCAAACATCAAAACAATGCCCCACTTGTAGGCAAATTACATGTAAGACCCGTGTCCTGGAGGGAACGGTGAACAATCCCACATTCCTGCGAGGGGGGATGGTCTGGGAGAGGATGGTGGTGTGCCTTAAAGGTGTAGGCACACAACTATATAGCACTAGGCCTTTTGGGAGCTCAAGTGGCTTTGAGGGGATTGGAACGCCAAAGTTAAGCGAGTTAAGGCTGGTGCAATTCCATGATGGGTGACTCCCTGGGAAGTTGCACCATGAGCTGCCGAAAACAAAACCGTGAGGGCGAGGCCCAAATCGGACAATATGGTGCTAGATGAGTCGGGTCCTGACCGAGGGGGGTTGGATCCTGACAATTTGGTATCGGAGACAGACCCCGCCCGGGCAGTGTGCCAGCGAGGACGCTGGGCCCTAAGGGGGGTGGATTGTAAGACCCGTGTCCTGGAGGGAACGGTGAACAATCCCACATTCCTGCGAGTGGAAATGGTCTGGGAGAGGATGGTGGTGCGCCTTAAAGGTGTAGCCACATACCTATCTAGCACTAGGCCTTTTGGGAGCTCAAGTGGCTTTGGGGGGGATTGGAACCCCAAAGTTAAGCGAGTTGAGGCTGGTGCAATTCCATGATGGGTGACCACCTGGGAAGTTGCACCATGATCTCCCGAAATCAAAACCGTGAGGGCGTGGCCCAAAGCGGACAATATGGTCCTAGATGAGTCGGGTCCTGACATTACAAGTTCACAACAAACACTCAACATCGATGCACAAGCACAAGAGTAATCATCACGTGTACCACATCAAGAACCCTAAATGAGAAATGTACACATGTGTCTAATCAACAAGCACAAGCATAAAATATGACCTAACATGCGTATTCTGTGATGATATTGGTTATGGTTGATTGTGTGGATTGATGTGATGGCTTGTGTGATGTGATGTTTGTTGTGGTGTGCTTGATAGTGAGGCAGTGGTTTCATGTGTGACATTGTGTTGATGGTTATGTTGAGCTTCTTAAAGGACTTCATTTTTAAAGGTTTGGCACACCTAGGGCCATCATCAGTGATGGTGTTAGTCATTTCTGCAACAAACCATTTGCAGCTCTCTTGAGGAATTATAACATCACTCACAAGGTAGCTACGCCTTATCATCCTCAAACCTCCTAACAAGTTGAAATCAGCAATAGGGAGATCAAAACAATCCAAGAAAAGACTGAGTCCTTCAACGAAAGATTAGGCAATGAGATTCAATGATGCGTTGTGGTCATATAGGACAGCTTACAAGACTCCAATTGGTATGAGTCCTTATAGGAAGGTGTTTATGAAGGCATGTCACTTGCAAATGGAGCTTGAGTACAAGGCATATTGTGTATCAAGAAGCTAAATTTTGACATGGATCAAGCCGGCCAAGCGAGGAAGTTGCAGTTAAGCGAGTTAGAAGAACTCAGACATGAATCCTATGAGAATGCCAAGCTATTCAAGGTGAGGAAAAAGCTCTATCACGACAAACACATCAACTGCAAGGAGTTCACAGCTGGTATGAAAGTTCTTCTATTTAATTCATGTTTGAAAAAATTTTCCAGGCAAGTTGAAGTCCGGATGGATGGGACCCTTTGTGGTAACTCAAGTTTTCCCTTTTGGAGTTGTGGAAATTCCAAATCCAAAAAATGGTGGACCTTTCAAGGTCAATGGGCAGAGATTGAAGCCTGAAAACGAAAAGCTTCTGGCATTCAAGTGAACTTAGATGTTGATGTATCCTAGCTTATACACTACTATTGTAGTAATGGTAATGCACAAGTAAGGGTGTCGAACCACAGAGACTGATTAGGCTTCACAATTAGCTCTAATTAACCCTACAATGACTTGATTAACTAGTGCAATAAAAAGAACAGAATATAAAACAGAATTGAATTTTGATTTGTGTTATGTAAGGACGTTAAACTGAAATTTAAAGTTTAAGTAAATGAAGATAGATAGCAAAGATTGAGAAAAGTATGGAGATGGAAGCTAGGGTCTTGACTTCACCTATGTAACCTCGATTCTATGAATACAGCGACTAAAGTACTCCGATCTTCCAAACCTGATCTGAGGATCGTTTACACATAAGTGCTCTGATGTATCTAGTCCTTCTAATTGCAACCTAAGTATGGCATGAACTTTAGATTACTCCTAGAAAGCCTTTAAGTACGAGAAAAGAAATAAATATGACCAAACAGCTTCAATGGCATGGCATGTACAACCTTACAGATTACCTCATCCCTTAAAAAGATACTACCTATATTACCTCATCCCTTGTACTCTTCCTTACAGATCTTGTTATTTTAGTGGAAACTACCGAGATAAACTCGTCCTTTTTATTGGACTCTTCGTTATAGAACTTCTTTGAGAAAACATAAGATGATACTACCAAGATTACCTCATCCTTTTGATCACACTCTTCCTTATATAACATTTTTGAACAAACTTCATAAGATACTACCTAGATTACCCCATCCTTTTGATTGTACCCTTCTTTGTAGGACGTGTTGGAACAAACATATGAAGATACTACATATATATATATATATATCCCCATCCATTCTATTGTACCCTTTCTTATAGAACTTGTTTGAGCAAACATAAGAAGATACAACCTAGATATCCTCAACAATGGTAACAGTTTCAAAGCCAATGGCCACAGATTAAATCCGTACTTGATTGCTGGTATGGATGTTCCCATTGTACAGATGGTGGATACTCTTCCATTCCATTAAGCCCATTTGCTACCACGTCCTGCCTAGACGTTAAATTCAGCGCCTGTTGGCAGGCAACCCAACCAGGTTCTATCTTTTTAAACATTTAACTTTGTTACTTCTTTTGTTTCTCTGCTTTATTCCTTTTGCATTGCATGCCTTCTTTTCTATTTTATACATTGAGGAGAATGTTTAGTTTAGGTTTGGGGTAGGGAATTGCAAATTTTTGGGTGCTAAAGAGTCAGTCTGTTAGAGCATTGTAGAAACATTGCAATGGAATTTTTATGCAAACTAAGGCATACAATCGTCATTTTGAAGGAAGCCTTGAATAGTCTTCTGATTATATGTTCATTCTGACCTATTATGCTCTTAGAATCATGGTGAATAAGGTACTTGATCAAACAAATGAAGAAAAATAGCGGAGACTACCCTTCTGATTAGATGTTCATTCTGACCTATTCTACTCCAATTCTTTCTTTCTAATTCAGTCTAATCTGATCTCATTATCATTTTTTGTTGAATACTAAGAATTTATCATAATTACAGATATCACATGCCCTTCATTTGTGGAGTAGCCCTTTTGAAGTGATAAGAGGCCTTGTGTGCATAACCTTCTAAAAGCCTTCTTGTTGATGTATCCTAGCTTATACACTACTATTGTAGTAATGGTAATGCGCAAGTAAGGGTGTCGAACCACAGAGACTGATTAAGCTTCACAATTACCTATAGATAACCCTATAATGACTCAATTAACTAGTGGAATAAAAGGAACTGAAAATAAAACAGAATTGAGTTTTGATTTGTGATTTGTAAGGACGTTAAACTGAAATTAAAACTTGTAGATTACCCTAGATTACCACATACTTGGTACTTTTCCTTATTGAGCTTGTTTGAACAAACATAAGTGGATACTACCTAGATATACTTATCCTTTTCATTGTACTCTTCGTTATAGAACTTCTTTGAGAAAACATAAGAAGATACTACCAAGATTACCTCGACATTTTGATTACACTCATCCTTGTAAAACATGTTTGAACAAACTTGATAAAATCCTACCAAGATTACCCCATCCTTTTGATTGTAAACTTACTTATAGGACTTGGTTGAACTAACTTATGAAGATACGAACTATATTCCCCCATCCTTTTTATTGTATTCCTTCTTATATAACTTGTTTGAGCATACATAAGAAGTTACAACCTAGATATCCCCATCCTTTTTAAAGTAGTCTTGCTTATAGAACTTTTTTGAACAAATTTAAGAAGATAATGATTAGATATCCTCTTATTTTAATATGTTCTCAACCTTATAGAACTTGTTGTAAAAACATTAAGAAGATACTATCTAGATATCCTCGTACTTTTGATTGTACTCGACCTTGTAGGACTTGTTTGAACAAACATATAAATATACTATTAGATTACCTCATTATTTTGAATGTACTCTTGCTTACAGAACTTTTTCAAACAAACATAAGAAGATATTACCTATATTACCGCATCATTTTTAATTTACTCATCCTCATAGAAATTGTTTGGAGAAACATAAAAGGATACTACCAAGAAATCCTCATCCTTTTTATTGTACTGTTCCTTACAGAACTTCTTTGGGCAAATTTAAGAAGATTCTACCAAGATTACGTCATCCTTTTGACCACACTCTTCCTTGTAGTGCTCATTTAAACAAACTTAAAAAGATTCTACCTAGATTACCACATAATTTGTACTCTTCCTTACAGAGCTTGTTTGAAAGAACAGAAGCGGATACTACCCAGATATCCTCATCCTTTAGATTGTCCTCTTGGTTAGAAAACTTCTTTGCGAAAACATAAGAAGATAGTACCGATATTACCCCATCCTTTTGATTACAATCTACCTTATAGAACTTGTTTGAAAACATTTAATAAAATACTACCTAGCTTACCCCATCCTTTTAATTGTACGCATCCTTATAGAACTTGTTTGAACAAACTAATGAACATACTACCTATCTATCCCCATCCATTCTATTGTGCACAAATAAGAAGATACAATCTAGATATCCTCATCCTTCTGATTGTACATTTCCTTATAGAACTTTTTTGAACAACCTTCAGAAGATAATGCCAAGATATCCTCTTCCTTTTAATTGAATTCTTCTTTACAGAGCTTCTTTGAGAAAGCATAGGGAGATACTACCATGATTACCTCATCCTTTTCATTACACTCATCCTTATAGAACATGTTTGAACAAACATAATCAAATACTACCAAGATTAGCCCATCCTTTTGATTGTACCCTTCCTTATAGGACTTGCTCGAACTAACTTATGAAGATACTACCTATATAGCCCCTCCATTTTATTGTACTCTTTCTTATTGAACTTGTTTGAGCTAACATAAGAAGTGACAACCTAGATATCCCCATCCTTTTTAATGTAGTCTTGCTTATTGAACTTTTTTGAACTAACTTAAGAAGATAATGACTAGATATTCTCATATTTTATAATGTACTCTACATTATAGAACTTGTATTAAAAATATTAAGAAGATACTACCTAGATATCCTCGTACTTTCGATTGTAGTCTTCATTATAGGACTTGTTTGATCTAATATTTAAATAACCTATTAGATTGCCTCATCATTTTGAATGTACTCTTCCCTTTAGGCTTGTTCGAGCAAACATAAGAAGATACTACAAAGATTAGGTCATCCTTTTGATTCCAATCTTACTTTTATAACTTGTTTGAACAAACTTAAGATGATACTACCTAGATTACCCCATCATTTTGATTGTATCCTTCCTTATAGGACTTGTTCGATAAAATTTATGAAGATACTGCCTATATCTCCCCGTCCATTATATTGTACTCTTTCTTATAGAACTTGTTTAAGCAAAAATAAGAATATACAAACTAAATATCCACATCCTTTTGAATGTACATTTCCTTATAGAAATTTTTTGATCAACCTTAAGAAGATACACCCTAGATATCCTCATCCTTTTCATTGTACTCCTCCTCATGCTTTTGATTGCACTCTTCCTTGTAGAACTTATTTGAACAAACTTAAGAAGATACTACCTAGATTACCCCAGCCTTTTGATTGCTCTCTTCCTTATAGGTCTCATTTGAACAAACTTAAGATGATACTACCTAGATATCCCCATCCATTTTGTTGTACTCTCTCTTATAGAACTTGTTTTACCAAACATAAGAAGTTACAACCCAGATATCCTCATCCTTTCTAATGTACTCTTGCTTATAGAACATTTTTTAACAAACATAAGAAGGCAATGACTAGATATCCTCAAATTTTGTAATGTACTCTACCATACAGAACTTGTTTAAAAAAGATTAAGAAGATACTACCTATATATCCGCGAACTTTCGAATGTACTCTTCCTTATAAGACTTGTTTGAACAAACATATAAATATACTATTAGATTACCTCCTCATTTTGAATCTACTCTTCTCTATAGAACTTGTTTGAACAAGCTTAAGAAGTTACTACAAAGATATCCTTATCCTTTTGATTGCCCTTTTCCTTATAGGACTTATTTGAACAAACTTAAGAAGATACTACCTAGTTATCCTCACCCCTTTGAATGTTCTCTTCTTTATAGAAGTTGTTCAACAAGCTAAAGAAGGTGCTACGTAGATTAAAGCATCCTTTTGAATGTACTCATCCTCAAAGCACTTGTTTGAAAAAACATAAGTAGAGACCACTTGATATCCTCATCCTTTTTATTGTACTCTTCCTTACAGAACTTCTTCGAGTAAACTTAAGAAGATACTACGAAGATTACCTCATCCTTTTGATTGCAATCTATCTCGTAGAACTTGTTTGAACAAACTTAAGAAGATACTACCTAGATTAACCCATCCTTTTTATTGTACCCTTCCTTATAGGGCTTGTTCGAGCAAACTGAGGAAGAAACTACCTATATATCCCCATCCATTCTATTGTACTCTTTCTTATAGAACTTGCTTAAGTAAAAATAAGAAGATACAAGCTAAATATCCTCATCCTTTTGAATGTGAATTGTCCTTATAGAAATTTTTTGATCAACCTTAATTAGATACTGGCTAGGTATCTTCATCCTTTTGATTGTACTCCTCCTTATAGAACTTCTTTGAGCAAAGTTAAGAAGATACTACAAAGATTAAATCATCCTTTTGATTTCAATCTTCCTTGTAGAACTTGTTTGAACAAACTTAAGAAGATACTACCTAGATTGCCCCATCCTTTTGATAGTACCCTTCCTTATAGGACTTGTTTGAACAAACTTGTGAAGATATTACCTATATATCCCCATTCATTCTTTTGTATTCTATCTTATAGAACATTATTAAGCAAAAATAAGAAGATACAATCTAAATATCCTCATCCTTTTGAATGCGTACTTCTTTATAGGAAATTATTTGAACAAATAAAAGAAGATAGTACCTCAATATTCTAATCCTTTTGAATGTACTCATCCGTGTAGAGCTTATTTGATCAAATATAAGAAGATACTACCTAAATTACCTCATCCTTTTGATTGTACTCTTCCTTACAGAACTTGTTTGAGCAAAGTTAAGAGGATACTACCAAGCTATCCTTATCCTTTTGAATGTACTCTTCCTAATACGGATTTGTTTGAACAAGCATAAGAAGATACTACCAAGATATCCTCGCCTTTTGAATATAATCTACCTTATAGAACTTGTTTGAACAAGCTTAAGAAATACTATCTAGATATCCCCATCCTTTTTATTAAACAGTTCCTTAAAGAACGTTTTGGAACAAACTTAAAGACGATAATGCCTAGATGACCACATCCTTTATAACTCACTCTAGTTTATAGAACTAGTTTGAATAAGATTAAGAAGATACTACCTAGATATAATCGTCCTTGTCATATAAGTTTGAACAAGCTTAAGAAATACTACAACGATATGCTTTTCCTTTTGATTGTACTTTTCCTTATATGACATAGTTTAACAAACTTAAGAAGACACTACCTAGATATCCTCTTCCCTTTTCATTTACTCTTCCTTACAGAAATCGGTTGATCGTGGTAAAGAAGATAATATCTTGATTACCGCATCAGTTCGAATGAACTCATCCTCATGTAAGTTGTTTGAAGAAACATAAGAAGATACTACCTAGGATATTCTCATCCTTTTTATTGTACTCTTCCCTACAGAACTTCTTTGGTCAAACATAATATGATTCTACCAAGATTACCTCATCCTTTTGATTACACTCATCCTTAGAGAACATGATCGAACAAACTTAAAAAAATACTACCATGATTACCCCATCCTTTTGATTGTACCCTTCCTTATAGGACTTGTTTGAACTAACTTATGAAGATACTACCTATACACCCCATCCATTTTATTGAACCCATTCTTATAGAACTTGTTTGAGCAAACATAAGAAGTTACAACCTAGATATACTCATCCTTTTTTATGTAGTCTTGATTATAGAACTTTTTTGAACAAACTTAAGAAGATTTTGACTAGATATCCTCATAATTTGTTTCACTGGGCTTAGTAACATGATTTCTGGTTTGTTTGTTTGGGTGGCCAACTAGATTAGCATGCTAGGATTTTAATGTTATGTACATCTGTGTTATACGTAATCGTTATGCATATCTACCCTATGTAACAAAGTTAATGATTTAACTTCCGAACAATCTCTAGGTTTTGACAAGACTGCTCTAGTACTTGTTAACCCTAGTCTCATCCTAAACCCCTTTTCGTGTGCATTCACGCTGATTTGTTAAATCTTGCAAGCTTATGTCTTGGTTGGATGTTCAGAAATAGATTAAGTGTTGAGCTTGTGTACATTAAACGATTAACTAAGTGTCGAACCAGTTTATTATCCTTATCTTAGTTAATCGTTTAGTGTACACAAGCTCAACACTTAATCTATTTCTGAACATGCAATCAAGACAAAAGCTCGCAAGATTTAACAAATCAGAATCAATGCACACGAAAAAAGGGATTAGGATGAGACTAGGGTTTACAAGTACTAGAGCAGTCTTGTCAAAACCTAGAGATTGTTTCAGAAGTTAAATCATTAACTTTATTACCTAGGGTACATCTGCATAACAATTACGTATTACACAGATGTACTTAACATTAAAATCCTTGCATACTCATCTAGTTGGCCACCCAAACAAAAAAACAAGAAATCGTGTTATTAGGCCCAGTGAAAACAAAAACAAATAAACGAAAAGAAAAAAAAAACTACAGCACAATTGTAAAAAATTTGACACAACAAAAACAAAATAAAATCGATTAGCCTCCACCCCCACACTTAAATCTAACATTGTCCCCAATGGTTGAAAGATAAACATGCAACGATTGGATTTAGCTAAAGAGAAAGAAAACAGATTGTAAGAAATGAAAAGAGAGAGTTTAGAGAGATCGAATCGGGGATTGGTGATCATCCTTGCCATGTTGCCTCCTCCATACATTGTGTTGCCTCCCAACAAGCGCTAAGTTTAACGTCTTCTGCCAGACGGTGTCCATTCACCTTGAACTCCTTGTTTGTCCTTTCACTGCGAATCCCAATAACTCCATGGGCAAATATATTAGTAATAACAAACGGACCAACCCAGCGAGAGTTTAACTTACCAGGAAACAACTTGAGGCGGGAATGGAACAAAACACTTTTGCTGGATCGTGTTATCATGAAAGGTTTTAGTATTCTCCTTGTAGATGCGTGAACTCGCATACGCCTCATTTCGGATCTCCTCAAGCTCATTCAATTGTAACTTCCTATGAATGCCAACCTTATCCAAGTTCACGTGGAAGCGCTTGACCGCCCAATAAGCTCGATGTTTTAACTCCACAGGAAGATGACAAGGCTTACCATAGACCAGCCGAAAAGGAGACATCCCAATAGGTGTCTTGTAGGCTGTGTTCTATATGCCCAATGTGCATCGTCCAATCCTTTCTGCTGGGTTGCACAGTTTTCTCCAAGATGAGCTTGATTTCACAGTTGGACACCTCAGCTTGCCCATTTGTTTGTGGATGATATAACGTTGTATTTTATCATTAGTGCCTCAAATGATCGGTTGTTGAATTGGCTCCCTCCATCGCTTATAATCGCTCTTGGTGTTCCAAACCTTGCAAAAATGTGAGTTTTGACAAAATCTACTACAACCATAGAGTCAGCTTCCACCCATTTGGAGACATAATCAACAGCAAGGAGAATGTATAAATGACGATAAGTGGAAGCAAAAGGACCCATGAAATCGATGCCCCATACATCAAATAGTTCAACAAGTAAGATGGGAGTTTGCGTCGTTTGGTTGCTTGGGCCAATGTTACCTGTAAATTGGCATCTATCACAGGTCTTAGAGAACTCATACGCATCCTTAAACATGGTAGGCCAGCAGAAACCACTCTTTAAAACTTTTTGGGCAGTCCTCTTCGCACCAAAATGCCCTCCACATGCATAACTAGGACTGAAGGTTAGTATAGAGAGAAATTCAGAATTTAGCATGCACCTTCTCATGGCTTGGTCAGAACAGTATTTCCACAAGTAGGGATCAACCCACTCATAAAACTTAGCCTCCTTCTTGAGCTTATCTTTCTGTGCATGTGTGAGGTCATCTGAAATTTTCTTTGAGACTTTGAAGTTAACAATATCAGCAAACCAAATGTCCAGAACATCAAGTCTGAATAACTGCTCATCAGGAAAGCTTTCACACAATGGAAGGGGGTCCTCGACATCATTGGAAAACAAGTCGGCTAAGGTGATCGGCAACCACATTTTCACTCCCCTTTTTGTCTTTGATTTCCATATCAAATTCTCGGAGGAGAAGCACCCACCTAATGAGTCTCGGTTTTGCATCTTTTTTGGTCAACAAGTACTTCAGAGCTGCAAGGTCAGTATAGACAATGACTTTAGTACCAATTAGATAGGAGCGAAATTTTCCAAGCGCAAAAATCACCGCTAGCAGTTCCTTCTCAGTGGTGGAGTAGTTGAGCTGTGCATCATTCAAGGACCTAGATGCATAGTAAAGGACATAGGGGACCTTGTCAACATGCTGCCCAAATACAGCCCAAACAGCATAATCACTGGCATCACACATCAATTCGAAAGGTAGATCCCAATTTGGTGGTCGAATGGTAGGTGGTGTGGACAGCAACTCCTTGAGGCTTTGAAATTCCTGCATGCACTCGTTATCAACTACAAACACCACTTTTTTTTGAGAAGTTCTTGATAAAGCGCGTATAGAAACCTGCATGATATCTATTTTAGCTTTATCTACTTCTATTCCCTTAAACGAGATGATATGACCCAAAACTATCACTTGTGTAACCATAAAATGGCACTTCTCCCAATTCAAAACAAGCTTAGTTTGTTGACAGCGAGCAAGAACTATAGAGTGGTTATTTAAGCATGCATCAAATGAATTCCCAAAAACTGAAAAGTCATCCATGAATCTATGATCTTCTCAACCATGCCCGAAAATCTCTCATCATACATCTTTGAAATATCGCAGGAGCATTACACAAGCCGAAGGGCATGCGTCTATAAGCAAAGGTGTGACGCCCCGGAAATTCGAAACATGAAAATTTGGAAAAATTTGAAGAAAATGACGATTTTGCCCCCGGAATTGGGCGAAAAGTTGACTTTTAATCTGAGCGATCAAACGGATTTTGACCGATGACCGTGACGTAGTTTGGGACGTCATGAGTTCATAGACAGGTGGCACGCCCAATTCCGACATTCGAGGAGAAAGTTATGACGTGCGAAAGTTGGTAAAAGGGGCTGAAAGTTGACTTTTTGATCGGGACATTGTTTGGACTTTCCGGGAGTACCGTTGGATAAGTCTCGAGACGCTGAATCCGTAGACAGGCGGCATACGTTAATCGGAGTCCGAACGAAAACGTTATGGGTCTAGAACGATTAGGGGTATTTTGGTAAATTGTGATTGTAAGGGTAAAATGGTAATTGTAGTAGGAACTAAATTAAACGGTGCTGTTAAGGGATATTCAATGATTCCTATGGCTGATTCAGCCTAAGTGGATGAGGTTTAATTCTTTTGTGACATCTGTCACTTACATTAGGTGGATTAGTGGCACTTAGTGCCTTTGTCATTAATTAACAAATCAATTAACAAATTAAATGAAAAAGTTTTGTGAAAATTGTACAAAAAAACATAGAACAGAGAACAGAACCCGTCCACCTTGTGTAGTCCAATTCGTCTAAATCGATAGATCACAATCCCCCTGATAAACTGAGATTGAACAGAGAGATTTAGGTGAGGGAATTGGGTGGAAAATCGAAAAGAGGGGGGCTGGGAAATCAGAAAATACCCGAAACCTTGAATTGA
The DNA here is from genome assembly GCA_032719365.1 of Prinsepia uniflora. Classification (NCBI taxonomy): domain Eukaryota; kingdom Viridiplantae; phylum Streptophyta; class Magnoliopsida; order Rosales; family Rosaceae; genus Prinsepia; species Prinsepia uniflora. The sequence goes on along the minus strand of CM064869.1, from coordinate 41,433,920 downwards.
TGAGTTCGAATTGAATTTCTTGTTGGAGGCTTAATTGATGGAAATTAACGTTTGAGTAAGCTTACTGGACCTAAGACGAGTCGACTGGGATCAAATTCGAAGAGAATTGGTCGTGAATTGGTGATGAACAGACTCTGCGACGCCTGCAAATTTTGGAGCTTGAGTTCGATCATTTGAAGGTATTGATTTCTGAAATTGATTGCATATTCGTGTTTATAATGAACCTGGGATGCTTCCTGTATGAACAATTGAATGATATGGGGTAAAATTGGATAGAACCCGATTAGGGACCCGTCGGGTGTTCTTATTGAGTCGAAGGGTTTTAGAGTTTGTTTGGGTTAATTAACTTCACAGACCTGTAATCAATATTGAATTGATGGGAATGATTGAAAGAACGGGAACAATTGAGTTCGAATTGATGAAGGACCAATCGGGTCTAATCGTGGGTCATAAGCTCCGTTTACCAGGTAAACGGGTACAGAAGAGGACTGTTCATTGTCACTGTAGCACGGCGGGTGGACTCACGCACAGCCGCTTGCGGCGGCGCGTGAGGGCGCGTGGGACGTTTTCTGGGGAAAATTCCAACAGATGTTTTACTCCCTGTAATGTAACGGACATTTTAAAATTGGTTTCAAGTCAATCGGACACCGTCTCGATAATGTTTCGAGGGTCCGAAGGTTTAAGTTACGTATTTAATTAATATTAAATTCCCGGAAAATTTTGGGAAAATTATATGATGTAAATTGACTTGTTTATAACCTTGAATAATGATTGTGAACAGGATTCGGGATTCCTGGCACGTATCGGAAATTACGGAAACGCGTGCAGCGCGGGAAACGAGCAATCGGACGGTGTGTGAGTGGACGTTTGTTTTATAACTTGATATGCATGCATAGTTAAATGTTTTACATGATTGATTGCATGATTTGGTTTGCAATGATGTCATGATTTGTTTGGTTGATTATTTATGATTTAATGATTATTTTAATCGGTAATTCGGGGCACGTTTTACGAGGAAATGTGCAAAAGATATTTTGGACTAGGCCCAGAGTCAAAATGATTTCAAAATGGATATTTTAATGGATTAATAAGTAAAGAATGATTTCTGGATTATTATAATGTTTTCTATATGATTTTACGGATTTACGTGTAAAGGATATTTGGGCTTGAGTCCCGGTTGGTAATGATTTAACTTGGATTGAGTCACGGATTTGATTGACATATTTTGGGATATGATCTCGGATGGTTTTCCTTGTGATTGTGATTGTGACTATGGATGCCCAACCGGTCGGAGCTAGGGCATTACCTAGTCGGCCGGTGCTTGGGGATGTGATGGTATGATTGTGAGTTATTATGGTGAGCCAACTTCTCGGATGCGACTGAGCCTGGATGTACCACTCGGATGTGTCTGAGCCTGGGGATGTGTTCGCCCAGATGTGACTGAGCCCGAGGGTTGAGCCCAGATGTGTCTGATCCCGAGAGTATGGCTGGATGTTGGCCTACGCGTAGTGCAGATGTGACAATGAGATGGTTTGTGCACTTGTGAATAGTGTGGATTGATTGATTGATTGATTGATTGAGTAATTAATTGTGACCTTGTGCAGAGTACTGTTTGATGTTGCGTACTGGTATTGAGTACGAGTTTTGGTCTATATGGCCAGGTGATTATGTGTTCGTATGTTTTGGCCTGAGAGCCAGGAATTTGATTTGTTATGTGGTATGGCTGGAAGGCCAGTGTTGGTGTTTCATATGTTTTTCCCTATGCATGCATGATTTGTAAAACTGGAGGGTAAAGGATGTCTTTTCAAATGTATTTTAACGAATATATTTTTGTCCACTCACACCTTTGTTTTTGATGACCCTCCAGGCCGTGGCACAACGTTCGGGGCTGATCTCGAGGCGGAGGCATGAGCAGAAATCAGTGCAGTTATCCCTGGTCTGACAGGTGCTGAAGGGTACTTTCGGGATTTCAGTTGACTTGTCAGACGGGAGCAGGACCGGGCACGGTTATCGAGGTCCAGTTGGGACGGGTCCTGTCAAATTGGTATCAGAGCATTTGGTTATTGATTTCTGTGGTTACGTCATGCCTCTGAGACGTGCGCCCCGTCCACGGCCTGAAGATAAGAGAGACGAGGATTGGGTTAGAGAAAGCCCAGATATTGAGAGAGCTCAACGGTTGGAAGCCACAGTGTTTCGGGGTGATTCGGGCCCGGATGATGCCTATGATTGGATCACTCGTTTGGAAAGAATTTTTGAAGTCATGAGGTGTCCCTCGAAGAACATGGTGTTATTAGCCACTTTTCTTTTGGATGGCTATGCGTATAGGTGGTGGCATGGTTTACAATTGACTGGATGGGATGCTCGTACTTTGGCATGGGAAACATTCCGGGAGCGATTTTTGGATCAGTTTTACCCCCGCTCTTTTCGGAATGCTAAAGAAGTTGAATTCCTCCAATTACAGCAGGGAAATCTGTCAGTGACCGACTATGAACAGAAATTCTTGCACTTATCTAGTTTTGCTCCTATGTATGTAACAACTGAGGAGGATAAGTGTCGGAGATTTGAGCAGGGATTGAGAAATTCAATACAAAGCGCTGTGACCGTAGGCTCGTATTCCACTCTGAGAGAATTATCTGATGCTGCTATCCGAGTGGAGGCTAGTTTACCTATGCAAGAACAATCTCTGAGTTCTGGACGACGTCGAGAGCGTCACGTTACTGAACCAGTAAGTCAGGAAATATCAAAGAGAGTTAGTCTTCATTCCCTTGTATCGAGACCCCAGATAGTGGTTCAATCAAATAGGACTTTAACCCAGTCAATGAGTAAACAGCATGGTAGAGCAAATCTCCTTAGTACTGCCCTCTGTCACTGTTGTAGGGAATTTGGGCATTTGCGAAGGAACTGCCCCTATCGACTTAAGCGTAGTTGGGAATAAATGTAATGTTATATGATTTCGCGATGCCTTGTAAATATTTTGTGATATCTACTCGTGTTGTTATGTTGTATTATATGTTTTGCTTATGTCAAATTTGTACTTGTTTCTGATGATTGAGTTTGATGAGGATATGTTATCATGTGATCTGGTTGTGTCGGACTTGATGAGCTATAGATGGGCATAGTAGGCCCAAGAGAAAAATTGACCCGAGGATAGGGGGTCGGAGATGTGATCTTCGGATATTAGATATTGAATGGGATTCAGGGGGGAGTCCAGACTTGAGTTCGTGTGTTTTGCAAGATCCTGAATAGGATGTGGTTCGCCTAGAGACATGTGCTAGGTGACCGGATATGCCAAGAATGGCATTGATGTAAGTACATGTTGCTTTTGGACTCGAGAGGAGTCGAGACATTAAATTTGGACTCAACAGGAGTCAAGAGTTAGTTTAGGACTCGGAATGAATTAGGATGTGCTATGAGGGCTCAGAATGAGCCGGAAAATATAGAAAGCATGACAATGGTTGTACGAGTGAGGGTTCAGATGGGAACCCGAGATAGTGAACTGGATGTGACTTGAGTCTCCGTGGTTGTTGTTGGAGAATTTCGGGGACGAAATTCCCTAAGGGGGGAAGGTTGTGACGCCCCGGAAATTCGAAACATGAAAATTTGGAAAAATTTGAAGAAAATGACGATTTTGCCCCCGGAATTGGGCGAAAAGTTGACTTTTAATTTGAGCGATCAAACGGATTTTGACCGATGACCGTGACGTAGTTTGGGACGTCATGAGTTCATAGACAGGTGGCACGCCCAATTCCGACATTCGAGGAGAAAGTTATGACGTGCGAAAGTTGGTAAAAGGGGCCGAAAGTTGACTTTTTGATCGGGACATTGTTTGGACTTTCCGGGAGTACCGTTGGATAAGTCTCGAGACGCTGAATCCGTAGACAGGCGGCATGCGTTAATCGGAGTCCGAACGAAAACGTTATGGGTCTAGAACGATTAGGTGTATTTTGGGAAATTGTGATTGTAAGGGTAAAATGGTAATTGTAGTAGGAACTAAATTAAACGGTGCTGTTAAGGGATATTCAATGATTCCTATGGCTGATTCAGCCTAAGTGGATGAGGTTTAATTCTTTTGTGACATCTGTCACTTACATTAGGTGGATTAGTGCCACTTAGTGCCTTTGTCATTAATTAACAAATCAATTAACAAATTAAATGAAACAGTTTTGTGAAAATTGTACAAAAAAACATAGAACAGAGAACAGAACCCGTCCACCTTGTGTAGTCCAATTCGTCTAAATCGATAGATCACAATCCCCCTGATAAACTGAGATTGAACAGAGAGATTTAGGTGAGGGAATTGGGTGGAAAATCGAAAAGAGGGGGGCTGGGAAATCAGAAAATACCCGAAACCTTGAATTGATGATTTCGAATTGAATTTCTTGTTGGAGGCTTAATTGATGGAAATTAACGTTTGAGTAAGCTTACTGGACCTAAGACGAGTCGACTGGGATCAAATTCGAAGAGAATTGGTCGTGAATTGGTGATGAACAGACTCTGCGACGCCTGCAAATTTTGGAGCTTGAGTTCGATCATTTGAAGGTATTGATTTCTGAAAATGATTGCATATTCGTGTTTATAATGAACCTGGGATGCTTCCTGTATGAACAATTGAATGACATGGGGTAAAATTGGATAGAACCCGATTAGGGACCCGTCGGGTGTTCTTATTGAGTCGAAGGGTTTTAGAGTTTGTTTGGGTTAATTAACTTCACAGACCTGTAATCAATATTGAATTGATGGGAATGATTGAAAGAACGGGAACAATTGAGTTCGAATTGATGAAGAACCAATCGGGTCTAATCGCGGGTCATAAGCTCCGTTTACCAGGTAAACGGGTAGAGAAGAGGACTGTTCATTGTCACTGTAGCACGGTGCGTGGACTCACGCGCAGCCGTTTGCGGCGGCGCGTGAGGGCGCGTGGCACGTTTTCTGGGGAAAATTCCAACAGATGTTTTACTCCCTGTAATGTAACGGACATTTTAAAATTGGTTTCAAGTCAATCGGACACCGTCTCGATAATGTTTCGAGGGTCCGAAGGTTTAAGTTACGTATTTAATTAATATTAAATTCCCGGAAAATTTTGGGAAAATTATATGATGTAAATTGACTTGTTTATAACCTTGAATAATGATTGTGAACAGGATTCGGGATTCCTGGCACGTATCGGAAATTACGGAAACGCGTGCAGCGCGGGAAACGAGCAATCGGATGGTGTGTGAGTGGACGTTTGTTTTATAACTTGATATGCATGCATAGTTAAATGTTTTACATGATTGATTGCATGATTTGGTTTGCAATGATGTCATGATTTGTTTGGATGATTATTTATGATTTAATGATTATTTTAATTGGTAATTCGGGCACGTTTTACGAGGAAATGTGCAAATGATATTTTGGACTAGGCCCGGAGTCAAAATGATTTCAAAATGGATATTTTAATGAATTAATAAGTTAAGAATGATTTCTGGATTATTATAATGTTTTCTATATGACTTTATGGATTTACGTGTAAAAGATATTTGGGCTTGAGTCCCGGTTGGTAATGATTTAACTTGGATTGAGTCACGGATTTGATTGACATATTTTGGGATATGATCCCGGATGGTTTTCCTTGTGATTGTGATTGTGACTATGGATGCCCAGACGGTCGGAGCTAGGGGATTACCTAGTCTGACGGTGCTTGGGGATGTGATGGTATGATTGTGAGTTATTATGGTGAGCCAACTTCTCGGATGCGACTGAGCCTGGATGTACCACTCGGATGTGTCTGAGCCTGGGGATGTGTTCGCCCAGATGTGACTGAGCCCGAGGGTTGAGCCCAGATGTGTCTGATCCCGAGAGTATGGCTGGATGTTGGCCTACGCGTAGTGCAGATGTGACAATGTGATGGTTTGTGCACTTGTGAATAGTGTGGATTGATTGATTGATTGATTGATTGAGTAATTAATTGTGACCTTGTGCAGAGTACTGTTTGATGTTGCGTACTGGTATTGAGTACGAGTTTTGGTCTGTATGGCCAGGTGATTATGTGTTCGTATGTTTTGGCCTGAGAGCCAGGAATTTGATTTGTTATGTGGTATGGCTGGAAGGCCAGTGTTGGTGTTTCATATGTTTTTCCCTATGCATGCATGATTTGTAAAACTGGAGGGTAAAGGATGTCTTTTCAAATGTATTTTATCGAATATATTTTTGTCCACTCCCACCTTTGTTTTTGATGACCCTCCAGGCCGTGGCACAACGTTCGGGGCTGATCTCGAGGCGGAGGCATGAGCAGAAATCAGTGCAGTTATCCCTGGTCTGACAGGTGCTGAAGGGTACTTTCGGGATTTCAGTTGACTTGTCAGACAGGAGCAGGACCGGGCACGGTTATCGAGGTCCAGTTGGGACGGGTCCTGTCAAAAGGTGCCATTAGGTTATGTAAATGTAGTCTTTTCTAGATCCTCAGGAGCAATCACAATCTGGTCGTACCCAGAGTATCCATCCAAGAAGCAATAGAAACCAGTTTGCAATCTTTGGGATACCAATTTGTTGTTATCATTCTTCACAATTGTGACTCCAGATTTCTTTAGAACAACTTGAATAGGGCTAATCCATTTGCTATCAGATATAGGGTAAATGATACGAGCATCACAAAGTTTAAGCACCTCTTTCTTTTCAACTTCTGTCATTGGCGTATTGAGCCTACGTTGGGCCTATCTACATGGCTTTGTTCCTTACTCTAGAAATATCTTTTGCATGCACATCGCCGGACTGATTCCCTAAGGTTGAGAGTGTTGAGGAAATGATTACAGGCAATGTGTTTTCTTCTCCCAAATAAACATACTTCAAATGGTCCGGAAGTAGTTTAAGCTCTAACATAGGGGCCTGAATAACTGAAGGAAGAAGCTTATTAGTCGACAAAGGAAGAGGAAGAAAGGAGTTGTACTTACAGGGCATGGTTTGTAGTGACTCAAAGCGAAGCCACTGTTTGGACTACACCTTCATTGTAGTCAAAATCAGTGTTTCCTATCCTCTTTGGGAATCTATTTGGCTCAAGTGCCAGTCCTTGAGTGATGGTGACCTCCAATTTGTCCTCATTCATAGCTTCAAATAATCTCTGGGATAGATCTTCAAGCACGTCAACGAAAAAACAAGTATGCAAAACACTGGGGTATCTCATTGCTTCGTACATGTTGAAGCTGATCACTTTTCCATTAAATTCCATTGTCAACGACCCGTTATAGCAATCAATCTTTGTCCTCGCTGTGCGCATGAAAGGTCTTCCAGGCAACAAGGGCGTGGCATCATGGGCAGGTGACTCCTCCTCCATTTCTAGCACATAAAATTCTGCAGGAAAGATGAATTCTCCAATTTGCACAAAAACATCTTCCAACAAGCCTTGATGATCTCACCTACTTGATGACTCCTCTTTGTAGTGCAGAGTTCTTTCAAGAACTTTGCATAAGCAGAAATTTTCTTGATGGCGTCTAAGAGAGAAAGGCTCACTTGGAACTTGCGAAATGTATCCAAAATGGACTTCTCGCGCTCGTCCTCCTTTGACTTTGCAAATCTTGAGGTGTTTTTTGGTAAGTCGAAGCTTGGGGCTTTAGTTGGTAAAAACCAGCTGGGCCATTTTGAGGTGGTTGGGGCACCTTATCATTGTTGCTCCACCTGTGGTTAGGATGAGTTTTTCAACCCTCATTATAAGTGTTGGAAAATGGATCATTTCTTGGCCTTTGCTGCCCCTGGGAATCTCCACCTAAAGCGTGCACTTGTTCTGATGTTCCCTCCATCAAGCTTGCACATGCATCAATTGAATGTCCATTCATTGAGCACACACTGCAGACCTGCCTTGGTTGATCTACCACTTATTCCACAAGGGTTGTTAGTTGAGCAATATGAGCAAGTAGTTCATTATTTAAACTGACCTCATTAACCTTGTGAGAAGATGATCCTCTTGATCCAAATTGTTGAGTTTGAGCTGCCATGGTGGCGATCAATGTCCATGCGTGTGTAGGAGTTTTATCAATAAGAGCTCCCCCAGCGGCAGAATCAAGCATGGCCCTATCCGCAGGACACAGGCCTTCATAGAAATATTGTACAAGTAGCAAATCAGTGAACTGGTGCCTAGGACATGCAGCACATAGCTTCTTGTAATGCTCCCAATATTCACATAGCAATTCCCCATGCTCTTGTTGCACACCACCTATAACTTTCCTCAGAGTTGCAACCTTGGAAGCAGGGAAATACTTCTCCAAAAATTGGCGTTGAATACATCCCATGTGGTGATTGATCCAGCTGGAAGGTCATAGAGCCACTCTCTTGCACTATCAGCCAATGAGAAAGGAAAAGTCTTTATCTTGACATTCTCCTCTCTCACCCCTTCAGGTTTCATCCCTAAGCAAACCATATGAAATCCCTTCAGATGTGTATGAGGATCATCTCCAGCGAAATCATGAAAGATGGGTAGATAATGCAGCATTCCAGATTTGAGCTCGAACCCTCCAGTGGCTGGGTATGTGATGCATAGTGGTGTGTCAGTACCGTTAGTGGTTTCCACGAGTTGCTTCATGTAGAGGTTGGCATTGGCTGCCATCTCTTCTTGTTGTTCTTCCTCTTTTTCACATGAATCTGAACTTTGAGGTGAAACTGGCAAAGAAGTGTCCACAGCATTCTCAAATTGAATCGGGTTCTTTAGTCATTCAAGTTGCTCAGCAATGGTGGCTAAAGGATCACTAGCTCTGGACATGAACAAGAGTACCTACTAATCTGGAAAACAAAACCAATGTATTAGTTAAGACAAATCTAAAAGCAAATATCAAACAAAAAATAAAACAAACAAATTTCCGGATAACAATTAGGGAAACAATCCCCGGCGACACAGCGCCAAAATTGTTGGTGTCTGGAATAGACACAATTAACCTTGCATTGGTGTCTTGAATAGACACAATTGTGTGGCCAAATTTCCCACAGAGGATTGTTGGAAATTATCAACCGAAAACAGGGAAACAATATGGTATGTAAACCTGGGGGTTTTGAGATTTCTGATTTATGAACTAATGAGAGAAAAGACTAGAGACATAGTATCCACTACCAAGCACATTCAATTACATGCAATTTCCAGGTTACATCACTTATAAGCTCAATTAAAATCATCCCAAACTAATTCACAAGCTTGAACCAGTTTATTACCCTTTTCTTAGTTAATCGTTTAGTGCACACAAGCACGGCACTTAATCTATTTCTGAACATGCAATCAAGACATAAGCTCACAAGATTTAACAAATCAAAATCAACGCATACGAAAAAGGGTTTAGGATGAGACTAGGGTTTACAAGTTAGCAGTCTTGTCAGAACCTAGAGATTGTTTCAGAAGTTTAATCATTAACTTTGTTATATAGGGTACATATGCATAACGATTATGTATTACACAGATGTACCTAACATTAAAATCATAGAACGCTCATCTAGTTGGCCACCCAAACAAACAAACCAGAAATCATGTTATTAAGCCCAGTGAAACAAAACTTCAATCAAGAATCATAAGGGACAGAAACTGGACGTTATTGCATATAACTAAACATGTTTAGGGATTCAAAATAGCCCCTAGTTACAGAAAATTAGCCAGCCATAATGTCTAGCATCCTAAACTGAAATAAGAAAGAAAATTGAGATTGTAAGACGAAAATGGAGAAGAGGAAGAGCCACAGACAGGAAGCACGAATTCTCCCAGGGAAAATAGTTTTTGCGGCTGCACAAAGAGAGTAAAAAGAAGAACCCGTTGGATTTTGGCCGAGTTTTCCTTATATAGGCACCTGGGAAACCCTAATTCCCCCTCTGCATAGGTGGCACTCTAATTTAAAACAGCAAACTGATTAGGGTTTCCCCAAGGACGAATTTGGGCTTAGTCTTGGGCCTTCATTCACATGTGGACATCGTCTTTACTCATCTTGGTGAGTCTTGAAATATTCTTCATAAATCTTGGCCCATTCTGAATTATGTTTTCCTGCCATGATCCTTCTCCCATTAGGATTTGTAGCTTCTTCTCCTAGCAACATTAATAAAGGTTTCCTACTCCAATAGGGGAAGTAATCCAATCCTACTTTGATAATGACTCGTAATTCAACGAGGTTTCCCACTTTAATGACGACTCCTAGTTAAAAAAGGATTCCTACTTGAATTAGGATTCTAGTTGAACAAGGATTATTAGTTCAACAAGGGTTCCTGCTCCAGATAGGATTCCGTCCCGTTTTAGCTCTTTTAGCATCCCTTTTTATCCAATACTCCATTTCTCCCACAAAACATTAAACTGAAATAAAAACCATTAGTAGTGAACATTTAGCTGCTTATTGTAAGGTAATTGAAGCCTTAAACATGTATAGATATACATACATCACCCCATCCTTTTGATTGTACCCTTCCTTGTAGGACTTTTTTGAACTAACTTATGAAGATACTTCCTATATATCCCCATCCATTTTATTGAACACTTTCTTATAGAACTTATTTGAGCAAACATAAGAAGTTACAACCTAGATATCCCCATCCTTTTTAATGTAGTCTTGCTTAAAGAACTTTTTTGAACAAACTTAAGAAGATAATGATCAGAAGATACTATCTAGATATCCTCCTACTTTCAATTGTACTCGTCCTTATAGGACTTGTTTGAATAAACATATAAATATACTATTAGATTACCTCAACATAGGGAGATACTACCATGATTACCTCATCCTTTTCTTTACACTCATCCTTATAGAACATGTTTGAACAAACATAATAAAATACTACCAAGATTAGACCATCCTTATGATTGTACCCTTACTTATAGGACTTGTTCAAACTAACTTATGAAGAAACTACCTATATAACCCCTCCATTTTAATGTACTCTTTCTTATGGAACTTGTTTGAGCAAACATAAGAAGTTACAACTTAGATATCACCATCCTTTTTAATGTAGTCATGCTTATTGAACTTTTTTGAACAAACTTATGACGTTAATGCCTAGATATCCTCATCCTTTATAATGTACTCTAGTTTATAGAGCTTGTTTGAAAAAATTAAGAAGATACTACCTAGATATTCTCGTCGTTTCGATTGAACTCTCCCTTATAGGGCTTGTTTGATTAATCATATATAGATATCCTTATCCTTTTGATTGTACTCTTTCTTATAGGACTTATTTTAACAAACTTAAGAAGATACTACCTAGATATCCTCATCCCTTTTAATTTACTCTTCCTTATAGAAATCGGTTGAACAAGGTAAAGAAGATACTACCTAGATTACCGCATCTTTTGAATGTACTCATCCTCACAGAACTAATTTGAAGAAACATAAGAAGATACTACACAGATATCCTCTACCTTTTGATTGTACTCTTCCCTACAGAACTTCTTTGGGAAAACTTAAGAAGATACTACCAAGATTACCTCATCCTTTTTACTGCACTCTTCCTTGTAGAACTTTTTTAATCAAACTTAGAAATATACTATCTAGATTACCGCATACTTTTTACTCTTCCTTACAGAGCTAGTTTTAAAGAATATAAGCGGATACTACCAAGATATCCTCATCCTTTAGATTGTCCTCTTCATTAGATAACTTCTTTGAGAAAACATAGGATGATAGTACCAAGGTTACCTCATCCCTTTCATTACACTCATCCTTATACAACATATTTGAACAAACTTAATAAAATACTACCAAGATTACCCCGTCCTTTTGATTGTACTTTCCTTATAGTACTTGTTTGAACTAACATACGAAGATACTACCTATATACCCCCATCCATTTTATTGAACTCTTTCTTATAGAACTTGTTTGAGCAAACGTAAGAAGTTACAACCTAGATATCCCCATCTTTTTTAATGTAGTCTTTCTTATAGAACTTTTTTGAACAAACTTAAGAAGATAATGACTAGATGTCGTCATATTTTATAACGTACTCTACCTTATAGAACTTGTTTTAAAAACATTTAGAAGATACTACCTAGATGTCCTCGTACTTTCGATTCTACTCTTCCTTATAGGACTTGTTTGAGAAAACATATAAATATACTATTAGATTACCTCATCATTTTGAATGTACTCATCCCCAGAGAACTTGTTTGAGCAAACATAAGAAGATACTACCAAGATTACCTCATCCTTTTGATTGCAATCTTCCTTGTATAACTTTTTTGAAAAATCTTAAGAAGATACTGCCTAGATTGCCCCATCCTTTTGATTGTACCCTTCCTTATAAGACTTGTTCGAACAAACTTATGAAGATACTGCCTATATATCCGCATCCATTCTATTGTACTCTTTCTTATAGACCATTTTTTAAGAAAAATAAGAAGATACAACCTAAATATCCTCATCCTTTTGAATATACTTTTCCTTATAGAAATTTTTTGATCAACCTTAAGAGGATACTGCTTAGATATCCTCATCCTTTTGATTGTACTCCTCGTTATAGAACTTCTTTGAGCATACTTAAAAAGATACTACCAAGATTACTTCATGTTTTTTATTGAAATCTTTGTAACAACCCGTTCCGAGCTTACAAGATTAATTAAGGATTAATTGAGAAAATCCTTGACTAATTGGGATTTTCGGACGGCCATCGTAAACTGACGATTTTGCCCTGAAAATGGGTGAAATATTGCCTTTTGACCCGAGAGGTCAAATGTATGAGGACCGAGAATCGTTATGTAGATCAAGATGATACGAATCCGTAGACAGGAGGTACGTCAAAATTGGACGTCGTACGCAGATGTTTTGATTCACGAAAAGGAATCGGCACTATTCATGCATACCGAGAAAAGTGTACAGTTGACTTAATAGGATTGGTTCAAATATCTGGGAGGACCAATTGATGAGTGACAGGTGTTACCCATCTGATTGCCCCATTACCCCAAATATATTGGGATTCAACTTCATTCATCTTCTTTGTTTCTCTCTAACTCGAAACCCATACAAACCCTCCCCAAAACCATTTTCATCCTTTCCATTTGAGACCAGAGAGAGGGAGAGAGAGACTGAGGGTAAGTGAGAGATGGGAGATGACGTGGGAGTCGGTAGGACCACCACGGACGACGGAGGAAAACCTCGAAAATGTAAACCAGTAACCCATGAAATTGGTTGGATTGGATTTGATGTTCTGGGCTGGTTCTGATGGGTTGGAAGTGATCTGGGCGCACGTACGAGCATGTAGGAACAAAAACGGACGGCTGAGGGCTACTGGACAGCCCTAGTTTGTGGTTCGAAGGTGGGCCGTGACGGTTCAATCGTGGCAGGCAATTTCTGGACCTTTTCTTCTAATTTTAAGACCATAGGTCAATTGTTGGGTTCAATACGAGGCTAGGGGTCCACAAATGGTGTGCATTGGTGGTCGGAGGAGTGAAAACTTGTCGGGCCAAGTCACGGGTCCAATTGACCCGGTTGTTGAGACCCGGGTCGACCAGGCTTGAGGTTGGCGATGATGACGTCAGTAGGTGACGTCATCATATGTCAGACGTGTAAGGCCACATGGCCAATCAGGGGCTACCACGTGGCAGTTGTGCGGTCCAGTCAGCACTAACTAGTGTCAAACACGTGGACCAATTAGGGGCTGACACATGGCACATGTCAGACTTGACATGTGTTAGACCTGTCATGCAGACGTCAGCATGCCGTTAGCCGTTGACTGCTAACGTCTACGTTGACCTTTGTTGACGTCAGTGTTGACTTTTGCATAGGTGAGACCAGTCCGATTCGACGTTTTGAATCCAGTTGAGGTGGTTTCAGGTCGATCGGAGATCGTTTAGTTAGTCAAATTATGATTTTTAGCCTAGGGTTGGGTGTCCGTGACACGTTGTGTCCGGACCCGACCCTCGCCGTTCGGGACCCAACTCATCTAGCCCGATATTGTCCGCTTTGGGCCTCCTTACCCTTGCCATCACTGTTTTGTTTTCAGGAGCTCAAGGTGCAGCTTCCCAGGGGTCACCCATCATGTAATTGCACCAGCCGCAACTCTCTTAACTTTGGAGTTCTAACCGAACCCAAAGCCACTGAGCTACCAAAAGGCCTCATGCAAAATAGGTGTGTGCCTACACCTCTATGGTACACCACCATTCCCATCCCAGACCATTCCCCTTGCAGGAATGTGGGATAATTCACCGTTCCCTGAAGGACACGGATCTTAAGATCCACCCCACTTAGGGCCCAGCGTCCTCACTGGCACACTTCCCAGTCGGGGTCTTGTTCTGATACCATTTTGTCAGGACCCGACCCTCCTCAGTCTGGACCCGACTCATCTAGCACAATATTTACCCCTTTGGGGAACCATCATGGAATTGCACCAGCTTCAACTCGCTTAACTTTGGAATTCCAACTGAACCCAAAGCCATTGAGCTCCCAAAAGGCCTCGTGCTAGATAGGTGTGTGCCTACACCTATAAGGCCTATCAACATTCCCCTTGCAGGAATGTGGGATCATTCACCATTCCCTAAAGGACACGGGTTTTACATGTTGACTTTTCCAGGGATTTTTGTAACGACCCGGAAATTGAAAAAGGAAAATTTGGAAAATTTGAAGGAAATGACGATTTTGCCCTGGAATTGGGCGAACGGCTGACTTTTGGTTCGAGTAGTCAAACGGACATTGAAGAATGGCTGTGACATAGTTCGGGACGTCACAAGTTCATAGACAGGTGGCACGCCCGATTCCGACATTCGAGGAGAAAGTTATGATGTTCGGCAGTTTCAGGGAAATTTGGTAAATTGGTGAAAAAAGGGGTCAATTGTTGACTTTTTGATTGGGACCATGTTTATACTTTTCATAAGTACCGTTTGATAGGTCTCGAGGCGCTGAATCCGTAGACAGGCGGCATGCGTCAATCGGGATTCGGATGAAAATGGTAAAATTGCGCAGTAATTGATTACTCAGCCATTTGGGTGAGTCACACCTGCCCTTGAGTGACATCTGTCACTGGCAGATCATGGATTAGTGGAAATTAGCTGATGAGGATTAAATCGAATGTGTACTTGGGCGGTGGAGGTTTAAACTAAGAAGCAAACCGTGTGTGTTTGAAAAACGGAGGCTGGGTAGATGAGTATAAGGCAATGAGCAATCCATTAAATTGGAGTCGGGAAATAGAGAGAAATAGAGAAGTAAACAGGGAAGAAAGATATAGAAATTTCAGAAGGAAAACCCAGAACCCGAACCCAAACCCTTGTAATTTTCAAATTGATCAACAAATCGAATTCGAAACTCTGAGCCATGAACACTGAAATTGACCTTGGATTAAGTCTCCTGAGCTCAAGGCGAGATGCACCCAATAAAAAACGACGACAATTGGTGTTGTTTTGGCCTAGAAAAGACCAGGCGGACAAACGGGAAACTGAGGAGTGAGTCGTGCAATTTGAGGTAAGATGGGATGAAATTGAGATTGAGAAATTGTTTATAAAGGTCCTACGAAGGACTCTGAATGATTACCTTTAAGAAATCAATGGAACTTGAAGGAATTGTAAGATGAACTTTCACTAGGAATTTCGAGTTTTCATCAGGAATAAAATTAGATTTTATTGTTGAAATTACTGTTACAGACCTTCAATTAACACTAAGAGGATATGATTAGCTGAATCAATTGAAGAAAAAGAGTGGGAATTGGCAGGAATTGAAACGGGTCAGCATGCGGGCCAACCGGACCCATTTTACAGACAAACAGATTGAGACTATGAACAGGCCTGTTACTGTAGTAGCGCATGGACTCACGCGCAGCCACTCACGGCGGCGTGTGAGGGCGCGTGGGACCGATTTCTGAGGTGAGGTCAACATGATTTTTGTCCTATTTAATGTAACGAACATTTTGGCACTAGTTTCGAGGAAATCGGATATCGTTTCGATAGTGTTCTGTGTATCCGAAGTTTTAAAATACGTATCTAAATCCCGGGAAAATGGGGGAAAATTATATGAGGTATATTGAGATGTTAGTAACCCTCGATATTAATTTTGGACAGGAATGGTGACTTCCGGAATTTACAAAAAAACGTGCAGCTCGGAAAGCAAGCGATATGGACGGTGTGTGAGGGAACTTTTGTTTTCTACCCAGAATGCATGCATATATGTTTTAAATGCTTTATGATATGAATTGAAATGATTTGGCATGATTCATGTTTCGATATGATGATTTCCGGATTTTGGGAATATTATATTGTTTTATATGATTTTGGGCACGACTTTGGAGAAAACCATGATATTGGTGTTTTGGGCGAAGGCCCGGGATTTGAGATTGGTTTTGACTCGGATTATGAGCCGGGAAATGATTTGATGGATTTGTAATGCTTTTGGATATATTTTGTTGATTTATGTGAAAATGGAAACTCAGGTTGCGATTACGCGGATTTGCGTGAAATTGATATTTTGGGCATGAGACCCAATGGAAATGTGATTTTGATTGGATTGGTATTTCCATGTGATTACATGATGATATTGATGGTTTTTGGATTTATGAAATAATCGGGACTCTGGTTTTATGGATTTTGAGAAAACTATGTTTTGGGCTGAGACCCTGTACTGAAAAGGGTTTTGATTTCAAATGCAACTGTTTTTCACTGGTTTTCATGGTGATGATATGTTGCGGATACATAGGGCTTTCGGGGTGGAATATGTTTCCCCGAAGTGCACCATGAATTGTGGATATTAGGGCTTCCGGTTAGGAATCTGTTTCCCCGGAATGAACCCTGGAGATAACGCTCACCTCCGGGATGGATGTGTTTACCCCGGAGAGGTCACGTAGCAGGGTCTGTTCTCGTGCAGCCGAGGGAGGCTCGACTCAGATCAGATGTGCTGGGTTATATGGAGATCGGTCGGTGATGTGTTCACGACGATCTGGTTTGTCGGCTGGTGATGTGTTCACAGCGACGGATGCTCGGATTTTGAGCGGTCCTTGAGCCTATTGATTTGCACGCGTTGCAGGGAGAACGTGACTATATGAGATTGGATATGAAAATGAGTCCCGTGGTTTTATTGAGATTTGTGATTTATAAATGTTTGTGCCCAGATATACTTAAATCATGATTTATGATATGCATGCATGTTTGTGAAACTGGAGGGTAGGAATGTATTTTGATAAATGTATTTCTAAAACTTTGTTTTGTCCACTCACACCTTTTCTGTTTTATTGACCCTCGAGGTCGTGGCGCGACGATCGAGGCTATTCGAGAGGTGGAGGAATGAGTGGGCACAGGTACGGTTATCCCTTGTTTGGCAAGAGCTGAGGGTAATTTCGGAACTTCAGTTGACTTGTCAGAAGGGAGCAGGACCGGGCACGGTTATCTATGTCCTTCCGGGACGGGTCCTGTCAAATTTTGATTAGTACTGGTCTAGGTTGGTAGTGACATTTAAGTATGTCTTGGATAGGTTTGGACGACCTGCAGAGTTCAGTAAAGCCGCGTGTGGCTTACGCACACGGCCTTACGACGCAACTTGCAGGCGCGCAACTTGGACGGCCTGTGAGTAGACATTTGACTTCTGAATATGATGCATGCATAACTGTTTTATATGTTATATGAATATGATTTGAGATGTCTTCAGTGTGTAGGGTTTATATATATATATATATATATAGATGATTGTGGTGTTTTGGCATTTTCATACAAATGTGGCATTGCACGTATTTCATGATTTATGCTTTATGTTGTACCTTGGGCTTAGGCCAGATTTTATACGTTCTTGTGTTTTCAAATGATTTAATAAGGAATTGATTTTAGATTTGGAAATATTATCCCTGACTTGAGGCCTCGTTGATTTATGAGATATCGGGCTTGAGGCCCAGTTGGTTTGTGGTATCGCGCTTGAGTCCCAGTTGTGGATTATAAAATGAGATTTCAGGTTCGAGGCCCTATATAGATGATTTTGGGCCGAGTCCCAATGAGATTTGGATTTGGGCATGAGTCCCTATGAGATGTGGATTGGTTCGGATTCCCTAAATCCTGGTTTTGTGGAAATGGTTGTGAAAACTAAACCTCGGGCTGAGACTCTATTGAAATGCTTTAGACTATATTTGAGGTATAAATGGTTTTGCAATGATTTTCCACTAGATTTGATTTCGATTTTACATACCATCCTTATAAGTGGATTTTCTCCTCCAGAGGTCTAGTAGTATCCTGAAGTAGTCACAGTGCATTTCCTGGGAGGGGCCGCTCTACGGAGAGTCTCAGAACTAGGAGTGCGAGCATTTGCCTGAGAGGGGCCGCTCCCCGCTCCAACGATGAGAAGCTCAGGATCAGGATTGCTAGATATTACCCCGAACAGTGATCCGAGGAAGGTACATCATTATGATGTCGCCCTGGACACTGGTGGATCCTAGGGAATGACTCAGACTTGAGACCCCGAGTGGGACGCGTAAGCTTGGAGACAGTGACATTATTGATTAGACTTCTAGGATGTTGAGGATTGGTTAAACTATATTATACAGTCTTTGGGCAAAGACCCAACGTATTTTGGTTTTGGGCTGAGACCCTACTGAGGAAATGACTTTGATTGATAAACGTTTTCACTGAGTTTTAAATTGAAAAACCATATGATTTTATTTAAATAATGTCGATGTTATAACTGGTTTTCTGATGCATGCATGCTTTTAGTGCAGGGTATAAATGTCTTTTCAGAAATGATTTCATAACTGTTTATTTTCATCCACTCACAGCTTTTCCTGTTTTAATACCCTTCAGATTGATCGCAGATGCGGGCTGTAGCAAAGACCGAGACATCACATGCGTCCACTGATCCTGGCATACTCTAGAAGCCCCGAGAGGGTTAGGTGTATCCTTGGTCTGGCACAGGGTGTCAGACGGGAGCATGTCACATCGCACGTTAATCCATGAAGGATTGGGATGAGTCGTGTCTGTTTGGTATCAGAGCACTTGTTTGCTCTTGGAGTATTAAGCATGTGCATGATGTGATGTCTCTATGAGGAAACGGCCTGTCATCAACCTGATAGTTAGGGTAACACTAGGAGAGTTTTAGTGGCATGAGGTTCGTTTCCAAACCTCAGGTAGGTTACCTAAGGCACTGTATGTGGTGGTTCGGTGAGATTAGACCTTGAAGAGGGCTGGATGTGACGACTTCTAGAATCACGACCATTGGACGGTCAGGTTGGTTGTGCTCCCTAAAAGCTGAGGTCATGGACGACTCTAGTTGAGACTGGTTGGACAGGTTACCAGGAGAGTGGTATTTGTGAATCGGACAGGGTACGGTTAGTACAATGTGGTTGTTACTGGAGGTGAGCTGCCCGTCTAAGTACACAGTCTCGATAGCAGGGTGTTTTCTTGAGTTAGTCTGCACGAGGTTGTGGCAAACGTTGCTATCGAGGGTTGTGATTGACACTGTTGAGAGTTGGGCGACATTTGAGGAGCGTTTCTTATGTGCCCAGAGGTTGTGAGTTTTGATTGGTCGCAGTGTGCTCATGTTCGGTGTTGTTAGACAGTAAGCTTTGGGCAGTGTGAATTGTATCGAGATGCCACATCATCCCCACTGGTGTGATTAGGATGACTGAGACGAGTTGACGGAATCTCAACAGTGATCCGATGATTTTGAGGGACGCCGAGAGCGTCGAGAGGATGTGATTGTGATCACAGTACCAACCTTGTTGAATTGAAAAGGGGTGTTTTGTCTTACCTTGGTAACAGTGCACGGGTGTCGGGTGTAGGAGTTGATCCCATAAGAGTTGGGATATGAGTATCAGGTACTCTCATCATGACCCGACCCATCCCCAACACACCCCCCCCCCCCCCCCCCCACCTTGATTATCGTGGGAAGTGTCTGCGCTCGTCTGACACCACGTATCCGACGAGGTATAAGTCTGTAACCCACTCGGGGTTATCCAGAGTACGCTAGGATCTGTGGCGACATGTGATGTCTCAGTCTCTGCTATAGCCCACATCCGCGATCAACCTGAAGGGTATCAAAAACCAATAAAGCTATGAGTGGACAAAAGAACAGTTCATAAAAAACATTTATATCGAAAGTACGTGTATACGTTTCACGTAAAAGCATGCATACATTATAAAAAATTATTTCAAATACTTTTCTGAAAGCAAGACGTATTGTTTTTTCAATCAAAACAAGGTGAAAACATGGCACAATCAAAGCCATTTCCTTAGTAGGGTCTTTAGCCCAAAACAAAAACATACAGAATCTCAGCCCAAATCAGATCACACAGGGTCTCAGCCCAAAATATCAACCGTGTGGGATCTCAGCCCATCCTCATCATCAGTAATCTCAGTCACGATTCTAATCCGTGCAACAGGTGCTCATAAGCTCGAGGACTGCTCTGATCCTAAGCGTGTCGCCGTGAACACATCACCAGCCGACAATCTCAGATCGCCGTGAACACATCACCGATCGATCTCATATACTACACTCCTGAGTCAAGCCTCCCTCGGTTGTCACCTCTCTCTGCTGATCGACAGCAGGCGCATCGTGACCTATCCGTACCTCGGAGGAGAGCATTATCTCCAGAGAGCTCTTCGGGGAAACATATTCACAACTGGAGACCCTCTAATAAAATCCTAGTCTTTAAACTCAAAAGCATATCATCATCAATAGGGACTCAAGCCCAAATATCATCAATAGGGTCACATTCCCGAAATATCATCAAATGGGTCACAGCCCGAAAACAATGTCTATCAGCACTTCATAAACCCAGATTCCTCGAATCCTATCAAATTCGTAACTCGGTCTGACACCCGAAATATCTTTCATAAATCTCAAAACTAGGTCACAACCCGATATATCTCACGTTTGACTATTCTCTAAGTCAAACTATAAATCGAATGGGCCATATGCCTGGAAGATATTTCTAACTCCGAAAACCATTTCGTTATTCAAATCCTTTTCCAAATGACCTTTGATTGTCATCCAAGTCAAGGTCCATATTCTACTGGGACTCATGCCCGAATCTCGATTTCACCCATGTCCGTGTAATCATTCAAAATCGTAAATCAACCCTCGGTTTCACGCCTCTCCGTGAAACCATCAAAATCACATAAAACACATGCACGAAGTATATTTGACCAGAGCCCAAAATCATATGAAACATAAATCTCGAACTACGTGTAATATTAAAATTTCTACGAAAATGCCAAATCAGCCATTTAAATCATATGAGCTCAAGACATCTCAATTCACGTTCATAAAATTGATAAAACAGCTATGAATACATCATATTTATAAAACAAACATCCACTCAAAAACCGTCC
Source organism: Prinsepia uniflora (assembly GCA_032719365.1). NCBI lineage: Eukaryota > Viridiplantae > Streptophyta > Magnoliopsida > Rosales > Rosaceae > Prinsepia > Prinsepia uniflora. The sequence goes on along the minus strand of CM064869.1, from coordinate 41,412,711 downwards.
GTGCAGCCCCCTCCGAAATCCGCATCGTACGCCCCTCCAAGGCTAATCCACACTCTTCGGGACATCCGGACCTGTCCAAATCATACCCCAAAGGTTACTACTAACCTATACAAGTCCATATCTAATGGAGGAAGGATCCAAGCCTGTTCGTGAAGCTCAAAGAAGATTGAATCCTCACATGAAAGAAGTGGTGAGAGCTGAAGTGGTGAAATTGCTTGATGTGGGTATCATATACCCTATTTCTGATAACAAATGGGTAAGCCCTGTCCAAGTGGTGCCTAAGAAGTCGGGGATCACAGTGGTGAAAAACGATAACAATGAACTTGTGCCTACAAGAAGGACCACTGGTTGGCGTGTGTGCATTGATTACAGGAAGTTGAATTTTTCCACTAGAAAGGATCATTTTCCTTTATCATTTATTGATCAATTGTTGGAGAGATTAGCTGGGCACCCATACTATTGTTTTCTTGATGGTTTTTCAGGTTATAATAAGATTCCCATTGCTCCAGAAGATCAAGAAAAGACTACATTCACTTGTCCATTCGGAACATTTGCTTATAGGAGGTATTCATGGATGATTTTTCTGTGTTTGGTTCATCATTTGATAATTGCCTTAACCATCATTCTGATAAAGCAGTTAGAAGTTTTCTTGGACATGCAGGTTTTTATAGGCGGTTTATCAAGGATTTTTCCAAAATAACTCGTCCTTTATGTGATTTGCTTGCTAAGGATTCTGATTTTAAGTTTAATGAGCAGTGTGTGAATGCTTTTGAGATCCTAAAACGTGAACTAACATCTACCCCTATTATCATGGCTCCTGACTGGTCTTTGCCATTTGAATTAATATGCGATGCGTCTGACTATGCTATAGGTGCAGTTTTGGGGCAACGTGTTCATAAGTTACCTCATGTGATCTACTATGATAGTAGAACCTTGAATGATGCTCAACTCAACTACTCAACGACAGAGAAGGAGTTTTTAGCGGTTGTCTTCGCTTTAGAAAAATTTCGTTCTTATCTTGTTGGATCTAAGGTGATTGCCTATTCTGATCATGCAGCCATTAGGTACTTACTTATGAAGAAAGATGCAAAGCCTCGGTTGATAAGGTGTATACTTTTGCTTCAAGAGTTTGACCTGGAAATTCGAGATAAGAGTGGACGAGATAACCCTGTCGCTGATCACTTGTATCGACTAGCTGATGCTGGTGCTACCGAAAAGAGTGTTGTCCCCATTAACGAATCATTTCCTGATGTGCAGCTCTTAGCCATTCAAGAAAAAGAACCATGGTATGCTGATTTTGTTAATTATCTTGCTTGTGGAGTAATTAGGGATGATCTTTCTTTTCAGGAACGAAAGAAGTTTCTCTCATTGGTGAAGCACTATTTGAGGGATGACCCGTACCTATTCAAGTACTGTCCAGATCAAATTATAAGGATATGTGTACCAGAAACTGAACAACAAAGCATACTCAGGTTCAGCCATGAATTTGCATGCGGAGGACACTTCGGTGCCAAGAAAACAGCGCTTAAGGTTCTTCAATCTGGTTTCTTTTGGCCATCTTTATTTATGTGACTAAGTGACTAAGTGAACAAAACAACTGAATTTGAGTGAACTTCAGAAAATTAGTGGAGACTACCTTGTGAGATTGTTGAGCTTTATTGCCATTCTTTTAGAGTGATATACATTGTTTCTATTCTTAAACACTCTCTCATTTTGTTCTTTTATGATGATCTCATTCCATTACATTTGCATTGAATTTTAAAGAACTGATATCTTATAGATGCTCTTGATTTGAGGTGTGGTTTTCCATAAGAAGTGATGTAGGCTATGTGTGAATAAACCTCTAAGGGCCTTGTCCTACCTTGTTGTGTGCTCCCTAAGCCATTTTGAAGCTAAACACTCAGCCCTTTCTTTCATCACCTTAAGCATAACCTGCCAAACACTCAACCGTTCAATCAGGCCATGCCCTATAACCTAAGTTTGTGCTAAGGTGGCATTAAATGAGATTCATGGTGTGAATGAAGAGTTAATGGAGTTGCTGCCCAATTCAAAAGAACTGTTACAACAAAGACAACAATGTGGGAGTGAAAGTATGAATGTGAGTGATAAAGCGATACAAGGAATGAGAAAACCATTGCATGATCTTGATTCGATTCAGAAAAGAAAAAAAAAAGATCAAAAGAAAAAAAAAAGTGAATGAAAAACTGAATTGATCAAGGTGAGCCAATGAACTGGAGAAGACTTCCAAAGAGGAATCAAGTTTATATCAATGTTGTCATGAGGTTGCAAGTGAGAAATCAGAGCAGGACTTCAATGTTCAGGTCATGAAATCTCATGCCTTGGCACAACTTAGGTTCTTGAATCCGATGATTTCTTCCTTTAACCATGAGCTTAGCCCCATTACAACCAAAACTGAAGACCTAACTGATCTTATGGACAACCATGCTGAGGATTGAGGTATGTATCTATGTTCTTAAAATTCAATTCCATTCATGAGATCTTAATTCCAGAAAGTGCTATTCTTCATTGCAAATCATATGTGATTAAACTTAAATTCCTTTACATAATGTCCATCACATATGCTTGATAAGAGTGTAAGCCTAGTATTCATGTGGGAATTGAGAGATGCCTAGTGAGGATTAGAGTCGACGCGAAATCTTTCGGAGCACTTCAATAAAGTTGTTTTTAAGCATGATTACTTGAGATATTGGCATCTACACATCACACATGATACTTATCGTTGTGGCATTCCTTTCAGTTTTGCAAAGCATGTCTACTTTCTTTGACTCTTGTTAACTTGTTATGAACTATCTCTAGCATGTTAGTTGTTTAAGTAAAACGTTTGTGGGTATCGTAGCTGCCATAACCCTCAGGAGACAAAACTCCTCCTACTAGGAACACCTAGAGGTTTAAATGATCTATCCTTAACTAAGATTGAGTCTTTTCATTTTGTTTAGTTTAGTTTTTCTTCTTTATTTTGCTCAGGGACTAGCAAAAAATAGGTTTGGGGGTATTTGTTAAGTCATGATTCATGCATCTTTTTGATGTCATCTAATGCTCATTTACTTGTCTTTTGTGTGATTTAATTGTCATCCATAGTAGAAAATGATCAATCTTGTGAAGTGTGTGCAGAATTAGAAAAGTTCTTAAAAGCGTGGAAATAAAGAAAGAAGGGGTCTTGAAGCCTCAAGCACACAAAGGTGGGCCTTGTCATCCGAAAATAGAAGTCTTTAATGCCAAGATTGTTCCTTGCCACATAAGGAAGGTCTGAGCATTCCAGAAAAGGAAAGTGCCACATAAGGAAGGTCTGAGCATTCCAGAACAGGAAAGTGACGTCCAAGGAAGTCTTGAGAAGGCCCAAGAACGCACCTTGCTCCATTAGGGAAGTCCAAGACATCAGGAATCTTCATTGCCACACATCACAAGGCGGATTTCAGCCAAGAAATAAGACAAGGGCCTGATTTTTAGGACCCTTGTCTCAGCCCTGTTAGGAAAAACGTTTTTAGGATATAATTCTTTATTTTTGGTCAGATTAGGAGTCTTTAAGTTAGGGATAACTTCCTATTTATTCTCCTAACTTCTAGGGATTGTAGACTACTATTTAAAGGAGTTTAGTCTCTGATTTCAGGGGCTCCAAAAAAAAACCCTAGCCGCATTATTGTTTAATTTTATTTTTAAACCTCTCTTGAACGTTTTTGGAGGGAGGAGAGGGCTGAATGAAAGAGGAAGGAGTCGACATCAGAATTGCTTCAAGGGTTTCTTCCCCTTTTGAGTTTGATTTCACTCATGCTTTATATTGCTTTTATGTTTTTGTTAATCATGATGAGTAACTAAATTCATATCTAGGGTTTTGATGTAATCCTGCAATTTTTATTCCATGTGTTGAACTTAAGTATTTTCAGTTTCTTGATGTGTTTCATGATTCAATTACTATGCTCTATTGATACTTAACATTCTATTTTGATGTCTGATCACCATTGAGATTGTTTGTTAGTTTTCTTATCCAAATACTGAGTAGACACCCATGCCTTTGTTTGGATGATCTGTAATTGAATGAATAATATCCTAAGAAGACACCCATTCCATGGAGTTATTTGGCTCTATTGTTTTCTTGTTCTTATTGGTTCTTTGATTGAAATCTATGTTGGACACCACATCTAGATTAAGGTTAAAGGAACTTGGTTTGATCGGACACCCACGACTGACCATAAGTAAGTGAAAATGAACCCATGAAGCTATCTAGTAGAACTGATTTGTGCTCGGTTTAATTTACATGGAATTGAATTGTAGTGGTGAAGTCAAGACCCTAGGCCTCTTAATCATCAGTTTTCTTCCTTATTTAGTATATTCTCTGCTTACTTCTCTCAACAGAAAATCAGTTACTAATTCAAACCAAATCAAAGACCTGAACTTCAATTTTCTGTTTTAGTTGCATTCACGTAGAATAGGTTAAGGCTAGTTTCTGCTTAAGTCTACTCAGTCCCTGTGGGTTCGACATCCTTACTTGTGCACCACTATACTATCAACTCTTGTGCACTTGGAAGACACAACAAATACCCAATTGACCGCCCGAACTAAAAGTTAACTATTTGCCCAACCTAGGGGCAAAATCGTCATTCTACGCTACCGGACCTATCGTAACCAACTAACCACCGATTAAGCTCACTAATCCCATCTTAATCACTGTCTTAACCCTAATTTCCGGGACGGGTCCTTACACAACGGGGGCGACTCCACTAAGTTAGTGCTCCGTGACTACTCCGGGGTCCACCCAGGCCAACGACCCTCCCTGGAGGAGAAATTCCAAATAAAGGAATGTATAAGAATATATATATATATATATCGAAAACATTCTTAAAACCTCTCAAGGGATTCATGCCCGATCCCCATAAACCATCATGAAACTAAAAATCCATTTTGGGTCCCCAACCCGAAATAAAAAACGTAAACTAACCGGGCCTCAAGCTCGAACTCATGACTCAGCTGGGCATCGTGCCCGATATCTCAGGGTCAGTCACGATTCCAGTCGTAGTCATGCATGCAACTATTCGTCCGGGACCACCCTCAATCCTGGTATGTCACCGTGAATGTATCAACCGACGCGACCACCTCTAAATTATGGTGCACCCATCACCGATCGATATCCTGAACCGTCAGCACTCCGACATCGAGCCTCCAGTGGCTGCTCGACAACGGTACGTGCATCGTGACCTCTCCGGAAGGAACATATTCCAGTCCGGAGTCGAGCGTTATTTCGTCTGTCGTCGTGCACACAGCACTCGCCGCGACCACAACTCAGACCCGTAGGTCACCAATAGGGCCATATGCCCCGGACAAAACCAAATGGGTCTCATGCTCGATTCTATGTTTCTAAATCTGAAATCATTTCATTTAAACCAACATAAAAAGCACAAACACGAATAAGAACCATATAAGGCCGAAGTGTCGAAATACGTGCAAATACGTAAACATACACAAATTGACAGGACCCATCCCAATACCCCCGAGATTAACGCGGGATGACCGTGCTCCCGTCTGATACGAAGTGTCAGACAAGGGATATTTCTGACCTTTGACCTCCCGGGCTATCTGAGTACGCCAGGATCCGTAGGAGGCATGTGATATCTCGGTCTCTGCTACAGTCCACATCCGATGTCAACCTGAAGGGTATTAAAAACAGAAAGACTGTGAGTGGACAAAACAAAGAGTTTATAAAAACATATTTCATAAAAGACCTTTATACCCTTCACTAAAAAGCATGCATGCATACTAAAATCATTTATTCAAACACATATGTTTAAACAACCATAATTAGGGTCACAGCCCTAGGTACCGTAAATACAAATCACACAGGCTCCTGCCCAAAACCAATTACAGAAAACCAGAACATAGTAAACATACGTGGGATCTCAGCCGAAATCCATTTATCATCATAAAACACAATTTCCCAAACCAATTGAAATCATGTTGATCCATTATATTTCATATCCAAGAACATGTCACGGTAAAATAAAGCTACGCGCGTGCTAACCGGGGTCTCAAACCCAAGTCTCTCCAGGGTCCACCTAGGTCAATGTCCGTAGATCAATGACCCTCCCTGGAGGTAAGGAACCATGCCCATCCTGAGAGTAAGGAACCCGACTGGGGGGCGACTCCACTCAGTCAGTGCTCCGTGACTACTCTGGGGTCCACCCAGGCCAACGACCCTCCCCGGAGGAGACAATCACATATAAAGGATGGAATATGAAAAACCGTTTGAAATCATTCTTTAAACCTTCAAGGATTCATGCCCGGCCCCCATAAGCCGTCATGAACCATAAAATCCTTTCAGGGGTTCATGCTGGTTCCCATAAACCGTCATGACCCGTAAATCCATTTCAAGGGTTCGTGCCGGTTCCCATAAACCGTCATGAACCATAAAAACCTTTGTAACTTATAACTGGGCGCTAGGCCAGAATCCACATAGAAACTGGACCGCAAGTCCGAATCGTAAATCAATTAGGCCTCAGGCCCGATTCCGTAAATCAAATGGGTTTCGAACCCGAGTTTGCCTTTTTCGAATCCAAAACCATTTCATGAAATCATATCCAAAACCATAAGTATGGAAAATCAGTAGAAAACCGGAAAACCTCGATTTACGTGCAAGCACGTAAATCGCCTCGTAAAGCGTGAAATCATATAAATCACAAGCATCCAAATCAACATCATAAAATCATATTCATAATCCATATAAAACATTTATGCATGCATCACAGTTTAGAAATCAAGGTCCACTCAAAGACCGTCCGAGCTGCCGCCTCGATTTGCGTGCCATAGGCTTTCCCAAGCCAATCGCTATCTCTTCGAACAGCCCGAAACGTATCGAAACGATGTCCGATTGACGCGAGACCAGTCCCAAAATCTTCGTTACATCGAATAGAAGGTTTCATATGTTGAAAACATCCCAAAATTATGGCCCACGCGCCCCAAGAAGACCCTGGGTACTGTTTATCGTCAGCAAGCTCCAGCAGACCGGTTTCACTGTGCTGGACCGGTTCACCTGGTTTGGCCGGTCCAACTGGACCGGCGTGACCGGTTCACAGCCCTAGACACCCCATTTTTCATCCTACTTCTTCCTTTTTGATTCCTTTCTTTCTATTTTCATGTTTTCTATCCATTTTAATCCTTAAACGTAACCGAGAACGTCTAAAACCCTTCGTTTGATTTTGAACCAAACGGTTCAATGTTTTCCCAGCCACCCTCACGGCTGCTCAGTCCAAAAACACCACCAAGACCTCCTTAAAACCTCCCTACAACCTCAATAAACTCAACCTAATCATCCAATACCGTCCATTATGTCAAAATCAAAATAATAGGGAGAAATGGGCTTACCGAGCTCTCGGTTTCCACTTGGCCTCCACGGACGTTCCCGGCTGCCCAGCCCGTCCCTCAGCCACCATCTTCATCACCTCACAACCCTCTCTCATCTCCTTTCACACTCCAGCCACAAATGATGAGGTTTGGGGGAGATGGGGAATCGGTTTGCACGGTTAAGGGGGGGTTTGTATTTTGAATGAAGGAAATGAAGATACACGGGAAAAGGGAGATGCATGAATCAATTTGGGTGGCCTGTGGATGGGTGACACTTGTCACTCATCCATTGGGCCTCTGTAACGACCCGTCCCGAATTCCGGGATTAGTTTAGTGACTAATCTTGATTAGTGAGGTTGACCGGTGGTTAGTTGGGCGAAATCGGACAAAATGTGCAAAATGACCGTTTTGCCCCTGGTCGTGGGCAAAATGTTGACTTTTTGATCAGGCGGTCAAACGGACTTTGATCGATTACCGTGACGTAGTTCGGGACGTCACGAGTTCATAGACAGGTGGCACGTTCGATTCCGACATTCGAGGAGGAAGTTATGATGTTCGGAAGTCAAGGGGCATTTTGGTAATTTGGCAGAATTAGGGCCAAATGTTGACATTTTGACCGGAAGGTTCGATGGACGAGGGCCAAGAGCCGTTACGTAGGTCTCGTTGATACGAATCCAATGACAGGCGGCATGCCGAAATCGGAGTTCCGACGACGAAGTTATGGTCACGGGAACGAATTAACGAACCGAGGCTCCGATTAAAATAATAATAAAATAATGAATAGTAACCGATGACTGTGCACACTTGGATGAGTGACAAGTGTCACCCATCACCTAATCTAAGCCCCAAAACCGGCTCCATGTTTCCCTCCCAACATCATCATTACTATATCATCATCACCATTAATCAACCATTAACCTTAATTAATCCCCACCATTATTCCTTCTCTGTGTTTCAAACCGTGAGCAACTGCAAAACAGAGAGAGTGTGTGAGCTGGGGGAATTGGCTGCTTTCCCACGGCCAGGGGCCCAGTTGTTTACGAAATAGGGCTAAGGCCCATTTGAGTTATGTTATTGGGCTAGGGGCCCAGTTGATTTACGGATTCGGGCCGTGGGCCCAGTTGGTTTACAAATCGGGCCGTGGGCCCAGTGGTTCATAAAATCGGGCATGAGGCCCAGTTGGGTTATAAATGTGATGTAGGGTCTGGGACCCTATGTTTAATAATTGTTATTTCGGGTCAAGGACCCTAAATGGAATTATGATGTTTTATGGCGTTTTCGGGCAAGGGCCCATTGTAATGTTGTGAAATGATTTAATAAAACTGTTTCCATATACCATCTGGATACGAGGATATATGACGGTCTCCTCCAAGTGTCTGGGACACTGGGGAAGTCACAGTGCATTGCCTGCGAGGGGTCATCGTACGAAGTTACCGGACCGTATAATGACTCAGGAGCAGGATTGCTATGATTGACGTCTGGGACGTCCGACATCTGTGATGTCAGAGATATGGACTCGGAGAGACCCCGAGCAGCACGCGTATCTTATTATACCGTGAGATATGACGTCTGGGACGTCAAGCGTCTGAGACGTTAAGCATCTGGGATGTTGGTGATGGTAATGGTAAATATGGATTAATGAATCTATGAAATGGCTTTTCGGTTGGATATGTGTTATGTGGTAAGAATGGATTATTGGTTATGAAATGGTATTTCGGGTCGGGGACCCTAAATGGTTTTGTATTTATGGATTTATGTTTATGGCTTTGGGCGGTGGCCCACATGGTTTTAATATGTCTAGTAGTGGTATTCCACAGTTTTGGGCTGAGTTTCCACACTTGGTTTTGAGTTACGGTTTTTGGGCTAAGGCCCTAATGGCTTGGTTGAACAAACGTTTTGGTTACTGGTTTTCGTGGCATGCATACGTTTTTATTGGAGGGCATAAATGTAACGACCCGTCCCAAATTCCATGATTAGATTAGTGACTAATCACGATTAGTGAGGCTAATCCTGATGGTGGCAAAACGTTGACTTTTTAATCGGGCGGTCAAATGGACTTTGACCGATGACCGTGACGTAGTTCGTGACGTCACGAGTTCATAGACAGGTGGCACGTTCAATTCCGACGTTCGTGGAGGAAGTTATGACGTTCGGAAGTTTAGGGGCATTTTGGTAATTTGGGTGAATAGGAGGTCAAAAGTTGACTTTTTGACCGGGAGGTCCGATGGCCGAGGGCCGAAGACCGTTACGTAGATAAGGACGATACGAATCCATAGGCAGGCGGCACTCTGAAATCGGACTTCAAACGGGAGAGTTATGGGTCACGGAAGTTCGATTTCACTATGCACGAACTTCGAGACGGGGACGTTTTGGCGAAATCTGATTGGGTGGATATTTTGGTGGGCCCATGGATGAGTGACAAGTGTCACTCATCCCATTGCTTTGATCCCCCAAAATGTGGATCTATATAATTAATTAATATTATTTAATTATTTTTATAAACCAAACCCACCCACCATTTCATCTTAACCATCCATTCCAAATTCATTTTAAATCCTCACCCTCCATCTCTCATTCCCTCATCTGATCGCCTCTCTTCTCTTCCACGGCACCCTCACCATTTTCATTTCATTTTCCTCACAAACCCGAAAACCCCATTAACCCATATTCTTCATTTTCTTCAAAACACAGCCAACACCCACACTCCCTCATCATCTGCGACTGAGACCAGAGAGATAAGGTGAGGATGTGACGATGAAGGACTAAAGGACACGGCGGCTGAGGACGACGGAGGACACGACGGGAGGAAACCCGAAAAGGTAGGTTTTGGGGTTTGAATTTGAAACTTGGGTTTTATTGGGTTTGAATCGAAACTAATGATTTGGTTGGGTTTTTGGGGACTCGAGGAGGCTAATGGGAGCAAAAGGAACGGCCGAGGACGGCGGTGCAGCCCAGACGGACGGCCGAAAGCTGGGCGACTGTTCTCGGCATCACAGGTAACTACCTCGACCCGTTTTCTAGTTTTTAAACCCATAGAACTCTAGGTTAGGTTGAGAGGAGTAGAATGGGACAAACGGGAGGAAAAATGGTGGCCGGAGCAGGGAGAACCGGCCGGGTCAAGCTGCGGGTCACGGCGACCCGGTTACTGGTATTCGGGTTGACCCGCGGGAGGACAGAGATGACAGGTGACGTCATCATGCTGACGTCATCATGTCAGGGATGACGTCATCATGTCAGATCTGACAATGTCAGACTGACATGTCAGACAGTGGGCCAATGGGAGCGTGACACGTGTCACTGTCAGGGGCTGTCAGTGATGACGTCATGCTGACGTCAGCAGGTACTGTAGAGGCGCGTGAAGCCCACGCGCAGCCACTTCAGGCGGCGCGTGAGGGCGCGTGGCAGGGAATCTGGGGAAGGTTCCAACATGTGAAATCATCTATTCGATGTAACGAACATTTTGGGACTGGTTTCGTGTCGATCGGACACCGTCTCGAGATGTTTCGGGGCATCGGAAGGTTTAGGTTCGGGATTAAAAATAGTTAAAAATACGGGAAAATTACAGGGCTTTGGTAGGAGGTTAATTAAGTAGTTAGTAAACTTCTATTACGATTTGGACAGGTTTGGGAGTCCCGGTGACGGTGATCGGCTCGGGGAGCCGTATGGCACGCAAATCGAGGCGGCAGCTCGGACGGTCTGTGAGTGGACCTTGTTTTCTAAATTGGTGCATGCATAAATGTTTATTGTATGTTTTATTACTTGTTGATGATGCCATGGGTGCATTTGTGTGTGGTTACGTATAAGCACGTATTTCGAGGTTTAAGCCTTATACGGTGCTTATACGGGTCTGTATTTCTTTATTGATTTAAATGATTTGATTTTGAATTTCTAAATGGATAAACTCGGGTATGAGACCCATTCGGTTTTGTCTCGGGCATATGACACTATTTACGACCTTCGGGTCTAAATCGTGGTCGCGACGGGTGCTATGTGCACGGCGATCGACCATACGACGCTCGCCTCCGGATTTGGATGTGTTCCTTCTGGAGAGGTCACGATGCACGATTCGTTGTCGGGCAGCCTGGGGAGGCTCGACTACGGAGTGCTGACGGTTCAGGATAGCGATCGGTGATGAGTGCACCATGATCTTGCGATGGTCGCGTCGGTTGATTCGTTCACGGCGACATACCAGGATTGAGGGCGGTCCTGGATGGATGGTTGCACGCATCACTATGATCGGAGTCGTGACTGACCCTTAGATATCGGGCACGGTGCCCAGTTGAGTCATATGTTCGGGCACGAGACCCAGTTACTTTATGGTTTATGATTTCGGGTCAGGGACCCTACGTGGATTTCCAAGTTCATGACGGTTTATGGGAACCGGCATGAACTCTGGAAAGGTCATTGTGGTTCATGACGGTTTATGGGAACCGGCATGAACCTTTGTCAGGTCATTCTGGTTCATGACGGTTTATGGGGACCAGCATGAACCCTGGTTATGTTATTACGGTACATGACGGTTTATGGGAACCGGCATGTTACTTGCTTATGGGTATTATGGATCATGACGGTTCAGGGGAACCGGTCATGAATGTTTATGTTATGTATATATATGTTCGTCTACCTTCCTTTACTTCTATTATCTCCTCCGGGGAGGGTCGTTGGCCTGGGTGGACCCCGGAGTAGTCTCGGAGCACCGACTGAGTGGAGTCACCCCCCAGTTGGGTTCCTTACTCTTAGGAAGGCTATGATTACTATTACCTCGGGTAGGGTCAGTGGTCTACGGACATTGATCTTGACTTTGAGAAGACTCGGATTGAGACCTGGGTAGCATGCGCGTGGCTTTGGATACCGTGACAGGATTGGTTGTGTGACTTATATATATGTATGTGATGGATATATGATATATGATATGTGGTGTGTACAGGTGTGCACAGGATTTGGGCAGTGGCCCGTATGGTCGTTTTTATTGTGGTCCTTTCGACCTTAGTTTATATCTGCTTTGGGCTTAGTCCCACATATGGTTGTTTTGGATAAATGGTTTTCGAATGCATGCATGCTTTTTAGTGGAGGGTACAAATGTCTTCCTTATTAACTGTTTTTATAAACTCTTTGTTTTGTCCACTCACAGTTTTTAATGTTTTGACTGCCCTTCAGGTTGAAATCAGATGTGGACTGTAGCAGGGACCGAGATATCACATGCCTCCTCCGGATCCTGGCGTACTCTGATAGCCCGGGAGGGCAAAGGACGAAAATATCCCTTGTCTGACACTTCGTGTCAGACGGGAGCAGGGTCATCCCGCACTAATCCCGGGGGGGATTGGGATGGGTCCTGTCAATAAATGTCTTATAACCGTGTTTACTAAACTTAATTATTTTCTTCCACTCACAGCTTTTGGTTTTTAATGCCCTTCAGGTTGATCACGAATGCGACTGCAGCAGAGACTGGGACATTGCACGCCTCCTCCATCGAACCTTGCGCACTCTGGAAGCCCCGTTTGGGCAGTGACTGTTGGTTATCCCTTGTCTGACACCCCTTGTTGGACGGGAGCAGGGTACATTCCACGGTAATAAAGTCCAAAAGTTAAGTTATTTCGTAAGTCGTGCAATAGTGCACCGAAACTTCCGTGAACCGTAACTTCGTCGTCGAACGTCCAAATTCGACGTGCCGCCTATCTATGGATTCGTATCGTCCCGATCTACGTAATAGTCCTCGGCCCTCGGCCATCGGACATCCCGATCAAAAAGTCAACCATTTGGCCCCTTTAACCAAAATTACCAAAATGCCCCTAAACTTCCGAACGTCATAACTTCCTCCTCGAACGTCGGAATTCAACGTGCCACCTGTCTATGAACTCGTGACTTCACGAACTACGTCACGGTCATCGGTCAAAGTCCATTTGACCGGCCAAATGAAAAGTCAACGTTTTACCCACGCTAGGGGCAAAACGGTCATTTTGCATCGTTCGTCCGATTTCGCCTAACTAATCACCGATTAGCCTCTCTAATCGTGATTAGTCACTAATCTGATCTAGGAATTCGGGATGGGTCGTTACAACCTTCCCAACTTAATTAATTTCGTCCTCGAAATTCCAACCGACCTAATTCCAACCATTCTTCTCTCCTTAATTAGTTTCGTTCTCGAAACACCAACTATCCTGATTCCACAATCTCCTCGTGGAAATAATTCGATCTCACAACACGTGTACACTCGTACACCAACTAACCAGATTAATACATTCTCGTCTGCACCCAGACGTACCACCAACACTCACGTCGTATCGACTACACTCGACCACGTCGAATAATCGTAGTCATACGTCCCGAATTGACACCACTTGTCAAATCTACCGTTCGTTGACACAAGCAACTCGACGGTTCCTTTCTCAACCACTAACTATCCTGACGTCTGCTCCCACTGGGAGTCATCAGACCTCACTAATCGATCCACGATGACATCTTCGACAAACTGTCACCACTTGTGACACGACCCATCCCAATCCCCCCGGGATTACCATGGAATGTGACGTGCTCCCGTCGGACAAGAGGCGTCAGACAAGGGATAACCGATTGCCAGTGCCCGAACGGGCTTCCAGAGTGCGTAAGGATCGATGGAGGAGGTGTGCAATGCTCAAGTCTCTGCTGCAGTCGTATCCGGAATCAACCTGAAGGGCATTGAAAACAAAAGCTGTGAGTGGACGAAAATAAACAAGTCTGTTTAAAACATTTATAAGACATTTATGCCCCTCAGTAAAATCATATGCATGCACCAAAACCAATAATCCCATATTTATTTAGAAATAACCATTAGGGCCTTAGCCCGGAAACCAAAGCATAGTTTCAATTTCCAAAAGTAAATCCAAGAGTTATTTCATAAATCCAGTAATATGAACCATAAGGCATATAATATAAACCATAACCATTATTTTAGCCACTGCACTATACACTCCAATCCGACATCCCTGATGTCTAACGTCCCTGACGTCAATAAGGTCACAATTACAAGGCTACACGTGTCACTCGGGTCTCAATTTCCGAGTTCAATCCCCGAACCCCGTTCGGGTACAGCATCCCCGATGCTTAGCGTCATAGACGCTGGACGTACTAGACGTCCGTGACCTCTCCGGGGTACCTCATCCGGAGGAGACAATATAATATGGAAGGATTTATACAGTGCAGTACTAAATACATTTTATTGATATCCACATGCAAAACATATAGGTATACATAGGTAAAATCCGAACCGATCGTTACGTTTCATCAAACGGGTCTCATGCCCAAATACCGTGAAACGTGCCATAACCGAAATATCATCAAAACCATTTATTGATTCCAGTATGTGAACATATATAAAATGTAAACCAGAAAACATTTATTCAATTCCATTTTAGGGTCCCCGACCCGCAATCACATGTAGAAATCATCTGGGCCCCTGGCCCGATTCCACAAGTTAACTGGGCCCCTGGCCCGATTTCATAGTTCAACTGGGCTCCTGGCCCGATTTTACTTTATTCAAGTTCGTAACCGTTTCATGAACTCATATTCAACCACATTTATGGAAATCGGTGAAAATCCAGAAAATCTCGGTTTACGTGCAAATACGTAATTCACCTCGAAATACGTGAAATCATTTTAAATTCACCGATATCCAAAGTAAATCATTTAATCATAATTATAACAATCATAAAACAGTTATGCATGCATCGAATTTATGAAACCAATGTCCACTCACAGACCGCTTAACCGAGCGCCTCGATACGCGTGCCTTAGGCCTTCCCGGGCCACACCACTATCACCGGGACTCCCAATCCTGTTCAAATCACATTAGAGGATTACTAACCTCACCATTAACATCCTATTCAAGTCCCGTAATTTTCCCGAATTTTTAAGTATTTTTAAACTGGATTTAAAACCTTCGGACATCCCGAACAATAACGAAACGGTGTCCGATCGACACGAAACCAATTCCAAAATGTTCGTTACATTAAATAGGACAGAAGTCATGTTGACCTCACCTCGAGATTCGTGCCCACGCGCCGTCACGCGCCGCCGTGAGTGGCTGCGCGTGGAAGCCACGCGCCTGCTACAGTGACTGCTACAGTCACCATCCTCGCCCGTTTCTCTGGTAAACGGGTTGAAAAACCAGCGATAGGACCCGGTTCAATCTCGCCCAATTCAACATCAAATCAATCCGTTCTTTCAACTGATCCCTTGTAATCAATCACCATTTAAGTTCTGTAAATCGAATTACACAAATCATGGTCTAAATCCTCACGACTCTCGATCGATCCTCGACGGGTTTCCAAATCGGGTTTCACGATATCGTCCCTGTTTTCCAAATTAATTCATTCAGTTAGCATCGTGAGAGTGTAAGGGACATTTCTATAAGGTCAATTTGAGAATTACTTACCTCAAACCCACTGAACACAAGCTCGACTTTGAGCTGCCATGGAAGCTCAGTTCTTCCTCAATCCGCCATGGTTTCTCTTCGTTCTTGAAGCAAAGATGTTCGTTTTGATCCCAGAAGTTGAATTGAATCATCACTTTCGATCCTCACGGCTCAAAACATCCATTTCGAATTTCCCTCCCAAAAATCAATTTTTCGATTTCACTGTCTCCCTTACCCGAACAGTCCCCCGTGTAATCCCAGTTGAGTTAGTCTCTGAATTCTCTCCAATTTGCACACTCAAGATCAGCTGATGGAGAGGAGATTAAGGGTGGAACGAATTGTGGTTTTGGGTTGTACACGGTTGGGAAATTAGAAGAGGTTTAATGGAAATTAAACAATAATTAAACATAATTAATTAATAAAACACAATCATAATGTTCCCTCAAAACATGGATCCTGGTCTTATGCCTGAAATTAAGGGATGAGTGACACTTGTCACTCATCCAAGTGTGTTCAGTCATTGGTTACTGTTCATTATTATATTATTATTTTAATCGGAGCCTCGGTTCGTAAATTCGTTTCCTTGACCATAACTTCGTCGTCGAATCTCCGATTTCGGCATGCCGCCTGTCGTTGGATTCGTATCGACGAAACCTACGTAACGGTCCTTGGCCCTCGGCCATCGGACATCCCGGTCAAAGAGTCAACATTTGGCCCCTAATAAGCCAAATTACCAAAATACCCCTCAACTTCCGAACCTCATAACTTTCTCTGCGAATGTCGGAATCGAACGTGCCACCTGTCTATGAACTCGTGACGTCCCGAACTACGTCACGGTCATCGGTCAAAGTCCATTTGACCATCCGAATAAAAAGTCAACGTTTTGCCCACGCCGAGGGGCAAAACGGTCATTTTGCACAATTCGTCCGAAATCGCCCAACTAATCCCAGATTAGTGAATCACAATTAAATATTATTAAATTCCGATATTCGGGACGGGTCGTTACAACTTGAGAGTCGCCAGTCGATACTAACACTATACACTCGTGGTTACACTAACCACAAGCTCACTCAACCTAAGTAAACACTTACCCACAAAGCATTTCACTCAATCTGTGTGTAACTAGACCCATCAGAATACCGTGACCCACTGCACAGTATCCAATGTCCAGTTCACTACCTCCAATAATCCGATGGTATTGGAACTAATCCGACTACCAACACGCTCACCAACATACCTCTGGTATAACCTATATACCGTCACCAGGCAAGACAAGTCTGCTCGGTATCGTTCCTCGAACAACATACAAGGTACATACAACTACCCATCAATCAGCCTACAACCACCTAGGTGTAGCCAATCACGTTTCAATTATGGAGTTCACTTGTCCAATCCAGTTTTAGACAAATCGAAACTCTGACCCATTATCTATTTCCCAGTCTGGATCCGAATCCGCAATTTCGTAAGAAATCCCGAATCCAAACCCAGAAATCATATCCATATTCTTATTCAATTCCGAGTTCGAAATCATCATTCCGTAAGCTAGCATTTGGAATAACCATTTCGAACCCAAATCCATAAAAGAAAATCCACAGTCAAGCTCTAGAATCAAATCCTGAATCGTCACCCAGAATCCGATTCCAAAACCCAAATCTAGAAATCCTCCTTCAAGTTCCAAAATCAAATCCTGAATCGTCATCCAGAAATCTGATTCCAAAACTCGAAACATCGTTCTCGTCTTCCGAGACGCAACAAAACCGATTACCACAATACTATCGATTGACTTCATAGGGAAGCCAATCACAATACCAACACATCTAAGGCTGACAAAAATCCGACCTCGTCAGACACTTACTCCCCCGAGTAATATACCATACGGGATTCACTTCGAAAAGAAGTTCAGTCCCATCATGCTCCACTCAAACATCCCAGTAAAAGTGATAAACTTTCCAACTATCTGGATCATCAAAATCACAATCCAGATCCATAACAGATCAGTCAACGACGAGACACGTCGAGACTGTGGGTTCTCATTGACTACCTCGTATCGATCCTTGGCATTCCACCTAGAAAATCAAGGATGTTACAAGATGATGACAAAAAATCCATCCTTCAAGAATGCAAATAAAACTCGCTGCACTCACCAAGTCATGTAATCAACATCATCTGCCACCAAGCAGAAAATGAGAAATCTCAGTCACCTAACTTCGATATACTCATTTCCTCCTGATGACCAAAGACAAATCTGAGTCCACCAACCACTACACGATCAGTGTACTAGTGGCAACCAACAACGTCTACATCTGACAAACTGTCACCTCAATCGCAACCTCTCATGATTCCGAAGTTCCAACCAGCTTGGAAACAACATACTCGGACATCAACCAAGTGTCCCCTAACTAATTTAACTCTATCTGAGATCCACTCCAGAACCACAGATACCGAACATATGCCCATTGCGACGGATGTGACTCAACGTCATCACAATCACCAGTACCAGCACCAAGGCTAGTACCAGCACCAATGCACTATCACCTGCACTAGTATCAGCATCGGCACACAGGGTGTAAATTTGACAATCCTGGATCTCCTCTCATACCGAGCGACGATCCTGTACCTCTACTCGAATAGGAGAAACTCTGCCTCCGTCGTACCCAACAACTCTGGGTACAGTCACCTTGACAACTCATACGAGAAAAACAAACGTCCCCTGAACGTCCCCGATTTCCAACAACCGTAACTACAACCATCCTCGGTAGTAGTGTCTGCCACAGACTCGTGCATACCGAACTACCAAACATCTTGACAAGTACAAACCGCCTGTATTAACCACTCCGTATCCCACTCAGGGATTTCATCAACAAGTACAAACCCCGATAACTTGTCCAACCAACTCGATCCAGTCGTAACTTGACTCAACCAATGTCGTCTACCAGGTCATCCATTACCTTAGTTGCACCAAACCACAGCTGAGTAGCACAACAACCAACTTGGTCTAACCGACTACCGAATCCAAATTCGAATAGTCATCCAAGTCAAACCACTCGCCAACTCACCTTTCCGAACCATACACCTTAAAGTAGGGTTGCACGATCACACCTAGGGTCGCTCTGAACCCAACTGCGTAAGGCAGTATAATCCATAATCTGACCAACCACAAACCCGACTGCTAACTGCTATAAGTTCAACCAGAGTTCCCCGAACTCGACTGCTAACCACCAGGAGTAGTAAATCCATTTAACTCAACCAATTTGACCATCTAAGGGTCACAACACCGAATCAGTCGTCGGAACCGATCCTACGACATCGTGAAAGACGATCCCAACTAACCATCTCACGATCAAAATGCAAATGTAACGACCCGTCCTAAATTCCTTGATTAGATTAGTGACTAATCACGATTAGTGAGGATAATCCGTGATTAGTTTACGAAATCGGACGAACGATGCAAAATGACCGTTTTGGCCTTGGGTGTGGGCAAAACGTTGACTTTCCGTTCGAGCGGTCAAATGGACTTTGAATGATGACCGTGACGTAGTTCGTGACGTCATAAGTTCATAGACAAGTGGCGAGTTCAATTCCGACGTTCGACGAGGAAGTTATGACGTTCGGAAGTTTAGGGGCATTTTGGTAATTTTAGTTAAAAGGAGCGAAATGTTGACTTTTTGACTGGGATGTCCGATGGCCGAGGGCCAAGGACTATTACGTAGATAAGGACGATACGAATCCATATACAGGCGGCACGTCAAATTTGGACGTTCGACGGCGAAGTTACGGTTCACGGAAGTTCAAGTGCACTATTGCACGAATTACGAAACGAGTTAACTTTTTGACTTTAGTGGGGTCCAGATATTTAATGGAGGCCCAATGGATGAGTGACAAGTGTCACCCATCCACAGGCCACCTATATTGATTCATGCACCGTGCATTTCTTTCTCGATTTCAAACACACAAAACACAACCCGATCTCACCCTTTTCCTCCCATCCGTGCAAACCAAAACCCATCCAACCTTCATTCAAGTGACCAGGACTGAGACCAGGGATGGAAGAGAGGACAGGAGGAGGTGGTTGCCGGCCAGAACCGCCGTCCACGGCGGCTGGAAGGAGGAAGAACCCGTGAGGTTCACGGTAAGTCCATTTTGATCCATTTTTACATTTTTGATGTTATGGTTCGTTTCTAATTTTTTTAATGAGTCCATTAGGTTTCTAGGGACATGTTAGGAAGGTTTTAGGGAGCTAGGGACGGCTGTGAAGCCATGGCTGAATTTTGGGAACTTTGAACCGTTTGGTTCAAAATCGAACTATGTGTTTATGCGATTTTTAGGTTGTTTTAAGGAATGTAATGGCTAGAAAACATCAAAATAGGAAGAAAGGAATCGAAAAAGGAAGAACTAGGATGAAAAATGGGGTGTCTAGGGCTGTGAACCAGTCACGCCGGTCCAGTTGGACCGGGCAAACCAGGTGAACCGGTCAGCACAAGAAAACCGGTCCGCTGGAGCTTGCTGATGATGAAGAGTAATCTGGCCCTTCTTGGGGTGCGTGGGGGCGCATGGTCCATAATTTTGGAAAGTGTTCAACACGGGAAATCTTCTATTCAATGTAACAAAAATTTTCGGACTGGTCTCGCGTCAATCGGACATCGTTTCGATAGTTTTCGGGGTGTCAGAAGGTTTAGGATCGGTTTAAAAATAGTTAGAAAATCGGGAAAATTACGGGGCTTTAGTAGGAGGTTAATTAAGTAGTTAGTAACCTTATATTAAAATTTGGACAGGTTTGGGAGTCCTGGTGATGGTGATCGGCTCGGGAGACCCTATGGCACGCAAATCGAGGCGGCAGCTCGGACGGTCTGTGAGTGGACCTTGATTTCTAAACTGTGATGCATGCATAAATGTTTTATATGGATTATGAATGTGATTTGATGATGTTGATTTGTATATTTGTGAATTGTATGGTTTCACGTATTTCGAGAAGATTTACGTGATTGCACGTAAATCGAGATTTTCCAGTTTTACTCTGATTTTCCATTCTTATGGTTTTGGATTTCCATATGACGTTATTTACGACCTTCGGGTCTAAATCGTGGTCGCGACGGGTGCTATGTGCACCGCGATCGACGATACGATGCTCGCCTCCAGATTGGGATGGGTTCCTTCCGGAGAGGTCACGATGCACGATCCATGGTGGGGCAGCCTGGGGAGGCTCGACTTCGGAGTTCTGACGGTTCAGGATATCGATCGATGATGAGTGCACCATGATCTTGTGGTGGTCGCGTCGGTTGATATGTTCACGGCGACATACCAGGATTGAGGGCGGTCCTGGATGGATGGTTGCACACATCACTATGATCGGAGTCGTGACTGACCCTTAGATATCGGGCACGGTGCGCAACTGATGTCATATGTTCGGGCACGAGACCCAGTTGTTTCACACTGATGATTTCGGGTCAGGGACCCTAGATAGATTTCCAAGTTCATGACGGTTAATGGGAACCGGCATGAACTCTAGAAAGGTCATTCTGGTTCATGACGGTTTATGGGAACCGGCATGAACCCTGGTTAATGGATGTTATGGATCATGACGGTTCAAGGGGTCCGGGCATGAATGTTTATGTTATGTATATATTTATATATGTATTCATATACCTTCCTTTACTTCTATTATCTCCTCCGGGGAGGGTTGTTGGCCTAGGTGGACCCCGGAGTAGTCACGGAGCACCGACTGAGTGGAGTCACCCCCAGTTGGGTTCCTTACTCTCAGGAAGGATATGATTACTATTACCTCGGGTAGGGTCAGTGGTCTGCGGACATTGATCTTGACATTGAGATGACTCGGATTGAGACCTGGGTAGCACGCGCGTAGCTTTGGAAATCGTGACAGGATTGGTTGTGTGAATTATATGTATAGATGATGTATGCTATATATGATATACGATGTGTGTTTACACAGGTTTTGGGCAGTGGCCCGTATGATCGGTTTCTTATGATTTGGACCGAGTCCCTTATGGATTTGGGCAGTGGCTCGTATGGTCATTTTCATTATGGTTCTTTAAATTTTGGTTTTGGGCTTAGTTCCCACATATGGTTTCTTTCGGATAACTGGTTTTCGAATGCATGCATGTTTTTTAGTGAAGGGTACAAATGTCTTCTCGTTAAAATGTTTTTATAAACTCTTGTTTTGTCCAGTCACAGCTTTTAATGTTTTGATTGCCCTTCAGGTTGACAGCGGATGTGGACTGTAGCATAGACCGAGATATCACATGCCTCCTCCGGATCCTGGCGTACTCTGATAGCCCGGGAGGGCAAAGGTTAGAAATATCCCTTGTTTGATACTTCGTGTCAGACGGGAGCAGGGTCATCCCGCACTAATCCCGGGGGGATCAGGATGGGTCTTGTCAGCGTGGTATCAGAGCATATGATTGCTCATAGGATGCTTATCAGAGCGGGGTTGTCTCTATTCGAGCAACCGCAGAGCTCTTGGAATGTACGCAGGTCGAGGATGTGATATCTCAAGTGGCTACAGTTCGTGATCAACCTGATAGTTAGGGTGCCGGTTCGATAGTTAGTAGGATGGAATCGTGGAATGTCTTGGTTCGGCACTGAATGCCGGGGTTGCCATAGTTCTGTCAGGGATGACAGTGTGGGACCCTATGGAAGGATGAACGTATTCGTACGTTAGCATTTTGATCGTGAGACGGTTAGTTGGGATCGTCTTTCACGATGTCGTGGGATCGTTTTGTCGGTAGGATTGGATTGACGTCTTTACGATGTCGGGACCGCGGAGTCGGTCTGATTGTTGATTTTACTACTTTTCACAGTTGGGTTCAGGGGAACCCTAGGCGTGTTCGATGGAATCCCGGAGTTGGGATACGAAGTATTTGTACGGTCGATTGATTCCGTTGGATGCGGAGTTTCGATAGTGAGACTTGGTAGTTAGGTCTGCATGAGTTTGTGATACACACTACTATCGATGGATGTAGTCGAGTCTTATCAAGTCGAGTAGACTCAGGTTGCCGTGACGATTGTGACGATGGGATTGTCAGTCGTGACGATGATACGAGGTGCGTGAGTAACGCATACGTAGGAGCAGTGATTCTAGATTCGACTCGGTTAAGGCTGAGTGAGATCGCAGAATGAGACGTGGACGTTCAGAGGACGTTTCCTTTTCTCGTATGAGATGTCAGGGTGACTGTACCTAGAGGTGTTGGGTACGAGGGAGGCAGAGTTTCTCCCATACGAGCAGAGGTACGGGGTCGTCGCTCGGTATGAGCGGAGATCCAGGGTTGTCAGTTTTGGACACGGTGTGCCAGTGTTGGTGCTGGTACTAGCGCTAGTGCTGGTGCCGTGGTTGCGATGACGGTGAGTCACGAGTCGGGAGGTGACTCCGTCATGATGGGTATATATTAGGTATCTGTGGTCCTATAGTGGATCTTATATAGAGTTAAATTGGTTAAGGGACACGTGGTTGATGTCCGAGTATGTTGTTTCCAATCTTGTTGGAACTTCGGAATCAAGGAAGGTTGCGATTGGGGTGACACGTGGAATGCGGGTTTTCCGCATTGGTATTGGGTATTTCAAAGTCATTTTGGGTGACTTCTCAGTTTCTACGGTGGTAGATGATGGTAGATGACGGTAGAGGATGGTTGTGTCACCAGTACGCTGATCGTGTACTGGTTGGTGAACCCGGGATTTGTTTTGGGTCATCAAGAGGAATCGAGTATATCAAAGTTAAGTGACTGAGATTTCACATTTCCTGCTTGGTGGCAGACGATGTTGGTTTACGTGACGTGGTGAATGCAGCGAGTTTGGTTGTATTCACATAGGATGAGTTTTGATGTCATAGTCTTGTATCATCTTTGATTTTCCTCGGTGGAATGACAAGGATCGATACGAGGTAATCAGTGAGAACCCACAGTCTCGGCGTGTCTCGTCGTTGACTAATCTATTTAGATGTGGAAAATGGTCTAGGACTTTGGGCGTTGTGACGATCCTCGATCGTGACGTCTATGGTCGGTTGACGTAGTGATGGATCTGGATCGTGATTTTGATGATCCAGATAGGTGGAGAATTTATCACTCTTACTTGAGTGTTGAGTTGGGGATATTGGGACTGAACTTCTTTTCGAAGTGAATCCCGTATGGTATATTACTCGGGTGAGTAGTTTTCCGACGTGGTCGGATATGGTCAACCTAGATGTGTTGATGTTGGGACTGGCTTCCCTATGAAGTCAATCAAATGTAATGTGTAATCGTTTGAACAGGTATCCGATAGGTTCGGATATGGTGCGTCTTGGTAGACGTGAACGATATTTCGGGTTTTGGAATCAGATTTCTGGATGACGATTCAGGATTTGATTTTGGAACTTGAAAGAGGATTTCTGGATTTGGGTTTTGGAATCGGATTCTGGGTGACGATTCAGGATTTGATTCTGGAGCTTGACAGTGGATTTTCTTTTATGGATTTGGGTTCGGAATGGTTATTCCAATTGCTAGCTTACGAAATGATGATTTCGAATTCAAATTTGGAAATGGTTATAGATATGATTTTTGGGTTTGAATTCGGGATTTCTTATGAAATTGCGGATTCGGATTCGGAATTGGAAATAGATGTTTGGGTTGGAGTTTCGATTTCTCTAATGCTGGATTGGACAAGTGAACTCCATAATTGAAACATGATTGCTACAACCTATGTCAGGACCCTCCCCGGTTTCATCCCGAAACCTGAGGTAAATCCTGCTCCCGTCTGACGACCCCGACACGAAAGCCAAAGTAAACTCACGATAACCCGTTAACCCTAATTTCTGGGACGGGTCGTGACAACCTAGGTCATCTTTGTTGTGGTTGTAAGCTGATTGATGGATAGATGTACGTACCTTGTACGTTGTTCGAGGTACGATACCGGGCAGCCTTGTGATGTTTGGTGACGTTATATAGGTTATACCATGCGTACGTTGGTGAGCGTGATGGTAGTCGGCTTAGTTCCGATACCATCGGATTAGTTGAGGTCGTGGACTGGACATTGGATACTGTGCGTTGGGTCATGGTATTTCTGAAGGGTCTAGTTACACACAGATTGAGTGAAATTCTTCGTGGGTAAGTGTTTACCCATAGTTGAGTGAGTTGGTGGTTAGTGTAACCACAAGTGAGTTTAGTGACAGTTTTCGATTGACGACTGTCAGGTGGTGACAGTTTGTAGGAGGTGTCAGCGTGGATCGTGGTGTAAGGTCTGATGACTCCCAGTGGGAGCAGACGTCAGGATAGTTAGTGTTTCGAGAGCGAAACTAAATTAAGGAGGGAAGAACGGTTGGACTTAGGTCGGTTGGAATTTCGAGGACGAAATTAATTAAGGAGGGAAGGTTGTAACGACCCGTCCTAAATTCCTAGATTAGATTAGTGACTAATCACGATTAGTGAGGCTAATCCGTGATTAGTTTTGCGAAATCAGACGAACGATGAAAAATGACCGTTTTGGCCTTGGGCGTGGGCAAAACGTTGACTTTTTGTTCGGGAGGTCAAATGGAATTTGACCGATGACCGTGACGTAGTTCGTGATGTCATGAGTGCATAGATAGGTGGCACGTTCAATTCCGACGTTCGAGGAGGAAATTATGACGTTCAGAAGTTTGGGGGCATTTTGGTAATTTTAGTTAAAAGGAGCGAAATGTTGACTTTTTTACTGGGATGTCCAATGGCCGAGGGCCAAGGACTATTATGTAGATAAGGACGATACGAATCCATAGATAGGCGGCACGTCGAATTTGGACGTTCGACGGCGAAATTACGGTTCACGGAAGTTCAAGTGCACTATTGCACGAATTACGAAACGAGTTAACTTTTGGACTTTAGTGGGGCCCAGATATTTAATGGAGGGCCAATGGATGAGTGAAAAGTGTCACCCATCCACAGGCCACCTATATTGATTCATGCACCGTGCATTTCTTTCTCCATTTCAAACACACAAAACATAACCCGATCTCACCCTTTTCCTCCCATCCGTGCAAACCAAAACCTATCCAACTTTCATTCAAGCGACCAGGATTGAGACCAGGGATGGACGAGAGGACAGGAGGAGGTGGTTGCCGGCTAGAACCGCCGTCCACGGCAGCTGGAAGGAGGAAGAACCCGTAAGGTTCACGGTAAGTCCATTTTGATCCATTTTTACATTTTTGATGTTATGGTTCGTTTCTAATGGTTTTAATGAGTCCATTAGGTTTCTAGGGACATGTTAGGAAGGTTTTAGGGAGCTAGGGACGGCTATGAAGCCATGGCTGCATTTTGGGAACTTTGAACCGTTTGGTTCAAAATCGAACTATGGGTTTATGCGTTTTTTAGGTTGTTTTAAGGATTGTAATGGCTAGAAAACATCAAAATAGGAAGAAAGGAATCGAAAAGGAAGAACTAGGATGAAAAATGGGGTGTCTAGGGCTGTGAACCGGTCACTCCGGTCCAGTTGGACCGGGCAAACCAGGTGAACCGGTCCAGCACAAGAAAACCGGTCCGCTGGAGCTTGCTGATGATGAATAGTAATCTGGCCCTTCTTGGGGTGCGTGAGGGCGCGTAGTCCATAATTTGGGAAAGTGTTCAACACAGGAAATCTTCTATTCGATGTAAAGAAGATTTTGGGACTGGTCTCGCGTCAATCGGACATCGTTTCGATAGTTTTCGAGGTGTCGGAAGGTTTAGGGTTGGTTTAAAAATAGGTAGAAAATCGGGAAAATTACGGGGCTTTGGTAGGAGTTTAATTAAGTAGTTAGTAACCTTCTATTAAAATTTGGACAGGTTTGGGAGTCCTGGTGATGGTGTTCGGCACGTGAGAGCCTACGACACGCAAATCTAGGCGGCAGCTCGGACAGTCTGTGAGTGGACCTTGATTTCTAAACTGTGATGCATGCATAAATGTTTTATATGGATTATGAATGTGATTTGATGATGTTGATTTGGATATTTGTGAATTGTATGGTTTCACATATTTCGAGGCGATTTACGTGCAAGCACGTAAATCGAGATTTTCCGGGTCTACTCTGATTTTCCATTCTTACGGTTTTGGAAATAGTTTAATGAAATGGTTTTGGATTTCCAAAAGGATAAACTCGGGTATGAGACCCATTTGGTTTTGTCTCGGGCATATGACGCAATTTACGACCTTCGGGTCTAAATCGTGGTCGCGACGGGTACTATGTGCACGGCGATCGACGATACGACGCTCGCCTCCGGATTGGGATGTGTTCCTTCCTGAGAGGTCACGATGCACGATTCGTGGTCGGGCAGACTGGGGAGGCTCGACTTCGGAGTGCTGACGGTTCAGGATATCGATCGATGATGAGTGCACCATGATCTTGTGGTGGTCGCGTCGGTTGATATGTTCACGGCGACATACCAGGATTGAGGGTGGTCTTGGATGGATGGTTGCACACATAACTATGATCGGAGTCGTGACTAACCCTTAGATATCGGGCATGGTGCCCAACTGATGTCATATGTTCGGGCACGAGACCCAGTGTTTTTACACTGATGATTTTGGGTCAGGGACACTAGATATATTTCCAAGTTCATGACGGTTTATGGGAACTAGCAAGAACCCTGGTTAATGGATGTTATGGATCATGATGGTTCAAGGGAACCAGGC
Source organism: Prinsepia uniflora (assembly GCA_032719365.1). Taxonomy (NCBI): domain Eukaryota; kingdom Viridiplantae; phylum Streptophyta; class Magnoliopsida; order Rosales; family Rosaceae; genus Prinsepia; species Prinsepia uniflora. The sequence continues at coordinate 41,385,350 of CM064869.1, read as the reverse complement.
ATGAATGTTTATGTTATGTATATATATGTATTCATATACCTTCCTTTACTTCTATTATCTCCTCCGGGGAGGGTCGTTGGCCTGGGTGGACCCCGGAGTAGTCACGGAGCACCGACTGAGTGGAGTCACCCCCAGTTGGGTTCCTTACTCTCAAGAAGGCTATGATTACTATTACCTCGGGTAGGGTCAGTGGTCTGCGGACATTGATCTTGACATTGAGATGACTCGGATTGAGACCTGGGTAGCACGCGCGTAGCTTTGGAAATCGTGACAGGATTGGTTGTGTGAATTATATGTATAGATGATGTATGCTATATATGATATACGATGTGTGTTTACACAGGTTTTGGGCAGTGGCCCGTATGATCGGTTTCTTATGATTTGGACCGAGTCCCTTATGGATTTGGGCAGTGGCTCGTATGGTCATTTTCATTATGGTTCTTTAAATTTTGGTTTTGGGCTTAGTTCCCACATATGGTTTCTTTCAGATAAATGGTTTTCGAATGCATGCATGCTTTTTAGTGAAGGGTACAAATGTCTTCTCGTTAGAATGTTTTTATAAACTCTTGTTTTGTCCACTCAGAGCTTTTAATGTTTTGACTGCCCTTCAGCAACAGCGGATGTGGACTGTAGGATAGACCGAGATATCACATGCCTCCTCCGGATCCTGGCGTACTCTGATAGCCCGGGAGGGCAAAGGTCGGAAATATCCCTTGTTTGACACTTCGTGTCAAACGGGAGCTGGGTCATCCTGCACTAATCCCGGGGGGATCGGGATGGGTCCTGTCAGCTAACGTACGAATACGTTCATCCTTCCATAGGGTCCCACGCTGTCGTCCACGACAGAACTATGGCAACCCCGACATCAAATGCCGAACCAAGAAATTCCACGATCCAATCCTACTAACTATCGTACCGGCACCCTAACTATCAGGTTGATCACGAACTGTAGTCACTTGAAATGTAACAACCCGTCCCAAATTCCAGGATTAGATTAGTGACTAATCACGATTAGTGAGGCTAATCCGTGATTAGTAGAGCGAAATCGGACGAGCGATGCGAAATGACCGTTTTGCCCCTGGTGGTGGTAAAACGTTGACTTTTCAATCGGACGGTCAAATGGACTTTGACCGATGATCGTGACGTAGCTCGTGACGTCACGAGTTTGTAGACAGGTGGCACGTTCAATTCCGACATTCGAGGAGGAAGTTATGACGTTCGGAAGTTTAGGGGCATTTTGGTAATTTGGGTGAATAGGAGGTCAAATGTTGACTTTTTGACCGGGAGGTCCGATGGCCGAGGGCCGAAGACCGTTACGTAGATAAGGACGATACGAATCCATAGGCAGGCGGCACACTGAAATCGGACTTTGAACGGGAGAGTTATGGGTCACGGAAGTTCGATTTCACTATGCACGAACTTCGAGACGGGGACGTTTCGGCGAAATCTGATTGGGTGGATATTTTGGTGGGCCCCATGGATGAGTGACAAGTGTCACTCATCCCATTGCTTTGATCCCCCAAAATGTGGATCTAAATAATTAAATATTATTATTTTAATTATTTTATAATTTAACCTAACAACTATTAATCCTAACCATCCATTTCAACCCTACCTTTTAATCCTCACCCTTCATCTCTCATTCTCTCATCTGATCATCTCCTTCTCCCTTCTCTTCCACGGCATCACCTTCATCATTCTTCTTTGTTCTTCACACCCGAAACCCCCCTTCACCATTTTCTTCATTTTCTCCAAAACAGCACACACACATACCACCATTCCCTAGGAGATAAAATGACCGTGAGGAGGTGGTGAGAGGCTGAGGATGGCAAGCCACGGCCGGGGACGGTGGAGGACACGGCGGAGGAGAAACCGTGAGGTAAGAAAATATTTCAAATTTTGAAATTGAGTTTTGTTAGTTGTTATTCGATTCTAAGGTTTAGGTTAGGTTGCTGGTAGCCCTAGGAGTCGAATAGGATTAGTTTTGGGGATGGGGATGGCCTAGAACGGCCGTGAACGGCGGAGGAATGTACGGCCGCCATGGCCAAACTCGAAGGTACGGTTTTCGATGTTTTTCTTCCATTTTAAGGTCATAGGACTGTAGGTTAGGATTAGAGGATGAAAATGGGACAAACGGGAAGCATTTTGGTGGTCGGACGGCGGAGAATCGGCCGGGTCAAGTCGCGGGTCACGGCGACCCGGTTACTGGTATTCGGGTCGACCCGTCGAGCGATTGAAGGTGGTGACGTGGCATGATGACGTGGCACTTGTCAGGTTGTCGGGTGACGTGGACCACTCATCAACCGACACGTGTCACATGTCAGTGCACAGTCAGCACTGACATGTCAGTGACGTGGCCCAATCAGGGGCTGACACATGGCACTGACGTGGACCAGTGCCGTGATGACACGTGGCACACGTCAGACTGCCACGTGGCACTGACAATACAGTGACGTGGACCAATGGGAGCATGACACGTGGCACCTGTCAGAGTCTGACATGTCAGACCTGACAGCTGTCAGATGACGTCATGCTGACGTCAGCGATGACGTCAGCAGGTACTGTAACAGGCGCGTGAAGCCCACGCGCAGCCACTTCAGGCGGCGCGTGAGGGCGCGTGGCAGGGAATCTGGGGAAAGTTCCAACATACGAAATCTTCTATTCGATGTAAAGAACATTTTGGGACTGGTTTCGTGTCAATCGGACACCGTCTCGATATGTTTCAGGGCATCGGAAGGTTTAGGTTCGGTTTTAAAAATAGTTAAAATACGGGAAAATTACGGGGCTTTGGTAGGAGGTTAATTAAGTAGTTAGTAACCTTCTATTACGATTTGGACAGGTTTGGGAGTCCCGGTGACGGTGATCGGCTCGGGGAGCCGTATGGCACGCAAATCGAGGCGGCAGCTCGGACGGTCTGTGAGTGGACCTTGTTTTCTAAATTGGTGCATGCATAAATGTTTATTATATGTTTTATTACTTGTTTGATGATGCCATGGGTGCATTTGTATGTGGTTACGTATAAGCACGTATTTCGAGGTTTCGGCCTTATACGGTGCTTATACGGGTCTGTATTTCTTTATTGATTTAAATGAACTGAATTTGGATTTCAAAATGATAAACTCGGGTATGAGACCCATTTGGTTTTGTCTCGGGCATATGACCTCAGATTCCGGGCACGGTGCCCAGTTGGTGTCCTATGTTCGGGTACGAGACCCAGTCACTTTACGGTTTTGATTTCAGGTCAGGGAACCTTAAATGGATTCCCAGGTTCATGACGGTTTATGGGAACCGGCATGAACCCTTGTTATGGTATCGTGGTTCATGACGGTTTATGGGAACCGGCATGAACCCTTGTTGGTTATATTATTACGGTACATGGCGGTTTATGGGAACCGGCATGTTACCTGGTTATATTATTACGGTACATGACGGTTTATGGGAACCGGCATGTTACCTGATTACGGATATTATGGATCATGACGGTTCAGGGGAACCGGTCATGAATGTTTATGTTATGTATATATATGTTCGTCTACCTTCCTTTACTTCTATTATCTCCTCCGGGGAGGGTCGTTGGCCTGGGTGGACCCCGGAGTAGTCACGGAGCACCGACTGAGTGGAGTCACCCCCCAGTTGGGTTCCTTACTCTCAGGAAGGCTATGATTACTATTACCTCGGGTAGGGTCAGTGGTCTACGGACATTGATCTTGACTTTGAGATGACTCGGATTGAGACCCGGGTAGCACGCGCGTGGCTTTGGATACCGTGACGGGATTGGTTGTGTGACTTATATATATGTATGTGATGAATATATGATATATGATATGTGGTGTGTACAGGTGTGCACAGGATTTGGGCAGTGGCCCGTATGGTCGTTTTTATTGTGGTCCTTTCGACCTTAGTTTATATCTGCTTTGGGCTTAGTCCCACATATGGTTGTTTTGGATAAATGGTTTTCGAATGCATGCATGCTTTTTAGTGGAGGGTACAAATGTCTTCCTATTAAATGTTTTTATAAACTCTTGTTTTGTCCACTCACAGTTTTTAATGTTTTGACTGCCCTTCAGGTTGACATCGGATGTGGACTGTAGCAGAGACCGAGATATCACATGCCTCCTCCGGATCCTGGCGTACTCTGATAGCCCGGGAGGGCAAAGGACGAAAATATCCCTTGTCTGACACTTCGTGTCAGACGGGAGCAGGGTCATCCCGCACTAATCCCGGGGGGATTGGGATGGGTCCTGTCAACGTGGTATCAGAGCGGGGTTGTCTCTATTCGAGCAACCGTGTAGCTCTTGGAGTATGTACGCAGGTCGAGGATGTGATATCTCAAGGGGCTGCAGTTCGTGGTCAACCTGATTGTTGGGGTACCGGTACGATAGTTAGTAGGATTGACATGCCTTGGTTCGGCATTTGAGGCTGGGGTTGCCATAGTTCTGTCAAGGTTGACAGTGTGGGACCCTACGGAAGGATTTACGTGTTCGTATTCTGGAGTGTGATCGTGAGACGGTTAGTTGGGATCGTCTTCACGATGTCGTAGGATCGGTTCCGACGACTGACTCGATGTTGTGACCATTAGATGGTCGGATTATGTTGAGTTAAATGGATTTACTGCAGTCGGCAGTTAGCAGCCGGATTCGAGGAATCCGAGTTGGATTGTTGGTAGGATTGGATTGACGTCTTTATGATATCGGACCGCAGGGTCGGTCAGATTGTTGATTTTACTGCTTTTCGCAGTTGGGTTCCGAGTAACTCTAGGTGTGATCGTGGAACCCTACCGTATGGGTATGGTTCGGAAATGGGAGTTGACTGGTGGTTTGACTTGGACGCCTATTCGGATTTGGATTCGTTAGTCGGTCTAGTCATGTCAGCTTGTGTTGGGACTGCACTTCGCAGTCAGGGTTGTACGTATCGGTTAGACCGAGTTGGTTGTCGTGCTACTTCAGTTGTGGGTTGGTGCAACTAAGGTCGTGGATGACCTGGTAGACGACAATGGTTTAGTCAAGTTACGACAGGATAGAGATTGTTGGACAAGTTACCAGGGTTGGTACTTGTCGATGGAATCCCTGAGTGGGATACAGAGTAGTTGGTACGGGCGATTGATTCCGTTGGATACGGAGACTGGATATAGCGATGTCTGGTAGTTAGGTCTGCACGAGTGTGGGGCAGGCGCTACTACCGAGAGTGGTTGTAGCTGTGGTTGTTGGGAATCGAGGATGTTCAGGGGACGTTTCCTTTTCTCGTATGAGTTGTCAGGATGACTGTACTCATAATTGTTGGGTACGAAGGAGGCAGAGTTTCTCCTATTCGAGCAGAGGTGCGGGGTCGTCGCTCGGTGTGAGCGGAGATCCAGGGTTGTCAGTTTGCACATGGTGTGCTAGTGTTAGTACTGATGCTAGTGTGGATGCTTGTGTGTTGATGCTGACAGGTGATGATATTGGTACTAGTGCTGGTGCTAGTGCTGGTGATTGTGATGACGATGAGTTACGGATCGGGGTGTGACTCCGTCGTAATGGGCATATGTTCGGTATCTGTGGTTCAGGAGTGGAACTCAGATAGAGTTAAACTGGTTAGGGGACACGTGGTTGATGTCCGGGTATGTTGTTTCCAATCTTGTTGGAACTTCGGAATCGCGAGAGGTTGCGATTGAGGTGACGAGTGGAATGCGGGTTTTCCGCATTGGTAACGGGTATGTTGAAGTCGTTTTGGGTGACTTCTCAGGTTCTACCATAAATGATGATGGTGGATGACGTTGATGATATAGATGATGGTTGGATCACTAGTACACTGATCGTGTATTGGTTGGTGGACCCGGGATTTGTTCTGAATCATCAGGAGGAGATGAGTATATCGAAGTTAGGTGACTGAGATTTCTCATTTTCTGCTTGGTGGCAGACGATGTTGGTTTACGTGACGTGGTGAATGTAGCAAGTTTTGGTCGCATTCACGGAGGATGAGTTTTGATGTCATCGTGTTGGATCATCTTTGGATTTTCCTAGGTGGAATGCCAAGGATCGATACGAGGTGATTGGGGAGGACCCACAGTCTCGGCGTGTCTCGTCGTTGACTAATCTGTTCAGATGTGGGAATTGGTTTAGGACTTTGGGTATTGTTATGGATCTGGATCGTGGTCTTGATGATCCAGATAGGTGGAGAGTTTATTACTCTTACTTGGATGTTGAGTGAAGCATGATGGGACTAAACTTCTTTTCGAGGCAAATCCCGTATGGCTTATTACTCGCCTGAGTAGTTGTCCGATGAGTAGGTGTCTGACGAGGTCGGATTTTGTCTGACCTAGTGTTGTGTAGATGTTGGGATTGACTTCCCTATGAAGTCAATCGATCGTATGGTAGTAATCGGTTGAGTGGGTAACCGATAGGTTTGGTTTTGGTACGTCTCGGTAGACGTGAACGATATTTCAGGTTTTGGAATCAGATTTCTGGATGACGATTCAGGATTTGATTTTGGAACTTGAAAGAGGATTTCTGTATTTGGGTTTTGGAATCGGATTCTGGGTGACGATTCAGGATTTGATTCTAGAGCTTGACTATAGATTTTCTTTTATGGATTTGGGTTCGGAATGGTTATTCCTAATACTAGTTTACGGAATGATGATTTCGGATTTGAATTTGAACATGGATATGGATATGATTTCTGGGTTTGGATTCGGGATTTCTTACGAAATTGCGGATTCGGATTCGGATTTGGAGATAGATAATGGGTCGGAGTTTCGATTTGTCTAATACTGGATTGGATAAATGGACTCCATCGTAGAAACGTGATTGGCTATGACCTAGGTGGTTGTAGTCTGATTGATGGGTAGATGTACGTACCTTGTACGTTGTTCAAGGTACGATACTAGACAGACTTATCGTGCCTGGTGACGGTATATAGGAGATACCGGTAGTGCGTTGGAGAGCTTATTGGTAGTCGGATTGGTTCTGATACCATCGGATTAGTTGAGGTCGTGGACTGGACATTAGATACTGTGCATTGGGTCATAGTAGTTCTGATGGGCTTGGTTACACACAGGTCGAGTGTTTTGTTAGTATGCATATACTCCGGTTGAGTGAGTTGGTGGTTAGTATAACCACAAGGGAGTATAGTGTTAGTTTTCGACTGACGACTGTCAAGTGGTGACGGTCTGTTGGAGGTGTCAGCGTGGATCGTTGAGTGAGGTCTGATGACTCCCAGTGGGAGCAGACGTCAGGATAGTTAGTGGTTGAGCAAGGAACCGTCTAGTTGGTTGTGTCAGCGAAACGGTAGATCTGATAAGTGGGATCAGTTCGGAGCGTACGACTTCTGTCATTCGACGTGGTCGAATGTAGTCGATATGACGAGAGCGTTAGTGGTACGTCTAGTTACAAACGAGGTTTATGTTGATTAGTGGGTGTACTAGCGTACACGTGTTGCGAGGTAAGTCGATTTCACTTTCCACGAGGTGGATGTGGAATCAGGATAGTTGGAGTTTCGAGAACGGAACCAAATTAAGGAGGGAAGAACGGTTGGGTTTAGGTCGGTTGGAATTTCGGGGACGAAATTAATTAAGGAGGGAAGGTTGTAACAACCCGTCCCAAATTCCAGGATTAGATTAGTGACTAATCACGATTAGTGAGGCTAATCCGTGATTAGTAGAGCGAAATCGGACGAGCGATGCGAAATGACCGTTTTGCCCCTGGTGGTGGTAAAACGTTGACTTTTCAATCGGACGGTCAAATGGACTTTGACCGATGATCGTGACGTAGCTCGTGACGTCACGAGTTTGTAGACAGGTGGCACGTTCAATTCCGACATTCGAGGAGGAAGTTATGACGTTCGGAAGTTTAGGGGCATTTTGGTAATTTGGGTGAATAGGAGGTCAAATGTTGACTTTTTGACCGGGAGGTCCGATGGCCGAGGGCCGAAGACCGTTACGTAGATAAGGACGATACGAATCCATAGGCAGGCGGCACACTGAAATCGGACTTTGAACGGGAGAGTTATGGGTCACGGAAGTTCGATTTCACTATGCACGAACTTCGAGACGGGGACGTTTCGGCGAAATCTGATTGGGTGGATATTTTGGTGGGCCCCATGGATGAGTGACAAGTGTCACTCATCCCATTGCTTTGATCCCCCAAAATGTGGATCTAAATAATTAAATATTATTATTTTAATTATTTTATAATTTAACCTAACAACTATTAATCCTAACCATCCATTTCAACCCTACCTTTTAATCCTCACCCTTCATCTCTCATTCTCTCATCTGATCATCTCCTTCTCCCTTCTCTTCCACGGCATCACCTTCATCATTCTTCTTTGTTCTTCACACCCGAAACCCCCCTTCACCATTTTCTTCATTTTCTCCAAAACAGCACACACACATACCACCATTCCCTAGGAGATAAAATGACCGTGAGGAGGTGGTGAGAGGCTGAGGATGGCAAGCCACGGCCGGGGACGGTGGAGGACACGGCGGAGGAGAAACCGTGAGGTAAGAAAATATTTCAAATTTTGAAATTGAGTTTTGTTAGTTGTTATTCGATTCTAAGGTTTAGGTTAGGTTGCTGGTAGCCCTAGGAGTCGAATAGGATTAGTTTTGGGGATGGGGATGGCCTAGAACGGCCGTGAACGGCGGAGGAATGTACGGCCGCCATGGCCAAACTCGAAGGTACGGTTTTCGATGTTTTTCTTCCATTTTAAGGTCATAGGACTGTAGGTTAGGATTAGAGGATGAAAATGGGACAAACGGGAAGCATTTTGGTGGTCGGACGGCGGAGAATCGGCCGGGTCAAGTCGCGGGTCACGGCGACCCGGTTACTGGTATTCGGGTCGACCCGTCGAGCGATTGAAGGTGGTGACGTGGCATGATGACGTGGCACTTGTCAGGTTGTCGGGTGACGTGGACCACTCATCAACCGACACGTGTCACATGTCAGTGCACAGTCAGCACTGACATGTCAGTGACGTGGCCCAATCAGGGGCTGACACATGGCACTGACGTGGACCAGTGCCGTGATGACACGTGGCACACGTCAGACTGCCACGTGGCACTGACAATACAGTGACGTGGACCAATGGGAGCATGACACGTGGCACCTGTCAGAGTCTGACATGTCAGACCTGACAGCTGTCAGATGACGTCATGCTGACGTCAGCGATGACGTCAGCAGGTACTGTAACAGGCGCGTGAAGCCCACGCGCAGCCACTTCAGGCGGCGCGTGAGGGCGCGTGGCAGGGAATCTGGGGAAAGTTCCAACATACGAAATCTTCTATTCGATGTAAAGAACATTTTGGGACTGGTTTCGTGTCAATCGGACACCGTCTCGATATGTTTCAGGGCATCGGAAGGTTTAGGTTCGGTTTTAAAAATAGTTAAAATACGGGAAAATTACGGGGCTTTGGTAGGAGGTTAATTAAGTAGTTAGTAACCTTCTATTACGATTTGGACAGGTTTGGGAGTCCCGGTGACGGTGATCGGCTCGGGGAGCCGTATGGCACGCAAATCGAGGCGGCAGCTCGGACGGTCTGTGAGTGGACCTTGTTTTCTAAATTGGTGCATGCATAAATGTTTATTATATGTTTTATTACTTGTTTGATGATGCCATGGGTGCATTTGTATGTGGTTACGTATAAGCACGTATTTCGAGGTTTCGGCCTTATACGGTGCTTATACGGGTCTGTATTTCTTTATTGATTTAAATGAACTGAATTTGGATTTCAAAATGATAAACTCGGGTATGAGACCCATTTGGTTTTGTCTCGGGCATATGACCTCAGATTCCGGGCACGGTGCCCAGTTGGTGTCCTATGTTCGGGTACGAGACCCAGTCACTTTACGGTTTTGATTTCAGGTCAGGGAACCTTAAATGGATTCCCAGGTTCATGACGGTTTATGGGAACCGGCATGAACCCTTGTTATGGTATCGTGGTTCATGACGGTTTATGGGAACCGGCATGAACCCTTGTTGGTTATATTATTACGGTACATGGCGGTTTATGGGAACCGGCATGTTACCTGGTTATATTATTACGGTACATGACGGTTTATGGGAACCGGCATGTTACCTGATTACGGATATTATGGATCATGACGGTTCAGGGGAACCGGTCATGAATGTTTATGTTATGTATATATATGTTCGTCTACCTTCCTTTACTTCTATTATCTCCTCCGGGGAGGGTCGTTGGCCTGGGTGGACCCCGGAGTAGTCACGGAGCACCGACTGAGTGGAGTCACCCCCCAGTTGGGTTCCTTACTCTCAGGAAGGCTATGATTACTATTACCTCGGGTAGGGTCAGTGGTCTACGGACATTGATCTTGACTTTGAGATGACTCGGATTGAGACCCGGGTAGCACGCGCGTGGCTTTGGATACCGTGACGGGATTGGTTGTGTGACTTATATATATGTATGTGATGAATATATGATATATGATATGTGGTGTGTACAGGTGTGCACAGGATTTGGGCAGTGGCCCGTATGGTCGTTTTTATTGTGGTCCTTTCGACCTTAGTTTATATCTGCTTTGGGCTTAGTCCCACATATGGTTGTTTTGGATAAATGGTTTTCGAATGCATGCATGCTTTTTAGTGGAGGGTACAAATGTCTTCCTATTAAATGTTTTTATAAACTCTTGTTTTGTCCACTCACAGTTTTTAATGTTTTGACTGCCCTTCAGGTTGACATCGGATGTGGACTGTAGCAGAGACCGAGATATCACATGCCTCCTCCGGATCCTGGCGTACTCTGATAGCCCGGGAGGGCAAAGGACGAAAATATCCCTTGTCTGACACTTCGTGTCAGACGGGAGCAGGGTCATCCCGCACTAATCCCGGGGGGATTGGGATGGGTCCTGTCATGAAATATCACATCCTCGACCTGCGTACAATCCAAGAGCTCCGCGGTTGCTCGAATAGAGACAACCCCGCTCTGATACCACGCTGACAGGACCCATCCCAATCCCCCTGGAATTAACGAGGGATGACCCTGCTCCCGTCTGACACAAAGTGTCAGCCCAGGGATATTTCTGACCTTTGCCCTCCTGGGCTATCAGAGTACGCCAGGATCCGGAGGAGGCATGTGATATCTCGGTCTCTGTTACAGTCCACATCCGCTGTCAACCTGAAGTGTATTAAAAACAGAAAGACTGCGAGTGGACAAAATAAAGAGTTTATTAAAACATATCTAATAAAAGACCTTTATACCTTTCACTAAAAAGAATGCATGCATAGTAAAACAATTTATTCAAACACATATGTTTAAACAACCATAATTAGGGTCACAGCCCCAAGTTTCGTAAATACAAATCACACGGGCTCCTGCCCAAAACCATTTACAGAAAACCAGAACATAGTAAACATACGTGGGATCTCAGCCCAAATCCATTTATCATCATAAAACACAATTTCCCAAACCAATTGAAATCATGTTGATCCATTATATTTCATATCCAAGAACATGTCACGGTAAAATAAAGCTATGCGCGTGCTAACCGGGGTCTCAAACCCAAGTCTCTCCAGGGTCCACCCAGGTCAATGTCCGTAGATCAATGACCCTCCCTGGAGGTAACGGACCATGCCCATCCTGAGAGTAAGGAACCCAACTGGGGGGCGACTCCACTCAGTCAGTGCTCCGTGACTACTCCGGGGTCCACCCAGGCCAACGACCCTCCCCGGAGGAGACAATCACATATAAAGGATGGAATATGAAAAACCGTTTGAAATCATTCTTTAAACCTTCAAGGATTCATGCCCGGCCCCAATAAGCCGTCATGAACCATAAAATCCTTTCATGGGTTCCTGCCGGTTCCCATAAATTGTCATGACCCGTAAGTCCATTTCAAGGGTTCATGCCGGTTCCCATAAACCGTCATGAACCATAAAAACCATTTGTAACGCATAACTGAGCGCTAGGCCCGAATCCACATAGAAACTGGACCTCAAGTCCGAATCGTAAACCAATTGGGCCTCCGGCCCGATTCCATAAATCAAATGGGTTTTGAACCCGAGTTTACCTTTTCGAATCCAAAACTATTTCATGAAATCATAACCAAAACCATAAGTATGGAAAATCAGTAGAAAACCAGAAAACCTCGATTAAATCGCCTCGTAAGGCGTGAAATCATATAAAACACAAGCATCCAAATCAACATCATAAAATCATATTCATAATCCATATAAAACATTTATGCATGCATCACAGTTTAGAAATCAAGGTCCACTCATAGACCGTCCGTGCTGCCGCCTCGATTTCCGTGCCATAGACTTTCCCGAGCCAATCGGTATCTCCGGGACTCCCAAATCTGTCCAAATTTTAATAGAAGGTTACTAACTACTTAATTAACCTCCCATTAAAGCCCCGTAATTTTCCCGAACTTTTAACTATTTTTAAACCGATCCAAAACCTTTAGACAGCCCGAAACCTATCGAAACGATGTCCGATTGACGCGAGACCAGTCCCAAATTCTTCGTTACATCGAATAGAAGATTTCATATGTTGAACACTTCCCCAAATTATGGTCACGCGCCCTCACGCGCCCCAAGAAGACCCTGGGTACTGTTCATCATCAGCAAGCTCCAGCAGACCGGTTTCACTGTGTTGGACCGGTTCACCTGGTTTGGCCGGTCCAACTGGACCGGCGTAACCGGTTCACAGCCCTAGAGACCCCATTTTTCATCCCACTTCTTCCTTTTTGATTCCTTTCTTCCTATTTTCGTGTTTTCTATCCATTTTAATCCTTAAACGTAACCGAAAACGTCTAAAACCCTTCGTTTGATTTTGAACCAAACGGTTCAATGTTTTCCCAGCCACCCTCACGGCTGCTCAGTCCAAAAACCCCACCAAGACCTCCTTAAAACCTCCCTACAACCTCAATAAACTCAACCTAATCATCCAATGCCGTCCATTATGTCAAAATCAAAATAATAGGGAGAAGTGGGCTTACCGAGCTCTCGGTTTCCACTTGGCCTCCACGGCCGTTCACGGCGGCCCAGCCCGTCCCTCAGCCACCATCTTCATCAACTCACGACCCTCTCTCATCTCCCTTCACACTCCAGCCCACAAATGATGAGGTTTGGGGGAGATGGGGAATCGGTTTGCACGGTTAAGAGGGGGGGGGGGGGGGGGGGGGAGTGGTTTTGTATTTTGAATGAAAGAAATGAAGATGGGTGGCCTGTGGATGGGTGACACTTGTCACTCATCCATTGGGCCTCCATTAAATATCTGGGCCCCACTAAAGTCCAAAGTTAAGTTATTTCATAATTCGTGCAATAGTGCACCGAAACTTCCGTGAACCGTAACTTCGCCGTCGAACGTCCAAATTCGACGTGCCACCTGTCTATGGATTCGTATCGTCCCGATCTACGTAATAGTCCTCGGCTGGCCCTCGGCCATCGTACATCCCGATCAAAAAGTCAATTATTTGGCCCTTTTAACCAAAATTACCAAAATGCCCCTAAACTTCCGAATGTCATAACTTCCTCCTCGAACGTCGGAATTCAACGTGCCACCTGTCTATGAACTCGTGACGTCACGAACTACGTCACGGTCATCGGTCAAAGTCCATTTGACAACCCAAATGAAAAGTCAAGGTTTTACTCACGCTAGGGGCAAAACGGTCATTTTGCATCGTTCGTCCGATTTCGCCTAACTAATCAAGGTTTTACACAAATGCACTCATGGCAAAACAAAACATGTTCATAAAAGCATATAAAACAGCTTTGCATGCATCAATTTAGAAAACCAAAGTCCACTTACAGACCGTCTGAGTTGCCGCCTCGATACGCATGCCATACTCCTCTCCCAGGACAATCACTGTCACCGGGTCCTCCAAACCTGTCCAAATAGTAATAGAGGGTTACAAACTACTTAAATAACCCCTCACTAAAGCCCCGTAATTTTCCAGAATTTTTAACCATTTTTTAAGTCGATCCTAAACTTTTGGACGTCCGAACTATATCGAAACGATATCCGATCGACACGAAATCAGTCCCAAAATGTTCGTTACATCAAATAAATTATTTCGCATGTTGGAACCTTCTCCAAAAGAGGCCTCACGCGTCCCCACGCGTGGCCTGAAGTTCCTGCAACCTGGTTCGCCTGGATCGGCATGCCCTGTCCAAGGTCATATCTTCTTCATTTTTCGTCCTTTTTCGTCCATTCAAACTCCTATTGTAACGACCCGTCCTGAAAATCGGGATTAGATTAATGGTTAAAGACGAATTAGTGAAGTTAATCGGTGATTAGTTGGGTGATCTCGGACGGACGGTGCGAAATGATGGTTTTGACCCTAGAATTGGGCGAATGGTTAACTTTTGGTTCGGGTGGACAAACGGACTTTGGGCAGTGACTGTGACGTTGTTTGGAACGTAACGAGTCCGTAGACAGGTGGCATGTCCGATTCCAACATTCGAGTAAGAAGTTATGTTGTTTGGATGATTTGGTTGAAAAGGGGCAATTTGTTGACTTTCTAGACGACAGGCGGCACGCTGTCATCGAACGTCGGCTGGTTCGAATTTTAGTCTAAATGCCTTAAGGGCAAAATGGTAATTTGTAGAGAAAAGGGTAAAATGGTCATTCACTATGACGACCCGGAAATTTGAAAAAGGAAAAATCGGAAAAATTGGAAGGAAAGGATGATTTTGCCCTTGATTATGGGGGGCAAAAGTTGACTTTTTGTTCGAGACACTTTTTGGACTTTCCAGAAGGACTGTTGGGTAGGTCCCGAGACATTGAGTCCGTAGATAGGCGGCATACCAAAATCGGAGTTCGAATGAAAAAGTTACGAACCTTGGAACATTAGGAGCATTTTGGTCATTTGTTAAGAAAAGGGTAAAAAGGTAAATTGGTGGGTATTTGGCTGATTCAACCGTTTAATGATTCAGGCATCCTCTTAGGTGACACCTGTCATTGAGATTGTTAGGTTAGTGGCAAGATTGCCGCTTGAAACTCAAACACAAATATATAAACAATGGATTTGAGTAACTTCAAATTGATTGATCAGGAAGCAGAGTACTCGACCAGAGATAAAGAGAACCTAGGAGGAAACCTTAGAGTGAAAAACAGGAAGGAAATAGAGAGACAATAGAAAGGAAACCAATAAACCTGTAGAGAAAACCCGATATTGTTCTTGGGGAAATTGAGATACAATTTTCAAGTTGTAGTCCAGCTCAAGTCGCAGTAAGGTTCGAATCAGTTTTCTGCGACCATTTCGTGTCGAACCACATCAAAAACGAAGGCAATTGACGAAGGAACCATCAAGAACAGTTCCTACGAAATCCATGAAACACTCGAATTCTATTTGTGTAAGTGAAGGTGAGGAATTCCCAAATTGATGTTGTTTTTATGTGTATGTTAATCTGAAGATACTTTCTGGTTAATTGGAATGAACAATTAAGGTCGAATTGGGAACTTGAATTCGACGGTATGTACTTGGAGAATTACAGGTAAATCGAGTTATGTTGCGGGTCGAAGGACCCATTTGCAGGGAAATCGGGTGAGGATGAGGCACTATAGCAGGTACTGTGCAGGCGTGTGGGTTTCACGCGCAGCCGCTTGCAGATGCGCGTGAGGGCTCGTGGGCACGATTGTCGAGGTGAGGTCAACATGACTTTTATTCTATGCAATGTAACGAATATTTTGACGTTGGTTTCTAGTTGATCGGACACCGTTTCGATATTGTTTCGAGGGTCCGAAGGATTATGTTATGTTTTAAATTCATATTTAATTCCCGAAAAATTATGGGGAATTAATAGGATATTAATTGAGTCATTAGTAACCCTTAATGGTGATTTTGGGTAGGACTTGGGATTCCTGGAAGGTACCGAAAATTACAGAAACGCGTGCAGCTTGGAAAGCGAGCAGTTTGGACGGTGTGTGAGTAGACGTTTGTTTTCTAAATTATGATGCATGCATAGTTAAATGTTTTACATGATTTATTGCATGATTTGATTTGCAATGATTGCTTAATGATTTGATATGATTATTTATGGATTTAATGATTATTTTAATCATTATTTTGGGCACATTTTACGAGGAAAGTGCAATTGATGTTTTGGGCTAGGCCCGGAATTTTAAAATGATTTTTTTTGCTCGGATTGTGATTTTATGGCATATTTAATTATTTACGGATGTGATTTTACGGATTTAAAAGAAATGAGATTTCGGGGCAGACTTTGATTGGATTTATGTTTAGTGCCCCCAGATGTGTAATTCCCGAAGAGACTACGAATGCGTAATTCCCGGAGGGACTAGATGTGTAATTCCCGGTGAGGGTGGATGTGTAATTCCCAGCAGATCTAGATGTGTAATTCCCAGAGACTCTGGATGTGTAATTCCCAGAGGAACCTCGGATGTGTAATTCCCGAGTTATAAGATTTGGTTTAGGAAAAAATGGTTTTATCAAATGATTTTCATGTGTTTTGGCTTGGAAGCGGGTGATTCATGTGTTTCACCCTATGCATGCATGGTTTGATAAACTGGCAGGTAAATAATGGATTTTGAAATGATATTATTTTTGTCCACTCACACCTTTTATGTTTTGATGACCTTCCAGGCCGTGGTACGACGTTCGGGGCTGATCGAGAGGCAGAGGCATGGGCAGAAATGAGTACAGTTATCCATTGTCTGACAGATGCTGAGGGCTAGTTTCGGGATTTCGGTTGGCTTGTCAGATGGGAGCAGGACCGGGCACGGTTATCAAAGTCCAGTTGGGACGGGTCCTGTCATTTGTTGCAATGGGAATTGTGCCTAGAGGACTTGTTAGTGTGTGACTGTGAACCCATTTCTCTCAAACCTAAACCCTAACTCGTGAAGTGACAGGACCCGTCCCAAATCCCCCGGGATTAACGTGGGATGCGCCTGCTCCTGTTTTGACACGAATTGTTAGACCAGGGATAATTTTGTCCTTTTCCCAATCGGGACTATCAGAGAGCGCCAGGTTCAGGAGGAGGAATTTGATGTCACTTCTCTGCTACAGCCCGCATCCGCGATCAATCTAAAGGGCATTAAAAAACCATGAAAATCTGTGGATGGACAAAACAAATCATTTACAAAAAAAAAACATTTCATAAAAAGACCTTTATGCCCTTCACTTAAAAGCATGCATGCATTCAAAAACCATTTCTCAACAAAGAACACAGGGCCTTGGCCCAAAATCCAAATCAAGTGAGAACTCGTCCCAAATCCAACATATGTGGGTCTCAGCCCAAAACCATCTCCGTGAAATCTCATACAAATATACATATATACATATATAATCCATCCTAGACATCCTCTGATGTCAACTCAGGGTACACAGCCCCTAGGGTACTAATCCCCGATATATGTCACGATTTCTATACATATAAGTGTGCATACTACTTGGGATCTCACTCCGATTCTACCCCGAGGAATTCTCCACCTGGGAGGCTCTGTCTCCGGATCTAGTCCGAGCATCTCTTCGGATCTGGTCTGGGACCACATCATAACTCCCACTCCTGAAATGGGCTCCCTGTGGGGATCACTCATTCTAGGTAGTGGATCGTGACTCTTCAGGTCGACGTCTGGAGGAGACCAATCAACGGGGCCTCTAGCCCGATTTCACAATTTAACTGGGCATCGAGCCCGAATTCACAATCAACTGGGCATCGAGCCTAAGATGCGTGCACCCAAAATTCCAGGACCGCTCTCAATCCTGGTATGTCGCCATGAACATATCACTGCCACGATCACCTCTAGATCATGGGGTGGACATCACCGATCGCTCTCCTATACCGTCAGCACTCCGAAGTCGAGCCTCCAGTGGCTGCTCGACAACGGAACGTGCATCGTAACCTCTCCAGAGGAAACACATCCACAGTCCGGAGGCGAGCGTCATGTCGTCCGTCGCCGTGCACACAGCACCTGTAGGTCATCAATAGGGCCAATGCCCGAGATAAAACCAAAACCAAATGGGTCTCATGCCCAGTTTTACCTTTTCAAAATCATTTCATTAAAACCGAAAGTATGAGCGTGTATAAGACAGAAAACCTCGAAATACGAGAAAACACGTAAACAAACACAAATGCACTCATGAAATCACAAAACATGTATTAAAATACTTATAAAACATTTATGCATGCATCGATTCATAAAGGAAAGCCCACTCACAGACCGTCCGAGCTGCCTCCTCGATACTCGCGTTGTACTCCTTCCCAGGCCAAACACCATCTCCGGGGTTCCCAAACCTGTCCAAATCACTTTAGAGGGTTACTAACTACTTAATTAGCCCCTCACTAGAGGCCCATAATTTTCTGGGATTTTTAACTATTTTTAAACGCGATCCTAAATGTTCGTACAACATAAACTATATCGAGACGATATCCGATCGACTCGAAACCAGCCCCAAACTGTTCGTTACATCGAATAGATGAAATTACATGTCGGTACCTTCCCCAAAAACTTCCCCAAATAACAACTTGATTTCAGATCTTTATAGTTTACCTTTTTGACACGTTCCAACCTACACCCAG
Source organism: Prinsepia uniflora (assembly GCA_032719365.1). Taxonomy (NCBI): domain Eukaryota; kingdom Viridiplantae; phylum Streptophyta; class Magnoliopsida; order Rosales; family Rosaceae; genus Prinsepia; species Prinsepia uniflora. Next base: position 41,366,876 of record CM064869.1, on the reverse strand, counting down.
CAGGTTACGACACGTGCTCCCACCAAGGGTTAACATCTCTAAGCTGTCATCAAGTCGACTTTTCAGTCTGCTGGTTCTTCTCATCTGTCACCTAAGCCAGCTTTTTAGTCTGACGACCTTGTTATCCGATAACCGGAACTGATGTCCTATTCAGCGTTCGATTCGACAATTTTCCTACTTGCTCCCACTGAGCGCTAACTCATCCAACGGTTCGCAACCGTTATCCACTGTTCAGAGGGGTACCATCCCCTCTAACACTCCCTAAGTCCATGATCACGATCGTGACCAGACGGTAACCCACGGCTCCATTGCGCTCTCGCTGCGCTTCTTTAATCTCAACTCACTCTCGAGTCCTCGTATCGTATCGTATCTCACATTTTTCCCCACTTCCAAACTCTGTCTCGTCATCTTACCAACTATGCTAAGGGATGCTTCAACAGGTTACCAAAAAGTTCTCCTCTGCTCCTAGCTTAGCATAATCAGCAAGGCAATTCCCTCCAATGACGACCAGACCTAGGTCTACTCACCTCAAAGTCGCCACAATCGTCGCAATCTTCCCGATCTTCCTTACACCACTTGATCAGAGTCACCTCGGCACAAGTGAGTGTCCGACACATCCAGTGACACCAAGAATCATCTGATCTCCAAGCCACTCAAATTTGACCGACAAGAAGTGGGACGTGCCTGCTCCCGTCTGGTAAGAAGTGTCAGACCAGGGATAATTCTGTCCTTAGCCCAACTGGGACTACCAGAGAGTGCCAGGATCCGGAGGAGTGTGATGTCTCGGTCTCTGCTACAGCCCACATCCCCGATCAACTTGAAGGGCATTCAAAAACATCAAAAGTTGTGAGTGGACAAAACAAATATTTTTAATAAAAACCTTTCACAAAAGATATTTATGCCCTTCACTAAAAACATGCATGCATTTGAAAACAATTTATCAAAACATTAATAAAACCATTAGGGCCTTGGCCCAAAAACCGTAAATGAAACCATTACGGGAACTCAGCCCAACTTGCATCACATGGGTCTCAGCCCAAAACCAATACCGCTAGGTCTCAGCCCAAAACCATATTCAAATCATTGAACATGGGGTCTCCACCCCAAACCTCTTTCTAAAACATAAAACACTGGGTCTCCGCCCCAAATCACATTCCGTAAGAAAACCGCATACGTATAGACATATGTATAACTCATCCTCGGCACTTCCGAGAAGATGCCAACTCGGGGCACACGACCCTTAGGGAACACATCCCCGATATAAGTCACGATTCATCTCTATACTAGTGTGCACATTACTCGGGGTCTCACTCCGAGTCTACCCCCGAGGAATTCTCCATCTGGGAGGCTCTATCCAACATACAGGATCTACGACGTCTGAATGGCTGTCTCGGGACCCAGTCCGAGAGCATTTCATAACTCCCATTCCTGGAATGTGCTCCCTATGGGGATACGCATTCCAGGTAGTGGATGGTGACTCTCCAGGTCGACGTCTAGGAGGGTATATTGTAACGACCCGTCCCGAATTGTCGGGAATAATTAAGGAGGGTATATTGTAACGACCCGTCCCGAATTATCGGGACTAATTAAGACTTAATGTTGGACTAGCGAGCTTACTCGGGGATTAGACGAGGATTAACGGATGAGCAGGACGAAATGACGATTTTGCCTCTAGAATGAGCGAAGCGTTGACTCTTTGTTTAGGCGGTCAAATGAACTTTGACCGATGATTGTGACGTAGTTCGAGACGTCACAAGTTCAAAGACAGGTGGCACGCCCGATTCTGACATTCGATGAATAAGTTATGACATTCGGATGTTCGGGTGCATTTTGGTAATTTGGTTAAAAAGTGGTAAATAGTTGAATTTTGACCCGGGAGGTCCGATGGCAGAGGACCAAGAGTGTTACGTAGATCGAGGCGATATGAATCCGTAGACAGGTGGCACGTCGAATTTGGACGTTCGATAGAAACGTTACGGTTCACGGAAGTTTGAGGGAACTATTTACGGCGGCACATTTTTTGAGGCAAAAAGTGGAGTTTTGCCTTAAGTGGGCCCAGATCTTTCACAGGCCCAATGGATGAGCAACAAGTGTCACTCATCCATTGCCTATCACCCTACATTCATGCATATCCCTTCCCTTCATTTTTCATTCGATCATCTCCTAACCCGAGAACCCACAAAGGCCAAACCCCGTTTATGCCTTCCCCTGTGACACTTGAGTGAGTTTGGGAGGATGAATGAGGGACAGAGATGGGCTGATGAAGTTGAGGATGGTGGCAGGAGGCAGCTGGGCCGCCGTGCACCGTGGAGAGAAGGTAAGACGCTCGGTTTTGATTTTTGGATTCAATATTTTGATTTGGGCATCATGGACGGTTTTGAGTGTTTGGATGATGTTTATTAGGTTGTTAGGGGTGAGTAGGGGCTGTTTTTGATGGCTGAGAGGGGAGGTGCTGCCCAGGGAAAAATTGGAAGCTTTGAACCGTGGGATTCAAATCAAAACGGGTCGGGTTTAAGGGTTTTCCCTAGGTTTAGGGATTTGAATAGATGGGAAATGATGAAATAGGAAGTTTAGGTTTGATTTGGAAGGAATTGGATGAAAAATGGGTGAGAAACCTGGTCGGACCGGTGACGCCGTTCCAGGCAGACCAACCGGACCAGGGTTATGACGGATTGAAGACAATCCACATTGCGGCGCATGGCTCCCACGCTCAGGGGCTGTTGCCGGCGCATGGCCCACTTTCTGGGGAAGCTTCCAACATGTCAAATCATCTATTTGATGTAACGAACATTTTGATACTGGGTTCGTGTCAATCGGATATCGTTTCGATATAGTTCGGGACGTCCAAAGATTTAGGATCGACTTTAAAAATTGTTAAAAATTCTGAAAAATTATGGGGCTTTAGTGAGGGGTTATTTAGGTAGTTAGTAACCCTCTAAATTAATTTGGATAGGTACGGGAACCCCGGAGGCGACGATTAGCCCGGGAAAGGCTTATGGCACGCGTATCAAGGCGCGGCTTCGGACGATATGTGAGTGGACCTTTATTTCTAAATTGATGCATGCATAAATGTTTATAAATGTTTTAAATACATGTTTTGTGATGCCATGAGTGCATTTGTTTGTGGTAGCCTAGGATTTACATATTTGCACGTATTTCGAGATTTTCGGTTTTGTTCGATGCTTATACGTGCTAGGTTTTCAATGAGGGTTTCATGAATGGGTTTTGGATTTGGAAATACGAACTCTAAGACCCATTTGATTTACAATCTCTCGGACTTGGAGTCCATTTGATTTGACAAGGAATCAGACAGAGGGTCCATTTGAGTTATACGATCGGGCCGAGGACCCCGTTGGTTTACGAGTTCGGGCTTGAGGCGTTGGTCGTAATCTCGGGCTTGAAGCCCCGTTGATTGTAGTATCGGGCTTGAGGCTCTATTGGTTGTGAAATAGGGCTTGACGCCCCGTTGATTTATGCTTTCGGGCTTAGGGCCCAGTTAGTCGTGATATCGGGCTAGAGGCCCAGTTGATCGTAACATCGGGCTTGAGTCTCAGTTCGGTTTATGAAATGAGAATTCGGTCATGAGACTCTATTGAACTGTGGATTTAGGCCGAGGCCTATGAAATTGATTTGAATCGGATTCGAGGAATCCTATTGAGATGATTCAGGTATGAGACCCAGTTGAAATATGTTTTGAGAAAGAAAAAAAGTATTAGAAATGTACAAACCCTCCATATGATTTATATGGTCTCCTCCAGACGTCGACCTGGAAAGTCATGATCCACAGACTATAATGGGTATCCCCATAGGGATCCCGTTCCAGGAGTGGGAGTTATGAGTTATGATGTGGTCCCGGAATAGATTCCGGAGAGATGATCGGACTAGGTCCGAAGATAGAGCCTCCCAGATGGAGAATTTCGGGGGGTAGACTCGGAGTGGGACCCCGAGTAGTGTGCACACTAGTATAGAGATGAAATCGTGACATATATCGGGGATGTGTTCCCTAGGGACTGTGTGACCCGAGTTGGCATGACAGGACCCATCCCAATCCCCCCGGGATTACCGTGGAATGTGCCCTGCTCCCGTCCAACAAGGGGTGTCAGACAAGGGATAACCAACAGTCACTGCCCAAACGGGGCTTCCAGAGTGCGCAAGGATCGATGGAGGAGGCGTGCAATGTCCCAGTCTCTGCTGCAGTCGCATTCATGATCAACCTGAAGGGCATTAAAAACCAAAAGCTGTGAGTGGACGAAAATCATTAAGTTTAGTAAACACAGTTATAAGACATTTATGCCCTCCAATAAAAACGTATGCATGCCACGAAAACCAGTAACCAAAACGTTTGTCCAACCAAGCCATTCGGGTCCTGACACTCGTATTCTACCCTGAGAGAATTATCAGATGCTGCTACTCGAGTGGAGGCGACTTTACCCATTCGAGAGCGCGATAGGAGCTCTGGACGATACCGAGAACATCAGAGTACCAGAAGTACGAGTCACGGAAATGAACCAGAGGATATTCGAGGAGTTATGTCAAGGTATGACAAATCAGTAACCCAATGCTCAGAACAATCGAGTAGCATGTCGGTCTCATCGTCATCACAGCGTACACCAATCACTTGCTTTCATTGTGGAAAGCATGGTCATATTAGGAGAGAATGTCTCTACCGGTCGGATCAAAGTGTGACAGACCGTACAGCTGTGGGTCGACACCAAGGACCAATGTTTACTTCTATTGGTGGTCCTAGTAGCGCCAAAACTGGACGACCAGGTCGTGGTCGGCCTTTGGATTCACGAACGTAGACCTTGGAAAAAGGAAACGTTGTAAAAAAGAGGTAGTTCTGGCCCCGAATTTTCTGGATCTCTGTCAGGTTTTAGCGGGGGTGGACAAGGGCATTCCTTTGATCCTACAGCAGTCCCTCAGGCATCTGTCCAGTCGAATAGAGCTTTAGTACCGTCAACTGGCAGACCTTATAACCGATCTACCCACTTTGGTAGGGGTGCCTTTTATTTCTGTGGTGAGTTTGGACATATCCGGAGAAATTGTCCCCATCAACCACTGGGTGGTAGTCCGAGTGGCAGTCATACAGAGCAAGGTTCGGGGACGGCCTCGACTTCTGGAGCTGCAAGTGGGAGAGGAACTGGTAATACTAGGGGTACACTACGAGGGTGTGGTCAAACTTCAGGCCCACTTACTCGGGTATTTTCTCTGGAACAACAGGAGCCTAATGAACCACCCGAGGGGAGTTCAGCGTAATGGTGGTACCCCCGTGGATTGATGTGTTGTATATTTGTAAATGTTGTTGTACTGTTGTACTGTTGTACTGTTGTATGGTTGTTTCATAAATAAAGTGATTGTATGTTTGTTCCATAAATAATGTAATTGAATTTCGAGGACGAAATTATTTAAAGGAGGGAAGGTTGTGACGACCCGGAAATTCGAAAAAAAAAGAAAAATTGGAAAAATTGAAGGAAATGACGATTTTACCCCTCGTTATAAGGACCGAAAGTTGACTTTTTATCGGGACCTTTCTTGGACTTTTCGGGAGTACCGTTGGATAGGTCTCGGGAAGCTAAATCCGTAGACAGGCGGCATGCGTCAATCGGAGTCCGGATGAAAAAGTTACGGATTGAGAAATGCTGGGGGCATTTTGGTCATTTGTGTATAGAAGGGTAAAATGGTAATTTTAATGGCCAGGTTGATTAATCAGCTAATGTGGATGAGGATTAGTCACTTAGTGACACTTGTCACCAGAATTGAAGGCTTAGTGGCTTGTTTTAATGCCTAACAAGGACAAACAAACCGCCCAATCTTCTGTTTAAATTCTTGAATCAGATTGATCAAGCGTGAAAACCAGAGACACAGGGAGATTAGGAGGGAAATTGTGAGTGAAAAACGAAAGGGAAACAAGAGAGAAAACAGAAAGGAACCTGTAAACCCAAGAGGAAAACCTGAAGTCGAGCTTGGAAAAATTGAGATTCAATTTTTAAGTTTGAGCTTAACCCAGGCCAAATTAAGATTAGAATCAGTCTTCTGGGATGATTTCGAGTCGAACCATAAAAAAAAGGAAGGAAATTGACGAAGAAATCATCAAGAACTGACCCTGCGAAATTCTGAGAAACTCGAATTCAATTCGTGTAATTGAAGGTGAGGAATTTCCAAATTGATGTTGGATTTATGTTTCTGTTAATCTCATGATGCTTTCTGGTTAATTGGAAAGGACAATTAGGGTCGAATTTGAGGAATTGGGAAATCGAATTCGACGGGATAGACTTGGCGAGTTATGAGTTTTAGTGTGAATTGTGTTAATTAACGTATACAGAACTTTAATTCAGATGTATTAAAAGTGATTCAATGAAAGAATTGGAAGAAACAAGCTCGGATTGAAAGAAATCTAACCGGGTCATGTCGCGGGTCGAAAGATCCATTTGCAGGGCAGCGGGGTAAGGACGATGCACTGTAGCATCACTGTGCACGGCGCGTGGGTTTCACGCGCAGCCACTCACGGCGGCGTGTGAGCCCAAATTTCGAGGTAAGGTCAACATGACTTTTGTCCTGTTTACTGTAACGAACATTTTGGCGTTGGTTTCGAGTCGATCGGACACCGTTTCGATATTGTTTCGAGGGTCCGAAGGTTTATGTTACGTGTTTAATTAATATTTAATTCCCGGAAAATTATGAGGAATTGATATGATGTTAATTGAGGCCTTAGTAACCCTGAGTAATGATTTTGGGCAGGATTCGAGATTTCTGGAAAATACCGAAAATTACGGAAACGCGTGCAGTTTTGAGAGAGTTCAAATCCACCATTGGATGGTCTATAGCAGATATCAAAGGAATCAGTCCCTCTATGTGCATGCATAGGATACTTTTGGAGGATGCCAACCCAGCTGTGAACCTCAACGAAGACGCAATCCCAACATGAAAGAAGTGGTTAGAGCTGAAGTACTTAAGCTACTTGACACTGGGATCATCTATCCTATTTCTGACAGCAAGTGGGTTAGTCCTACTCAAGTTGTACCAAAGAAGAGTGGCATGACTGTCGTAAAAAATGATCAGGATGAACTTGTCCCAACAAGAGTCATGACAGGATGGAGGGTGTGCATTGATTACAGGAAGTTAAATGCTATGACTAGAAAAGATCATTTTCCCCTTCCTTTTATTGATCAAATGCTTGAAAGATTAGCTGGTTACTCACACTACTGTTTTCTTGATGGTTATTCAGGTTATAACCAAATCCCAATTGCACCTGAGGACCAAGCGAAGACGACCTTTACCAGCCCATTTGGCACGTTTGCTTATCGGAGGATGCCATTCGGTTTGTGTAACGCACCAGCTACATTTCAAAGATGCATGATGGCCATTTTCCCTGACATGGTTGAGAGGTTCATCGAGGTTTTTATGGATGATTTTTCTGTGTTTGGTTCCTAATTTGATATATGTCTTGATCATCTTGCATTAGTTCTAAAACGTTTCCAAGACACCAATCTGATTTTGAATTGGGAGAAATGCCATTTTATGGTTAAGAAGGGTATAGTGCTAGGTCATGTAATTTCAAGCAAGGGAATAGAGGTAGATAAAGCAAAAATTGATTTGATCTCTAAACTACCTCCCCCAGCATCTATTAAGGGAATTCAAGGCTTCCGAGGTCATGCAGGTTTTTATAGACGTTTTATTAAGGATTTTTCTAAAATAACTCGTCCGTTATGTAACTTGTTAGCTAAGGACACTTCTTTTTACTTTAATGACGAATGTTTGCAGGCCTTTGAAATGCTTAAGAAGAAACTAACTTCTGCTCCAATTATCATGGCTCCAGATTGGTCTTTACCCTTTGAATTGATGTGTGATGCATCTGATTTTGCTATTGGTGCAGTACTAGGCCAAAGAATTGGAAAACTCTCTCATGTTATTTATTATGCAAGCAGGACATTGAATGATGCTCAGATAAACTATTCCACAACAGAAAAAGAGTTACTTGCTGTTGTCTTTGCTCTGGAGAAGTTCAGATCTTATCTTGTAGGATCAAAAGTCATTGTCTACTCAGACCATTCAGCTCTACGATACCTAATGACCAAAAAGGATGCCAAGCCAAGACTCATTAGATGGATCCTCTTATTACAAGAATTTGATTTGGAAATAAGAGACAAGAGCGGCAAAGAGAATGTAGTTGCTGACCACTTATCACGTTTGAAAAGTCAAGCAATTGACAGAAATGCACAGTTTCCCTTGAATGAATCATTCCCTGATGAACAACTTCTTGCCATCCAAGATGATGAACCATGGTATGCTGATTTTGTTAATTTTCTTGCTTGTGGTATTATTAGAGATGATCTAACCTTTCAGGAGAAGAAAAGGTTCTTTTCGCAAGTGAAGCACTACATGTGGGATGAGCCCTACCTTTTCAAATATGGACCTGATCAGATTATTAGAAGATGTGTTCCTGAGGTTGAGCAAGAAAGCATACTCAATTTCAGTCATGAGTTCGCATGTGGGGGTCATTTTGGTGCCAAGAAGACAGCAGCCAAGGTTCTTCAATCTGGTTTCTTTTGGCCTACTTTGTTTAAAGATGCTTTTAAATTTTGTGCTAAGTGTGATAGGTGCCAAAGAGTGGGGCAACATCAGCAGCAGAAATCAGATGCCTTTGCATAACATTTTAGTTGTGGAGATCTTTGACGTTTGGGGCATCGATTTCATGGGACCATTCCCACCCTCTTTTGGCTACAATTACATCCTGGTGGCAGTAGACTACGTGTCTAAATGGGTGGAAGCAATTGCTTCAAAGACCAATGATCATAGAGTGGTGATTAACTTCCTCAAGAACATCATTTTTTCAAGGTTCGGAATGCCAAGAGCTATCATCAGTGATGGTGGAACTCACTTCTGCAACAAGCCATTTGAAGCCTTGATGAAGAAGTATGGAATCACACATAGAGTGAGCACACCATATCATCCCCAAACTTCTGGCCAAGTGGAGATAAGCAATAGGGAGATCAAGAATATTCTAATGAAGACTGTGAATTCAACAAGGAAAGACTGGTCCACAAAGTTACATGATGCACTTTGGGCCTATAGAACAGCTTATAAGACTCCTATTGGGATGAGCCCTTACAGAATTGTTTTTGGGAAAGCTTGCCATTTGCCAATGGAGTTGGAGCACCATGCTTTGTGGGCAATCAAGAAGCTTAACATGGACTTTACAAAAGCTGGAATGTCAAGAAAGCTGCAACTCAATGAGCTTGAGGAGCTAAGGAATGAGGCTTATGAAAGTGCAAAGATTTACAAAGAAAGGACCAAGCTTTACCATGATAAAAGTGATCAAAGTGGGTTGGACCTTTCAAAGTGATCAAAGTGTATCCTCATGGAGCAGTTGAAATAAAGAATCTCAGCAATGGTAACAGTTTCAAAGTTAATGGCCACAGATTAAAGCCGTACTTGATGTCTGATATGGGTGTTCCCATTGCACATATGGTGGATACTCTTCCATTCCATTAAGCCCATTTGCAACCACGTCTTGCCTAGACATTAAATACAGCGCTTGTTGGGAGGCAACCCAACCAGGTTCTATCTTTTAAGCCTTTTAACTTAATTACTTCTTTTCTTTCTCTGCTTTGATACTCCCTTTGCATTGCACGCATTTTTTCTATTTTATACATTGAGGACAATGTTTAGTTTAGGTTTGGGGGTAAGGAATTGCAAATTTTTGGGTGCTAAAGAGTCAGTCTGTTAGAGCATTGTTGAAACATTGTAATGGAATCTTTATGCAAACTAAGGCATACAATCGTCAGTTAGAAGGAATCCTTGATTAGTCTTCTGATTAGGTGTTCTTTCTGACCTCTATTGCTCTTAGAATCATGGTGAATAAGGTACTTGATCAAACAAATGAAGAAGAATAGTGGAGACTACCCTTGTGATGTTTTGAGCCTACTTGCTTTCTTGAGAGGGTTTAATTTGTTTCTGCTCCAATTCTTTCTTTCTAATTCACTCTAATCTGATCTCATTATCATTTTTGGTTGATTACTAAGAATTTATCATAATTTCAGATATCACATGCCCTTCATTTGTGGAGTAGCCCTTTTGAAGTGATGCTAGGCTTTGTGTGCATAACCTTCTAAAAGCCTTCTCTAAACCCGACCTTTGTGTGCTCCATTAGCCATTTTGTAGCCAAACACATGTAGCCATTTCTTTCATAACCTACATCACTCCTTCCCTTTTGTATCTCTCTTTGAGGTACCTAGCTTAATTGTGACCATACCCTATAGCTTGGAATCTGCCAAGGCTGCTGAAAGTGGAAATTCGATGCAAGGAAAAGTATGGCCACTGTTAAATCAAAAGCTTATGAAAAATCAAAAGTAGCTCAGGTCAAAAGAAGTTCATATCAAAAGAAAAGAGAACATAAATGAAGTAAATACAGTGGTTTCCATTCAAAAGAAGTTCATATCAAAAGAAGTTCATATCAAAAAAAAAAAGCAAAAGAAAAAGTTCAAGTATGATCTGAGAAAAGTTCTTTCCATTCAACTTAAAGTGAGCAGTTGCTGGGAATAACATCAAGCTGTGCAATGGAATTTTTCAAGAGACCGTGGTATGATTCTAAGTTACTTGGGCAAGCCACATTACAACCTATTTAGATTAAGACCTATGTTGATCATTTGGGCAATGACATGAATGCTGGGAGGTATGTGCTCTATCTAATTCTTAGTTTTCGATTCTCTCATGAGATCTATCCTGAAATTGTGCCATTTTTGCTTATACTTCATATGTGAGAATACTTGCTTTCATATTACATAACTTCACTCACATATGTTTGATGGAGAGATTAAACCTTAGGTTCGAGTGATTGAGTGAATCTGTGAGACTTAGAGTTGAGACGAATTCGATCTTCAGGTTTGAAAATGATACATATGAAGCCTTGAAACTTAGAGTAAAAGTGTTCGCTTGCACACTAATTAGTTGCTGGCATGGTGAATTCAAGAAGGTGAAGGTATGACTAAGGTTTCAATCGTTCACCTTACTTTGTTTCCATAATGTTTTAACCCTTGTTTTTTCAATAGTCTTGATGGTATTTGTGGGTGTCACATCTGTTAAACCCTCAGGAGACAAAACTTCTCCTACAAGACACACCTAGGGGTTTAAATGGTTTATCATAGGAAGATCGAGTCATTAATTTAATTGTGCTTATGTAATTTGTTTTGCTTGAGGACTAGCAAATGATAGGATTGGGGGTCTTTGTTAGGTCATATTTTATGCATTTTTCCTTGCATTATTATCTTTGATGTACTACTAATATCTTTCATCACATAGGAGAAAATGATAATTTTTGTGAGAGTTGTGCAGGATTGGACATTATGTCGAATTAGAAAGTTTTCGGTGTAAAAGGAGGAAATTCGGAGTTGAAAGAGCTTACTTATGGAGCAAGGAAAAATAATGTGGAAAACAAAAAGCTGTCACTATTCAGGAATCACTATGCACACCAGACACTATTCAGGAATCACTATGCAGGCCAGACACTATTCAGGAATCACTATGCACGTCTGACATTATTCACGTGACTAGTAGCAGATTACAAGTCTTTCCTCAAAATAGGGGAGCCTCCACACAACAAAGAAATCAGATCTGCTCTTCTTTTTCATTCCCCTTCTCTTCCAGTGAGAAAACCTCAAGAATTCCATAACCATCTCCCCTCTTCCATCCTTTTGCATCTCTTTCCCATGTACCTCAATCTCTCATCATAAAATCTCCAAAATTCCTTCATCAAATTCGTCATCCATCATCTTTGTGTGTGAAGAAGAAGCCCTTTTCAGTCTGGAGAAGAAGACTGCCTTCTACTTAGAGTTTGCTGCATCCATGTCTTTAATTAATGCTTTTATGTTGATTAGATACATGTGTAGCTAATTTCTCATCTAGGGTTCTTGATGTAACCACGTAAACTCAGTCTATGTTATGATTGAAGTATTCTGATTTCTGCAAACTCTTCTTTGTTTCATTCATTCTAATTATTGATTCATATGTGATTCTAGTGCTTGATCACCATTAGGGTTCCATATGCCTAGTTAGATTTAGAGCACATGCCATGCCTAAGTTTAATTGATTTATGAATGAAAGAAAAGGGTTAGTGAGTACATGCCATGCCACTGAATCTGTTTGGTCATATTTATTTCTTTTCTCATACTTAAGGGCTTTCTAGGAGTAATCTAAAGTACATGCCATACTTAGGTTGCAATTAGAAGGACTAGATAGTGTTCCACATGCCATGACCTATCTTACTTAAGTGAAAACGATCCTTAGAGCAGGTTTGGAAGATCATGTACTTTAGTCACTGTATTCATAGAATCAAGGTTACATAGGTGAAGTCAAGACCCTAGCTTCCATCTCCATACTTTTCTCAATCTTTTCTATCTATCTTCATTTACATAAAGTTTTAATTTCAGTTTAACGTCCTTACATATCACAAATCAAAACACAATTCTGTTTTATTTTCAGTTCTTTTAATTCCACTAGTTAATTGAGTCATTATAGGGTTATTTAGAGGTAATTGTGAAGCCTAATCAGTCTCTGTGGTTCGACACCCTTACTTGTGCATTACCATTACTACAATAGTAGTGTATCAGCTAGGATACATCAACACTCATTATGTTCCCATACATGCACACCATCCCTTAGTCGTGCAAACCATCCCCCACAACACAAACCCGATCTCACCATTCCTCTCCATCTTTGTGCGACCCAAACCAATCCATCCTTCAACCCATGATCATTTGAGGAACCAGGAGAGTGAGGGAAGGACTGAGGATGATGGTGGACGGCCAGGAGGGAGCCACCATGCACGGCGGAAACCCGAACCCGAGGTAATGCTCGGTTTTGATTTTTGGATCCATAATTGTGTTTTTGTGGATATAGTTGATATTAGATGATTAGGATGGGCTTAATGAGTCATTAGGGTCCTAATGGAATGGTTTTGGGAGGTGTAGGACGGCTGTGAAGCCATGGGAGAATTTTAGGAAGCTTGAACCGTATGGTTCAAGAATTGAACCATGAAATTTTGAGGTTTTTAGGTCATTTTGATGATTGGAATTGATAGGGAATGAAGAGATATGAATTATAGGATTAATTAGGGTTGAAATCGGACAAAAATAGAGGGAGAAAACCCCTGAACCGTTCACGACGGTTCCGAACAGTGCTGCTACAGTAACCAGTCCAAAAGCCAGAAAAAAAACCGGTTTTCTGAGGTTAGTGATGATGAACAGTATTTTTGACCTTCTAGGGGATCGGGAGGACGCGTGGTCCATAATTTGGGAAAGTGTTCAACACGGGAAATCTTCTATTCGATGTAACGAAGATTTTGGGACAGGTCTCGCGTCAATCGGACATTGTTTCGATAGTTTTCGGGGTGTCGGAAGGTTTAGGGTCGGTTTAAAAATAGCTAAAAGTTCGGGAAAATTACGGGGCTTTGATGGGAGGTTAATTAAGTAGTTAGTAACCTTCTATTAAAATTTGGACAGGTTTGGGAGTCCTGGTGATAGCGATCGGCTCGGGAGAGCCTATAGCACGCAAATCAAGGCGGCAGCTCGGACGGTCTGTGAGTGGACCTTGATTTCTAAACTGTGATGCATGCATAAATGTTTTATATGATTTATGAATGTGATTTGATGATGTTGATTTGGTTTCGAGACGATTTACGTGCTTGCACGTAAATCGAGGTTTTCCGATCTTACACAGATTTTCCATACTTATGGTTTTGGATATGATTTCATAAAATGGTTTTGGATTTGAAAAGGTAAAGTCGGGTTCGAAACCCATTTGATTTACGGAATCGGGCCGGAGGCCCAGTTGGTTTACGATTCGGACTGGAGGTCCAGTTTCTATGTGGATTCGGGCCTAGGGCCCAGTTATGTATTACAAATGGTTTTTACAGGTCATGACGGTTTGTGGGAACCGGCATGAACCCTTGGAAAGGATTTTACGGGTCATGACGGTTTATGGAAACCGGCATGAACCCATGAAAGGTTTAAATAATGATTTCAAAAGGTTTTTCATATTCCATCCTTTATATATGATTGTCTCCTCCGGGGAGGGTCGTTGGCCTGGGTGGACCCCGGAGTAGTCACGGAGCACTGACTGAGTGGAGTCGCCCCCCAGTTGGGTTCCTTACTCTCAGGATGGGCATGGTTCGTTACCTCCAGGGAGGGTCATTGATCTATGGACATTGACCTGGGTGGACCCTGGAGAGACTTGGGTTTGAGACCCCGGTTAACACACGTGTAGCTCTATTTTACCGTGACAGGTTCTGGATATGAATATAATGGATAAACATGATTTAAATTGGTTTGGGAAATTATGTTCTATGATGATAAATGGTTTTGGGCTGAGATCCCACATATGTTTACTATGTTATGGTTTTCTGTAAATGGTTTTGGGCAGGAGCCCGTAGAACTTGTACTTACAGAATTTGGGGCTGAGATCCCACATATGTTTACTATGTTATGCTTTTCTGTAAATGGTTTTGGGCAGGAGCACGTAGAACTTGTACTTACAGAATTTGGGGCTGAGACCCTAATTATGGATGTTTAAACATACGTGTTTGAGTAAATGGTTTTACTATGCATGCATGCTTTTTAGTGGAGGGTATAAAGGTCTTTGATGAAATGTTTTTATAAATTCTTTATTTTTGTCCACTCACAGTCTTTCTGTTTTTAATACCCTTCAGGTTGGATACGGTGTGGACTGTAGCAGAGATCGAGATATCACATACCTCCTCCGGATCCAGGCGTACTCTGATAGCCCGGGAGGACAAAGGTCGGAAGTATCCCTTGTCTGACACTCCGTGTCAGACGGGAGCAGGGTCATCCCGCGTTAATCCTGGGGGGATTGGGATGGGTCCTGTCAGCGTGGTATCAGAGCGGGGTTGTCTCTATTCGAGCGACCTTGGAGCTCTTGGAATGTACGCAGGTCGAGGATGTGATATCTAAAGTCGCTACAGTTCGTGGTCAACCTGATTGTTGGGACTGTACTTCGCAGTCGGGGTTGTATTTATCGGTTAGACCGAGTTGGTTGTCGTGCTACTTCAGTTGTGATGGACTGTTGGTACAACTAAGGTTGCAGATGACCTGGTAGACGACATTGGTTTAGTCGAGTTACGACAGGTTGGAGATTGTTGGACAGGTTACCAGGGTTGGTACTTGTCAATGGAATCCTAGAGCAGGGATACAGAATAGTTAAATACAGGTGATAGATTCCCTTGGATGCGGAGTCTCGATATCGTGATGTCTGGTGGTTTGGTCTGCACGAGTTGTGGCAGACGCTACTATCGATGGACGTAGTCGAGTCTTATCAGGTCGTTTAGACACAGGCTGCCGTGACGATTGTGACGATGGGATTGTCAGTCGTGACGATGATACGAGGTGCGTGAGTAACACATATGTACGAGCAGTGATTCTGGATTCGACTCGGTTATGGCTGAATGCGATCGTAGAATGAGACGGGGACGTTCAAGTGACGTTTTCGTCGCTCGGTATGAGCGGGGATCTAGTGTTGTCTGATTTGCACACTTTGTGCAGATACTAATATTGATGTTGGTGTTCATGTACTAGTGCTGGAGCTGGTGCCGGTGGTTGTGATGACGGTGAGTTATGGATCGGGATGTGACTCCGTCGTGATGGGCATATGTTCGGTATCTGTGGTTCAGGAGTGGTTCTCAGATAGAGTTAAACTGGTTAGGGGACAAGTGGTTGATGTCCGGGTATGTGGTTTCCAATCTTGTTGGAACTTCGGAATTGCGAGAGATTACGATTGAGGTGACGAGAGGAATGCGGGTATTCCGCATTTGTAAAGGGTATTTCGAAGTCATTTTGGGTGACTTCTCAGGTTCTACCATGGTATATGATGGTAGATGATGTGGATGATGGTAGATGATGGTTGCGCCACCAGTACGCTGATCGTGTATTGGTTGGTGGAATTGTGATTTGTCTTGGGTCATCAGGTGGAGTGAGTATATCGAAGTTAGGTGATCGAGATTTCTCATTTTCTGCTTGGTGGCAGAAGATGTTGGGTTACATGGCGTGGTGAGTGCAGCGAGTTTTGGTTGCATTCACGTAGGATGAATTTTGATGTCATTGTTTGGTATCATCCTTGATTTTTCCTAGGTGAGATGGCAAAGATCGATACGAGGTAATCAGTGAGAACTCACAGTCTCGGCGTGTCTCGTCGTTGACTGATCTATTTAAGATGTGGGAAATGGTCTAGGACTTTGGTTGGCGTGACGATCCTCGATCGTGACGTTTATGGTCGGTTGACGTAGTGATGGATCTGGATCGTGATTTTGATGATCCAGATAGGCGGAGCGTTTATCACTCTTATTTGGATGTTTGAGTTGAGCATGATGGGACTGAACTTCTTTTCGAAGTTCTTTTGGTCAGCCTAGATGTGTTGATCTTGGGATTGGCTTCCCTATGAAGTCAATCAAACGTATTGAGGAAATCAATTGGAAGGGCACCCATAGGTTCGGTTTTGGTATGTCTTGGTAGACGTGAACGATATTTCGGGTTTTGGAATCAGATTTCTGGATGGCGATTCAAGATTTGATTTTGGAACTTGAAAGAGGATTTCTGTATTTGGATTTTGGAATCGGATTTTGTGTGACGATTCAGGATTTGATTCTGGAGCTTGACAGTGGACTCTGCTACAGTCCACATCCAATGTCAACCTGAAGGGCAGTCAAAACATTAAAAGCTGTGAGTGGAAAAAACAAAAGTTTATAAAAACATTTTAACGAGAAGACATTTGTACCCTTCACTAAAAAGCATGCATGCATGCATTCGAAAACCATTTATCCAGAAAAACCATAACGGAATCAAGTACACGGGCCACTGCCCAAATCTATAAGGGACTCAGCCCAAATCATAAGAAACTAACCATACGGGCCATTGCCCAAAACCTGTGTAAACGCACATCATACATCATATCATATATCATATTTATATCATATACATATAATTCACACAACCAATCCTGTCACGGTTTCCAAAGCTACGCGCGTGCTACCCAGGTCTCAATCCGAGTCTTCTCAAAGTCAAGATCAATGTCTGCAGACCACTGACCCTACCTGAGGTAATAGTAATCGTAGCCTTCCTAAGAGTAAGGAACCCAACCGGGGGGTGATTCCACTCAGTCGGTGCTCCGTGACTACTCCGGGGTCCACCCAGGCCAACGACCCTCCCCGGAGGAGATAATAGAAGTAAAGTAAGGTATATGAATACATATATATACATAACATAAACGTTCATGCCCGGTTCCCTTGAACCGTCATGATCCATAACATCCATTAACCAGGGTTCATGCCGGTTCCCATAAACCGTCATGAACCAGAATGACCTGACAAGGGTTCATGCCGGTTCCCATAAACCGTCATGAACCACAATGACCTTTCTTGAGTTCATGCCGGTTCCCATAAACCGTCATGAACTTGGAAATCCACCTAGGGTCCCTGACCCAAAATCATCAGTGTAAAACAACTGGGTCTCGTACCCAAACATATGACTCAATTGGGCACCGTGCCCGATATCTAAGGGTTAGTCACGACTCCAATCATAGTGATGTGTGCAACCATCCATCCAGGACCGCCCTCAATCCTGGTATGTCGCCGTGAACGTATCAACCGACGCGACCACCACAAGATCATGGTGCACTCATCACCGATCGCTATCCTGAACCGTCAGCACTCCGAAGTCGAGCCTCCCCAGGCTACTCGACAACGAATCGTGCATCGTGACCTCTCCAGAAGGAACACATCCCAATTCGGAGGCGAGCGTCGTATCGACGATCGCCGTGCACATAGCACCCGTCGCGACCACGATTTAGACCCGAAGGTCGTAAATAGCGTCATATGCCCGAGACCAAACCAAATGGGTCTCATACCCGAGTTTATCCTTTTGGAAATCCAAAACCTTTTCATTTAAACCAATAAAGAAATACAGACCCGTATAGGCACCGTATAGGAACGAAACCTCGAAATACGTGCCTATACGTAACCACACATCAAAATGCACCCATGGCATCATCAAACATGTAATAAAACATATAATAAATATTTATGCATGCACCAATGTAGAAAACAAGGTCCACTCACAAACCGTCCGAGCTGCCGCCTCGATTTGCGTGCCATAGGCTCTCCCGAGCCGATCGCCATCACCGGGACTCTCAAACCTGTCCAAATTTTAATAGATGGTTACTAACTACTTAGTTAACCTCCTACCAAAGCCCCGTAATTTTCCGAACTTTTAACTATTTTTAAACCGACCCTAAACCTTCCGACACCCCGAAAACTATCGAAAAGATGTCCGATTGACGCGAGACCAGTCCCAAAATCTTCGTTACATCGAATAGAAGATTTCCCATGTTGAACACTTTCCCAAATTATGGACCACGCGCCCTCACGCATCCCAAGAAGGGCCAGATTACTGTTCATCATCAGCAAGCTCCAGCGGACCGGTTTTCCTGTGCTGGACCGGTTCACCTGGTTTTGTCGGTCCAACTGGACAGGCGTGACCGGTTCACAGCCCTAGACCCCCCATTTTTCATCCTAGTTCTTCCTTTTCGATTCCTTTCTTCCTATTTTGATGTTTTCTAGTCATTACAATCCTTAAAACAACCTAAAAATCGCATAAACCCATGGTTCGATTTTGAACCAAACGGTTCAAAGTTCCCAAAATGCAGCCATGGCTTCACAGCCGTCCCTATGTAAGACCCGTGTCCTGGAGGGAACGGTGAACAATCCCACATTCCTACGGGGGGAAATGGTCTGGGAGAGGATGGTGGTGTGCCTTAAAGGTGTAGGCACACACCTATCTAGCACGAGGCCCTTTGGGAGCTCAAGTGGCTTTGGGGGGGATTGGAACCCCAAAGTTAAGCGAGTTGAGGCTGCTGCAATTCCATGATGGGTGACCGACCCCCTGGGAAGTTGCACCGTTAGCTCCCGAAAACAAAACCGTGAGGGCAAGGGCAAGGAGGCCCAAAGCGGACAATATTGTGCTAGATGAATCGGGACCTAACAGAAGAGGTTCGGGTCCTGACAATTTGGTATCAGAGCCAGACCCCGACCGGGAAGTGTGCCAGCGAGGACGCTTGGCCCTAAGGGGGGTGGATTGTAAGACCTGTGTCCTGGAGGGAATGGTGAACAATCCCACATTCCTACGAGGGGAAATGGTCTGGGGGAGGATGGTGGTGTCCTTAAAGGTGTAGGCACACACCTATCTAGCACGAGGCCTTTTGGGAGCTCAAGTGGCTTTGGGGGGGATTGGAACCCCAAAGTTAAGCGAGTTGAAGCTGGTGCAATTCCATGATGGGTGACCCCCTGGGAAGTTGCACCGTGAGCTCCCGAAAACAAAACCGTGAGGGCAAGGGCAAGGAGGCCCAAAGCGGACAATATTGTGCTAGATGAATCGGGACCTGACAGAAGAGGGTCGGGTCCTGACACCCTAGCTCCCTAAAACCTTCCTAACATTTCCCTAGCAACCTAATGGACTCATTAAAACCATTAGAAACGAACCATAACATCAAAAATGTAAAAATGGATCAAATTGGACTTACCGTGAACCTCACGGGTTCTTCCTCCTTCCAGCCGCCGTGGACGGCGGTTCTGTCCGGCAACCACCTCCTCTTGTCCTCTCTTCCATCCCTGGTCTCAGTCCTGGTCGCTTGAATGAAGGTTGGATGGGTTTTGGTTTGCACGGATGGGAGGAAAAGGGTGAGATCGGGTTGTGTTTTGTGTGTTTGAAATGGAGAAAGAAATGCACGGTGCATGAATCAATATAGGTGGCCTGTCGATGGGTGACACTTGTCACTCGTCCATTGGGCCTCCATTAAATATCTGGGCCCCACTAAAGTTCAAATGTTAACTTGTTTCGTAATTCGTGCAATAGTGCACTTGAACTTCCGTGAACCGTAACTTCGCCGTCGAACGTCCAAATTCGACGTCCCGTCTGTCTATGGATTCGTATCGTCCTTTTCTACGTAACGGTCTTCGGCCCTCGGCCATCGGACCTCTTGGTCAAAAAGTCAACTATTTGCCCCATTTAACCAAAATTACCAAAATGCCCCTAAACTTCTGAACGTCATAACTTTCTCCTCGAACGTCGGAATTGAACGTGCCACCTGTCTATGAACTCGTGACTTCACGAAATACGTCACGGTCATTGGTCAAAGTGCATTTGACTTCCAGAATGAAAAGTCAACGTTTTGCCATGACTAGGGGCAAAACGGTCATTTCGCATCGTTCGTCCGATTTCGCTCAAATAATCACCGATTAACCTCACTAATCATGATTAGTCACTATTCTAATCTAGGAATTTGGGACGGGTCGTTACAACCTTCCCTCCTTAATTAATTTCGTCCTTGAAATTCCAACCGACCTAAATTCAACCGTTCTTCCCTCCTTAATTTAGTTTCGTTCTCGAAACTACAACTATCTCGATTCCACAACCTCCACCTCGTGGAAATAATTCGATCTCACGACACATGTACACTTGTACACCCACTAACTAGAACAACACTTGTCTGCAACCAGACATACCACTAACACCCATGTCGTATCGACTACATTCGACCACGTCGAATGACTGTAATCGTACGCTCCGAATTGACGCTACTTGTCAAATTCACCATTTCGCTGATACAACAACTCGAAGGTTCCTTCCTCAATAACCAATCTAACCTGATGTCTGCCCAGTATCGTACCTCGAACAATGTACAAGGTACATACATCTACCCATCTATCAGCTCACAACCACCTAGGTTGTAGTCAATCACGTTTCTATAATGGAGTTCATATGTCCAATCCAGTATTAGAAAAATCGAAACTCCAACCCAACATCTATTTCCAATTCTAAATCTGAATCGGTAATTTCGTAAGAAATCCCAAATTCAAACCCATAACTCATATCCATAACCATGTCCAAGTCCTAGTTCGAAATCATCATTCCGTAAGCTAGCATTTGGAATAACCATTCCGAACCCAAATCCATAAAAGGAAATCCACTATCAAGCTCCAGAATCAAATCCTGAATCGTCACCCAGAATCCGATTCCAAAACCCAAATACAGAAATCCTCTTTCAAGTTCCAAAACTTGAAATCTCATTCACGTCTACCGAGACGTACTAAAACGGAACCTATCGGTTACCCGCTCAACCGATTACCACATTACCATCAATTGACTTCATAGGGAAGCAAAACACAATACACGTACCTCCACAGCTAACCAAATCCGACCCCATCAGACACCTACTCCCCTGAGTAATATACCGAACGGGATTTACCTCGAAAAGAAGTTCAGTCCCATCATCCTCAACTCAAACATCCCAGTAAGAGTGATAAACTCTCCACCAATCTGGATCATCAAGATCACGATCCAGATCCATAACGATACCCAAAGTCCTAAACCAATTCCCACATCTAAACAGATCAGTCAACGACAAGACACGCCAAGATTGTGGGTTCTCACTGATTACCTTGTATCGATCCTTGTCATTCCACCTAGGAAAAATCAAGAACGATCCAACACGATGACACCAAAACTTATCCTACTTGAATGCAACCAAAACTCGCTGCACTCACCACGTCACGTAAACCAACATCGTCTGTCACCAAGCAGAAAATGAGAAATCTCAGCCACCCAACATCGATATACTCAATTCTCCGGATGACCCAAGACAAAATCCGGTTCCACCAACTAATACACGACCAGTGTACTAGTGGCAACCAACAACATCTACATCGTCAACATCATCTACGATCATCAATCATGGTAGAATCCGAGAAGTCACCCAAACGACTTCGAAATACCCATTACTAATGTGGAAAACTCACATTCCACTAGTCACCTCAATCACAACCCTTCTCGTGATTCCGCAGTTCCAACAAGATTGGAAACAACATACCCGGACATCAACCACGTGTCCTAACCAATTTAACTCTATCGGTGATCCACTCCCGAACAACAGATACCAAACATATGCCCATCTCGACGGAGTCATATCCCGACACGTGACTCACAGTCACCACAATCACCGGCACCAGCACCAGCACCAGCACTAGTACCAGCACCAACGCACTATCAGAAAACCCTGTATCTTCGCTCGAATAGGAGAAACTCTGCCTCCCTCGTACCCAACAACTCTGGGTACAGTTACCCCGAAAACTCATACGAGAAAAGGAAACGTCACCTGAACGTTACCGATTCCCAACAACCGTAACTACAACTATCCTCGGTAGTAGTGCCTGCCACAACTCGTGCAGACCAAACCACCAGGCATCACAATCTAGACTCCGCATCCAACAGAATCAATCGCACATACTACTACTTTGTATCCCAAACCTGGGATTCCATCGACAAGTACCAACCCTGATAACTTGTCCAACCAATCACTAACCAATCGTAACTCGACTCAACCGATGTCGTCTACTAGGTCATCCATGACCTTAGTTGCACCAACAAGCCATCACAACTAATGTCGCACGACAACCTACTAGGTCTAACCGATAAGTACAACCTCGACTACGAATTGCAGTTCCATCACTAAGCTGACACGACTCGACCGACGATCTCATCAAAGTCGAAACCACACGCCAACTCACCTTTTCGAACCATACATCCTACCGTAGGATTCCATGATCACACCTAGAGTTCATCTGAACCCAACTACGAAAAGCAATAAAATCAATAATTTGACCGACCCCGCGGTCCCGACATCGTAAAGACGTCAATCCAATCCTACCTGCAAATCAACTAGGATTCCACGAATCCGGCTGCCAACTGCCGACTGCAGTAAATCCATCTAACTCGACCAAATCCGATCACCGGATAGTCACAACTCCCAACAAGTAGTCTGAACCAGTCCTACGACATCGTGAAGACGATCCCAACTAACCGTCTAACGATCAAAACTCGAAAGTACCAATACGTTCATCCTTCCGTAGGGTCCCACACTGTCAACCCTGATAGAACTATGGCAACCCCGGCATCCAGTGCCAAACCAAGACATATCCCGATACAGTCCTACTAACTATCGTACCGGCATCCCAACAATCAGGTTGACCACGAACTGTAGCCCATTGAGATATCACATCCTCGACCTGCGTACATTCCAAGAGCTCCGCGGTTGCTCGAATAGAGACAACCCCGCTCTGATATGAGATAATTGAGCTCCGATATGAGCCAGCCTCGCTCTGATACCACGTTGACAGGACCCAACCCAATCCCCCCGGGATTAACGTGGGATGACCCTGCTCCCATCTGACACGGAGTGTCAGACAAGGGATATTTCTGACCTTTGCCCTACCGGGCTATCAGAGTACGCCAGGATCCGGAGGAGGTATGTGATATCTCGGTCTCTGCTATAGTCCACATCCAATGTCAACCCGAAGGGCAGTCAAAACATTAAAAGCTGTGAGTGGACAAAACAAAAGTTTATAAAAACAGTTTAACGAGAAGACATTTGTACACTTCACTAAAAAGCATGCATGCAATCGAAAACCATTTATCCAGAAAAACCATAATGAAATCAAGTACACGGGCCACTGCCCAAATCCATAAGGGACTCAGCCCAAATCGTAAGAAACTAACCATACGGGCCATTGCCCAAAACCTGTGTAAACGCACATCATACATCATATCATATATCATATTTATATCATATACACATATAATTCACACAACCAATCCTATCACGGTTTCCAAAGATACGCAAGTGCTACCCATGTCTCAATCCGAGTCTTCTCAAAGTCAAGATCAATGTCCGCAGACCACTGACCCTACCTGAGGTAATAGTAATCATAGCCTTCCTGAGAGTAAGGAACCCAACTAGGGGGTGACTCCACTCAGTCGGTGCTCTGTGACTACTCCGGGGTCCACCCAGGTCAACGACCCTCCCAAGAGGAGATAATAGAAGTAAAGTAAGGTATATGAATACATATATATACGTAACATAAACATTCATGCCCGGTTCCCTTGAACCGTCATGATCCATAACATCCATTAACCAGGGTTCATGCCGGTTCCCATAAACCGTCATGAACCAGAATGACCTGAAAAGGGTTCATGCCGGTTCCCATAAACCGTCATGAACCACAATGACCTTTCTTGAGTTCATGCCGGTTCCCATAAACCGTCATGTACTTGGAAATCCACCTAGGGTCCCTGACCCGAAATCATCAGTGTAAAACAACTGGGTCTCGTACCCGAACATATGACTCAATTGGGCACCGTGCCCGATATCTAAGGGTCAGTCACGACTCCAATCATAGTGATGTGTGCAACCATCCATCCAGGACCGCCCTCAATCCTGGTATGTCGCCGTGAACGTATCAACCGACGCGACCACCACAAGATCATGGTGCACTCATCACCGATCGCTATCCTGAACCGTCAGCACTTCGAAGTCGAGCCTCCCCAGGCTACTCGGCAACGAATCGTGCATCGTGACCTCTCCAGAAGGAACACATCCCAATTCGGAGGCGAGCGTCGTATCGACGATCGCCGTGCACATAGCACCCGTCGCGACCACGATTTAGACCCGAAGGTCGTAAATAGCGTCATATGCCCGAGACCAAACCAAATGGGTCTCATACCCGAGTTTATCCTTTTGGAAATCCAAAACCTTTTCATTTAAACCAATAAAGAAATACAGACCCGTATAGGCACCGTATAGGAACGAAACCTCGAAATACGTGCCTATACGTAACCACACATCAAAATGCACCCATGGCATCATCAAACATGTAATAAAACATATAATAAATATTTATGCATGCACCAATTTAGAAAACAAGGTCCACTCACAGACCGTCCGAGCTGCCGCCTCGATTTGCGTGCCATAGGCACTCCCGAGCCGATCACCATCACGCGGACCAACTACTTAATTAACCTCCTACCAAAGCCCCATAATTTTCACGAACTTTTAACTATTTTTAAACCGACCCTAAACATTCCGACACCCCGAAAACTATCGAAACGATGTCCGATTAATGCGATACCAGTCCCAAAATCTTCGTTACATCGAATAGAAGATTTCCCGTGTTGAACACTTTCCCAAATTATGGATCACGTGCCCTCACGCGCCCCAAGAAGGGCCAGATTACTGTTCATCATCAACAAGCTCCAGCGGACCGGTTTTCCTGTGCTGGACCGGTTCACCTGGTTTGGCCGGTCCAACTGGACCGGCGTGACCGGTTCACAGCCCTAGACACCCCATTTTGTATCCTAATTCTTCCTTTTCGATTCCTTTCTTCCTATTTTGATGTTTTCTAGTCATTACAATCCTTAAAACAACCTAAAAATCGCATAAACCCATGGTTCGATTTTGAACCAAACGGTTCAAAGTTCCCAAAATGTAGCCATGGCTTCACAGGCTTCCCTAGATCCCTAAAACCTTCCTAACATGTCCCAAGCAACCTAATGGACTCATTAAAACCATTAGAAACGAACCATAACATCAAAAATGTAAAAATGGATCAAATTGGACTTACCGTGAACCTCACGGGTTCTTCCTGCTTCCAGCCGCCGTGGACGGCGGTTCTGGCCGGCAACCGCCTCCTCTTGTCCTCTCTTCCATCCCTGGTCTCAGTCCTGGTCGCTTGAATGAAGGTTGGATGGGTTTTGGTTTGCACGGAAGGGAGGAAAAGGGTGAGATCGGGTTGTGTTTTGTGTGTTTGAAATGCAGAAAGAAATGCACGGTGCATGAATCAATATAGGTGGCCTGTCGATGGGTGACATTTGTCACTCATCCATTGGGCCTCCATTAAATATCTGGGCCCCACTAAATTCCAAAAGTTAACTTGTTTCGTAATTCGTGCAATAGTGCACTTGAACTTCCGTGAACCGTAACTTCGCCGTCGAACGTCCAAATTCGACGTGCCGCCTGTCTATGGATTCGTATCGTCCTTATCTACGTAACGGTCTTCGTCCCTCGGCCATCGGACCTCTTGGTCAAAAAGTCAACTATTTTCCCCATTTAACCAAAATTACCAAAATGCCCCTAAACTTCCGAACGTCATAACTTCCTCCTCGAACGTCGGAATTGAACGTGCCACCTATCTATGAACTCGTGACGTCACGAACTACGTCACGATCATCGGTCAAAGTCCATTTGACCGCCAGAATGAAAAGTCAACGTTTTTCCACGACTAGGGGCAAAATGGTCATTTCGCATCGTTCGTCCGATTTCGCTCACCGGTTTGGGAGTCCCGGTAACAGTGATCGGCTCGGGAGAGCTTATGGCATGCAAATCGAGCGGCAGCTCGAACGGTCTGTGAGTGGACCTTGTTTTCTAAATTGGTGCATGCATAAAAGTTTATTATATGTTTTAAATACTTGTTTGTGATGCCATGAGTGCATTTGGATGTGTGGTTACGTATAGGCACGTATTTCGAGGTTTCGGCCCTATACGGTGCCTATACGGGTCCGTACGTCTTTAGGAAGCCTAGGATGGCTGTGAAGCCATGGCTGCATTTTGGGAAACTTGAACCGTTTGGTTCAAAATCAAACGAAGGGTTTTAGACGTTTTCGGTTACGTTTAAGAATTGAAATGGATAGAAAACATGAAAATAGGAAGAAAGGAATAAAAAAGGAAGAACTAGGATGAAAAATGGGGTGTCTAGGGCCGTGAACCTGTCACGAGGGCGCGTGAACCATAATTTGTTGAAGTGTTCAACATATGAAATCTTCTGTTCGATGTAACGAAGATTTTGGGACTGGTCTCGCGTCAATCGGATATCGTCGCGATATGTTTCGGGCTGTCCGAAGGTTTAGGGTAAGCTTAAAAATACTCAAAAGTTCGGGAAAATTACGGGGCTTTGGTAGGAGGTTAATTAAGTAGTTAGTAACCTTCTATTAAAATTTGTACAGGTTTGGGATTCCCGGTGACAGTGATCGGCTCGGGAGAGCCTATGGCACGCAAATCTAGGCGGCAGCTCGGACGGTCTGTGAGTGGACCTTATTTTCTAAATTGGTGCATGTATAAATGTTTATTATATGTTTTAAATACTTTTTTGTGATGCCATGAGTGCATTTGGATATGTGGTTACGTATAGGCACGTATTTCGAGGTTTCGGCCCTATACGGGTCCGTACGTCTTTATTGGTCTGAATGAAATGGTTTTGGATTTCCAAAAGGATTATGAATATGATTTTATGATGTTGATTTGGATGCTTGTGATTTATATGGTTTCACGGGTTTCGAGGCGATTTACATGCTTGCACGTAAACCGAGGTTTTCCAGTTTTACATTGATTTTCCGTACTTATGGTTTTGGATATGATTTCATGAAATGGTTTTGGAGTTGAAAAGGTAAATTCGGGTTCGAGACCCATTTGATTTACGGAATCGGGCCGGAGGCCCAATTGGTTTACGATTCGGACTTGAGGTCCAGTTTATATGTGGATTCGGGCCTAGCGCCCAGTTATGTGTTACAAATGGTTTCTATGGTTCATGACGATTTATGGGAACCGGCATGAACCCTTGAAATGGTTTTTACGGGTCATGATGGTTTATGGGGACCGGCATGAACCCATGAAAGGTTTTATGGTTCATGACGGCTTATGGGGGTCGGGCATGAATCCTGGAAAGGTTTAAAGAATGATTTCAGAAGGTTTTTCATATTCCATCCTTTATATATGATTGTCTCCTCCGGGGAGGGTCGTTGGCCTGGGTGGACCCCGGAGTAGTCAAGGAGCACTGACTGAGTGGAGTCGCCCCCCAGTTGGGTTCCTTACTCTCAGGATGGGCATGGTTCGTTACCTCCAGGGAGGGTCATTGATCTACGGACATTGACCTGGGTGGACCCTAGAGAGACTTGGGTTTGAGACCTCGGTTATCACGCGCGTAGCTTTATTTTACCGTGACAGGTTCTGGATATGAAATATAATGGATAAACATGATTTCAATTGGTTTGGGAAATTATGTTTTATGATGATAAATGGATTTGGGCTGAGATCCCACATTTGTTTACTATGTTATGGTTTTCTGTGAACGGTTTTGGGCAGGAGCCCGTGTGACTTGGATTTACAGAACTTGGGGCTGTGACCCTAATTATGGTTGTTTAAACATATGTGTTTGGATAAATGATTTTACTATGCATGCATGCTTTTTAGTGAAGGGTATAACGGTCTTTCTTATGAAATGTTTTTATAAACTTATTACTTTTTGTCCACTCACAGTCTTTCTGTTTTTAATACCCTTCAGGTTGACAACGGATGTGGACTGTAGCAGAGATCGAGACAACACATGCCTCCTCCGGATCCTGGCGTACTCTGATAGCCCGGGAGGGCAAAGGTCGGAAATATCCCTTGTCTGACACTTCGTGTCAGACGGGAGCTGGGTCATCCCGTACTAATCCCGGGGGGATTGGGATGTGTCCTGTCAGCGTGGTATCAGAGCATAGGATTGCTCGTAGGATACTTATCTGAGCGGAGTTTGCTCTTGGAGTATGTACGCAGGTCGAGGATGTGATATCTCAATGGGCTACAGTTCGTGGTCAACCTGATAATGGGATGCCGATACGATAGTTAGTAGGACTGTATCGTGGGATGTCTTGGTTGGGCACTGGATGCCGGGGTTGCCATAGTTCTGTCGGGATTGACAGTGTGGAACCCTACGAATGGTGAACGTAGTATTACGTTAGAGTTTTGGATCGTGAGACGGTTAGTTGGGATCGTCTTCACGATGTCGTAGGATCGGTTCCGATGGCTGGTTAGGAATTGTGACCATCGGATGGTCGGATCTTATTGAGTTAGATGGATTGTACTGCTTGTAGCAGTTGGGGTCAGAGTGACCCTAGGGCTTGATTGTGGAACCCTACTTTGGGTGTATGGTTCAGAAATGTGAATTAACGAGTGGTTTGACTTGGACGACTATTCGGATTTGGGTTCGTTAGTCAGTCTATTCATGCCAGTTTTTGTGTTGGGACTGCACTCTGCAGTCGAGGTTGTATTTATCGGTTAAAATTAGTTGGTTGCCATGCTACTAAGTTGCGATGGATTTTTGGTGCAACTAAGGTCGTGGATGACCTGGTAGCAGACATTGGTTTAGTCGTGATGCGACTGGTTAGAGTTGGTTGGACAAGTTATCAGGGTTGGTACTTGTCGATGAAATCCCATAGTGGGATACGGAGTAATTGGTACAGGTGATTGATTCCGTTGGATGCGGAGTCTGGATATCGAGATGTCTGGTAGTTAGGTCTGCACGAGGTTGGGGCAGACGCTACTATCGATGGACGTAGTCGAGTCTTATCAGGTCGGGTAGACTCAGGTTACCGTGACGATTGTGACGATGGGGTTGTCAGTCGTGACAATGATACAAGGTGCGTGAGTAACGCATATGTACGAGCAGTGATTCTGTATTCGACTCGGTTACGGCTGAGTGCGATCGCAGAACGAGACGGGGACGTTCTGGGGACGTTTCCTTTTCTCGTATGAGTTGTCAGAGTGACTGTACCCAGAGTTGTTGGGTACAAGGGAGGCAGAGTTTCTCCAATTTGAGCAGAGGTATGGAATCGTCGTTCGGTATGAGCGGAGATCCAGAGTTGTCAGTTTGCACACGGGGTGCTGATACTGATACTGATGCTTGTGTACTGATACTAGTGTTGGTGATAGTGCGTTGGTGCTAGTACTAGTGCTGGTGCTGGTGCCGGTGATTGCGATGACGGTGAGTCACTAGACGGGATGTGACTTCGTTGTGATGGGTATATGTTCGGTATCGGTGACCTGGAGTGGATCTCAGATAGAGTTAAATTGGTTAGTGGACACGTGATAGATCTGGATCGTGATCTTGATGATCCAGATATGTGGAGAGTTTATCGCTCGTACTTGGATGTTTGAGTTGAGGATGTTGGGATTGAACTTCTTTTCGAGGTAAATCCCATATGGCTTTTTACTCGGGTGAGTAGGTGTCCGACGAGTTCGGATTTTGGGTCAGCCTAGATGTGTTGATATTGGGATTGGCTTCACTATGAAGTCAATCGAACGTAATCAAGTAATCGTTTGAACAGGTATCCGATAGGTTCGGATATAGTGCGTCTCGATGGACGAGAACGAGATTTCGAGTTTTGGAATCAAATTTCTGGATGACGATTCAGGATTTGATTTTGGAACTTGAAAGAGGATTTCTGGATTTGGGTTTTGGAATCGGATTCTGGGTAACGATTCAGGATTTGATTCTAGAGCTTGACTGTGGATTTTCTTTTTATGGATTTGGGTTCGGAATAGTTATTCCAAATGCTAGCTACGGAATAATAATTTCGGATTCGAATTTAGACATGATTATGGATATGATTTCTGGGTTTGGATCCGGGCTTTCTTACGAAATTGCGGATTCGGATTCGGAATTGGGACTAGATGATGGGTTGGAGTCCTGATTTGTCTAATACTGGGTTGGACAAGTGAACTCCATTATTGAAACGTGATTGGCTATGACCTAGGTGGTTGTGGTCTGGCTGATAAGTAGATGTACGTACCTTGCACGTTGTTCGAGGTACGATATTGGGCAGACTTCTGATGCCTGGTGATGGTATATATGTTATACCAATAGTACGTTGGTGAGAGTGTTGGTAGTCGGATTAGTTCCAATACCAACGGATTAGTTGAGGTCGTGGACTAGACATTGGATACTGTACGTTCGGTCATGGTATTTCTGATGGGTAGTTACACACAGATTGAGTGAAATGCTTCGTGGGTAAGCGTTTACTCAAGGTTGAGTCAGCTGGTGGTTAGTGTAACCACGAGTGAGTATAGTGTTAGTTTTCGACTGACGACAGTTAAGTAGTGACAGTTTGTCGGAGGTGTCAGCGTGGATCGTTGAGGGATTGGTGACTTCCAGTGGGAGTAGATGTTGGGATAGTTAGTGTTTGAGGAAGGAACCGTCTAGTTGTTTGTGTCAGCGAAATGGTAGATTTGACAAGTGGTATCAATTCGGAGCGCATGACTACTGTCATTCGACGTGGTGGAATGTAGTCAATGCGACGTGAGTGTTAGTGGTACGCTTGGGTACGAGTAAGTATTGTTTTGGTTAGTGGGTGTACAAGTGTACACGTGTTTTGAAGTCAATTCTACTTTCCACGGGGTGGGTGTGGAATCAAGATAGTTGGAGTTTCGAGAACGAAACTAATTAAGGAGGGAAGAAAGGTTGGAATTAGGTCGGTTGGAATTTCGAGGACGAAATTAATTAAGGAGGGAAGGTTGTAACGACCCGTCCCAAATTCCTAGATTAGATAAGTGACTAATCACGATTAGTCAGGCTAATCGGTGATTAGTTGAGCGAAATCGGACGAACGAGGTGAAATGACCGTTTTGCCCCTAGGCGTGGCAAAACGTTGACTTTTCAATCTGGCAGTCAAATGGACTTTGACCGAGGACCGTGATGTAGTTTGTGACGTCACGAGTTCATAGACAGGTGGCACGTTCAATTCCGACAATCGAGGACGAAGTTATGACGTTCGGAAGTTATGACGATACGAATCCATATACAGGCGGCACGTCGAATTCGGACGTTCGACGACGAAGTTACGGTTCAAGGAAGTTTAAGGGTACTATTGTACAAATTACAAAACGAGTTAACTTTTCGACTTTAGTGGGGCCCAGATATTTAGTTCCTGCCCTATGGATGAGTGACAAGTGTCACCTATCCATTGGACATTCCTTCACATACATGCATCGATCATTTCCTTCTTTGTTCTCAAACCAACCCGATCTGACACCATTTCCTCTCCCCTGAGCAACCCAAACCATCATCCCTTCACTTAGCTAACTTGAGGATAAGACCGTGAGAGACTGAGGAATGAGAGGAGGCTGCTGGAAGCCTGAACCACCGCCCACGGCGGCGAGAGGAGGAGAAACCCGAGAGGGCTCTCGGTAAGGCTCAAACCTCCATTTAAATTCAATATTACATTATGGGTCATTTTGGTTGCTTCCAATGAATTAAATGGGTTATTAGGATTGTCTTAGGAAGGTTTTAGGAAGCCTAGGATGGCTGTGAAGCCATGGCTGCATTTTGGGAAACTTGAACCGTTTGGTTCAAAATCAAACGAAGGGTTTTAGACGTTTTCGGTTGCGTTTAAGAATTGAAATGGATAGAAAACATGAAAATAGGAAGAAAGGAATCAAAAAGGAAGAACTAGGATGAAAAATGGGGTGTCTAGGGCCGTGAACCTGTCACGAGGGCGCGTGAACCATAATTTGGGGAAGTGTTCAACATATGAAATCTTCTATTCGATGTAACGAAGAGTTTGGGACTGGTCTCGCGTCAATCGGATATCGTCGCGATATGTTTCGGGCTGTACGAAGGTTTAGGATCAGCTTAAAAATAGTTAAAAGTTCGGGAAAATTACGGGGCTTTGGTAGGAGGTTAATTAAGTAGTTAGTAACCTTCTATTAAAATTTGGACAGGTTTGGGATTCCCGGTGACAGTGATCGGCTCGGGAGAGCCTATGGCACGCAAATCTAGGCGGCAGCTCGGACGGTCTGTGAGTGGACCTTGTTTTCTAAACTGGTGCATGTATAAATGTTTATTATATGTTTTAAATACTTGTTTGTGATGCCATGAGTGCATTGGATATGTGGTTACGTATAGGCACGTATTTCGAGGTTTCGGCCCTATACGGGTCCGTACGTCTTTATTGGTCTGAATGAAATGGTTTTGGATTTCCAAAAGGATTATGAATATGATTTTATGATGTTGATTTGGATGCTTGTGATTTATATGGTTTCACGTATTTCGAGGCGATTTACGTGCTTGCACGTAAACCGACGTTTTCCGGTTTTACATTGATTTTCCGTACTTATGGTTTTGGATATGATTTCATGAAATGGTTTTGGATTTGAAAAGGTAAATTCGGGTTCGAGACCCATTTGATTTACGGAATCGGGCCGGAGGCCCAATTGGTTTACGATTCGGACTTGTGGTCCAGTTTATATGTGGATTCGGGCCTAGCGCCCAGTTATGTGTTACAAATGGTTTTTATGGTTCATGACGGTTTATGGGAACCGACATGAACCCTTGAAATGGTTTTCACGGGTCATGAAGGTTTATGGGAACCGGCATGAACACATGAAAGGTTTTATGGTTCATGACGGCTTATGGGGGCCGGGCATGAATCCTGGAAAGGTTTAAAGAATGATTTCAAAAGGTTTTTCATATTCCATCCTTTATATATGATTGTCTCCTCCGGGGAGGGTCGTTGGAAAGGATTTTACGGGTCATGACGGTTTATGGAAACCAGCATGAACCCATCAAAGGTTTAAATAATGATTTCAAAAGGTTTTTCATATTCCATCCTTTATATATGATTGTCTCCTCCGGGGAGGGTCGTTGGCCTGGGTGGACCCCGGAGTAGTCACGGAGCACTGACTGAGTGGAGTCGCCCCCCAGTTGGGTTCCTTACTCTCAGGATGGGCATGGTTCGTTACCTACAGGGAGGGTCATTGATCTACGGACATTGACCTGGGTGGACCGTGGAGAGACTTGGGTTTGAGACCCCGGTTAGCACGCGCGTAGCTTTATTTTACCGTGACACGTTCTGGGTTTGAAATATAATGGATAAACATGATTTCAATTGGTTTGGGAAATTATGTTTTATGATGATAAATGGATTTGGGCTGAGATCCCACTTATGTTTACTATGTTATGGTTTTCTGTGAACGGTTATGGGCAGGAGCTCGTGTGACTTGGATTTACGGAACTTGGGGCTGTGACCCTAATTATGGTTGTTTAAACATATGTGTTTGGATAAATGATTTTACTATGCATGCTTGCTTTTTAGTGAAGGGTATAAAGGTCTTTCTTATGAAATGTTTTTATAAACTTATTACTTTTTGTCCACTCACAGTCTTTCTGTTTTTAATACCCTTCAGGTTGACATCGGATGTGGACTGTAGCAGAGATCGAGACATCACATGCCTCCTCCGGATCCTGGCGTACTCTGATAGCCCGGGAGGGCAAAGGTCGGAAATATCCCTTGTCTGACACTTCGTGTCAGACGGGAGCAGGGTCATCCCGCATTAATCCCGGGGGGGATTGAGATGGGTCCTATCACCAGATGTTCTACGATGTTCATCGTCAGATCGTTTGATTTAGGTCAGTATTTATAAAATTAAGGTTACAGATCGTTTGAAAGCATTGAGGTTGAATTGACAGTGAACTGATCGGGTCGTCTCGCGGGTTGCAGGACCCGTTTTACAGACAAACGGGTTGGGACGATGACACTGTAGCAGGCGCGTGGGTTTCACCCGCAGCCACTCACGGTTGCGCGTGACGTTGCGTGGGCACGAATCTCAAGGTGAGTTCAACACGACTTTTGTCCTATGCAATGTAACGAACACTTTAACGTTGATTTCGAATTAATTGGACATCGTTTCGATGTTGTTTCGAGTGTCCGAAGGTTTATGTTACGTTTTTAACTAACGTTTAATTCCCGGAAAATTATGGGAAATTAGTATGCTGTTATTTGAGCCCTTAGTGACCCTAAATTATGATTTCGACCAGGATTCGAGATTTCTGAAAAATGTCAGAAATTACAGGAACGCATGCAGCGCGAAAACGAGCAATTATGGACGGTCTGTGAGTGGACATTGGCTTTATAAAATTTATGCATGCATAACTACTTTATATGGATTGTGATTGTGATTATATGTTGTCGATTTGGATATTGGTGAATTATATGGTTTCACGTATTTCGAGGCGATTTACGTGCTTGCACGTAAATCGAGATTTTTCCGGTTTTACACTAATTTTCCATACTTATGGCTTTGGATATGATTTCATGAAATGGTTTTGAAATTGGAAAGATAAACTCGGGCATGAGGCCCAATTGTTTTGGAAACCTCGGACTTGGAGTCCAATTGAGTTACGTAATCGGGCCGGGGGCCCAATTGCTTTATGAAATCGGGCCAGGGGCCCAATTATTTATGAAATCGGGCTAAGACCCATTTGAGTTATATAATCAGGCCAGGGGCCCAGTTGATTTACGAAATCGGGTCGTGGGTGTAACGCCTCGGAAATTCGAAGTATGTAATATTGTAAAGTAATGACGTCACGAGTCCATAGACATGTGGTACGTCCAATTCCGACGATCAGGGAAAAAGTTATGACGTCCGGAAGTTCAAGGGCATTTTCGTAATTTGGACGAAAAGGGGGAAAATGTTGACTTTTTGTTTGACAACTTAATTTTTATTGATTGTACCCTTCCTTATAGAACTCGATTGACTAAACCTAAGAAGATACCACCTAGATTTCCTCATCCTTTGGATTGTACTATTCCGTACAGATCTTGTTTCAACAAACTTATGATTATAATTCCTAGATATCCTCATCCTTTTGACAGTAATCTTCCTTATTGAACTTGTTTGAGAAAAATTAAGAACATACTACAAAGATTAACTCATTAGTTTGATTGTACTCGTCCTTATAGAAATTTTTTGAACATTAAGCAGATAATAGCTAGGCATCCTTATCATTTTGATTGTACTCTTCCTTACATGTTTGAACACACTTAAGAAGATACTACCTAGATTACTTCAACCTTTTGAATCTACTCTTAGTTATAAAACTTGTTTAAAAAGGTTAAGAACTACAAAGATTACCTCATCCTTTTGATTCTACACATTTTTAAGCAAACATAAGAGGATACTACCTAGATATTCTCATCCTTTTGAATGTACTCTTCATTATAGAACTTGTTTGAGCAAACTTAAGAACATACTACCAAGATATCCTCATCCTTTTGTACGTACTCTTCCTTATAGAACTTGTTTGAAAAAACTTAAAGAATAAATTACGTAGATATCGTCATCCTTTTGAATGTGCCCTTCCTTATGGGACTTGTTTGAACAAACCTAACAAGATACTACCTGGATTACCTCATCCTTTTGATTGTAGTTTTCCTTCTAGAACTTATTTGAACAAAGTTAAGAAGATACTACCTAGATTACCCCATCTTTTTTATTGTACCCGTCCTTACAGAACTTGTTTGACCAAACTTAAGACGATACTACCTAGATGACCTAATCATTTTGATTGTAGTCTTCCGTACAGAACTTGTTTGAACAAATATAAGACGATACTACCCAGATATCCTCATCCGTTTGATTGTACTCTTCTTATAAGACTTGTTTGAAAAAAACTTAAGAAGATACTGATGTGAAAATTACTTAACACGAAAATTTATCTCCATTTTGACAATTGTAGTATATGATGCAAGTAGGGATTGTTCTAGGCCGGGGATTAATTAGGGATGATAATCAACACAAATTAGACTTAAAAACCAAAAAAAAAACTTGAAAATGTTTAACAAGACTCAAGGCACTTAAAATAGGTTTAAAAGTCTCAAAACAACTTAAAACACCAAAAAGACTAGTTTTAGTCCGAAGAAGTGATTTTGATGAAAATAATGTAAAACTTGACTCAAAAGGCTAAAAGAAACAGGCTTTGACTCAAATAATAAGATTAGATGAAAAGGGAAATGAGTTGGACGAAATTAAACTTTAAAACAAAAACTTTATTTGTAACACCCAAGAAAAACGATTTTGATGAATTAAATGGATGATGAGTTTAGTCAGAAGATCCTTCTCCACACATTTTATACGCATATAAACCAATTTCCAATTATTATTCCTTTAGACTACGAATGACAACACTCCAAGTTAACGATGTAATCATAAATTAACCATCAGATTTTACTTTTCTCATTGAATTAAATGAAACATGCATTACAACCAAATTATCCTTATCAAGTTCCTAACTAAAATAGCATGATAGAAGACATATCAAAGGTCATTACATTCTTTGAAAATCATAAGTGTTGACAAAGCATTCGTAACAATGAAAAGCATGAAACTTTTATACTCTAGCTTCCTTTACTACTTGTGAATATAAGTTCATAACGATTAGGTGAAAATATAAGTTCCGTTACTACTTGTGAATATAAGTTCATAACGATTAGGTGAAAATATAAGTTCCGTTACTACTTGTGAATATAACTTTTATACTCTAGCTTCCTTTTCCAATCATTAGTGTGACTAGCAACCTTTACTACTTGTGAATATAAGTTCAAAACGATTAGGTGAAATCCCTTATACTCTAGCTTCAAGTTAATGCATGCAAATTAAGCGTCAACTCCCAATTAACACACCCAAACAAGTTCTATTAACTTAGATAAGCAGATCAAATTCAAGTCTTAAGAAACAATAATTGGATGTAATCAATTCATATATAGCATATAATCATGGCATCAAATTCACCCCCCAACTAATAAGAAATTTAGTCTCTCATGTTTGCAATTACACACAAATAAATTGAATAAAACGTTGAGATAAAAGGAAGACAACACCTAGAACAATGGCGGCAAATTGCACGGCAAGGTCTTCCTGCTAGCAATTGCGGCAC
This sequence comes from Prinsepia uniflora, assembly GCA_032719365.1. Lineage (NCBI taxonomy): Eukaryota > Viridiplantae > Streptophyta > Magnoliopsida > Rosales > Rosaceae > Prinsepia > Prinsepia uniflora. Next base: position 41,329,465 of record CM064869.1, on the reverse strand, counting down.
AAAATGGCTTGTGAGTGAACGAGGGTGAATGAGTGCTGAATGTAGGGAGAAATCTGAGATGGGTCCTTCCCTCTGAATGGTGCGGCCCTTTTGTATGTATAGGGCTTAAAATATGTCTCAACATGCATCCAATTAGAAATTAAAATGGATGCCAATTTAGGACTCCAACTACCTCAGAAATTAGGTCAACTTAATCATAAACGTAGGAGAGGTTTAAGGGTTGTTTTGCACATATTTAGGCTGCTAGAATCCCTAATTTCAAGTGATAAAATCTGTTTAGAAACCCCCTTATTTTCCTGCTAAAAATAAGGTACGTATAAGGCAAGATAAAATAAGGTTATGAATATTGCTTCTAATTAATGCTCCTTATTTCTTGCTCTTTCCTTATCTTCCTAGCTGATTCTTGCCTTTAAATCTCCAGATTCGTCCATCCTTCTTACTTGACTCATAAGCTTTCCATCCTTGACCCAAAATAGCTCCAAAATACTCCAAATTGGCTATTTTTGCTCGCTTTGTCATTAAGCCCAGAAATTGCACCAAAATGACTCAAAACACTAAAATTAACATAATTAAGCTAAGTAAATGCAAGAAACAAGCCAACTAAGTCGCATAAATATGCTCCTATCAGATACTACATAGATTCCCTCATCTTTATGAATGTAGTCTTCCTTATAGAACTTGTTTGAACATGGTTATGAAGATACTACCTAGATTACCTTGTCCTTTTGATTGTACCCTTCCTTATAGAACTTTTTTGAGAAAGCCTAAGAAGATCCTACCTAGATGACCTCATCCTTTTTAGTGTTCTCTTCCTTATAGAACTTGTTTGAGAAAACTTAAGAAGATAGAACCTAGATATCCTCATCCTTTTGATTGTACTCTTCCTTATAGAACATGTTTGAACAAGCTTAGGAAGACACTACCTAGAGTACCTTATCCATTTTATTGTACTCTTGCTTACCGAACTTGTTTGAACAAACATTAGAAGAAACTGCCAGGATATTCTCATCCTTTCGATTGAAATCTTGCCTTTTGAACTTGTTTGAGCAAATATAAGAAGATTCTACCTCGATTACCACATACTTTTGAATGTGCAGCTCCTTATAGGACCTGTTTGAACAAACTTAACAAGATACTACCTCAATATTCTCATCATTTTGATTGTACACAACCTTATAGAATTTGTTTGAACAAGGTAAAGAAGATGCTACTACGATTACCTCGTCCTTTTTTATTATACTCTTCCTTGCAGAATTTGTTTGAACAAACATAAGAAGATACTACCTTGATATCCTCATCCTTTCGATTGTACGGTTTCTTATAGAACTTGTTTGAACAAACATAAGGGGATAGAAAAAGGCCTCACAATAGTACAGCCAGATAAGTGCAAGGTCAATCCCACAAGGATTGAAGAAGATCTTCTCGAGTTAAGTGCTTAGAAACCCAATCGTTGAAAATTTAGAAGTTATACTAAAACTGAATGTAAAACGATTAGTTTGATTGTTTTGAATGGTTAGAGAGTTAGAGAATGGAATTATGCAAAGTAACTAAACTCAAGTGTCTAACAAGTTTAAAAGACAACTTAACAAGAAAGGAAAGAAAATGACAAAGTTTGCTTCTGTGAATAGGTTAAGGGGACCTAGGGAAGTGACTTCACCCGAACAATCTAATTCATAGTTTCTAAGTAGTCAACCTAACAAGTCTAATCTGATTCCAGAATTACTTCTTTCTAAGTTATGATTAAATCATGGTTTGTGATCTTAACCCCGTATTTCTGATTTGAAGCCCAATCTATTCATGGTATGTAACTTAGGCTGGGCACCAGAAATTCATTAAGCTCAAAAAAGGTTCAACTAATCAACTATGTCTCTTATACATGGTATGTGCCATCAAATCTTAGTCATCCTATTTATAGATCCGTTAGAATTAAAGCACTGTATGGAATGAAGAGAAAATGGTAGAAGATGGAGGCTACGGTCTAATTGTGTTTGGGTGCTGTGGAAAAATAAAGAGTAAATGTGATGGAGGCTGAATCAGATTTTTAGATTTTCTGGGCGCTAGGTCATGAATGAAAGTTAAGAAGTCTTTAAATAGAGAAAAATGAGGGGTATTTTTGTCCATGAATGAACAGTACCCATGCATACTGTTCACAAATAGTGACGACAAATTTCTTCCTTAGTGGGATTTCTTCTTTGTTGCCTTTATTTCTTCCTTGTTGCCCAATTGTTATTTCATACCTCAAATAATTTCTAGAATCATATTTTTTTATTCCGAGAAAGTTCTCTTCGCACTAACTCCAATGATTATGAAAGTCTATGATATGTACATTTAGCACAACCAAGTAAAATGCAACTTATTTGACTCAGCAGCTTAGTAAAAGATTAGAATTGGAAGAGAAGAATGTTTAAAAAATGTGAGTGATTCTAGACTTATCAGCACCACCAAACTTGACTTTTTCAAGTCCTCCAGCAAAACGAAAATAAGAGACGGACCTTGATAGATCTTTTAAAACGCAGCACAAGTAGGAGGAGTTTTGTCACCTGAGGGTTTACTGACAATACCCACACTTCCAAGTGTCATAACTTCGCAAGCACCATAATCGAGAGGAGAAAGATAAAATTCATCTTAAATCTAGTTCTCACAGGTTTATCTCATACTCAAAACCTAGGGTTTATAATTATTTCAAGCATATGTGAACGAGTTTATGTAATAGAAATCAAGTTACTTCACATATGATCATTAGGAACAAAAGCACAATTTCTGGATATGATCTCAAAGAAAGGAAATGAAGCTAAAAATTAGAGATACCATTTGAACTTATCGTGTAACGGCCCAACAATTCAAATAATGTAAATTCCGAGATCGGAATGTAAAATGATGTTTTTTCCCGTGTATATATTGTCGTCAAAAGTTGATTTTTCGTATAAAATACTTTTTAAACATTTTTCGGGGACCGTTGTGTAGGTCTCGAGACGCTGAGTCTGTAGACAGACGACATGTCAAAATCAGAGACCATGAGTCCCATTTGCTGAGTCATTGTGCTACACGTGTCACCACAAGAGAAAGATTTTTGTCCTGTGTGTGGCAAAACCTTGTGTGTGATATTTATTCAAATTGATGGACAACCAAAAGCCATTTTTAGATTCGATCTTCATCAATTCGAACAATCCTTGCGATTAAAGACAAACCTGAGACAATGAGACAATCCAAGAGAGAAAAACGAGTAGAAAGACATGAATAAAAGACTTGAATTGAAGAAATTGGAAACCTTGGATAAAGACTTGAATTGAAGAAATTGGAAACTTTGGAAAAAGACTTGAATTGAAGAAATTGGCCTGAAATTCTTCTTTCTCGGATCCTTATGAGTCGAACCACATTAAAAAATACATGTTTCGAAGGCATCTGAAACCATAACAGGACCTTCAAGCCCTTCAAAAATTGGTTGAATTTTGGATGAATTAATTGGGAAAATTAATTGTTTCTGGGTAGCTTAGGAAGATATTGGATGAATTAATTGTGAAAATTAGACGAAAATTGGTTGGAAATTGAAACAGGTTGAAATCTAATCGAAATACTCATGAGTAGACTAATGGGTTGGACGGAGGTTGAAGAAGATGATGTGGCGCAGACGTGGGGCCAGGTGGAGCCACGTCTCGTGCCACGTGGAGCCATGTCTCGTACCACATGCAGCCATGTCTCGTGCCATGTCATGACGCGTCATTAATCTGTCAGGCCACGTGGCATGCCACATCATCCATGCACGTGGCCGCGCGTGAAATAGATCAGTGGACATTCAGCGGTGCGTGAAGGCGCGTCGGGAGGTTCCACGGCTAACGGAAGTGCGTGTTTGACAATCCTCGGCGTTCTGAATTGTTTGGTACAAGTTTCGAGACATTTTGAGATTGTTTTGAGGTAGTTTTTGAGCTTCCAAAGTGGCGAGATATGCGTTCGGGATACGTGCGACGGTCCGGGATTTAGGGGTTTATGTTATACATCCTTGTACACTCTTAGTGACCCTTGATTGTTATGTTTGATAGGCCATACTGTTCCCGGGAGCTCTGAGGATCGTACAGCTGAGGTTGAGCAGTTTGCACAGTGTGTGAGTGGACTTTTGTTTTCTAACTGTTTTAAATGCTTTATTGTATGATTTGAGTTAAAATGATTTGAAGGATGATGAATTGATATGATTTGATATGTTTACGGTTTTCTGATTATGATTTTACGGATTTACGTGAAAATGATGTTTAGGGCTTGAGACACTAGTGGAAATGACTTGAATCAGATTGTGAATTCTTGTGAGTTTAAAAGAAAGATTATGATTTGAGATGGTTGAATATTGATTGATATGTCTTGGCGAAATTTTGGATGTCTGCAATGTTTCTGGACACTATTTTATGATAGTTTTGTGGAAACTTATTTGGTGAATACTATGTCTCGGGCATAGGCCCTGTTGAAATGTTTTCACTTGATTTGAGACATAAATGGTTTTAAAATGAATTTTCTGGATTCCATGACTGTGATGTTGAGTTTAAAGACTCGGGAGGTTAAAGACTCGTTGGCCTAGGAGGCCTAATATGATATTTAGTTTAAAGACTCGTTAACTCGGGAGTCCTGATAAGATATTGAGTTTAAAGACTTGGGAATTTAAAACCTCGGATTCTGATATATGTGGTTACTCTGATATCCAACATTTTTTATTTATAGATATTTGTGTCCAGATAATTTTTATCATGATTTGGTTGCGGTACATGAGTTTTGGAAAAACATGGGCCATGTGAATTTAGATAGATATTTTGATTTTACCGGTCCATTGTTTATACTTTGTTTAATTTCACACTATTACTCATGTGTTATGATATGCATGCATGTTTACGAAACTAGAGGGTAAGATTGATTTTCCTCAAATGTGTTTTCAAACAATATTATCGAGAGGCGGAGGCAAGAGTGGGAATCAGTGCGACTATCCCTTGTCTCGCAAGTACTGAGGGTGTTTTCAGAACTTTAGTTTGCTTGTCAGACGAGCGCACGGTTATCAAAGTCTTTTTGGGACAGGTCCTGTCGTATCAGCAGCCATGAACATCCCAAAGATCAGCTAGGTCTTTTTGGCTAGGTTGAGGGCTAGTGAAAGAAAGGATGGGTTGACAAAGAACTTAAGAACGTACAAAACACGTTGAAAGCACTGGGGAAAACACGGTGCATTGCCTGCGAGGAGTCATTGCGCGGAACGACCGGACCGTATAGTGACTTAGAAGCAGGATTGCTATTATTAGACGTCTGGAAAATGGTATTTCGGTGTTTAATTAATGGATTTGGGCAGTGACCCACCTGGTTTGGATTTACGGTTTTTGGGTTTAGTTCCCATACTTGATTGATTTTATGGTTTTGGGCTAAGGCCTTAATGATTTGAGAAACGGAATGATCTTGGTTTTAAAAATAGTTTTTATTATATTTGAATTAACTGGTTTTCGAGTGCCTGTTTTTACGTGAAGGGCATAAAGGTCTTTTATGAAATGAGTTTTATTAAATTATTTATTTTCGTCCACTCACAACTTTTGTGTTTCTTAATGCCCTTGAGGATGATCGCGATGTGGGCTGCTGACGAGACCAAGACATCACACTCCACTACTGTTCATGCGCGCTCTGAAAGCCCCTTTTGGGCTATTAGCCTGGGTATCCCTTGTCTGGCCTTCGGATTACATGGAGGTTAGGCAAGTGTCTGGACTTTGCGTTACAAGTGGGTTAGATGGGAGCATGGCCCATCCCGCGTTAGTTCCGGAGGGACTGGGATGGGGCGTCCTCGCTGGCATGACCGACTTTCTCCAACTGTATATTGTCCACTTTGGGCCCAGCCTTCACGGTTTTTTTTCTTGGAACTCACGTGCAACTTTCCTGTGGGTCACCCACCCTGGGAATGCGGCAGTCCCTAGTTGATTAACTTTGGAGTTCCAACCAAACTCAAAGCTAGTGAGCTCCCAAAACGTCTCCTGTTGGAAGGATGCAGGCCTTAAAGGCACGGGTTAATGATGTTTAGGCTGAGATAACAAAAAGGTAGGAGGTATTGTATGTGAAGAAAGGATGGCTACAATGTGTTTACTCTGCAAACGGGCTAATGATGCACCCAAATGGACTTGGATTTGAGAAAGGCTTTTAGCAGGATAAATCACATACATAGCCTAGGATAACTTCAATGAAGTTATCCATGAACACAAGTACATAGGTTATAGAATCATGCAAACCACTTCCACTTTGTTCCAAAACCAAGCTGCCACCATTCAAAAGCTTGAGACCCAAGTTGGACAGCTTGCTACTGCTCTTAACCAGAGAGAACTTGGGAAGCTTCCAAGTCAAACTCAGTTGCTTCAAAAGAATCAGAAGCAAGCAAAAGCCATAACAACATTTAGAAGTGGTAAGGTTATTGATGATGGTATTAACTACGATCTTCCTAATACTTCTGAAATTGTGAATGCAGGTGGGGAGGAAGGAGAGGCGGAACAAGCACCCAAGAAAGCTACTGATGTACCTCTTGGGACTAACAAAGATAAACCTGTTTTACACAAGGCTCCCGAGCCCTACGTGCCACCCATTCATTTTCCAAGAAGACTTGCTCAATGCAACAAGGATAAGGCCTTCAAGGAACTTTATGACATTCTCAGTAAAGTTAATATTAATCTGCCTTTACTTGATTTAATTGATGATGTTCCAGCCTATGGCAAGTTCTTTAAAGAATTGAACAATTACAAGAGGAAATATGAACCACATGAGAAGGTTTTAGTCTCCGAGAATGTCTCTGCCGTGATTCAAAGAAAGCTTCCACCCAAACTTAAAGATCCTGGCAGCTTCTCCATACCTATTACCATTGGGGACAAGAAGATTGAGAAGGGTATGCTAGACTTGGGTGCAAGTATCAATCTTATGCCATACACGGTTTACTTGCATCTAGGTTTGAGAGAGTTGAAACCGACCACAGTTTCTTTACAACTTGCTGATCGTTCAGTAAAGTATCCAAGAGGTATAGTTGAAGACATTCTAGTTCAAGTTGATAAATTGATCATACCTGCTGATTTTGTAGTGCTTGACATGGAAGAATCACCAATCAAAGATCATGAGTTACCTATTCTTCTTGGGAGGCCATTCATGGCCACAGCAAGGACAATCATAAATGTGCATGATGGAGTGCTCACAATGACAGTTCTTGGAGAAACTGTCCAATTTAGAGTGTTTGAATCTTTAACTCATCCGTATTCTTCTTTAGATTGTTTCTCTGTTGATATATTGGATTCTTTTGTGTTCACCAAATTTTCTCAAGGCCCCCCTAAAGACCCACTAGAGATTGTCTTGACCAATTTTCTGGATGACTTCGAAGATGAATGGGAGTTGGAAGAGGAAGTTTCTGCTTTGGAGGCTTTAAAGTCATATCCTCACACCTATTTAGTCCCCCTTGAGCCACTCGAGCCATCCATTGATCATCTCATACCCTCAATCATCAAACCACCAAAGCTTGAGCTTAAATTACTTCCCTCTCATCTTAAGTATATCTTTCTGGGTGACCAAAATACACTTCCAGTTATCATAGCTTCTGATCTGACCTCTTTGCAGGAAGAAAAGCTAGTAAGAGTTTTGAGAGAGTTCAAATCCACCATTGGATGGTCTATAGCAGATATCAAAGGAATCAGTCCCTCTATGTGCATGCATAGGATACTTTTGGAGGAGGATAGCCAACCCAGCTGTGAACCTCAACGAAGACTCAATCCCAACATGAAAGAAGTGGTTAGAGCTGAAGTACTTAAGCTACTTGACACTGGGATCATCTATCCTATTTCTGACAGCAAGTGGGTTAGTCCTACTCAAGTTGTACCAAAGAAGAGTGGCATGACTGTCGTAAAAAATGATCAGGATGAATTTGTCCCAACAAGAGTCATGACAGGATGGAGGGTGTGCATTGATTACAGGAACTTAAATGCTACGACTAGAAAAGATCATTTTCCCCTTCCTTTTATTGATCAAATGCTTGAAAGATTAGCTGGTTACTCACACTACTGTTTTCTTGATCATTCAGGTTATAACCAAATCCCAATTGCACCTGAGGATCAAGCGAAGACGACCTTCACCTGCCCATTTGGCACGTTTGCTTATCGGAGGATGCCATTCGGTTTGTGTAACGCACCAGCTACATTTCAAAGATGCATGATGGCCATTTTCTCTGACATGGTTGAGAGGTTCATCGAGGTTTTTATGGATGATTTTTCTGTGTTTGGTTCCTCATTTGATATATGTCTTGATCATCTTGCATTAGTTCTAAAACGTTGCCAAGACACCAATCTGATTTTGAATTGGGAGAAATGCCATTTTATGGTTAAGAAGGGTATAGTGCTAGGTCATGTAATTTCAAGCAAGGGAATAGAGGTAGATAAAGCAAAAATTGACTTGATCTCTAAACTACCTCCCCCAGCATATGTTAAGGGAATTCAAGGCTTCCTAGGTCATGCAGGTTTTTATAGACGTTTTATTAAGGATTTTTCAAAAATAACTCGTCCGTTATGTAACTTGTTAGCTAAGGACACTTCTTTTGACTTTAATGACGAATGTTTGCAGGCCTTTGAAATGCTTAAGAAGAAACTAACTTCTGCTCCAATTATCATGGCTCCAGATTGGTCTTTACCCTTTGAATTGATGTGTGATGCATCTGATTTTGCTATTGGTGCAGTACTAGGCCAAAGAATTGGAAAACTCTCTCATGTTATTTATTATGCAAGCAGGACATTGAATGATGCTCAGCTAAACTATTCCACAACAGAAAAAGAGTTACTTGCTGTTGTCTTTGCTCTGGAGAAGTTCAGATCTTATCTTGTGGGATCGAAAGTCATTGTCTACTCAGACCATTCAGCTCTACGATACGTAATGACCAAAAAGGATGCCAAGCCAAGACTCATTAGATGGATCCTCTTATTACAAGAGTTTGATTTGGAAATAAGAGACAAGAGCGGCAAAGAGAATGTAGTTGCTGACCACTTATCACGTTTGAAAAGTGAAGCAATTGACAGAAATGCACAGTTGCCCTTGAATGAATCATTCCCTGATGAACAACTTCTTGCCATCCAAGATGATGAACCATGGTATGCTGATTATGTTAATTTTCTTGCTTGTGGTATTATTAGAGATGATCTAACCTTTCAGGAGAAGAAAAGGTTCTTTTCGCAAGTGAAGCACTACTTGTGGGATGAGCCCTACCTTTTCAAATATGGACCTGATCAGATTATTAGAAGATGTGTTCCTGAGGTTGAGCAAGAAAGCATACTAAATTTCAGTCATGAGTTCGCATGTGGGGGTCATTTTGGTGCCAAGAAGACAGCCGCCAAGGTTCTTCAATCTGGTTTCTTTTGGCCTACTTTGTTTAAAGACGCTTTTAAATTTTGTGCTAAGTGTGATAGGTGCCAAAGAGTCAGCAGCAGAAATCAGATGCCTTTGCATAACATTTTGGTTGTGGAGATCTTTGACGTTTGGGGCATCGATTTCATGGGACCATTCCCACCCTCTTTTGGCTACAATTACATCCTGGTGGCAGTAGACTACGTGTCTAAATGGGTAGAAGCAATTGCTTCAAAGACCAATGATCATAGAGTGGTGATTAACTTCCTCAAGGACATCATTTTTTCAAGGTTCGGAATGCCAAGAGCTATCATCAGTGATGGTGGAACTCACTTCTACAACAAGCCATTTGAAGCCTTGATGAAGAAGTATGGAATCACACATAGAGTGAGCACACCATATCATCCCCAAACTTCTGGCCAAGTGGAGATAAGCAATAGGGAGATCATGAATATTCTAATGAAGACTGTGAATTCGACAAGGAAAGACTGGTCCACAAAGTTACATGTTGCACTTTGGGCCTATAGAACAGCTTATAAGACTCCTATTGGGATGAGCCCTTACAGAATTGTTTTTGGGAAAGCTTGCCATTTGCGAATGGAGTTGGAGCACCATGCTTTGTGGGCAATCAAGAAGCTTAACATGGACTTTACAAAAGCTGGAATGTCAAGAAAGCTGCAACTCAATGAGCTTGAGGAGCTAAGGAATGAGGCTTATGAAAGTGCAAAGATTTACAAAGAAAGGACCAAGCTTTACCATGATAAAGCTCTTACGAGAAAGGTATTCTTCCCTGATCAAAATGTTTTATTATATGACTCTCGTTTACGTCTCTTTCCAGGTAAACTTAAGTCTAGATGGGTTGGACCTTTCAAAGTGATCAAAGTGTATCTTCATGGAGCAGTTGAAATAAAGAATCTCAGCAATGGTAACAGTTTCAAAGTTAATGGCCACAGATTAAAGCCGTCCTTGATGTCTGATATGGGTGTTCCCATTGCACATATGGTGGATACTCTTCGATTCCATTAAGCCCATTTGCAACCACGTCTTGCCTAGACATTAAATACAGCGCTTGTTGGGAGGCAACCCAACCAGGTTCTATCTTTTAAGCCTTTTAACTTAATTACTTCTTTTCTTTCTCTGCTTTGATACTCCCTTTGCATTGCATGCATTTTTTCTATTTTATACATTGAGGACAATGTTTAGTTTAGGTTTGGGGGGTAAGGAATTGCAAATTTTTGGGTGCTAAAGAGTCAGTCTGTTAGAGCATTGTTGAAACATTGTAATGGAATCTTTATGCAAACTATGGCATACAATCGTCAGTTAGAAGGAATCCTTGATTAGTCTTCTGATTAGGTGTTCTTTCTGACCTCTTTTGCTCTTAGAATCATGGTGAATAAGGTACCTGATCAAACAAATGAAGAAGAATAGTGGAAACTACCCTTTCTAATTCACTCTAATCTGATCTCATTATCATTTTTGGTTGATTACTAAGAATTTATCATAATTTCAAATATCACATGCCCTTCATTTGTGGAGTAGCCCTTTTGAAGTGATGCTAGGCTTTGTGTGCATAACCTTCTAAAAGCCTTCTCTAAACCCGACCTTTGTGTGCTCCATTTGCCATTTTGTAGCCAAACACATGTAGCCATTTCTTTCATAACCTACATCACTCCTTCCTTTTTGTATCTCTCTTTGAGGTACCTAGCTTAATTGTGACCATACCCTATAGCTTGGAATCTGCCAAGGTTGCTGAAAGTGGAAATTCGATGCAAGGAAAAGTATGGCCACTGTTAAATCAAAAGTTTATGAAAAATCAAAAGTAGCTCAGGTCAAAAGAATTTCATATCAAAAGAAAAGTGAACTTAAATGAAGTAAAATTTCAAGGAAAAAAAAAAGATGAGAAAAAAAAAAGCAAAAGAAAAAGTTCAAGTATGATCTGAGAAAAGTTCTTTCCATTCAACTTAAAGTGAGCAGATGCTGGGAATAACATCAAGCCGTGCAAAGGAATTTTTCAAGAGCCCGTGGTATGATTCTAAGTTACTTGTTGTTCCTATCCTTTTTTCATTTTTCCCTCAACCAAGCGTCATTACAACCTATTTACATTAAGACCTATGTTGATCATTTGGGCAATGACATGAATGCTGGGAGGTATGTGCTCTATCTAATTCTTAGTTTTCGATTCTCTCATGAGATCTATCCTGAAATTGTGCCATTTTTCCTTATACTTCATATGTGAGAATACTTGCTTTCATATTACATAACTTCACTCACATATGTTTGATGGAGAGATTGAACCTTAGGTTCGAGTGATTGAGTGAATCTGTGAGACTTAGAGTTGAGACGAATTCTATCTTCAGGTTTGAAAATGATACCTATGAAGCCTTGAAACTTAGAGTAGAAGTGTTCACTTGCACACTAATTAGTTGCTGGCATGGTGAATTCAAGAAGGTGAAGGTATGACTACGGTTTCATTGGTTCACCTTACTTTGTTTCCATAATGTTTTAACCCTTGTTTTTTCAATAGTCTTGATGGTGTTTGTGGGTGTCACATCTGTTAAACCCTCAGGAGACAAAACTCCTCCTACTAGGCACACCTAGGGGTTTAAATGGTCTATCATAGGAAGATCGAGTCATTAATTTAATTGTGCTTATGTAATTTGTTTTGCTTGAGGACTAGCAAACGATAGGTTTGGGGGTCTTTGTTAGGTCATATTTTATGCATTTTTCCATGCATTATTATCTTTGATGTACTACTAATATCTTTCATCACATAGGAGAAAATGATAATTTTTGTGAGAGTTGTACAGGATTGGACATTATGTCGAATTAGAATGTTTTCGGTGTAAAAGGAGGAAATTCGGAGTTGAAAGAGCTTACTTATGGAGCAAGGAAAAATAATGTGGAAAACAAAAAGCTGTCACTATTCAGGAATCACTATGCAGGCCAGACACTATTCAGAAATCACTATGCATGCCAGACACTATTCAGAAATCACTATGCAGGCCAGACACTATTCAGGAATCACTATGCACACCTGACACTATTCACGTGAATAGTAGCAGATTACATGTCTTTCCTTATTTGCCCTCATGCTTTCTTGCCTATTTAAGCCCTCTTCACTCTCAAAATAGGGGAGCATCTACACACAACAAAGAAATCAGATCTGCTCTTCTTTTTCATTCCCCTTCTCTTCCAGTGAGAAAACCTCAAGAATTCCATAACCATCTCCCCTCTTCCATCCTTTTGCATCTCTTTCCCATGTACCTCAATCTCTCATCATAAAAGCTCCAAAATTCCTTCATCAAATTCGGCATCCATCATCTTTGTGTGTGAAGAAGAAGCCCTTTTCAGTTCTGGAGAAGAAGACTGCCTTCTACTTAGAGTTTGCTGCATCCATGTCTTTAATTAATGCTTTTATGTTGATTAGATACATGTGTAGCTAATTTCTCATCTAGGGTTCTTGATGTAACCATGTAAACTCAGTCTATGTTATGGTTGAAGTATTCTGATTTCTGCAAACTCTTCTTTGCTTCATTCATTTTAATTATTGATTCATATGTGATTCTAGTGCTTGATCACCATTAGGGTTCCATATGCCTAGTTAGATTTAGAGCACATGCCATGCCTAAGTTTAATTGATTTATGAATGAAAGAATAGGGTTAGTGAGTACATGCCATGCCACTGAATCTGTTTGGTCATATTTATTTCTTTTCTCATACTTAAAGGCTTTCTAGGAGTAATCTAAAGTACATGCCATACTTAGGTTGCAATTAGAAGGACTAGATAGTGTTCCACATGCCATGGCCTATCTTACTTAAGTGAAAACGATCCTTAGAGCATGTTTGGAAGATCTGGTACTTTAGTCACTGTATTCATAGAATCAAGGTTACATAGGTGAAGTCAAGACCCTAGCTTCCATCTCCATACTTTTCTCAATCTTTTCTATCCATCTTCATTTACTTAAAGTTTTAATTTCAGTTTAACGTCCTTACATATCACAAATCAAAACACAATTCTGTTTTATTTTCAGTTCTTTTAATTCCACTAGTTAATTGAGTCATTATAGGGTTATTTAGAGGTAATTGTGAAGCCTAATCAGTCTCTGTGGTTCGACACCCTTACTTGTGCATTACCATTACTACAATAGTAGTGTATAAGCTAGGATAAATCAACAACGTACATTCTAGCATGCAGGCTGCCGACGTACTCGTTTCTAGCATGCAGGCTGCCGACGTATATTCTAGCATGCAGCCTGCCGACGTACTCGTTTGAACCCGTTGAACGTCCGGGTTGTTATATGTTTGAACAAACTTATGAAGATACTATCTAGATTACCTCATCGTTTTGAATGTACTCTTCCTTATAGGACCTTTTTGAACAAACTTAAAAGGATACTACCAGATATACTTATGCTTTTTATTGTACTCTTCGTTATAGGACTTATTTGAACAACAACTAAAGTAAATACTACTTGGATATTCTCATCCTGTTGAATGTACTCTTCCTTATCAAACTTTTCTGAAGAAACATAAGAAGATACTACCTAGATATCCTCATCCTTTTTAATGTACACTTTCTTATAGAACTTGTTTGAACATGTTTAAGAGATACTACCTAGATATTCTCATCCTTTTTATTGTACTCTTCTGTATAGAACTTGTTTGAGCAAAATTAAGAAGATACTACCAAGACATCCTCATCTTTTTGAATGTACTCTTCCTTATATGACTTTTTTTTAACAAACATAAGAACATACTACCTAGATTACCTCTTCATTTTCATTGTACTCTTTCGTATAGATCTTCTTTGAACAAGCGTAAGAAGATACTATCTAGGTTACCCCATCCTTTTGAATGTAGACTTGCTTTTAGAACTTCTTTGACTAAACATAAGAAGTTGCTTGTTATCACTATTCTACGTTATACACTAGTATTGTAGTAATAGTAATGCACAAGTAAGGGTGTCAAACCACAAAGACTGATTAGGCTTCACAATTACGTCAAATTAACGCTATAATGACTCAATTACCTAGAGAAATAAAAAAAACAAAAAAAAACAGATTTGAGTTTTGATTTGTGATATGTAAGAATTTAAAAGTGAAATTAAAAGTTTAAGTAACTGAAGATAGATTAAGGCAAAGATTGAGAAAAGTATGGAGATGGAACCTCGGGTCTTGACTTCACCTATGTTACCTTGATTCTATGAAAACAACGACTAAAGTACTCTGACCTTCGAACCTGCTCTAAGGATCGTTTTCAATTAAGTAAGATAGGCCATGGCATGTGGAATACTATCTAGTCCTTCAAATTACAACCTAGGTATGGGCTGTGCTTTAGATTATTCCTAGAAAGCCTTTAATTATGAGAAAACAAATGAAATTGACTAAACAGATTCAGCGGCATTGCATGTACTCACTAATCCGATTCTTTCATTCATAAATCAATTAAACTTAGGCATGGCATGTGGTCTAAGTCTAACTAGGCATATGGAACCCTAATGGTGATCAAGCACTAGAATCACATATGAATCAATCTTTAAAAATAATGAAACAAAGAAGAGTTTGTAAAAATCAGAATACTTTAATCATAACATAGAATTGAGTTTACATGGTTACATCAAGAACCCTAGATGAGAAATTAGCTACACATGTGGAGGCTAGGGTTTATTTTGACAGTGAAGAGGGCTTATATAGGTAAGAAAGCGTGAGAGCAAATATGGCAAGAGAAAGAAACCAGATACTGTTTACACGAATTGTCGAGGAAATAGTGATATGTGAATAGTGACAGCTTCTTGTTTTCCAAGTTATTTTTCTTTCCTCCCTAAATAAGCTTAATCAACTCCAAATTTTTTCCTTTTTACGCCAAAATTTTTGTAATTCGATGTAATTTTCAATCCTGCACCACTTTTACAAAAATTATCATTTTCACCTATGTGATGAAAGATATTAGTACTAAATCAAAGGTAAAAATGCATGGAAAAAAAGCATATAACTTGACCTAACAATGCTACCAAGATTTCCTTAACCTTTTGACTGCTCTCCTCCTTATAGAACTTGTTTCAACAAAATTAAGAAGATACAACCTAGATTTCCCCATCTTTTTTATCGTACTTTTCCTCATAGAACTTGTTTTAACAGACTTATGAAGATACTACCTAGATATCCTCATCCTTTTTTTTTTGTACTCTTCTTTATAGATCTTGTTTAAGAAAACATTAGGACTATACCTTACAGAACTTGTTTGAAAAAACTAAGAAGATACTGCCTAGATATCCTCGTCTTTTTTTATTGTACTCTTTCTTATTGGACTTGTTTGAACAAGCTTAAGATGAAACTGTCTAAATATCCTCATCCTTTTGACTGTACTCTTCCATTAGAACTTGTTTGAACAAACTTAAGAGGATACTACAAAGTTATCTCTATCCGTTTGATTGTACTCTTCCATATTGGACTTGTTTCAACTAACTTATGAAATTACTATCCAGATTACCTCATTCTTTTGAATGTACTCATCCTTATAGAACTTTTTTGAAAAAACATAAGAGGATACTGCCCAGATATTCTTTTCCTTTTGATTGTACTTTTCTTTGTAGAACTTGTTTGAACAAGCTTAAAAAGATACTACCTAGATATCTTCATCCTTTCGATCGTACTCTTCCTCATAGAAACTGTTTAAGAAAACTTAAGAAGATACGTCCAAGATATCCTTATCATTTTGAACTTTCTCTTACCAAACCACCTAGCATAAGAATATAGTAAACAAGTTTAAACAAGTTTAAGAATATAGTAACTAGATTACCTCATCTTTTTGAATGTCCTCTTTCTTACGAAACTTGTTTCAACAAACCTAAAAAGATACTACTTAGATTACCTCATCCTTTTGAATGCACAAATCCTCTTAGAAATTGTTTAAAAAAACTTGAGATGCTATTTACATCCTCGATATCCTCAACATTTTCAATCTAATCTTCCTTATAGAACTTGTTTGAATGAACTTAAGAGGATACTACCACGGTATCCTCATTCTTTTGATTATACTCTTCCTTATTGGAGTTGTTTAAACAAACCTAAGAAGCTACTACCTTGATATTCTCATCCTTTTGAATGTACTCATCCTTATAGAACTTGTTTGAATAAAAATAAGACGATACTACCTAGATGACCTCGTCCTTTTGATTGTACTCTTCCTTACAGAACTTATATGAACAAAATTACGAGGACAATACCTAGATATCCTCATCTTTTTTTTTGTACTCATCCTTACAGAACTTATTTGAGTAAACTTAAGAAGATACTACAAAGATTACATCATCTTTTTTATTGCACTATTCGTTATAGAACATGTTGGAACAAACCTTAGAAGATACTACCTAGATTGCCTCATACTTTTGGATGTACTTTTCCTTATAAAACTTGTTTGAACAAACTTAAGAGTATTCTACAAAGATATCCTCATCCTTTTAATTGTACTCATCCTTATCGAACTTTTCTGAACAAACCTAAAAGATACTACGTAAATCTCCTCATCCTTTTGAGTGTACTCTTCCTTATAGAACTTGTTTGAGGAAACATAAGAAGAATCAATGATAACTCGTGAAGCACTCACATTTTGTAGACATTATTCTATTTCAGTTCTAGTCTTTCACAAAGCTTTTGAGTCAAATAGATTGCATTTTAATTCGTTCGTCCTAATTGTGTAACGCCCCGGAAACTCAAAGAATGTAAATTTGTAAAATAATGTATGAAATGACGTTTTTACCCATGTAAATAGTGTGGTCAAAGTTGACTTTTACGTGACACGTGTTTTTCACGAACTTCAAGGACCATTAGGTGGGTCTCAATTCCTTGAGTCCGTAGACTGTTGAGTCAGGATTCATGCATCTTTTTGATGTCATCTAATGCTCATTTACTTGTCTTTTGTGTGATTTAATTGTCATCCATAGTAGAAAATGATCAATCTTGTGAAGTGTGTGCAGAATTAGAAAAGTTCTTAAAAGCATGGAAATAAAGAAAGAAGGAGTCTTGAAGCCTCAAGCACACAAAGGTGGGCCTTGTCATCCGAAAATAGAAGTCTTTAATGCCAAGATTGTTCCTTGCCACATAAGGAAGGTCTGAGCATTCCAGAAGAGGAAAGTGACGTCCGAGGAAGTCTTGAGAAGGCCCAAGAACGCACCTTGCTCCATTAGGGAAGTCCACGACATCAGGAATCTTCATTGCCACACATCACAAGGCGGATTCCATGGAATGGGTGTCTTCTTAGGATATTATTCATTCAATTACAGATCATCCAAACAAAGGTATGGGTGTCTACTCAGTATTTGGATAAGAAAACTAACAAACAATCTTAATGGTGATCAGACATCAAAATAGAATGTTAAGTATCAATAGAGCATAGTAATTGAATCATGAAACACATCAAGAAACTGAAAATACTAAAGTTCAACACATGGAATAAAAATTGCAGGATTACATCAAAACCCTAGATATGAATCTAGTTACACATCATGATTAACAAAAACATAGAAGCAATATAAAGCATGAGTGAAATCAAACTCAAAAGGGGAAGAAACCCTTGAAGCAATTCTGATGTCGACTCCTTCCTCTTGCATTCAGCCCTCTCCCCCTCAAAAACGTTCAAGAGAGGTTCTTAAAAATAAAAATAAACAATAATGCGGCTAGGGTTTCTTGGCTGAAATCCGCCTTGTGATGTGTGGCAATCAAGATTCCTGATGTCTTGGACTTCCCTAATGGAGCAAGGTGCGTTCTTGGGCCTTCTCAAGACTTCCTTGGACGTCACATTCCTCTTCTGGAATGCTCGGACCTTCCTTATGTGGCAAGGAACAATCTTGGCATTAAAGACTTCTATTTTCGGATGACAAGGCCCACCTTTTTGTGCTTGAGGCTTCAAGACTCCTTCTTTCTTTATTTCCATGCTTTTAAGAACTTTCTAATTCTGCACACACTTCACAAGATTGATCTTTTTCTACTATGGATGACAATTAAATCACACAAAAGACAAGTAAATGAACATTAGATGACATAAAAAAGATGCATGAATCATGACTCAACAAATACCCCCAAACCTATCTTTTTCTAGTCCCTGAGCAAAATAAAGAAGAAAAACTAAACTAAACAAAATGAAAAGACTCAATCTTAGTTAAGGATAGATCATTTAAACCTCTAGGTGTTCCTAGTAGGAGGAGTTTTGTCTCCTGAGGGTTATGGCAGCTCCGAAAGATTTCGCCTCGACTCTAATCCTCACTAGGCATCTCTAAATTCCCACATGAATCCTATGCTTACACTCTTATCAAGCATATGTGATGGACATTATGTAAAGGAATTTAAGTTTAATCACATAAGATTTGCAATGAAGAATAGCACTTTCTGGAATTAAGATCTCATGAATGGAATTGAACTTTAAGAACATAGATACATACCTCAATCCTCAGCATGGCTGTCCATAACAACAGTTAGGTCTTCAGTCTTGGTTGTAATTGGGCTAAGCTTATGGTTAAAGAAAGAAATGATCGGATTCAAGAACCTAAGTTGTGCCAAGGCATGAGATTTCATGACCTGAACATTGAAGTCCTGCTCTGATTTCTCACTTGGAACCTCATGACAACATTGATATAAACTTGATTCCTCTTTGGAAGTCTTCTCCAGTTCATTGGCTCACCTTGATCAATTCAGTTTTTCTTTCACTTTTTTTTTTCTTTTGATCTTTTTTTTTTCTGAATCGAATCAAGATCATGCAATGGTTTTCTCATTCCTTGTATAGCTTTATCACTCACATTCAGACTTTCACTCCCACATTGCTGTCCTTGTTGTAACAGTTCTTTTGAATTGGGCAGCAACACCATTAACTCTTCATTCACACCATGAATCTATTTTAATGCAACCTTAGCACAAACTTAGGTTATAGGGCATGGCCTGATTGAACGGTTGAGTGTTTGGCAGGTTATGCTTAAGGTGATGAAAGAAAGGGCTGAGTGTTTAGCTTCAAAATGGCTTAGGGAGCACACAACAAGGTAGGACAAGGCCTTTAGAGGTTTATTCACACATAGCCTACATCAGTTCTTATGGAAAACCACACCTCAAATCAAGAGCATCTATATGATATCAGTTCTTTAAAATTCAATGCAAATGTAATGGAATGAGATCATCAAAAAAGAACAAAATCAGAGAGTGTTTAAGAGTAGAAACAATGTAGAACAAAGATAGTTATGGCAAAAACTGGTTATGGCAAAAACTCCTAGTAGAACAAAGATAGTTAACTCAGCATGTAGACTCTCATTAACAAGTTAAAACACGTATCACTAGCAAAAACTTAAACTAACTACACATACAAAAAAAAAAACATAATAAAAACTAAACCTTAAATTTCAAAATCAGGCCATTTATAACCCCCCCACCCTACTTGTAGACATTATTCTATTTCAGTTCTAGTCTTTCACTAAGCTTTTGAGTCAAATAGATTGCATTTTAATTCGTTCGTCCTAATTGTGTAACGCCCCGGAAACTCAAAGAATGTAAATTTGTAAAATAATGTATGAAATGACGTTTTTATCCTTGTAAATAGTGTGGTCAAAGTTGACTTTTACGTGACATGTGTTTTTCACGAACTTCAAGGACAATTAGGTAGGTCTCAATTCCTTGAGTCCGTAGACAGGCGGCACGCTGGAATCGGACCTCGGACGAATAAGTTATGAATCTAAAACGGTGAAGGGCATTTGGGTAAATGCGTAAAGGAAGGGTAAAATGGTAATTTGGATGGTGAAATTTGAAATCAGCCGTAGTGGATTGTTAACTGAGTTGTTTAACTAATTAAGTGACAATTGTCACTGTGGATGGATGGATTAGTGGCTAGTTGGGCTGAGTGGATGCACAAGTGTTGGCTGTGCTGGTTGTAGAACAGAGCACTATGCTATTTTGTATTTGTTTTGATCAAGTGTAGAAAAGAGAAACAGTGAGAGACAGGGAGCTTCAAACACTCTGTTGTGAGGGACTGAGAGAAAACAGAGAAGTTAGAGTGAGATGAGAGATCAAACTTGAGAGGTAAACTGAGAACCAGAGAGGAGAAGAAGCCGAAATCGTGAAAATTGAGAAAATGGATGGAAAATCGAATTTTAATTTGTGAGTTGAGAGGAGCCAAACAGAGATTAAAAACAGTCTTCTGGACTCATTTCGACGTCAACCACACAAAAATCGAAGGAGATTGATCGTGTTTTGGCCAAGAACAGAAGTTCCAGATTCTGGAAAATTTCGAGGTTGAGTACGACTACCTACAGGTAAGGATTTGTGCAATTGGTTGTTGTAGAATGTTCATTTAAGTCTATCAATTAATTAGAAAACTAAATCGATTTGAGTGAGATTCGAAATTTAAAACCGTTTGTTTGATTATTAGAGAAATGTTGGATTAAGAGCTTGATGTGTGTAATTAGTGATGGAGAACTTAAATTAAGGTAGAATGGATGGATTTTGGTGGAATAATTGAAAGAATTAAGCTAGAATTGAAGGAGATTGAAACGGGTCTTGTCGCGGGTTCGCGACCCGTTTAGCAGGAAAACGGGTATAGACGATGACCCCGTAGCATACTGTGCAGGGCGCGTGGCTTTCATGCGCAGTCCCTTTGGGCGTGAGGCAACATTTCCGGCCAACGTCAACATGTGATTTTATCCTTTCATTGTAACGAACATTTTAAGACAAGTTTCGAGTCGATCGGACACCGTTTCGGTATAGTTTTGAGTGTTCGAAGGTTTAGGATTTTAATTTAATTACGTTGAAGTAAAGATCTTTGACAGGCCAAATAAAGATCTTTGACAGGCCAGAACATTCCTGAGACAGCCGAGGAGCGTACGGGACGCGATTGACGCGTTCGAACTTCGTGAGTGGACTTTGATTTCGAACCGAGCATGCATAACTGTTTTTACCTTCTCGTTTTATGTTTTTATATATGATTTTATGTTTATATTTATGATATTCCTGCTTTACATGATTGCACGTTTTTCGATGTGATTTATCCCATTTTACGTATTTCGAGACTATGGTTTCTCCGATGCTTTGATGATGGCTTGATAAATGATTTTATATGATTTGTGCGTATCACGTTTTAATGATGTTTTGATTATGATTTGTGAGTATGATTTGGGATTTGAACGTGGAATTCGGACATAAGTCCTATTTCGATAAAATGTGATTTCGGATTGGTTTTGGAATTTGAATTCGATGGATTTGAGACTCTCTGTGAATTAATATGGTTTGGAGTTGAAAGACCCGGTACTATTGATGGATCTGGTTTTGGGTTTAAAGACCCGATTAATTGATGACGAGGGAGGGCCCTTGATTGAAATCTGTTGAGTTTAAATACTCGGTTACTGTGATGTCCCCCGAGGCGGCCTATTGATTGCGTTTTGAGTTTAAAGACTCGTTGATATCCCGGGAAGGCCTGATATATGGGTTTAAAGACTTGGATAGATCCAGCAGATTTTATCATTGATGTTACATTCGGTTTTACATCATTTTATAGTTATCTTCTGTAACTGTTTCCATACGGTTCATATAAGTGTTTTCGGATACTTAGTTATGCATGTGTGTTTTGAAAATGGAGGGTGAACCCTGATTTCATTAAAACTGTTTTCCATAACCATTTGTTTTAGTCCACTCACACTTTTCTGTTTTAATACCCTCCAGGTCATGGTACGAGTTTTGGGGGCTAACGCCGAGGCAGAGGCAGAGGCATCAAGTATTCCTGTTGCGGTGTAGTTAGCTCACAGAGTAGGGTTTTATCCTTATCTTGTATTGTAACTATGCTCAGTGATACAGTTGACCGGTTGTACAGTTGGTTGTATCGTACGTTCTCCCTGGTCTGACAATATGTGAGATGTAATTATCTTGGTTATTTTTGGTTGTTTGTGTTCGGTTGTCAGACGACGATTAGCCCGGTGAGGCTTACGACACGCAAACCGAGGCGGCAGCTTGGGATGGTCTATAAGTGGACCTTGATTTCTAAACTGTGATGCATGCATAAATGTTTTATATGTTTTATAGATGCGATTCTATGATGATGATTTGTATGATTGTGATTTATATGATTTCACGCATTTGGAGGCAATTTACGTGCTTGCACGTAAATCGAGGTTTACGGTTTTACACTGATTTTCCGTGCTTATGGTTTCGGAAATGATTTCATGAAATGGGTTTTGATTTGAAAAGGTCAACTCGGGTTCGAGACCCATTTGTTTTGGAAACTCTCGGACTCGAAGTCCATTTAGTCACGTTCTCGGGCCAGAGGCCCAATTAGTTCTTGAATCAATTTCAGATTTAGAAATATGGACCGGGCACGAGGCCCATTCGATTTACGAACTCTCGGACCTGAAGTCCATTTGATTTACCTAGGAATCGGGCTTGAGCCTAGTTGGTTTCGGGTCACTTGACTTACGTATAGGGCACGAGGCCCATTTGGGTTTTGAAATCAGGACTCCGTTAAACATTTCCCCCAACTCAATTGCATCAATCCATTGCTCAATCTCCACGACTCAAGCTCGAATATCCGTACACTGTGCAACCATGGAGTTTCATCGATCTCAGCCGGTTTCCTTCAATTGATGATCCCAGAAACATCGTGAGATCATCAGGAACACAATCCCCACAACAATTGAGTCAATCACAGCCCCAAACTCCACGACTCAGCCTCGATTTCTTCCTCTGTCACCAAGCTCGAACAGAGCCAAAACGGCACCAATCCTTCTCGTTTTTGATGTGGATCGACTCGTCACAACCTCAGGAAGATGTTTGTAACCTCCAATTCGATCATCACAGCCCAATTCTCAGTATTTGAATTTCCCTCCCAAAACCAAAGTTTCGATTCTCAGCTTCATCTCTGCCTCTCGTGTTTCCCAGCCAAGTTAATCTCAAAACTCTCTCAATTCCTCACACTCTGGTTCAGAAATGGAAGGAAATGGTGGACGAATTCGAACTCCCCCCATCTCTGCGTTTTGCTTGCACACGGGTAAGGACAGAAGAGAAATAAATGGAAAATAAAGGGTTTAATAATTAATTAAATATAATAAACATCATAATGATGTCTACCCCAAAACATGGGATCTGGTTTCAAGGGATGAGTGACACTTGTCACTCATCCAGGTGTGCTGAGTCAACGGTTACTATTCTATATTATAATATTATTTTATTCCCGGTTCGTTCGGTTAATCGAGCCCGATTCCGTGACCATAACTTCGTCGTCGGAACTCCGATTTCGCCCGATTCCGTGACCACCTATCTAGCATGAGGCCTTTTGGGAGCTCAGTGGCTTTGGGGGGGATTGGAACCCCAAAGTTAAGCGAGTTGAGGCTGGTGCAATTCCAAATGGGTGACCCCCTGGGAAGTTGCACCGTGAGCTCCCGAAAACAAAACCGTGAGGGCGAGACCCAAAGCGGACAATATCGTGCTAGATGAATCGGGACCTGACAGAAGAGGGTCGGGTCCTGACATAATAATGCATGGAAAATGCATAAAATATGACCTAAGAAAGACCCCCAAACCTTTCATTTGCTAGTCCTCAAGCAAAAAAAGACTACAAAAGCACAATTAAAATAATGACTCGATCTTCCTAAGATAAAAAATTAAACCCCTAGGTGTGACTAGTTTGAGGAGTTTTGTCTCCTGAGGGTTTAACAGAGGAGCCACCTACAAACGCCATCAAGACTCCATTGAAAACAAGGGTTAAAACATTACGGAAACAAATTAATGTGAACCAATGAAACTAGTTAGTGTGCAAGTGAACACATATATTCTTAGTTTTAAGGCTTCATAGGCATCATTCTCAAACCTGAAGATAGAATTCGTCTCAACTCTAAGTCTCACAGATTCACTCAATCACTCGAATCTAAAGTTTAATCTCTCCATCAAATATATGTGAGTGAAGTTATGTTATATGAAAGCATGTATTCTCAAATATGAAGTATAAGAAAAAAAAATGTCACAATTTCAGGAGAATGAAAAAAGAAGAGCAGATCTGATTTCTTTGTTATGTGGAGGCTAGCGTTCATTTTGAGAGTGAGAAGGGTTTATATAGGTATGAAAGCATGAGGGAAGATAAGGAAAGAATTGAATCTGACACTATTCATGTGAACACTATTCTTTTTACGCCGAAATCTTTGTAATTCGATATAATGTCCAATCCTGCACCACTTTCACATAAATTATCATTTTCTCCTATAAGATGAAATATATTAGTACTACATCAAGGATAATAATGCATGGCAAAATGCATAAAATATGACCTAACAATCTCAAGCCCAAAACTGCGTTTTCACAAAAATCCGTAAAATGGTCCTTGACCGATGATTTAAGTACACAAACACTATGATATCAAATCATTTAACTTAAATCATATAATAAAACATGTAAAATCGTTACGCATACATTTCAGTTATAAAATAAACGACACACTCATGCTCAGTCCACGCTGCACGCTCAAACTCAGTGTTGTACCTATCACTGACCTAGTCCAATAACTTCGGGCCTGTCCAAATCATGTCTAAGGGTTACTACTATGCTATACATCTTCATACTCTAAACCCTCACGAAGCGTGATATCGGAAACGCATCCCGAACATGCTTATCGAGGCTTTAAACCCCTAAATGACCTATCAACCACTCTTTGATCGACCCGAAACCACCGCCATTAGATTCGAATCGTCGAAAACTTTCGTATATGACCAGTTTGGCCTCAAAAATGGGTCCATGTGCCCCCACGCATGTCAAAGCTCAGTTAACGCTGGTCAATGGTCAATGCTGACATCAGTGGTCAACAGTCAACAATCAACACTGACATTAGCATGACATCATGCTGACATTTGCGTGACATGTCTGACACCTGTTACATGTGCCACGTGTCAGCCTCTAATTGGTCCACGTGTTCGACATCTAACATGCTGGCTAGACCTGACAGTATGCCATGTGTCAGCCCTTGAGTTTTCCAAATGTCTGACACCTATGAAAGATGATGATGTGGACTGCCACGTCATCATCGTCTACCCTGAGACGTGTCAACCAGACCCGCGACCTTACTCGGTTGTAACTCCTTTGTTCCTACACCATTTTCGTCCCCGTTTGTTCCTACATAATTGACACGACCCACCCCCAATCCCCCAGGATTAAGGGATAAGTCATGTTCTCGTCTAACCCACGTGCGACACGAAGGCTAAACACATTTCTAACCTCCATGGAACCCATAAGCCAAACAAGGAATACCCAGGTCAACGTATCAAAAACCACGTCTGGTTGCCTAGAGTGCCCTGAAACGACTGTGGATCACATGTGTGATGTTTCAGTTTGTAACGACCCGTCCTGAGTATCGGGATTTAATATTATTTAATTATGATTTAGAATGACTAATCTGGGATTAGTTGAGTGAAATCGGACGAATGGTGCAAAATGACCGTTTTGCCCCTGGACGTGGGCAAAACGTTGACTTTTAATTCGGACGGTCAAATGGACTTTGACCAATGACCGTGACGTATTTTCGAGCGTCACG
The DNA here is from genome assembly GCA_032719365.1 of Prinsepia uniflora. Lineage (NCBI taxonomy): Eukaryota > Viridiplantae > Streptophyta > Magnoliopsida > Rosales > Rosaceae > Prinsepia > Prinsepia uniflora. The sequence goes on along the minus strand of CM064869.1, from coordinate 41,303,563 downwards.
AGATCATAGACAGGTGGCACGTTCGATTCCGACATTCGAGGAAGAAGTTATGACGTACGGAAGTTCAGGGGCATTTTCGTAATTTGGACGAAATGGGGGAAAATGTTGACTTTTTGATCGGGAGGTCCGATCGCCGAGGGCCAAGGACTGTTATGTAGTGCGGGTCGATACGAATCCATTGACAGGAGGCACGCCGAAATCAGACTTCGTACGAGGAAGTTATGGTCTGAAACGTGAAATCGGGGAAGTTTACGCCTCGGCAACCGTGTCGATTATTTTATTCTGAAATGGTGGTTGGAGGACACTTGGATGAGTGACAAGTGTCACTCACCCATTGGCTAGATTGGATCATGTTCCATTAATCATAAAATTATGCTAAAGTTTCCACTATGGAATTAATTAGGATTAAATCTCTGCTTTTAATCTGAGCCATCCATCTCACTCCCCAGATTCCATCTCATCCGTTCATCTCATCTCTTCCCTCCTATTGCTGATCAGCCTTCATCACTCTCACACATTTCCTTACCCGTGAACAAGCAAAACAGGGAGGTGAGAGTTGGATTCTGGCCATTATCAATCTTCCTTCCACAATTGATTATGCAAATGGAAACTGAGTGATTTGTGGAAAGAATTGGTTGAGGGAGAACACGAGGGACTGAGAGGGGCAATGTAAACCAAGAATCGGAATTTTGGAGCAATGGAGGGAAATTCGAATTTTGAGCTATGGGCTCTGAGGATCGAATTGGGGTTCAATTTGAGCCTTCTGGGATTGCCTCGATCACAACCAGCTCAAGAACGAAGAATTTTGGTAACCTTTTGGCTCTGAACAGACTTGGTGACAGAGGAGGAGCTTGAGGATTGAGTCTTGATTCTAGAGGGATTAAACGATGAAATTGGATTAGGAAATGAGTTTACCTTGGTCCAACGAAGCTTCTCAGTGGATCAATTTAAGGAAATCCAGTGGAATTGAGGAAATCCGAATGATGAACAGTGCCCAGATGTTCTTCGATGTTCATCTTCAAGTCGTTGGATTTCAGGTAAGGATTGTTGTAATTAGGTTTACAGACCTCTAATTAGACTTAAAACGAACCTATTTGAATGTTCAATTGAAAGGATTAAGGTTGATTTGGCAGTGAACAGATCGGGTCATCTCGCGGGTCAAATGGACCCGTTTTACAGACATACGGGTTGGAACGATGACTGTTGCAGTCACTGTAGCAGGCGCGTGGCTTTCACGTGCAGCCACTCACTGCCGCGCGTGACGGCACGTGGGCACGAATCTCGAGGTGAGGTCAACATGACTTTTGTCCTATTCAATGTAACGAACATTTTAGCGTTGGTTTCGTGTCAATCGGACCCCGTTTCGATATTGTTCGGGATGTCCGAAGGTTTTAAATCCAGTTTAAAAATACTTAAAAATTCGGGAAAATTACGGAACTTTAATAGGATGTTAATGAAGAGGTTAGTAACCCTCGAATGTGATTTGGACAGGATTGGGAGTCCCGGTGATAGTGGTGTGGACGGGAAGGCCTATGGCACACGTATCGAGGCGCTCGGTTAAACGGTCTGTGAGTGGACATTGGTTTTATAAATTCGATGCATGCATAACTGTTTCATGATTGTTATAATTGTGATTTTATGATTTATTTTGGATATCGGTGAATTTATATGATTTCACGCATTTCGAGGCGAGTTACGTGTTTGCACATAAATCGAGGATTTCTGAATTTGCACTGATTTCCATAATTGTGGTTCAGATATGATTTCATGAAACGGTTACGGATTTGATTAAGTGAATTCGGGCCAAGGGCCCAATTGATTTAAGAAATCGGGCCAGGGGCCCAGTTGACTTATAAATTCGAGCCAGGGGCCCAGTTGATTTATATATGCAATTTCGGGTCGGGGACCCTAAAATGGAATTGAATAAATGATTTTGGATTTGATAATCAACTATTTGGACGTATGACGGTTTTATGGAAATTCGGGGCAGGGCCCTTGTGATATTTTGGAAATGAATAATAAAATGTGTTCCATAAAACCATCTCGATACGAGGATATATATTGGTCTCCTCCAAGTGTCGGGGACACTGGAGAAGTCACGGTGCATTGTCTGCGAGGGGTCATTGTACGGAGCAGCCGGACCGTATAGTGATCCAGGAGCAGGATTGCTATGATTAGACGTCAAGGAAGTCAGACATCGGGGATGTCAGAGATATGGACCCGGTGAGACCCCGGGCAGCACGCGTTGCTTAATACCGTGAGATATGACGTCGGGGACGTCAAGCGTCAGGGACGCTAGGCATCGGGGATGCCGGAGATGGAAAAAAAATAAATAAATGTATCTTACTGGATTTATGAAATAACTCTTCGATTGACTTTTGGGATTTGAAACTATGCTTATGGTTTTCGGGCTAAGGCCCTAATGGTTATTTCTAAATACATATGTGATTATTGGTTTTTGACGCATGCATATGTTTTTACTGAGGGGCATAAAGGTCTTTATAAATGCTTTAAACAGACTTGTTTATTTTCGTCCACTCACATCTTTTGTTTTTAATGCCCTTCAGGTTTATTACGGATGCGACTGCAGCAGAGACTGGTACATCGCACACCTCCTCCATTGATCCTTGTGCGCTTTGGAAGCCCGTTTGGGCAGTGGCAACAGGTTATCCCTTGTCTGACACCTTTGGTCAGACGGGAGCATGACACATTCCACGGTAATCCCAGGGGAATTGGGATGGGTCGTGTCACAGTCTCTTTAACAGCAGCCCACACCGGATCAACAACCTGGAGGGTATCGAAAAACAGAAAAGACTGTGAGTGGACAAAAATAAATAATAAGTTCAGAAAACATTTTATAAGAAAATACATTTATACCCTCCATGTAAAACTAATGCATGCATTCGAAAATCATTTAGTTCCAAGATAAGCAAACTGTTTATGAAAACCAGAAATCATTTCCTTTTCAAATCTCGTTTCTCAAATCCCGGGCCTCAGCCCAAAACATCTGAAAACCATTTGGCAAACCATCAGTGTAAAACATCCTTCCAAAAGCATATAAAACACATTTCCATCAACATGCCTCAATATCAATCCGAGTCTTTAAACTCAATAGGCCTCCGGGGGAAATCACAATATCCGAGTCTTTAAACTCCCTAGTCTTTCAACTCAATAATCACATATCCAGGCCCGCCCCCGTCACAATCATATCCGGGTCTTTAAACCCACTACCAGATCCAGCAAGTCGAATCCAAAACCATTTTATAGTCATTCCATATTTCAAATCCAAATCCATAAATCTATTTCCAAATCTGAATCCGAAATCACCATTCCGATAAGTCCGGATCCGGAATCATCATTCTGAATCCAAATCTAGAAATCACATTAAAACCGAAATCCGAAATCTTTAGAAACTAAGCCTCAAGTCCGAAGTTACTTCCTAAAATCCATTTATAAATCCTTGAATTCAAATCATAATTCAAATCCCAAAAGCTAGTTATCGAAACCATCATCAAATCGTAGAATAATCTGTAATCTCGTAAAACATTCAAATACGTAAAATATGTAAAATTCCTCAAAATACGTACAAATCATAAATCAGAGATATCACAATCATAAACATGGAAATCACATATAGAAAACATATGCATGCATCATAATTTAGAAAGCAAAGTCCACTCATAGACCATCCGCGATGCCGCCTCGATACGTGTGTAATACGCCTTTCCCGTTTAATCCACTATCACCGGACTTCCTGAACCTGTCCAAATCACATTCTAGGGTCACTATCTAATTCATAATGCTTCTACTAAGTCCCTGCAATTTTTCTGAATTTTTAACTATTTTTAAACTACCCTTAAACCTTCATAACTTCCAAACTGAGGATCCAATCCTGTTTTTTCTCCTCTCTGTCCGGCCGTCATAGACCACGATAGGCCATGGTTTTGGGCTCTATACATTCCTTTAAACGTCCAATACCTTACCCAATCACCATATGAGTCAATAACAGCTAAAACTAACTTTACCATTTTTAAATTCAAACGAACATTTCATGGTGACTCACCCTACCGTTGCCGTCATGCATCGGCGTGTCTAACACGCCCTACCCACAATCCCCCGGGATTAAGGGATAAGCCATGCTCCCGTCTAACTTACGTGCGACACGAAGGCTAAATCGACGTCCATCCTCCATGTAACACATACGCCGGACAAGAGATTCCCAAGCGAACCGTCCAAAAACTTCTGGACTCCACACAATGCGCAGAACCTACTATGGATTACGGGTGTGATGTCTCTGTGTCTCTCTTACAACAGCCTGCACCTCATCAAACCTGGAGGGTATCGAAAATATAAAAAGACTGTGAGTGGACAAAAATAAATAATACATTCAGAAATTACATTTATACCCTCCATTTAAAAACCAATGCATGCATATGAAAACTATTTTCATAAAACCATTTCATATCCAAGACAAGAAAACCATCAATGAAAACCGGAATCATTTCCTTTTATCAAATCCGTAACGTAAATCCAGGGCCTCAACCCAAAACTATAAATCAATCATCAAAGTATGGGAACTCAGCCCAAAAACCACAAAATCCAAATCATCCGGGCCACAGCTCAAAACATCTGAAAACCAGTGAAAAACCATTCGAAAATCATAATCAATCAATTTGCTGGATCTCAAGAACGCCGAGTCTTTAAACTCACAACACATTTGCATAATCAGGCCTTCCCCGGATATCAACGAGTCTTTAAACTCAAAACACAATCAACAGGCCTCGGGGGATATCACAATGACTGAGTCTTTAAACTCAAAACATATACCGAGCCTTTAAACTCAAAACATATCAATTCAGGGCCCTCCCCAGTCATCAATCAACAAGAATCACGGTGCATACCACCAAAACACACGAAACAACAACCCCTCAAAGTTTGTAATCAAACAGAGATAATTTAGAATACCTCAATCACAAATCGTAGAGTACATCCTCAAGTACTTCCAACGACATCCTACGGTAAGTCCAACAATCAACCATATCGGCATCAGCCGAGCACTACTACACCCGAAGTCCTTCCATCTACACTATAGTGTACGCGTCACCCTGACTACAAGTTAATCACGCTTCACTTTTGAGGTTCAACGATCCTACCAGGCCCACAAGTCTAGATTGTGGGTTCTCTTCAATAGCCTCATATCGATCAGTTATAGTCACTCCTTCTCACTCTAACTTAGTCTCTTTCTTTCGTCACCATACCACAAAACTCACAATCGCCCACAACCATGACACTCGCCACACAGGCCAATCCTGGCATCACCAAGTACTCTCTTTCCTCTTGAACACATCCACACGTGCCCACGATTAAGGGGGGTTCACAACTCCTAATGATTCTTCAATGAGTCTCCCAAATCGACTCTAGAGTATCCACCACTCAAACGCCAACTCGAAATCCACACCACATCTTGTCGTCTAAACCACCACATCTACTGATTCCGAGATTCCAACCCGGTTGGAAGTATATCCATCTTTTCCAACCATGGAACTTAGGAAACTCTGCAGCTCACCCGAACAACCTTCTCGTCTATAAACAATCCAACTCACCGACCATCTCGTCTGTCGGTTAACACCGTTTATGTACTCCTTTTGATTCCCACGTATCAACCTTTCCGAGGTTCAATTCCGAGTCACCAACTCTCGGGATCACAATCAACAATCACTCACCTCAGACTCCTCAGTCACTATCCTCGAAATCATCCATCACTAAGCTCGGGGAATCACTGAGTGCTGGCCTTGACATCACCCAAATGCCAACCTCGGCATATGCCGACACAGTCCAACACACTAGACATCTCCAACACAACAGGATGAGTCCATGAAAACCAACCTCACTCGTGGTCAACCCGACCGTACCAACCTAGCTCGATCCTACACGAAGCATAGGTCCACCACGCTTCCGCTGCTCTACTCTGATCAAACTAATGGCATCCTGACCGTTCGTCTTGAACATGACCTGCCAATGGTCATCTCATACCCCAACTTGGTAGCTGTTCCTACCAGACACCATCACCTCACGACTAGCCACAACCTCAACTCACGAGGTGCCCATCCTACAGTTTACAAGCATCCCAGCTCGGGGCACATCATTCCCTATCTTGTGCACACAGCACACTAGTCCCGAATCTCCGCTCATACCGAGCCAAAACTCTCAATCTACTCTTTGGTCGGGAAACTGACCGCCCTCGTTATCCACAACTCAAAGCAGCTCAATGCTCAACCAAACGCCCCAATCACACTGGACTCGTCTAGAGTCATCCACCCAACCATCTGATACATAGGCTGCGCCCGGCAGCACCATCTCCTATTCGGCCGTAAGTCGTCCCAAGACACAACAATTAACTAATCACAAGCCCAACTCACTTTGTCCAGACTAAGCACTTCTACCGGGGTTTCTCACCAAGGTACCCACATTGACAAACCAGCCCTCACAACAGGGTTCTTCAAATCATCCCTAGGGTTATCAAAACCCACGACATCCACTAGCTCACAACAACCTCACCTCTCGGGTCGTCACACCAGGCTAAGAACATCCTTAACGTAATATCTACACACAACGTCAACTAGTAACCATAGCTAGGGGGACTCTCTCAACTCTAGCCATCCGGCTTCTCGAAGCCGTACAAGTCTAATCTCATCCAAACTGACCAAAGGGTCGCCAATCCATACTATCGTCATCCGGCCCCAACAAACCACGATCAACCGGCCCCTACTGGCCTACGAGTACCATCTGGCTCAACAGGCTACTATCGGGCCCCACAGGCCGACCAGCCTACCATCTCATCTCACTCATTGGATCAGCATCTGGTTTAAACACCCTAGCACACTGCTGACTATCTCTCGGATCTACTCCATCTGACGCTAAGGGCCAACGGACTATCGATCATGGCTTGCGCCAACCACCAACCACTCTGGCCCTAAGCCGACAAGTATCACACCCCATCGCATATCGGGCAACGCATCACCCATTCGCTCGTACTTACGCCACTAACGAAGCCACTAACGATCGTACTACCACTCACTTCCAATCGCGTGTCTAAGTTGATGATGGGCTGTTCCGCGTCGAGACATCACAGCCACAGTAGCATCACATCACCCAAGTCAACGAACCAACTACTCTGAGAGCTGAAACCGCGCACAAAGTGCACAATCCAGCTCTGATACGAATTTCCATTGAATGAATAACAGGGCACTTCACAGCTTGTCGTTCAGGACCACCGTCCATGAACGTTCTCGTGGCATCACCTCCATCACTACCGCCTCATCGTCCCCTCTCTCTATTCCACTACTAGGTCTGAGGCAGTTGATGAAGATTGAGAGAATTGGATTTCTCAGTGGCTCACAACACTCTATTCTCCAAACATCGTGCAACACCAGGAATAAAAAAAAGTGACAATTGTGAAAGACGGTGAGAGGCTTCCAGAACCATCCAGAGGAAGCCAGGTGTCCAATTTCTGGGAGACACAGTCTCCGAACAGGCAAGTGTCCCAAATTCACTGGGCATAGATCCTTAGGCCATCAAATGACCAAAATGATCCTTGATGACCAAATAACCATTTTTTCCCTAGCGTTTTTAGACCCATGCCTGAGTCGTTCGAAGTCCGATGACAGCGTGCCGCCTGTTGTATTCATGGGATCGAGACCAACCTAATGGTCCACCTGTCTATGAACTCGTGACGTCCCAAACGACGTCACCGACCTCAGTCAAAGTCCATTTGACCGCCCAAAATAAATTGTCATTAGGGGTAAAATCGTCATTTCGCACCGTCCGTCCGAAATTACCCAATTAATCACCGAGTTACTTCACTAATCCGTCATTAATCACTAATCTAATCCCGAACTCCAGGACAGGTCGTTACAGTGGCCACCAGGAGACAAGCCTTAACTCCCTCTCACTTTTCCATTCAGAAATCATGAGCAAAGAATCATGTTTGAGGGTGAATGGATCGTTTGTTCCTCATGGTGTACGGGTCCCCTATTCTATTTTCACGGTTTCATAGCCACCATCGTGTACGGCCGTCCACGTTGGCACCACCACCTTCCCCATCGACTAGTCTCTCATTTTCCTTCACAAAGGTTACAGAAATGATGAAGATCAAAGGAAGAGTATGGGAGAATGTTCACACTCTGTTTTTCTATTTCAACCCAAAACCGTGCAAACCTCACCATTTTCACAATTTTGTAAAAACATTAAGAGGGTTTCCAAGCTTCCACAACCATCCAGAGAAGGCCAGGTGTCACAATCCTACTGCATAGATCCCAAGGCAAAGGGAAAGACCAAAATACCCTTTGCCCCAAATCACCAAAATGCCCCTCAACTTCCAAACGTCATAACTTCCTCCTCGAATGTCGGAATCGAACGTGCCGCCTGTAACGACCCGTCCCGAATTCCAGGATTAGATTAGTGACTAATCACGATTAGTGAGGCTGATCCATGATTAATTGAGCGAAATCGGACGAACGATGCAAAATGACCGTTTTGCCCATAGGCTTGGGCAAAACGTTGACTTTTCGATCGGGTGGTCAAATTGAGAGGACCCATCCCAATCCACCCGGGATTACTGTGGAATGTGCCCTGCTCCCGTCCAACAAGAGGTGTCAGACAAAGGATAACCAAAAGTCACTGCCCAAACGGGGCTTCCAGAGTGCGCAAGGATCGATGGAGGAGGCGTGCAATGTCCCAGTCTCTGCTGCAGTCGCATCCGTAATCAACCTGAAGGGCATTAAAACCAATAAAAGCTGTGAGTGGACGAAAGTCATTAAGTTCATTAAACATAGTTATAAGAGATTTATGCCCTCCAATAAAAACGTATGCATGCCACAAAAACTAGTAACCAAAACGTTTGTTCAACCAAGCCATTAGGGCCTTAGCACAAAAACTGTAACTCAAAACCAAGCATGGGAACTCAGCCCAAAACTGTGGAATACCACATTCAGACATATTAAAACCATGTGGAAAACCAAGCATAGATCTACTTCCGCGTACCTGAACCCCTGTTGGGTGGTTTACCCGCGGGTTTACTTTAGAGTCGTGCTCGCAACTTGTAATTTTGGATTTCATCCCTTGTCTGACATTCGTTTAATTCAAATTTGATGTATGACTTTAATTTGGTTATTTATGCATTTGATGTTTTGAGGTTAAAATTGGTATGAATTATTGGGTGTGAGACGGGAGCAGCGCACGTCCCCTTGTGGTCCCTGTGGGATCGGGGCGGGTCCTGTCAGTGGATCTTCTCGGTGATGCACTGCCCTCCGGGCGAACGGGTAACTTTGGCGGCCTTCTTACTGGAGGGAGGTGCCTACCCGTGGTGGCACGGACTCGAAATGTCTGGGTGGTCTATCCATACCACTACTTGGGAAGCTTTCCGTTCCAGATTTCTGGACCAGTACTACCCGCGATCTTTTCGCGCGGCACGGGAGGCTGAATTCCTACGGTTGGAACAGGGTGATATGTCCGTTGCAGACTACGAGCAGACTTTCGGGAAGCTGTCCCGGTTCGCTGCATCATTCGTGAGCACGGAGGAGGACAAATGCCAAAGGTTTGAGCTTGGACTCCGAGGGGCGTGTCGAGGCCAGTCTGACGGCACACCAGGCACGACAGCCTTCGGGCGAGGGGCGACGTCAGGATCGCCCACATCGTGGGCCATCGGGCCAGAAGAACAACAAGGGAGGGGGCTACAGAGGAGCACCATCATCCTTCAAGGGTCGTGGCTGGTCAGGTCGACGCGGAGGCTCTCAGGGCAGGGGATCAGGATACAACTCTGGGCAGCGCTCATCTTGGAGCGGTGCTTCTGGTGGGCATTCGGACAGGCCAAGGTCAGTAACTTGTTTTGCTTGCGGAGAGGAGGGCCACTATGCCTGTGATTGCCCGCAGTTGTCCAAGAACAACGACGCTGGGGGCTCTAGTGTGGTGCAGAGCACGGCTTCCCACACTAATGGAGGTCGCGGTCCAGGAGGTGACCGTGGTGCTGGGCGTGGCGCGCGCGGGAGCGGACGGAACGGAGGGCCAAGGGCCCAAGTGTTTGCAATGACCCAACAGCAGGCGAGGACTGCCCCAGGCGTGGTCATAGGTACACTACATATCTTTAACCTTCTTGTACGTGTATTGATGGATGCGGGGGCTACACATTCTTTTATTTCGAAAAGTTGTGCTGGTATGCTTGATTGTGTGGCATCAGCTTTAGATTGCGAAATGGGTGTTGGCACCCCGATGGGTATCGTGTACCTTGTGAATCAGGTGATTCGGAGGTGCCCGGTAAGAATTGAGGATGTGGATTTACCAGCAGACTTAATTATTCTGGATATCCATGACTTCGATATAATCCTAGGGATGGATTGGCTATCGGAGCATGGATCGCTCATCGACTGTTGTAGAAAGCAAGTGATTCTGCGGAGCCCGGGTTTGCCGGAGGTTATCTTTCAGGGGGAACATGACGGTTCGCCTCCTGAAGTGATCTCTTGTAACGACCCGTCCTGAATATCGGGATTTAATATTATTTAATTGTGATTTACTAATCTGGGATTAGTTGGGCGATTTCGGACGAATGGTGCAAAATGACCGTTTTGCCCCTAGGTGTGGGCAAAACGTTGACTTTTATTTCGGATGGCCAAATGGACTTTGACCGATGACCGTGACGTAGTTCGGGACGTCACGAGTTCATAGACAGGTGGCACGTTCGATTCCGACGTTCGTGGTGAAAGTTATGATGTACGGAAGTCCAGGGGCATTTTCGTAATTTGGACGATATAAAGGGAAATGTTGACTTTTTGACCGGGATGTCCGATGGCCGAGGGCCAAGGACCGTTACGTAGGTTTCGTCGATGCGAATCCAACGACAGGCGGCACGCCGAAATCGGACTTCGTACGACGAAGTTATGGTCACGGAATCGGGCTCGGTTAACCGAACGAACCGGGAATTAAATGATATTTTAATATGAACAGTACCCGGTGACTGGACACACTTGGATGAGTGACAAGTGTCACTCATCCCTTAAAATCAGGCACAAACATGGATCCATGATTTTGGGGGAGACCAAATGATGATGTTTTAATATTATTTTATTTAATTATCCTTTTATTTCCCATTAATTCTCTTCTGTTTTCCTTAACCGTGTACAACCCAAAACACAAATTCTTTCCACCTTAATCTCCTCTCCATCAGCTGAACTCGTGAGTGCGAATTGGAGAGAATTCAGAGACGAATTCAGCGAGGGAAACACGAGGGATTGTGGTTGGCTGTAGAACTGGAATTCGGGTTTTAGAAAATTGGGAGGGAAAATCAAATTGGAAGAATTGAGCCGTGATGATCGATTTGAAGCTTGGAAACAGCTTCCTGAGGTGGAGACGAGTGGAACCAGATCAAAAACGAGAAGAATCGAGGCCGAATTGGCTCTGAACGGGTCTGGTAACAGAGAGCTTGAGTCGAGGTTGAGTCGTGATCAATGAGTGATCAAACGACGCAATTGATGGAGGGGAAATGTTTCTCTTAGTTCATTGAAGCTTACTGGTGGATCAATTGAACGAAATCGTGAAGGTCTGATGATTTTCGAAGGATGAACAATGGCCGGAGCTCCTTCGAATGATCAACTGTGATCGTGGGGTTATAGGTAATGTCGTTTGTAATTAAGTCCATAGACCTCTAATTAGACTTGTAACTAAGCCGTGTGAATGTTCAATTGAAGGATTTAACGTCGAATTGGTAGGATTTGAACCGGGTCTGCTCGCGGGTTAAACGACCCGTTTTACAGACAAACGGGTGAGAGGGATGACTGTGCGGGTTACTGTAGCAGGCGCGTGGCTTCCACGCGCAGCCGCTTGCGGTGGCGCGTGGGGGTGCGTGAGTGTGAATCCCGAGGTATGATCAACATGACTTTTACCCTATACATTGTAACGAACATTTTGGAATTGGTTTCGTGTCGATCGGACACCGTTTCGTTATTGTTCGGGATGTCCGAAGGTTTTAAATCCAATTTAAAAATACTTAAAAATTCGGGAAAATTACGGGACTTGAATAGGATGTTAATGATGAGGTTAGTGATCCTCTAATTTGATTTGAACAGGATTGGGAGTCCCGGTGATAGTGAGGTGGCCCGGGAAGGCCTATGGCACGCGTATCGAGGCGCTCGGTTAAACGGTCTGTGAGTGGACATTGGTTTCATAAATTCGATGCATGCATAACTGTTTTATGATTGTTATAATTATGATTAAATGATTTACTTTGGATATCGGTGAATTTAAAATGATTTCACGCATTTCGAGGTGATTTACGTATTTGCACGTAAACCGAGATTTTCTGGATTTTCACCGATTTCCATAAATGTGGTTGGATATGATTTCATGAAACGGTTACGAACTTGAATAATGTAAAATCGGGCCAGGGGCCCAGTTGAACTATGAAATCGGGCCAGGGGCCCAGTTAACATGTGGATCGGGCCAGGGGCCCAGTTAACTTGTGAAATCGGGCCAGGGGCCCAGTTGATTTCTACATGTGATTGCGGGTCGGGGACCCTAAAATGGAATTGAATAAATGTTTTCTGGTTTACATTTTATATATGTTCACATGCTGGAATCTATAAATGGTTTTGATGATATTTCGGTTATGGCACGTTTCACGGTATTTGGGCATGAGACCCGTTTGATGAAACGTAACGAATGGTTCGGATTTTACCTATGTATACCTATATGTTTTGCATGTGGATATCTATAAAATGTATTTGGTACTGCACTGTATAGATCCTTCCATATTATATTGTCTCCTCCGGATGAGGTACCCCGGAGAGGTCACGGACGTCTAGTACGTCCAGCGTCTATGACGCTAAGCATCGGGGATGCTGTACCCGAACGGGGTTCGGGGATTGAACTCGGAAATTGAGACCCGAGTGGCACGCGTAGCCTTGTGATTGTGACCTTATTGACGTCAGGGACGTCAGACATCAGGGATGTCGGATTGGAGTGTATAGTGCAGTGGCTAAAATAATGGTTATGGTTTATATTATATGCCTTATGGTTCATATTACTGGATTTATGAAATAACTCTTGGATTTACTTTTGGAAATTGAAACTATGCTTTGGTTTCCGGGCTAAGGCCCTAATGGTTATTTCTAAATAAATATGGGATTATTGGTTTGGGTGCATGCATATGATTTTACTGAGGGGCATAAATGTCTTATAAATGTTTTAAACAGCCTTGTTTATTTTCGTCCACTCATAGCTTTTGTTTTCAATGCCCTTCAGGTTGATTCCGGATACGACTGCAGCAGAGACTTGAGCATCGCACACCTCCTCCATCGATCCTTACGCACTCTGGAAGCCCTTTTGGGCAATGGCAATCGGTTATCCCTTGTCTGGCGCCTCTTGTCAGACGGGAGCACGTCACATTCCATGGTAATCCCGGGGGGATTGGGATGGGTCGTGTCATCTCTTCACTTACTGCTACCAAACTTCTACCGAAAGGATGCCAGTGTTACCTGGCGCATGTCGTGTCGGAACAGGTTGATACTCCGGGTATCAACGAGATATCGGTGGTGCGTGAGTTTCCGGACGTGTTCCCGGAAGACTTACCTGGATTACCGCCATCGCGGGAGATCGAGTTTACTATTGAACTACTCCCTGGTACCCGACCTATATCCCTGGCATCCTACCGGATGGCGCCGGCTGAGTTACGAGAACTCAAGACTCAATTGCAGGAGTTGGTGGATTTGGGATATGTCCGACCGAGTACTTCACCGTGGGGAGCACCGGTGTTGTTCGTAAAGAAGAAGGAGGGAAGTCTCCGTTTGTGCATTGACTATCGACAACTCAACAAGGTGACACTGAGGAACCAGTATCCTCTACCCCGGATCGATGACCTTTTTGACCAGTTGCGGGGAGCTCAGTGCTTCTCGAAAATTGATTTGCGGTCTGGGTATCACCAACTGAGGATTTCGGAGGAGGATATTCCGAAAACTGCTTTTCGAACCCCTCACGGACACTACGAGTTCCTTGTTATGCCATTTGGTTTGACGAATGCTCCAGCAGCATTCATGGATCTGATGAACCGGGTCTTCCGACCATACCTGGATAAGTTCGTGATTGTGTTCATCGACGATATTTTGGTGTACTCGAGGAGTGCCCGTGCACATGAGGAACATCTACGGTTGGTCTTGGAGAGGCTGAGACAAGAACAATTGTACGCCAAACTGAGCAAGTGTCAGTTTTGGCTGAGCAGTATTGGTTTTCTGGGGCACGTGATATCGACGGATGGGATTTGCGTGGATCCCCAGAAAACAGAAGCGGTGACCAACTGGGCTAGACCGACAACGGTGACCGAGGTGCGGAGTTTCGTCGGATTAGCAGGTTACTACCGGAGATTCGTGGAGGGTTTCTCCAAAATTGCTGCACCATTGACTCGTTTGACTCGGAAGGGAGTGAAGTTTATCTGGGACGAGCAGTGCGATCGGAGTTTTCAAGAGTTGAAAGATCGATTGACCACTGCACCTGTCCTTGCATTGCCAGATGACAGTGGAGAGTTTGTGGTCTTTAGTGATGCATCGCTGCAAGGTCTGGGCTGCGTGTTGATGCAAACTGGCAAGGTAATCGCCTATGCATCCCGGCAGCTGAAGACTCATGAGTTGAACTACCCTACCCATGATTTGGAGTTGGCGGCGGTGGTTCATGCTCTAAAAATCTGGAGACATTATCTGTTCGGCGCAACGTGTCGGATATACACCGACCACCAAAGTCTTAAGTACTTATTCACTCAGAAGGAGCTTAACATGAGACAACGGAGATGGTTGGAGCTGCTGAAGGACTATGACTGTACAATCGAGTACCATCCGGGTAAGGCCAATGTGGTGGCGGATGCACTCAGCAGAAAATCAGCGGGATCAGTTGCACACCTGGGGATGGTGTATCTTCCCTTACTGGTGGAACTCCGGAAGGCGGGAGTTATCTTGGGTACAGATGAGCATGGAGCTTTGTTGGCCAGCTTCCATGTACGACCAGTACTGATTGATCGGATCATCGAGGCACAACTTCAGGATCCGATACTCTGTATTTACAGAATTGAGGTCGATGCGGATGGGAGACAGGATTTTACCATCCGGGACGATGGAGCACTTGTGAAATTGGGCCGTTTGTGTGTACCTGCAGTGGCAGAGTTACGAGCCGAGATTCTTGAGGAGGCCCATAGTTCGGCCTATGCTATGCATCCGGGAGGTACAAAGATGTACCGTACCCTCCGGAACCATTATTGGTGGCCAGGAATGAAGAAGGATATTGCTGAGTTCGTGAGCAAATGCTTAGCCTGTCAGCAGGTTAAGGCGGAACGGCAGAGACCGTATGGGGCTATGCAGCCACTTCCGATTCCCGAGTGGAAGTGGGATCACATCACCATGGACTTCGTCTTTAAGTTACCGAGGACTCAGAGTGGAGTGGACGGAGTATGGGTGATCGTGGATCGGTTAACCAAATCAGCCCATTTTCTTCCAGTTCAGGAAACTTATAAACCTAACCGACTGGCTCAGTTGTTTATGAAGGAAATCATACGATTGCATGGTACACCGGAATCGATCGTGTCCGATCGTGATCCGCGTTTCACTTCCAGGTTCTGGCGGAGTTTGCAAGCTACTTTGGGAACAACCCTACGTTTCAGTACTGCGTTCCATCCACAGACCGATGGGCAGTCTGAAAGAACCATTCAGACCCTGGAGGACATGATGAGGTCATGTGTACTACAGTTTCAGGACTCATGGGATACTCATTTGCCATTAATGGAATTCGCTTACAACAACAGCTATCAGGCAAGCATCGGGATGGCACCTTATGAGGCACTGTATGGTCGGCAGTGCAGGACACCTATCTGCTGGACGGAGATAGGAGAACGAGCGGCTGTAGGGCCGGAATTGATAGACTTAACCATGGAAACTGTTCGTGTTATCAAGGAGAGATTGAAGGCGGCACAGGATCGCCAGAAGAGTTATGCCGATCGACGGATTCGAGACTTGGAATTTGAAGTGGGAGATTTTGTCTTCCTGAAGTTGTCTCCGTGGAAAGGGATTATCCGTTTTGGCCGACGGGGGAAACTGAGTCCGCGTTTTATCGGACCTTATGAGATCGTTGAGAAAATTGGCAGAGTTGCTTACAGATTGGCGCTACCTCCAGAACTATCTAGAGTTCACGATGTTTTCCACATATCGATGCTGCGGAAGTACGTACGTGATGCTTCTCATGTACTTGGGGAACAACCTGTCGAACTACGGGAGGATTTGAGCTTTGAGGAACAACCAGTACAGATCTTGGATCGGAAGGACAAGGTACTACGTCGGAAGACGATCCCTCTCGTGAAGATTCTCTGGAGAAACCAGAATGTGGAAGAAGCCACATGGGAGCCTGAGGCTCAAATGCAAGAACAATTTCCTCATTTGTTTCTTTGAAATTTCGGGACGAAATTCTTAAGGGGGGAAGGTTGTAACACCCCGAAAATTCGAGGATTTTAGTATTGTAATTTAATGTGTGAATTGACGCTTTTACCCTTGTGATTGGTATGGCCAAATTATTGACTTTTGATTGGTGAATTAAATGGACTTTGACCTATGACCGTGACGTAGTTCGGGACGTCACGAGTTCATAGACAGGTGGCACGTCCAATTCGGACGATCAGGGAAAAAGTTATGACTATCGGAAGTTCAGGGGCATTACCGTAATTTTGACGGTTGGGGCAAAAACTTTGACTTTTCATTTGACAATTAATTTTCGCATGACTCAAGGATCGTTAGGTAGGTCTCGATGTCCTGAGTCCGTAGACAGGCGGCACGCCGAAATCGAACTTCTTACGAGGAAGTTATGGTCAGAAACGTGAAAACGGGAGGTTCGTGTCTCGGTTTTCGGGTCGAATATTTTATTCTGGAAATCTGATTGGAAGACACCTGGATGAGTGACAAGTGTCACTCACCCATTGGCTAGATTGGATCAGATCCACTATGGGATTAAATAGCATTAAAATCCACTTTTGATCTCAGCCATTGATTTGAAGTACCCCAGATCTAATCTGAACCATTGATCTCATCCTTGAGATCAAATCTGGACCGTCCGTTTCCTTTCCCTCCATTCTTTATATTTCCTACCCGAAATGCACATTCTGTCCATTTTGAACAAACACCCCAGCTCATCACCCATTCTCTGTGTCTGCGTGTGGGGGACTCACTGGTGAGGCTGAGAGACGGCGGTGAACGGCAGCAGGCGGCGGCAAGGTAGGTGGTTCCTAACCTGAAACTGCTTAAAAACTCAGAAAATGGAAGCCTGTTTTCCAACGTGTTTTGTCGTGTTCTATTGATCCTATTCGATTCTATGGACTGGTAGGAAACTTTAGGACGTGATTTCGTGGTCTGAGGTGACCTGGACGGTGGTTAAACAGCGACGGGAACCCGGGTCTGTTCATCGAGGTAAGTCTTCGATTCAGCCCTTGTTTATTGATTTTAATTAGCTAGAACTGTTTCTGGGATTAAGACGAGTAGTTAGGAACAAACCTAAACAAAAATGATTGAGAAATGATGAAATGGTGACCGGGTCATGATCGCGGGTCTGATCGACCCGAGTTGCAGAGATACGGGTCAACCCGTCTGAGGATAGAGGTGATGACGTGGCACCCTGTCAGACTGTCAGGTGACGTGGACCAACCGTGAGCCGACACGTGTCACATGTCAGTGCATAGTCAGCACTGACATGTTAGTGACGTGGACCAGTGCCGTGCTGACACGTGGCACATGTCAGATCTGACACGTGGCCTGACAGATCAGTGAGGTGGACCAATCGGGTGTTGACACGTGGCACTGTTAGAGTCTGACATGTCAGACCTGACAGCTGTCAGATGACGTCAGCATGACGTCATGCTGACGTCAGCAGTGACGTCAGCGATGACGTCAGCAGGGACTGTTCCTGCGTTGACCGACGCGTTGACTGGCGCGTGTAGGCGCGTGTGAACAGTACTTTTCGGGTCGATCGGAGATCATTAAGTTGGTCAAATTGAGGTTTATTGCCTTGGGAAGCGCGTTCGGACGGCTTTTCCCGGCCGGTTTCAGCCTAGGATTTCATGGTTGAATGTTAGGGGTTTAAATTGACCTTTACGAATACTTTGGACTTGACAGGGATTGTACATTTGTACCAGGACGAGGGTATACGTTCGGTTTCTAGCAGGATTGTACTGTGAGTGGGCCATTTTCTTAAACCCTTGCGTGCATAAATGTTTTCTGGTTTATTATACTTATTCACATGCTAAAAACAATAATGGTTTTGATGATATGGAAAAATGGTTATGGCACGTTTCACGGTATTTGGGCTTGAGACCCGTCTGTTGAAACTTAATGATTGGTTCGGATTTTATCTATGTATATATATATGCTTTGCATGTGGATATCAATAAAATGTATTTAGTACTGCACTGTATAGATCCTTTCATATTATATTGTCTCCTCCGGATGAGGTACCCCGGAGAGGTCACGAACGTCTAGAACGTCCAACGTCTATGACGCTAAGCATCGGGGATGCTGTACCCGAACGGGGTTCGGGGATTGAACTCGGAATTGAGACCCGAGTGGCACGCGTAGCCTTGTGATTGTGACCTTATTGGACGTCAGGGACGTCAGACATCAGGGATGTCGGGATTGGAGTGTATAGTGTAGCAACTAAAATTATACTTCTGGTTTTATTATATGCCTTATGATTCATATTATATGATTGATGGTTTTAATTACTGATGCATGCATGTTTGGAAAACGGAGGGGTACATTATACGTTTTACTTATCAAATGATTTTATAAACTTGAGTTTCGGTCCACTCACCCTTAATGTTTTTGGTAACCCCTCCAGGTCGTGATACTGAGGTAGAGGAAGAACCTGAGGCTGAGGCATAGATCTACTTCCGCGTAACTGAACCCCTGTTGGGTGGTTTACCCGCGGGTTTACTTTCGAGTCGTGCTCGCAACTTGTAATTTTGGATTTCATCCCTTGTCTGACATTCGTTTAATTCGAATTTGATGTATGACTTTAATTTGGTTATTTATGCATTTGATGTTTTGAGGTTAAAATTGGTATGAATTATTGGGTGTCAGACGGGAGCAGGGCACGTCCCCTTGTGGTCCCTGTGGGATCGGGGCGGGTCCTGTCAACCTGTCTATGAACTCGTGACGTCCCGAACTACGTCTCCGTCATCGGTCAAAGTCCGTTTGACCGCTCGATCAAAAGTCAACATTTTGCCCACGACTAGGGGAAAACGGTCATTTTGCACATTTTGTCTGATTTCGCCCTACTAACCACCGATCAACCTCACTAATCAAGATTAGTCACTAATCTAATCTCGGAATTCAGGACGGGTCGTTACACAAATGGACTTTGACCAATGACCGTGACGTAGTTCCTGACGTCACGAGTTCATAGACAGGTGGCACGTTCAATTCCGACATTCGAGGAAAAAGTTATGACGTTCGGAAGTTAAGGGGAATTTTGGTAATTATGGTTAAAAGGGGCAAATGTTGACTTTTTGACCATGAGGTCTGATGGCCGAGGGACGAAGACCGTTACGTAGATCGGGATGATACGAATCCATAGGCAAGTGGCATGCTGAAATCGGACTTCGAACGGGAGAGTTATAGGTCACAGAAGTTCGATTTTACTATGCATGTACTTCGAGGCAATGCTGATTTGGCAATATCTGATTGGGCTAGATATTTTAGGTGGGTCTCATGGATGAGTGACAAGTGTCACTCATCCCATTGGCTAAAACCCCTAAAAGGGGATCTCACTTAATTAAATAATATTAATTAATTAATTTTATAATCTAATCTTCTAACATTAAATCCTAGCCATTCATTTTAATTAATCCCTCAATCCTCACCACTCATTTCATCTAACCCTCATCTCTCTCATCTGATCAAACTCCATCCCTCTCCCGTCCAATCAATGATTGAAATATCGATATCGACGGATATATCGCTACTCAAATTTACTGATATCTCGCCCCAAATATCGATATCGATATCGATATCGTTTACGGTCAACAAAAATGACGGAAATTCGGTTTAAAAATTGGAAATTTGGAATAAAACTTTGGGAAAACCTTAAGTACCCAATGATGGTTATATAGGACTAATAAAAACTATAAAATGACTTTGATATAATAAATATATGATGAATCATATGATTGAATATAGGTCCGACAATAACTAACAGTATAAAACCTTAAAGATAAACTTAAAGTAAAACATAATTTTATTGATAATGTTACACTAAGAATACTTTACACATTGGCAAATAATAATAATAATAAACATACAAATAATAATAAATTAATAAATAATAATATTTCTAAATTGTAATCACATTATTTAAATTATTTCAATTACAACATATATTCCTAAATTAAAACATATAAACTTTAACATGTATTCTAAAATAAAACATATATTACCAAATATATGAGTAAAAATATATTACTAAAATATATTTTACCAAATAATAAATTTTGAATTTTGAAACAAAAAGATATTTAAGGCTTAACCTTTTTTTTTTAATATTTGGTAATATATGTTTGATATTTGATATTTACCAAATACTAAAACATATTTTATCAAATAATATATGTTTTATTTTTTTTGATATCGATACGGATACGGAACCAATTTTAGAGCAGTTCAAATATTATAACAAATTTGATTATTATAACCAATTTTAGAGTAATTTAGAGCAGTTCAAATATTATAACCAAACATATACCAAATTACTAGATCTTTATGATCATTATTATAATATATGGAACCAATATCTAGTCATATTTGAACTGTTCAAATATTATAAAAAATTTATGATCATTAAATTGACCTCAATCTCTAGTAATTTCATGTGGGTGGGATGTTTGATTATTATAATATTTGAACTGCTCTAAAATTGGTTCCAAGTATGGTTTCTTAAAGAGTGCATAGAACATAAACGATTTATGATTATTATAACATATTTATGATTATTATAACATACGGAACCAATTTGATTATTATAACAAATTTATGATTATTATAATATATGTTTGATATTTGATATTTACCAAATACTAAAACATATTTTATCAAATAATATATGTTTTATTTTTTTGATATTTGGTAATATATAGTAAAAACAAGGTAAAGGATTAACTGTTAAGTAAACATAAAAACCTTTAAAATTTACTAATATATGTTTAAGTATAAATGGTAAAAATAATAATCTAGATTTAAGAATTAAAAAAGGGGTTAAAAAAAGTAAAAAAAAAAAACCATTGAAATGAAACGGTGTGTTTCATTTGGGTTATTTAACCCAACCAAACCTCTTTCTCTCGATCGTTCTTTGTTTGAGTGTGTTTGGAAAGGAAATGGTGAGTGGCCGTGCAGAGGGGGCGAGACTGAGAGATCAGAGGTGGCGGAAGTGACCGTGAGGGCGAGACGGCGCGTGGTGATGAGATGGGTGGAGTCGCCGACGAGGGTAGAGCCGTCGATCGAGGAGTAGGCGGCTGAGAGAAGCGGAGAAACAGAGGATTCGAGTGGTGCGTGGTGCTGTGCTTCAGCCGTCGATCGACATATCAGAATCAGAGGTGCTTCGAGGTTTGCCGTTTGCCCCATATTTATGTTTTCCAGATTTCGGTTCCTTCCTTGGTTTTGAACTTCCATCAATTGTTCGATGGGTTAGGGATTTCGGTCCAAAATCGAAGATTTCGGCCAACATCGGCGATTATCGCCGATATCTGCCGATATTGGCCGAAATCTTCGATTTTGGGGGAAGATTTTCCTTCCCCCCATCCTTAGGTGCCGATGGTCGGAATTTCCGATATATCTTCTGATATATCGGCGATAGCACCGAAATTTTCATCAGTGCGTCCAATATCATTTCTTCTTCATTTCCTCAAAAATCGGAAAACCCATATGACAGGACCCATCCCAATCCCCCTGGGATTACCGTGGAATGTGCCCTTCTCCCGTCCAACAAGGAGTGTCAGACAAGGGATAACCAAGAGCCACTGCCCAACCGGGGCATCCAGAGTGCGCAAGGACCGATGGAGGAGGTGTGCAATGTCCCAGTCTCTGCTGCAATCGCATCCGTAATCAACCTGAAGGGCATTAAAACCAAAAGCTGTGAGTGGACAAAAACCAATAAGTTTACCAAATACATTTATAAGACATTTATGCCCTCCAATAAAAACGTATGCATGCCACAAAAACCAGTAACCAAAACGTTTGCTCAACCGAGCCATTAGGGCCTTAGCCCAAAAACCGTTAACCAAAAACCAAGTGTGGGAACTCAGCCCAAAACTGTGGAATACCACATTCAGACATATTAAAACCATGTGGGCCACCGCCCAAATTCATAAACATAAATTCATAATTCCAAAACCATTTAGGGTCTCCGACCCGAAATACCATTTCAATAACCAATAATCTATTTTTACCACACAAACACCAATCCAACCGAAAAGCCATTTCATAGATTCATTAATCCATATTTTACCATTACCATCACCAGCATCCCTGATGCTTAGCGTCCCAGACGCTTGACGTCCCTGACGTCATATCTCACGGTTTCGTAAGCTACGCGTGCTGCCCGGGGTCTCTCCGGGTCTATATATCTGACATCCCTGATGTCTGACGTCCCTGACGTCAATCATAGCAATCCTGCTCCTGAGTCATCATACGGTCCGGCTGCTCCGTATAATGACCCCTCGCAGGCAATGCACCGTGACTTCCCCAGTGTCCCGGACATCTGGAGGAGACCATCATATATCCTTGTATCCAGATGGTATATGGAAAACAGTTTTATTAAACCCTTTATCACATCATTACAATTAGGCCCTACCCGAAATTTCCATAAAACCACGTAATTCCATTTAGGGTCCCTGACCCAAAATCACAATTATTAGACATAGGGTCCCTGACCCGAAATCACATTTATAATCCAACTGGGCCTCATGCCCGATTTTATGAACCACTAGGCCCACGACCCGATTTATAAACCAACTGGGCCCGCAGCCCGACTTATAAACCCACTGGGCCCACGGCCCGAATTCGTAAATCAACTGGGCCCCTGGCCCGATAGCATAACTCAAAATGGGTCTCAGCCCGATTTCATATCAACTGGGCCCCTGGCCCGATTTCATTAACTAGCTGGGCCCCCGGCCCGATTCTCAAATGGACTCCAAGTCCGAAATTTCCAAAACAAGTGGGCCTCAAGCCCGAGTTTATATTTCCAATTTCAAAACCATTTCATCATATTATATCCAAGTCATAAATATGGAAAATCCATGTAAAACCGGAAAACCCCGATTTACGTGCGAGCACGTAAATCGCCTCGAAATACGTGAAATCGTACAATTTACCAACAACCAAACCAACATCATACAATCACAACCATAATCCATATAAAACATTTAAGCATGCATAGAATTTATAAAACCAAAGTCCACTCACAGACCGTTTTAACGGTATGCCTCGATACGCGTGCCACCGGCCCTCCCGGGCCACACCACTATGACCGGGACTCCCAATCCTGTCCAAATCACATTAGAGGATCACTAACCTCAACATTAACATCCTATCAAAGTCCCGTAATTTTCCCGAATTTTTACTTATTTTTAAACTTAATTTAAAACCTTCGGACATCCCGAACAATATCGAGACGGTGTCCGATCGACACGAAACCAATCCCAAAATGTCCGTTACATCGAATAGATTAAAAGTCATGTTGACCTCACCTCGAGATTCGTGCCCACGCGCCGTCACGCGTCGCCGTGAGTGGCTGCGCGTGAAATCCACGCGCCGTTAACAGTGTCACCAGCCTAACCCGTATCTCTGGTAAACGGGTCCAAATTGTCCGCGACACGACCCGGTTCAATGTCCATCAATTCGATCCTAATTCCTTCAATTGATCATTCAGTTAGTTTCGTTCTTAGTTCAATTACAGGTCTGTAAACTCAATTACACAAATCCTTACCTACAATTCCACGATTCGATGATGAACACCAAGAACACTCCGGTTACTGTTCGTTCATGGAATTCCTTCAATTCCAATTGATTTCCTTAAATTGAATCAACTAGAAGCATCAGTGGACCATGAGGAACAATTCCCCCACATCAATTTCGTCGTTGGATCACTAAATGGTCGCGACTCAAGCTCGAACACCGTCCACTGTGCAGCCATGGAGCTTCATCGATCTCAGCCGGTTTCCTTCAATTGATCCTTCCAGAAGCATCGTGGGATCCTCAGGAACACAATCCCCACATCAATTACACCGTTCGAACACTCCACGATCACGACTCAACCCCGAAATTCCTCCTCTGTCACCAAGTGGGTTCAGAGCCAAAACGTTGCCTATTTCCTTCGTTCTTTCGACGATTCTGACCGTTGTGATCCCAGGAAGCTGAAGGTAATCTCCAATTCGATCCTCACGGCCTAATTCTTCCATTTCGAATTTTCCCCCCAATTTTCCCGAAATCCAAAATCCAAAATTCAATACTCTCTCAACCCCTCGTGTTTCCCCGTTAATTCAATCATCTTAGTCTCTCATTTTTCTCTCAAGAACGGCAGAGAGAGGGAGCCAATTCTCCCTAATCCAATTCCCAAATTTGTGCACGGTTTAGAAAACAAAGAAGAGGAAATGAGGGAGAAAATGGAGGAAATGATGAAGGATAAATGATGATGTTGTAATGATGGTGTTGGGAGGGAAACATGGAGCTGGAAACAAGGGATGGGTGACACTTGTCACTCATCCGGTTGTGCACAGTCAACGGTCACTATTCATTATTATATTATTATTTTAATCCGAGCCTCGGTTCGTTAGTTCGTTTCCTTGACCATAACTTTGTCGTCGAATCTCCGATTTCGGCATGCCGCCTGTCGTTGGATTCGTATCGACGATACCTACGTAATGGTCCTTGGCCCTCGTCCATCGGATCTCCCGGTCAAAAAGTCAACATTTGACCCCTATTATGTCATATTACCAAAATACCCCTCAACTTCCGAACATCATAACCTTCTCTACGAATGTCGGAATCGAACGTGCCGCCTATCTATGAACTCGTGACGTCCCGAACTACGTCACGGTCATCGATCAAAGTCCATTTGACCGCCCGATCAAAAAGTCAACATTTTGCCCACGACTAGGGGCAAAACGGTCATTTTGCACAATTTGTCCGATTCCGCCCTACTAAGCACCGTTCAACCTCACTAAACGAGATTAGTCACTAATCAAATCCTGGAATTCGGGACGGGTCGTTACAATCTTCCCTCCTTAATAAATTTCGTCCTCGAAATTCCAACCGATCTAAACTCAGACGTACTTCCCTCCTTAATTAGTTTCGCTCTCGAAACTCGACTACCCTAATTCCACAAACACCCCGTGGAAAGTGGAATCGACCACGCAACACGTGTACACCCGTACACCAACTAACCAGAAAAAACCTGTCTGCACTCTACGTACCACTAATACTCTAAACGCAATGACTACATTCGACCCCGTCGAATGACTGAAACTACTTGTTTCGAATTTGACACCGCTTGTCAAATCAACCTTCTCGTTGACGTAACAACTCGACGGTTCCTTTCCCACTCCCACTAGGAGTCAGCTGACCCCACTCAACCATCTATGTTGACACATCCTGACAATCTGTCACCACACAGTTGTTGTCAGTCGAAAACTGACACTAGACTCACTCGTGGCTACACATGCCACCAACGTACTTGAATTACTAAACATTTACTGACCTTTCACACGATCTGTGTGTAATTAAACACATCGGAAATACCATGACCCATTGCATAGTAATGTCCGGTCCACAACTAATCCGGTGGTATCGGAACCAATCCGACTACCAACACGCTCACCGACACACCTCGGGTATATCCCGTATACCGTAACTAGTCATCACAAGTCTACAAGGTATTGTACCTCGAACCATGTACGAAGTACACACATCTACCTAATAACCAGACTACAACCACCTAGGTCATAGCCGAACGCGTTCCAATAATGGAGTACGTTTGCCCAATCCAGCATGAGACAAAACGAAACTCCACCCATAATTTAGTTACAATTCCGAATCCGAATCCACAATTTCGTAAGAAATCCCGGATCCAAACCCAGACATCACATTTTTAACTCTTATCCAAATCCGAATCCGAAATCATTATTTCGTAAGCTAGCATTTGGAATAATCATTCCGTACCCAAATCCAGAAATATACTTTCAAGTTCCAAAATTGAATCCTGAATCGTCACCCAGAAATTCGATTCCAAATCCCGAAATCTCGTTCACATTTACCAAGACACACCAAAACCGAACCTATCGGTCACCTGCCCAATACCTCCAATTGACTTCATAGGGAAGCCAATCCAACCTCCACACGTCTAAGGTTGACAAAGTTCGACCAATCGGAAACCTACTCACTCGAGTAAGATACCATACGGGCTCCACTTCGAAAAGAAGTTCAACCCCGCCGTTTACGACTCACATACCCAAGTTCGTATCGATCCTTGTCATTCCACCTAGGAAAAACCAAGGATGATCCAAAAATGATGACATCAATACTCATCCTACGTGGATGCAACAAAACTCACTGCACTCACCACGCCATGTACCCCAACATCGTCTGCCACCAAGCAGAAAATGAGAAATCTCGTTTACCTAATTTTGAATACGTAGCTCCTCCTAATGACCTAAAAACACACATGGGCCCACCAACCAATACACGCTCAACGTACTGGTACGTACTGGTAACTATAGTCAATGTCTGCCAGGGCAGAAAGCAAGAAGTCAACCTCAATGACTTCGGAATACCAATCACCAAAAACGAGCACCACTCTCGTTCCCCAATCACAACTCTCCTCGACACTAAGGTTCCAACCATGTTGGAAGCAGACCTACTCCCAACGAGATGTCAAGTCCAACCACTGGACTCCCAACATCCCCAGCTCACTTGGACAACCACGTGTCCACAATCAATCCGTTATTATTCCGTTCACACATCCCAACCTTTACAGGTTCAACACTCGGTTTTCCAAGTTCTCAATTATACCTTTTTAATCCCCTCCTTACTGGTTATCTCACCACCATTGGGACTTATCCCAACACATCACAATCTTAACTGGATCCCATCCAGTCCATCAGTCAACCACTACCGAATCTCAAAGACCGAACATATGTTCATCACGACGGAGTCACCCCTCAACTTGTGGCTCATCGTCAACACCATCACCGACACTAGCACCAGCGCTAGTACCAGCACCAACACACTATCAACAATACTAGTATCAGCACCCAAGCATCCATACTAGCATCAGCACAAAAGTACCAACCCACAAACATCCATACTGCACACCGTGTGTGTAACGACCCGAACCGAGAATAATAATATTTTAATGTAAAAAGACTATTTTGCCCCTGAAGGGGGGAAACCTTGACTTTTGGCCCCGGCAACAATTTGGACTTTGACCCATGACTATGACGTAGGTCGGGATGTCACGAATCCGTAGACAGGCGGCACGCCGAAATCGGAGTTCGTATGAAGAAGTTATGGTCAAGGAAGCGTTTTAGCGGAATTTACGAACCGAGAACAATAGAATAAAATATTAATTTATTACGGAAATCCTTGCCAACCTAATATTTAAATCAAACCGATGGATTGGTGACAAGTGTCACCCATCCAAGCCTACACTATTCCCATAAAGCAACTAATACTATTTAATCTATTTTTTATATTATTTATTTTCCCTCCATTTGATTTCAGCCATTGGATTTCTGGCCAGATTGAATCCTGGCCCTTCATTCTCATCTGCTCCCTTGTTCATGCACGATCTGTCTCTGCTTTTTCTTACAAACACACATACAGCCCCCCTCCACAAACCCGTGCATTTCTTCCATTTTCTCTCGACCAAGGCGATCAAACCAGCCATCTTCTTCGCACCAAACGACCACCCACAGCACCACCATCATCTGGTCTTCACAACCCGTGCAACCACCAGCTACCACCAGCCCATTTTCCCGTCCGAAATCCCGTCCAAAAACTCAGACCCGAAACACGACGGAAACGGGTCCAAGAAGCAAACTGTGACAACCACACCACCTTGACGCAGGGGAAGCTCCAGTCTACACCGTGAGGACCCCAGGAGCTTAACTGGACGACGGCACGGCCTGCGGCGGCGTCACGGTGGCGGTAAGGTCGAAAACCCGAAAACCCGTTTTACTCCCCTGTTTCGAACCATCGTGTTTTAGTGCTAGGAAATTGATTGTGTGATGTTAGAAATGTTCTAGGGTGAGAGACGAGTCGACCACGACTGGTTTGGACGACGGAGACGGCGTGGATCACCGGAGAGGGCGATCGGACTTTGGCCGTGAGTTTCAGAGAAGAACTGGTGAGTTTTCTCCCATTTTCTTTCCATTTTGAGGTTGTAGAACCATAGAACAGACCTAGACGACCCTATAGGGATGAACCCCGTCGAAAATGGTGGCCGGAATCGTACGGTTGAATCGGGTCAAGCCGTGGGTCGACGGCGACCCGGTTCCAGTCAAACGGGTCTGACCCGATACTGTAGCATGATGATGTCATCATGCTGACGTCATGATGACGTCATCCTGTCAGATATTGTCAGACCAGGGACCAATCAGAACATGCCACGTGTCACCTGACAAGTGTCAGTGATGACGTCATGCTGACGTCAGCATGACGTCACTGCTGACGTCAGCAGTACTGTAGCAGCGTTGACCCACGCGTTGACCAGGCGCGTGGGGGCGCGTGTGAACAGTGATTTTGGTGGGGCCGGTACCATTTTCAAGGTTTCGACGATACGGATCCAATAGAGGTGGTTTCGTGTCGATCGGAGATCGTTATGTTAGTCAAAATGGGGTTTGAAGCACCGGGAATAGTGCCCAGGATGCGTTTTTGAGGCGGATCTGTTCTAGGGTCTTGGTATTGATATTATAGGATCCTTAAGTAACCCTCAGGAATAATAATACAGGTTTATAGAGATCGTTGAGCAGCAAGGACCGAGTGTGAGTGGGCTGTTTGATTTATAAAAGGCTTGCATGCATAAACTGTTTTACTATTTCCACTGATGAGTCTTATGAACTGTTTATATATGTTATTACAATGTTTTGGGCATGCGACCCGTCTGGATTATATGTGGATTTTGTTTGGGATGTCCGGGGGACATAGGGTAAACTATACTGTTATTGTACTGTACTTTCCTACCTGTGTATATTGTCTCCTCCAGGGAGGGTCGTTGGCCTGGGTGGACCCTGGAGTAGTCACGGGGCTCTGACTGAGTGGAGTTGACCCCCGTTGGGCTGCTTACTCTCAGGAAGGCATGTTCATATACCTCGGGCAGTGACCCTGGAGTAGTTTCACCTTACTATTATTGTGGTTCATTTGTTATGATTTCATTATAATATTATGTTTTCACTGCATGCAAGATTTGGAAAACGGAGGGGTAAAACCTTATGATTATTTTATTATTAAATTGATTTCTAAACTGTTATTTTTGGCCCACTCACCCTTGTTTTACTGACCCCTCCAGACCCTGACACGGCAATAGAGGAGGAGGATCCGGAGGAGGAGGCAGAGGGTTAGTTTGCCTAGCTGTGCACCTGTACACCCACTTGTGGGTAGGTTGAGCACCGAATAAATGTACTCTGACTAGTGTGCTCGCATTGACAGGACCCGCCCCGATCCCACAGGGACCACAAGGGGACGTGCCCTGCTCCCGTCTGACACCCAATAATTCATACCAATTTTAACCTCAAACATTTAAAAGCATAAATAACCAAATAAAAGTCATACATAAAATCCGAATTAAACGAATGTCAGACAAGGGATATAATCCAAAATTACAAATTTGCGAGCACGACTCTAAAGTAATCCTGCGGGTACACCGCCCAGCAGGGGTTCAGGTACGCAGAAGTAGATCTATGCCTCAGCCTCTGGTTCCTCCTCTACCTCAGTTTCCCGACCTGGAGGGGTTATCAAAACAGTAAGGGTGAGTGGACCGAAACACAAGTTTATGAAATCGTTTGATAAGTAAAACATATAATTTACCCCTCCGTTTTCCAAATATGCGTGCACCATAATTCCAAAATCATAAACCATATAATATGAACCATAAGGCATATAGCAAAACCATAACCATAATTTTAGTTGCTGCACTATACACTCCAATCCCGACATCCCTGATGTCTGACGTCCCTGACGTCCAATAGGTCACCATCACAAGGCTATGCGTGCCACTCGGGTCTCAATTTCCGAGTTCAATCCCCGAACCCCGTTCGGGTACAGCATCCCCGATGCTTAGCGTCATAGACGCTGGACGTTCTAGACGTCCGTGACCTCTCCGGGGTACCTCATCCGGAGGAGACAATATAACATGGAAGGATCTATACAGTGCAGTACCAAATACATTTTATCGATATCCACATGCAAGGTATATATATACCTAGATAAAATCTGAATCAATCATTAAGTTTCACCAAACGGGTCTCAAGCCCAAATACCGTGAAACGTGCCATAACCGTATTTTCCATATCATAAAAAACATCATTGTTTTAGCATATGAATAAGTATAATAAAACCAGAAAACGTTTATGCACGCAAGGGTTTAAGAAAATGGCCCACTCACAGTACAATCCTGCTAGAAACCGAACGTATACCCTCGTCCTGGTACAAATGTACAATCCCTGTCAAGTCCAAGTATTCGTAAAGGTCAAATTAAACCCCCAACATTCAACCATGAAAGCCTAGGTCGAAACCGACCCGGGAAAGCCGCCCGAACGCGCTTCCCAAGGCAATAAACCTTATTTTGACCAACTTAAAGATCTCCGATCAACCCGAAACCACCGCCATTGGATCCGGATCGTCGAAACCTAAAGAATGGTGGTGGTCCCACCAGAAACACTGTTCACACGCGCCCCCACGCGCCGGTCAACGCGGCGGTCAACGCAGGAACAGTTCCTGCTGACGTCATCGCTGACGTCACTGCTGACGTCAGCATGACGTCATGCTGACGTCATCTGACAGCTATCAGGTCTGACATGTCAGACTCTGACAGGTGCCACGTGTCAACATCTGATTGGTCCACCTCACTGATCTGTCAGACCACGTGTCAGATCTGACATGTGCCACGTGTCAGCACGGCACTGGTCCACGTCACTGACATGTCAGTGACACGTGGCAGTCCCTGACTGGTCCACGTCACTGACATGTCAGTGCTGACTGTGCACTGACATGTGACACGTGTCGGCTCACGGTTGGTCCACGTCACTGACAGACTGACAGGGTGCCACGTCAGCACCACTGTCATCAGACGGGTTGACCCGTTTTCCTGCAACTCGGGTCGATCAGACCCGCGATCGAGACCCAGTTGCCATTCCTTCATTTCTGGGTCATTTTGGTTCCTTTCAATTCGTATTTACTCGCCTTAAATCCTAGATTAGTTCCACGTAATTAAATTTGAGAAAAACGGATTGAATCGAAGGCCTACCTCGAAGAACAGCCCTGGCCTCCCGTCGCCGTTTTGCTACCTCCCTGAGCTCCACCGGCCACGAGATCGATTCCAGTAAGTTCCTGGAGGTTCCTAGAGTTGGTTAGGATCATAATGGACTAAATTGAACGTGGGAAAAGGATTTACCAAAAATCTGGTTTCGAAACCGTTTCGGGTTCCCCTGCTTCCTCCCACGCCGCCGTCCTCCGCCGTGCTCACTGCCGCCGTTCAGCCTCGCCGGCAAGTCCCCAATACACAGACACAGAGAGTGGATGGTTTGCTGGAATGTTGGATCGAAATGGCTGAATGTGCTCTGCGGGTATGAATTATAAAGAAATGGAGGGAAGGAAATGGACGGCTCAGATTGAATCTCCAGATTAGATCAAGGGCTGAGATCTGATCTGGGGTTTCCAATCCAAAGGCTGAAATTTAAAGCTGGTTCAAATGTTAAATAATTCAATAGTGGATCTGATCCAATCTAGCCAATGGGTGAGTGACACTTGTCACTCCCCAGGTGTCCTTCAATCAGAATTTCTGAATATAATATTCGACACGAAAACCGAGACACGAACTTCCCGAATTCACGTTTCTGACCATAACTTCCTCGTACGAAGTCCGATTTCGGCGTGCCGCCTGTCTACGGACTCAGGACGTCGAGGCCTACCCAACGGTCCTTGAGTCAACTGAAAATTAGTTGTCAAAAGAAAAGTCAACATTTTCCCCCGAGAGTCCAAATTACGGTAATGCCCCTGAACTTCCGATAGCCATAACTTTCACCCTGATCGTCCGAATCGGACGTGCCACCTGTCTATGAACTCGTGACGTCCCGAACTACGTCACGGTCATAGGTCAAAGTCCATTTAGTTCATCAATCAAAAAGTCAATAATTTGACCATACCAATCACAAGGGTAAAATCGTCAAATCACACATTAAATTACAAAATGAGAATCCTCGAATTTCCGGGGTGTTACACGCATGTTGTATTTTACTTTCGCTTGTCTGACAGTATCACTTTAAACACTGTGTTTGTACGTTATCTATCTATTTAAGTCTTCGGTTTTTTATTTAAGGGTAATTTTGGTATGTTTAGAGTCATTGTCAGACGGGAGCGGGTCACGGCCCCGGGTGGTCCCAGTGGGATTGGGACGGGTCCTGTCAGTGTGCAAATACGACAACCCTGGATCTCCGTTCATACCGAACGACGATCCCGTACCTCACGACTATGGGTACCACTATTCTGAAAATCCACATCAGGAAAATGAACGTTCCCTGAACGTCCCCTGATCCCCAAGTATTATAACCATACTAATTACCCTCGATAGCCAGTCATCTCCATATGACTACCGACTAATTGTCATTGCAATCGAGATCCGCATCCACACATCACACCAATACCCGATCCAACACGGGATTCCATAATTTATCTCAGAACCGTATCCGTAGATCGAATCCCATAGTTCTGCCTAGACTCACCAGAGCCATCCACATGGTCATCCATGACCTCAACCTCTCGTCGCAGCACAAGTTCTCATCCACTAGCCACAATTAAGGTTTACCTTTTTAATTCATCATACACTAGGGTTCCACAATCACACCCTATGGTTCAACCGAACCCAACCACTTCCCGTAATATAAAATTCACAACCTGACCGACCCCGCGGTCCTGACATCGAATAGACGTCAAATCCAATCCTACCATCCCATCAACGTGGGTTCCACCACTAGGTCATCGGCCAACTCCGATGAACCAACATCCCTCACAACAACAACCACCACTAGGGTTCACATTTTTAAACCATTACTCACATGAGGTTCCCCGAACCTAGCTGCACTTAGCAGCACAAAGTTTAATATTACATGACCGAACCGTCGGTCCCACAATACCAGTTCATCATAATCAACCCCACTTGGGTCGAATCACATTAACGCACGGCGTATCGGGCCAATCACACTCCATCCACTATCCAAACCCCAAAACTATATATCAGGTTGATAACGAACTGCAGCCCAAAGAGACATCACACCCTCGACCTGCGCACACAAAAGAGCAACCCTGCTCTGATACCAAGTTGACAGGACCCATCCCAATCCCCCTGGGATTACCGGGGAATGTGCCCTGCTCCCGTCCAACAAGGAGTGTCAGACAAGGGATAACCAAGAGCCACTGCCCAACCGGGGCATCCAGAGTGCGCAAGGACCGATGGAGGAGGTGTGCAATGTCCCAGTCTCTGCTGCAATCGCATCCGTAATCAACCTGAAGGGCATTAAAACCAAAAGCTGTGAGTGGACAAAAACCAATAAGTTTACCAAATACATTTATAAGACATTTATGCCCTCTAATAAAAATGTATGCATGCCACGAAAACCAGTAACCAAAACGTTTGCTCAACCGAGCCATTAGGGCCTTAGCCCAAAAACCGTTAACCAAAAACCAAGTGTGGGAATTCAGCCCAAAACAGTGGAATACCACAACCATACATAAACAACCACGTGGGCCACCGCCCAAAGCCATAAATATAAATCCAAAAATCCAAAACCATTTAGGGTCAACGACCCGACATACCATTTCATAACCGATAATCCATTTTCACCACATAACACATATCCAACCAAAAAGCCATTTCATAGATTCATTAATCCATATTTTACCATTACCATCACCAGCATCCCTGATGCTTAGCGTCCCAGACGCTTGACGTCCCTGACGTCATATCTCACGGTTTCGTAAGCTACGCGTGTTGCCCGGGGTCT
The DNA here is from genome assembly GCA_032719365.1 of Prinsepia uniflora. NCBI lineage: Eukaryota > Viridiplantae > Streptophyta > Magnoliopsida > Rosales > Rosaceae > Prinsepia > Prinsepia uniflora. The sequence continues at coordinate 41,269,239 of CM064869.1, read as the reverse complement.
CTCCGGGTCCATATATCTGACATCCGTGATGTCTGACGTCCCCGACGTCAAACATAGCAATCCTGCTCCTGAGTCATCATACGGTCCGGCTGCTCCGTATAATGACCCCTCGTAGGCAATGCACCGTGACTTCCCCAGTGTCCCAGACATCTGGAGGAGACCATCATATATCCTTGTATCCAGATGGTATATGGAAAACAGTTTTATTAAACCCTTTATCACATCATGACAATTGGGTCTGCCCGAAATTTCCATAAAACCACGTAATTCCATTTAGGGTCCCTGACCCGAAATCACAATTATTAAACATAGGGTCCCTGACCCGAAATCACATTTATAATCCAACTGGGCCTCATGCCCGATTTTATGAACCACTAGGCCCACGGCCCGATTTGTAAACCAACTGGGCCCGCAGCCCGACTTATAAACCCACTGGGCCCACGACCCGAATTCGTAAATCAACTGGGCCCCTGGCCCGATAGCATAACTCAAAATGGGTCTCAGCCCGATTTCATATCAACTGGGCCCCTGGCCCGATTTCATTAACTAGCTGGGCCCCCGGCCCGATTTCATTAACTAGCTGGGCCCCCGGCCCGATTCTCAAATGGACTCCAAGTCCGAAATTTCCAAAACAAGTGGGCCTCAAGCCCGAGTTTATATTTCCAATTTCAAAACCATTTCATCATATTATATCCAAGTCATAAATATGGAAAATCCATGTAAAACCGGAAAACCTCGATTTACGTGCAAGCACGTAAATCGCCTCGAAATACGTGAAACCGTACAATTTACCAACAACCAAACCAACATCATACAATCACAACCATAATACATATGAAACATTTAAGCATGCATAGAATTTATAAAACCAAAGTCCACTCACAAACCGTTTTAACGGTATGCCTCGATACGCGTGCCACCGGCCCTCCCAGGCCACACCACTATGACCGGGACTCCCAATCCTGTCCAAATCACATTAGAGGATCACTAACCTCAACATTAACATCCTATCAAAGTCCCGTAATTTTCCCGAATTTTTACTTATTTTTAAACTTAATTTAAAACCTTCGGACATCCCGAACAATATCGAGACTGTAACGACCCGTCCCGAATATCGGGATTTAATAATATTTAATTGTGATTTACTAATCTGGGATTAGTTGGGCGATTTCGGACGAATTGTGCAAAATGACCGTTTTGCCCCTGGGTGTGGGCAAAACGTTGACTTTTAATTCGAATGGTCAAATGGACTTTGACCGATGACCGTGACGTAGTTCGGGACGTCACGAGTTCATAGACAGGTGGCACGTTCGATTCCGACGTTCGTGGTGAAAGTTATGATGTACGGAAGTCCAGGGGCATTTTCGTAATTTGGACGATGTAGGGGCAAATGTTGACTTTTTGACCGGGATGTCCGATGGCCGAGGGCCAAGGACCGTTACGGAGGTTTCGTCGATACGAATTCAATGACAGGCGGCACGCATCAATCGGAGTCCGTATGACCGAGTTACGGGTCAGGATGCGTGAGGGGCATTTTGGTAATTTTCTGCACAAGGGCAGAATGGTAATTTCACGGGTGTTTGAACGGCTACTGTAGCACCATGGAGGGAACATGGCCAGCGCACGGGTGGTGCGTTTATGGAGCAAATTGATGGCCTAAAACTATTGTTTATAGGTTGTATGGATTGTTTAGTGGCATTGTGCGATGCCAGGCTGTGTGGGACGGTGGATTTGGCCATTAACTATGACTGGTGCACGATGAAAAGCAGAGTGCTTCCCACATGTGTTCAGCCTTTCCAGGGCCCAATTGAGCGGATTGCAGTGGGCAATGTAGTTATGGGACTGAGTGAAGTGTTCTGGGATTGAGAATGAGAGGAAAGGAGCAATTTTGGTGTGGAATTGTTCAAAAACCCGAAACTGGTTTTTGAAGAGTTCATTATCGAATTTCGGTTTTCAGGCCAGCCCAGGGCAAATTGATGATTCATTTTGTTCTCTGGGATCATTTCGAGTCGAACCAGATCAAATGGGGCAAGCTTGGGAGCTCCTAGGGCCGTGAACGGACATGGTGGACGGCCGGAAAACTCGAGCTTGAGTTGTGACGATTGAGGTATTGTCGAGTTAAATTAATGATTCTAATTAGTTCGTTGTAGTCCTAATTAACTTCCTGTGAAGTTAATTTGATTTTGGTTAAGGATTGGAGGAGCTCTGGTGATCGACCCGTTTTGGGTGATCACGGGTTGTCGACAAGATTGATCGACGGTTGATGCTAATCATGGACACAGAACTGAAATTGGTGGATTGGTGATTGTTGTAGGATCAAGAACGGATGGAATTGATATCGAATTGAGGGTGTTTGAAACGGATCCTATCGCGGGTAATCTGACCCGTTTACCAGTCATTCGGGTGAAGAAGGAGCACTGTAGCAGGCGCGTGGCTTTCACGCGCAGCCACTCACGGCGGCGCGTGACGGCGCGTGGGCACGAATCTCGAGGTGAGGTCAACATGACTTTTATCCTATACATTGTAACGAACATTTTGGGATTGGTTTCGTGTCGATCGGACACCGTCTCGATATTGTTCGGGATGTCCGAAGGTTTTAAATCCAATTTAAAAATACTTAAAAATTCGGGAAAATTACGGGACTTGAATAGGATGTTAATGATGAGGTTAGTGATCCTCTAAATTGATTTGAACAGGATTGGGAGTCCCGGTGATAGTGAGGTGGCCCGGGAGGGCCTATGGCACGCGTATCGAGGCGCTCGGTTAAACGGTCTGTGAGTGGACATTGGTTTTATAAATTCGATGCATGCATAACTGTTTCATGATTGTTATAATTGGGATTATATGATTTATTTTGGATATCAGTGAATTTATATGTTTTCACGCTTTTCGAGGCGATTTACGTGTTTGCACGTGAATCGAGGTTTTCTGGATTTGCACTGATTTCCATAAATATGGATGGATATGATTTCATGAAACGGTCACGGATTTGATAATGTGAAATCGGGCCAGGGGCCCAGTTAATTTGTTGAATCGGGCCAGGGGCCCAATTGAATTATGAAATCGGGCCAGGGGCCCAGTTAACTTATGAATCGGGCCAGGAGCCCAGTTGACTTGTATATGTGATTTCGGGTCGGGGACCCTAAAATGGAATTGAATGAACTATTTCGGATTTGATTCAACTATTTGGACTTATGACGGTTTTATGGAAATTCGGGGCAGGGCCCTTGTGATATTTTGGAAATGAATAATAAAATGTGTTCCATAAAACCATCTCGATATGAGGATATTTATATCCTGGTCTCCTCCAAGTGTCGGGGACACTGGAGAAGTCACGGTGCATTGCCTGCGAGGGCTCATTGTACGGAGCTACCGGACCGTATAGTGATCCAGGAGCAGGATTGCTAGACGTCATGGACGTCAGACATCGGGGATGTCAGAGATATGGACCCGGTGAGACCCCGGGCAGCACGCGTTGCTTAATACCGTGAGATATGACGTCTGGAACGTCAAGCGTCTAGGACGCTAGGCATCGGGGATGCCGGAGATGGAAAAATAATAAATGAATATTACTGGATTGATGAAATAACTCTTGGATTTACTTTTGGAAATTGAAAATATGCTTTGGTTTCCGGGCTAAGGCCCTAATGGTTATTTCTAAATAAATATGGGATTATTGGTTTTGGTGCATGCATATGATTTTACTGAGGGGCATAAATGTCTTATAAATGTTTTAAGCAGACTTGTTTATTTTCGTCCACTCACAGCTTTTGGTTTTTAATGCCCTTCAGGTTGATTCCGGATACGACTGCAGCAGAGACTTGAGCATCGCGCACCTCCTCCATCGATCCTTACGCACTCTGGAAGCCCGTTTGGGCAATGGCAATCGGTTATCCCTTGTCTGGCGCCTCTTGACAGACGGGAGCACGTCACATTCCATGGTAATCCCGGGGGGATTGGGATGGGTCGTGTCAAGTGGTATCAGAGCAGGTTTTGCTCTTTTGTGCGCGAAGGTCGAGGGTGTGATGTCTCTTTGGGCTGCTGTTCCGTTGTCAACCTGATAGATAGTTTGGGGTTTGTATGGTGAATTGGGTGTGTTTGGCCCGATACGCCGTGCATTGATGCGATTCAACCCAGGTGGGGTTGTATATGATTAACTGGTAATGTGGGACCGTCGGTTCGGTCATGAGATGATGAATTGTTGTGCCACTGGGCACAGCTAGGTTCAGGGAACCTCATTTGATTGGAAATGTGAAACTCGGTTGAGTATTGGTCTATGTTTTGGACCCTGGTAGTGTTGGCTAGTGTTCGGGTTGTTGGTGCATCGGAGTTAGCCGATGACCTTCGTGGTGGAACCCACGTTGAGTTGACGATTGGATTGGATTGGATGTCTATACGATGTCAGGACCGCAGAGTCGGTCAGGTTGTGGATTTTACTGCAAAAGGCAGTTGGGTTCGGTGGAACCCTAGGGTGTGACCTTGGAACCCTAATTTATAATTGATGGACCGAAAGGTGAACCTTAAGTGAGAACTTGTGCTGCGACGCGCGGCTGAGGTCATGGATGACCATGTGGATGACTCTAGTGAGTCTAGTCTGGATTATGGGATTCGATCCACGGATGCGGTTACGAGATAAAATATGGAATCCCGTGTTGGATCGAATATGAGTGTGAGGTGTGGTTACGGATCTTGACAACGATGATTGTTGGTCGACAGTTGTGTCGAGATGACTGGCTATCGAGGGTATTTTGTGTGGCTTTGATACTTGGGGACGTTCAGGGAACGTTCATTATCCTGATGTGCCGATGGCAAATTGGAGGTACCCATAGTCCTGGGGTACGAGTGGTGTTACGGGATCGTCGTTCGGAATGAACGGAGATCCAGGGTAACAACTTTGCACACTGTGTGCTAGCATGGATGTTCGTGTGCTAGCATGGGTGTTCGTGTGCTATGTATGGATGTTGGTATGGTGATACCTTTATGCCAATACTGGTATGGATGCCTGTGTGCTGATACTAGTGTTGATGATGGTGCGTTGGTGCTGGTACTAGCGCTGGTGCTGGTGACAGTAATTGTGATGACGATGAGCCACCAGTTGGGGTGTGACTCTGTCATGATGAACAGATGATTGGTATCTGCGACTCAGTGGTGGTTGAGTCTTGGACTGGATGGGATCCAGTGGAGGTTGTGTCGTGTTGGGATAAGTCCTAACAGATTTATGATGACAAGTGATGAATGGATAAAATGGTATGATTGAAACTTGGGGAATCTAGGGACGATGTTCCCTATGTCATGCGAGTTGGTGGATTTGGGGAGTTGTGGTCAACTCCGAGATTGGTAAGTTTGCGTACTGCTTATATCCCCTGAGGGTACAAGGAAATTATTGGAATTGGAAATGTCGGGGAAACCATTCGTGGTATTGATGTGGGATTTTGTGATTGTGAATCACTTGGAACCTGAGGATTGAACCTGTTAAGGTCGAGATGTGAGACGAAGGCAGTATGGTATGCACATCCAGGCAGAGTTGTGGATATTCCGTTCGGAATCGGGGTGTGTGCATACATGATTATTGACGGACGTGAGGTCCGAGTAATGAATCGATCTTGGACACGTGGTGATCCAAGTAAGGTATGGACGTGGGCAGTCCAGTGGTTGGACTTGACATCTCATTGGGAGCATGTCTGTTTCCAACGTGGTTGGAACTCCCGTTTCGGGGAGAGTTGTGATTGGGAGACGAGAGGAGTGCTCGTTTCCGCATCAGTGATTGGTATTCCGAAGTCATTAGGGTTGACTTCATAGTTCCTGTCGTGGCAGATGATGATTGTTGCTACCAGTACGTTGAGCGTGTATTGGTAGGTGGACCCAGGTTTGGCCTTGGGTCATTGGACACAAGCAGTTGAGTATGATTTTGGATTTGGTGGTGAAATGCGTGGTCATCTTTCCACCAAGGGAAATTTGGCGAAGGATTCAATTGAGGGTGTAAGACCCTACGATCAGCTTTCAGATGGACTGTTAGCTATGTGAGCATGTGTGGATCCTAGGTGGATCTGATTTGCGATGTTGTCGACTTTGGTCGATGTGACGATCTAGGATCGTGATATTACTTGTCGGGTGACGTAGCGATGGATATGGTTTGTGATCTTGATGATCCAGATGGGTGGAGAGTTTATCACTCTTACCTTGGTATGTGAGTCGTAAATGACGGGACTGAACTTCTTTTCGGAGTGAAGTCCATATGGTTTGTGACTTGGTTGAGTAGGTTTCCGATGTGGTCGGATTTTGTCAACCTTTGACGTGTGGATATTGGGATTAGCTTCCCTATGAAGTCAATCGAGTGTTGAGCGGGTAACCGATAGGGTCGGTTATGTTACGTCTTGATGGACGTAAACGAGATTTTGGGTTTCGGAATCGAATTTCTGGGTGACGACTCAGGATTCGATTGCGAAGCTCGAAAATGGATTACTGGATTTGGGTACGGAATGGTTATTCCAATGCTAGCTTACGGAATAATGATTTCGGATTCGGATTTGGAAATGGATTAAAAATGTGATGTTTGGGTTCGGATTCGGGATTTCTTACGAAATTGCGGATTCGGATTCGGAATTGGAACTAGATGACGGGTGGAGTTCGTTTTGTCTCATGTTGGTTTGAGCAAATGTGCTCCATTACTAGAACGTGTTTGGCTATAACCTGGGTGGCTATAGTCAGATTGATGGATTGAGGTACGTACAGGGTACGTTGTACGAGGATTGATACTGGTTAGGCTGAGTGGTGCCTAATGACGGTACATGGGATGTACCAGTGGTGTGTAACTAATGTGTTGGTAATCGGCTTGGTTCTGATATCATTTGTTTGGCTGTATTGTGGACTGGACATTGGATACTGTGCGCTGGGCAGATTGATCTTGTCGGGTTCAGTGATTTTATGAGTAGGTGCTCTTAGCCACGGTTGGCTAGTGGAACCCCGGTATTGAGATGTGTGTTCACTGCTGGGCTGGTATTCAATGTGTTCCAGTTACACCACTTGATGGAGTAAGTTGACGGTATACGTACACTCAGGATGAGTGAGTTGGTGGTCAGAGTAACCACGAGTAGCCTTGCGTGATGCTACTACGCCGTCATATTTTCCAGCGTCTTGGGAGTCGGCGATTATGGACATTGAGATTTATTTATGTCGCAGGATGGGCTTGCCCTGCGAATTGAGATCATGTGGTTGATCTTGCGCTACATCGAGAGTGATGTAGTACATGGTGTTGTCACGAATAGACAGATGGTTGGGGCTTTATCAGGGTGGTAAAGTTTTGTGATGACAGTTTGACTAGTGGTGTCAACATGGACTGACAAATGAGATTTGGTGACTCCCGACGGGAGCAAATGTAAGGATTTATTGGCAATGGAAGGGAACCATCTAGCTGAAGGAGTCAGCTAAATGGTTAGGCGATTTTATTGCGGATCAGGTGATCATTTCCACTCGAGGTGGTCGAGTGTTGTTGCTATTATGACGTAAGACTGTGATGGGATGTCTGGGTACAAACGAGACTGGTGTTGTCCCAGTATGTGGGTGTACAAGTGTACACAGATGTGTGGTCGAATTGTTTCCACAAGGTGGTTGTGGAATAAGGTTATTGGTAATTTCGAGGACGAAATTCTTTAAGGAGGGAAGGTTGTAACGACCCGTCCCGAATATCGGGATTTAATAATATTTAATTGTGATTTACTAATCTGGGATTAGTTGGGCGATTTCGGACGAATTGTGCAAAATGACCGTTTTGCCCCTGGGTGTGGGCAAAACGTTGACTTTTAATTCGAATGGTCAAATGGACTTTGACCGATGACCGTGACGTAGTTCGGGACGTCACGAGTTCATAGACAGGTGGCACGTTCGATTCCGACGTTCGTGGTGAAAGTTATGATGTACGGAAGTCCAGGGGCATTTTCGTAATTTGGACGATGTAGGGGCAAATGTTGACTTTTTGACCGGGATGTCCGATGGCCGAGGGCCAAGGACCGTTACGGAGGTTTCGTCGATACGAATTCAATGACAGGCGGCACGCATCAATCGGAGTCCGTATGACCGAGTTACGGGTCAGGATGCGTGAGGGGCATTTTGGTAATTTTCTGCACAAGGGCAGAATGGTAATTTCACGGGTGTTTGAACGGCTACTGTAGCACCATGGAGGGAACATGGCCAGCGCACGGGTGGTGCGTTTATGGAGCAAATTGATGGCCTAAAACTATTGTTTATAGGTTGTATGGATTGTTTAGTGGCATTGTGCGATGCCAGGCTGTGTGGGACGGTGGATTTGGCCATTAACTATGACTGGTGCACGATGAAAAGCAGAGTGCTTCCCACATGTGTTCAGCCTTTCCAGGGCCCAATTGAGCGGATTGCAGTGGGCAATGTAGTTATGGGACTGAGTGAAGTGTTCTGGGATTGAGAATGAGAGGAAAGGAGCAATTTTGGTGTGGAATTGTTCAAAAACCCGAAACTGGTTTTTGAAGAGTTCATTATCGAATTTCGGTTTTCAGGCCAGCCCAGGGCAAATTGATGATTCATTTTGTTCTCTGGGATCATTTCGAGTCGAACCAGATCAAATGGGGCAAGCTTGGGAGCTCCTAGGGCCGTGAACGGACATGGTGGACGGCCGGAAAACTCGAGCTTGAGTTGTGACGATTGAGGTATTGTCGAGTTAAATTAATGATTCTAATTAGTTCGTTGTAGTCCTAATTAACTTCCTGTGAAGTTAATTTGATTTTGGTTAAGGATTGGAGGAGCTCTGGTGATCGACCCGTTTTGGGTGATCACGGGTTGTCGACAAGATTGATCGACGGTTGATGCTAATCATGGACACAGAACTGAAATTGGTGGATTGGTGATTGTTGTAGGATCAAGAACGGATGGAATTGATATCGAATTGAGGGTGTTTGAAACGGATCCTATCGCGGGTAATCTGACCCGTTTACCAGTCATTCGGGTGAAGAAGGAGCACTGTAGCAGGCGCGTGGCTTTCACGCGCAGCCACTCACGGCGGCGCGTGACGGCGCGTGGGCACGAATCTCGAGGTGAGGTCAACATGACTTTTATCCTATACATTGTAACGAACATTTTGGGATTGGTTTCGTGTCGATCGGACACCGTCTCGATATTGTTCGGGATGTCCGAAGGTTTTAAATCCAATTTAAAAATACTTAAAAATTCGGGAAAATTACGGGACTTGAATAGGATGTTAATGATGAGGTTAGTGATCCTCTAAATTGATTTGAACAGGATTGGGAGTCCCGGTGATAGTGAGGTGGCCCGGGAGGGCCTATGGCACGCGTATCGAGGCGCTCGGTTAAACGGTCTGTGAGTGGACATTGGTTTTATAAATTCGATGCATGCATAACTGTTTCATGATTGTTATAATTGGGATTATATGATTTATTTTGGATATCAGTGAATTTATATGTTTTCACGCTTTTCGAGGCGATTTACGTGTTTGCACGTGAATCGAGGTTTTCTGGATTTGCACTGATTTCCATAAATATGGATGGATATGATTTCATGAAACGGTCACGGATTTGATAATGTGAAATCGGGCCAGGGGCCCAGTTAATTTGTTGAATCGGGCCAGGGGCCCAATTGAATTATGAAATCGGGCCAGGGGCCCAGTTAACTTATGAATCGGGCCAGGAGCCCAGTTGACTTGTATATGTGATTTCGGGTCGGGGACCCTAAAATGGAATTGAATGAACTATTTCGGATTTGATTCAACTATTTGGACTTATGACGGTTTTATGGAAATTCGGGGCAGGGCCCTTGTGATATTTTGGAAATGAATAATAAAATGTGTTCCATAAAACCATCTCGATATGAGGATATTTATATCCTGGTCTCCTCCAAGTGTCGGGGACACTGGAGAAGTCACGGTGCATTGCCTGCGAGGGCTCATTGTACGGAGCTACCGGACCGTATAGTGATCCAGGAGCAGGATTGCTAGACGTCATGGACGTCAGACATCGGGGATGTCAGAGATATGGACCCGGTGAGACCCCGGGCAGCACGCGTTGCTTAATACCGTGAGATATGACGTCTGGAACGTCAAGCGTCTAGGACGCTAGGCATCGGGGATGCCGGAGATGGAAAAATAATAAATGAATATTACTGGATTGATGAAATAACTCTTGGATTTACTTTTGGAAATTGAAAATATGCTTTGGTTTCCGGGCTAAGGCCCTAATGGTTATTTCTAAATAAATATGGGATTATTGGTTTTGGTGCATGCATATGATTTTACTGAGGGGCATAAATGTCTTATAAATGTTTTAAGCAGACTTGTTTATTTTCGTCCACTCACAGCTTTTGGTTTTTAATGCCCTTCAGGTTGATTCCGGATACGACTGCAGCAGAGACTTGAGCATCGCGCACCTCCTCCATCGATCCTTACGCACTCTGGAAGCCCGTTTGGGCAATGGCAATCGGTTATCCCTTGTCTGGCGCCTCTTGACAGACGGGAGCACGTCACATTCCATGGTAATCCCGGGGGGATTGGGATGGGTCGTGTCAGAGACGGTGTCCGATCGACACGAAACCAATCCCAAAATATCCGTTACATCGAATAGATTAAAAGTCATGTTGACCTCACCTCGAGATTCATGCCCACGCGCCGTCACGCGTCGCCGTGAGTGGCTGCGCGTGAAATCCACGCGTCGTTAACAGTGTCACCAGCCTAACCCGTATCTCTGGTAAACGGGTCCAAATTGTCCGCGACACGACCCGGTTCAATGTCCATCAATTCGATCCTAATTCCTTCAATTGATCATTCAGTTAGTTTCGTTCTTAGTTCAATTACAGGTCTGTAAACTCAATTACACAAATCCTTCCCTACAATTCCACGATTCGATGATGAACACCAAGAACACTCCGGTTACTGTTCGTTCATGGAATTCCTTCAATTCCAATTGATTTCCTTAAATTGAATCAACTAGAAGCATCAGTGGACCATGAGGAACAATTCCCCCACATCAATTTCGTCGTTGGATCACTAAATGGTCGCGACTCAAGCTCGAACACCGTCCACTGTGCAGCCATGGAGCTTCATCGATCTCAGCCGGTTTCCTTCAATTGATCCTTCCAAAAGCATCGTGGGATCCTCAGGAACACAATCTCCACATCAATTACACCGTTCGAACACTCCACGATCACGACTCAACCCCGAAATTCCTCCTCTGTCACCAAGTGGGTTCAGAGCCAAAACGTTGCCAATTTCCTTCGTTCTTTCGACGATTCTGATCGTTGTGATCCCAGGAAGCTGAAGGTAATCTCCAATTCAATCCTCACGGCCTAATTCTTCCATTTCGAATTTTCCCCCCAATTTTCCCGAAATCCAAAATCCAAAATTCAATACTCTCTCAACCCCTCGTGTTTCCCCGTTAATTCAATCATCTTAGTCTCTCATTTTTCTCTCAAGAACGGCAGAGAGAGGGAGCCAATTCTCCCTAATCCGATTCCCAAATTTGTGCACGGTTTAGAAAACAAAGAAGAGGAAATGAGGGAGAAAATGGAGGAAATGATGAAGGATAAATGATGATGTTGTAATGATGGTGTTGGGAGGGAAACATGGAGCTGGAAACAAGGGATGGGTGACACTTGTCACTCATCCGGTTGTGCACAGTCAACAGTCACTATTCATTATTATATTATTATTTTAATCCGAGCCTCGGTTCGTTAGTTCGTTTCCTTGACCATAACTTCGTCGTCGAATCTCCGATTTCGGCATGCCGCCTGTCGTTGGATTCGTATCGACGATACCTACGTAACGGTCCTTGGCCCTCGTCCATCGGATCTCCCAGTCAAAAAGTCAACATTTGACCCCTATTATGTCAAATTACCAAAATACCCCTCAACTTCCGAACATCATAACTTTCTCTAAGAATGTCGGAATCGAACGTGCCGCCTGTCTATGAACTCGTGACGTCCCGAACTACGTCACGGTCATCAGTCAAAGTCCATTTGACCGCCCGATCAAAAAGTCAACATTTTACCCACGACTAGTGGCAAAACGGTCATTTTGCACAATTTGTCCGATTCCGCCCTACTAAGCACCGTTCAACCTCACTAAACGAGATTAGTCACTAATCAAATCCCGGAATTCGGGACGGGTCGTTACACATATCCTCTATTTCCACCATTTTCTTCAAGCCCGAAACCAAACCACACCACCCTTCATTGTCTGAGCTTATGTGATACCGTGAAGGAGTGAGTGATGAGAGGCTAGGACGGCGAGCTGCCGCAGTACACGGCCAAAGGAACCCAATCGGGTAAGTTCCATTCAAAATCCCATTTTGAGTTTTGGTCTTTAGGAATGGTTTCTGGGGATGGGATGATGATTGTTAGGTTCATAGGAGTGTCTAGGGGTGGTTTTGGACAACAGGAAGTGGCTGAGCCACCCTGGGGATCGATGGGAAAATAAAGCCGTGAAGCTTGGTTTCACAGTTGGGTTTTATATGGTTTTTCTTGGTTATAATAATTAGAAATGATAGGAAATAGGGTTAGGATGATATTAGGATTAAAAGGGAACAAAAAGGACCGAAAATGGACCAGTTATGGCCTTGAACCGGTCCAGACCGGTCCGACCGGTCCAGGTTGCAGTGAACCTGGTCCAGTCCAAGGTTAGGGACGATGAACAATGGCGTGTGGGCTTCATGCGCATGGGCTTCTTTGGACTCGTAGGGGCGTGTGCCTCACCTTTTAGGGAAGTGTTCAACACGTGGAACACTCTATTCGACGTAACGAATATTTTGGGACTGGTTTCTTGTCGATTGGACACCGTCTCGATAATGTTCGGGACATCAGAAGGTTTCGGATCGAGTTTAAAAATAGTTAGAAATTCCGGAAAATTACGGGGCTTTAGTGGGAGGTTAATTAAGTAGTTAGTAACCTTTTATTACAATTTGGACAGGTTTGGGAGTCCCGGTGATGGTGATTGGCTCAGGAGAGCCGTATGGCAAGCAAATCGAGGCCGCAGCTCGGACGGTCTATGAGTGACACTTGCGACCCATCCACAGGCCATCTCCTTTCCTTCATGCATCGAACATCTTCATTTTCTTCATTCAAAACACAAACCATTTCCCGATCTCATTTTCTCTCATCTGTGCAACCCATCCAATCCAAACCTTCACCCATGGCCAGCTGAGGAACCAGGAGAGTGAGAGGAGGAGCTGTGGACGTGGTGGCTGGCCTGGACGGCGCCGCCATGGGCGGCTGAGCTCAAAACACGAACAGGTACCCGGTTCAACCCATTTTGATCCATTTTCCATTTCTTATGGGCTGTTTTTAGTGATTAGGATGGTCTTAATGAGTTGTTAGGGTCATAATAGGAAGATTTTGGGAGGAGTTGGACGGCTGTGAAGCTGTGGGTGCATTTTAGAAAAAAAGGGACCGTATGGTTCATAATTAAACCATGGGATTTCGATGGTTTTAGGTAGTTTTAATGATTGGAATTGATAGGGAATGAAGAAATAGGAATTATAGGATTAATTGGGGTTGGAATCGAACCGAAATGGAGGAGGAAAACCGCTGAACCGGTCACGCCGGTTCAGCACAGTAAAATCGGTCCAGAACCAGAAAAACCGGTTCAGTCCATTGTAGGAGACGATGAACAGTACACTGAGCCTTCTAGGGGCGCGTGAGGGCGTGTGCCCATAATTTGGGGAAGTGTTTAAAATACGAAATCATCTATTCGATGTAACGAAGATTTTGGGACGGGTTTCGTGTCAATCAGACATCGTTTCGATAGGTTTCGTGGTGTCCGAAGGTTTAGGGTCGGTTTAAAAATAGTTAGAAATTCCGAAAAATTACAGGACTTTAGTGAGGGGTTATTAAGAAGCCAAATTTCTGCGTACTACCAAATCCGACAAATCAGCCTCTTTTGTCATAAGACGTCACTTACGTCATCCATTCTTACCTGGATCTCATGTTTCACCTCAAAAGTTGCAACTTCTGGGCACACCCTCGCGACTCAATCTCGCAGCACTGGGGGAACTAGTCTCCATTACTGGGGAAACTGATCTCCAACATAGGGGAAACTAATCTCCATCACCGAGGAAACTGGTCTCCATCACTGGGAAACTGGTCTCCATCACTGAGGAAACTGATCTCCATCACTAGGGGAAACTGGTTTCCATACCATGTACTCCCGTACCTCGCACTGAGCCACTCGGGATCCTCTATGTCCCCCTTATAACTACCACCTTCACAAGAGCGTGGCAAGTATGCCAGCACCCAACATCAGGATCTTATTCTGCGATCGGACTCAGCCGTCACAGAGTCGAATCCAGAATCACTACTCGCACTGTGCGTCACTCACGCACCTCGTATCATCGTCACGACTGACGAAACCCATTGTCACAATCGTCACGGTAACCTGAGTCTATCGAACTTGATAAGACTCAACTACATCCATCGATAGCAGCGTCTGCCACAACCTCATGCAGACCAATCTCCGAAACACTCTGCTACCGAAACTCCCAATCCATGAGGTAGTCTCACTGCCGGTACCACTTGTTCACAAACAATATTCACCGATCGGTCCACCTCTGGATCCGGTAACAAGTACCACACTCCTGCCAGTCGACGTCCCACCCGGATTCGACACATCGAACATGGTTCCTCACGCCAAATAGAATCACACGTTCCTATTCCCAACAGTCGTGACTGTAGTCGTACAGGGACATCGTATTGTGCGACCCTAACCTGTGACCACCACTAGTATGACTCCATACATCCTCTAACCGACACGACACTACCGTCGAGCGGTCACGACTCTCAAGTCGTCATACGGTCTCTACCGATCCACTGGATCCTAATTCCAGTACCACTGCGGCTCAAGCCGTCGGATTCACACGAATACTGATATTCCTCGGGATCAACCATCGAAATACGTGGCATGCACGATATGGAATGCCAATCGAAACTCAAACTAACGTATCACGTGCTAAACACCATCTAACTAAGGTTCGATTCTATCTAATCCTCGTACTCGTACCCTAACTATCAAGTTGATGACGGGCTGTTACGACTTCATAGACATCATATCCTCGACCTGCGCGTACTCCACGAGCAAAACATGCTCTGATACCAACTGGTATCAGAGTACCACGAGTATCAAAAGAGCTTGCCTCGCTCTGATACCAACTTGCTAGGACCGGTCCCAAATCCCCCGGGATTAACGTGGGACCCGCCTGATCCCGTCTGACAGGAAGTGTCAGACCAGGGAAAATTCCATCTCTAGCCCTTGCCGGGGCTATCTGAGTGCACCAGGATCGTAGAAGGAGGGGATTGATGTCTCGTCTCTGCTACAGCCCGCATCCGCAATCAACCTGAAGGGCATTAAAACCTTAAAAGTCGTGAGTGGACAAAATAATATTTTCAATAAAAACATTTTCACACGAAGACCTTTATGCCCTTCATTAAAAACTTATGCATGCATTCAATAACTGTTTATCAAAACGTTCATAAAACCATTTCGTTTATCAAACATAATCTCAAAATCATTCAAGGGTTCATGCTCGGCCCCATAAACCGTCAAGACCCGTAAATCCATTTGGGTCCCGGACCCGAAATCACACTTACAAACCATAAATCAAAACATGGGAACTCATCCCCAAATCATGTCACGTGGGTCTCAGCCCTAAACCATTTCCCAAAATATCAAATACGGTGTCTCCGCCCCAAATCACTTTCTAAATCATAAAACACAGGGTCTCTGCCCTCAAATCACTTTTCCATAAAACCTCATACGTATCAACATACGTATAACCCATCCGTAGGGAACACATCCCTAATATAGTCACGATGACATCATATCTATCTAGTGTGCACACTACTCGGGGTCTCACTTCGAGTCTTCTCCCAAGAATCTCCATCTGGGAGGCTCAATCTCTGGATCTAGTCTGAGCTCTCTCTCTGGATCTAGTCCACACATCTCTCCGGAATCTGGTCCGGGACCACATCATATCTAGTAACCACCACTCCTGGAACGGGATCTCTATGGGGATACCCACTCTGGTCTGTGGATCGTGACTCTCCAGGTCGACGCTGGAGAAGACCATATAATCAATATGGAGGGTTCATTCATTTCAAATTCTTTCTTTCTTTTTCTCTTTCTTTCTGAAAACTCATTTCTCAACTGGGTCTCCTGCCCGATTCATTTCAACAGGATTCCTCAAATCCGATTCAACTCACTTTCACAGGCCTCGGCATAAATCCACAGTTCAAATGGGTCTCGTGCCCGAATTATCATTTCACAAACTGAATTGGGACTCAAGCCCGATGTTACATTCAACAGGGCCTCAAGCCCGATATCACAACTAATTGGGCCCTAAGCCCGAAACCATAACTCAATAGGACCTCACGTCCGATTTCACAACCAATGGGACCTTAGGCCCGATATCTCAACTAAATCGGTCTCAGGCCCGATATCATTAATCAACGGGGCATCATGTCAGGACCCGTCCCAAATATGGCCTTGATACCCGGGACGAACCCTGCTCCCGTCTGACAATCACACTTACAGTATCAAACAAAACAAACAACCGTCATACAACTATAAGCATAACTATCAGACGAAGGAGTAAAATATACACCACAGTCAGTCAGAGCATAGTTCTACAAAATGGGCACAAAAGTCCTACAAAGCTAGTCCCGCAATGGAAGAACGTCGTAAGCTCTATGCCTCGATATCTGCCTCAACGTTCACCCCAGCGCTATCACCACGACCTAGAGGGAAAATTTAAAAACCAAAAGTGTGAGTGGACTAGAATAACCAAAAGTTTTAAAATCAGTTTATCACTAATTCAAGGTTAAGGCAAAATAAGAATCCGTGTTCCCTCCGTTTTTAAAACAGGCATGCCCAACGAAGTACTAGAAAATTATAATATGAAACATCATAAGAAACAGAAACACTATAAAATCTCATAAGAAACAGATACACTATAAAATACCATAAGAAACAGAAACACTATAAAACGGATATAGAAATCATAGCTTCAGCATCAAATCATCATTTCCGATCAAACCTGCTGGACCTATCCGAGTCTTTAAACTCAATCAGGACTTAAATGAAATCCGAGTCTTTAAACTCCCGAGTCTTTAAACTCACTAGGCCTATGGGGGTAATATCAACATATCCGAGTCTTTAAACTCCCGAGTCTTTAAACTCAATCTGGGCCCGTCCCCCGTCAATATCAATCCGGGTCTTTAAACCCAATATCCAGATCCAGCAAATCCAATCCATATCCAGTGTAAAACCAATTCGAAGTCTATCGCCAAACTCGAATTCGAAATCCCCGGTTCGAAGCCCGTCCGGCGTTCCGAACCGACATTCCGAACCCAAATCCGGAAATCCATTCTTATACCCAGAAATCACACATAATCATAAATCATATTTCATAACCCCTTTATCATCATCAGAAAACATTTATAGGTTGAAATCGTAATTATGGCATCAAAATCCGAAAACCAGCTTTTCTCGAAAAACGTGCAAAATCTCGGAAATGTCTCGAAAAACGTGCAAACTCATGAATCACATATACTCATCATTCAAAAGCATAAAAACATATGTAAGATCATAAAACGTCAATAAAACAGTTAGGCATGCTTGAAAGAAAGAAAGAGTCCACTCACAAATCCAGAACGAGTCACTCGCGCTCCGTGCGCTCCTCGACTGTCTCGGGTGCCTCCCGTCCTGTCAACATGCACCAAATAGGGTCACAAATACATCAAGGATCCTAATCCTAATTTCCCCAATTTTTCGGGAATTAAATAATATTTTAATCCTAAACCCTCAACCGTCTGGATTCCCGAACAACTCTGTAACATCGTCCGATTCACCCGAAAACCACACCAACAAACTCCTTAGGATAATTAGAACCACACTCATGTTGGAAGCTTGGCCGGATTCTTCTCCACGCGCCTCCACGCGTCGCCCAAAGTGGCTGTGCGTGGGCCTCACGCGCCTGCTACAGTGCATCTCCTTCCTCGAGTGAACCCGGTTCACACACCAGGCTGTAACCCGGACCGACGAGATCCATTCTCTGCCGTCCAGTCACCATTTCGTCTCCTCTCTTCTCCTGCAACTTCGTCTAGACACCAGGAATCCATCCCCCTCACTCTCCTGGTTCGATTCACCCCTCAGCTTCACGACTGAAGCTCGAAAGAAAACACAGACGGCCCCTGTTTTCCTTCCCGGCCGTCCTATGCTTCCCCCCCTCACGGTGGCGATTCTAAACTCCTCCCACAACCTCACTGAGTCACACATAACTCACAGGAACCCTCGATTCACTCTCTAAACCCACGATTTCCCGTTTGAAATTCACGGCCAAACAGAGTACAGAGTACTCACCGTTGACTGAGCTCCGCCGTGTACGCCCCCGTCACGGCGACTGTCCTACAGCACTCCTAGAACCTCCCTGAACATCACTGCACTCACCAATCCCCTCGATTCTCATCCTACCCTCACGACTTTTGAATTGAAAAACCACGGGAAAACAGAGTAAAGTGGCTTACCCTTCGATTCTGTCTCCACCGCAAGCGCCGCCGCGTACTACGGTGCTTGTTGGTCTCCCTGCAACCTCCTACGGCTCCCACTGCCTTGGTTTGAGCCACCACACGGCGTAGCCACCACCACGAACTCACAGCCTCCCTGTTTCCTCAAACCTTCGCCGCACCACCACCGTGCCACCGTGCACGATTGCAGCTTCAAAACACGATCACTAGGTCACCATCGTCTCTCTGTCACTGTCACTAGTCATCAACTCCCTCACCTTTGCACCGAATCGATCAAACACCCACGATTTCTTCCCCTCTGTTTCTCTATGTTTCCAACGAGTGCACGGTTTGAAATCGTGCAAAGTGTGGCCGTGCACACACTCGATCGTCCTAGAACCATCCAGTCACCCACACGTGTCCAACATCCAAGGGCCCACCACAAAATATCCCAGCCCACTTCTGCCACTTGTCCTGATCTGATTGGCTGAAAGAAAATGACCAAAATACCCCTTATATAAATAATTACCGTTTTGCCCTCGAACGTTCTAGACCCGTATCTATTTCATCCGACGTCCGATGACTGCGTGCCGCCTGTCGTTGTACTCAGGACGTCGACGCCTATCCAACGGTCCTCAGTCTATGTGAAAATCACAAGTCCTCCAAAAAGTCAACATTTTCCCCGTTTACTCAAAATTACGGTAACGCCCCCAATCTTCCGAACGTCATAACTTTTCCTCCGGTTGTCCAAATCGAACCTGCCACCTGTCTACCGACTCGTGACGTCCTAAACTACGTCACGGTCAAAGGTTAACACTCATCCAATCGATAATTCAAAAAGTCAACTTTTCGTCTACTATTCACAAGGGCAAAATCGTCCTTATATACAAAACTTTATAAAATTACATTTTTACCCTTCCCGAAGGTACGGGTTGTTACAATCTACCCCCCTAAAAAGAATTTCGTCCTCGAAATTCAGTGAAACAAGTAAGGGTACTGTTCCCGCATCAATGCCTCAGGTTCCCACGTAGCTTCTTCCACTTGATGATTTCTCCATAACACCTTAACCAAGGGAACCGTTTTCCTTCGTAAAACCTTATCCTTCCGATCCAAAATCGCTACAGGCTGCTCTTCGAAACTCAAATCTTCCCTTAGTTCAACTGGTTGTGCTTCCAGAACATGCGAATCATCTCGAATATACTTCCGAAGCATAGAGACATGAAAGACATTATGTACCTTTTCCAAGTCTGCTGGTAAAGCCAATCGATATGCAACAGGACCAATCTGTTCTATGATCTCATAAGGTCCAATGTAACGAGGACTCAACTTCCCTCGTCTGCGGAACCGCACAATTCCCTTCCAAGGGGACAACTTCAGGAAAACCCAGTCTCCTACGGCAAACTCCAAATCCCTGATCCTACGGTCGGCGTAACTCTTCTGTCGGTCCTGAGCTGCCTTCAATCGATCCCTGATCAATTCCACTTTTTCCTGAGTAAGCTCCACCAATTCAGAAGTAGTCAACCTCCTCTCACCAACCTTAGTCCAACACAATGGAGTCCGACACTGTCGCCCATACAAAGCCTCGTAAGGAGCCATCCCAATGCTCTCCTGATAACTGTTGTTATAGGCAAACTCCATCAAAGGTAAATGAGATTCCCATGTACCCTGGAACTGTAAGACACAAGCTCGCATCATATCCTCGAGAATCTGAATAGTCCGCTCCGACTGTCCATCGGTCTGAGGATGAAATGCAGTACTGAAATGCAATTTAGTCCCAAAAGCTTCCTGTAAGCTCTGCCAAAAGCGGGAAGTGAATCTCGGATCTCTGTCAGATACTATCGACTCTGGAGTCCCATGCAACCGAACAATCTCATCTATGAACAACTGTGCAAACTGCGCCAACCTGAAGGTCTCCCGTACTGGCAAGAAATGAGCAGACTTTGTAAGTCAATCCAGAATAACCCACACACCATCGTGTCCCTTCGGTGTTTTCGGAAGCTTGAACACAAAATCCATCGTCAGGTGATCCCATTTCCACTCGGGGATCGGCAAAGGTTGCATTGCTCCATAAGGTCTCTGCCGCTCGGCTTTCACCTGTTGACAAATCAAGCATCTACTAACATATTCTGCAATCTCACGTTTCATTCCCGACCACCAGTAATGCTCTCGAAGTGTACGATACATCTTGGTCCCACCAGGATGCATCGCATAAGCTGAACAGTGAGCCTCATCCAGTATCACCTTCTTCAATACAAAACTTTATAAAATTACATTTTTACCCTTCCCGAAGGTACGGGTTGTTACACATCAAGCCCGATAGTACCACTAACTGGGCCTCAAACCCGAATCGTAAACAAACTGGGCCCCCGACCCGATCGTATAACACAAATGGACCCTCGGTCCAATTCCTCGTCAATTCAAATGGACTCCAAGCCCGAGATTTGTAAATCAAAGAGGGTCTCATGCCCGATTTCATATTTCCAAATCCAAAATCTGTTTTTTGAACCCTCGTTGAAAACATGGCACGCAAAGGTACGACATAACGCCGAAAACCTTGAAATACGTGCAATTATGTCGATCCTAAGCCACCACAAACAATTGCACTTATGGCAACACAAAACCTGTATTATAAGCATTTATAAACGTTTATGCATGGATAAATTTCAAAGGAAGGGTCCACCCACATACCGTCCTAAGCCGTGCCTCGATACGCGTGCCATAATCGTCCCCCGGGTCAAACGTCGCCTCCAGAATTCCCGAACCTATCCAAATTCATTTAGAGGGTTATTAACTACCTAAATAAGCCCTCAAAAGTCCTGTAATTTCCGGAATTTCTAACTATTTTTAAACTGACCCTAAACCTTCGGACACCCCGAAACCTATCGAAACGATGTCCGATTGACACGAAACCAGTCCCAAAATGTTCGTTACATCGAATAGAAGGCTCAGTGTACTGTTCATCGTCTCCTACAATGGACTGAATCGGGTTTTCTGGTTCTGGACCGGTTTTACTTTGCTGAACGGGCGTGACCGGTTCAACGGTTTTCCTCCTCCATTTCGGTCCGATTCCAACCCCAATTAATCCTATAATTCCTATTTCTTCATACCCTATCAATTCCAATCATTAAAACTACCTAAAACCATCGAAATCCCATGGTTTATTTATGAACCATACGGTCCCTTTTTTTCTAAAATGCACCCACCGCTTCACAACCGTCCAACACCTCCCAAAATCATCCTATTATGACCCTAACAACTCATTAAGACCATCCTAATCACTAGAACAGCCCATAATCACAGAAATGGAAAATGGATCAAAATGGGCTTAACCGGGTACCTGTTCGGGTTTTGAGCTCAGTCGCCCACGGCGGCGCCGTCCAGGATAGCTACCACATCCACAGCTCCTCCTCTCACTCTCTAGGTTCCTCAGCTGGCCATGGGTGAAGGTTTGGATTGAATAGGTTGCACAGACGAGAGAAAATGAGATCGGGAAATGGTTTGTGTTTTGAATGAAGAAAATGAAGATGTTCGATGCATGAAGGAAAGGAGATGGCCTGTGGATGGGTGACAAGTGTCACTCATCCATTGGGCCTCCATAAAATATCTGGGCCCCACTTGCTGCCAAACAATCCTCGTCTCGTAAAATGTGCAATAGTGCACTCGAACTTCAGTGAGCCGTAACTTCTCCGTCGAACGTCCGAATTCGACGTGCCACCTGTCTACGGATTCGTATCGTCCCAATCTACGTAGCGGTCTTTGGCCCTCAGCCATCAGACTTCCCGGATCAAAAGTAAACTTTTGAACCAAATTACCAAAATGCCCTCGAACTTCCGAACGTCATAACTTCCTCCCCTAACGTCGGAATCGAGCGTGTCACCTGTCTATGAACTCGTGACGTCACGAACTACGTCACAGTCATTGGCCAAAGTCCAATTGACCGTCTGAACGAAAAGTCAACGATTTGCCCATTCTTGGGGAAAATCGTCATTTCGCCCGAACGTCCGCTAATCCTCGTTTAATCCACGATTAGTCTCGCTAATCCGTCATTAATTCTTAATTAATCCCGTCAATTCGGGATGGTCATCACAATCTTCCCCCCTTAAAGAATTTCGTCCTCTAAATTTAAATCGACCTGATTCAACAACCAAACTGTGGAATCCAACCTTTATCTTCAACTCGGATCGCTGCACCCACTTGAGAATACTCGTGTAGCAATACACGTCCAACACACATACCGTACTCATCGGTACGTATCGTCACTAGAGCCTCTAAAGCTCCAACTCACTCTCGAGAACTACACGTCAGTTCGTACGTCTCACTCAAGACGGAACGTCGACACTCGTCGATCTCGCCTATCACTCACTTTGACAGGTAAGCAACGCCAAGCTGATGTTTAAATGGCTTTTCAGTCAGACACTCTGACACTTTCCATTCTGCAGTCATCGGGCTGAAAACGCATCCCCACTAAGGGCTATCACATCTAAGCTGGCGTCCTACTCAGCATCCAATCAGACAACATCCTACAGATCCTACCATCACAATGGCATGAATCTCGTCTCGCTGGTCATCCACATATCGGATAACTATCCATCCATTACTCTCACAGGTCACATCCGTCGTGACCAGCTGGTAACTCCTGGCTCCACTGCGCTTCCGCTGTGCTACTCTGATCTCGACTCACCCTCGAGTCCTCGTATTGTATCTCGCATCACTTAGCGATACCACTTGTCATCTAGACTGAGGTGAGTCTCCAAACTATCACTATCGGACCTAATCCGATAGCCACTCATGTCCATCTAGGACTCTATCCAAACTACAACAAACTCGTACTCTCGGGCACTCTCAACCCGACATACCGATTGACCGTAGTCAATCCCATCATCCAACGTGAACAACACACCGGTGCACCCACATCATATCAACATCGGGGCGTCACCCGACCTACTCAAAGACTGCAGTCTGGAAACGACCAACCACAACTAATGTCAGCACTCCAACCATGGTCCGGGCCCCAACCGTCTATCACCAGGCGAACGTCAATCCATCGCCTCGAACACTCACTCGTCACATCCTGTGATGCTAAACACCATCTACTCGTCAAGTCAATCAAATTGACCCACAGCCTAGGTGTTCGGTTCTTCCACCCTCTTGAACTCCTAGTTATAACAACATTCCTCGTCGTTCCTACTAGGAACGAATCCAAGATGATGAGATTTGATGTCATCGTCGAATGGATTAGTTTTCCCTGTGTTGGAGATCAGTTTCACCAGTAATGGAGACTAGTTTCCCCAGTGCTGCGAGATTGAGTAGCGAGGGTGTGCCCAGAAGTTGCAACTTTTGAGGTGAAACGTGAGATCCAGGTAAGAATGGATGACGTAAGTGACGTCTTATGACAAAAGAGGCTGATTTGTCGGATTTGGTAGTACGCAGAGATTTGGCTTCAGATCATGACAGACGTTGCGTTCTGTTTAGCCTACTGACCGATGTTAGTGGATTCCGACCAATTCTGTGAGTCAGAGTTGGATCAGGATGATTACAGGTGCGAAATGTGTGTGATAGAGGTCGTTTATACACATCCGTAAATGGTGTACAAGGTTTAACCTTGAGTAGCGTGAGTTCCACTCAGAATGAGTGTAACCGGATGTACGGTAATTGCGGACACGTGGATGGTGTCCAGTTGAGCTGAGTACTTGAGAGTCCATTCGACGATGACATCAAATCTCATCATCTTGGATTCGTTCCTAGGTGGAGCGACGAGGAATGTTGTGACAACTAGGAGTTCAAGAGGGTGTAAGAACCGAACTCCTAGGCTGTGGGTCAATTTGATTGGTCTCCATCACTGAGGAAACTGATCTCCAACACTGGGGGAAACTGGTCTCCATACCAAGTACTCCCGTACCTCACACTGAGCCATTCGGGATCCTCTCTGTCCCACGTATAACAACCACCTTCACATGGGTAATGCAGCAAGTGTGTCGACGCCCAACGTCAGCTCTCATTCTGTGATTGAACTCAGTCGTCACCGAGTCGAATCCAGAATCACTGCTCGTACTGTGCATCACTCAAGCACCTCGTATCATCGTCACGACTGACGAATCCCATCGTCACAATCATCACGGCAACCTGAGCCTATCCAGCTTGATAAGACTCGACTACGTCTATCGATAGCAGTGTCTGCCACAACCTCGTGCAGACCAAACTTAGAAACACTCTGCTACCGAAACTCCCAATCCATATGGTAGTCTCATCGCCAGTACCAATCGCTCCACAAGAAATATTCACCGATCGGTCCACCTCTGGATCCGATCGCAAGTACCACACTCCTGGTAACTTGTCCAATCAATCGCCTACTAGGGTTATCACAAACCCGGCTGCCAACTGCAGCCCTACCATCTAGATCGATCCCTCGATCTCGACTCCGAAGAGTCATCATACTCCCATACTGGTACCCAACTAGCCAATAACTACACTCTGAGGATCTCGTCTTCATGTAACTCTATGGCTCTCAGCCGCTGGCCTCCACAAGAACTAGCCGTACTTTGGTCTAATACTATACAAGCGCTACGTGTGCAAACGCATCCTATCGCGTCATACCACAACTCTTCTGGAATCTCTTACCAGACGACATCCTGGAGGGATTCGACACACCGTAACATGGCAACGCATGCCAAACAGGATCACACATTTCTATTTCCAACCGTCGTGACTGTAGTCATACATGGCCAACGTAAAGTGGGCGACCCTAACCTCTGACTACCACTGGTATCAATCTGTACATCCTCTATCCGACACGACAGTAGGGTCACGACCCTCAAGTCGTCAGACGGTCTCTACTGATCCCCTGGATCCTACTCACCAGTAACACTACGGCTCTAAGCCGTTAGATTCACACGAATACTGATCCCCCTCGGGATCAAACTTCGAAACACGTGGCTTCCAATGCCAAGCGAACCTCAAACTACCAGATCACGTGCCAAACACCATCTAACTAAGGTTAGATTCTACCAAATCCTCGTACTAATGCCCTAACTACGAGGTTGATGACGGGCTGTTAAGACTTCAGAGACATCACATCCTCGACCTGCGCGTACTCCACGCTCTGATACCAACTGGTATCAGAGTACCATGAGTATCAGACGAGCCAGCCTCGGTCTAATACCAACTTGATAGGACCGGTCCCAAATCCCCCGGGATTAACGTGGGACCCGCCTGATCCCGTCTGACACGAAGTGTCAGACTAGGGAAAATTCCGTCTCTAGCCCTCGCCAGGGCTATCAGCGTGCGTCAGGATCGTAGGAGAAGGGGAGTGATGTCTTGTCTCTGCTACAGCCTGCATCCGCGATCAACCTGAAGGGCATTAAAACATTAAAAGTCGTGAGTGGACAAAATAATAATTTCATTAAAGACATTTTCGTATAAAGACATTTATGCCCTTCATGAAACATATGCATGCATTCAAAAAACCGTTTATCAATCATTCATAAAACCATTTGAAAACGTTTCTCAAAAACATTCAAGGGTTCATGCCCGACCCCATAAACTGTCATGGCCCATAAATCCAATTGGGTCCTAAACCCGAAATCACAACGCAAAAACCTGTAAATCCATACATGTGGGAACTCATACCAAATCAAAGTACATAGGTCTCAGCCCAAAACCATTCTGAGTGAAACACCAAAACAAAGAATACGGGGTCTCTGCCCCCAAACCATTTCTAAAACATTGAATACGGGGTCTCGCCCCAAAACACTTTCCGAATCATAAGATGTACGCACACACCTATCTAGCACTAGGCCTCCCGTGGTCGCGTTGGTTAGAGGCTTGCCAGAGAGTATTGCTCTACCACGAGGTCCCGGGGTTAAAACCTTGAGGGCGCAGGCTTGCCGTTGAGTATTGTTGTGGCCCAAAGAGGACAATATAATGTTAGATAGAGGATGCCGCTGCGCAACTCTGATCTAAGCTACGCCTTTTGGGAGCTCAAGTGGCTTTGGGGGGGATTGGAACCCCGAAGTTAAGAGAGTTGAGGCTAGTGAAATTCCATGATGGGTGACCCCCTGGGAAGTTGCACCATGAGCTCCCGAAAACAAAACCGTGAGGGCGAGACCCAAAGCGGACAATATGGTGCTAGATGAGTCGGGTCCTGACCGAGGAGGGTCGGGTCCTGACAATTTGGTAGTTAGTAACCCTCTAAATGAATTTGGACAGGTTCGGAAATCCCGGAGGCGACGATTGACCTAGGAGACGATTATGGCACGTGTATCGAGGTGCGGCTTCGGACGGTCTGTGAGTGGACATTTCTTTTGAAATTGATGCATGCATAAATGTTTATAAATTCTTTTAATACTTATTTTATGTTTCCATGAGTGCAATTTGTTTGTGGTAGCTTGGGATCGACATATTTGCACGTTTTTCGAGGTTTTCGGCTTATGTCGTACCTTTGCGTACTGCGTTTTTGATGTGATGGCCCTTAATGGGGATACGTTTTCAGCCTGACGACTATCAGATGGAATGTGTTCAGTGTGTCAGACTGAAAATCCGTTTTGAATGTCAGTATGTTATTGCTAACCTGTCAAAGTGAGTGACAGGCGGGATCGACGAGTGTCGATGTTCTGTATCGAGTGAGACGTACGAACTGACGTGTAGTTCTCGAGAGTGAATTGGGGCTTTGGAGGCTCCGATGACGGTACGTACCGAGGACGGGTCCGATGAGTACGGTGTGTGTCTTGGACGTGTACTGCTACATGAGTATTCTCGTGTGGGTGCAGCGATCCGGGTCGAGGAACAAGGTTGGATTCCACAGTTTGGTTGTGGAATCGGGTCGATTTAAATTTCGAGGACGAAATTCTTTAAGGGGGGAAGATTGTGACAACCCGTCCCGAATTAACGGGATTAATTAAGAATTAATGATGGATTAGTAAGACTAATCACGGATTAGACGAGGATTAGCGGACGTTCGGGCGAAATGATGATTTTACCCTTAGAATGGGCAAACCGTTGAGTTTTCATTCGGACGGTCAATTGGACTTTGGCCAATGACTGTGACGTAGTTCGTGACGTCACGAGTTCATAGACAGGTGGCACGCTCGATTCCGTCGTCCGAGGAAAAAGTTATGACGTTCGGAAGTTCAAGGGCATTTTGGTAATTTTGGCCAAAAGTTGACTTTTGACCCGAGAGGTCCAATGGTCGAGGGTCGAGGACCGTTAAGTAGATCGAGATGATACGAATCCGTAGACAAGTGGCACGTCAAATTCGGACGTTCCACGGCGAAGTTATGGTTCACGGAAGTACGAAGGTACTATTGCACGAAGTTCGAGGCAGCGTGGGTTTTGTCCTAAGTGGGGCCCAGATATTTATCATTTGACCAATGGATGAGTGACAGGTATCCACTGGCCACCCCTTATACATTCATGCATCGATCCATTTCTCCCATTTTCCCCACCAAACCCGATCTCCCATTTCGATCCCAATCCAAAACCCATCCCCACATGACCTTGATTGAGAGGACAGAGAATGAGTGAGGATGCTGGGATGATGGTGTGACAGGACCCATCCCAATCCCCCCGGGATTAACATGGGATGACCCTGCTCCCGTCTGACATGGAGTGTCAGACAAGGGATATTTCCGACCTTTGCCCTCCCGGGCTATCAGAGTACGCCAGGATCCGGAGGAGGTATGTGATATCTCGGTCTCTGCTACAGTCCACATCCAATGTCAACCTGAAGGGCAGTCCAAACATTAAAAGCTGTGAGTGGACAAAACAAGAGTTTATAAAAACATTTTAACGAGAAGACATTTGTACCCTTCACTAAAAAGCATGCATGCATTCGAAAACCATTTATCCAGAAATCATATGCGGGAACTAAGCCCAAAACAAAGATTGAAAAAACCATAATGAAAATGACCATACGGGCCACTGCCCAAAACCTGTGTAAACGCACATCATACATCATATCATATATCTCATATAGCATACATCATATATACATATAATTCACACAACCAATCCTGTCACGGTTTCCAAAGCTACGCGCGTGCTACCCAGGTCTCAATTCGAGTCTTCTCAAAGTCAAGATAAATGTCTGCATACCACTGACCCTACCCGAGGTAATAGTAATCATAGCCTTCCTGAGAGTAAGGAACCCAACTAGGGGGTGACTCCACTCAATCGGTGCTCCGTGATTACTCCAGGGTCCACCCAGGCCAACGACCCTCCCCAGAAGAGATAATAGAAGTAAAGGAAGGTATATGAATACATATATATACATAACATAAACATTCATGCCTGGTTCCCTTTAACCGTCATGATCCATAACATCCATTAACCAGGGTTCATGCCGGTTCCCATAAACCGTCATGAACCACAATGACCTTTCCAGAGTTCATGCCGATTTCCATAAACCGTCATGAACTTGGAAATCCATCTAGGGTCCCTGACCCGAAATAAAAAACTGTAAAAATAACTGGGTCTTGTGCCCGAACATAGGACATCAGCTGGGCACCGTGCCCAATATTTGAGTCATATGCCCGAGACAAAACCAAATGGGTCTCGTACCCGAGTTTATCCTTTTAGAAATCCAAAACATTTTCATTTAGACAAATAAAGAAATACAGACCCGTATAGACACCGTATAGGGCCGAAACCTCGAAATAAGTGCCTATACGTAACCACATACAAATGCACCCATGACATCATCAAACATGTAATAAAACATATAATAAACATTTATGCATGCACTAATTTAGAAAACAAGGTCCACTCACAGACCGTCCGAGCTGCCACCTCGATTTACGTGTCATAGGCTCTCTCGAGCCGATCACCATCACCGGGACTCCCAAACCTGTACAAATTTTAATAGAAGGTTACTAACTACTTAATTAATCTCCCATTAAAGCCCCGTAATTTTCCCAAACTTTTAACTATTTTTAAACCGACCCTAAACCTTCTGACACCCCGTAATCTATCGAAACGATGTCCGATTGACACGAGACCAGTCCCAAAATCTTCGTTGCATCGAATAGAAGATTTCCCGTCTTGAACACTATCCCAAATTATGGTCCACGCGCCTCTAGAAGGTCAAAAACACTATTCATCGTCTTCAACCTCCAACTTACTGTTCACGGTACTGTTCACAGTACTGTTCATCTCGGTTTTCTCCGGGTTTCGGCCCAATTTTAGGTCCATTTCATCTCCTTTTAATCCTAATATCATCCTAATCCTATTTCCTATCATTTAGACATTAAAAACCGAAGGAAAAAACACAAACGCCATACCTCCTTGATCGGCCATGGTGGTTGCGGCTGCAACCTCCCTCCGCCGTGCTTCCCGGCCGTCCAAGCACTCAAAAACCATCCCATTCTTCCCCCTAGGTCCCCAGAAGCATAAGCCAATCAATAGAATTAGCTAGAAACCTCAAAATCTCATTTTCCAATTTTTGAATAAACCTTACCTCACGGGTTGGCTTTCCCCGCCGTGGCCGCCGCCGTGGCTGGCCGTCCAGCCCCTCAGTCCTCCCTCACTCACTCACACGGTCACACTCGGCTCACACACTCAAAGGATGGATGATGGAGGTGTGGTGTTTGTGTGTTTGAAGAAGAATGAAGAATGAAGAACATGGAGGGGGGTTCGGGTTTTTTAGGGAAAATGAAGAAAAATGAACAAAGATGAAGTGATGATGTTTGATCAGATGAGAGATGAGAGAAATAATGGATGGTGTGGATTTAAAGATTAAGTTGAAATGGAAGGCTAGGATTGATTGTTAGAAGAGATTAATTATAAAATAATAAATATAATATTATTTAATTAACATAGATCCACAATTTAGGGGATTGTCCAATGGGATGAGTGACACTTGTCACTCGTCCATGGGACCCACTCAAAATATCTGGCCAATCAGAATTTGCCAACTCAGCCCTGCCTCGAAGTACGTGCATAGTGAAATCGAACTTCCGTGACCTAAGTCTCCCGTTCGAAGTCCGATTTCAGCGTGCCGACTATCTATGGATTTGTATCGTCCCGATCTACGTAAGCGTCCTCATCCCTCGGCCATCGGACCTCTCGGTCAAAAAGTTAACATTTGACCCCTTTTAACTAAATTTACCAAAATGCCCCTAAACTTCCGAACGTCATAACTTCCTCTTCGAACGTCGGAATTGAACGTGCCACCTGTCTATCAACGCGTGACGTCACGAACTACGTCACCGTCATCGGTCAAAGTCCATTCAACCGCCCGAACGAAAAGTCAACGTTTTGCCCACGCCCGAGGGCAAAACGGTCATTTCGCATCGTTCGTCCGATTTCGCTCAACTAATCATGGATTAGCCTCACTAATCGTGATTAGTCACTAATCTAATCTAGGAATTTGGGACAGGCGTTACAACCTTCCCTCCTTAATTAATTTCGTCCTCGAAATTCCAACCGACCTAAATCCAACCGTTCTTCCCTCCTTAATTTAGTTTCATTCTCGAAACCCCAACTATACTAGTTCCACATCCACCTCGTGGAAAGTACAATCTTCCTCACAATACGCGTACACTCGTACACCAACTAACCAGAATAATACTTACTCGTCTGCAGCCAGACGTGCCACTAACGCTCTCGTCGTATCGACTACATTCGACCACGTCGAATGACAGAAGTCGTACGCTCTGAACTCACACAACTTGTAAGATCTACCATTTTGTTGACATAAACAACTAGACGGTTCCTTTCTCAATCACTAATCTATCCTGACATCCCCCCACTGGGAGTCATCATACCTCACTAACCGATTCACGTTGACACCTTCGACAAACTGTCACCACTTGACAGTCATCAATCGAAAACTGTCACTATACCCACTTGTGGTTACAATAACCACCAATTTACTCAACCTGAGTATACGTATACCAACAAAACACTCGACCTGTGTGTAACTAGAACCACCAGAAATACTATGACCCAGTGCACAGTATCCAACGTCCAGTCCACGTTCTTGACTAATCCAATGGTATCGGAACTAAGTCGACTACAACCACGCTCACCCACGTACCACTGGTATAACCTATATACCGTCACCAGGCACGACAAGTCTGCACAGTATCGTACCTCGAATAACGTATAAGGTACATACATCTACCCATCAATTAGCCTACAACCATCCAAGTCGTAGCCAATCACGTTTCTATAATGGAGTCCATTTGTCCAATCCCGGGCTAGACAAATCAAAAACTCCGATCCATCATCTATTTCTAAATTCGAATCCGAATCCAGACCCCAGAAATCATATCCATAACCATGTCCAAATCCGAATCCAAAATCATTATTCCGTAAGCTAGCATTTGGAATAACCATTCCGAACCCAAATCCATAAAAGAAAATCCATAGTCAAGCTTCAGAATCAAATCCTGAAACGTCACCCAGAATCCGATTCCAAAACCCAAATCCAGAAATCCTCTTTCAAGTTCCAAAATCAAATCCTGAATCGTCATCCAGAAATCTGATTCCAAAACTTGAAATCTCATTCACGTCTACGGAGACGTACCAAAACTGAACCTCTCGGTTACCTGCGCCACCGATTACCCTATTACCATTGATTGACTTCATAGGGAAGCCAATTACAATATCAACACATGACAGGACCCGTCCCGATCCCACAGGGACCACAAGGGGACGTGCCCTGTTCCCGTCTGACACCCAAAATAATGTTCCAATTTTAACCTCAAAAGCTCAAATGAATAAATAACCAAATAAAGTTATACATCAAATCCGAAATAAACTGAGGTCAGACAAGGGATAAAGTTCCAAATTACAAATTGCGAGCACGACCCTAAAATAAACGTGCGGGCAAACCACCCAACAAGAGATCAGGTACGCGGAAGTAGATCTATGCCTCAGCCTCAGGATCCTCCTCTACCTCAGTAGCACAGCCTGGAGGGGTTACCAAATCATTAAGGGTGAGTGGGCCGAAACTCAAGTTTATAAAACCGTTTAATAAGTAAAACATATAATTTATCCCTCTGTTTTCCAAACATGCATGCATCAGAATTTTAAACCATAAATCATATAATATGAACCATAAGGCATGTAATAAAATCATAACATAATTTTAGCTACTACACTATACGCTCCGATCCCGACATCCCAGATGTCTGACGTCCTTGACGTCCAATAAGGTCACAGTCTCAAGGCTACGCGTGCCACTCGGGTCTCAATTCCGAGTCCAATCCCCGAACCCTGTCCGGGTACGGCATCTCAAATGCCTAGCGTCCTAGACGCTCGACGTCCCTGACGTCAAATAAGCAATCCTACTCCTGAGTCATTTTACGGTCCGGTTCCTCCGTAGAATGATCCCTCGCAGGCAATGCGCCATGACCACTCCGGGGTACCACATCCGGAGGAGACAATATCATAAGAATGGATCCATACAGTGCAGTACCAAACACATTTGATTGATATCCACATGCAAAACATATATATATACATAGATAAAATCCAAACTGATCGTTAAGTTTCATCAGACGGGTTTCAAACCCAAATACCGTGAAACGTGCCATAACCATAATTTCAATAGCATCAAAACCGTTTCATGATTCTAGCATGTGAATATGTAAGTAAATCAGAAAACATTTAAGCATGCAAGGGTTTAATGAAATCGGGACCACTCACAGTACGATCCCTCGGTGAACCTGCGCGTACGAACTTGTACCGGGATTATCGTACAATTCTTGTCAGTCCAAATCACACGTAAGGGTCACTTTTAGCCTTACACATTTATCCAAAAGGTCCGAAATAGAAATCGGCTGGGGGAAACCGTCCAATACGTTTCCCGAGACAACCGGCCCTAAACTGACCTTCCCAAACTATCTCAGATCAACATGGTTAATTCATAAAAAATGTTAAGAATGATGAGAGGAACAAAAGTCATGTTAATCGTGATTGGAGATAAGGTTCAACGCGCCTTCACGCGCCGCCCAAAGTGGCTGCGCGTGAAAGTCACGCGCCACTACAGTACCCGTCATCTCCAGCGATCGAACCGGTCCAGCATGCGCAGCCGGTCCAGTCGAAATCATCTATTCGATGTAACGAACATTTTGGGACTGGTTTCGTGTCAATCGGACACCGACTTGATATGTTTCGGGGCATCGGAAGGTTTAGGTTCGGGATTAAAAATAGTTAAAAATACGGGAAAATTACCGGGCTTTAGTGGGAGGTTAATTAAGTAGTTAGTAACCTTCTATTACAATTTGGACAGGTTTGGGAGTCGCGGTGACGGTGATCGGGTCGGGGAGCCGTATGGCACGCAAATCGAGGCGGCAGCTCGGACGGTCTGTGAGTGGACCTTGTTTTCTAAATTGGTGCATGGATAAATGTTTATTATGTGTTTTATTACATGTTTGATGATGCCATGGGTGCATTTGTATGTGGTTACGTATAGGCACATATTTCGAGGTTTCGACCCTATACGGTGCCTATACGGGTCTGTATTTCTTTATTGGTCTAAATGAAAAGGTTTTGGATTTCTAAAAGGACAAACTCGGGTATGAGACCCATTTGGTTTTGTCTCGGGCATATGACGCTATTTACGACCTTCGGGTCTAAATCGTGGTCGCGACGGGTGCTATGTACACGGCAATCGACGATACGACGCTCGCCTCCGGATTGGGATGTGTTCCTTCCGGAGAGGTCACGATGCACGATTCATGGTCGAGCAGCCTGGGGAGGCTCGACTTCGGAGTGCTGACGGTTAAGGATAGCGATCGGTGATGAGTGCACCATGATCTGGTGGTGGTCGCGTCGGTTGATTCGTTCACGGCGACATACCAGGATTGAGAGCGGTCCTGGATGGATGGTTGCACGCATCACTATGATCGGAGTCGTGACTGACCCTTAGATATCGGGCACGGTGCCCAGTTGAGTCATATGTTCGGGCACGAGACCAAGTTACTTTATGGTTTATGATTTCGGGTCAGGGACTCTACGTGGATTTCCAAGTTCATGACGGTTTACGGGAACCGGCATGAACTCTGGAAAGGTCATTGTGGTTCATGACGGTTTATGGGAACCGGCATGAACCTTTATCAGGTCATTCTGGTTCTTGACGGTTTATGGGAACCGGCATGTTACCTGGTTATGTTATTACGGTACATGCATGACGGTTTATGGGAACCGGCATGTTACCTGGTTATGTTATTACAGTACATGACGGTTTATGGGAACCGGCAAGTTACATTGGTTATGGATATTATGGATCATGACGGTTCAGGGGAACCGGGCATGGATATTATGTTATGTATATATATGTTCATCTACCTTCCTTTACTTCTATTATCTCCTCCGGGGAGGGTCGTTGGCCTGGGTGGACCCCGGAGTAGTCACGGAGCACCGACTGAGTGGAGTCACCCCCCAGTTGGGTTCCTTACTCTCAGGAAGGCTATGATTACTATTACCTCGGGTAGGGTCCGTGGTCTGCGGACATTGATCTTGACTTTGAGAAGACTCTGATTGAAACCTGGGTAGCACGCGCGTAGCTTTGGAAACCGTGAC
The DNA here is from genome assembly GCA_032719365.1 of Prinsepia uniflora. NCBI lineage: Eukaryota > Viridiplantae > Streptophyta > Magnoliopsida > Rosales > Rosaceae > Prinsepia > Prinsepia uniflora. Next base: position 41,234,190 of record CM064869.1, on the reverse strand, counting down.
AGGATTGGTTGTGTGAATTATATGTATATATGATGTATGCTATATGAGATATATGATATGTGATATGCACAGGTTTTGGGCAGTGGCCCATGTACGTGGTTTTACTATGGTTCGGGCTGAGTCCCGTATGGTCGTTTTCATTATAATTCTTTCAATATTGGTTTAGGGCTTAGCTCCCACATGTGGTCCATTTGGTTAAATGGTTTTCGAATGCATGCTTGCTTTTTAGTGAAGGGTACAAATGTCTTCTCGTTAAAATGTTTTTATAAACTCTTGTTTTGTCCACTCACAGCTTTTAATGTTTTGACTGCCCTTCAGGTTGACATTGGATGTGGACTGTAGCAGAGACCGAGATATCACATACCTCCTCTGGATCCTGGCGTACTCTGATAGCCCGGGAGGGCAAAGGTCGGAAATAACCCTTGTCTGACACTCCGTGTCAGACAGGAGCAGGGTCATCCCACGTTAATCCCGGGGGGATTGGGATGGGTCCTGTCAAGCACGACCTGGAGGGGTTACCAAAACAATATATGTGAGTGGGCCAAAACTCAAGTTTATAAAATCGTTTAGTAAGTAAAACATATAATTTACCCCTCTGTTTTCCAAACATGCATGCATCAGAATTTAAAACCATAAATCATATAGTATAAACCATAAGGCATGTAATAAAACCATAAACATAATTTTTAGCCACTGCACTATACACTCCAATCCTAACATCCCCGATGTCTGACGTCCAATAAGGTCACAGTCTCAAGGCTACGCGTGCCACTCGGGTCTCAATTCCGAGTCCAATCCCCGAACCCTGTCCGGGTACGGCATCTCAAATGCCTAGCGTCCTAGACGCTCGACGTCCCTGACTTCAAATAAGAAATCCTACTCCTGAGTCATTTTACGGTTCGGTTCCTCCGTAGAATGACCCCTCGCAGGCAATGCGCCATGACCACTCCGGGGTACCACATCCGGAGGAGACAATATCATATGAATGGATCTATACAGTGTAGTACCAAATACATTTTATTGATATCAACATGCAAAACATACATATATACATAGATAAAATCCAAACCAATTTTTAAGTTTCATCGGACGGGTCTTAAACCCAAATACCGTGAAACGTGCCAGAACCATGATTTCCATATCATCAAAACTGTTTCTTGATTCCAGCATGTGAACATATAAGTAAATCGGAAAACATTTAAGCATGCAAGGTATTAATGAAATCGGGCCCGCTCACAGTACGATCCCGCGGTGAACCTGCGCGTACGAACTTGTACCGGGATAATCGTACAATTCCTGTCAGTCCAAATCACACGTAAGGGTCACTACAAGTCTTTAACATTTATCCAAAAAGTCTGAAACAGAAACCGGCTCGGGGAAGCCGTCCAACACGTTTCCCGAGACAACCGGCCCTAAACCGACCCTCCCAAACTATCTCAGATCAACATGGTTAATTCATCAAAAATGTTCAGAATGATGAGAGGAACAAAAGTCATGTTGATCATGGTCAGAGATAAGGTCCAACGCGCCCTCACCCGCCGCCCAAAGTGGCTGCGCGTGAAAGTCACGCGCCTGACACTGTAGCTACAGTGTCACCACCTTCACCCGTTTTTCTGTAATACGGGCCTGCCACCCGCGGCTTGACCCGGTTGATTACCCATCAATTCCTACTCGATTTCAATCCAATTTGATCCTAACATGTTTATTATTCTTCCAATTTAAGTTCTGTGTCATTAATTTGCCTCGAAAAGTCCATTAACTGGCCATTCGACCCGTGATCAACCAAACGGGTTGATCATCCCAACTCACTGGTTTCCAAACCAAAATCAAATTAACCTTCCAGGAAGCATCAAAGGACCTAAACGAACTATAAGGAATGATCAATTGAACAAAACGTTACCTGGAAGTAGCCGTCTGAACCTCTGAAATTCCTCCGAAAACGGCAGCCTCCGTCCCAGCTCCACCGTGGCTGGTTGCCCTCGATTTCGATATAGAGGTGTTCTAAACACTCCCAGAAAGCTCACTCAGTGCGTAGGTTGGTCCAACAGTCACCAGAAATCAAAACCCGATTTTCCCTCCAATTTTCCAGAAATGGTTTTCTCTGGTTTTCCTCTCAAATTCTCAGTCCTCGCAGCAGCAAAGTGAAGCACACTAAATTCTTATTCAGTTTAAACAATCCATACCAGCCAACAGCTTGTGGAAGCCATACTGTCCACTGAAGAATGTCTCCCGCAAAGGTTCGAATCTTTAAAATTAAAAATTATGGCTTTGCTGGATGTATCCAGCCATGTGCTGATGTCTAAAGGGTTTAAACAAATCCCAGCTTTCCAACTCACACACTGATTAATCAATTGGGACACAGAACCACCGCACGTGGTGGTGCCGCCCAAGTTCCCCCGCGGTTTGCTACAGTAACCAGGGGTAAAATGACCAAAATGCCCCTGGTTCAAATAATTACCAAAATGCCCTTGGTTCAAATAATTACCAAAATGCCCCTCACTTCCTAGACCCGTAACTCAGCCATACGAAGTCCGATTTCGGCGTGCTGCCTGTCTACGGACTCAGGGCATCTAGACCTACCTAATGGTCCTTGAGTCAAGTGAAAATTAGTTATCAAACGAAAAGTCAACATTTTTGCCCCTATCGTCCAAATTACGGTAATGCCCCTAAACTTCCGATAGTCATAACTTTTTCCTTGATCGTCCGAAATGGACGTGACACCTGTCTATGAACTCGTGATGTCCCGAACTACGTCACGGTCATTAGTCAAAGTCCGGTTGACCCACAAATCAAAAAGTCAACAATTTGGCCATACCATTCACAAGGGTAAAAACGACAATTCATACATTAAATTACAATATTAAAATCCTCGAATTTCCGGGGTGTTACAACCTTCCCCCCTTAAGAAATTTCGTACCGAAATTTCAAAGAAACAAGTAAGGAAATTGTTCTCGCATCTGAGCCTCGGGCTCCCATGTGGCTTCTTCCACATTCTAGTTTCTCCCGAGAATCTTCACGAGAGGGATCGTCTTCCAACGTAGTACCTTGTCCTTCCGATCCAAAAACTGCACTGGTTGTTCCTCAAAGCTCAAATCCTCTCGGAGTTCGATAGGTTGTTCCTCCAGTACATGAGAAGCATCATGTACGTACTTCCGCATCATCGATATGTAGAAAACATCGTGAACTCTAGAAAGTTCTGGAGGTAGTGCCAACCTGTAAGCAACCCTGCCAATCCTCTCCACTATCTCATATGGTCCAATAAAATGCGGACTCAGTTTCCCTCGTCGACCAAAACGGATAATCCACTTCCACAGAGATAACTTCAGGAAGACAAAATCTCCCACTTCAAATTCCAAGTCTCGAATCCGTCGATCGACATAACTCTTTTGGCGATCCTGTGCCGCCTTCAATCTTTCCTTGATAACACGAACAGTTTCCAGGGTTAAGTCCATCAATTCTGGCCCTACAGCCTCTCGTTCCCCTATCTCCATCCAACAGATTGGTGTACTGCACTGTCGACCATACAGTGCCTCATAGGGTGCCATCCCGATGCTTGTCTGATAGCTGTTGTTGTAAGCGAATTCGATCAGTGGCAAATGAGTATCCCATGAGTCTTGAAACTGTAGCACACAGGACCTCATCATGTCCTCCAGGGTCTGAATGGTCCGTTCAGACTGTCCATCGGTCTGTGGATGGAACGCAGTACTGACACGTAGGGTTGTTCCCAAAGTAGCTTGCAAACTCCGCCAGAACCTGGAAGTGAAACGCGGATCATGATCGGACACGATCGATTCCGGCGTACCATGTAATCGTATGATTTCTTTTACGAACAATTGAGCTAGTCGGTTAGGTTTATAAGTCTCCTGAACTGGCAGAAAATGGGCTGACTTGGTTAACCGGTCCACGATCATCCATACCCCGTCAACTCCACTCCAAGTCCTTGGTAACTTAAAGACGAAGTCCATGGTGATGTGATCCCACTTCCACTAGGGAATCGGACGTGGCTGCATAGCCCCATACGGTCTCTGCCGTTCCTCCTTAACCTGCTGACAGGTTAAGCATCTACTCACGAACTCAGCAATATCCTTCTTCATTCATGGCCACCAATAATGGTTCTGGAGGGTACGGTACATCTTTGTACCTCCCGGATGCATAGCATAGGCCGAACTATGGGCCTCCTCAAGAATCTCGGCCCGTAACTCTGCCACTGCAGGTACACACAAACGGCCGAACTTCACAAGTGCTCCATCATCCCGGATGGTAAAATCCTGTCTCCCATCCGCATCGACCTCAATCCTGTAAATACAGAGTATCGGATCCTGAAGTTGTGCTTCGATGATCCGATCAATCAGCACTGGTTGTACATGAAAGCTGGCTAACAAAGCTCCATGCTCATCTGTATCCAAAATAACTCCCGCCTTCCGGAGTTCCACCAGCAAAGGAAGATACACCATCCCTAGGTGTGCAACAGATCCCGCTGACTTCCTGCTGAGTGCATCTGCCACCACATTGGCCTTACCCGGATGGTAATCAATTGTACAGTCATAATCCTTCAGCAGCTCTAACCATCTCCATTGTCTCATGTTAAGCTCCTTCTGAGTGAATAGGTACTTTAGGCTCTGGTGGTCGGTGTATATCCGGCACGTTGCGCCGAATAGGTAATGTCTCCAGATTTTTAGGGCATGAACCACCGCTGCCAACTCCAAATCATGGGTAGGGTAGTTCAACTCATGAGTCTTTTGATGCCGTGATGCGTAGGAGATAACCTTGCCAGTCTGCATCAACACGCAGCCCAAACCTTGTAGTGATGCGTCACTAAAGACCACGAATTCTCCACTGTCATCCGGCAATGCAAGGACAGGTGCAGTGGTCAATCGATCCTTTAATTCTTGAAAACTCCGATCACACTGCTCATCCCAAATAAACTTCATTCCCTTCCGAGTCAGACGAGTCAATGGTGCAGCAATTTTGGAGAAACCCTCCACGAATCTCCGGTAGTAACCTGCTAACCCGACAAAACTCCGCACTTCCGTTACTGTTGTCGGTCTAGCCGAGTTAGTCACCGCTTCTGTTTTCTGGCGATCCACGCCTATCGGGGTGCCAACACCCATTTCGCAATCTAAGGCTTATACCACACAATCAAGCATACCAGCACAACTCTTCGAAATAAAAGAATGTGTAGCCCCCGCATCCATCAACACACGTACAAGAAAATTTAAGATATGTAGTGTACCTGTAACCACGCCTGGGGCAGTCCTCGCCTGCTGCTGGGTCATTGCAAACACTTGAGCCCTAGGTCCTCCATTCCGTCCAATCCAGCATTAGACGAATCGAAACTCCAACCCATCATCCGTTTCCAAATCTGAATTCGAATCTGCAATTTCGTTAGAAATTCCGAATCCAAACCCAGAAATCATATCCCTAACCATTTCCCAAATTCGAATCCACAATCATCATTCCGTAAACTAGTATTAGGAATGACCATTCTGAACCCAAATCCATAAAAGAAAATCCATAGTCAAGCTCCAGAATCAAATCCCGAATCGTCACCCAGAATCCGATTCCAAAACCCAAATACAGAAATCCTCTTTCAAGTTCCAAAATCAAATCCTGAATCGTCATCCAGAAATCTGATTCCAAAACTCGAAATACGGTTCTCATCTACCGAGATGCACTATATCTGAACCTATCGATTTCCCGCTCAACCGATCACAATACGATCGATTGACTTCATAGGGAAGTCAATCCCAACATCAACACAACACTAGGTCAGACAAAATCTGACCTCGTCAGACACCTACTCATCGGACAACTACTCAGGCGAGTAGTAAGCCATATGGGTTTTACCTCGAAAAGAAGTTCAGTCCCATCATCCTCAACTCAAACATCCAAGTAAGAGTGATAAACTTTCCAGCCATCTAGATCATCAAGATCACGATCCAGATCCCTAACGATACCCAAAGTTCTAAACCAATTTCCACATCTAAATAGATTAGTCAACGACGAGACACGCCGAGACTGTGGGTTATCACTGATTACCTCGTATCGATCCTTGTCATTCCACCTAGGAAAATCAAGGATGATCCAAGACGATGACATCAAAACTCATCGTACGTGAATACAACCAAACTCGCTGCACTCACCACGTCAGGTAACTTGACATCGTCTGCCAACAAGTAGAGAATGAGGAATCTCAGTCACCTAACTTCGATATACTCACTCCACCTGATGACCCAAGACAAATCACGGGTCCACCAACCAATACACGATCAGTGTACTAGTGGCAACCAACAACATCAATAACATCTACATCATCTACCACCATCAATTATGGTAGAACCTGGGAAGTCACCCAAAATGACTTCGACATACCCAATACCAATGCGGAAAACCCGCATTCCTCTCGTCACCTCAATCGCAACCTCTCGCGATTTCGAAGTTCCAACCATATCGGAACCAACACACTCGGACATCAACCACGTGTCCAACACCAATTTACAGATACCGAACATATACCCATCATGACGGATGTCACATCCCGACTCGTAACTCACCGTCATCAAGATCACCGGCACCAGCACCAGCGCTAGTACCAGCACCACGCACTATCACCAACACTAGTGTCAGTATCAGCACGCCGTGTGCAAAACTCACACCCTGGATCTCCGCTCATACCGAGCGACGACCCCGCACCTCTGCTCGAATAGGAGAAACTCTTCCTCCCTCGTACCCGACAACTCTGGGTACAATAACCCTGATAACTCATACGAGAAAAGGAAAACGTCCCCGATTCCCAACAACCGTACTACAACCACTCTGTATCCCGCTCAGGGATTCCATCGACAAGTACCAACCCTGGTAACTTGTCCAACAATCTCTAACCTGTCGTAACTCGACTAAACCATTGTCGTCTACCAAGTCATCCACGACCTTAGTTGCACCAAACCACAACTAAGTAGCACGACAACCAAATAGGTTTAACCGATAAGTACAACCTCGACTGCAAAGTGCAGTCCCAACACAAGCTGACATGACTAGACCGACTAACGAATCCAAATCCGAATAGTCGTCAAAGTCACACCACTCGCCAACTTACCTTTCTGAACCATACCCATCCTACCGTCAATTAACTAGGATTCCCCGAATCCGGCTGCTCCCAAGAGCATAGCCACCGAACACAACAAGATCCGACCATCGAATGGTCACAACTCCCAACCAGTCGTCGGAACCGATCCAAAGACATTGTGAAAGATGATCCCAACTAACCGTCTCACGATCACCACTCCAAAATACTAATACAATAACCCTTTCATAGGGTCCCACACCGTCAACCCCGACAGAACTATGGCAACCCTGGCATCTCGTGCCGAACCAAGACATATTACGATTCCATCCTACTTACTATCGTACCGGCACCCCACTATCAGGTTGACCACGAACTGTAGCCCATTGAGATATCACATCCTCGACCTGCGTGCACAAAAAGAGCAAACCTGCTCTGATAAGCAATCCTATGCTCTGATACCACGTTGACAGGACCCATCCCAATCCCCCCAGGATTAGTGCGGGATAACCCTGCTCCCGTCTGACACGAAGTGTCAGACAAGGGATATTTCCGACCTTTGCCCTTCCGGGTTATCAGAGTACGCCAGGATCCGGAGGAGGTATGTGATATCTCAGTCTCTGCTCCAGTCCACATCCGATGTCAACCTGAAGGGCAGTCAAAACATTAAAAACTGTGAGTGGACAAAACAAGAGTTTATAAAAACATTTTAACGAGAATACATTTGTACCCTTCACTAAAAAGCATGCATGCATTTGAAAACCATTTAGCCAAAACAAACCATATGTGGGACTAAGCCCAAAACCATAACCATGTTGAAACCAATTACCCGAGCCACTGCTCGACTCCTGTGCACACCTGTGCATACCACACACCACATATAATATCATATACATATATAAGTCACACAACCAATCCTGTCACGGTATCCAAAGCTACGCGCGTGCTACCCGGGTCTCAATCCGAGTCTTCTCAAAGTCAAGGTCAATGTCCGCAGACCACTGACCCTACCCGAGGTAATAGTAACCATAGCCTTCCTGAGAGTAAGGAACCCAACTGGGGGGTAACTCCGCTCAGTCGGTGTTGCGTGACTACTCCGGGGTCCACCCAAGCCAACGACCCTCCCCGGAGGAGATAATAGAAGTAAAGGAAGGTATATGAATACATATATATACATAACATAAACATTCATGCCCGGTTCCCTTGAACCATCATGATCCAAAAAATCCATAACAAGGGTTCATGCCGGTTCCCATAAACCGTCATGAACCAGAATGACCTGACAAAGGTTCATGCCGGTTCCCATAAACCGTCATGAACCACAATGACCTTTCCCAAGTTCATGCCGGTTCCCATAAACCGTCATGAACTTGGAAATCCATCTAGGGTCCCTGACCCGAAATCATCAGTGTAAAACAACTGGGTCTCGTGCCCGAACATATGACTCAACTGGGCATCCTGCCCGATATCTAAGGGTCAGTCACGACTCCGATCATAGTGATGCGTGCAACCATCCATCCAGGACCGCCCTCAATCCTGGTATGTCGCCGTGAACGTATCAACCGACGCGACCATTAAAAGATCATGGTGCACTCATCACCGATCGATATTCTGAACCGTCAGCACTCCGAAGTCGATCCTCCCCAGGCTGCCCGACCACGAATCGTGCATCGTGACCTCTCCGGAAGGAACACATCCCAATCCGGAGGCGAGCGTCGTATCGTTGATCGCCGTGCACATAGCACCCGTCGCGCACAAAGAGGCTCACAACCTCTGTTTTCACGGCCACCCTCACGGCCTCCTCCGCCGTGAACCAGCCTCCTCCGCCGTGAACCAGCCTCCAAAACATCTTAAAACTATCCTAGCAACCTAATCAACTCATCCTAATCGTCCAAAAGCCACCATAATATCAAAATCAAATTGAAATTGGAAATTGGGCCTTACTGAGCACTCTCTTGGGTTTGTCTCCTCCAAGCCGCCGTACACGGCGGTTCTGGCCGTCCAGGCTGGCCACCAACATCCAACATCCTCCCCTCACTCTCCTGGTTTCTCAGATATCCATGGGTGAAGGTTTGGATTGGATTGGTTTGGGTACAAAGGATGAGATCGGGTGGGTTTGGAAATGGAAAGAAATGATCGATGCATGTATGTGGGAAGGTGGGCAATGGATGGGTGACACTTGTCACTCATCCATTGGCCTGCCAAAATATCTGGGCCCACACTAAAGACAAAACTCAATTCGTCTCGTAAAATGCATCACCGTGAATAGTATCCTGGAACTTCCGTGAACAGTAACTTCGCCGTCGAACGTCCGAATTCGACGTGCCGCCTGTCTACGGATTTGTATCGTCCTTATCTACGTAACGGTCTTTGGCCCTCGGCCATTGGACCTCCTGGTCAAAAGTCAACATTTTGACCCCTTTTAACCAAAATTACCAAAATGCCCCTAAACTTCCGAACGTCATAACTACCTCCTCGAACGTCGGAATTTAACGTGCCACCTGTCTATGAACTCGTAACGTCACGAACTACGTCACGGTCATCGGTCAAAGTCCATTTGACCGCCCGATTGAAAAGTCAATGTTTTGCCACGACTAGGGGCAAAACGGTCATTTCGCATCGTTCGTCCGATTTCGCCCAACTAATCGCGGATTAACCTCACTAATTGTGATTAGTCACTAATCTAATCGTGGAATTTGAGACGGGTCGTTACAACCTTCCCTCCTTAATTAATTTCGTCCTCGAAATTCCAACCGACCTAATTCCAACCGTTTTTCCCTCCTTAATTAGTTTCGTTCTCGAAACTCCAACTATCTTGAATCCACATCCAACTCGTGGAAAGAAAATCCGACCTCGAAACACGTGTACTGTTAGGTCATATTTTATGCATTTTTCCATGCATTATTATCTTTGATGTACTACTAATATCTTTCATCACATAGGAGAAAATGATAATTTTTGTGAGAGTTGTGCAGGATTGGACATTATGTCGAATTAGAATGTTTTCAGTGTAAAAGGAGGAAATTCGGAGTTGAAAGAGCTTACTTATGGAGCAAGGAAAAATAATGTGGAAAACAAAAAGCTGTCACTATTCAGGAATCACTATGCAGGCCAGACACTATTCAGGAATCACAGATTACATGTCTTTCTTTATTTGCCCTCATGCTTTCTTGCCTATTTAAGCCCTCTTCACTCTCAAAATAGGGGAGCCTCTACACACAACAAAGAAATCAGATCTGCTCTTCTTTTTCATTCCCTTTCTCTTCCAGTGAGAAAACCTCAAGAATTCCATAACCATCTCCCCTCTTCCATCCTTTTGCATCTCTTTCCCATGTACCTCAATCTCTCATCATAAAAGCTCCAAAATTCCTTCATCAAATTCGTCATCCATCATCTTTGTGTGTGAAGAAGAAGCCCTTTTCAGTTCTGGAGAAGAAGACTGCCTTCTACTTAGAGTTTGCTGCATCCATGTCTTTAATTAATGCTTTTATGTTGATTAGATACATGTGTAGCTAATTTCTCATCTAGGGTTCTTGATGTAACCATGTAAACTCAGTCTATGTTATGATTGAAGTATTCTGATTTCTGCAAACTCTTCTTTGCTTCATTCATTTTAATTATTGATTCATATGTGATTCTAGTGCTTGATCACCATTAGGGTTCCATATGCCTAGTTAGATTTAGAGCACATGCCATGCCTAAGTTTAATTGATTTATGAATGAAAGAATAGGGTTAGTGAGTACATGCCATGCCACTGAATCTGTTTGGTCATATTTATTTCTTTTCTCATACTTAAAGGCTTTCTAGAAGTAATCTAAAGTACATGCCATACTTAGGTTGCAATTAGAAGGACTAGATAGTGTTCCACATGCCATGGCCTATCTTACTTAAGTGAAAACGATCCTTAGAGCAGGTTTGGAAGATCAGGTACTTTAGTCACTGTATTCATAGAATCAAGGTTACATAGGTGAAGTCAAGACCCTAGCTTCCATCTCCATACTTTTCTCAATCTTTTCTATCTATCTTCATTTACTTAAAGTTTTAATTTCAGTTTAACGTCCTTACATATCACAAATCAAAACACAATTCTGTTTTATTTTCAGTTCTTTTAATTCCACTAGTTAATTGAGTCATTATAGGGTTATTTAGAGGTAATTGTGAAGCCTAATCAGTCTCTGTGGTTCAACACCCTTACTTGTGCATTACCATTACTACAATAGTAGTGTATAAGCTAGGATAAATCAACAATTTTGGCGCCGTTTCCGGGGACTGATTTAAGTCCTTTGCAATTGGTTACCAACTTAGCCCTATAATCTGTTTTCTGTTTTAGTTTGTTTACAGCTTGAGTTATTCATATCTTTGTGTGTCAGGTTTTGAATGTCCAGTACGCCTTTGCTAGACTCCGTTGCAGCAGCGATAAGGAAATCCAGGGAAACAAGAGGAAATCTTACTACAAAAATTGTAGCTAAAAGAGCATTTCAAGAAATCATCAAGGATAAGACTTCTGTCTCAATTCATTCAGGAGAGTCAGAAGAGTTTGAAGAAGAAATTGAAGAAAAGATGGCTGAGGCTGCAACCCATGCTTTGGAGTTCTATGCTCAACCAATAATCCCTGATTCGCCTTCATGCGTAGTACTGTCACAGGCAGCAAGGAACTATGAACTTAAATCTTCATATTTTTCTATGTTTCCTTCATTCTTTGGTTTGCCTAATGAGGATCCATTGGCTCATATTAAAGAGTTTTACATAGTTGTTAATTCATTGCCCTTGCATGGACTTTCGGAGAATGATTTGAGGTGTAGGATTTTTCCCTACACATTGAAGGAACGGGCCAAGGCTTGGCTCATGACTTTGAAGCCTAAGTCCTTGGAGACATGGGATGAGGTTGTAAAGAAGTTTATGGACAAGTTCTTTTCCCCCCAAAAGACAGCAACCCTAAGAGCTCAAATTTTCAATTTCAGACAAGATGATACTGAAACATTTAGTGAATGCTGGGAAAGATTTAGAGGACTATTGCTGCAGTGTACACACCACGGGTTACCTCTTTACCTTCAAATGCAAATTTTCTTTGACGGATTAACCCCTACATGTCAATCAATGTGTGATAATGCAGCTGGTGGTGCTCTAAAGAAAAAGAGTCCAGAGGAGTCTCAAGAACTCTTTGAGATGCTGGGTTCTAATATGAATCAATCAAGAGGGAAGAGTGGTGGTGCATATGAAGTTCATTCAACTAATGACGTTTCTTTCAAGGTTGACAACTTGGAAAGGAAACTTGACGCTGTGCTTTCAATGTTAGGCTCATCTCATGCCTCTCAAAGTGCTACATATGCTGATTACGATCAAGAGCAAGCCAATATGATGAATTGCTATCATTCAAGGCAAAGGAATGATCCATACTCAAACACTTACAACCCCGGATGGAGGAACCACCCTAACTTTTCTTGGGGTGGAAACCAGAATCAAAGCCATGCTCAGCAGCAGCCTAACAACTACCAAGTTCTCCCAAGAAATTCTGTGGAGGAGACATTACAGAAGTTCATGCAAACCACTTCCACTTTGTTCCAAAACCAAGCTGCCACCATTCAAAAGCTTGAGACCCAAGTTGGACATCTTGCTACTGCTCTTAACCAGAGAGAACTTGGGAAGCTTCCAAGTCAAACTCAGTTGCTTCAAAAGAATCAGGAGCAAGCAAAAGCCATAACAACACTTAGAAGTGGTAAGGTTATTGATAATGGTATTAACTACGATCTTCCTAATACTTCTGAAATTGTGAATGCAGGTGGGGAGGAAGGAGAGGCGGAACAAGCACCCAAGAAAGCTACTGATTTACCTCTTGGGACTAGCAAAGATAAACCTGTTTTACACAAGGCTCCCGAGCCCTACGTGCCACCCATTCCTTTTCCAAGAAGACTTGTTCAATGCAACAAGGATAAGGCCTTCAAGGAACTTTATGACATTCTCAGTAAAGTTAATATTAATCTGCCTTTACTTGATTTAATTGATGATGTTCCAGCCTATGGCAAGTTCTTTAAAGAATTGAACAAGTACAAGAGGAAATATGAACCACATGAGAAGGTTTTAGTCTCCGAGAATGTCTCTGCCGTGCTTCAAAGAAAGCTTCCACCCAAACTTAAAGATCCTGGCAGCTTCTCCATACCTATTACCATTGGGGACAAGAAGATTGAGAAGGGTATGCTAGACTTGGGTGCAAGTATCAATCTTATGCCATACACGGTTTACTTGCCTCTAGGTTTGGGAGAGTTGAAACCGACCACAGTTTCTTTACAACTTGCTGATCGTTCAGTAAAGTATCCAAGAGGTATAGTTGAAGACATTCTAGTTCAAGTTGATAAATTGATCATACCTGCTAATTTTGTAGTGCTTGACATGGAAGAATCACCAATCAAAGATCGTGAGTTACCTATTCTTCTTGGGAGGCCATTCATGGCCACAGCAAGGACAATCATAAATGTGCATGATGGAGTGCTCACAATGACAGTTCTTGGAGAAACTGTCCAATTTAGAGTGTTTGAATCTTTAACTCATCCGTATTCTTCTTTAGATTGTTTCTCTGTTGATATATTGGATTCTTTTGTGTTCACCAAATTTTCTCAAGGCCCCCCTAAAGACCCACTAGAGATTGTCTTGACCAATTTTCTGGATAACTTCGAAGATGAATGGGAGTTGGAAGAGGAAGTTTCTGCTTTGGAGGCTTTGAAGTCATATCCTCACACCTATTTAGTCCCCCTTGAGCCACTCGAGCCATCCATTGATCATCTCATACCCTCAATCATCAAACCACCAAAGCTTGAGCTTAAATTACTTCCCTCTCATCTTAAGTATATCTTTCTGGGTGACCAAAATACACTTCCAGTTATCATAGCTTCTGATCTGACCTCTTTGCAGGAAGAAAAGCTAGTAAGAGTTTTGAGAGAGTTCAAATCCACCATTGGATGGTCTATAGCAGATATCAAAGGAATCAGTCCCTCTATGTGCATGCATAGGATACTTTTGGAGGAGGATAGCCAACCCAGCTGTGAACCTCAACGAAGACTCAATCCCAACATGAAAGAAGTGGTTAGAGCTGAAGTACTTAAGCTACTTGACACTGGGATCATCTATCCTATTTCTGACAGCAAGTGGGTTAGTCCTACTCAAGTTGTACCAAAGAAGAGTGGCATGACTGTCGTAAAAAATGATCAGGATGAACTTGTCCCAACAAGAGTCATGACAGGATGGAGGGTGTGCATTGATTACAGGAACTTAAATGCTATGACTAGAAAAGATCATTTTCCCCTTCCTTTTATTGATCAAATGCTTGAAAGATTAGCTGGTTACTCACACTACTGTTTTCTTGATGGTTATTCAGGTTATAACCAAATCCCAATTGCACCTGAGGACCAAGCGAAGACGACCTTTACCTGCCCATTTGGCACGTTTGCTTATCGGAGGATGCCATTCGGTTTGTGTAACGCACCAGCTACATTTCAAAGATGCATGATGGCCATTTTCTCTGACATGGTTGAGAGGTTCATCGAGGTTTTTATGGATGATTTTTCTGTGTTTGGTTCCTCATTTGATATATGTCTTGATCATCTTGCATTAGTTCTAAAACGTTGCCAAGACACCAATCTGATTTTGAATTGGGAGAAATGCCATTTTATGGTTAAGAAGGGTATAGTGCTAGGTCATGTAATTTCAAGCAAGGGAATAGAGGTAGATAAAGCAAAAATTGACTTGATCTCTAAACTACCTCCCCCAGCATCTGTTAAGGGAATTCAAAGCTTCCTAGGTCATGCAGGTTTTTATAGACGTTTTATTAAGGATTTTTCAAAAATAACTCGCCCGTTATGTAACTTGTTAGCTAAGCACACTTCTTTTGACTTTAATGACGAATGTTTGCAGGCCTTTGAAATGCTTAAGAAGAAACTAACTTCTACTCCAATTATCATGGCTCCAGATTGGTCTTTACCCTTTGAATCGATGTGTGATGCATCTGATTTTGCTATTGTTGCAGTACTAGGCCAAAGAATTGGAAAACTCTCTCATGTTATTTATTATGCAAGCAGGACATTGAATGATGCTCAGCTAAACTATTCCAAAACAGAAAAAGAGTTACTTGCTGTTGTCTTTGCTCTGGAGAAGTTCAGATCTTATCTTGTGGGATCAAAAGTCATTGTCTACTCAGACCATTCAGCTCTACGATACCTAATGACCAAAAAGGATGCTAAGCCAAGACTCATTAGATGGATCCTCTTATTACAAGAGTTTGATTTGGAAATAAGAGACAAGAGCGGCAAAGAGAATGTAGTTGCTGACCACTTATCACGTTTGAAAAGTGAAGCAATTGACAGAAATGCACAGTTGCCCTTGAATGAATCATTCCCTGATGAACAACTTCTTGCCATCCAAGATGATGAACCATGGTATGCTGATTTTGTTAATTTTCTTGCTTGTGGTATTATTAGAGATGATCTAACCTTTCAGGAGAAGAAAAGGTTCTTTTCGCAAGTGAAGCACTACACGTGGGATGAGCCCTACCTTTTCAAATATGGACCTGATCAGATTATTAGAAGATGTGTTCCTGAGGTTGAGCAAGAAAGCATACTCAATTTCAGTCATGAGTTCGCATGTGGGGGTCATTTTGGTGCCAAGAAGATAGCAGCCAAGGTTCTTCAATCTGGTTTCTTTTGGCCTACTTTGTTTAAAGATGCTTTTAAATTTTGTGCTAAGTGTGATAGGTGCCAAAGAGTGGGCAACATCAGCAGCAGAAATCAGATGCCTTTGCATAACATTTTGGTTGTGGAGATCTTTGACGTTTGGGGCATCGATTTCATGGGACCATTCCCACCCTCTTTTGGCTACAATTACATCCTGGTGGCAGTAGACTACGTGTCTAAATGGGTGGAAGCAATTGCTTCAAAGACCAATGATCATAGAGTGGTGATTAACTTCCTCAAGGACATCATTTTTTCAAGGTTCGGAATGCCAAGAGCTATCATCAGTGATGGTGGAACTCACTTCTGCAACAAGCCATTTGAAACCTTGATGAAGAAGTATGGAATCACACATAGAGTGAGCACACCATATCATCCCCAAACTTCTGGCCAAGTGGAGATAAGCAATAGGGAGATCAAGAATATTCTAATGAAGACTGTGAATTCGACAAGGAAAGACTGGTCCACAAAGTTACATGTTGCACTTTGGGCCTATAGAACAGCTTATAAGACTCCTATTGGGATGAGCCCTTACAGAATTGTTTTTGGGAAAGCTTGCCATTTGCCAATGGAGTTGGAGCACCATGCTTTGTGGGCAATCAAGAAGCTTAACATGGACTTTACAAAAGCTGGAATGTCAAGAAAGCTGCAACTCAATGAGCTTGAGGAGCTAAGGAATGAGGCTTATGAAAGTGCAAAGATTTACAAAGAAAGGACCAAGCTTTACCATGATAAAGCTCTTACGAGAAAGGTATTCTTCCCTGATCAAAATGTTTTATTATATGACTCTCGTTTACGTCTCTTTCCAGCTAAACTTAAGTCTAGATGGGTTGGACCTTTCAAAGTGATCAAAGTGTATCCTCATGGAGCAGTTGAAATAAAGAATCTCAGCAATGGTAACGGTTTCAAAGTTAATGGCCACAGATTAAAGCCGTACATGATGTCTGATATGGGTGTTCCCATTGCACATATGGTGGATACTCTTCCATTCCATTAAGCCCATTTGCAACCACGTCTTGCCTAGACATTAAATACAGCGCTTGTTGGGAGGCAACCCAACCAGGTTCTATCTTTTAAGCCTTTTAACTTAATTCCTTCTTTTCTTTCTCTGCTTTGATACTCCCTTTGCATTGCATGCATTTTTTCTATTTTATACATTGAGGACAATGTTTAGTTTAGGTTTGGGGGTAAGGAATTGCAAATTTTTGGGTGCTAAAGAGTCAGTCTGTTAGAGCATTGTTGAAACATTGTAATGGAATCTTTATGCAAACTATGGCGTACAATCGTCAGTTAGAAGGAATCCTTGATTAGTCTTCTGATTAGGTGTTCTTTCTGACTTGCTCTTAGAATCATGGTGAATAAGGTACCTGATCAAACAAATGAAGAAGAATAGTGGAGGCTACCCTTTTGATGTTTTGAGCCTACTTGCTTTCTTGAGAGGGTTTAATTTGTTTCTGCTCCAATTCTTTCTTTCTAATTCACTCTAATCTGATCTCATTATCATTTTTGGTTGATTACAAAGAATTTATCATAATTTCAAATATCACATGCCCTTCATTTGTGGAGTAGCCCTTTTGAAGTGATGCTAGGCTTTGTGTGCATAACCTTCTAAAAGCCTTCTCTAAACCCGACCTTTGTGTGCTCCATTAGCCATTTTGTAGCCAAACACATGTAGCCATTTCTTTCATAACCTACATCACTCCTTCCCTTTTGTATCTCTCTTTGAGGTACCTAGCTTAATTGTGACCATACCCTATAGCTTGGAATCTGCCAAGGCTGCTGAAAGTGGAAATTCGATGCAAGGAAAAGTATGGCCACTGTTAAATCAAAAGTTTATGAAAAATCAAAAGTAGCTCAGGTCAAAAGAAGTTCATATCAAAAGAAAAGAGAACTTAAATGAAGTAAAACTTCAAGGAAAAAAAAAGATGAGAAAAAAAAAGCAAAAGAAAAAGTTCAAGTATGATCTGAGAAAAGTTCTTTCCATTCAACTTAAAGTGAGCAGATGCTGGGAATAACATCAAGCCGTGCAAAGGAATTTTTCAAGAGCCCGTGGTATGATTCTAAGTTACTTGTTGTTCCTATCATTTTTTCATTTTTCCCTCAACCAAGCGTCATTACAACCTATTTACATTAAGACCTATGTT
Source organism: Prinsepia uniflora (assembly GCA_032719365.1). Lineage (NCBI taxonomy): Eukaryota > Viridiplantae > Streptophyta > Magnoliopsida > Rosales > Rosaceae > Prinsepia > Prinsepia uniflora. The sequence continues at coordinate 41,216,265 of CM064869.1, read as the reverse complement.
GATCATTTGGGCAATGACATGAATGCTGGGAGGTATGTGCTCTATCTAATTCTTAGTTTTCGATTCTCTCATGAGATCTATCCTGAAATTGTGCCATTTTCCCTTATACTTCATATGTGAGAATACTTGCTTTCATATTACATAACTTCGCTCACATATGTTTGATGGAGAGATTAAACCTTAGGTTCGAGTGATTGAGTGAATCTGTGAGACTTAGAGTTGAGACGAATTCTATCTTCAGGTTTGAAAATGATACCTATGAAGCCTTGAAACTTAGAGTAGAAGTGTTCACTTGCACACTAATTAGTTGCTGGCATGGTGAATTCAAGAAGGTGAAGGTATGACTACTGTTTCATTGGTTCACCTTACTTTGTTTCCATAATGTTTTAACCCTTGTTTTTTCAATAGTCTTGATGGTGTTTGTGGGTGTCACATCTGTTAAACCCTCAGGAGACAAAACTCCTCCTACTAGGCACACCTAGGGGTTTAAATGGTCTATCATAGGAAGATCGAGTCATTAATTTAATTGTGCTTATGCAATTTGTTTTGCTTGAGGACTAGCAAACGATAGGTTTGGGGGTCTTTGTTAGGTCATATTTTATGCATTTTTCCATGCATTATTATCTTTGATGTACTACTAATATCTTTCATCACATAGAAGAAAATGATAATTTTTGTGAGAGTTGTGCAGGGTTGGACATTATGTCGAATTAGAATGTTTTCGGTGTAAAAGGAGGAAATTCGGAGTTGAAAGAGCTTACTTATGGAGCAAGGAAAAATAATGTGGAAAACAAAAAGCTGTCACTATTCAGGAATCACTCTGCAGGCCAGACACTATTCAGGAATCACTATGCACACCTGACACTATTCACGTGAATAGTAGCAGATTACATGTCTTTCCGTATTTGCCCTCATGCTTTCTTGCCTATTTAAGCCCTCTCCACTCTCAAAATAGGGGAGCCTCTACACACAACAAAGAAATCAGATCTGCTCTTCTTTTTCATTCCCCTTCTCTTCCAGTGAGAAAACCTCAAGAATTCCATAACCATCTCCCCTCTTCCATCCTTTTGCATCTCTTTCCCATGTACCTCAATCTCTCATCATAAAAGCTCCAAAATTCCTTCATCAAATTCGTCATCCATCATCTTTGTGTGTGAAGAAGAAGCCCTTTTCAGTTCTGGAGAAGAAGATTGCCTTCTACTTAGAGTTTGCTGCATCCATGTCTTTAATTAATGCTTTTATGTTGATTAGATACATGTGTAGCTAATTTCTCATCTAGGGTTCTTGATGTAACCATGTAAACTCAGTCTATGTTATGATTGAAGTATTCTGATTTCTGTAAACTCTTCTTTGCTTCATTCATTTTAATTATTGATTCATATGTGATTCTAGTGCTTGATCACCATTAGGGTTCCATATGCCTAGTTAGATTTAGAGCACATGCCATGCCTAAGTTTAATTGATTTATGAATGAAAGAATAGGGTTAGTGAGTACATGCCATGCCACTGAATCTGTTTGGTCATATTTATTTCTTTTCTCATACTTAAAGGCTTTCTAGAAGTAATCTAAAGTACATGCCATACTTAGGTTGCAATTAGAAGGACTAGATAGTGTTCCACATGCCATGGCCTATCTTACTTAAGTGAAAACGATCCTTAGAGCAGGTTTGGAAGATCAGGTACTTTAGTCACTGTATTCATAGAATCAAGGTTACATAGGTGAAGTCAAGACCCTAGCTTCCATCTCCATACTTTTCTCAATCTTTTCTATCTATCTTCATTTACTTAAAGTTTTAATTTCAGTTTAACGTCCTTACATATCACAAATCAAAACACAATTCTGTTTTATTTTCAGTTCTTTTAATTCCACTAGTTAATTGAGTCATTATAGGGTTATTTAGAGGTAATTGTGAAGCCTAATCAGTCTCTGTGGTTCGACACCCTTACTTGTGCATTACCATTACTACAATAGTAGTGTAAAAGCTAGGATAAATCAACATGTACACTCGTACACCCACTAACCAAAACTATACTTACTCGTACCCAAGCGTACCACTAACACTCACGTCGCATCGACTACACTCGACCACGTCGAATGACAGAAGTCGTACGCTCCGAACTGACACCACTTGTCAAATCTACTCTTTCGCTGACATAAACAACTCTACGGTTCCTTCCTCAATCACCTTCCTATCCTGCTATCTGCTCCCACGGGGAGTTACCAGATCACACTAATCTATCTACGCTGACACCTTCGACAAACTGTCACCACTTGACAGTCGTCAGTCAAAAACTGACACTATACACTCGTGGTTACACTAACCACCAACTCATTCAACCTGAGTAAACACTAACCAACAAATCACCCGACCTGTGTGTAACTAGACCCATCAGAAATACCATGACCCAGTGCACAGTATCCAATATCCAGTCCACGACCTCAACTAATCCAATGGTATCGGAACCAATCCGACTACCAACACGCTCACCAACGTACTGCCGGTATAACCTATATACCGTCACTAGGCACCACAAGTATGCCCAGTATTGTACCTCGAATTATGTACCAGGTACGTACACCTACCCATCAATCAGACTATAACCTCCTATGTCATAGCCAATCACGTTTCAATTATGGAGTTCACTTGTCCAATCCAGCATTAGACGAATCGAAACTCCAACCCATCATCCGTTTCCAAATCTGAGTTCGAATCTGCAATTTCGTAAGAAATCCCGAATCCAAACCCAGAAATCATATCCCTAACCATTTCCCAAATTCGAATCCACAATCATCATTCCGTAAACTAGTATTAGGAATGACCATTCCGAACCCAAATCCATAAAAGAAAATCCATAGTCAAGCTCCAGAATCAAATCCTGAATCGTCACCCAGAATCCGATTCCAAAACCCAAATATAGAAATCCTCTTTCAAGTTCCAAAATCAAATCCTGAATCGTCATCCAGAAATCTGATTCCAAAACTCGAAATACGGTTCTCATCTACCGAGACGCACTATATCTGAACCTATCGATTTCCCGCTCAACCGATTACCACAATACGATCGATTGACTTCATAGGGAAGTCAATCCCAACATCAACACAACACTAGGTCAGACAAAATCCGACCTCGTCATACACCTACTCATCGGACAACTACTCAGGCGAGTAGTAAGCCATATGGGATTTACCTCGAAAAGAAGTTCAGTCCCATCATCCTCAACTCAAACATCCAAGTAAGAGTGATAAACTTTCCAGCCATCTAGATCATCAAGATCACGATCCAGAACCCTAACGATACCCAAAGTTCTAAACCAATTTCCACATCTAAATAGATTAGTCAACGACGAGACACGCCGAGACTGTGGGTTATCACTGATTACCTCGTATCGATCCTTGTCATTCCACCTAGGAAAATCAAGGATGATCCAAGACGATGACATCAAAACTCATCCTACGTGAATACAACCAAACTCGCTGCACTCACCACGTCAGGTAACTTGACATCGTCTGCCACCAAGTAGAGAATGAGGAATCTCAGTCACCTAACTTCGATATACTCACTCCACCTGATGACCCAAGACAAATCACGGGTCCACCAACCAATACACGATCAGTGTACTAGTGGCAACCAACAACATCAATAACATCTACATCATCTACCACCATCAATTATGGTAGAACCTGAGAAGTCACCCAAAATGACTTCGACATACCCAATACCAATGCGGAAAACCCGCATTCCTCTCGTCACCTCAATCGCAACCTCTCGCGATTTCGAAGTTCCAACCATATCGGAACCAACACACTCGGACATCAACCACATGTCCAACACCAATTTACAGACACCGAACATATACCCATCATGACGGATGTCACATCCCGACTCGTAACTCACCGTCATCAAGATCACCGGCACCAGCACCAGCGCTAGTACCAGCACCACGCACTATCACCAACACTAGTATCAGTATCAGCACGCCGTGTGCAAAACTCACACCCTGGATCTCCGCTCATACCGAGCGACGACCCCGCACCTCTGCTCGAATAGGAGAAACTCTGCCTCCCTCGTACCCGACAACTCTGTGTACAGTAACCCTGATAACTCATACGAGAAAAGGAAAACGTCCCCGATTCCCAACAACCGTACTACAACCACTCTGTATCCCGCTCAGGGATTCCATCGACAAGTACCAACCCTGGTAACTTGTCCAACAATCTCTAACCTGTCGTAACTCGACTAAACCATTGTCGTCTACCAAGTCATCCACGACCTTAGTTGAACCAAACCACAACTAAGTAGCACGACAACCAAATAGGTTTAACCGATAAGTACAACCTCGACTGCAAAGTGCAGTCCCAACACAAGCTGACATGACTAGACCGACTAACGAATCCAAATCCGAATAGTCGTCAAAGTCACACCACTCGCCAACTTACCTTTCCGAACCATACCCATCCTACTGTAAATTAACTAGGATTCCCCGAATCCGGCTGCTCCTAAGAGCATAGCCACCGAACACAACAAGATCCGACCATCGAATGGTCATAACTCCCAACCAGTTGCGGAACCGATCCAAAGACATTGTGAAAGATGATCCCAACTAACCGTCTCACGATCACCACTCCAAAATACTAATACAATAACCCTTTCATAGGGTCCCACACTGTCAACCCCGACAGAACTATGGCAACCCCGGCATCTCGTGCCGAACCAAGACATATTCCGATTCCATCCTACTTACTATCGTACCGGCACCCCACTATCAGGTTGACCACGAACTGTAGCCCATTGAGATATCACATCCTCGTCCTGCGTGCACAAAAAGAGCAAACCTGCTCTGATAAGCAATCCTATGCTCTGATACCACGTTGACAGAACCCATCCCAATCCCCCCAGTATTAGTGCGGGATAACCCTGCTCCCGTCTGACACGAAGTGTCAGACAAGGGATATTTCCGACCTTTGCCCTTCCGGGTTATCAGAGTACGCCAGGATCCGGAGGAGGTATGTGATATCTCGGTCTCTGCTACAGTCCACATCCGATGTCAACCTGAAGGGCAGTCAAAACATTAAAAACTGTGAGTGGACAAAACAAGAGTTTATAAAAACATTTTAACGAGAATACATTTGTACCCTTCACTAAAAAGCATGCATGCATTTGAAAACCATTTAGCCAAAACAAACCATATGTGGGACTAAGCCCAAAACCATAACCATGTTGAAACCAAGTACCCGAGCCACTGCTCGACTCCTGTGCACACCTGTGCATACCACACACCACATATAATATCATATACATATTTAAGTCACACAACCAATCCTGTCATGGTATCCAAAGCTACGCGCGTGCTACCCGGGTCTCAATCTGAGTCTTCTCAAAGTCAAGGTCAATGTCCGCAGACCACTGACCCTACCCGAGGTAATAGTAACCATAGCCTTCCTGAGAGTAAGGAACCCAACTAGGGGGTGACTCCACTCAGTCGGTGCTCCGTGACTACTCCGGGGTCCACCCAGGCCAACAACCCTCCCCGGAGGAGATAATAGAAGTAAAGGAAGGTATATGAATACATATATATACATAACATAAACATTCATGCCCGGTTCCCTTGAACCGTCATGATCCATAAAATCCATAACAAGGGTTCATGTCGGTTCCCATAAACCGTCATGAACCAGAATGACCTGACAAAGGTTCATGCCGGTTCCCATAAACCATCATGAACCAGAATGACCTTTCCAGAGTTCATGCCGGTTCCCATAAACCGTCATGAACTTGGAAATCCATCTAGGGTCCCTGACCCGAAATGACAGGACCCGCCCCGATCCCACAGGGACCACAAGGGGACGTGCCCTGCTCCCGTCTGACACCCAATAATTCATACCAATTTTAACCTCAAAACATCAAATGCATAAATAACCAAATTAAAGTCATACATCAAATCCGAATTAAACGAATGTCAGACAAGGGATGAAATCCAAAATTACAAGTTGCGAGCACGACTCTATAGTAAACCTGCGGGTACACCACCCAGGTTCAGGTACGCAGAAGTAGATCTATACCTCAGCCTCAGGTTCCTCCTCTACCTCAATATCACGACCTGGAGGGGTTACCAAAAACATTAAGGGTAAGTGGACCAAAACTCAAGTTTATAAAATCATTTGATAAGTAAAACATATAATTTATCCCTTCCGTTTTCCAAACATGCATGCATCATCATTTAAAATCATAAATCGTATAACATGAATCATAAGGCATGTAATAAAACCATAAGTATAATTTTAGCCACTGCACTATACACTCCAATCCCGACATCCCTGATGTCTGACGTCCCTGACGTCCAATAAGGTCACAATCACAAGGCTACGCGTGCCACTCGGGTCTCAATTTCCGAGTTCAATCCCCGAACCCCGTTCGGGTACAGCATCCCCGATGCTTAGCGTCATAGACGCTGGACGTACTAGACGTCCGTGACCTCTCCGGGGTACCTCATCTGGAGGAGACAATATAATATGGAAGGATCTATACAGTGCAGTACCAAATACATTTTATTGATATCCACATGCAAAACATATATGTATACATAGGTAAAATCCGAACCGATCGTTGCGTTTCATCAAACGGGTCTCATGGCCAAATACCGTGAAACGTGCCATAACCGAAATATCATCAAAACTATTTATTGATTCCAGCATGTGAATAAGCATAATAAAACCAGAAAACATTTATGCACGCAAGGGTTTAAGAAAACGGCCCACTCACAGTACAATCCTGCTGAAAACCGAGCGTATACCCTCGATCTGGTACAATTATACAATCCCTGTCATATCCAAAGTATACGTAAGGGTCCATACAAACCCCAAACATTTAACCATGAAACCCTAGACCGAAACTGGCCCGGGAAAGCCGCCTGAACGCGCTTCCCAATGCAATAAACCACATTTTGACCAACTTAATGATCTCCGATCGACCCAAAACCACCGCCATTGGATCCGGATCGTCGAAACCTAAAGAATGGTGGTGGTCCCACCAAAAACACTGTTCACACGCGCCCCCACGCGCCGGTCAATGCGTCGGTCAACGCAGGAACAGTCCCTGCTGACGTCATCACTGACGTGACTGCTGACGTCAGCATGACGTCATCTGACAGCTGTCAGGTCTGACATGTCAGACTCTGACAGGTGCCACATGTCAACATCCGATTGGTCCACCTCACTGATCTGTCAGGCCACGTGTCAGATCTGACATGCGCAACGTGTCAGCACGGCACTGGTCCACGTCACTGACATGTCAGTGCTACCTGTGCACTGACATGTGACACGTGTCGGCTCACGGTTGGTCCACGTCACCTGACAGTCTGACAGGGTGCCACGTCACCACCATTGTCCTCAGACGGGTTGGCCCGTATCCCTGCAACTCGGGTCGATTAGACCCGCGATCATGACCCGGTCACCATTTCCTTAATTCTCAATCATTTTCACTCTGGTTTGTTCCTAGATGTTCGTCTTAATCCCAAGAATAGTTCTAAGGAATCAAAATCGAGAAACAAGGACCCAAACAAAGACTTACCTCGATACACAGCCCCGGTTCTCCCGTCGCCGTTTAGCCACCGTCCTGATCACCTCCGGTCACGAACTCGAGCCCAGAAGGTTCCTATAAGTCCCTAGAGTCGATTAGGGTTAAAAGAAACAAAACTAAACGTGGGAGTTCGAGTTACCAAAATCTGAGTTTTAAAACCGTTTCGGGTTTTCCGGTTTCCCTACCTCGTCGTCGTCCTCCTACCAAAGCCCCGTAATTTTCCCGTATTTTTAACTATTTTTAATCCCAAACCTAAACCTTCCGATGCCCCGAAACATGTCGAGACGGTGTCTGATCGACTCGAAACCAGTCCCAAAATGTTCGTTACATAGAATAGATGATTTCGTATGTTGGAACCTTCCCCAGATTCCATGCCACGCGCCCTCACGCGCCTATGGAATGCACTGCGCGTGGCCCTCACGCGCCACCGCACAGTGCCTTCATCAACCTGCCGCGAATCGACCGGTCCGGTTTTTCCTGCAAATTCGGTCCGCCTGGACCGGCGTGACCGGTCCAAGGCCCTCCACTCCTCATTTTTTGTCCAATCTTCTTCTTTTCAATCCCAATCTTCCTAATTTAATGTTTTCTATCAATTCCAATTAATAAAACTAACTAAAACACCTTAAATCCTATCCAAGAACAAAGAGGCTCACGACCTCTGTTTTCACGGCCACCCTCACGGCCTCCTCCGCCGTGAACCAGCCTCCAAAACATCTTAAAACTATCCTAGCAACCTAATCAACTCATCCTAATCGTCCAAAAGCTACCATAATATCAAAATCAAATTGAAAATGGAAATTGGGCCTTACCGAGCACCCTCTCGGGTTTGTCTCCTCCAAGCCGCCGTACACGGCGGTTCTGGCCGTCCAGGCCGGCCACCAACATCCAACATCCTCCCCTCACTCTCCTGGTTTCTCAGATATCCATGGGTGAAGGTTTGGATTGGATTGGATTGGTTTGGGTACAAAGGATGAGATCGGGTGGGTTTGGAAATGGAAAGAAATGATCGATGCATGTATGTGGGAAGGTGGGCAATGGATGGGTGACACTTGTCACTCATCCACTGGCCTGCCAAAATATCTGGGCCCACACTAAAGACAAAACTCAATTCGTCTTGTAAAACGCATCACCGTGAATAGTATCCTGGAACTTCCGTGAACCGTAACTTCGCCGTCGAACGTCCGAATTCGACGTGCCGCCTGTCTACCGATTCGTATCGTCCTTATCTACTTAACGGTCTTTGGCCCTCGGCCATTGGACCTCCTGGTCAAAAAGTCAACATTTTGACCCCTTTTAACCAAAATTACCAAAATGCCCCTAAACTTCCGAACGTCATAACTACCTCCTCGAACGTCGGAATTGAACGTGCCACCTGTCTATGAACTCGTAACGTCACGAACTACGTCACGGTCATCGGTCAAAGTCCATTTGACCGCCCGATTGAAAAGTCAACGTTTTGCCACGACTGGGGGCAAAACGGTCATTTCGCATCGTTCGTCCGATTTCGCCCAACTAATCACGGATTAACCTCACTAATCGTGATTAGTCACTAATCTAATCGTGGAATTTTGGACGGGTCGTTACATCCTGGTTTCCAATTCAATCTTCAATTAACTTCACAGGAAGCATAATAGGATCAAAACGAACTAAAATGAACAATCAATTGTGTCTGAAAGTACCTAAAGGTTGTCGTCCTAAGCTCTGTAACTTCACTGAAAACGGCAGTGACAGGACCCGCCCCGATCCTCTCTAGGACCACTTGGGGACGTGCCCTGCTCCCGTCTGACACCCAAAATAATGTTCCAATTTTAACCTTAAACGTTCAAAAGCATAAAAACCAAATTAAAGTTTTACATCAAATCTGAAATAAACAGATCTCAGACAAGGGATGAACTCCAAAACTACAAGTTGCGAGCACGACTCTAACATAAACCTGCGGGTGAAATCACCCAACAGGGATTCAGGTACGCAGAAGTAGATCTATGCCTCAGCCTCAGGTTCCTCCTCAACCTCAGTAGCACGACTTGGAGGGGCTACCAAAACAATAAGGGTGAGTAGGCCGAAACTCAAGTTTATAAAATTGTTTAGTAAGTAAAACATATAATTTACCCCTACGTTTTCCAAACATGCATGCATCAGAATTTAAAACCATAAATCATATAGTATGAACCATAAGGCATATAATAAAACCATAAACATAATTTTTAGCCACTGCACTATACACTCCAATCCTGACATCCCCGATGTCTGACGTCCCTAACGTCCAATAAGGTCACAGTCTCAAGGCTACATGTGCCACTCGAGTCTCAATTCCGAGTCCAATCCCCGAACCCTGTCCGGGTACGGCATCTAAAATGCCTAGCGTCCTAGACGCTCGACGTCCCTGACGTCAAATAAGCAATCCTACTCCTGAGTCATTTTACGGTCCGGTTCCTCCGTAGAATGACCCCTCGCAGGCAATGCGCCATGACCACTCCGGGGTACCACATCCGGAGGAGACAGTATCATATGAATGGATCTATACAGTGCAGTACCAAATACATTTTATTGATATCCACATGCAAAACATACATATATACATAGATAAAATCCAAACCAATTTTTAAGTTTCATCAGACGGGTCTCAAACCCAAATACAGTGAAACGTTCCATAACCATGATTTCCATATCATCAAAACCGTTTCTTGATTCCATCATGTGAACATATAAGTAAATCGGAAAACATTTAAACATGCAAGGTTTTAATGAAATCGGGCCCACTCACAGTACCATCCCGCGGTGAACTTGCGCGTACGAACTTGTACCGGGATTATCGTACAATTCCTGTCAGTCCAAATCACACGTGAGGGTCACTACAAGTCTTAAACATTTATCCAAAAAGTCCGAAACAGAAACCGGCTCGGGGAAGCCGTCCAACACGTTTCCCGAGACAACCGTCCCTAAACTGACCCTCCCAAACTATCTCAGATCAACATGGTTAATTCATCAAAAATGTTCAGAATGATGAGAGGAACAAAAGTCATGTTGATCGTGATCAGAGATAAGGTCCAACGCGCCCTCACACGCCGCCGAAAGTGGCTGCGCGTGAAAGTCACGCGCCTGACACTGTAGCTACAGTGTCACCACCTTCACCCGTTTTTCTGTAATACGGGCCTGCCACCCGCGGCTTGACCCGGTTGATTACCCATCAATTCCTTCTCGATTTCAATCCAATTTGATCCTAACATGTTTATTATTATTCCAATTTAAGTTCCGTGTCATTAATTTGCCTCGACAAGTCCATTAACTGGCCATTCGACCCGTGATCAACCAAACGGGTTGATCATCCCAACTCACTGGTTTCCAAACCAAAATCAAATTAACCTTCCAGGAAGCATCAAAGGACCTAAATGAACTATAAGGAATGATCAATTCAACAAAACGTTACCTGGAAGTAGCCGTCCGAACCTCTGAAATTCCTCTGAAAACGGCAGCCTCCGTCCCAACTCCACCGTGGCTGGTTGCCCTCGATTTCGATATGGAGGTGTTCTAAACACTCCCAGAAAGCTCACTCAGTGCGTAGGTTGGTCCAACAGTCACCAGAAATCAAAACCCGATTTTCCCTCCAATTTTTCAGAAATGGTTTTCTCTCGTTTTCCTCTCAAATTCTCAGTCCTCACAGCAGCAAAGTGAAGCACACTCAATTCTTATTCATTTTAAACAATCCATACCAGCCAACAGCTCGTGGAAGCCATACTGTCCACTGAAGAATGTCTCCCGCAAAGGTTCGAATCTTTGAAATTAAAAATTGTGGCTTTGCTGGATGTATCTAGCCATGTGCATCGAGACCTAGCGCATCGAGGTGCCTCCTGTCTACGGACTCAGTGCATCGAGACCTACCTAACGGTCCTTGAGTCAAGTGAAAATTAGTTGTCAAACGAAAAGTCAACATTTTTGCCCCTATCGTCCAAATTACGGTAATGCCCCTGAACTTCCGATAGTCATAAATTTTTCCCTGATCGTCCGAAATGGACGTGCCACCTGTCTATGAACTCGTGACGTCCCGAACTACGTCACTGTCATTGGTCAAAGTCCGGTTGACCCACAAATCAAAAAGTCAACAATTTGGCCATACCATTCACAAGGGTAAATACGTCAATTCATACATTAAATTACAATATTACCATCCTCGAATTTCCGGGGTGTTACAGGCAGCCTCTGTCCCAGTTCAACCGTGGCTGGTTCCCCTCGATTTTGATGTGGTTGAGTACCAAATACTCCCAGAAGACTAAACCAGGACTTGGTTTGGTCCAACAATTACCAGAAATTGAAAATCCGATTTCCCTCCAAATTTTCCCGAAATGGTTTCTCTCTGTATCCTCATATATTCTCAGTTCTTTCAATGGCAGAGTGAAACTCATTCAATTCCTAATCAGTTTTAAAAAACTTAGGCAGTCCCAGAGGCTCGTGGAAGTCCAATCTGTCCACTGAGATTTGTTCCCCGAAAAAGCTTCGATCGAATTAAACTATGTAGCCTTTGCTGGGTGGATGAATCAGTCCACGTTCTAATGCATTAGACATCCATTTCTTTCCAGCACACACTTGCATAAACAATTGCACACTGAACCACCGCACATGGTGGTGCCGCCCATGGTCTCCCGCGGTTGCTAAAGTAACCAGGGGTAAAATGACCAAAATGCCCCTGGTTCAATAATTACCAAACTACCTCTCACTTTCTAGACCCGTAACTCAGCCATACGAAGTCCGATTTCGGCGTGCCGCCTGTCTACGGACTCAGGGCGTCGAGACCTACCTAACGGTTCTTGAGTCATGTGAAAATTAGTTGTCAAACGAAAAGTCAACATTTTCGCCCATATCGTCCAAATTACGATAATGCCCCTGAACTTCCGATACTCATAACTTTTTCCTTGATCGTCCGAATTGGACGTGCCACCTTCCTATGGTCTCGTGACGTCCCGAACTACATCACGGTCATTGGCCAAAGTCCATCTGACCCATAAATCAAAAAGTCAACAATTTGGCCATACCATACACGAAGGTAAAAATGTCAATTCATACATTAAATTACATTATTATAATCCTCGAATTTCCGAGGTGTTACAACCTTCCCCCCTTAAGAAATTTCGTCCCAAAATTTCAAAGAAACAATTAAGGAAATTGCTCTCGCATCTGAGCCTCGGGCTCCCATGTGGCTTCTTCCACATTCTGGTTTCTCCAGAGAATCTTCACGAGAGGGATCGTCTTCCGACGTAGTACCTTGTCCTTCCGATCCAAAATCTGCACTGGTTGCTTCTCAAAGCTCAAATCCTCTCGGAGTTCGATAGGTTGTTCCTCCAGTACATGAGAAGCATCATGTACGTACTTCCGCAGCATCGATATGTGGAAAACATCGTGAACTCTAGAAAGTTCTGGAGGTAGTGCTAATCTGTATGCAACCCGGCCAATCCTCTCCACAATCTCATATGGTCCGATAAAACGCGGACTCAGTTTCCCCCGTCGACCAAAACGGATAATCCGTTTCCACGGAGATAACTTCAGGAAGACAATATCTCCCACTTCAAATTCCAAGTCTCGAATCTATCGATCGGCATAACTCTTCTGGCGATCCTGTGCCGCCTTCAATCTTTCTTTGATAACACGAATAGTTTCCAGGGTTAAGTCCATCAATTCTGGCCCTACAGCCACTCGATCCCCTATCTCCATCCAGCAGATAGGTGTCCTGCACTGTCGACCATACAGTGCCTCATAGGGTGCCATCTCGATGCTTGCCTGATAGCTGTTGTTGTAAGCGAATTCCATCAATGGCAAATGAGTATCCCATGAATCCCGAAACTGTAGTACACAAGACCTCATCATGTCCTCCAGGGTCTGAATGGTCCTTTCAGACTATCCATCAATCTGTGGATGGAAAGTAGTACTGAAATGTAGGGTTGTTCCCAAAGTAGTTTGCAAACTCCGCCAGAACCTGGAAGTGAAACAAGGATCACGATCGGACACGATCGATTCTGGCGTACCATGCAATCGTATGATTTCCTTTACAAACAATTGAGCCAGTCGGTTAGGTTTATAAGTTTCCTGAATTGGCAGAAAATGGGCTGATTTGGTTAGCCGGTCCACGATCACCCATACCCCGTCAACTCCACTCTGAGTCCTTGGTAACTTAAAGACGAAGTCCATGGTGATGTGATCCCACTTCCACTCGGGAATCGGAAGTGGCTGCATAGCCCCATAAGGTCTCTGCCGCTCCGCCTTAACCTACTGACAGGTTAAGCATCTGCTCACGAACTCTGCAATATCTTTCTTCATTCCTGGCCACCAATAATGGCTCCGGAGGGTACGGTACATCTTTGTACCTCCCGGATGCATAGCATAAGCCGAACTATGGGCCTCCTCAAGAATCTCAGCCAGTAACTCTGCCACTGCAGGTACACACAAACGACCCAACTTCACAAGTGCTCCATCATCCCAGATGGTAAAATCCTGTCTCCCATCCGCAACGACCTCAACCCTGTAGATACAGAGTATCGGATCCTGAAGTTGTGCTTCGATGATCCGATCAATTAGCACTGGTCGTACATGGAAGCTGACCAACAAAGCTCCATGCTCATCCGTATCCAAAACAACTCCCACCTTCCAGAGTTCCACCAGCAAAGGAAGATACACCATCCCCAGGTGTGCAACAGATCCCGCTGACTTCCTGCTGAGTGCATCTGCCACCACATTGGCCTTACCCGGATGGTACTCAATTGTACAGTCATAATCCTTCAGCAGCTCTAACCATCTCCGTTGTCTTATGTTAAGCTCCTTCTGAGTGAATAGGTACTTTAGGCTCTGGTGGTCGGTGTATATCCGGCACGTTGCGCCGAATAGGCAATGTCTCCAGATTTTTAGAGCATGAACCACCACTGCCTACTCCAAATCATGGGTAGGGTAGTTCAACTCATGTGTCTTTAGTTGCCGAGATGCGTAGGCGATAACCTTACCCGTTTGCATCAACACGCAGCCCAAACCTTGTAGCGATGCGTCACTAAAGACCACGAATTCTCCACTGTCATCCGGCAATCCGAGTCAATCGAGTTAATGGTGCAGCAATTTTGGAGAAACCTTCCACGAATCTCCGGTAGTAACCTGCTAACCCGACAAAACTCTGCACCTCCGTTACCGTTGTCGGTCTAGCCCAGTTAGTCACCGCCTCTGTTTTTTGGGGAATCGGTGTGTGTGAGGTGTGAGTCCACTGTAAAAACAGAGAGATGCTGAGGGAAATTGGTGGTGGTGTGGCCGTGTACTGATTGATTGGGCTCGAGAGGAAGCTGGGACTACTCTGTGGATTCCAAGGAAAGCGGCGGCGAGCACTGTGGTGGACGGCTGCAGGTAATTTCTCATCCCCGTGAATATGCCCTGTTTTTCCGTGAATTTCAAACGGAAAGTCGTGGACTTAGGGACTGAGTCGAGGGATTTGGTGAGTTGTGTGAGACTCAGTGAGGTCTTAGGAGTCGTCTATGGTGGTTGCTGTGACGGGGGAGTAGCTGTTTGGCCAGATTGTGAAATAGGGGACTGATCGGGTTTTATTTCGAGTTAGGGACGACGGGTTATAAGCTGTGTCGAGGTGTGAGAGTAAGGGGAATAGGTTACTTAGGACTGGACGGTGAGAATGGTGAAAAGAGGAGTCGAAACGGTGGAGGAACGGTGGAGAACCGGGTACGCCGGTTCAGACCAGTTTGCCCAAGGAAGACGATGATGAACAGTGTACTGTGTGCAGACGCGGCGGTTTCCGGTGAAGAGTCCAACTGAGTTTTTGTTCTAAACGTCATAACGAATCCAATGGAATAGGTTTCAGGTTATTCGGATGTTGTTTCGGGTGAGTTCTACGGGATCGAAGGTCCAGGGTCCCGTTTAGAGTACGCTTAGAAGTTCGGGAAAGTTATGGGATGTAAGTAGGACTTTTATGAAGTAGTTAGTAACCTCGTTATGGACTTTGGACAGGTTCGGGGAAGCCGAGAATAACGGAATAGCCGGGAACGGCGTAAGCGCACGCGTATCGAGGTGACGACGAAATGGTCTGTGAGTGAACTTTGCTTTCTAACTTTTAATGCATGCATATATGTTTTAATATGTTTTCATACGTGATTCTATGATTTGATTTATGATTGTGATGGTTTATGATTTTTGCACGTTTTTTGAGGAAATTACGGAATTGCACGATTTACGAGTTTTCGAACATTCTTGGGATTTGATCATGGTTTTAATGATTTGATCTCGGGATTTGAAATACGATTTGATTTCAAAGAAAGTAAAAGGATTTTGAAAAGTGATTTCAGGCTTAAAGCCCAGTTCGGAAAAGTGGTTTGAGAAATGTGATTTCGGATTTTTGAATCGGAATTCCGGATGACGATTCGGGATTCGATTCGGGACTTGGAAATGGATTTCCGGGTTTGGGTTCGAAATGGTTATTCCGGATGCCGGCTTACGGAATGATGGTTACGGACTCAGATCTGGAAAGGTAATGGATATGAGTTCTGGATTTGGATTCGGAATGACGATTCTGGATGCCGAAAGGGCATCAGACCAGTGATTTCGGATTCGGATTTGGATATTGAAATGGAAAATGGTTTTTTAAACGGTTTGGATTGGATTTGCTGGATCTGGATATTGAGTTTAAAGACCCGGATTATGATTTATGGGGGACGGGCCCGGATTGGGTTTAAAGACCCGGATTGAGTTTAAAGACTCGGAGTTTAAAGACTCGGATTTATTGATATTTTCCCCCATAGGCCTGTTGAGTTTAAAGACTCGGGAGTTTAAAGACTCGGATAGATCCAGCAGGTTCGATGGATGAGCATGTGGTTTTAAATGTGTTTTGGATTTCCCTGAGAATTGATGAAATGGTTTCGTTGGTTATAATGGTTTTTGATGGTTTTGGGCGGAGGCCCTGGATTTGAGCAAAAAGGAAATGTGTTTTGTTTCGTATGAGGTTTTATGATGTGAACTTGATATGCATGCATAGGTTTTCAAAACGGAGGGTATAACTGTTGTTGTTTTCTGATAACTGTTTTTGAACTTAAACTTTATTTTTGTCCACTCACAGTCTTTTCGTGTTTTCGATACCCTCCAGGTTGTTGCGGCGCGGGCTGTTGGTCGAGAGAGCCGGAGACATCACACGTACGATCCACAGTAAACGTCGCGCACTCTGGGGAATTCGAAAGATTTTGGACGGTTGGATCGAGAATCCCTTGTCCGACTTACGTGTCACGTGAAGGTTGGACGTCAGTTTGGCCTTCGTGTCATACGTAAGTCAGACGGGAGCAGGGTTTAGTCCATAATCCTGGGGGATTAGGGGTGGGCCCTGACACCTAACTGATCTCCTGACTCACTTTGAGTCCCATTTTCCTGTCTCGACTCCTCTGGAGTCCAATCTTGACTCCTTTTGAGTTCAATCTCATAACAATCATCCATGCCATCATTGGCATACCGGGTCATCGAACAAATTCCGCTGGTGAACCACATCTTATACGACCTATAAGGCCTAACGGATATCCAATCATATTCTAGACTCGTTAGACACACATTCCACTTAAGGAATCCACTGAGAATCAACTCATCCCGGGTCCAATCTGCCCAATTTTGCTAACTTTCTAGTCTCTGGGCTCATTCATTCTTGGGACCCACACAAATTCGTGCTTAACAGTTAGTATTTCACAGTGTACACTGATTAACATCTGACCCCTAATCCAGGGTCAATCTTATTCCGAGAATTATCACGAGGTCTCATATGCCCTCGTATACCCAACCCACTAGCAGGTCGCGCACGAGCCTTACGTTTCGAAGGCATGATGTGGCAACAGAATCAGCAACCTAGTGCTCTGATACCAAATGGAGAAGCCCGAATTCAAAATTTAATGAAGGTTTGGTTTTCGGGTTCCATGGTTTTCTGGTTTCCTTTCACGGTTTTCCTCCCCATTTCTTCTTTGAATTTCTCTATTCTCACTCCCTCGATTCCATTTGGTTTCGTTCAATTGTCACCTGAGATCAAGCATTCATGATCACGTCCCCTCTTTTCTTCCATATATATAGTTTAGTTCATACTCATCACCAATTTCCACTAATCCCCATTTCTAAAGTGACAAATGTCACTTACAAACACAGTTGACATATTCATTCGGCTCACTCACCAACTCATGCCCCAAATTATCATTTTTCCATTTCCAACAAAATGACCAAAATACCCTCGATGTTCGAGACCCATAACATTCACATCCGACCTTCGATTGACGCATGTCGCCTGTCTACGGATTCAACGTCCCGAGACTTATCCAACAGTCCTTCTGAAAAGTCCAAACAACATCCCGATCAAAAAGTCAACTTTCGGCCCTTATAACTAGGGGAAAAATGTAAGGACCCGTCCCGGAAATTAGGGTTAAGACAGTGATTAAGATGGGATTAGTGAGCTTAATCGGTGGTTAGTTGGTTACGATAGGTCCGGTAGCGTAGAATAAAGATTTTGCCCCTAGGTTGGGCAAATAGTTAACTTTTAGTTCGGGCAGTCAATTGGGTATTGACTAGTGACCGTGACATAGTTCGGGACGTCACGAATCCGTAGACAGGTGGCACGCCCGATTCCGATATCCGAGGAGGAATTTATGATGATCGGAAGGTTGAGGGCATTACCGTAATTTGGCTAAATAAGGGGGAACGTAGACTTTTTGTACGATCGGGTTTTCACAAGATGACCTAGGACCGTTAGGTAGATCTCGTCGTCCTGAATTCAATGACATGTGGCACGTGTTCATCGGACCTAGGGTGAGTAAGATACGGGTCTAAAACGGTAAGGGCATAATTGTAATTTTGACTCAAAAGAGGGGTATTTTGGTCTTTTGCACATTGGGAATTGTGCAACCGGATTGGGACAAGTGTATAGGAGAGAATTAGGATATTTGTGAGAGGGCTGAGGGGATTGTGACATGTGGCAAGTGTGTAGTGGTTTCTAGGGTGCACGGTGTGCGTGTTCAAATCGTGCAGGTGTGTGTGTGTGTGTGTGTGTGCAACCATGTTCGAACAAGAGAGAAACAGAGGGTGAGATTGAGAATAATTGAGTGTGGGTTGTGTGTGTTGGTGTATCCTAGTGACTGAGGAAGTAAATAGAGATTGAGAGAGAGACAGTGAGTGAGTTGTGAGGGCAACTCATGTGAGGAAACCTTGTGAGTGTGAAGGGTTGAGTTTCAGGAAAACAGAGAGGGTGTTGGGTGGTGGTGCTGCCGTGTTCGACCAATCGAGGCTGGTGGTGGTGTCCAGAGGACGGACGTGGACTGGAGGAGTAATGTACTCACCGCTGAGCTCACTGCGGCGCCCTGAGCACAGGTAATTTCTCGTTCCCTTTCAATTGCTTTGTTTTGTCGTTTAGGTTTAAACCAATAGTCGTGGGTTTTGAGTACGATTCCAGATTTTTGGTGAGTTGTGTTAGACTCAGTGGTCCTAGGAGTTGTTTAGTGTAGCCACCGTGACAGGGGAGGACATGGGTGGCCGGATTGTGAAACAAGGCTATGAACGGGTTACGGTTTCGAGTTAGGGACGATGGGTTAGAAGCTGTGTCGAAGTGTTTGGAGTAGGGGAATAGGTTGCTTAGGACTGGACGAAGAGACTGGTGAAGAGAGGAGTCGAAACGGTGAAGGAACGGCGGATAACCGTTCTCGCCGGTTCAGACCGGTCGAGCTGAGGAATACGATGAACAGTGTCTACGGGCAGGAGCGTCAGGCCCACGCGCAGCCACTTTTGGTGGTGCATGGGGGCGCGTGCGGTGGCTTTTGGGGAAACTTCCAACTAGATTTTTGGTCTAGATGTTGTAACGAGTCTATTGGAATAAGTTTCGGGTTAATCGGATGTCGAGTCGAGTTAGTTCGGCGAGGTAGAAGGTTTAGGGTTCCGGTTCGTTATGTTTAGGACCCAGGGATTTTTTGGGAAAAATTAGGAGAGTCTTGGTAGACGTGTTAGTGACGTTCTTTGGTGACTGTTGACAGGATCAGGACTTCCCGAGGAAGCTGAGGAACGTGCGGGACGCGAGTGACGTGCCCGGTATCTGTGAGTGGACCCCTTCTCTAAACTCAAGCATGCATAACTGTTTTTTCTATAATTATTTTATGGTTTTACATGTGATTTCATGATTGTTGAATATGTGATGATGGTTTTACATAATTGTACGTTTTTCGAGAAAGTATGTATTTAGCACGTTTTACGAGGAAATGTTGAATTTCTGATTTCGATGCCATGATTTGGGGTTTTCAAACGATAAGTGACTTTCAATGATTATAAAGGGATTTTGGAACGTGATTGCAATGATTAAGGTTTTCGGTTTTAGAATCGGATTTCGGAAAGCGGAATTTGGTTTTAAAGTTGAAAAGTGGATTTCCGGATTTGGGTTCGGAATAACAGTTTTGGATGCCAGAAGGGCATCAGACCGGTGATTTCGGATTCGGGTTTGGATACGGATTTAGAAATGGTTTTCAAATGGTTTTGGATTGGATTTTCTGGATCTGATTATTGTGTTTAAAGACCCGAATATTGTGATTGACGGGGGTCGGGCCCGGATTGGGTTTAAAGACCCGGATTGAGTTTAATGACTCGGGAGTTTAAAGACTCAGATATACTGATATTTCCCCCGTAGGCCTGTTGAGTTTAAAGACTCGGATATTATTGTGGCCTGGATTGAGTTTAAAGACTCGGATAGGTCCAGCAGGTTTGATCGGATAATGATTTGCTTGGTATTTATGATGGTTTTATGACGTGATTTCTGTAACTGCTTTCAATTCTGTTTTTATGACGATCTTTATGTGTTTTATAACTGGTTTCAGTAAATGGGTTATGCATGTATGATTTCAAAACGGAGGGCCAAATCCCTGGTTTTCTTATTAAATTGTTTTCGGAACTTTTATTCTTTATGGTCAACTCACACTTTCTGGTTTTAATTGCCCTCCAGGTCGTGGAGCTAGCGCGGGGTTTCGACGTCGAGGCAGTGTCGGAGGCGTAGAGTACCCGAGAGTTTTCCCGGAGTGGTTTAATTTTCCGTTGTGCGTGTACCTTCTGTATCGGTTTTCTTTTCCTTTGTTTGGTACTATGCTCTGTAAAACTTTGACTTCGGAATGTTTAAAAATTTCTCCTGCGTCTAGCATGTATTTTTGTGGTTTATCGTGAGGTTACTTTGGTCTCTGTGTCGGGGTGTCAGACGGGAGCAGGATTTACCTCGGATTTTGGGGTGGAACCGAGGTGGCTCCTGACAAAAAATCTTCATTTCCTTCAACTTTTCCAAACCTTTCCTTTTTCTATTTTCCGGGTCGTTACAGCTAGGGAAGTTCTAAGAAGGTTTTCGGGTTGTTTGGAGGCTGAGGAAGCCCTCGGAAAGTTCTGAAAATATTGAACCGTGAGGGACAAATCGGGTTAATGGATTTTAGTAGGTTTTAGGTGTTTTCGATTCCATATTTAGGTTCCTAAGATCGAATTAGGAAGTTTAGAATTGATTAGGAAAAAAGAGATGAAAAGTGAAGGAGGAATAGGCTGGTCTGGTCACGCTGGTCTAAGTTGCAGGAAAAACCGGAACAATCGGTTCGGACCGGTCTGACTGTGGAAGAAGAAAACTGTAGCACTGGTGCGTTGATCCCATACGTAGCCACTTCAGGCGGCGCGTGGCAGCGTATTGTAGGGAGTTTGGGGAAACTTCCAACATGTGAAGTCATCTGTTCGATGTAATGAACATTTTGGGACCGGTTTCGAGTCGATCGGACATCGTCTCGATACAGTTCGGGTTGTCCGAAGATTTCGGAACGCATTTAAAAATAGTTAAAAATTCCAGAAAATTAGGGGGTTTTAGTGAGGGGTTATTTCGTAGTTAGTAACCCTGTAAAGTGATTTGGACATGTTTGGAAGTCCCAGAAACGGCGATGGGTCCGAGAGAGCCGTATTGCCCGCGTATCGAGGTGGTAGCTTGGACGGTCTATGAGTAGACTTTCTTTTATGAATCGATGCATGTATAAATGTTTTATAAATGTTTTAATATATATTTTTTGTGATGCCTTGAGTGCATTTTGTGTGTGTGTTTACGTATGGGCACGTACTTCGAGGTTTACGGCCTTATACGTGTTTATGGTTCGGTTTTCAATGAAATGGTTTTGAAAAGTAAAACGACCCATTTGGTCTTAGTTTTGTCTCGCGCATGAGACCCATTTGGATTTGTTTTGATTCGGCATGTGGCCCTATTGGTGACCTAGGGGTCTAAGCCGTGGTTACAACGGGTGCTGTTTGCACGACGACGGACGACGTGAAGCTCGCCTCTGGACTGGGATGTGTTCCCTCCCGGAGAGGTCACGATGCATGTTCCGTGGTCGAGCAGCCACTGGAGGCTTGACTTCGGAGTGCTGACGCTATCAGAGATCGGTCGGTGACGTGTGCACCATGTTCGAAAGGTGGTCACGGCAGTGATTTGTTCACGACGACATACTAGGATTGAGAGCGGTCCTGGACCGATGGTTGCACGCATCACCCTGATCAGAATCATGACTGACCCTAAGATGTCGGGCTCGATGCCCAGTTGATTTGAGTTCGGGTTTGATGCCCCATTATGGTGAAATCGGGCTAGAGGCCCCGTTGAGTCCTAAGTTTGGGCTGGAGGCCCAATTGCTTTGTGTTATCGGGTGTGAGTCCCGTTTATGATTTTCTATAATAGTATATATATACCCTCCTTACGAGCGTATTGATTGGTCTTCTCCAATCGTCGACCTGGAGAGTCACGATCCACTACCCGGAATGCGTGTTCCCCATAGGGAGCCCATTCCAAGAGTGGGAGTTATGATGTGGTTCCGGACAAGATCCGATGAGATGCTCGGACTGGGTCCGAGGACAGAGCCTCCCAGATAGAGAATTCCTGGGAGTAGACTCGGAGTGAGATCCCGAGTAGTATGCATACTAATATATATATATAATCGTGACATATATCGGGGATTTTTTCCCTAGGGGTTGTGTGCCCCGAGTTGACATCATAGGATGTCTTGGATAGGTTTTAAATATATCTATGTACATGTGGATGAGTTTTCACTGAAACGGTGTTGGGCTGAGACCCACGCATGTTGGTTTTGGGCTGAGACCCACAGGTGTTGGACTCGGCTAAGTTCCCAAGTACTTTGATTGGATTTTGGGTTAAGGCCCCGTGTTATATGTTTGAGAAATGGTTTTCGAATGCATGCATATGTTTTTAGTGAAGGGCATAAACGTATTTTTATGAAATGTTTTTATCAAACTTTGGTTTTGTCCACTCACAGTTTTCGTGTTTTTAATGCTCTTTAGGTTGATCACGGATGCGGGCTTTAGCAGAGACGAGACATCACATTCCTCCTCTTGATCCTAGCGCCCTCTGATTACCTCGGTTAGGACAAAAGACGGAGTCATCCCTGGCCTTACACTTCGTGTCAGACGGGAGCAGGTGCGTCCCACGTTAATCCCTGGGGATTTGGACGGGTCCTGTCAGGGTAATGCTTGGATGATGGAAGTGATGTGGGTGCACCAGTGAGTAGTGCGCGTTGGACATTGGGTGTAACGACCCGTCCCAAATTCCATGATTAGATTAGTGACTAATCACAATTAGTGAGGCTAATCCGTGATTAGTAGAGCGAAATCGGACGAACGATGCGAAATGACCGTTTTGCCCCTGGGCGTGGCAAAACGTTGACTTTTCAATCAGGCGGTCAAATGGACTTTGACCGATGACCGTGATGTAGTTCGTGACGTCACGAGTTCCTAGACATGTGGCACGTTCAATTTCGACGTTCGAGGAGGAAGTTATGACGTTCGGAAGTTTAGGGGCATTTTGGTAATTTTAGTTAAAATGGTCAAATGTTGACTTTTTGACCGGGATGTCCGATGGCCGAGGGCCGAGGACTATTACGTAGATAATGACGATACGAATCCGTAGACAGGCGGCACGTCGAATTAGGACGTTCGACGGCGAAGCTACGGTTCAAGGAAGTTTCGAAGTACTATTGCACGAATTACGAAACGGGTTCACTTTTGGACTCTAGTGGGCCCAGATATTTGTCTTGATGCCCAATGGATGAGTGACAAGTGTCACCCATCCAATGGACACCATATTCCTTCATGCACCGTGCAAGCCATTTCCTTTTTCCCATTTCAAATACACACACCCAAACCCACCCGATCTCACCCTTTTCTCTCCATCTTTGTGCAACCCAAACCCATCCTACCTTCAGCCCATGATCAGCTAGGAGGACCAGAGAGTGAGGGAGGACGGGAGGATGTGGTGGCCGGCCCAGGACGGCGCAGCCATGGATGGCGGGGCCAAGGAACCCGTGAGGTTCACGGTAAGCCATTTTCAACCCAATTTCCATTTTTTGTTGCTATGGTTCATTGTGGGTGATTGGGAGATGATGATGGAGTTACTAGGGAGGTTTTAAGACGGTCTGGGGGGTGGTTCACGGCGGAGGAGGGCTGGGAAGTGTTTTGGAAAAACAGGACCGTGATGTCCATTTTCGAACCAAGGGGTTTCAGGTGGTTTTTCTTAGTTTTAGGGATTGGGTTAGATATGAAATGAAGAAATAGGAATTTAGGAATTAAAATGGGAGCAAACGGACCCCGAATCAGTCCAGAAACGGAAGAAAAACCCGAGATAAACAGTGTTTTGCTACAGTAAACTGGTTCAGTTCTGTAGTTGATGACGATGAACAGTGTTTTCTACTTTCTAGGGGCTCGTGAGGACGTGTGGGCCATAATTTGGGAAAGTGTTCAACACAGGAAATCTTCTATCCGATGTAACGAACATTTTGGGACTGGTTTCGTGTCAATCGGACACCGTCTCGATATGTTTCTGGGCATTGGAAGGTTTAGGGTCGGTTTAAAAACAGTTGAACGTTCGGGAAAAATACGGGGCTTTGATGGGAGGTTAATTAAGTAGTTATTAACCTTCTATTAGAATTTGGACAGGTTTGGGAGTCCCGGTGACAGTGATCGGCTCGGGAGAGCCTATGGCACGCAAATCGAGGCGGCAGCTCGGACGGTCTGTGAATGGACCTTGTTTTCTAAATTGGTGCATGCATAAATGTTTATTATATTTTTTAAATACTTGTTTGTGATGCCATGAGTGCATTTGGATGTGTGGTTACGTATAGGCACGTATTTCGAGGTTTCGGTCCTATACGGGGCTGTATGTCTTTATTGGTCTAAATGAAAAGGTTTTGGATTTCCAAATGGATTAGGAATATGATTTTATGATGTTGATTTGGATGCTTGTGAATTATATGGTTTCACGTATTTCGAGGCGATTTACTTGCTTGCACGTAATTCGAGGTTTTTCGGTTTTACACTGATTTTCCATTCTTGTGGTTTTGGATATGATTTCATGAAATGATTTTGGATTTGAAAAGGTAATTCTCGGACTTGAGGTCCATTTGATTTACGGAATCGTGCCGGAGGCCCAGTTGGTTTACGATTCGGACTTGAGGTCCAGTTTCTATGTGGATTCGGGCCTAGGGCCCAGTTATGTATTACAAATGGTTTTTATGGTTCATGACGGTTTATGGGAACCGGCATGAACCCTTGAAATGGATTTACGGGTCATGACGGTTTATGGGAACCGGCATGAACCCTTGAAAAGGATTTTATGGTTCATGACGGCTTATGGGGGCCGGGCATGAATCCTTGAAAGATTTAAAGAATGATTTCAAAAGGTTTTTCATATTCCATCCTTTATATATGATTGTCTCCTCCGGGGAGGTTCGTTGGCCTGGGTGGACCCCGGAGTAGTCACGGAGCACTGACTGAGTGGAGTCGCCCCCCAGTTGGGTTCCTTACTCTCAGGATGGGCATGGTTCGTTACCTCCAGGGAGGGTCATTGATCTACGGACATTGACCTGGGTGGACCCTGGAGAGACTTGGGTTTGAGACCCCGGTTAGCACACGTGTAGCTCTATTTTATCATGACAGGTTCTGGATATGAATATAAGGATAAACATGATTTAAATTGGTTTGGGAATTATGTTTTATGATGATAAATGGTTTTGGGCAGGAGCCCGTAGAACTTGTATTTATAGAATTTGGGGCTGAGACCCTAATTATGGTTGTTTAAACTTATGTGTTTGGATAAATGGTTTTACTATGCATGCATGCTTTTTAGTGAAGGGTATAAAGGTCTTTTATGGAAATGTTTTTATAAACTCCTTATTTTTGTCCACTCACAGTCTTTCTGTTTTTAATACCCTTCAGGTTAGATACGATGTGGACTGTAGCAGAGACCGAGATATCACATGCCTCCTCCAGATCCTGGCGTACTCTGATAGCCCGGGAGGACAAAGGTTGGAAATATCCCTTGTTTGACACTTCGTGTCAGACGGGAGCAGGGTCATCCCACGTTAATCCAGGGGGGATTGTGATGGGTCCTGTCATTGGGATTGACCCAGTTAGACGGTAGTGGTAGAATCCTCAAATGGAGTCCTAGATGGACGTGAGATGGTGATCGGACGAGGTCCGATGTTAATTGTATAGTGAGTACTGGGGTCAGGTTGGATCCAATTGTGGCAATGGACGAGCATTATGATCGGACATGTTTCGACATGATGACGTAAGGGCTGGACGTTGAATACTGTGTGCTCGAGCAGGGTGGATTGAGAGGGTTCAGAGATTATGAGAGCTGAGAGCTCAGGGCCATGGGGGCCAGAGGAACCCTAGTGGGCTTGTTGTGACTATCGCTACTGAGACAAGTATTTGATGGGTTCCAGATACACCCAGGATGGGTGATATGTCGAATGTGTTTCGACAGAGTATGTGATGTGATGGTTTGGGATTCAAAGGAGAATCGAGGTCAGAGTGGCACAATGGAGCCGAGCATTACCGGCTAGTCACGATCGTGGTCGTGGACTTAGAAAATGTTAGAGGAGAATGGTGTTCCTCTGAACAGTGGATTACGGTTGCAAACTGTTTAGTGACAGGGGATGAGATATCACTCAGTGGGAACAATGAGGATAATTTTCGGATCGGATGCTGAATAGGATATCAGCTCCGGTTGTCGGATGAGAAAGGTCGTCAGACTAAAAAGCTAACTTCGATTGTCAGATGAGAAGAACCATCAGGCTGAAAAGCCGATTTGACGATAACTTAGTATCACTAACCTGTCAGAGAGAGTGGTAAGCGAGACACCAATTTTTGATCTCGAGTGAGACGTACTAGCCGACAGGGGGTTTCTCGAGAGTTGAGTCGAGTCTTTGGAAGCTTCGTTAACGATTAGCCATGAGGAAGTCGAATACGGTCACGAAGGTTGAGCAATTGGATTATGGTTTGTGTCGGACGTGTATGTTGACACAAGAGTGCTCCAAGTTGGGGGCAGGATTGGATTTCCACCATTTAGTTGTGGAATTTGGGTCAGTTTGAATTTCGAGGATGAAATTCCTTAAGGAGGGAAGGTTGTAAGGACTCGTCCCTGATCGTAAGGATTAATTAAGACTTATTGATGGATTAGTGAGGCTAATTGGGGATTAGCCGAGGATTAACAGACGCTCAGGGCGAAATTACCATTTTGCCCCTAAATGAGGGCAAAAAGTTAACTTTTGACTTGAGAGGTTCGAAGCACAAGGGCCGAGGACCGTTATGTAGGTCTAGTCTATAAGAGTCTGTAGATAGCCGGCACGTCGAAATCGGACGTTTGACGGGAAAGTTATGATTCACAGAAGGGTCGAGGCACTATTACACGAATCACGAGACGGGTGGACTTTTTTCTGAAGTGGGACCCAGATATTGTATCAGGCCCAATGGATGAGTGACAAGTGTCACCCATCCATTGTTCACCTAACACAGATACATGCATATCCCTTTGCCTTCATCTGTTTCATCCAACCAAACTCGATGAACCCCAAAAACCATTACCCTTTCCCCTTTGATTCTGTGTGAGGCCAAGTGAGAGGCTGAGGGGAGGAATGGATAAGGAGAAGCTGAGGGAGGCTGCAGGACCGCCGTGGGCGGCGGTGGAGTCTTGGAAAAAGGTAAACCCGGTACCCTTTATATTTCAAATTTTGAATTTTGAGATTTGGACGTTTTGAATGGGTTCTAATGATGGGATGATGGTGGTGGGGTTGTATGAGTCATATGGTATTAGGAATGGTGGCTGAGGACGGCTGAGCAGCCCAGATGTTGGCCATGAGCAGTTTTTGGTGAGTAGCCACCGAATTCGATTTCCGGCATGGTAAGCCTAAACTAATTCCCTAAATCTCTTTCTAAGGATCCTATGAGCTTAATGGAACCCTTAGGATAAAGTTTTGGCCCTTCGTTATGCCCAGAACATGGATAGGAAATTTTGGGTTTAAATGGATTATGGAACCAATAGGTTTTAGGCTAGTTTTCTTTGGTTTAATCACATAGATAGGTTGGAATTGTAACGACCCGAACTTTCGTAATTATTATTTTATTGTAAAATGACTGTTTTGCCCCTGGGGGGGGGAAGTTGACTTTTACCTCGGGGAGTATTTAGGACTTTTACCCTTTACCGTGACGTAGTTTAGGACGTCACGAGTTCATAGGCAGGTGGCACGTCCGATTCTGACGTTCGAGGAAAAAGTTGTGACGTTCGGAAGTCGAGGGGTATTTTGGTAATTAGGCCATTTGGGGGCCAAATGTTGACTTTTGACCCAGGAAGTCCAACGGACAAGGGCCAATGACCGTTACGTAGGTCTCGTCGATACAAATCCTTACACAGGCGCCACGCCGAAATCGGACTTACGACGAAAAAGTTATGGTCAAGAACGTAACCGAACTAACCGAGACTCGGAATTAAAATAATATTAAAATAATGAAATCTGGTTACTTTATTCAAAATCGATCTGGACCCTTGATGAGTGACACATGTCACTCATCTACCTCATCCACATCATCCCCTAAAACCAGGATCTATGTTTGCCTTTAGATTAATTAATTAATTAAACTTCCCTATATCCTCACCCTTCATCCTTAAGTCAGACTCAATCCTAGCCGTTGGTTTCTAATGCCTATGCTATTTTTAAACTCATCAGACTCACACTCTCACATTTTCATTTCTCTCTAAACCGTGCACCCTCTCACTCTCTGCAAAAACACACCAGCGATTACACCACCTCTCAGCCTCAACCCACACACCAGACTACCTCTCAGCCACCTCCAGACGGCCATCACCACCACCACGGACGGCGACGCAACCCGGAAACCCCACAAACCCGAGAAGGAACCCGTGCAGCCCAAACTAACCAAACCGTCCAAACCTTCGCCCCTGCACACGAACTAACTTAGGGATGGGTCAACTGGAACCATAGGACGACTCAGGACCGGACTGGGCAGCCCACGGCGGCGACATGGCGGCGGTAAGCCCATAAACCCGAGAGACACCAATTTCCTTCCCTGTTTCGAAACGTCCGTTTTTGACGTTGGAAATGTTTGTTTGCTTTTGAGACATAACCTAGGGAACTAGACGAGCATTTTGGACCAGGGTTCGTGGCTGAAAGCTTGACGGCTCGCCGGAGAAGACGAACCAGAGCCGGCAGCCGGTTTCCCGTCGATTTTCAGGTGGTTTCTCAAACTTAAAAACCTGTTTTAATCCCACAGAACCAAAGAACTTGATTAGACGAGTTAATAGGAACAAATCCCATCGATTTTAGTGGTCGGGTTGATGAGAACCGATCGGGTTGAACCGTGGGCCTGCGGTGACCCGGTTCTCAGACCCGGTACTGTAGCTGATGACGTCATCATGCTAACGTCAGCAGTGACGTCATGATGACATCATCATGTTAGAAAACTGTCAGACCAGGGACCAATGGGCTATTGGCACGTGTCCTCTGACACTGTCAGTGATGACGTCATGCTGACATCAGCAGTGACGTCATGCTGACGTCAGCAGTGACGTCATGCTGACGTCAGCATCACTGTAGTACTGTTGACCAGAGGGTTGACCGGCGCGTGGGGGGCGCGTGTGAACAGTATTTTGTGTGGGACCAGTGCCATTTTCAAGGTTTCGACGATACGGATCCAATGGAGGTGGTTTCGTGTCGATCGGAGATCGTTAAGTTGGTCAAATTAGGGTTTGACGCCTTGGGAAGCGTGTTAGGACGGCTTTCCCAGGCCGGTTTCAGTTTAGGGTTTCTTAGTTGTTTTGTAGGGACTTAAAGTGACATTTACGTATGCTTTGGACATGACAGGAATTGTACTTTAACCCTTGGACGGGGCTTTACGCTCGGGATTGCAGCGGGATTGTACTGAGTGGGCCTTTGATTTCACTAAACTTCGGCATGCATAACTGTTTTACTTTCTACTATATCTATATGTGATTCAAGTAAAAGTATCTGTTTATCTTGAGTATGATTTATGGCACGTATTACGATGTTTGGGCATGAGACCCGTCTGGTTGTTTATGAATGGTTTTGAGTCATGTATATGTATAATGGATCTCGATATTATCTGTGGTACTACACTGTATAGATCTACCCTAGGATTCTATCTCCCCCGGATGTAGGTACACCGGAGTGGTCACGGCGCATTGCCTGTGAGGAGTAATTCTACGGAGGGACCGGACCGTAGAGTGACTCAGGAGCAGGATTGCTACTATTGAACGTCTGGGACGTCAGGCATCTAGAATGCTATGCTCGGACTGGGTTCGGGATTTGGACTCGGGATTGAGACCCCGGGTGGCACGCGTAGCCATGGGACTGTGACCTTATTGGGCGTCTGGGACGTCGAGCATCTGGGATGTCAAGGTTGGGATGTATAGTGCAGTGACTAAGATTATATTTTGTTGATGTTATTCTGCTTATGGTTATATGGTTTTGTGGTCTATGATATTAATGCATGTCTTTTCGGCAAACGGAGGGGAAAAAGCTATATGTTTTCGAAATGGTAAACTATTTTGTAAACCTTGAGTTTCGGCCCACTCACCTTTGTTGTTTTACTACCCCTCCAGGTAGTGCTATTGAGGAGGTGGATCCCGAGGAGGAGGAGGAGGAGGATCCCGAGGAGGAGGAGGAGAAGGATCCCGAGGAGGAAGAGGCATAGGTTTACGTTGTGTACCTGAACCCTACTGCTGGGTAGGTTGGCACGTTGTGTGTCTAGAGTCGTGCTCAATAAACTGTATTCGGGAACTATCCCTTGTCTGACACTATTTGTATTCGGATATTTGTGTGGTGTGCTATGTATGACTTAACTTCGGTTTTCTTTATGCATTTAATTTTCAATAAGGGTGATCTTGGTATTTTAATGTGGGGTGTCAGACGGGAGCAGGGCACGTCCCGGGTGGTTCCAGGGGGATCGGGGCGGGTCCTGTCAACTTGGTATCAGAGCCAGGTTGTGGTCAGCATGTTAGACTAGTGGTCAGTATTTATGACACGACCCATCCCAATCCCCCCGGGATTACCATGGAATGTATCATGCTCCCGTCTGACAAGAGGCGTCAGACAAGGGATAACCGATTGCCATTGCCCAGACGGGCTTCTAGAGTGCGTAAGGATCGATGGAGGAGGTGTGCGATGCTCAAGTCTCTGCTGCAGTCGTATCCGGAATCAACCTGAAGGGCATTGAAAACAAAAGCTGTGAGTGGACGAAAATAAACAAGTCTGCTTAAAACATTTATAAGACATTTATGCCCCTCAGTAAAATCATATGCATGCACCAAAACCAATAATCCCATATTTATTTAGAAATAACCATTAGGGCCTTAGCCCGGAAACCAAAGCATAGTTTCAATTTCCAAAAGTAAATCCAAGAGTTATTTCATAAATCCAGTAATATGAACCATAAGGCATATAATATAAACCATAACCATTATTTTAGCCACTGCACTATACACTCCAATCCGACATCCCTGATGTCTGACGTCCCTGACGTCAATAAGGTCACAATCACAAGGCTACGCGTGCCACTCGGGTCTCAATTTCCGAGTTCAATCCCCGAACCCCGTTCGGGTACAGCATCCCCGATACTTAGCGTCATAGACGCTGGACGTACTAGACGTCCGTGACCTCTCCGGGGTACCTCATCCGGAGGAGACAATATAATATGGAAGGATTTATACAATGCAGTACTAAATACATTTTATTGATATCCACATGCAAAACATATAGGTATACATAGGTAAAATCCGAACCGATCGTTACGTTTCATCAAACGGGTCTCATTCCCAAATACCGTGAAACGTGCCATAACCGAAATATCATCAAAACCATTTATTGATTCCAGCATGTGAACATATATTAAATGTAAACCAGAAAACATTTATTCAATTCCATTTTAGGATCCCCGACCCGCAATCACATGTAGAAATCAACTGGGCCCCTGGGCCGATTCCACAAGTTAACTGGGCCCCTGGCCCGATTTCATAGTTCAACTGGGCCCCTGGCCCGATTTTACTTTATTCAAGTTCGTAACCGTTTCATGAAATCATATTCAACCACATTTATGGAAATCGGTGAAAATCCAGAAAATCTCGGTTTACGTGCAAATACGTAATTCACCTCGAAATACGTGAAATCATTTTAAATTCATCGATATCCAAAGTAAATCATTTAATCATAATTATAACAATCATAAAACAGTTATGCATGCATCGAATTTATGAAACCAATGTCCACTCACAGACCGTTTAACCGAGCACCTCGATACGCGTGCCATAGGCCTTCCTGGGCCACACCACTATCACCGGGACTCCCAATCCTGTTCAAATCACATTAGAGGATTACTAACCTCATCATTAACATCCTATTCAAGTCCCGTAATTTTCCCGAATTTTTAAGTATTTTTAAACTGGATTTAACACCTTCGGACATCCCGAACAATAACGAAACGGTGTCCGATCGACACGAAACCAATTCCAAAATATTCGTTACATTAAATAGGACAGAAGTCATGTTGACCTCACCTCGAGATTCGTGACCACGCGCCGTCACGCTCCGCCGTGAGTGGCTGCGCGTGAAAGCCACGCGCCTGCTACAGTGACTGCTACAGTCACCATCCTCGCCCGTTTCTCTGGTAAA
Organism: Prinsepia uniflora; assembly: GCA_032719365.1. Classification (NCBI taxonomy): domain Eukaryota; kingdom Viridiplantae; phylum Streptophyta; class Magnoliopsida; order Rosales; family Rosaceae; genus Prinsepia; species Prinsepia uniflora. The sequence goes on along the minus strand of CM064869.1, from coordinate 41,183,666 downwards.
CGGGTTGAAAAACCCGCGATAGGACCCGGTTCAATCTCACCCAATTCAACATCAAATCAATCCGTTCTTTCAACTGATCCCTAGTAATCAATCACCATTTAAGTTCTGTAAATCGAATTACACAAATCGTGGTCTAAATCCTCACGACTCTCGATCGATCCTCGACGGGTTTTCAAATCGGGTTTCACGATATCGTCCCTGTTTTCCAAATTAATTCATTCTGTTAGCATCGTGAGAGTGTAAGGGACATTTCTACAAGGTCAATTTGAGAATTACTTACCTCAAACCCACTGAACACAAGCTCGACTTTGAGCTGCCATGGAAGCTCAGTTCTTCCTCAATCCGCCATGGTTTCTCTTCGTTCTTGAAGCAAAGGTGTTCGTTTTGTTCCCAGAAGTCGAATTGAATCATCAATTTCGATCCTCACGGCTCAAAACATCCATTTCGAATTTCCCTCCCAAAAATCAATTTTTCGATTTCACTGTCTCCCTCTCCCGAACAGTCCCCCGTGTAATCCCAGTTGAGTTAGTCTCTGAATTCTCTCCAATTTGCACACTCAAGATCAGCTGATGGAGAGGAGATTAAGGGTGGAATGAATTGTGGTTTTGGGTTGTACACGGTTAGGAAATTAGAAGAGGTTTAATGGAAATTAAACAATAATTAAACATAATTAATTAATAAAACACAATCATAATGTTCCCTCAAAACATGGATCCTGGTCTTATGCCTGAAATTAAGGGATGAGTAACACTTGTCACTCATCCAAGTGTGTTCAGTCACCGGGTACTGTTCAATATTATATTATTATTTTAATCGGAGCCTCAGTTCGTAAATTCGTTTTCTTGACCATAACTTCGTCGTCGAATCTCCGATTTCGGCATGCCGCCTGTCGTTGGCCCTCGGCCATCGGACATCCCGGTCAAAAAGTCAACATTTGGCCCCTAATAAGCCAAATTACCAAAATACCCCTCAACTTCCGAACCTCATAACTTTCTCTGCGAATGTCGGAATCGAACGTGCCACCTGTCTATGAACTCATGACGTCCCGAACTACGTCACGGTCATCGGTCAAAGTCCATTTGACCATCCGAATAAAAAGTCAACGTTTTGCCCACGCCCAGGGTAAAACGGTCATTTTACACAATTCGTCCGAAATCGCCCAACTAATCCCAGATTAGTGAATCACAATTAAATATTATTAAATCCCGATATTCGGGATGGGTCGTTACAACCTTCCCTCCTTAAAGAATTTCTTCCTCGAAATTACCAACAATCTTATTCCACAACCACCTCGTGGAAAACATTTCGACCTCATATCATGTGTACACCTGTACACCCACTCACTGGGACAACACCAGACTCGTCTGTACCCAGACATCCCATCACTGTCATACGTCACAATCAACAACACGCGACCACCTCGAGTGGACATAATCACCTGATTCGCGATAAAATCGTTTAACCATTTAGCTGACTCCTTCAACTAGACGGTTCCCTTCCATTGCCAATAAATCCTTACATTTGCTCCCGTTGGGAGTCACCAAATCTCATTTGTCAGTCCATGCTGACACCATCAGTCAAACTGTCATCACAAAACTTTACCACCCTGGTAAGGCTCCAACCATCAGCCAGTCAGTGACAACACCACGTACTACATCACTCTCGATGCAGCGCAAGATCAACCACATGATCTCAATTCGCAGGGCAAGCCCATTCCTGCGACATAACTAAATCTCAATGTCCATATCCGCCAACACCCTCAGCGAACCAAGACGCTGGGAAATCACGGTGTGATCAAGTCACACAAGGCTACTCGTGGTTACTCAGACCACCAATTCACTCATCCTGAGTGTACATATACCGTCAACTTACTCAAACAAGTGGCGTAACTAGAACACATTGAATACCTGCCCAGCAGTGAACACACATCTCAATACTAGGGTTCCACTAGCCAACCGTGGCTAAGAGCACCTGCTCATACAATCACTGAACCCGACAAAATCACTCTGCTCGGCGCACAGTATCCAATGTCCAGTCCATAATCACAACCAACCAAATGATATCGGAAACAAGCCGATTACCAACACGTTTAATTACACACCACTAATACATCCCTTGTACCGCCATTAGGCACCACTCAGCCTAACCTGTAACAATCCTCGTATAACGTACCCTGTACGTACATCAATCCAACAATCCGCCTACAACCACCCAGGCCATAGCCAGACACGTTCCAAAAATAAAGTACCTTTGTCCAAACCATCATGAGACAAAACGAACTCCACCCGTCATCTAGTTCCACTTCCGAATCCGAATTCGCAATTTCGTAAGAAATCCGAATCCGAACCCAGACATTATATTTTATTCCATTTCCAAATCCGAATCCGAAATCATTATTCCGTAAGCTAGCATTGGAATAATCATTCCGCACCCAAATCCAGTAATCCACTTTCGAGCTTCGCAATCGAATCCTGAATCGTCACCCAGAAATTCGATTCCAAAACCCAAAACCTCGTTTACGTCCATCAAGACGTAACGTGACCGAATCTATCGGTTGCCTCTCCAAAACACTCGATTGACTTCATAGGGAAGCCAATCCCAATATCCACACGTCAAAGGTTGACAAAATCCGACCACATCGGAAACCTACTCAACCGAGTAACAACCATATGGACTCACTCCGAAAAGAAGTTCAGTCCCGTCATTTACGACTCACGTACCAAGGTAAGAGTGATAACTCTCATCCAATCTGGATCATCACGATCACAACCCAGATCCATCGCTACGTCACCCGACAAGCAACATCACGATCCTAGATCGTCACATCGTCCAAAGTCGACAACATCACAAATCAGATCCACCTAGGATCCACACATGCCCACGTAGTTAACAATCCATCTGAAAGCTGATCGTAGGGTCTTACACCCTCAATTGAATCCTTCGCCAAATTTCCCTTGGTGGAAAGATGACCTCGCATTTCCCACCAAATCCACAATCATACACAACTTCTTGTGTCCAATGACCCCAAGCCAAACATGGGTCCACCAACCAATACACACTCAACGTACTGGTAGCAACAATCATCATCTGCCACGGCAGGAAATATGAAGTCAACCCTAATGACTTCGGAATACCAATCACTGATGCGGAAACGAGCACTCCTCTCGTCTCCCAATCACAACTCTCCCCGAAACGGGAGTTCCAACCATGTTGGAAACAGACATGCTCCCAATGAGATGTCAAGTCCAACCACTGGACTGCCCACGTCCATACCTCACTTGGACCACCACGTGTCCAAAATCAATTCATTACTCGGACCTCACGTCCGCCAATACTCACGTACGCACACACCCCGATTCCGAACGGAAATTTCCTCAACTCTGCCTGGATGTGCATACCATACTGCCTTCGTCTCACATCACAACCTAAACAGGTTAAATCCTCAGGTTCCAAGTGATTCGCAATCACAAAATCCCACATCAATACCACGAATGGTTTCCCCGACTTTTCCAATTTCAATATTTCCTTGTACTTCCTGGGGATATTAGAGGTAAACAATCTTACCAATCTCGGAGTTGACAACAACTCCCCAAATCCACTGATACACCTGACATAGGGAACAGCATCCCATGATTCCCCAAATTTTCAATCATACCTTTTGATCCATTCATCACTTGTCATTATAAATTCGTTGGGACTTATCCCAACACGACACAACCTCCACTGGATCCCATCCAGTCCAAGACTCAACCACCTCTGAGTCGCAGATACCAATCACATGTCCATCATGACAGAGTCACACCCCAACCGGTGGCTCATCGTCATCACAATCACTGACACCAGCACCAGCGCTAGTACTAGTACCAACGCACCATCATCAACACTAGTATCAGCACACAGGCATCCATACTAGTATTGGCATAAAGGCACCAACATACCAACATCCATGCATAGCACACGAACATCCATGCTAGCACACAATGTGCAAAGTTGTTACCCTGGATCTCCGTTCATTCCGAACGACGATCCCGTAACACCACTCGTACCCCACGACTATGGGTACCTCCAATTTGACCACTGGCACATCAGGATAATGGACGTTCCTTGAACATCCCCTGATCCCCAAGTGTCAAAACCACACAAAATACCCTCGATAGCCAGTCATCTCGACACAACTGTCGACCAACAGTCATCGTTGTCAAGATCCGTAACCACACCTCACACTAATATTCGATCCAACACGGGATTCCATATTTCATCTCACAACCGTATCCATAGATCGAACCCATAAGACTCACTAGAGTCATCCACATGGTCATCCAAGACCTCAGCCGCTCGCCGCAGCACAAATCCTCAAATAACGTTCACTTTTCCAGCCCATCAATTATAAATTAGGGTTCCAAAGTCACACCCTAGGGTTCCACCGAACCCAACTGCCTTCTGCAGTAAAATCCACAACCTGACCGACCCCGCGGTCCTGACATCGTATAGACGTCCAATCCAATCCAATCGTCAACTCAACGTGGGTTCCATCGTGGGTTCCACCACGAAGGTCATCGGCTAACTCCGATGCACCAACACCCCATACACTAGCCAACACTACTAGGGTCCAAAACTTAGACCAATACTCAACTGAGTTTCACATTTCCAATCAAATGGGGTTCCCTGAACCTAGCTGTGCCCAGTGGCACAACAATCCATCATCACATGACCGAACCGACGGTCCTGCATTACCAGTTAATCATATACAACCCACTTGGGTTGAATCGCAACAAGGCACGGCGTATCGGGCCAAACACATCCAATCCACCATACAAACCCAAACTATCTATCAGGTTGACAACGGAACAGCATCCCAAAGAGACATCACACCCTCGTCCTTCGCGCACAAAAGAGCAAAACCTGCTCTGATACCACTTGACACGACCCATCCCAATCCCCCCGGGATTACCATGGAATGTATCATGCTCCCGTCTGACAAGAGGCGTCAGACAAGGGATAACCGATTGCCATTGCCCAGACGGGCTTCCAGAGTGCGTAAGGATCGATGGAGGAGGTGTGCGATGCTCAAGTCTCTGCTGCAGTCGTATCCGGAATCAACCTGAAGGGCATTGAAAACAAAAGCTGTGAGTGGACGAAAATAAACAAGTCTGCTTAAAACATTTATAAGACATTTATGCCCCTCAGTAAAATCATATGCATGCACCAAAACCAATAATCCCATATTTATTTAGAAATAACCATTAGGGCCTTAGCCCGGAAACCAAAGCATAGTTTCAATTTCCAAAAGTAAATCCAAGAGTTATTTCATAAATCCAGTAATATGAACCATAAGGCATATAATATAAACCATAACCATTATTTTAGCCACTGCACTATACACTCCAATCCGACATCCCTGATGTCTGACGTCCCCGATGTCAATAAGGTCACAATCACAAGGCTACGCGTGCCACTAGGGTCTCAATTTCCGAGTTCAATCCCCGAACCCCGTTCGGGTACAGCATCCCCGATGCTTAGCGTCATAGACGCTGGACGTACTAGACGTCCGTGACCTCTCCGGGGTACCTCATCCGGAGGAGACAATATAATATGGAAGGATTTATACAGTGCAGTACTAAATACATTTTATTGATATCCACATGCAAAACATATAGGTATACATAGGTAAAATCCGAACCGATCGTTACGTTTCATCAAACGGGTCTCATTCCCAAATACCGTGAAACGTGCCATAACCGAAATATCATCAAAACCATTTATTGATTCCAGCATGTGAACATATATAAAATGTAAACCAGAAAACATTTATTCAATTCCATTTTAGGATCCCCGACCCGCAATCACATGTAGAAATCAACTGGGCCCCTGGGCCGATTCCACAAGTTAACTGGGCCCCTGGCCCGATTTCATAGTTCAACTGGGCCCCTGGCCCGATTTTACTTTATTCAAGTTCGTAACCGTTTCATGAAATCATATTCAACCACATTTATGGAAATCGGTGAAAATCCAGAAAATCTCGGTTTACGTGCAAATACGTAATTCACCTCGAAATACGTGAAATCATTTTAAATTCATCGATATCCAAAGTAAATCATTTAATCATAATTATAACAATCATAAAACAGTTATGCATGCATCGAATTTATGAAACCAATGTCCACTCACAGACCGTTTAACCGAGCGCCTCGATACGCGTGCCATAGGCCTTCCTGGGCCACACCACTATCACCGGGACTCCCAATCCTGTTCAAATCACATTAGAGGATTACTAACCTCATCATTAACATCCTATTCAAGTCCCGTAATTTTTCCGAATTTTTAAGTATTTTTAAACTGGATTTAACACCTTCGGACATCCCGAACAATAACGAAACGGTGTCCGATCGACACGAAACCAATTCCAAAATATTCGTTACATTAAATAGGACAGAAGTCATGTTGACCTCACCTCGAGATTCGTGCCCACGCGCCGTCACGCGCCGCCGTGAGTGGCTGCGCGTGAAAGCCACGCGCCTGCTACAGTGACTGCTACAGTCACCATCCTCGCCCGTTTCTCTGGTAAACGGGTTGAAAAACCCGCGATAGGACCCGGTTCAATCTCACCCAATTCAACATCAAATCAATCCGTTCTTTCAACTGATCCCTTGTAATCAATCACCATTTAAGTTCTGTAAATCGAATTACACAAATCGTGGTCTAAATCCTCACGACTCTCGATCGATCCTCGACGGGTTTTCAAATCGGGTTTCACGATATCGTCCCTGTTTTCCAAATTAATTCATTCAGTTAGCATCGTGAGAGTGTAAGGGACATTTCTACAAGGTCAATTTGAGAATTACTTACCTCAAACCCACTGAACACAAGCTCGACTTTGAGCTGCCATGGAAGCTCAGTTCTTCCTCAATCCGCCATGGTTTCTCTTCGTTCTTGAAGCAAAGGTGTTCGTTTTGTTCCCAGAAGTCGAATTGAATCATCAATTTCGATCCTCACGGCTCAAAACATCCATTTCGAATTTCCCTCCCAAAAATCAATTTTTCGATTTCACTGTCTCCCTCTCCCGAACAGTCCCCCGTGTAATCCCAGTTGAGTTAGTCTCTGAATTCTCTCCAATTTGCACACTCAAGATCAGCTGATGGAGAGGAGATTAAGGGTGGAATGAATGGTGGTTTTGGGTTGTACACGGTTAGGAAATTAGAAGAGGTTTAATGGAAATTAAACAATAATTAAACATAATTAATTAATAAAACACAATCATAATGTTCCCTCAAAACATGGATCCTGGTCTTATGCCTGAAATTAAGGGATGAGTAACACTTGTCACTCATCCAAGTGTGTTCAGTCACCGGGTACTGTTCAATATTATATTATTATTTTAATCGGAGCCTCAGTTCGTAAATTCGTTTCCTTGACCATAACTTCGTAGTCGAATCTCCGATTTCGGCATGCCGCCTGTCGTTGGCCCTCGGCCATCGGACATCCCAGTCAAAAAGTCAACATTTGGCCCCTAATAAGCAAAATTACCAAAATACCCCTCAACTTCCGAACCTCATAACTTTCTCTGCGAATGTCGGAATCGAACGTGCCACCTGTCTATGAACTCATGACGTCCCGAACTACGTCACGGTCATCGGTCAAAGTCCATTTGACCATCCGAATAAAAAGTCAACGTTTTGCCCACGACCAGGGGCAAAACGGTCATTTTACACAATTCATCCGAAATCGCCCAACTAATCCCAGATTAGTGAATCACAATTAAATATTATTAAATCCCGATATTCGGGATGGGTCGTTACAACCTTCCCTCCTTAAAGAATTTCTTCCTCGAAATTACCAACAATCTTATTCCACAACCACCTCGTGGAAAACATTTCGACCTCATATCATGTGTACACCTGTACACCCACTCACTGGGACAACACCAGACTCGTCTGTACCCAGACATCCCATCACTGTCATACGTCACAATCAACAACACTCGACCACCTCGAGTGGACATAATCACCTGATTCGCGATAAAATCGCTTAACCATTTAGCTGACTCCTTCAACTAGACGGTTCCCTTCCATTGCCAATAAATCCTTACATTTGCTCCCGTTGGGAGTCACCAAATCTCATTTGTCAGTCCATGCTGACACCATCAGTCAAACTGTCATCACAAAACTTTACCACCCTGGTAAGGCTCCAACCATCAGCCAGTCAGTGACAACACCACGTACTACATCACTCTCGATGCAGCGCAAGATCAACCACATGATCTCAATTCGCAGGGCAAGCCCATTCCTGCGACATAACTAAATCTCAATGTCCATATCCGCCGACACCCTCAGCGAACCAAGACGCTGGGAAATCACGGTGTGATCAAGTCACACAAGGCTACTCGTGGTTACTCAGACCACCAATTCACTCATCCTGAGTGTACATATACCGTCAACTTACTCAAACAAGTGGCGTAACTAGAACACATTGAATACCAGCCCAGCAGTGAACACACATCTCAATACTAGGGTTCCACTAGCCAACCGTGGCTAAGAGCACCTGCTCATACAATCACTGAACCCGACAAAATCACTCTGCTCGGCGCACAGTATCCAATGTCCAGTCCATAATCACAACCAACCAAATGATATCGGAAACAAGCCGATTACCAACACGTTTAATTACACACCACTAATACATCCCTTGTACCGCCATTAGGCACCACTCAGCCTAACCCGTAACAATCCTCGTATAACGTACCCTGTACGTACATCAATCCAACAATCCACCTACAACCACCCAGGTCATAGCCAGACACGTTCTAAAAATGAAGTACCTTTGTCCAAACCATCATGAGACAAAACGAACTCCACCCGTCATCTAGTTCCACTTCCGAATCCGAATTCGCAATTTCGTAAGAAATCCGAATCCGAACCCAGACATTATATTTTATTCCATTTCCAAATCCGAATCCGAAATCATTATTCCGTAAGCTAGCATTGGAATAATCATTCCGCACCCAAATCCAGTAATCCACTTTCGAGCTTCGCAATCGAATCCTGAATCGTCACCCAGAAATTCGATTCCAAAACCCAAAACCTCGTTTACGTCCATCAAGACGTAACGTGACCGAATCTATCGGTTGCCTCTCCAAAACACTCGATTGACTTCATAGGGAAGCCAATCCCAATATCCACACGTCAAAGGTTGACAAAATCCGACCACATCGGAAACCTACTCAACCGAGTAACAACCATATGGACTCACTCCGAAAAGAAGTTCAGTCCCGTCATTTACGACTCACGTACCAAGGTAAGAGTGATAACTCTCATCCAATCTGGATCATCACGATCACAACCCAGATCCATCGCTACGTCACCCGACAAGCAACATCACGATCCTAGATCGTCACATCGTCCAAAGTCGACAACATCACAAATCAGATCCACCTAGGATCCACACATGCCCACGTAGTTAACAATCCATCTGAAAGCTGATCGTAGGGTCTTACACCCTCAATTGAATCCTTCGCCAAATTTCCCTTGGTGGAAAGATGACCTCGCATTTCCCACCAAATCCACAATCATACACAATTTCTTGTGTCCAATGACCCCAAGCCAAACATGGGTCCACCAACCAATACACACTCAACGTACTGGTAGCAACAATCATCATCTGCCACGGCAGGAAATATGAAGTCAACCCTAATGACTTCGGAATACCAATCACTGATGCGGAAACGAGCACTCCTCTCGTCTCCCAATCACAACTCTCCCCGAAACGGGAGTTCCAACCATGTTGGAAACAGACATGCTCCCAATGAGATGTCAAGTCCAACCACTGGACTGCCCACGTCCATACCTCACTTGGACCACCACGTGTCCAAAATCAATTCATTACTCGGACCTCACGTCCGCCAATACTCACGTACGCACACACCCCGATTCCGAACGGAAATTTCCTCAACTCTGCCTGGATGTGCATACCATACTGCCTTCGTCTCACATCACAACCTAAACAGGTTAAATCCTCAGGTTCCAAGTGATTCGCAATCACAAAATCCCACATCAATACCACGAATGGTTTCCCCGACTTTTCCAATTTCAATAATTTCCTTGTACTTCCTGGGGATATTAGAGGTAAACAATCTTACCAATCTCGGAGTTGACAACAACTCCCCAAATCCACTGATACACCTGACATAGGGAACAACATCCCATGATTCCCCAAATTTTCAATCATACCTTTTGATCCATTCATCACTTGTCATTATAAATTCGTTGGGACTTATCCCAACACGACACAACCTCCACTGGATCCCATCCAGTCCAAGACTCAACCACCTCTGAGTCGCAGATACCAATCACATGTCCATCATGACAGAGTCACACCCCAACCGGTGGCTCATCGTCATCACAATCACTGACACCAGCACCAGCGCTAGTACCAGTACCAACGCACCATCATCAACACTAGTATCAGCACACAGGCATCCATACTAGTATTGGCATAAAGGCACCAACATACCAACATCCATGCATAGCACACGAACATCCATGCTAGCACACAATGTGCAAAGTTGTTACCCTGGATCTCCGTTCATTCCGAACGACGATCCCGTAACACCACTCGTACCCCACGACTATGGGTACCTCCAATTTGACCACTGGCACATCAGGATAATGGACGTTCCTTGAACATCCCCTGATCCCCAAGTGTCAAAACCACACAAAATACCCTCGATAGCCAGTCATCTCGACACAACTGTCGACCAACAGTCATCGTTGTCAAGATCCGTAACCACACCTCACACTAATATTCGATCCAACACGGGATTCCATATTTCATCTCACAACCGTATCCATAGATCGAACCCATAAGACTCACTAGAGTCATCCACATGGTCATCCAAGACCTCAGCCGCTCGCCGCAGCACAAATCCTCAAATAACGTTCACTTTTCCAGCCCATCAATTATAAATTAGGGTTCCAAAGTCACACCCTAGGGTTCCACCGAACCCAACTGCCTTCTGCAGTAAAATCCACAACCTGACCGACCCCGCGGTCCTGACATCGTATAGACGTCCAATCCAATCCAATCGTCAACTCAACGTGGGTTCCATCGTGGGTTCCACCACGAAGGTCATCGGCTAACTCCGATGCACCAACACCCCATACACTAGCCAACACTACTAGGGTCCAAAACTTAGACCAATACTCAACTGAGTTTCACATTTCCAATCAAATGGGGTTCCCTGAACCTAGCTGTGCCCAGTGGCACAACAATCCATCATCACATGACCGAACCGACGGTCCTGCATTACCAGTTAATCATATACAACCCACTTGGGTTGAATCGCAACAAGGCACGGCGTATCGGGCCAAACACACCCAATCCACCATACAAACCCAAACTATCTATCAGGTTGACAACGGAACAGCAGCCCAAAGAGACATCACACCCTCGTCCTTCGCGCACAAAAGAGCAAAACCTGCTCTGATACCACTTGACACGACCCATCCCAATCCCCCCGGGATTACCATGGAATGTATCATGCTCCCGTCTGACAAGAGGCGTCAGACAAGGGATAACCGATTGCCATTGCCCAGACGGGCTTCCAGAGTGCGTAAGGATCGATGGAGGAGGTGTGCGATGCTCAAGTCTCTGCTGCAGTCGTATCCGGAATCAACCTGAAGGGCATTGAAAACAAAAGCTGTGAGTGGACGAAAATAAACAAGTCTGCTTAAAACATTTATAAGACATTTATGCCCCTCAGTAAAATCATATGCATGCACCAAAACCAATAATCCCATATTTATTTAGAAATAACCATTAGGGCCTTAGCCCGGAAACCAAAGCATAGTTTCAATTTCCAAAAGTAAATCCAAGAGTTATTTCATAAATCCAGTAATATGAACCATAAGGCATACAATATAAACCATAACCATTATTTTAGCCACTGCACTATACACTCCAATCCGACATCCCTGATGTCTGACGTCCCTGATGTCAATAAGGTCACAATCATAAGGCTACGCGTGCCACTCGGGTCTCAATTTCCGAGTTCAATCCCCGAACCCCGTTCGGGTACAGCATCCCCGATGCTTAGCGTCATAGACGCTGGACGTACTAGACGTCCGTGACCTCTCCGGGGTACCTCATCCGGAGGAGACAATATAATATGGAAGGATTTATACAGTGCAGTACTAAATACATTTTATTGATATCCACATGCTAAACATATAGGTATACATAGGTAAAATCCGAACCGATCGTTACGTTTCATCAAACGGGTCTCATGCCCAAATACCGTGAAACGTGCCATAACCGAAATATCATCAAAACCATTTATTGATTCCAGCATGTGAACATATATAAAATGTAAACCAGAAAACATTTATTCAATTCCATTTTAGGATCCCCGACCCGCAATCACATGTAGAAATCAACTGGGCCCCTGGGCCGATTCCACAAGTTAACTGGGCCCCTGGGCCGATTTCATAGTTCAACTGGGCCCCTGGCCCGATTTTACTTTATTCAAGTTCGTAACCGTTTCATGAAATCATATTCAACCACATTTATGGAAATCGGTGAAAATCCAGAAAATGTCGGTTTACGTGCAAATACGTAATTCACCTCGAAATACGTGAAATCATTTTAAATTCATCGATATCCAAAGTAAATCATTTAATCATAATTATAACAATCATAAAACAGTTATACATGCATCGAATTTATGAAACCAATGTCCACTCACAGACCGTTTAACCGAGCGTCTCGATACGCGTGCCATAGGCCTTCCCGGGCCACACCACTATCACCGGGACTCCCAATCCTGTTCAAATCACATTAGAGGATTACTAACCTCATCATTAACATCCTATTCAAGTCCCATAATTTTTCCGAATTTTTAAGTATTTTTAAACTGGATTTAAAACCTTCGGACATCTCGAACAATAACGAAACGGTGTCCGATCGACACGAAACCAATTCCAAAATGTTCGTTACATTAAATAGGACAGAAGTCATGTTGACCTCACCTTGAGATTCGTGCCCACGCGCCGTCACGCGCCGCCGTGAGTGGCTGCGCGTGAAAGCCACGCGCCTGCTACAGTGACTGCTACAGTCACCATCCTCGCCCGTTTCTCTGGTAAACGGGTTGAAAAACCCGCGATAGGACCCGGTTCAATCTCACCCAATTCAACATCAAATCAATCCGTTCTTTCAACTGATCCCTTGTAATCAATCACCATTTAAGTTCTGTAAATCGAATTACACAAATCGTGGTCTAAATCCTCACGACTCTCGATCGATCCTCGACGGGTTTTCAAATCGGGTTTCACGATATCGTCCCTGTTTTCCAAATTAATTCATTCAGTTAGCATCGTGAGAGTGTAAGGGACATTTCTACAAGGTCAATTTGAGAATTACTTACCTCAAACCCACTGAACACAAGCTCGACTTTGAGCTGCCATGGAAGCTCAGTTCTTCCTCAATCCGCCATGGTTTCTCTTCGTTCTTGAAGCAAAGATGTTCGTTTTGTTCCCAGAAGTCGAATTGAATCATCAATTTCGATCCTCACGGCTCAAAACATCCATTTCGAATTTCCCTCCCAAAAATCAATTTTTCGATTTCACTGTCTCCCTCACCCGAACAGTCCCCCGTGTAATCCCAGTTGAGTTAGTCTCTGAATTCTCTCCAATTTGCACACTCAAGATCAGCTGATGGAGAGGAGATTAAGGGTGGAATGAATTGTGGTTTTGGGTTGTACACGGTTAGGAAATTAGAAGAGGTTTAATGGAAATTAAACAATAATTAAACATAATTAATTAATAAAACACAATCATAATGTTCCCTCAAAACATGGATCCTGGTCTTATGCCTGAAATTAAGGGATGAGTGACACTTGTCACTCATCCAAGTGTGTTCAGTCACCGGGTACTGTTCAATATTATATTATTATTTTAATCGGAGCCTCGGTTCGTAAATTCGTTTCCTTGACCATAACTTCGTCGTCGAATCTCCGATTTCGGCATGCCGCCTGTCGTTGGCCCTCGGCCATCGGACATCCCGGTCAAAAAGTCAACATTTGGCCCCTAATAAGCCAAATTACCAAAATACCCCTCAATTTCCGAACCTCATAACTTTCTCTGCGAATGTCGGAATCGAACGTGCCACCTGTCTATTAACTCATGACGTCCCGAACTACGTCACGGTCATCGGTCAAAGTGACAGGACCCGCCCCGATCCCACAGGGACCACAAGGGGACGTGCCCTGCTCCCGTCTGACACCCAATAATTCATACCAATTTTAACCTCAAAACATTTAAAAGCATAAATAACCAAATTAAAGTCATACATCAAATCCGAATTAAACGAATGTCAGACAAGGGATATAATCCAAAATTACAAATTTGCGAGCACGACTCTAAAGTAAACCTGCGGGTACACCGCCCAGCAGGGGTTCAGGTACGCAGAAGTAGATCTATGCCTCAGCCTCTGGTTCCTCCTCTACCTCAGTTTCCCGACCTGGAGGGGTTATCAAAACAGTAAGGGTGAGTGGACCGAAACACAAGTTTACGAAATCGTTTGATAAGTAAAACATATAATTTACCCCTCCGTTTTCCAAACATGCGTGCAACATAATTCAAAATCAATAACCATATAATATGAACCATAAGGCATATAATAAACCATAACCATAATTTTAGTTGCTGCACTATACACTCCAATCCCGACATCCCTGATGTCTGACGTCCCTGACGTCCAATAAGGTCACAATCATAAGGCTACGCGTGCCACTCGGGTCTCAATTTCCGAGTTCAATCCCCGAACCCCGTTCGGGTACAGCATCCCCGATGCTTAGCGTCATAGACGCTGGACGTACTAGACGTCCGTGACCTCTCCGGGGTACCTCATCCGGAGGAGACAATACAATATGGAAGGATCTATACAGTGCAGTAACAAATACATTTTATCGATATCCACATGCAAACATATATATACATAGATAGAATCCGAACCAATCATTCAGTTTCATCGGACGGGTCTCAAGCCCAAATACCGTGAAACGTGCCATAACCATAATTTCCATATCATCAAAACCATCATTGTTTTCGCATGTGAATAAGTATAATAAAACCAGAAAACATTTATGCACACAAGGGTTTAAGAAAATGGCCCACTCACAGTACAGTCCTGCTAGAAACCGAACGTATACCCTCGACCTGGTACAAATGTACAATCCCTGTCAAGTCCAAAGTATTCGTAAAGATCAATACAAACCCCTAACATTCAACCATGAAAGCCTAGGTCGAAACCGACCCGGGAAAGCCGTCCGAACGCGCTTTCCAAGGCAATAAACCTTATTTTGACCAACTTAAAGATCTCTGATCGACCCGAAACCACCGCCATTGGATCCGGATCATCGAAACCTAAAGAATGGTGGTGGTCCCACCAGAAACACTGTTCACACGCGCCCCCACGCGCCGGTCAACGCGGCGGTCAACGCAGGAACAGTTCTTGCTGACGTCATCGCTGACGTCACTGCTGACGTCAGCATGACGTCATGCTGACGTCATCTGACAGCTGTCAGATCTGACATGTCAGACTCTGACAGGTGCCACGTGTCAACATCTGATTGATCCACCTCACTGATCTGTCAGACCACGTGTCAGATCTGACATGTGCCACGTGTCAGCACGGCACTGGTCCACGTCACTGACATGTCAGTGACACGTGGCAGTCCCTGACTGGTCCACGTCACTGACATGTCAGTGCTGACTGTGCACTGACATGTGACACGTGTCGGCTCACGGTTGGTCCACGTCATCTGACAGGCTGACAGGGTGCCACGTCATCACCGCTGTCCTCAGACGGGTTGACCCGTTTTCCTGCAACTCGGGTCGATCAGACCCGCGATCACGACCCGGTTGCCATTTCTTCATTTCTGGATCATTTTCATTCCTTTCATTTCCTAATTACTCGTCTTAGTCCCTAGATTGGTTCTATGTAAAAAGAATTGAGAAAAACGGATTGAATCGAGGACCTACCTCGAAGAACAGCACCGGCCTCCCGTCGCAGTTGTGCCACCGCCCTGAGCTCCACCGGCCACGGGCTCAATTCCAGAAGGTTCCTGGAGGTTCCTAGAGTTGATTAGGATTCAAAACAGACCAATTTAAACGTGGGAAATGGTTTTACCAAAAATCTGGGTTGAAACCGCCACGGTTTCCCCTGCTTCCTTCCTCGCCGCCGTCCTCCGCCGTGCTCACTGCCGCCGCTCCGTCTCCCTAGGGAGTCCCCCAACACGCAGACACAGTGAGTGGATGGTTAGCTGGGATGCTTGATCGAAATGGACAGAGTGTTTGCGGGTATGAATTATAAAGAAATGGAGGGAAAGAACGGACGGCCCAGATTGAATCTCAAAATGAGATCAAGGGCTGAGATCAGATCTGGGGTTTTCAATCCAAAGGCTGAAATTTAAAGCTGATTCAAATGTTAATTAATCCAATAGTGGATCTAATCCAATCTAGCCAATGGGTGAGTGACACTTGTCACTCCCCAGGTGTCCTTCAATCAAAATTTCTGGATATAATATTCGACACGAAAACCGAGACCCGAACTTCCCGAATTCACGTTTCTGACCATAACTTCCTCGTACGAAGTCCGATTTCGGCGTGCCGCCTGTCTATGAACTCGTGACGTCCCGAACTACGTCACGGTCATAGGTCAAAGTCCATTTAGTTCATCAATCAAAAAGTCAACATTTGACCATACCAATCACAAGGGTAAAATCGTCAAATCACACAATAAATTACAAAATGGGAATCCTCGAATTTCCGGGGTGTTACACAAAGTCCATTTGACCATCCGAATAAAAAGTCAACGTTTTGCCCACGCCCAGGGGCAAAACGGTCATTTTGCACAATTCGTCCGAAATCGCACAACTAATCCCAGATTAGCGAATCACAATTAAATATTATTAAATCCCGATATTCGGGACGGGTCGTTACAATTTAGTTTAAAAGATGTCAGTATCTAATCTATGCCTCTTAACAGTGGGTTATGCCTCCAAGGAGAATTCCTCAAACACGAACTGACGAGGAAATCGCGAGAGAGATGGAATGTGCTAGCATTGAGTGGGCTCAAAGGTTGGGAGCCACACCGTTCAGCGGGGGATCAAACCCCGAGGATGCCCATGAGTGGATTGTGAAATGGGAAAGAATCTTCTCCGTAATGCACTGCCCACCCGGCGAGCGGGTGGCACTGGCGGCCTTCTTACTGGAAGGCGGGGCTTATCAATGATGGCATGGTCTTGAGATGTCAGGGTGGACTGTTCACACCACCACATGGGAGGTCTTTCGTGCCCGATTCTTAGATCAGTATTACCCGCGTTCATTTCGCATGGCACGAGAGGCAGAGTTCCTGCGGCTGGAACAGGGAGATATGTCAGTGGCATATTACGAGCAGACTTTCGGGAAGCTTTCCCGTTTTGCCGCAGCTTTTGTGAGTACTGAGGAGGAAAAATGTCAAAGATTTGAGTTGGGACTCCGAGGAGAGTTACGGGCAAGTGTGGCGGCTACTAGTTACGCGACTCTGAGGAACATGGTCGACGCTGCAGTTCGTGTCGAGGCCAGTCTGGCGGCACACCAGGCGCGACAATCATCAGGCGAGGGGCATCGCCGGGATTGTCCACATCCTGGACCAACCGGCCCAAAGATCTCTAAAGGGAGAAATTACCGAGGAGCACCCTCATCTTTACGTGGTCGTGGCTGGTCAGGTCGACATGGAAACTCTCAGAGGGGCGGATCGAGATTCAGTTCTGGACAGCATCAGGCTTGGAGTGGTGCATCAGGAGGGTCTTAGGATGGACCGAGGACAGTTAATTGCTTTGCATGTGGAGGAGCGGGCCACTATACCCGAGATTGCCCTTTACTGTCAAGGAACAACGAGGCTAAAGGCGTTACTGTTGCACAGAGTTCGTGTAACGACCCGTCCCGAATATCGGGATTTAATAATATTTAATTGTGATTTACTAATCTGGGATTAGTTGGGCGATTTTGGACGAATGGTGCAAAATGACCGTTTTGCCCCTGGGTGTGGGCAAAACGTTGACTTTTATTTCGGATGGTCAAATGGACTTTGACCGATGACCGTGACGTAGTTCGGGACGTCACGAGTTCATAGACAGGTGGCACGTTCGATTCCGGCGTTCGTGGTGAAAGTTATGATGTACGGAAGTCCAGGGGCATTTTCGTAATTTGGACGAAAGAAGGGGAAATGTTGACTTTTTGACCGGGATGTCCGATGGCCGAGGGCCAAGGACCGTTACGGAGGTTTCGTCGATGCGAATCCAACGACAGGCGGCACGCCGAAATCGGACTTCGTACGGAGAAGTTATGGTCTAAAACGTGGAATCGGGGAAATTTACGTCTCGGTAACCGTGTCGATTATTTTATTCAGAATTGGTGGTTGGAGGACACTTGGATGAGTGACAAGTGTCACTCACCCATTGGCTAGATTGGATCTTGATCCACTAATCATAAACTATACTAAAAGCTTCCACTACATAATAATCTAGAATTTAATCCTTGCTTTTGATCTGAACCATCCATTCCACCCCCAGATTGCATCACAGCCGTCCATCTCATTTTCCCCCTTCCATTTCTGATCATTCCTCCCTCACCGTGAACAACAAAATTGAGAGATTGGGTTCTGGCCATTGCCAATCTCTCTTCCACAATTGATTGCACAAATGTTTAATTGGTGAGTTGGGGAAGGTTCTGGCTGAGGGAGAGCACGGGGGACGGTGTGGGGTGGTGTAATTCGAGTATCAAAGTTTCGGGGAATTGGAGGGAATTTCGAATTGGAGTAATTGGGCCGTGTCGATCAAAATGGGGATTAGCTGGAGTCTTCTGGGATCAAAACGTGAAGCTTTGCAGCAAAAACGACAGGAAACCATGTCGGATTGAGGGAGAACTGAGCTTCCATGGCAGCACGATTTCGAGCTTGGGTTCAGTAAGTTTAAGGTGTGAATTCATCAAATTGTTTGTGCAGAAGCATCCCTTACACTCTCACGATGCTTACTATATGATTTAATTTGGAAATCAGGGACGGAATCGGTGAACCCGATTTGAAAACCCGTCGAGGATCTATCGTGAGTCGTGGAGATTTTTACCCTAAATTGTGTAATTCAATCTACAGAACTTAGTTGGTGATTGATTACAAGGGATCAGTGGAAAGAACGGATGGATTTGATGTCGAATTGGGTGAAATTGGACCGGGTCTGTTCGCGGGTTTTTCAACCCGTTTTACAGACAAACGGGTGAGAGGGATGACTGTGCGGGTTACTGTAGCAGGCGCGTGGCTTCCACGCGCAGCCGCTTGCGGTGGCGCGTGGGGGCGCGTGAGTGCGAATCCCGAGGTATGATCAACATGACTTTTATCCTATACATTGTAACGAACATTTTGGGATTGGTTTCGTGTCGATCGGACACCGTCTCGATATTGTTCGGGATGTCCGAAGGTTTTAAATCCAGTTTAAAAATACTTAAAAATTCGGGAAAATTACGGGACTTGAATAGGATGTTAATGATGAGGTTAGTGATCCTCTAAATTGATTTGAACAGGATTGGGAGTCCCGGTGATAGTGAGGTGGCCCGGGAAGGCCTATGGCACGCGTATCGAGGCGCTCAGTTAAACGGTCTGTGAGTGGACATTGGTTTCATAAATTCGATGCATGCATAACTGTTTTATGATTGTTATAATTATGATTAAATGATTTACTTTGGATATCGGTGAATTTAAAATGATTTCACGCATTTCGAGGTGAATTACGTATTTGCACGTAAACCGAGATTTTCTGGATTTTCACCGATTTCCATAAATGTGGTTGAATATGATTTCATGAAACGGTTACGTACTTGAATAAAGTAAAATCGGGCCAGGGGCCCAGTTGAACTATGAAATCGGGCTAGGGGCCCAGTTAACATGTGGATCGGGCCAGGGGCCCAGTTAACTTGTGAAATTGGGCCAGGGGCCCAGTTGATTTCTACATGTGATTGCGGGTCGGGGACCCTAAAATGGAATTGAATAAATGTTTCCTGGTTTACATTTTATATATGTTCACATGCTGGAATCTATAAATGGTTTTGATGATATTTCGGTTATGGCACGTTTCACGGTATTTGGGCATGAGACCCGTTTGATGAAACGTAACGAATGGTTCGGATTTTATCTATGTATACCTATATGTTTTGCATGTGGATATCTATAAAATGTATTTGGTACTGCACTGTATAGATCCTTCCATATTATATTGTCTCCTCCGGATGAGGTACCCCGGAGAGGTCACGGACGTCTAGTACGTCCAGCGTCTATGACGCTAAGCATCGGGGATGCTGTACCCGAACGGGGTTCGGGGATTGAACTCGGAAATTGAGACCCGAGTGGCACGCGTAGCCTTGTGATTGTGACCTTATTGACGTCAGGGACGTCAGACATCAGGGATGTCGGATTGGAGTGTATAGTGCAGCAACTAAAATAATGGTTATGGTTTATATGCCTTATGGTTCATATTACTGGATTTATGAAATAACTCTTGGGTTTACTTTTGGAAATTGAAACTATGCTTTGGTTTCCGGGCTAAGGCCCTAATGGTTATTTCTAAATAAATATGGGATTATTGGTTTTTGGTGCATGCATATGATTTTACTGAGGGGCATAAATGTCTTATAAATGTTTTTAACAGACTTGTTTATTTTCGTCCACTCACAGCTTTTGTTTTCAATGCCCTTCAGGTTGATTCCGGATACGACTGTAGCAGAGACTTGAGCATCGTACACCTCCTCCATCGATCCTTACGCACTCTGGAAGCCCGTTTGGGCAATGGCAATCGATTATCCCTTGTCTGGCGCCTCTTGTCAGACGGGAGCACGTCACATTCCATGGTAATCCCGGGGGGATTGGGATGGGTCGTGTCAAGTGGTATCAGAGCAGGTTTTTGCTCTTTTGTGCGCGAAGGACGAGGGTGTGATGTCTCTTTGGGCTGCTGTTCCGTTGTCAACCTGATAGATAGTTTTGGGTTTGTATGGTGAATTGGGTGTGTTTGGCCCGATACGCCGTGCATGGTTGCGATTCAACCCAGGTGGGGTTGTATACGATTAACTGGTAATGTGGGACCGTCGGTTCGGTCATGTGATGATGGATTGTTGTGCCACTGGGCACAGCTAGGTTCAGGGAACCCCATTTGATTGGAAATGCGAAACTCAGTTGAGTATTGGTCTAAGTTTTGGACCCTAGTAGTGTTGGCTAGTGTACGGGGGTTGGTGCATCGGAGTTAGCCGATGACCTTCGTGGTGGAACCTACGATGGAACCCACGTTGAGTTGACGATTGGATTGGATTGGACGTCTATATGATGTCAGGACCGCGGGGTCGGTCAGGTTGTGGATTTTACTGCAAAAGGCAGTTGGGTTCGGTGGAACCCTAGGGTGTGACCTTGGAACCCTAATTTATAATTGATGGACCGAAAGGTGAACCATAAGTGAGAATTTGTGCTGCGACGTGCGGCTGAGGTCTTGGATGACCATGTGGATGACTCTAGTGAGTCTTATGGGTTCGATCTACGGATGCGGTTATGAGATAAAATATGGAATACCGTGTTGGATCGAATAGTAGTGTGATGTGTGGATACGGATCTTGACAACGATGACTGTTGGTCGACAGTTGTGTCGAGATGACTGGCTATCGAGGGTATTTAGTGTGGTTTTAATACTTGGGGATGTTCAGGGAACGTCCATTATCCTGATGTGCCAGTGGTCAAATTGGAGGTACCCATAGTCGTGGGGTACGAGTGGTGTTACGGGATCGTCGTTCGTAATGAACGGAGATCCAGGGTAACAACTTTGCACGCTGTGTGCTAGCATGGATGTTCGTGTGCTATGTATGGATGTCGGTATGGTGATACCTTTATGCCAATACTGGTATGGATGCCTGTGTGCTGATACTAGTGTTGATGATGGTGCGATGGTGCTGGTACTAGCGCTGGTGCTGGTGTCAGAAATTGTGTTGACAATGAGCCACCAGTTGGGGTGTGACTCTGTCATAATGGACCGATGATTGGTATATGCGACTCAGTGGTGGTTGAGTCTTGGACTGGATGGGATCCAGTGGAGGTCGTGATGTGTTGGGATAAGTCCTAACAGGTATATGATGACAGGTGATGAATGGATCAAATGGTA
Source organism: Prinsepia uniflora (assembly GCA_032719365.1). Taxonomy (NCBI): domain Eukaryota; kingdom Viridiplantae; phylum Streptophyta; class Magnoliopsida; order Rosales; family Rosaceae; genus Prinsepia; species Prinsepia uniflora. The sequence goes on along the minus strand of CM064869.1, from coordinate 41,161,447 downwards.
TGATTGAAACTTGGGGAATCTAGGGACGATGTTCCCTATGTCATGCGAGTTGGTGGATTTGGGGAGTTGTGGTCAACTCCGAGATTGGTAAGTTTGTGTACTTCTTATATCCCCAGGAAATACAAGGAAATTATTGAAATTGGAAAAGTCGGGGAAACCATTCGTGGTATTTTGTGATTGTGAATCACTTGGAACCTGAGGATTGAACCTGTTTAGGTTGTGATGTGAGACGAAGGCAGTTGGGTATGCACATCCAGGAAGTGTTGTGGATATCCCGTTCGGAATCGGGATGTGTGCATACATGATTATTGACGGACGTGAGGTCCGAGTAATGAATTGATTTTGGACACGTGGTGGTCCAAGTGAGGTATGGACGTGGGCAGTCCAGCGGTTGGACTTGGCATCTCATTGGGAGCATGTCTGTTTCCAACATGGTTGGAACTCCCGATTTGGGGAGAGTTGTGATTGGGGGAACGAGAGGAGTGCTCGTTTCCGCATCAGTGATTGGTATTCCGAAGTCATTAGGGTTGACTTCATATTTTCTGCCGTGGCAGATGATGATTGTTGCTACCAGTACGTTGAGCGTGTATTGGTAGGTGGACCCAGGTTTGGCCTTGGGTCATTGGACACAAGCAGTTGTGTATGATTTTGGATTTGATGGTGAAATGCGTGGTCATCTTTCCACCAAGGGGAATTTGGCAAAGGATTCAATTGAGGGTGTAAGACCCTACGATCAGCTTCCAGATGGATTGTTAGCTATGTGAGCATGTGTGGATCCCAGGTGGATCTGATTTGTGATGTTGTCGACTTTGGTCGATGTGACGATCTAGGATTGTGATGCTACTTGTCGGGTGACGTAACGATGGATAGGGATTGTGATCTTGATGATCCAGATGGGTGGAGAGTTTATCACTCTTACCTTGGTACGTGAGTCGTTAATGACGGGACTGAACTTCTTTTCGGAGTAAGTCCATATGGTTGTTACTCGGTTGAGTAGGTTTCCGATGTGGTCGGATTTTGTCAACCTTTGACGTGTGGATATTGGGTTTGGCTTCCCTATGAAGTCAATCGAGTGTTTTGGAGAGGCAACCGATAGATTCGGTTACGTTACGTCTTGATGGACGTAAACGAGATTTTGGGTTTTGGAATCGAATTTCTGGGTGACGATTCAGGATTCGATTGCGAAGCTCGAAAATGGATTACTGGATTTGGGTGCGGAATGATTATTCCAATGCTAGCTTACGGAATAATGATTTCGGATTCGGATTTGGAAATGGGTTAAAAATATGATGTTGGGTTCGGGTTCGGGATTTCTTACGAAATTGCGAATTCGGATTCAGAATTGGAACTAGATGACGGGTGGAGTTCGTTTTGTCTCATGTTGGGCTGGGCAAATGTACTCCATTACTAGAACGTGTTTGGCTATAACCTGGGTGGCTATAGTCAGATTAATGGATTGAGGTACGTACAGGGTACGTTGTACGAAGATTGATACTGGTTAGGCTGAGTGGTGCCTAATGGCAGTACGTGGGATGTACCAGTGGTGTGTAACTAAGGTGTTGGTAATCGGATTGGTTCTGATATCATTTGTTTGGCTGTATTATGGACTGGACATTGGATACTGTGCACTGGGCAGATTGATCTTGTCGGGTTCAGTGATTTTATGAGCAGGTGCTCTTAGCCATGGTTGGCTTGTGGAACCCTAGTATTGAGATGTGTGTTCACTGCTGGGCTGGTATTCAATGTGTTCCAGTTACACCACTTGATGGAGTAAGTTGACGGTATACGTACACTCAGGATGAGTGAGTTGGTGGTCAGAGTAACCACGAGTAGCCTTGCGTGATGCTACTACGCCGTTATATTTTCCAGCGTCTTGGTTCGCTGAGGGAGTCGGCGATTATGGACATTGAGATTTATTTATGTCGCAGGATGGGCTTGCCCTGCGAATTGAGATCATGTGGTTGATCTTACGCTACATCAAGGGCGATGTAGTACATGGTGTTGTCTTGATTTGACCGATCGGTTGGGGCTTTACTAGGGTGGTAAAGTTTTGTGATGACAGTTTGACTAGTGGTGTCAGCATGGACTGACAAATGAAATTTGGTGACTCCCAACGGGAGCAAATGTAAGGATTTATTGTTAATGGAAAGGAACCATCTAGCTGAAGGAGTCAGCTAAATAGTTAGGCGATTTTATCGCGGATCTGGTGATCATTTCCACTCGAGGTGGTCGAGTGTTGTTGCTATTATGACGTATGACTGTGATGGGATGTCTGGGTACAAACGAGGCTGGTGTTGTCCCAGTATGTGGGTGTACAGGTGTACACATGATATGAGGTCGAAATGTTTTCCACGAGGTGGTTGTGGAATAAGATTGTTGGTAATTTCGAGGACGAAATTCTTTAAGGAGGGAAGGTTGTAACGACCCGTCCCGAATATCGGGATTTAATAATATTTAATTGTGATTTACTAATCTGGGATTAGTTGGGCGATTTTGGACGAATGGTGCAAAATGACCGTTTTGCCCCTGGGTGTGGGCAAAACGTTGACTTTTATTTCGGATGGTCAAATGGACTTTGACCGATGACCGTGACGTAGTTCGGGACGTCACGAGTTCATAGACAGGTGGCACGTTCGATTCCGACGTTCGTGGTGAAAGTTATGATGTACGGAAGTCCAGGGGCATTTTCGTAATTTGGACGAAAGAAGGGGAAATGTTGACTTTTTGACCGGGATGTCCGATGGCCGAGGGCCAAGGACCGTTACGGAGGTTTCGTCGATGCGAATCCAACGACAGGCGGCACGCCGAAATCGGACTTCGTACGGAGAAGTTATGGTCTAAAACGTGGAATCGGGGAAATTTACGTCTCGGTAACCGTGTCGATTATTTTATTCAGAATTGGTGGTTGGAGGACACTTGGATGAGTGACAAGTGTCACTCACCCATTGGCTAGATTGGATCTTGATCCACTAATCATAAACTATACTAAAAGCTTCCACTACATAATAATCTAGAATTTAATCCTTGCTTTTGATCTGAACCATCCATTCCACCCCCAGATTGCATCACAGCCGTCCATCTCATTTTCCCCCTTCCATTTCTGATCATTCCTCCCTCACCGTGAACAACAAAATTGAGAGATTGGGTTCTGGCCATTGCCAATCTCTCTTCCACAATTGATTGCACAAATGTTTAATTGGTGAGTTGGGGAAGGTTCTGGCTGAGGGAGAGCACGGGGGACGGTGTGGGGTGGTGTAATTCGAGAATCAAAGTTTCGGGGAATTGGAGGGAATTTCGAATTGGAGTAATTGGGCCGTGTCGATCAAAATGGGGATTAGCTGGAGTCTTCTGGGATCAAAACGTGAAGCTTTGCAGCAAAAACGACAGGAAACCATGTCGGATTGAGGGAGAACTGAGCTTCCATGGCAGCACGATTTCGAGCTTGGGTTCAGTAAGTTTAAGGTGTGAATTCATCAAATTGTTTGTGCAGAAGCATCCCTTACACTCTCACGATGCTTACTATATGATTTAATTTGGAAATCAGGGACGGAATCGGTGAACCCGATTTGAAAACCCGTCGAGGATCTATCGTGAGTCGTGGAGATTTTTACCCTAAATTGTGTAATTCAATCTACAGAACTTAGTTGGTGATTGATTACAAGGGATCAGTGGAAAGAACGGATGGATTTGATGTCGAATTGGGTGAAATTGGACCGGGTCTGTTCGCGGGTTTTTCAACCCGTTTTACAGACAAACGGGTGAGAGGGATGACTGTGCGGGTTACTGTAGCAGGCGCGTGGCTTCCACGCGCAGCCGCTTGCGGTGGCGCGTGGGGGCGCGTGAGTGCGAATCCCGAGGTATGATCAACATGACTTTTATCCTATACATTGTAACGAACATTTTGGGATTGGTTTCGTGTCGATCGGACACCGTCTCGATATTGTTCGGGATGTCCGAAGGTTTTAAATCCAGTTTAAAAATACTTAAAAATTCGGGAAAATTACGGGACTTGAATAGGATGTTAATGATGAGGTTAGTGATCCTCTAAATTGATTTGAACAGGATTGGGAGTCCCGGTGATAGTGAGGTGGCCCGGGAAGGCCTATGGCACGCGTATCGAGGCGCTCAGTTAAACGGTCTGTGAGTGGACATTGGTTTCATAAATTCGATGCATGCATAACTGTTTTATGATTGTTATAATTATGATTAAATGATTTACTTTGGATATCGGTGAATTTAAAATGATTTCACGCATTTCGAGGTGAATTACGTATTTGCACGTAAACCGAGATTTTCTGGATTTTCACCGATTTCCATAAATGTGGTTGAATATGATTTCATGAAACGGTTACGTACTTGAATAAAGTAAAATCGGGCCAGGGGCCCAGTTGAACTATGAAATCGGGCTAGGGGCCCAGTTAACATGTGGATCGGGCCAGGGGCCCAGTTAACTTGTGAAATTGGGCCAGGGGCCCAGTTGATTTCTACATGTGATTGCGGGTCGGGGACCCTAAAATGGAATTGAATAAATGTTTCCTGGTTTACATTTTATATATGTTCACATGCTGGAATCTATAAATGGTTTTGATGATATTTCGGTTATGGCACGTTTCACGGTATTTGGGCATGAGACCCGTTTGATGAAACGTAACGAATGGTTCGGATTTTATCTATGTATACCTATATGTTTTGCATGTGGATATCTATAAAATGTATTTGGTACTGCACTGTATAGATCCTTCCATATTATATTGTCTCCTCCGGATGAGGTACCCCGGAGAGGTCACGGACGTCTAGTACGTCCAGCGTCTATGACGCTAAGCATCGGGGATGCTGTACCCGAACGGGGTTCGGGGATTGAACTCGGAAATTGAGACCCGAGTGGCACGCGTAGCCTTGTGATTGTGACCTTATTGACGTCAGGGACGTCAGACATCAGGGATGTCGGATTGGAGTGTATAGTGCAGCAACTAAAATAATGGTTATGGTTTATATGCCTTATGGTTCATATTACTGGATTTATGAAATAACTCTTGGGTTTACTTTTGGAAATTGAAACTATGCTTTGGTTTCCGGGCTAAGGCCCTAATGGTTATTTCTAAATAAATATGGGATTATTGGTTTTTGGTGCATGCATATGATTTTACTGAGGGGCATAAATGTCTTATAAATGTTTTTAACAGACTTGTTTATTTTCGTCCACTCACAGCTTTTGTTTTCAATGCCCTTCAGGTTGATTCCGGATACGACTGTAGCAGAGACTTGAGCATCGTACACCTCCTCCATCGATCCTTACGCACTCTGGAAGCCCGTTTGGGCAATGGCAATCGATTATCCCTTGTCTGGCGCCTCTTGTCAGACGGGAGCACGTCACATTCCATGGTAATCCCGGGGGGATTGGGATGGGTCGTGTCAAGTGGTATCAGAGCAGGTTTTTGCTCTTTTGTGCGCGAAGGACGAGGGTGTGATGTCTCTTTGGGCTGCTGTTCCGTTGTCAACCTGATAGATAGTTTTGGGTTTGTATGGTGAATTGGGTGTGTTTGGCCCGATACGCCGTGCATGGTTGCGATTCAACCCAGGTGGGGTTGTATACGATTAACTGGTAATGTGGGACCGTCGGTTCGGTCATGTGATGATGGATTGTTGTGCCACTGGGCACAGCTAGGTTCAGGGAACCCCATTTGATTGGAAATGCGAAACTCAGTTGAGTATTGGTCTAAGTTTTGGACCCTAGTAGTGTTGGCTAGTGTACGGGGGTTGGTGCATCGGAGTTAGCCGATGACCTTCGTGGTGGAACCTACGATGGAACCCACGTTGAGTTGACGATTGGATTGGATTGGACGTCTATATGATGTCAGGACCGCGGGGTCGGTCAGGTTGTGGATTTTACTGCAAAAGGCAGTTGGGTTCGGTGGAACCCTAGGGTGTGACCTTGGAACCCTAATTTATAATTGATGGACCGAAAGGTGAACCATAAGTGAGAATTTGTGCTGCGACGTGCGGCTGAGGTCTTGGATGACCATGTGGATGACTCTAGTGAGTCTTATGGGTTCGATCTACGGATGCGGTTATGAGATAAAATATGGAATACCGTGTTGGATCGAATAGTAGTGTGATGTGTGGATACGGATCTTGACAACGATGACTGTTGGTCGACAGTTGTGTCGAGATGACTGGCTATCGAGGGTATTTAGTGTGGTTTTAATACTTGGGGATGTTCAGGGAACGTCCATTATCCTGATGTGCCAGTGGTCAAATTGGAGGTACCCATAGTCGTGGGGTACGAGTGGTGTTACGGGATCGTCGTTCGTGGGTAAGGGGTACTGGTTCCTCACCGTGACCTTGTGACCAGCCCGATGTGCAATGATGCGTCACTGTAGACTTCGAACTCTCCACTGTTATCCGGCAAGGCAAGAACAGGTGCGGTAGTTAACCGGCGTTTTAATTCCTGATAACTCTGCTCACACCGTTCATCCCAAACAAACTTTACTCCCTTCCTGGTTAAACGAGTCAACGGTGCAGCGATACTAGAGAAGCCCTCAACAAATCTCCGGTAGTATCCTGCCAAACCAACGAAACTCCGTACCTCCGTCACGGTTGTCGGTCTAGCCCAATTTGTCACCGCTTCGGTCTTCTGGGGATCCACACTAATCCCGTCTGCTGACACTACATGTCCCAGAAAACCAATGGTGGTTAGCCAAAACTGACACTTACTCAGCTTGGCGTACAACTGGTTCTGCCTCAGCTTCCCTAACACCGATCGTAAGTGTTTCTCATGAGCCTGAGCACTCCTCGAGTACACAAGGATTTCATCAATGAACACGATCACGAACTTATCCAAATAAGATCGGAAGACCCTATTCATCAGATCCATGAATGCTGCTGGAGCATTCGTCAAGCCGAAAGGCATCACAAGGAATTCATAATGCCCGTATCTGGTCCGAAATGCTGTCTTCGGGACATCCCCTTCAGCAATCTTCAACTGATGACAGCATTTCGGACCAGATACGGGCATTATGAATTCCTTGTGATGCCTTTCGGCTTGACGAATGCTCCAGCAGCATTCATGGATCTGATGAATAGGGTCTTCCGATCTTATTTGGATAAGTTCGTGATCGTGTTCATTGATGAAATCCTTGTGTACTCGAGGAGTGCTCAGGCTCATGAGAAACACTTACGATCGGTGTTAGGGAAGCTGAGGCAGAACCAGTTGTACGCCAAGCTGAGTAAGTGTCAGTTTTGGCTAACCACCATTGGTTTTCTGGGACATGTAGTGTCAGCAGACGGGATTAGTGTGGATCCCCAGAAGACCGAAGCGGTGACAAATTGGGCTAGACCGACAACCGTGACGGAGGTACGGAGTTTCGTTGGTTTGGCAGGATACTACCGGAGATTTGTTGAGGGCTTCTCTAGTATCGCTGCACCGTTGACTCGTTTAACCAGGAAGGGAGTAAAGTTTGTTTGGGATGAACGGTGTGAGCAGAGTTATCAGGAATTAAAACGCCGGTTAACTACCGCACCTGTTCTTGCCTTGCCGGATAACAGTGGAGAGTTCGAAGTCTACAGTGACGCATCATTGCAAGCGTTGGGTTGCGTGCTGATGCAGAATGGCAGAGTTATCGATTATGCATCGAGACAGCTAAAGACACATGAACTGAACTACCCTACGCATGATCTGGAGTTGGCAGCGGTGGTTCACGCTTTAAAGATCTGGCGACATTATCTGTACGGGGTGACTTGCAGGATCTTCACCGATCATCAGAGTTTAAAGCATTTGTTCACTCAGAAGGAGCTGAACGTGAGGCAGCGACGGTGGCTAGAACTAATCAAGGACTATGATTGTACGATTGAATATCATCCAGGGAAGGCGAACGTTGTGGCAGACGCACTCAGCAGGAAGTCAGCAGGATCGATTGCACACCTGAGGCTGGTGTACCTTCCTTTGTTAGTGGAACTCCGAAAAGCTAGAGTTATGCTGGGGATGGATGAGCAGGGAGCTTTGTTGGCCAGTTTTCATGTACGACCTGTGCTAGTCGATCGGATTATCGAGGCTCAATTGGAGGATCCGACACTTTGTATCTACAGGATCGAGGTCGAAGCGGATGAGAGGTAGGACTTTACTATCCGACCAGATGGAGCTCTGGTGAAACTGGGCCGTTTGTGTGTTCCTGCAGTGGCAGAGTTACGGGCAGAAATTCTCGAGGAAGCCCACAGTTCGGCTTATGCCATGCATCCGGGAGGTACAAAGATGTACCGTACCCTCCGGGACCACTATTGGTGGGCAGGAATGAAGAAAGATATTGCAGAGTTTGTAAGCAGATGTTTGACCTGTCAGCAGGTCAAGGCTGAGCGGCAAAGACCGTATGGAGCAATGCAACCACTTCCGATTCCCGAGTGGAAGTGGGATCACATTACCATGGACTTTGTCTTCAAATTGCCTAGAACTCAGAGAGGATTCGATGGAGTTTGGGTGATTGTCGACCGATTGACCAAGTCAGCTCATTTCTTACCAGTACAGGAGACATTTAAGCCAAACCGACTGGCTCAGCTGTTTGTGAAGGAGATCATTCGACTTCATGGTACGCTGGAGTCGATAGTGTCTGATCGAGATTTGCGTTTCACATCTAGGTTCTGGCGAAGTTTGCAGAACGCCTTGGGTACAAACTTACATTTCAGTACAGCGTTCCACCCACAGACCGATGGGCAGTCAGAGAGGACTATCCAGACACTGGAGGACATGATGAGGTCTTGTGTACTGCAGTTTCAGGATTCGTGGGATACTCATTTGCCTTTGATGGAGTTCGCATACAACAACAGTTATCAGGCAAGTATCGGGATGGCACCCTACGAGGCACTGTATGGCCGACAGTGCAGGACACCTATCTGCTGGATGGAGGTAGGAGAGCGAGCAACTTTAGGACCGGATTTGATGGACATGACCCAGGAAACAGTTCGAATCATCAAGGAAAGATTGAAGGCAGCGCAGGATCGCCAAAAGAGCTATGCGGATCGACGAATTCGAGACTTGGAATTCGAGGTTGGAGATTTTGTGTTCCTTAAGTTATCTCCATGGAAAGGAATTATCCGTTTTGGCCGACGCGGGAAGTTGAGTCCACGTTATTTTGTGCTGTTCGAGATCTTAGAGAGGATGGGACTAGTGGCATACCAGTTGGCATTACCTCCAGAACTTGCTAGAGTGCACGATGTTTTCCATGTGTCCATGTTACGGAAATACCTACGGGACGATTCACATGCCTTGCCGGAACAACCAGTAGAACTGATGACTGATCTGAGCTTTGAGGAGAAACCAGTGCAGATTCTGGATCAGAAGAACAAGGTTCTGAGAAACAAGACGATTCGGTTGGTGAAAGTGCTATGGAGGAATCATGACGTCGAAGAAGCGACGTGGGAACCCGAAGACTTGATGAGGGAGCAGTACCCGTTTTTATTCGAGTAAATTTCGAGGACGAAATTTTTGTAAGGTGGGTAGATTGTAACGACCCGAACTTTCGTAATTATTATTTTATTGTAAAATGATTGTTTCGCCCCTGAGGGGGGGGGGGAAGTTGACTTTTACCTCGGGAAGTATTTAGGACTTTTACCCTTTACCGTGACGTAGTTTAGGACGTCACGAGTTCATAGGCAGGTGGCACGTCCGATTCCGACGTTCGAGGAAGAAGTTGTGACGTTCGGAAGTCGAGGGGTATTTTGGTAATTTGGCCATTTGGGGGCCAAATGTTGACTTTTGACCCGGGAAGTCCAACGGACGAGGGCCAATGACCGTCACGTAGGTCTCGTCGATACGAATCCGTAGACAGGCGGCATGCCGAAATTGGACTTACGACGAAAAAGTTATTGTCAAGAACGTAACCGAACTAACCGAGACTCGGAATTAAAATAATATTAAAATAATGAAATCTGGTTACTTTATTCAAAATCGATCTGGACCCTTGATGAGTGACACATGTCACTCATCTACCTCATCCACATCATCCCCTAAAACCAGGATCTATGTCTGCCTTTAGATTAATTAATTAATTAAACTTCCCTAAATCCTCACCCTTCATCCTTAAGTCAGACTCAATCCTAGCCGTTGGTTTCTAATGCCTATGCTATTTTTAAACTCATCAGACTCACACTCTCACATTTTCATTTCTCTTTAAATCGTGCACCCTCTCACTCTCTGCACAAACACACCAGCGATTACACCACCTCTCAGCCTCAACCCACACACCAGACTACCTCTCAGCCACCTCCAGACGGCCATCACCACCACCACGGACGACGGCGCAACCCGGAAACCCCACAAACCCGAGAAGGAACCCGTGCAGCCCAAACTGACCAAACCATCCAAACCTTCGCCCCTGCACTCGAACTAACTTAGGGATGGGTCAACTGGAACCATAGGACGACTCAGGACCGAACTGGGCAGCCCACAGCGGCGACACGGCGGCAGTAAGCCCATAAACCCGAGAGACACCAATTTCCTTCCCTGTTTCGAAACGTCCATTTTTTATGTTGGAAATGTTTGTTTGCTTTTGAGACATAACCTAAGGAACTAGACGAGCATTTTGGACCAGGGTTCGTGGCTGAAAGCTTGACGGCTCGCCTGAGAAGACGAACCAGAGCCGGCAGCCGGTTTCCCGTCGATTTTCAGGTGGTTTCTCGAACATAAAAACCTGTTTTAATCCCACAGAACCATAGAACTTGATTAGACGAGTTTCTAGGAGTAATCTAAAGTACATGCCATACTTAGGTTGCAATTAGAAGGACTAGATAGTGTTCCACATGCCATGGCCTGTAACGACCCGTCCCAAATTCCATGATTAGATTAGTGACTAATCACGATTAGTGAGGCTAATATGTGATTAGTAGAGCGAAATCGGACGAACGATGCAAAATGACCATTTTGCCCCTAGTGGTGGCAAAATAACCGTTTTGCCCCTGGTGGTGGCAAAACGTTGACTTTTCAATCGGGCGGTCAAATGGACTTTGACTGATGACCGTGACGTAGTTCGTAACGTCACGAGTTCATAGACAAGTGGCACGTTCAATTCCGATGTTCGAGGAGGTAGTTATGACGTTCGGAAGTTTAGGGGCATTTTGGTAATTTTGGCTAAAAAAGAGTCAAATGTTGACTTTTTGACCAAGAGGTCCGATGTCCAAGGGCCAAAGACCATGACGTAGATAAGGACGTTACGAATCCATAGACAAGCGGCACGTCGAATTCGGACGTTCGACGGCGAAGTTACGGTTCACGGAAGTTCCAGGATACTATTCACGATGACCCGTTTTACGAGGCACTTTTGGACTTTAGTGGGCCCAGTCGCTTTTCATCAACCAATGGATGAGTGACAAGTGTCACCCATCCACTGGCTACCATTCCACATACATGCATCTCTCATTCCTTCATCATCCATCATTTCCCATTTTTCGCAAAACCATTACCCGATCCCATTTTCAAATCCAATCCAAACCCTTGACCCTGTAAACCATTGGTGAGAGACCAGGGAGTGAGAGGAGGACCTGTGGAGCTTGGTGGCCGGCCAAGGGAGCGCCGCCGTGGACGGTAGAGGAAAGGACCGTGCAAGGTAATCGGTTTTAACCGATTTTCCCCATTTTTGAATTCTAGTTATTGTGGACCGTTTTAAAATGATTCTAATTAAGTAAATAGGTTGTTAGGAAGCTATTAGGACGGTTTTGAGGGAGATTGGATGATGAGAGACCTCTGGGGAGGTTTTGGAAAATTGAACCGTGGATTTTTGAGGGTTTTAGGAGTTTTGGTTAATTGGGTTAGATAGGAAATGAAGAAATAGGAATTTAGGAATTGGAATGGAAGCAAACGGACCGAAAATGAGGTAGAAGGAGACCTGGACCGGTTACGCCGGTCCATGTTGCAGGAAAAACCGGACCGGACCGGTTCAGACCTGTCTGACCGAAGTAGGAGACGATACTGTAGCTGGCGCTTGAAGCCCACGCGCAGCCACTTCAGGCGGCGCATGTGGGCGCGTGGGGGATAATTTGGGGATGTGTTCAACACATGAAATCTTCTATTCGATGCAACGAACATTTTGGGACTGGTTTCGTGTCGATCCGACACCGTCTCGATATGTTTCGGGGCATCAGAAGGTTTAGGTTCGGGATTAAAAATAGTTAAAAATACGGGAAAATTACGGGGCTTTAGTGGGAGGTTAATTAAGTAGTTAGTAACCTTCTATTACGATTTGGACAGGTTCAGGAGTCCCGGTGACGGTGATCGGCTCGGGGAGCCGTATGGCACGCAAATCGAGGCGGTAGCTCGGACGGTCTGTGAGTGGACTTTCTTTTCTAAATTGGTGCATGCATAAATATTTATTATATGTTTTATTACTTGTTTGATGATGCCATGTGTGCATTTGTAAGTGGTTACGTATAAGCACGTATTTCGAGGTTTCAGCCTTATACGGTGCTTATACGTGTAACGACCCGAACTTTCGTAATTCTTATTTTATTGTAAAATGACCGTTTTGCCCTTGAGGGGGGAAAATGTTGACTTTTACCTCGGGAAGTATTTAGGACTTTGACACGTGACCGTGACGTAGTTTAGGACGTCACGAGTTCATAGGCAGGTGGCACGTTCGATTCCGACGTTCGAGGAAGAAGTTGTGACGTTCGGAAGTTGAGGGGCATTTTGGTAATTTGGCCATTTGGGGGCCAAATGTTGACTTTTGACCCGGGAAGTCCAACGGACAAGGGCCAATGACCGTTACGTAGGTCTCTTCGATACGAATCCGTAGACAGGCGGCACGCCGAATTCGGACTTACGACGAAAAAGTTATGGTCAAGAACGTAACCGAACTAACCGAGACTCGGAACTTAAAATAATATTAAAATATTAGAATCTGATTTACTTTAACCCAATCAATCTGGACCCTTGATGAGTGACACATGTCACTCATCTACCTCATCCACATCATCCCCAACAATCTGGATCTATGTCTGCCTTTAGAATAATTAATTAATTTAATTTCCTTAAATCCTCACCCTTCATTCTTAAATCAGATTGAATCTCAGCCCTTCATTCCATTTTCTCCTTCTGTTCTTAAACCATCAGAGAAACACATTTTCATTTTCATTTCTCCCTAAACCGTGCACCCTCTCATCCTTCGAACAAACACCTCACAGCCTCTCAGCCTCAACTCACGAACCAGGCAGCACCAGACCGACCACCACCTCCACCAGACACCGGCCAACGCCACCACGGCCACCCTGCACGGCCGGAAAACCCACAAACCCGAGAAGGAACCCGTTCAGCCCAAACTAACCAAACCATCCAAACCATGACTTCTGGGCTCGAACCAACCTAGGGCTAGGACCGTTGTGACGGCTGGACGACTCAGGACCGGACTGGGCAGCCCACGGCGGCGACACGGCGGCGGTAAGCCTGCAAACCCGAGAGACACAGATTTCCTTCCCTGTTTCGAAACTTCCGTTTTTAACGTTAGAATTGTTTGGTTGCTTTTGAGACATAGCCTAGGGGACTAGACGAGCATTTTGGACCAGAGTTTGTGGCTGGAAGCTTGACGGCTCGCCGGAGAAGACGAACCAGAGCCGGCAGCTGGTTTCCCGTCGATTTTCAGGTGGTACCTTCAACTTAAAAACCTGTTTTAATTACACAGAGCCATAGAACATGTTCAGACGAGTTCATAGGAACAAATCCCATCGATTTTGGTGGTCGGGTTGATGAGAACTGGTCGGGTCGAACCGTGGGTCTGCGGTGACCCGGTTCTCAGACCCGGTTACTGTAGCTGATGACGTCATCATGCTGACGTCAACAGTGACGTCATGATGACGTCATCATGTCAGAATATTGTCAGACCAGGGACCAATGGGCTGTTGACACGTGTCCTCTGACACTGTCAGTGATGACGTCATGCTGACGTCAGCAGTGACGTCATGCTGACGTCAGCATCACTGTAGCATTGTTGACCAGAGGGTTGACCGGCGCGTGGGGGGTGCGTGTGAACAGTATTTTGTGTGGGACCAGTGCCATTTTCAAGGTTTCGACGATACGGATCCAATGGCGGTGGTTTCGTGTCGATCGGAGATCGTTAAGTTGGTCAAATTAGGGTTTGACGCCTTGGGAAGCGTGTACGGAAGGCTTTCCCGGGCCGGTTTCAGTCTAGGGTTTCTTAGTTGTTTGGTAGGGACTTAAAGTGACCTTTACGTATGTTTTGGGCATGACAGGAATTGTACTTTAACCCTTGGACGGGGCTTTACGCTCGGGATTGCAGCGGGATTGTACTGTGAGTGGGCCTTTGATTTCACTAAACTTCGGCATGCATAACTGTTTTACTTTCTACTATATCTATATGTGATTCAAGTAAAAGTATCTGTTTATCTTGTGTATGATTTATGGCACGTATTACGATGTTCGGGCATGAGACCCGTCTGGTTGTTTATGAATGGTTTGGAGTCATATATATGTATAATGGATCTCGATATTATCTGTGGTACTGCACTGTATAGATCTACCCTAGGATTCTATCTCCTCCGGATGTAGGTACACCGGAGTGGTCACGACACATTGCCTGTGAGGAGTCATTCTACGGAGGGACCGGACCGTAGAGTGACTCAGGAGCAGGATTGCTACTATTGGACGTCTGGGACGTCAGGCATCTAGAATGCCATGCTCGGACTAGGTTCGGGATTTGGACTCGGGATTGAGACCCCGAGTGGCACGCGTAGCCTTGAGACTGTGACCTTATTGGGCGTCTGGGACGTCAGGCATCTGGGATGTCAGGGTTGGGATGTATAGTGCAGTGACTAAGATTATATTATGTTGATATTATTCTGCTTATGACTATATGGTTTTGTGGTTTATGATACTATGCATGTCTTTTCGGAAAACGGAGGGGAAAAGCTATATGTTTTAGAAATGGTAAACTACTTTGTAAACCTTGAGTTTCGGCCCACTCACCTTTGTTGTTTTACTACCCCTCCAGGTAGTGCTATCGAGGAGGAGGATCCCGAGGAGGAGGAGGAGGATCCCGAGGAGGAAGAGGCATAGGTTTACGTTGCGTACCTGAACCCTACTGCTGGGTAGGTTGGCACGTAGTGTGTCTAGAGTCGTGCTCAATAAACTGTATTCGGGAACTATCCCTTGTCTGACACTATTTGTATTCGAGTATTTGTGTGGCGTGCTATGTATGACTTAACTTTGGTTTTTCTTTATGCATTTCATCTTCAATAAGGGTATTTTTGGCCTTTTAATGTCGGGTGTCAGACGGGAGCAGGGCACGTCCCGGGTGGTCCCAGGGGGATCGGGGCGGGTCCTGTCAATACGGGTCTGTATTTCTTTATTGGTTTTAATGAAATGGTTTTGGATTTCTAAAAGGATAAACTCAGGTATGAGACCCATTTGGTTTTGTCTCGGGCATATGACGCTATTTACGACCTTCGGGTCTAAATCGTGGTCGCGACGGGTGCTATTTGCACGGCGATCGACAATACGACGCTCGCCTCCGGTTTGGGCTGTGTTCCTTCCGGAGAGGTCATGATGCACGATTCGTGGTCGGGCAGCATGGGGAGGCTCGACTTCGGAGTGCTGACGGTTCAGGATATCGATCGGTGATGAGTGCACCCTGATCTTGTGATGGTCGCGTCGGTTGATACCTTCACGGCGACATACCAGGATTGAGAGCTGTTGATGTTTCCTAGCTTATACACTACTATTGTAGTAATGGTAATGCACAAGTAAGGGTGTCGAACCACAGAGACTGATTAGGCTTCACAATTACCTCTAAATAACCCTATAATGACTCAATTAACTAGTGGAATTAAAAGAATTGAAAATAAAACAGAATTGTGTTTTGATTTGTGATATGTAAGGACGTTAAACTGAAATTAAAACTTTAAGTAAATGAAGATAGATAGAAAAGATTGAGAAAAGTATGGAGATGGAAGCTAGGGTCTTGACTTCACCTATGTAACCTTGATTCTATGAATACAGTGACTAAAGTACCTGATCTTCCAAACCTGCTCTAAGGATCGTTTTCACTTAAGTAAGATAGGCCATAGCATGTGGAACACTATCTAGTCCTTCTAATTGCAACCTAAGTATGGCATGTACTTTAGATTACTCCTAGAAAGCCTTTAAGTATGAGAAAAGAAATAAATATGACCAAACAGATTCAGTGGCATGGCATGTACTCACTAACCCTATTCTTTCATTCATAAATCAATTAAACTTAGGCATGGCATGTGCTCTAAATCTAACTAGGCATATGGAACCCTAATGGTGATCAAGCACTAGAATCACATATGAATAAATAATTAAAATGAATGAAACAAAGAAGAGTTTGCAGAAATCAGAATACTTCAATCATAACATAGACTGAGTTTACATGGTTACATCAAGAACCCTAGATGAGAAATTAGCTACACATGTATCTAATCAACATAAAAGCATTAAGTAAAGACATGGATGCAGCAAACTCTAAGTAGAAGGCAGTCTTCTTCTCCAGAACTGAAAAGGGCTTCTTCTTCACACACAAAGATGATGGATGACGAATTTGATGAAGGAATTTTGGAGCTTTTATGATGAGAGATTGAGGTACATGGGAAAGAGATGCAAAAGGATGGAAGAGGGGAGATGGTTATGGAATTCTTGAGGTTTTCTCACTGGAAGATAAGGGGAATGAAAAAGAAGAGCATATCTGATTTCTTTGTTGTGTGTAGAGGCTCCCTTATTTTGAGAGTGAAGAGGGCTTAAATAGGCAAGAAAGCATGAGGGCAAATAAGGAAAGACATGTAATCTGCTACTAGTCATGTGAATAGTGTCAGGCATGCATAGTAATTTCTGAATAGTGTCTGGCCTACATAGTGATTCATGAATAGTGTCTGGCCTGCATAGTGATTCCTGAATAGTGACAGCTTTTTGTTTTCCACATTATTTTTCCTTGCTCCATAAGTAAGCTCTTTCAACTCCGAATTTCCTCCTTTTACACCGAAAACATTCTAATTCGACATAATGTCCAATCCTGCACAACTCTCACAAAAATTATCATTTTCTCCTATGTGATGAAAGATATTAGTAGTACATCAAAGATAATAATGCATGGAAAAATGCATAAAATATGACCTAACAAGAGCGGTCCTGGATGGATGGTTGCACGCATCACTATGATTGGAGTCGTGACTAACGCTTCGATATCGGGCACGGTGCCTAGTTGATGTCATATGTTTGGGCACGAGACCCAGATGCTTTACACTGATGATTTCGGGTCAGGGACCCTAGATGGATTTCCAAGTTCATGACGATTTATGTGAACCGGCATGAACTTTGGAAAGGTCACTATGGTTCATGACGGTTTATGGGAACCAGCATGAACCCTTGTCAGGTCATTATGGTTCATGATGGTTTATGGGAACCGGCATGAACCCTTATTATGGATGCTATGGATCATGACTGTTCAAGGGAACCGGGCATGAACGTTTATGTTATGTATATATATGTATTCTTATACCTTCCTTTACTTCTATTATCTCCTCCGGGGAGGGTCGTTGGCCTGGGTGGACCCCGGAGTAGTCACGGAGCACCGACTGAGTGGAGTCACCCCCCAGTTGGGTTCCTTACTTTCAGGAAGGCTATGATTACTATTACCTCGGGTAGGGTCAGTGGTCTGCGGACATTGATCTTGACTTTGAGAAGACTCGGATTGAGACCTGGGTAGCACGCGCGTAGCTTTGGAAACCGTGACAGGATTGGTTGTGTGAATTATATGTATATGTGATGTATGCTACATATATGATATATGATGTGTGTTTACACAGGTTTTGGGCAGTGGCCCGTATGGTTAGTCCCTTATGGATTTGGACAGTGGCCCGTGTACTTGATTTCATTATGGTTTTTCTGGACAAATGGTTTTCGAACGCATGCATGCTAAAGTGAAGGGTACAAATGTCTTCTCGTTAAAATGTTTTTATAAACTCTTGGTTTTGTCCACTCACAGCTTTTAATGTTTTGACTGCCCTTCAGGTTGACATCGGATGTGGACTGTAGCAGAGACCGAGATATCACATACCTCCTCCGGATCCTTGCGTACTCTGATAGCCCGGGAGGGTAAAGTCGGAAATATCCCTTGTCTGACACTTCGTGTCAGACGGGAGCAGGGTCATCCCGCACTAATCCCGGGGGGATTGGGATGGGTCCTGTCATGGCCTATCTTACTTAAGTGAAAACGATCCTTAGAGCAGGTTTGGAAGATCTGAGTACTTTAGTCACTGTATTCATAGAATCAAGGTTACATAGGTGAAGTCAAGACCCTAGTTTCCATCTCCATACTTTTCTCAATCTTTGTTATCTATCATCATTACTTAAGGTTTTAATTTCAGTTTAACGTCCTTACATATCACAATCAAAACTCAATTCTGTTTTATTTTCAGTTCTTTTTAGTCCACTAGTTAATTGAGTCATTATAGGGTTATTTGGAGGTAATTGTGAAGCCTAATAAGTCTCTGTGGTTTGACACCCTTACTTGTGCATTACCATTACTACAATAGTAGTGTATAAGCTATGATACATCAACAATTTTGGCGCCGTTGCCGGGGACTGATTTAATTCCTTTGCAATTGGTTACAAACCTAGCCCTATAACTAGTTTTCTGTTTTAGTTTGTTTACAGCTTGAGTTATTTATATCTTTGTGTGTCAGGTTTCGAATGTCCAGTACGCCTTTGCTAGACTCTGTTGCAGCAGATATAAGGAAATCTAGAGAAACAAGAGGAAATATTACTACAAAAATTGTAGCTAAAAGTGCATTTCAAGAAATCATCAAGGTCGAAAATTCTGCCTCAATTCATTCAGGAGAGTCAGAAGAGTTAGAAGAAGAAATTGAAGAAAAGATGGCTGAGGCTATAACCCTTGCTTTTGAGTTCTATGCTCAACCAATAATCCCTGATTCGCCTTCATGCGTAGTACTATCACAGGCAGCAAGGAACTATGAACTTAAATATTCATATTTTTCTATGTTTCCTTCATTCTTTAGGTTGCCTAATGAGGATCCATTGGCTTATATTAAAGAGTTTTACATAGCTGTTAATTCATTGCCCTTGCAGGGACTTTCGGAGAATGATTTGAGGTGTAGGATCTTTCCATACACATTGAAGGAACGGGCCAAGGCTTGGCTCATGAATTTGAAGCCTAAGTCCTTAGAGACATGGGATGAGGTTGTAAAGAAGTTTATGGAAAGTTCTTTTCCGCCAAAAGACAGCAACCCTACGAGCTCAAATTTTCAATTTCAGGCAAGATGATCCTGAAACGTTTAGTGAATGTTGGGAAAGATTTGGAGAACTATTGCTGCAGTGTCCACACCATAGGTTACCTATTTACCTTCAAATGCAAATTTTCTTTGACAGTTTAACCCCTACATGTCAATCAATGTGTGATAATGCAACTGGTGGTGCTCTAAAGAAAAAGATTCCGGAGGAGTCTCAAGAACTCTTTGAGGTGCTGGGTTCTAATATGCATCAATCAAGAGGAAAGAGAAGTGGTGCATTTGAAGTTCATTCAACTAATGACGTTTCATTCAAGGTTGAGAACTTGGAAAGGAAACTTGACGCTGTGCTTTCAAAGTTAGGCTCATCTCATGCCTCTCAAAGTGCTACATATGCTAATTACGATCAAGAGCAAGCCAATATGATGAATTTCTAAAATTCAAAGTGTTGACACCATATCGACCGACCACCCTAGCACAGGTCCCACCAGGACAGGAAGGCCGCCGACCGACCGCCTGATCGGCACCCTCACGACCCACGGTCCGCCGATCGGCACCATACTGTAGACCCGCCATTCGGCATCTGACAGTGAACAGACAATAGCTGGCTGCGACAGTCACCTAACCAACTCTGCCACACCAACTCCCTGATAGAGGCAGGTTGGGACTCCAGCTGGCGCCTCCTCCGGATGTCCAGGGCTTGTCAGGCGGCTCTCAGCCACAAAGCACCACCTGCTCCCGTAACAGTAGCCCACCTACCGCAGTTATGGCTACTATAAATACCCTGAAACCCTTCACAAAGGTAAGACACTCAGAACCGATCCAGAGCACTGTATTTACTTGCCGCTCGGCATTCAGATACTAACTTAGGCATCGGAGCCCCTTTGGCCGACACCACACCGGTGTCTAGTTTTGCAGGATCCCTGCCGAACCACAACGCCCTCGGCGGGCCCGAGACACCATGCGGCTGGTCCAAGAACCCCCAGCGGGTCTCATCGAGTTGGTCATTTCAGGACCAAACACAAAGCAAAGGAATGATCCATACTCAAACACTTACAACCCCGGATGGAGGAACCACCCTAACTTTTCTTGGGGTGGAAATCAAAATCAAAGCCATGCTCAGCAGCAGCCTAACAACTACCAACTCCCAAGCAATCCTATGGAGGAGACATTACAGAAATTCATGCAAACCACTTCCACTTTGTTCCAAAACCAAGCTGCCACCATTCAAAAGCTTGAGACCCAAGTTGGACAGCTTGCTACTGCTCTTAACCAAAGAGAACTTGGGAAGCTTCCAAGTCAAACTCAGTTGCTACATAAGAATCAGGAGCAAGAAAAAGCCATCACAACACTTAGAAGTGGTAAGGTTATTGATAATGGTGTTAACTACGATCTTCCTAATACTTTTGAAATTGTGAATGCAGGTGAGGAGGAAGGAGAGGAAGAACAAGCACCCAAGAAAGCTACTGATGTACCTCTTATGTAACGTTCTGTCCCTAATTTTAAGGATTAATTAGGGATTAATGATAGATTAGCAAGGCTGATCGAGGATTAAATGAGGATTAACGGACGTTCAGGGCGAAATTACGATTTTGCACCTAGACGAGGGTAAAAGGTTGAATTTTGACCCGGGAGGTCCGATGGCCGAGGGCCAAGGACTGTTACGTAGATCGCGTCGATACAAATCCGTAGACAGGCGGCATGTTGAATTCGGAAATTGGATGGAGAAGTTATGGTTCACGGAAGTTCAAATGTACTATTGCACATTTTACGACGGGGGACTTTTGGCTACAAGTGGGGCCCAACTTTTTGGACAGGCCCAATGGATGAGTGACAAGTGTCATCCATCCATTTCCCATCCAAACCAACTCATGCATATCCCGTTCCCCTTATTAGATCATCGTCCATTTTCCCATCTACCAAACCAATCCATCTTTCAACCCCAATCCAAACCCTTAACCCATATGATCATATGTACTGTAACGACCCGTCCCGAATATCGGGATTTAATAATATTTAATTATGATTTACTAATCTGGGATTAGTTGGGTGATTTCGGACGAATTGTGCAAAATGACCGTTTTGCCCCTAGGCGTGGGCAAAACGTTGACTTTTATTTCGGATGGTAAATGGACTTTGACCGATGACCGTGACGTAGGTCGGGACGTCATGAGTTCATTGACAGGCGGCACGTTCGATTCCGACGTTCGTGGTGAAAGTTATGATGTACGGAAGTGCAAGGGCATTTTCGTAATTTGGACGAAATAAGGGGAAATGTTGACTTTTTGACCGAGTTGTCCGATGGCCGAGGGCCAAGGACCGTTCCGTAGGTTTCGTCGATACGAATCCAACGACAGGCGGCATGCCGAAATCGGAGATTCGACGACGAAGTTATGGTCAAGGAAATAAATTTACGAACCGAGGCTCCGATTAAAATAATAATATAATATTGAACAGTACCCGGTGACTGAACACACTTGGATGAGTGACAAGTGTCACTCATCCCTTAATTTCAGGCATAAAACCAGATCCCATGTTTTGGGGAAACATAATTATTATGTTTTATTAATTAATTAAATTAAATTAATCTTTTAATTTCCATTATTCCTCTCTAATTTCCTAACCGTGTACAACCCAAAACCACAATTCATTCCACTCTTAATCTCCTCTCCATCAGCTGATCTTGAGTGTGCTATTTGGAGACATTTCAGCGACGGATTTAGTGAGGGAAACACGAGGGATTGAGGGGGGCCATAGAACTGGAATTCGGAAATTTGGTTTTTGGGAGGGAAATTCGAATTGGGAGAATTAGGCCGTGAGGATCGCAATTGAGCTCACATTCAGCTTCCTGGGATCACAACGATCATAATTGTCGAAGAAACGAGATGAATTGGTGCCGTTTTGGCTCTGATCGAGCTTGGTGACAGAGGAAGGAAATCGAGGTTGAGTCGTGATCGTGGAGTGTTTAGACGACGGAATTGAGGTGGGGAAACTACTTCTCATGATCCCACGATGCTTCTGGGTTCGTCAATTGAAAGAAAACGGCTGTGGTTGACAGAACTCCATGGTTGAACAGTGACGGTGTTCGTTCTTGAGTCGTGACGATTGAGTGCGGGATTGAAGCAATTGAGTTGGGGGAAATGCTTAACGGAGTCCATGGAAGCTTCTGGTTGAATCAATTTAAGGAAATCAATTGGAATTGAAGGAATTGCACGAACGAACTGTAACCGGAGTGTTCTTGGTGTTCATCGTCGAATCGTGGAATTGTAGGTAAGGATTTGTGTAATTGGGTTTACAGAACTTAAATTGAACTTAAAACGAAACTAACTGAATGATCAATTGGAAGTTTTAGGGTTGAATTGATGGACATTGAACCGGTTCATCTCGCGGGCTATTTGGACCCGTTTACCAGACATACGGGTTAGGCTGGTGACACTGTAGCAGGCGCGCGGGTTTCACGCGCAGCCACTCACGGCGGCGCGTGACGGCGCGTGGGCACGAATCTCGAGGTGAGGTCAACATGACTTCTGTCCTATTTAATGTAACGAACATTTTGGAATTGGTTTCGTGTGGATCAGACACCGTTTCGTTATTGTTCGGGATGTCCGAAGGTTTTAAATCCAGTTTAAAAATACTTAAAAATTCGGGAAAATTATGGGACTTAAATAGGATGTTAATGGTGAGGTTAGTAATCCTCTAATGTGTTTTGGACAGGATTGGGAGTCCCGGTGATAGTGGTGTGGCTCGGGAAGGCCTATGGCACGCGTATCGAGGTACTCGGTTAAACGGTCTGTGAGTGGACATTGGTTTCATAAATTCGATGCATGCATAACTGTTTTATGATTGTTATAATTATGATTAAATGATTTACTTTGGATATCGGTGAATTTAAAATGATTTCACGTATTTCGAGGTGAATTACGTATTTGCACGTAAACCGAGGTTTTCTGGATTTGCACCGATTTCCATAAATGTGGTTGGATATGATTTCATGAAACGGTTACGAACTTGAATAATGTAAAATCGGGCCAGGGGCCCAGTTGAACTATGAAATCGGGCCAGGGGCCCAGTTAACTTATGAATCGGGCCAGGGGCCCAGTTAACTTGTGAATTTGGGCCGGGGCCCAGTGGACTATTGAATTCAGGCCAGGGGCCAGTTAACTTATGAAATCGGGCCAGGGGCCCAGTTGATTTATTCATGTGATTCGGGCCGGGGACCCTAAAATGCAATCGAATAAATGATTTTGGATTTAAATAAACTATTTGGACTTATAATGGTTTTGATGATATTGAAATTATGGTTATGGAACGTTTCACAGTATTTGGGCTTGAGACCCGTCTGATGAAATTTAAAGATTGGTTTGGATTTTATCTATGTATATATATATGCTTTGCATTTGGATATCAATAAAATGTATTTGGTACTGCACTGTATAGATCCTTCCATATTATATTGTCTCCTCCGGATGAGGTACCCCGGAGAGGTCACGGACGTCTAGTACGTCCAGTGTCTATGACGCTAAGCATCGGGGATGCTGTACCCGAACGGGGTTCGGGGATTGAACTCGGAAATTGAGACCCGAGTGGCACGCGTAGCCTTGTGATTGAGACCTTATTGACGTCAGGGACGTCAGACATCAGGGACGTCAGACATCAGGGATGTCGGATTGGAGTGTATAGTGCAGTGGCTAAAATTATGGTTATGGTTTATATTATATGCCTTATGGTCATATTACTGGATTTATGAAATAACTCTTGGATTGACTTTTGGAAATTGAAATTATGCTTTGGTTTCCGGGCTAAGGCCCTAATGGTTATTTCTAAATAAATGTGTGATCATTGGTTTTTGGCGCATGCATATGGTTTTACTGAGGGGCATAAATGGCTTATAAATGTTTTAAACAGACTTGTTTATTTTCGTCCACTCATAGCTTTTGTTTTCAATGCCCTTCAGGTTGATTCCGGATGCGACTGCAGCAGAGACTTGAGCATCGCACACCTCCTCCATCGATCCTTACGCACTCTGGAAGCCCGTTTGGGCAGTGGAAATAGGTTATCCCTTGTCTGACACCTCTTGTCAGACGGGAGCATGGCATATTCCATGGTAATCCTAGGGGGATTGGGATGGGTCGTGTCAAGTGGTATCAGAGCAGGTTTTGCTCTTTTGTGCGCGAAGGACGAGGGTGTGATGTCTCTTTGGGCTGCAGTTCCGTTGTCAACCTGATAGATAGTTTTGGGTTTGTTTGGCCCGATACTCCGTGCATTGATGCGATTCAACCCAAGTGGGGTTGTATACGATTAACTGGTAATGTGGGACCGTCGGTTCGGTCATGTGATGATGGATTGTTGTGCTGCTGGGCACAGCCGGGTTCAGGGAACCCCATTTGAATAATGTTATGGAAATGAGAAACTCAGTTGAGTATTGGTCTATGTGTTGGACCCTGGTAGTGTTGACTAGTGTACGGGGTGTTGGTGCATCGGAGTTAGCCGATGACCTTCGTGGTGGAACCCACGATGGAACCCACGTTGAATTGACGATTGGATTGGATTGGACCTCTATGCGATGTCAGGACCGCGGAGTCGGTCAGGTTGTGGATTTTACTGCAGAAGGCAGTTGGGTTCGGTGGAACCATAGGGTGTGATTTTGGAACCCTAATTTATAATCGATGGACTGGAAAAGTGAACTTTGAATGAGAACTTATGCTGCGACGAGTGGCGAAGGTCGTGGATGACCATGTGGATGACTCTAGTGAGTCTAGTCAGGATTATGGGTTTCGATCCACGGATGCGGTTATGAGATAATATATGGAATCCCGTGTTGGATCGAATATTAGTGTGAGGTGTGGTTACGGATCTTGACAACGATGACTGTTGGTCGACAGTTGTGTCGAGATGACTGGCTATCGAGGGTATTTAGTGTGGCTTTCACACTTGGGGATCAGGGGATGTTCAGGGAACGTCCATTATCCTGATGTGCCAGTGGTCAAATTGGAGGTACCCATAGTCGTGGGGTACGAGTGGTGTTACGGGATCGTCGTTCGGAATGAACGGAGATCCAGGGTAACAATTTTGCACACTGTGTGCTAGCATGGATGTTCGTGTGCTAGCATGGGTGTTCGTGTGCTATGTATGGATGTTGGTATGGTGATACCTTTATGCCAATACTAGTATGGATGCCTGTGTGCTGATACTAGTGTTGATGATGGTGCGTTGGTGCTGGTACTAGCGCTGGTGCTGGTGTCAGTAATTGTGTTGACGATGAGCCACCATTTGGGGTGTGACTCTGTCATGATGGACATATGATCGGTATCTGCGACTCAGTGGTGGTTGAGTCTTGGACTGGATGGGATCCAGTGGAGATTGTGTCGTGTTGGGATAAGTCCCAACAGATTTATGATGACAGGTGATGAATGGATAAAAAGGTATGTTTGAGACTTGAGGAATCTAGGGACGATGTTCCCTACGTCATGAGAATCAGTGGATTTGGGGAGTTGTTGTCAACTCCGAGATTGGTAAGATTGTTTACTTCTTATATCCTCAGAGAGTACAAGGAAATTATTGAGATTGGAAAAGTCGGGGAAACCATTCGTGGTATTGATGTGGGATTTTGTGATGGTGAATCACTTGGAACCTGAGGATTGAACCTGTAAAGGTTGTGATGTGAGACAAAGGCAGTATGGTATCCACATCCAGGCAGAGTTGTGGATTTTCCATTCGGAATCAGGGCGTGTGCATACATGAGTATTGGCGGACGTGAGGTCCGAGTAATGAATTGATTTTGGACACGTGGTGGTCCAAGTGAGGTATGGACATGGGTAGTCCAGTGGTTGGACTTGACATCTCATTAGGAGCATGTCTGTTTCCAACATGGTTGGAACTCCCGTTTCGGGGAGAGTTGTGATTGGGAGACGAGAGGAGTGCTCGTTTCCACATCGGGATTTCTTACGAAATTGCGGATTCGGATTTGGTATTGAAACTAGCTGGTACGGATGTTCGAGTTGAGTCGTGAAGATTGAGCAATGGATTGATGCAATTGAGTTGGGGGAAAGGTTTTACTGAGTCCATGGAAGCTTTTGGTTGAATCAATTTAGGGATATCGATCGAAATTGATGGGGTTCGAGGGATGAACAATGGACGGGTGTTCTTGGTGTTCATCATCGAATCGTGAGGTTTGGAGTATGTAATCGTGTAATTGTTATTACAGATCTCTAATTAGACTTGTAACGAAGCTGTATGAATGTTTAATTGAAGGAATTAATGTCGAATTGACAGGCTGGGAACCAGATCGTGTCGCGGGTTAAACGACCCGTTTACCAGACAAACGGGCTTGAACGACGACACTGTAGCTGGCGCGTGGGTTTCACGCGCAGCCACTCACGGCGGCGCGTGAGGGCGCGTCCGGCCTAGTCTCAAGGTGAGGTCAACATGACTTTTGATCCTCTCAGTGTAACGAACATTTTGACGTTGATTTCGGTGAAATCGGATATTGTTTCGATAATGTTCCGCGTATCCGAAGTTTTGTTTTACGAGTTAAAATACATATTTAATTTCGGAAAAATTGGGGAAAATTATATGAAGTATTTTGAGATGTTAGTAACCCTCTATAATGATTTTGGACAGGAGTTGTGATTTCCAGAATTTACGGAAAAACGTGCAGCTCGGAAATGAACCGTTTTGAACGGTGTGTGTGAGTGGACTTTGTTTTCTAACCGTGATGCATGCATATATGATTTAAAATGCTTTATTATATGATTTGATATGCTTTGGCATGATTGGTATTTCAATTCGGTGATTTCTCGGTTTTGTGATTATTATATTATTATATTCTGGCACGATTTTCGAGAAATCATGAAATTGGTTAAAAATGATATTGTGGGCGTGAGAACCCAAGTAAATAATGATTTTGACTCGGATTTGGAGTTACATGTGAATTTGATGATTTTTGGTATCCTCGTGATTTTGTGATTATTTTAATCAGTCTTTCGGGCACGTTTTACGAGGAACGTGCAAATGATGTTTTGGGCTAAAGCCCGGATTGAAAATGATGTTTTGACTCGGGTTATGAGTCAGGAAGTTGAAAATGATATTCGGACTTGTATTTCCATGTGATGACATGATGATATTAATGATTTTCGGATTTATAAAGTAAATCGGGACTTGGGGCTGAGACCCTGTATTGATATATGATTTGGTTTTTAATGCAACTGTTTTTCACTGGTTTTTGTGATGGTGATATGTTGCGGATATTTAGGGCTTTCGGGAGAAAATATGTTTTTCCCCGGAGTGCACCCTGGAGATAACGCTCGCCTTCGGGATGGAAGTGTTTACCCCGAAGAGGTCACGTAGCACGATCTTTGTCTTGCAGCCCAGGGGAGGCTTGACTCAAATCAGATGTGCTGGATTATATGGATCGGTAAGTGATATGTTCACGAGATCCGGATCGTCGGCTGGTGAGGTTTTTCCCAGCGACGGATTGCTGACTGATGATGTGTTCACAGCAGCGGATGCTCGGATTTTGAGCGGTCCTTGAGCCTATTGGTATGCACGCGTTGCAGGGATAAACGTGACTCTAAGCAACATGATATGGAAATAAGTCCCGTGGATTATGGAAAATGATTTTTGAGGAAACCGTGGTTTAGCGGTTAAAATGATTTAAAGAAACTGTGAACTTTTTGAGATGTTAAACTGATTTGGTGAACATGAGTTTTTGTGGACCATGAGAAAATATGTTTTGATTTTATCGGTCCACTGTTCATACTTGAATGATTTCATACTATTACTCATGTTTTACGATATGCATGCAAGTTTGTGAAAACTGGAGGGTAAGAATGTCTTTTGGTAAATGTTTTTATAAGAGGTCATTTTTGTCCACTCACACCTTTTCTGTTTTGTTAACCCTTCAGGTCGTGGCGCGTTGATCGAGGCTATTCTAGAGGTGGAGGTATGTGCGGGCACAGGCGCAAAAAAATTCCCTTGTCTGGCAGGTATTGAAGGGTAGTTTCGGACTTTCAGTTGACTTGTCAGACGGGAGCAGGACCGTGTACGGTTTTTAACGTCCAGTTGGGACGGGTCCTGTCAAGTTGGTATCAGAGCACTAGGTTGCTAATGCTGTCGCCATGCCATACCTCCGGAACGTGAGCCTCGTGCGCGACCTGGTAGTGAGATGGGTATATTAGGGTATTTGAGACCTTGTGATTAATCTCGGAATGTAATTGACCTTGGTTTGTGGGTCAGATATTAAATTGTGTAACTGCGGCTTACTAATTGTCGAATCGGTATTCTTGTGGGTCCTAGGATTTGTTGGATCCAGAGGCTTGGAAGGTAGCACAATTGGGTAGGTTGGACCCAGGATAAGATTATTCTCAGTAATTCCTTGTGCGAAATGTGAGTTCCCAACGTCTAGAGTGTGTTGGGGTATTCCTAGGTTTGGAATGTGGTATTGATGTGGTTCACCGGCGGTAATTTTCTGGGTGACCGGGTATGCCAGGGATGGCGTGGATGAATGAGTCAAGAATTCGGTTAGGACTCGAGATGAGTCATGGTAATATCTTAAGTCTCAGGAGCTGTCGGGTTTTGAGGGACCCTAGGTAGTAATCACGGAACCTAAGGCGGGATGTTTGGTTCGGAAATGTGTGCTGGCGGGTGGTTTGACTCTTAATGACTTTTCGAAGTCGAGACCGAGTGACGATTATGTCAGGTCTAGTCATGTCAGCTTTAGTTGTGGAACTGCAATCCACAGTCGGGGTTGGTACGTGTCGATGGAATCCCAGAGTGGGGATACCGAGTAGTTGTACGGGTACTTGATTCCATTGGATGTGGAGTCTCGATAGTGATGTCTGGTGGTTGGGTCAGTACAAGTCTGTGGTAGGCACTAATACCGAGAGTGGTTGTTGAGAATCGGGGGGACGTCAGGGGACGTTTCGTTTTCTCACATGAGTTGTCAGGGTGATTGTACCTAGAGTTGTTAGGTACGAAGGAGGCAGAGTTTCTCCTATTCGAGCAGAGGTACGGGGTCGTCGCTTGTTATGAGCGGAGATCCAGGGTTGTCAGTTTTGCACACGGTGTGCTCATACTGATATTGTTGTCTGTATGCTAGTGTTGGTGCCGGTGTTGTGCTAACGATGGGTCACGAGTCGGGTTGTGACTTCGTCGAGTTGCTCATACTGATATTGTTGTCTTTAAGGAGGGAAGGTTGTAACGACCCGTCCCGAATATCGGGATTTAATAATATTTAATTATGATTTACTAATCTGGGATTAGTTGGGTGATTTCGGACGAATTGTGCAAAATGACCGTTTTGCCCCTGTGCGTGGGCAAAATGTTGACTTTTATTTCGGATGGTCAAATGGACTTTGACCGATGACCGTGACGTAGTTCGGGACGTCATGAGTTCATTGACAGGCGGCACGTCCGATTCCGACGTTCGTGCTGAAAGTTATGATGTACGGAAGTGCAAGGGCATTTTCGTAATTTGGACGAAATAAGGGGAAATGTTGACTTTTTGACCGAGTTGTCCGATGGCCGAGGGCCAAGGACCGTTACGTAGGTTTCGTCGATACGAATCCAACGACAGGCGGCATGCCGAAATCGGAGATTCGACGACGAAGTTATGGTCAAGGAAACGAATTTACGAACCGAGGCTCCAATTAAAATAATAATATAATATTGAACAGTACCCGGTGACTGAACACACTTGGATGAGTGACAAGTGTCACTCATCCCTTAATTTCAGGCATAAAACCAGATCCCATGTTTTGGGGAAACATAATTATTATGTTTTATTAATTAATTAAATTAAATTAATCTTTTAATTTCCATTATTCCTCTCTAATTTCCTAACCGTGTACAACCCAAAACCACAATTCATTCCACTCTTAATCTCCTCTCCATCAGCTGATCTTGAGTGTGCAATTTGGAGACATTTCAGAGACGGATTTAGGGAGGGAAACACGAGGGATTGAGGGGGGCCGTAGAACTGGAATTCGGAAATTTGGTTTTTGGGAGGGAAATTCGAATTGGGAGAATTAGGCCGTGAGGATCGCAATTGAGCTCACATTCAGCTTCCTGGGATCACAACGATCATAATTGTCGAAGAAACGAGATGAATTGGTGCCGTTTTGGCTTTGATCGAGCTTGGGGACAGAGGAAGGAAATCGAGGTTGAGTCGTGATCGTGGAGTGTTTAGACGACGGAATTGAGGTGGGGAAACTACTTCTCATGATCCCACGATGCTTCTTGGTTCGTCAATTGAAAGAAAACGGCTGTGGTTGACAGAACTCCATGGTTGAACAGTGACGGTGTTCGTGCTTGAGTCGTGACGATTGAGCGCGGGATTGAAGCAATTGAGTTGGGAGAAATGCTTAACGGAGTCCATGGAAGCTTCTGGTTGAATCAATTTAAGGAAATCAATTGGAATTGAAGGAATTCCACGAACGAACTGTAACCGGAGTGTTCTTGGTGTTCATCATCGAATCGTGGAATTGTAGGTAAGGATTTGTGTAATTGAGTTTACAGAACTTAAATTGAACATAAAACGAAACTAACTGAATGATCATTTGGAAGTTTTAGGGTTGAATTGATGGACATTGAACCGGGTCGTCTCGCGGGCTATTTGGACCCGTTTACCAGACATACGGGTTAGGCTGGTGACACTGTAGCAGGCGCGTGGGTTTCACGCGCAGCCACTCACGGCGGCGCGTGACGGTGCGTGGGCACGAATCTCGAGGTGAGGTCAACATGACTTCTGTCCTATTTAATGGATAACAAACATTTTGGAATTGGTTTCGTGTCGATCGGACACCGTTTCGTTATTGTTCGGGATGTCCGAAGGTTTTAAATCCAGTTTAAAAATACTTAAAAATTCGGGAAAATTATGGGACTTAAATAGGATGTTAATGGTGAGGTTAGTAATCCTCTAATGTGTTTTGGACAGGATTGGGAGTCTCGGTGATAGTGGTGTGGCCCAGGAAGGCCTATGGCACGCGTATCGAGGCACTCGGTTAAACGGTCTGTGAGTGGACATTGGTTTCATAAATTCGATGCATGCATAACTGTTTTATGATTGTTATAATTATGATTAAATGATTTACTTTGGATATCGGTGAATTTAAAATGATTTCACGTATTTCAAGGTGAATTACGTATTTGCACGTAAACCGAGGTTTTCTGGATTTGCACCGATTTCCATAAATGTGGTTGGATATGATTTCATGAAACGGTTACGAACTTGAATAATGTAAAATCGGGCCAGGGGCCCAGTTGAACTATGAAATCGGGCCAGGGGACCAGTTAACTTATAAATCGGGCCAGGGGCCCAGTTAACTTGTGAATTTGGGCCAGGGGCCCAGTGGACTATTGAATTCAGGCCAGGGGCCAGTTAACTTATGAAATCGGGCCAGGGGCCCAGTTGATTTATTCATGTGATTCGGGTCGGGGACCCTAAAATGGAATCGAATAAAGGATTTTGGATTTAAATCAACTATTTGGACTTATAATGGTTTTGATGATATTGAAATTATGGTTATGGAACGTTTCACAGTATTTGGGCTTGAGACCCGTCTGATGAAACTTAAAGATTGGTTTGGATTTTATCTATGTATATATATATATGCTTTGCATTTGGATATCAATAAAATGTATTTGGTACTGCACTGTATAGATCCTTCCATATTATATTGTCTCCTCCGGATGAGGTACCCCGGAGAGGTCACAGACGTCTAGTACGTCCAGCGTCTATGACGCTAAGCATCGGGGATGCTGTACCCGAACGGGGTTCGGGGATTGAACTCGGAAATTGAGACCCGAGTGGCACGCGTAGCCTTGTGATTGTGACCTTATTGACGTCAGGGACGTCAGACATCAGGGATGTCGGATTGGAGTGTATAGTGCAGTGGCTAAAATTATGGTTATGGTTTATATTATATGCCTTATGGTCATATTACTGGATTTATGAAATAACTCTTGGATTGACTTTTGGAAATTGAAATTATGCTTTGGTTTCTGGGCTAAGGCCCTAATGGTTATTTCTAAATAAATGTGTGATCATTGGTTTTTGGCGCATGCATATGGTTTTACTGAGGGGCATAAATGTTTTAAACAGACTTGTTTATTTTCGTCCACTCACAGCTTTTGTTTTCAATGCCCTTCAGGTTGATTCCGGATGCGACTGCAGCAGAGACTTGAGCATCGCACACCTCCTCCATCGATCCTTACGCACTGTGGAAGCCCGTTTGGGTAGTGCCAATAGGTTATCCCTTGTCTGACACCTCTTGTCAGACGGGAGCATGGCACATTCCATGGTAATCCTAGGGGGATTGGGATGGGTCGTGTCATGTACGGCCGAGAGAGTGAAGAGAGGATGCTAGGATGAAGGTGGCTGGCCAGGACAGCGCCGCCGGGGACGGCGGAGGACCTGTGCACGGTATGCCCGATAAAGCCCATTTTCCCATTATTTTCGATTTGTGACATTATGGGCCATTTTGAGTGATTAGAGTGAGTTTATTAGGTTGCAAGGGAAGTTCTAAGAAGGTTTTGGTGGTGGTTCACAGCTGAGGAAGCCCTGGGGAAGTTTTGAAAATGTTGAACCATGAGGACAAAATCGAACCGATGGCTTTTAATAGGCTTTTGATTGTTTTAATTACATATTTAGGTCTCTAGGTTCAAGTTAGGAAGATTGGATTTGATTAGGAAGAAAAAGATGAAGAATGTGTAACGACCCGTCCCAAATTCCGGGATTAGATTAGTAACTAATCATGATTAGTGGGGTTAATCGGTGATTAGTAGGGCGAAATCGGACGAACGATGCAAAATGACCGTTTTGCCCCTAGTCGTGGGTAAAATGTTGACTTTTAATTGGGACATCACGCGGTCATAGACAGGTGGTATGTTTGATTCCGACATTCGATGAAGAAGTTATGACGTTCGGAAATTCAAGCGCATTTTCGTAATTTGGACGAAAAAAGGGAAAATGTTGACTTTTCGACCGGGAGGCCCTCTGGCCGAGGGCCGGGGACCGTTAGGAAGGTCTCGATGCCCTGAGTCCGTAGACAGGTGGCAAGCGTTAATCGGAGTTCGAATGACCAAGTTACGGGTCTAGATGCGTGGAGGGCATTTTGGTAATTTTTGAACAGAAGGGCAAAATGGTAATTTTTCGCAGGGGTTACTGTTTGAAACCGTTGGAAACAGGGCCTGCACACCGTGCTTGGTGGTTCTGAGCAAACAATTGTTTAAACGTTTTAGTGGCTGGACTAGGGTGATTGTTTAATTGTTTTGAGGCAGTGGGAAGCACAGATTGAGGACTAAACCAAGCACCAGACCACGGGCACCATTTTTAAAACTGAGTTTACAAGCTTTGCGGGGAACAGAGTTTCAGTGGGTCTGAGAGAGATTCCCACGGGTAGTGCTGCACGATTCAATTAACTAAGAGTTGGGAAGTGAGTGAGGGTCAATTCTGCGAAGAGGAGAGGTCGAACACTTGACAGAAACCAGAGAACTGGAAAATCTGAAAATTGGAGGGAAAAATCGAGTTTAATTTGTGAGGCCAGTTGGACGAAACCAAGGACCTAAACGGCTTTCTGGGACCCTTTGGAGTTCAACCATACCGTCCTTGGAGTGATTCAACCACAGCTTGGCCAGGAACCCAAGTTCCATTTTCGAAGAATTTTCAGAGTTAAGGACGACCACCTACGGGTAAGGTTTCATGAAATTGGTTACGGTTTAAGGTTTGTTTAGGTCATACGAAGCTCCTTTATCAATTAATTTGATAACTTAGTTGATTTGAGTAAGTTTCAAAACTTTGGACCGTGTGTTTGATCTTGAGAGAAATGTTGGATTAAAGGTTTGATGTGTGTAATTAGGTTTACAGAACCTTAATTGGGACTCTAACGGTGCTATTAGATGATTCAATTAAAGGATTTAAGTGGGAATTTCCAGAGATTTAACCTGGTTGTGTCGCGGGTTGAACAACCCGTTTGCAGGCTAGTCGGGTGAAGAAGGTGACACTGTAGCAGACGCGTGGGTTTCACGCGCAGCCACTCATGCTGGCGCATGACGGCACGTGGGCACGAATCTCAAGGTGAGTTCAACACGACTTTTTTCCTATACAATGTAACGAACATTTTAGCGTTGGTTTCGAATTAACCGGACACCGTTTCGATGTTGTTTATAGGGTCCAAAGGTTTATGTTATGTTTTTAATTAACGTTTAATTCCCAGAAAATTATGGGAAATTAGTATGCTGTTATTTGAGCCCTTAGTGACACTATGGAGTGATTTCGGACAGGATTCATGATTTCTGGAACTGTCGAAAATTACGGGAATACGTGCAATGCGAAACGAGCAATTATGGACGGTCTGTGAGTGGATTTTGGTTTTATAAATTTTATGCATGCATAACTATTTTATATGGATTATAATTGTGATTATATGATTTTGATTTGGATATTGGTGAATTATATTGTTTCACGCATTTCGAGGCGATTTACGTGCAAGCACGTAAATCGAGGGTTTTCCAGTTTTACACCGATTTTCCATACTTATGGTTTTGGATATGATTTCATGAAATGGTTTTGAAATTGGAAAGATAAACTTGGGCATGAGGCCCAATTGTTTTGGAAACCTCGGACTTCGAGTCCAATTGAGTTACGTAATCGGGTCGGGGCCCAGTTGCTTTATGAAATCGGGTTGGGGGCCCAGTTATTTACGAAATCGGGCTGAGACCCATTGAGTTATGTAATCGAGCTGGGGGCCCAATTGATTTACAAAATCGGGCCATGGGCCCAGTTGGTTTACGAAATCGGGCAGTTGGTTATAAATGTGATTTAGGGCCTTGGACCCTAAATGGATTTGAATAAATGGTTTTGGATTTGATAAATCAGATGTTTGGACTTGTGATGGTTTTATGGAAATTCCAGGCAGGGCCCTTGAGATGTTTGAAATGATTGATAAACAGTTTTCCATAAACCATCTTGATATGAGGATATGTGATGGTCTCCTCCAAGTGTCTGGGACACTGGGGAAGTCACGGTGCATTGCCTGCGAGGGGTCATTGTACGGAGCTACCGGACCGTATAGTGACTCAGGAGCAGGATTGCTATGATTAGACGTCTGGGACGTCAGACATCTGGGATGTTAGAGATATTGACCCGGAGAGACCCCGGGCAGCATGCGTTGCTTATTATTATACTGTGAGATATGACGTCTGGGACGTCGAGCGTCTGGGACGCTAGGCATCTGGGATGCCCAGGATGGTTTAAACATGTTTTCTTGGAAATGGTATTTATGGTTATTGTTTTGGGCGATGGCGCACTTGGAATTGGAATTGGTATTCTGGATGTCGGATTTATATAATATATGTTGGTTTTCGGTATTCATGGTTTTGGGTAGAGACCCACATGATTTGGTTTTACGGTTTCTGGGATAAGGCCATAACGGTTGTTTTTAGTAAATAGTTTACTTACTGGTTTTCGATGCATGCATACGTTTTAATGAAGGGTATAAATGTCTTTGTGAAATGTGTTTTATGATCTTTTTATTTCTGTCCACTCACAGCCTTTATTATTTTTAATGCCCTTTAGGTTGATCACAGATGCGACTGCAGCAGAGACTAGGACATTGCATGCCTCCTCCATCGATCCTTGTGTACTCTGGAAGCTCGTTGGGGCAGTGGCTTTAAGTTATCCCTTGTCTGACACTTCGTGTCAGACGGGAGCATGACACAACCCACGGTAATCCTGGCGGGATTGGGATGGGTCGTGTCAAAGTGGTATCAGAGCCAGGTTTGCTCTTTTTGTGCGCGTAGGTCGAGGATGTAATGTCCCTTGTAGGCTGCAGTTTGTTATCAACCTGATAGGTAGCTTTTGGATTTGAATAGTGGATAGAGTACGATTGGCCCGATACGCTGTGTGTTAATACGATTCGACCCAAGTGGGGTTGTATATGTTGAACTGGTGATGTGGGACTGTCGGTTCGGTCATGTTGTATTAGATTGTTACTCTGCTGGGCACAGCTGGGTTTGAGAAACCCCATTTGAGTAGTGATGTGGAAATGTGAACCTCGGTTGAGTAATGGTCTAAAATGTGAACCCTGGTGGTGATTGCAAGTGTAAGGGATGTTGGTACATCGGAGTTAGTTGATGGTAGGATTGGGATTGACATCTATACGATGTCAGGACCGCTGGGTCGGTCAAGTTATAGATTACACTACAGAGGACAGTGGGGTTCAAAGGAACCATAGGGTATGATTGTGGCAACCTATATTATGATGGGATTTGATCCACGGGTATGGTTATGAGATGAAATATGGAATTCCCAGTTGGACCGAATAATAGTGTGACGTGTGGATACGGATCTCGATAGCGATGATTGTTGGACGGTAGTCTTGTGGAGATGACTGATTATCGAGGGTATTTGGTGTGGTCGTAGTAGTTGAGAATTAGGGGACGTTCAGGGAACGTTTATTATCCTGATGTGGATTGTCAGAATGGTGGTACCCATAGTTATGGAGTACGAGTAGTGATACGGGATCGTCGCACGATATGAGCGGAAATCCAGGGTTATCAACTTTGTAGATGCCTGTGTACTGATACAAGTGTCGGTGATTGTGCGTTAGTGCTGGTACTAGCACTGGTGCTGGTGTCGGTGATTGAGATTGTGATGAGCCACGAGCTGGGATGTAGCTCTGTCATGATGGACATATGTTCGGTATTTGAGATTCAGTAGTGGTTGAGTTGTAACGACCCGTCCCGAATTCCAGGATTAGATTAGTGACTAATCATGATTAGTGAGGTTAATCGGTGATTAGTTAGGCGAAATCGGACGAACGATGCAAAATGACCATTTTGCCCCTAGGCGTGGGCAAATCGTTGACTTTTCATTCGGGCTGTCAAATGGACTTTGACCGATGACCATGATGTAGTTTAGGACGTAACGAGTTCATAGACAGGTGGCACGTTCAATTCCGACATTCGAGGAGGAAGTTATAACGTTTGGAAGTTTAGGGGCATTTTGGTAATTATGGTTAAAAAGTTGCAAATGTTGACTTTTTGACTGGAAGGTCCGATAGCTGTGGACCGAGGACCGTTACGTAGATCGGGATGATACGAATCCATAGACATGTGGCACGCTGAAATCGGACTTCGAACGGGAAAGTTATAGGTCACGGATGGTCGATTTCACTATGCGCGCATTACGAGGTGAGAACACTTGGCTTATTCTGATTGGGCCAGATATTTTGAGTGAGTCCCATGGATGAGTTACAAGTGGCACTCATCCCATTGGTTCAAACCCCTAAAATGTGGATCTCACTTATTTAAATAATATTAATATAATTATTATTTTATAATTAATCTTTTCATCTTTAAATCCTATGCATTCATTTCAATTAAACACTCAATCCTCACCACTCATCTCATCTAATCTATCTCTCTTCTCTCATCAGATCAAACCATCTTCATCAAACTTCATTTCTTTGTTTTTCCACACAAAAACTCGAACGCCCCCATATGCACATTTCCTCCATTTTCTTCAAAACACAAACACCACACCTCACCACCATCCATTATCTGAGCTGAACATGACCGTGAGAGAGTGTTGAGGGGCTGAGGACTGAGAGACTGGAGGGTGCCCCACGGTGGAGGTCGCGGCGGAGTGAACCCGTGAGGTAAGGAAATGTTCAAAAATTCGATGTTGGGTTTTAATGGTTTTTACTCGATTTCTTTAATTGGGTTATGTTTCTGAGGACTCTAGGAGTCGAATAGGATTAGTTTTGGGGCTTGGGATGGCCGAAAATGGCAGTGAACGGCGAGGGAAAATCCGGCCACCATTAACGACGGTGAAGGTGCAGATTTCGGGGTTGTTATTGGGTTTTTAACGTGTAAAATGATTAGAAAGAAGATTAGGATTGTATTAGGATTAGATTGGGTTTAAATGGACCAAAAACATGGACGTTTAGGCCTTGAACCAGCCCAGACCGGTTCGGCCAGTTCGATTGCAGAAAAAAAATTGGTTCACCCTTGGAGAAGATGATGAACAGTGCACAGTGCACTTTTAGGGGCGCGTGGGGGTGCGTGAACAGTATTTTGGAAAGTGTTCAATACCTGAAATCTTCTATTCGATGTAACGAACATTTTGGTACTGGTTTCGTGTCGATCGGACACCGTCTCGATAATGTTTAGGGCATCGGAAGGTTTCGGATCGGGATTAAAAATAGTTAAAAATACCAAAAAATTATGGGGCTTTAGTGGGAGGTTAATTAAGTAGTTAGTAACCTTATATTACGATTTGGACAAGTTCGGGAGTCCCGGTGATGGTGATTGGCTCGGGAGAGCCGTATGACACGCAAATCGAGGTGGCAGCTAGGACGGTCTATGAGTGGACCTTATTTTCTAAATTGGTGCATGCATAAATGTTTATTATATGTTTTAAATACTTGTTTGTGATTACATGAGTGCATTTGGATGTGTGGTTACGTATTGGCACGCATTTCGCGGTTTCGGCCCTATACGGTGCCAATACGGGTTTGTATGTCTTTATTGGTCTAAATGATTTGGAATTGGATTTCAAAAGGATAAACTCGGGTATGAGACCCATTTGGTTTTGTCTCGGGCATACTACCCTATTGATGACCTACGGGTCTGAGTCGTGGTCGCTGCAGGTGCTTGGTGCACGGCGACGGACGACGTGACGCTCACCTCCGGGTTGGGATGTGTTCCTTCCGGAGAGGTCATGATGCACGATTCATGGTCGGGTAGCCTGGGGTGGCTCGACTTCGGAGTGCTGACAGTTCAGTATAGCGATCGGTGATGAGTGCACCATGATCTTGTGGTGGTCGCGTCGGTTGATTCGTTCACGGCGACATACCAGGATTGAGGGCGGTCCTGGATGGATGGTTGCACACATCTCTACGATCGGAGTCGTGATTGATCCTTAGATATCGGGCACGGTGCCCAGCTGATGTCATATATTCGGGCACGAGACCCAGTTGTTTAACACTGGCGGTTTGTGGGAACCGCATGAACCCTGGAAAGGTCACTATGGTACATGACGGTTTATGGGAACCGGCATGAACCCTTGTTATGGATATTATGGATCATGACGGTTCAGGGGAACGAAGCATGAATGTTTATGTTATGTATATATATGTTCATATACCTTCCTTTACCTGTTCTATTATCTCCTCCGGGGAGGGTCGTTGACCTGGGTGGACCCCGGAGTAATCACGGAGCACTGACTGATTGGGAGTTTCCCCCGTTGGGTGCCTTACTCTCAGGAAGGCTGGTACTATAACCTCGGGTAGGGTCGGTGGTCTACAGACATTAACCTTGTCTTTGAGAAGACTCGGATTAAGACCTGGGTAGCACGCACGTAGCTTTGGAAACCGTGACAGGATTGGTTGTGTGAATTATATGTGTATATATTATAAATATGATATATGATATGTGATGTGTGGTTACACAGGATTTGAGCGGTGGTGACAGGACCCATCCCAATCCCCCCGGGATTAGTGCGGGATGACCCTGCTCCCGTCTGACACTAAGTGTCAGGCAAGGGATATTTCCGACCTTTGCCCTCCCAGGCTATCAGAGTACGCCAGGATCCGGAGGAGGCATGTGATATCTCGGTCTCTGCTACAGTCCACATCCGATGTCAACCTGAAGGGCAGTCAAAACATTAAAAACTGTGAGTGGACAAAACAAAAGTTTATAAAACATTTTAACGAAGACATTTGTACCCTCCACTAAAAAGCATGCATTCATTCGAAAACCATTTATCCAAAACAAACCATATGTGGGACTAAGCCCAAGCAGATATAAACCAAGGTCGAAAGGACCACACTTGACAGGACCCACCCCGATTATCGCCTCGATAATCGGGAAGCATCCTGCTCCCGTCTGACAATCGAATCCAAAAGACCGGAAAACTAAATAATATTACCACACACCCATTGTCAGACCAGGGAGATTAAACGATTACAACCGACTGGACGTCTAGTCCACAGTTTCACAGAGCAATATTACAAAACAAATTAAAGAACAAGTCCTACTCTGTGAACTAACTACTCCGCAACGGAAAACTTTATGCCTCCGCCTCTGCCTCGGCGCTTGCCCCCACGCTTGTACCACGACCTGGAGGGAATTTAAAACAACAAGGTGTGAGTGGACCGAAACATAAGTTTAACAGGAAAAACAGTTTTTCCGAAATCGGGTTCGCCCTCCAGTTTTGTAATCCGCATGCATAACCAAATATTCAAAATTGTGTATTGAACTTTTGAAAACTCTTTTTCCGAAACACATGAAAAACGTTACAAGGATCGTCATAACTCATGTAAAACCATTTAATAATACCAGATTCCAGAAACCGTCATTTTGAAACATTATTTACACAAATCAAGTAAAACGCAAATCAATAATCTTGATTATGCCGTTGGATCCATCCGAGTCTTTAAACTCAACATTAGGCCTTCCCGGGATATCAACGAGTCTTTAAACTCAAAACACGATTAGTAGGCCTCGGGGGTATCATAATAATCGAGTCTTTAAACTCACGAGTCTTTAAACTCAATTTTCGGGCCCGCCCCCAACATCAACATACCGGGTCTTTAAACCCAAAACCAGATCCAACCATCAACCGGGTCTTTAAACCCAAAACCGTCTTTAAAACCCAATAAACCATGATTCATCACAACTGTTTTCCAATATCATTCCGAAATCATATCACAACATAGTAGGACTTATGTCCGAAGTCACATGCAATTTCCAACACATGCAATTTCCGAAAATTACTTCACAATATGATCAAACATCATAAATCCGAAACATGCATATTCATATCCAGATACTTCATCAAAATTATCACGCATGCATAGGCAAAAACCGAAATCTCGAAATGCGTGAAATACGATAAATATCTCGAAAAACATGAAAACAGGTAAAACCGATATATCATCTCACCATCATAAAATCATATGTAAAACCATGAGATAAATAAGCAAAATAGTCATGCATGCCCAATTTAGAAATCAAAAAGTCCACTCACAGTCTTAGGACGCGTCAATCGCGTCCCGCGCGCTCCTCCGTAGCTTCGGAAGTGTCCGGGCCTGTGAAAACGTATAAGAAGGGTTACAAACATCCCAAAATAACTCATAGGATTTTTCCTAATTTTTCCGGATTTTTCGGCGAAAATAAACTTAAAGACTTAATCTTCCGGACTCCCGAAATTATCCTGAATGACTCCCGATCGATTTGAACTCTAAAGATAAAATGTTAATTAGACTGTAAGGATTAACTCTCATGTTGACCGTGATCGGAGTTGACGTCACACGCGCCGTCACGCGCCGCCCAAAGTGGCTGCGCGTGAAAGCCACACGCCAAGCTACAGTACCTTCGTCCTTACCCGAATCAACTGATAAACGGGTCTATTACCCGCGACTCAACCCGACCAGTTCAAGCCCAATTCTCAATCAATTCCTCTCGTTTTTGATTCTATTATCTTCTCTAATCCTTTAATTTTAGGTCTGTATTGAAGATTAACCTCGACTAGTACCCAAACGACCCAACTCAAACTCGAACAGTCGAACAAATCGACATTCTGGAACTCACCCAAACTAACCCCATTCTCAAATTAATTTCACCAGTAGCTTAAGGGGACTTATACGAACACAATGGTACCATCAATTGGTCTCGCCGTTACCTGAAAGTCGTCGTCCTCAAGCTCGAAAATACTCAGAACCAGGGTACTCCGTTCTTGGCCAATTCGTGAGTGTCGTCCTTCGAATTTGACGTGGTTGGTTTCCTTTTGCTCCCAGAAGACTAGAATGGCCCCTGGTTTCGATCAACAAGCCTCAGAAATCGAATTCAGTTTTTCCCTCCAACTGGTTCAACTCTGAACCGTAACTCAGGTTCCTGGGCGAAACGGGCTCCAATCCCTTCAGTTCTTGCACCGTAGTGATTATTTCACTCCAAGAAGTCTCACCGTGTGTTTAGTTTGATCCCTCGACCTTCAGAATTTGAACTCTGCGATTTCCCCCCCAGAAACCCGAAATGGTTCAACACTGGTTCTCTCAATCTCTCTCAGTTTTTCCACAGCAGGAAGGACGCAAATGAGTCTCTAAGTCCAAAGGCATTCAGAGTAATCGATTCAAACGGCCAGCAACTCGTGGGAGACACTCTGAAGTCTCTGAAAACGGTTTCCCGCAAGCACAGAGACCACAGCCATTCCTCACTCTCCCGTGCTCTGAACTCTGCCCAA
Source organism: Prinsepia uniflora (assembly GCA_032719365.1). Taxonomy (NCBI): domain Eukaryota; kingdom Viridiplantae; phylum Streptophyta; class Magnoliopsida; order Rosales; family Rosaceae; genus Prinsepia; species Prinsepia uniflora. The sequence continues at coordinate 41,118,951 of CM064869.1, read as the reverse complement.
ACGTGCACCAAGGTCACTCAATCCTGCTTCCACTGCCTAAAACTACATAAACAAAACGTCTGAGCCCTTCCACTAGCCATAAACAATTGCACGCACAAAACCCACGGCCGTGCACTCTGTTTTTCACGGTGGTGAACAGTAACCACCGTGAAATGACCAAAATGCCCCTCTGTGCAATAATTACCAAAATGCCCTCCAACATCCGTGACCCATAACTCGGTCATCCGACGTCCGTTTCAAGCGTGCCGCCTGTCATTGTACTCGGGGCGTCGAGACGAACATAATGGTCTTCGAGTCAAATGAATATCAATTGTCAAACAAAAAGTCAACTTTTTCCCCTTATAACGCCCAAATTACGATAATGCCCCTGAACTTCCGAACATCATAACTTTCACTCCGAGCGTCCGAATCGGACGTGCCACCTGTCTATGAACTCGTGACATCCCGAACTACGTCACGGTCATCACTCAACGTCCGTTCGACCTCCAAATCAAAATGTTAACAAATCGACCACACAAACACAGGGGTAAAAACGTCATTTTATTCAATATTTATAATATTACATTTCCAGAACGTCCGGGGCGTTACAATCTCCCCCCCTTAAGAAATTTCGTCCCGAAATTTCAAGGAAACAAGTAGGGGAACTGTTCTCGCATCTGCGCCTCGGGTTCCCATGTGGCTTCCTCCACATTCTGGTTCCTCCAGAGAACCTTTACCAGAGGAACGGTCTTCCGACGTAGTACTTTATCCTTTCGATCCAAAATCTGTACCGGCTGTTCCTCGAAGCTCAAATCATCTCGAAGTTCAATGGGCTGATCCTCCAGTACATGAGATGCGTCGAACACATATTTCCGCAACATCGACACATGGAAAACATCGTGGACCCTCGAAAGCTCTGGCGGTAGTGCCAGCCGGTAGGCCACCGGGCCAATCCTCTCGGTAATCTCATAAGGTCCAATATAACGAGGGCTCAACTTTCCTCGCCTGCCGAATCGCACAACACCCTTCCAAGGGGACAATTTCAGAAATACCCGATCTCCGACCGCAAACTCCAGATCTGGAATCCGATGGTCCACATAGCTCTTTTGTCTGTCCTGGGCTGCCTTGAGCCGATCCCTAATGAGTCTGACCTTCTCTGTCGTCAGTTCCACCAATTCGGATTTAGTCAGTTTCCTTTCACCCACGTCCGTCCAACACAACGGAGTTCTGCACTGCCGTCCGTACAAGGCTTCGTACTGAGCCATCCCAATGCTCGCCTGATAGCTGTTGTTGTAGGCAAATTCCATCAAGGCTAGATGTGACTCCCAAGTGTCCTGAAATTGCAAAACGCAAGCTCGAATCATATCCTCCAAAGTCTGGATGGTCCGCTCAGACTGGCCGTCAGTCTGAGGATGAAATGCAGTACTGAAACGAAGTTTCGTCCCAAATGCTTCCTGTAGACTCTGCCAAAATCGAGAAGTAAACCTCGGGTCTCGGTCAGAAACTATTGATTCCGGTGTACCGTGCAGACGAATAATCTCGTCGATAAACAACTGGGCCAACTGTGTCATCCTTAAGTTCTCTCGCACTGGCAAGAAGTGAGCTGATTTCGTAAGCCTGTCCACAATCACCCAAACTCCATCGTGACCCCTGGGTGTCCTAGGAAGTCCAAACACAAAATCCATCGTCAAGTGATCCCATTTCCATTCTGGAATAGGTAGTGGTTGCAAGGCTCCATAAGGTCGTTGTCTCTCAGCCTTCACTTGCTGGCAAATCAGACACCTGCTGACAAACTCGGCAATCTCCCGTTTCTTCCCCGGCCACCAGTAGTGCTCTCGCAAGGTACGATACATCTTGGTCCCACCATGATGCATCGCGTAGGCCGAACTATGAGCTTCGTCCAAGATCTCCTTCTTCAGTGCCTCCTCGCCGGGAACACACAACCGTCCTTCTTTTAGCAAAGCTCCATCCTCCCTGACTGTAAAATCTAGCCGTTCACCGGCTTCCACTTCAATCCGAAGTACACATGAGACAGGATCTTGAGATTGAGCCTCAACGATCCGATCGACCAGAAGTGGTCTCACATGAAAATTAGCCAGCAAGACACCTTGGCCATCCAAACCCAAATCAATGCTATTCTTACGGAGTTCAACCAAAAGTGGTAAATGAACCGTCCGTAAATGTGCTACAGAATGCGTTGACTTCCGGCTTAGAGCATCAGCCACCACATTGGCTTTTCCCGGGTGGTACTCAATCGTGCAATCATAGTCCTTAATTAGCTCTAGCCACCGTCGCTGCCTCACATTCAACTCCTCCTGAGTGAACAAGTACTTCAGGCTCTTGTGGTCCGTAAACATTCTGCAAGTCGCACCATACAGGTGATGTCTCCAAATCTTCAATGCATGCACAACAGCAGCTAACTCCAAATCGTGCGTAGGGTAATTGCGCTCATGCGGTTTCAACTGGCGCGAAGCATAGGTGTAACGACCCGTCCCAAATTCCTAGATTAGATTAGTGACTAATCACGATTAGTAAGGCTAATCCGTGATTAGTAGAGCGAAATCGGACGAACGGTGCGAAATGACCGTTTTGCCCCTGATGGTGGCAAAACGTTGACTTTTTAATCGGCCGGTCAAATGGACTTTGACCGATGACCGTGACGTAGTTCGTGACGTCACGAGTTCATAGACAGGTGGCACGTTCAATTCCGACAATTGAGGAGGAAGTTATGACGTTCGGAAGTTTAGGGGCATTTTGGTAATTTAGGTTAAATGGGGTCAAATGTTGACTTTTTGACCGGGAGGTCCGATGGCCGAGGGCCAAAGACCATTACGTAGATAAGGACGATACGAATCCATAGACAGGCGGCACACTGAAATCGGACTTCGAACGGGAGAGTTATGGGTCACGGAAGTTCGATTTCACTATGCACGAACTTCGAGACGGGGACGTTTTGGCGAAAGCTGATTGGGCAGATATTTTTAGTGGGTCCCATGGATGAGTGACAAGTGTCACTCATCCTATTGGTCAATACCCTTAATTTGTGGATCTAATTAATAAAATATTATTATTTTAATTATTTTATAATTAAACCTAACAACCATTAATCCTAACCATCCATTATCAATTAATCTCTCAATCCTCACCCTCCATTTCACTCCTCTCACCAGATCCACATTATCATCTTCATTTCTTTTCATTTTCTTCTTCTCCAAGCACAAAACCCGAACCCCCCCCCCCCCCCCCCCTTCACCATTTTCTTCATTTTCTCCAAGCAGCACACACACATACCACCAGTCCCTAGGAGATAATATGACCGTGAGGAGTGTGAGAGGCGGAGGGCTGAGAGGCTGGACGGTGGCAGGCGGCGGAGGACACGGCGGAGCTGAACCCGTGAGGTAAGAAAACTTCAAAAATTTGAAGTTGTGTTTTAATGGTTTTTAGCTGATTCCAAGGATTGGGTTAGGTTGCTGGTAGTCCTAGGAGCTCAGTAGGATTGGTTTTGGGGCTTGGGGTGGCCTGGAACGGCCGTGAACGGCGGGGGAAAACTCACCCGCCATAGCCAAGCTTGAAGGGTTAGTTTTAGTTGTTTTCCTTCCATGTTAATGTCATAGAACCTTAGGTTAGATTGAGACGAGTAGAATGAGACAAACGGGAGGAGAAACGGTGGCCGGAGCAGGGAGAACCGGCCGGGTCAAGCCGCGGGTCACGGCGACCCGGTTACTGGTATTCGGGTCGACCCGCGGGAGGACAGAGATGACAGGTGACGTCATCATGCTGACGTCATCATGTCAGCGATGACGTCAGCATTGTCAGATCTGACAATGTCAGCTGACATGTCAGACAGTGGGCCAATGGGAGCGTGACACGTGTCACTGTCAGGGGCTGTCAGTGATGACGTCATGCTGACGTCAGCGATGACGTCAGCAGGTACTGTAGCGGCGCGTGAAGCCCACGCGCAGCCACTTCAGGCGGCGCGTGAGGGCGCATGGCAGGGAATCTGGGGAAGGTTCCAACATACGAAATCTTCTATTCGATGTAACGAACATTTTGAGACTGGTTTCGTGTCGATCGGACACCGTCTCGATATGTTTCGGGGCATCGGAAGGTTTAGGTTCGGGATTAAAAATAGTTAAAAATACGGGAAAATTACGGGGCTTTGGTAGGAGGTTAATTAAGTAGTTAGTAACCTTCTATTACGATTTGGACAGGTTTGGGAGTCCCGGTGACGGTGATCGGCTCGGGGAGCCGTATGGCACGCAAATCGAGGCGGCAGTTCGGACGGTCTGTGAGTGGACTTTGTTTTCTAAATTGGTGCATGCATAAATATTAATTATATGTTTTATTACTTGTTTGATGATGCCATGGGTGCATTTGTATGTGGTTACGTATAAGCACGTATTTCGAGGTTTCGGCCTTATACGGTGCTTATACGGGTCTGTATTTCTTTATTGATTTAAATGAACTGAATTTGGATTTCAAAATGATAAACTCGGGTATGAGACCCATTTGGTTTTGTCTCGGGCATATGACCTCAGATTCCGGGCACGGTGCCCAGTTGGTGTCCTATGTTCGGGTACGAGACCCAGTCACTTTACGGTTTTGATTTCAGGTCAGGGAACCTTAAATGGATTCCCAGGTTCATGACGGTTTATGAAAACCGGCATGAACCCTTGTTATGGTATCGTGGTTCATGACGGTTTATGGGAACCGGCATGAACCCTTGTTGCTTCTTACGGTACATGACGGTTTATGGGAACCGGCATGTTACCTCGGGTATGTTATTACGGTACATGACGGTTTATGGGAACCGGCATGTTACCTGATTATGGATGTTATGGATTCATGACGGTTCAGGGGAACCGGTCATGAATGTTTATGTTATGTATATATATGTTCGTCTACCTTCCTTTAAATGTTCTACTATCTCCTCCGGGGAGGGTCGTTGGCCTGGGTGGACCCCGGAGTAGTCACGGAGCACCGACTGAGTGGAGTCACCCCCCAGTTGGGTTCCTTACTCTCAGGAAGGCTATGGTTACTATTACCTCGGGTAGGGTCAGTGGTCTGCGGACATTGACCTTGACCTCGAGATGACTCGGATTGAGACCCGGGTAGCGCGCGCGTGGCTTTGGATACCGTGACAGGATTGGTTGTGTGACTTATATATATGTATGTGATGGATATATGATATATGATATGTGGTGTGTACAGGTGTGCACAGGAATTGGGCAGGGGCCCGTATGGTCGTTTTTATTGTGGTCCTTTCGACTTTAGTTTATATCTGCTTTGGGCTTAGTCCCACATATGGTTGTTTTGGATAAATGGTTTTCGAATGCATGCATGCTTTTTAGTGGAGGGTACAAATGTCTTCCTTATTAAATGTTTTTATAAACTCTTTGTTTTGTCCACTCACAGTTTTTAATGTTTTGACTGCCCTTCAGGTTGACATCGGATGTGGTATGTAGCAGAGATCGAGATATCACATGCCTCCTCCGGATCCTGGCGTACTCTGATAGCCCGGGAGGGCAAAGGTCGGAAATATCCCTTGTCTGACACTTCGTGTCAGACGGGAGCAGGGTCATCCCGCACTAATCCCGGGGGGATTGGGATGGGTCCTATCAATAGGCGATCACTTTCCCATGCTGCATTAGTACACATCCCAAACCCTGTAAGGATGCATCACTGTACACTTCAAATTCCCCACTATCGTCCGGAAGGGTCAGTATGGGAGCAGATGTCAACCTTTCCTTTAGCTCCCGAAAACTACGCTCGCAATCGTCATCCCACACAAACTTGACTCCCTTCCGCGTCAGTCGCGTCAACGGGGCAGCAATGGTAGAGAAACCCTCTACAAACCTCCTGTAGTAACCAGCCAAACCCAAGAAACTTCTAACTTCAGTGACGGTCCTCGGTTGTTCCCACTTCGCCACTGCCTCAATTTTCTGAGTATCCACACTGATCCCGTCAGTTGAGATCACATGCCCCAAGAAACTCACGCTCGTCCACCAAAACTGACATTTGCTGAGCTTCGCGTACAACTGGTTTTCCCTCAAGGTACCTAGCACCATCCATAAGTGCTCCTCGTGCGCTTCCGCACACCTCGAGTAGACCAGGATATCGTCGATGAACACGATGACAAAGTGATCCAAGTAAGGCTGCAACACTCGGTTCATCAAATCCATAAACGCTGCGGGTGCGTTGGTCAAGCCAAACGGCATCACAAGGAACTCATAATGACCATAACGGGTCCTAAAGGCTGTCTTGGGTACATCCTCATCCTTAACCCGCAATTGATGATACCCAGAACGTAGATCAATTTTGGAGAAGTACTGCGCTCCTCGCAGCTGATCGAACAAATCATCGATCCGAGGCAACGGGTATTTGTTCCAGACTGTTACTTTATTCAGTTGCCTGTAATCAATGCAGAGTCTCATACTCCCATCCTTTTTCTTCACAAACAACACCGGGGCTCCCCAGGGGGATACGCTCGGTCGAATAAATCCCATCTCAAGTAATTCTTGTAACTGCGCCTTCAGTTCTTTCAACTCGGCTGGCGCCATACGATACGGAGTCTGAGAAATAGGTTGCGTACCTGGAACCAGATCAATAGTGAACTCAACATCTCGATGCGGTGGCAATCCAGGTAGATCCTCCGGAAAGACATCCGGGAACTCCTGTACAATCGGTATATCCTCCACCCTCAATGGTGCATCTCGTGAATCCATCACTCGGGCTAAGTATCCCTGGCACCCCTTCCTCAACAACTTACTTGCCTTCAGGGCAGATATCACTCCGACAGGAGTTGCTCGCTGAATTCCCTGAAAAGTGGTTTCCGGTAAGCCCGGGCTCCGAAAAGTAACCCTCTTATCGACGCATTCGATAGAGGCATGATGGAGCGTCAACCAATCCATACCCAAGATGACATCAAAGTCATGCAAGTCCAAGAGTATCAAATCTGCCACCAGACCAACATCACCCACCATTACGGGGCACTCCCGCAACACTTGATTCACCACAAACACATCTCCGGTGGGCGTACTCACTCCCATGTCACAGTCCAGTGCGGACACCTCTCTACCCGCCAACAACTCACAGTCCCGTGAAATAAATGAATGAGTAGCTCCGGGATCAATTAAAGTACAAACATCATGTCCAAATATCGTGAGTGTACCTGTCACAACACCAGGCGCTGCCCTGGCCTCCTGCTGCGTAACAGCAAAAACTCGGGCCTGTGGTCCAGCTGCTCGCCCACGGCCCCGGCCCCTCTGTCCATTAGCCGCTCCGGTACCACCTCCTCGAGTGCTCCCAGTCCCAGAAACTGCAGCCGTGCTCCGTCCCTGCTCTGATCCACCCCGACCTGCGCCACCGCCCTGTGGCAAGGATGGACAATCCCTCCGGTAGTGGCCCCGCTCGCCACAGAAGAAACAGATGACATTGGAAGCATGTCGAACAAAACCACCACCCTGCCGTCCCGTGGAAGCAACAGAAGTCGCGCTCGCCTGCGGAGCAGTCTGCGCCCTAGGCGCTCGGAATCCGGAACCCTGATAGTTACCAGGCCTGCCATAACGATCATTGCCTGCAGATGAGGCTCCACCATAACGTCCCTTCTTCGAGGCTCCCTGACCATACGATCCAGAATATGAACGCCCGCGACGTTGTCCACCACCAGAATACTGTGGACGTGTCGGGAGACTAGCCTCAACCCGCACCGCGGCATCAGACAACTCCCTGAGAGTAGCAAAAGCTCCGGCCGTCACAATGGCCCGTATCTCACCCCGTAGGCCAAGCTCGAACCTACGGCATTTCTCAGCCTCAGTAGATACAAAGGTAGGAGCAAAACGAGCTAGCATCTGAAATTTCTGTTCATACTCCGCTACGGACATGCTCCCCTGCTGGAGCTGCAGGAACTCGGTCTCCCTAGCATCACGGAATGAACGGGGATAATACTGATCCAGAAACCACTCACGAAAGGTCTCCCAAGTCACTGTACGGGCATCCGAACCTGACAACTCCAGAGTGTACCACCACTGATAAGAAGATCCATCAAGTAGAAATGTAGCCAACACCACACGCTCCTCAAGAGGACAGTTCATCACAGTAAAAATCCGCTCAATCCGAGAAATCCAACGGTGAGCATCCTCGGGATCCGCTCCACCACTGAATACCGTAGCCCCAATACGCTGGGCTCGCTCGATCGAAGCGCACTCGGCATCGCCATTAGGTCATGGAGGGGGTTCGCGTCGCGGAGGCATGGTCGGTCGTCCTTCTCTGAATGAGGCATAAGTTAGTACAATAATCAAGGCACACCCGAGTGCCGGACACGAATCGTAAACCTAGGCTCTGATACCAATTGACAGGACCCACCCCGATTATCGCCTCGATAATCAGGAAGCATCCTTCTCCCGTCTGACAATCGAATCCAAAAGACCGGAAAACTAAATAATATTACCACACACCCATTGTCAGACCAGGGAGATTAAACGATTACAACCGACTGGACGTCTAGTCCACAGTTTCACAGAGCAATATTACAAAACAAATTAAAGAACAAGTCCTACTCTGTGAACTAACTACTCCGCAACGGAAAACTTTATGCATCCGCCTCTGCCTCGGCGCTTGCCCCCATGCTTGTACCACGACCTGGAGGGAATTTAAAACAACAAGGTGTGAGTGGACCGAAACATAAGTTTAACAGGAAAAACAGTTTTTCCGAAATCGGGTTCGCCCTCCAGTTTTGTAATCCGCATGCATAACCAAATATTCAAAATTGTGTATTGAACTTTTGAAAACTCTTTTTCCGAAACACATGAAAAACGTTACAAGGATCGTCATAACTCATGTAAAACCATTTAATAATACCAGATTCCAGAAACCGTCATTTTGAAACATTATTTGCACAAATCAAGTAAAACCCAAATCAATAATCATGATTATGCCGTTGGATCCATCCGAGTCTTTAAACTCAACATTAGGCCTTCCCGGGATATCAACGAGTCTTTAAACTCAAAACACGATTAGTAGGCCTCGGGGGTATCATAATAATCGAGTCTTTAAACTCACGAGTCTTTAAACTCAATTTTCGGGCCCGCCCCCAACATCAACATACCGGGTCTTTAAACCCAAAACCAGATCCAACCATCAACCGGGTCTTTAAACCCAAAACCGTCTTTAAAACCCAATAAACCATGATTCATCACAACTGTTTTCCAATATCATTCCGAAATCATATCACAACATAGTAGGACTTATGTCCGAAGTCACATGCAATTTCCAACACATGCAATTTCCGAAAATTACTTCACAATATGATCAAACATCATAAATCCGAAACATGCATATTCATATCCAGATACTTCATCAAAATTATCACGCATGCATAGGCAAAAACCGAAATCTCGAAATGCGTGAAATACGATAAATATCTCGAAAAACATGAAAACAGGTAAAACCGATATATCATCTCACCATCATAAAATCATATGTAAAACCATGAGATAAATAAGCAAAATAGTCATGCATGCCCAATTTAGAAATCAAAAAGTCCACTCACAGTCTTAAGACGCGTCAATCGCGTCCCGCGCGCTCCTCCGTAGCTTCGGAAGTGTCCGGGCCTGTGAAAACGTACAAGAAGGGTTACAAACATCCCAAAATAACTCGTAGGATTTTTCCTAATTTTTCCGGATTTTTCGGCTAAAATAAACTTAAAGACTTAATCTTCCGGACTCCCGAAACTATCCCGAATGACTCCCGATCGATTCGAACTCTAAAGATAAAATGTTAATTAGACTGTAAGGATTAACTCTCATGTTGACCGTGATCGGAGTTGACATCACACGCGCCGTCACGCGCCGCCCAAAGTGGCTGCGCGTGAAAGCCACGCGCCAAGCTACAGTACCTTCGTCCTTACCCGAATCAACTGATAAACGGGTCTATTACCCGCGACTCAACCCGACCAGTTCAAGCCCAATTCTCAATCAATTCCTCTCGTTTTTAATTCTATTATCTTCTCTAATCCTTTAATTTTAGGTCTGTATTGAAGATTAACCTCGACTAGTACCCAAACGACCCAACTCAAACTCGAACAGTCGAACAAATCGACATTCTGGAACTCACCCAAACTAACCCCATTCTCAAATTAATTTCACCAGTAGCTTAAGGGGACTTATACGAACACAATGGTACCATCAATTGGTCTCGCCGTTACCTGAAAGTCGTCGTCCTCAAGCTCGAAAATACTCAGAACCAGGGTACTCCGTTCTTGGCCAATTCGTGAGTGTCGTCCTTCGAATTTGACGTGGTTGGTTTCCTTTTGCTCCCAGAAGACTAGAATGGCCCCTGGTTTCGATCAACAAGCCTCAGAAATCGAATTCAGTTTTTCCCTCCAACTAGTTCAACTCTGAACCGTAACTCAGGTTCCTGGGCGAAACGGGCTCCAATCCCTTCAGTTCTTGCACCGTAGTGATTATTTCACTCCAAGAAGTCTCACCGTGTGTTTAGTTTGATCCCTCGACCTTCAGAATTTGAACTCTGCGATTTCCCCCCCAGAAACCCGAAATGGTTCAACACTAGTTCTCTCAATCTCTCTCAGTTTTTCCACAGCAGGAAGGACGCAAATGAGTCTCTAAGTCCAAAGGCATTCAGAGTAATCGATTCAAACGGCTAGCAACTCGTGGGAGACACTCTGAAGTCTCTGAAAACGGTTTCCCGCAAGCACAGAGACCACAGCCATTCCTCACTCTCCCGTGCTCTGAGCTCTGCCCAAACGTGCACCAAGGTCACTCAATCCTGCTTCCACTGCCTAAAACTACATAAACAAAACGTCTGAGCCCTTCCACTAGCCATAAACAATTGCACGCACAAAACCCACGGTCGTGCACTCTGTTTTTCACGGTGGTGAACAGTAACCACCGTGAAATGACCAAAATGCCCCTCTGTGCAATAATTACCAAAATGCCCTCCAACATCCGTGACCCATAACTCGGTCATCCGACGTCCGTTTCAAGCGTGCCGCCTGTCGTTGTACTCGGGGCGTCGAGACGAACATAACGGTCTTCGAGTCAAATGAATATCAATTGTCAAACAAAAAGTCAACTTTTTCCCCTTATAACGCCCAAATTACGATAATGCCCCTGAACTTCCGAACATCATAACTTTCACTCCGAGCGTCCGAATCGGACGTGCCACCTGTCTATGAACTCGTGACATCCCGAACTACGTCACGGTCATCACTCAACGTCCGTTCGACCTCCAAATCAAAAAGTCAACAAATCGACCACACAAACACAGGGGTAAAAACGTCATTTTATTCAATATTTATAATATTACATTTCCAGAACGTCCGGGGCGTTACAACACTGAAAACGACCATACGGCCACTGCCCAAATCCATAAGGGACTCGGCCCCAAACCATAATGAAACCAAGTAAACGAGCCACTGCTCAAATCCTGTGCACACCTGTAGACACCACATATCATATATCATATATCCATCACATACATATATATAAGTCACACAACCAATACTGTCACGGTATCCAAAGCTACGTGCATGCTACCCGGGTCTCAATCCGAATCTTCTCAAAGTCAAGGTCAATGTCCGCAGACCACTGATCCTACTCGAGGTAATAGTAACCATAGCCTTCCTGAGAGTAAGGAACCCAACTGGGGGGTGACTCCACTCAGTCGGTGCTCCGTGACTACTCTGGGGTCCACCCAGGCCAACGACCCTCCCCGGAGGAGATAATAGAAGTAAAGGAAGGTAGATGAGCATATATATATATACATAACATAATATCCATGCCCGGTTCCCCTGAACCGTCATGATCCATAATATTCATAACCAAGGTAACATGCCGGTTCCCATAAACCGTCATGTACCATAATAACATACCCAAGTAACATTCCGGTTCCCATAAACCGTCATGTACCGTAATAACCAACAAGGGTTCATGCCGGTTCCCATAAACCGTCATGAACCATGATACCATAACAAGGGTTCATGCCGGTTCCCATAAACCGTCATGAACCTGGGAATCCATTTAAGGTTCCCTGACCTGAAATCAAAACCATAAAGTGACTGGGTCTCGTACCCGAACATAGGACATCAACTGGGCACCGTGCCAGGAATCTGAGGTCATATGCCCGAGACAAAACCAAATGGGTCTCATACTCGAGTTTATCCTTTTGAAATCCAAAACCTTTTCATTAAAACCAAATAAGAAATACGGACCCGTATAAGCACCGTATAAGGCCGAAACCTCGAAATAAGTGCTTATACGTAACCACATACAAATGCACCCATGGCATCATCAAACAAGTAATAAAACATATAATAAACATTTATGCATGCACCAATTTAGAAAACAAAGTCCACTCACAGACCGTCCGAGCTGCCGCCTCGATTTGCGTGCCATACGGCTCCCCGAGCCGATCACCGCCACCGGGACTCCCAAACCTGTCCAAATCGTAATAGAAGGTTACTAACTACTTAATTAACCTCTCACTAAAGCCCCGTAATTTTCCCGTATTGTTAACTATTTTTAAAACCGAACCTAAACCTTCCGATGCCCCGAAACATATAGAGACGGTGTCCGATTGACACGAAACCAGTCCCAAAATGTTCGTTACATCGAATAGATGATTTCGTATGTTGGAACCTTCCCCAGATTCCCTGCCACGCGCCCTCACGCGCCGCCTGAAGTGGCTGCGCATGGGCTTCACGCGCCGCTACAGTACCTGCTGACGTCATCGCTTACGTCAGCATGACGTCATCACTGACAGCCCCTGGCAGTGACACATGTCACGCTCCCATTGGTCCACTGTCTGACATGTCAGATCTGACATGATGACGTCATCCCTGACATGATGACGTCATCCCTGACATGATGACGTCATCAGGATGACGTCATCAGTCATCCCTGCTTCCTAACGGCTCGACCCGAATGTCTGCAACCGGGTCGCCGTGACCCGCGGCTTGACCCGGCCGGTTCTCCGCCGTCCGACCACCAAAATGCTTCCCGTTTGTCCCATTTTCTTCCTCTAATCCTAACCTACAGTCCTATGACATCAAAATGGAAGGAAAACATCAAAAACCATACCTTCAAGCTTGGCCATGGCGGCCGTACATTCCTCCGCCGTTCACGGCCGTTCCAGGCCATCCCTATCCCCAAAACTAATCCTATTCGACTCCTAGGGCTACCAGCAACGTAACCTAAACCTTAGAATCGAATAACAACTAACAAAACTCAATATCAAAATTTGAAATATTTTCTTACCTCACGGTTTCTCCTCTGCCGTGTCCTCCACCGTTCCCGGCCGTGGCTTGCCATCTTCAGCCTCTCACCACCTCCTCACGGTCATTTTATCTCCTAGGGAATGGTGGTATGTGTGTGTGCTGTTTTGGAGAAAATGAAGAAAATGGTGAAGGGGGGGGGGGGGAGGGGGGTTCGGGTGTGAAGAAACAAAGAAGAATGATGAAGGTGATGCCGTGGAAGAGAAGGGAGAAGGAGATGATCAGATGAGAGAATGAGAGATGAAGGGTGAGGATTAAAAGGTAGGATTGAAATGGATGGCTAGGATTGAATTAGGTGTGGATTTGATTAAAAATTAATCAAATAATATTATTTTATTATTAGATCCACAAATTGGGGGATCAAGTCAATGGGATGAGTGACACTTGTCACTCATCCAAGGGGCCCACCAAAATATCCACCCAATCAGATTTCGCCAAAACGTCCCCGTCTCGAAGTTCGTGCATAGTGAAATCGAACTTCCGTGACCCATAACTCTCCCGTTCGAAATCCGATTTCAGTGTGTCGCCTGCCTATGGATTCGTATCGTCCTTATCTACGTAACGGTCTTCGGCCCTCGGCCATCGGACCTCCCGGTCAAAAAGTCAACATTTGACCCCATTTAACCAAAATTACCAAAATGCCCCTAAAATTCCGAACGTCATAACTTCCTCCCCGAACGTCGGAATTGAACGTGCCACCTGTCTATGAACTCGTGACATCACGAACTATGTCACGGTCATCGGTCAAAGTCTATTTGACCACCCGATTGAAAAGTCAACATTTTGCCACCACCAGGGGCAAAACAGTCATTTCGCATCGTTCGTTCGATTTCGCCCAACTAATCACGGATTAGCCTCACTAATCGTGATTAGTCACTAATCTAATCCTGGAATTTGGGACGGGTCGTTACAACCCTCCCTCCTTAATTAATTTCGTCCTCGAAATTCCAACCGACCTAAATCCAATCGTTCTTCCCTCCTTAATTAGTTTCATTCTCGAAACTCCAATTATCTTGATTCCACATCCACCCCGTGGAAAGTAGAATCGACCTCGAAACTCGTGTACACTCGTACACCCACTAACCAGAATGATAACCGTCTGCAACCAGACGTACGACTAACACTCACGTCGTATCGACTACATTCGACCACGTCGAATGACAGAAGTCGTACGCTCCGAACTGACACCACTTGTCAGATCTACCATTTCGTTGACACAACCAACTAGACGGTGCCGTGCTCAACCACTAACTATCCTGACATCTACTCCCACTAGGAGTCACCAAAACTCACTAACCGATCCACGATGACACCTCCGACAAATTGTCACCACTTGTCAATCGTCAATCGAAAACTGTCACTATACTCACTCGTGGTTACACTAACCAACAATTCACCCGACCTGTGTGTAACTAGACCCATCAGAAATACCATGACCCAATGCACGGTATCCAATGTCCAGTTCACGTCCTCAACTAATCCAATGGTATCGGAACTAAGCCGACTACCAACACGCTCTCCAACGTATCACTGGTATATCCAGAATACTGCTACCAGACACCCCAAGCCTATCTAGTATCGTACCTCGAACAACGTACAAGGTACGTACATTTACACATCAATCAGACTACAACCACCTAGGTCATATCCAATCACGTTTCTACGATGGAGTCCATTTATCCAATCCAGTATTAGACAAATCGAAACTCCGACCCATTATTTATTTCCAAATCCGAATCCGAATCCGCAATTTCGTAAGAAATCTCAAATCCAAACCCAGAAGTCGTATCCATATCCATGTTCAAATCCGAATCCGAAATCATTATTCCGTAAGCTAGCATTTGGAATAACCATTCCGAACCCAAATCCATAAAAGATAATCTACAGTCAAGCTCTAGACTTAAATCCTGAATCGTCACCCAGAATCCGATTCTAAAACCCAAATGCAGAAATCCTCTTTCAAGTTCCAAAATCAAATCCTGAATCGTCATCCAGAAATCTGATTCCAAAACCCGAAATATCTTTCACGTCTACCAAGAGGTATCAATCATGAACCTATCGGTTGTCTGCTCAACCGATTACTCCAATACCATCGATTGACTTCATAGGGAAGCCAATCACAATATCCGCACATCCCTAAGGCTGACCATATCCGACCACGTCGGGAAACTACTCATCGGACAACTACTCAGGCGAGTAGTAAGCCATATGGGATTTACCTCGAAAAGAAGTTCAGTCCCAACATGCCCCACTCAAACATCCAAGTATGAGCGATAAACTCTCCACCTATCTGGATCATCAAGACCACGATCCAGATCCATAACGATACCCAAAGTCCTAAACCAATTCCCACATCTAAACAGATTAGTCAACGACGAGACACGCCGAGACTGTGGGTTCTCACTGACTACCTCGTATCGACCCTTGGCATTCCACCTAGAAAATCAAGGATGATACAAGACTATGACATCAAAAATCATCCTATGAGAATACAACCAAACTCATTGCACTCACATCGCCATGTAAACCAACATCGTCTGCCACCAGGCAGAAAATGAGAAATTTCAGTCACTTAACTTCGATATACTCGATTCCTCTTGATGACCCAAAACAAATCCCGGGTTCACCAACCAATACACGACCAATGTACTGGTGTCACAACCATCATCTACCGTCATCTGCCGTCATCTACCGTGGTAGAAACTGAGAAGTCACCCAAAATGACTTCGACATACCCATTACCAATGCGGAAAACCCGCATTTCTCTCGTCACCTCAATCACAACCTCTCGCGATTCTGAAGTTCCAATCTGGTTGGAAACAACATACCCGGACATCAACCACGTGTCCCCTAACCAATTTAACTCTATTTGAGATCCATTCTGGGACCACAGACACCGAACATATGCCCATGACGACGGATGTCACATCCCGACTCGTAACTCACCGTCCCCACAATTACCGGCACCAGCACCAGCACGAGTACCAGTACCAACGCACTATCACTAACACTAGTATCAGCACACAGGCATCCACACTAGTATCCGTATCACCATCGGCACACATGGTGCAAATCTGACAACCCTGGATCTCCACTCATACTGAACGACGATCCCGTGCCTCTACTCATATTGGAGAAACTCTGCCTCCCTCGTACCCAACAACTCTGGCTACAGTCACCCTGACATCTCATACGGGAAAAGGAAACGTCCCCTGAACGTCCCGGATTCCCAACAACTATAACTACAACCACTCTCGGTAATAGCGCCTGCCACACACTCGTGCAGACCTAACTACCAGAAATCACAATCAAGATTCGCGTCTAACGGAATCAATCGATCGTACTAACTACACTGTATCCCCGCTCCGGGATTCCATCTACAAGTACCAACCCTGATAACTTGTCCAAATCAAACTCTACCAGTCGTAACCCGACTAACCCAATGTCGTCTACCAGGTCATCCATGACCGTAGTTGTACCAACAATCCATCACAACTAATGTGGCACGACAACCTACTAGGTCTAACCGATAAGTACAACCCCGACTGCAGAGTGCAGTCCCAACACAAGCTGACATGACTAGACCGACTAACGAACCCAAATCCGAATAGTCGTCAAAGTCACACCACTCGTCAACTCACATTTCTGAACCATACACCCAAGGTAGGGTTCCACAATCACTAACTAGAGTTCCTTAGAACCCAACTGCAAAAAGCAGTAAAATCAACAATCTGACCGACCCCTCGGTCTTGACATCGTAAGGACGTCAATCCAATCATACCGTCAATCCAACTAGGATTTCACGAAACTAACAGCTAACTGGCGACCGCAGTAAATCCATCTAACCCAACCAAAGTCCGATTATCCAACTCAACAATATTCGACCATCCGATGATCACAATTCCCAACTAGTCGTCGGAACCAATCCTACGACATCGTGAAAGACGATCCCCACTAACCGTCTCACGATCAAAACGTTAACGTACAGGTACGTCATCCCTTCCGTAGGGTCTCACACTGTCAACCCTGACAGAACTATGGCAACCCCGGCCTTAAATGCCGAACCAAGGCATGCCATTCTTACTAACTATCATACCGGCCCCCAACAATCAGGTTGACCACGAACTGCAGCCCCTTGAGATATCACATCCTCGACTTGCGTACATACTCCAAAAGCTGCACGGTTGCTCGAATAGAGACAACCCCGCTCTGATACCACGTTGACAGGACCCATCCCAATCCCCCCGGGATTAGTGCGGGATGACCCTGCTCCCGTCTGACACGAAGTGTCAGACAAGGGATATTTTCGACCTTTGCCCTCCCGGGCTATCAAAGTACACCAGGATCCGGAGGAGGCATGTGATATCTCGGTCTCTGCTACAGTCCACATCCGATGTCAACCTGAAGGGCAGCCAAAACATTAAAAACTGTGAGTGGACAAAACAAAAGTTTATAAAACATTTTAACGAAGACATTTGTACCCTCCACTAAAAAGCATGCATGCATTCGAAAACCATTTATCCAAAACAAACCATATGTGGGACTAAGCCCAAGTAGATATAAACCAAGGTCGAAAGGACCACACTGAAAACGACCATACGGCCACTGCCCAAATCCATAAGGGACTCGGCCCCAAACCATAAAGAAACCAAGTAAACGAGCCACTGCTCAAATCCTGTGCACACCTGTACACACCACATATCATATATCATATATCCATCACATACATATATATAAGTCACACAACCAATCCTGTCACGGTATCCAAAGCTAAGCGCATGCTACCCGGGTCTCAATCCGAGTCTTCTCAAAGTCAAGGTCAATGTCCGCAGACCACTGATCCTACTCGAGGTAATAGTAACCATAGCCTTCCTGAGAGTAAGGAACCCAACTGGGGGGTGACTCCACTCAGTCGGTGCTCCGTGACTACTCCGGGGTCCACCCAGGCCAACGACCCTCCCCGGAGGAGATAATAGAAGTAAAGGAAGGTAGATGAGCATATATATATACATAACATAATATCCATGCCCGGTTCCCCTGAACCGTCATGATCCATAATATTCATAACCAAGGTAACATGCCGGTTCCCATAAAACGTCATGTACCGTAATAACATAACCAAGTAACATTCCGGTTCCCATAAACCGTCATGTACCGTAATAACCAACAAGGGTTCATGCCGGTTTCCATAAACCGTCATGAACCATGATACCATAACAAGGGTTCATGCCGGTTCCCATAAACCGTCATGAACCTGGGAATCCATTTAAGGTTCCCTGACCTGAAATCAAAACCATAAAGTGACTGGGTCTCGTACCCGAACATAGGACATCAACTGGGGACCGTGCCCGGAATCTGAGGTCATATGCCCGAGACAAAACCAAATGGGTCTCATACCCGAGTTTATCCTTTTGAAATCCAAAACCTTTTCATTAAAACCAAATAAGAAATACGGACCCGTATAAGCACCGTATAAGGCCGAAACCTCGAAATACGTGCTTATACGTAACCACATACAAATGCACCCATGGCATCATCAAACAAGTAATAAAACATATAATAAACATTTATACATGCACCAATTTAGAAAACAAAGTCCACTCACAGACCGTCCGAGCTGCCGCCTCGATTTGCGTGCCATACGGCTCCCCGAGCCGATCACCGTCACAGGGACTCCCAAACATGTCCAAATCGTAATAGAAGGTTACTAACTACTTAATTAACCTCCCACTAAAGCCCCGTAATTTTCCCGTATTGTTAACTTTTTTAAAACCGAACCTAAACCTTCTGATGCCCCGAAACATATCGAGACGGTGTCCGATTGACACGAAACCAGTCCCAAAATGTTCGTTACATCGAATAGATGATTTCGTATGTTGGAACCTTCCCCAGATTCCCTGCCACGCGCCCTCACGCGCCGCCTGAAGTGGCTGCGCGTGGGCTTCACGCGCCGCTACAGTACCTGTTGACGTCATCGCTGACGTCAGCATGACGTCATCACTGACAGCCCCTGACAGTGACACGTGTCACGCTCCCATTGGTCCACTGTCTGACATGTAAAATCTGACATGATGACGTCATCCCTGACATGATGACGTCATCAGGATGACGTCATCAGTCATCCCTGCTTCCTCGCGGGTCGACCCGAATGTCTGCAACCGGGTCGCCGTGACCCGCGGCTTGACCCGGCCGGTTGTCCGCCGTCCGACCACCAAAATGCTTCCCGTTTGTCCCATTTTCATCCTCTAATCCTAACCTACAGTCCTATGACATCAAAATGGAAGGAAAACATCAAAAACCATACCTTCGAGCTTGGCCATGGCGGCCGTACATTCCTCCGCCATTCACGGCCGTTCCAGGCCATCCCCATCCCCAAAACTAATCCTATTCGACGCCTAGGGCTACCAGCAACCTAACCTAAACCTTAGAATCGAATAACAACTAACAAAACTCAATTTCAAAATTTGAAATATTTTCTTACCTCACGGTTTCTCCTCCGCCGTGTCCTCCACCGTCCCCGGCCGTGGCTTGCCATCTTCAGCCTCTCACCACCTCCTCACGGTCATTTTATCTCCTAGGGAATGGTGGTATGTGTGTGTGCTGTTTTGGAGAAAATGGAGAAAATGGTGAAGGGGAGGGGGGGGGGGGGGGGGGTTTCGGGTGTGAAGAAACAAAGAAGAATGATGAAGGTGATGCCGTGGAAGAGAAGGGAGAAGGAGATGATCAGATGAGAGAATGAGAGATGAAGGGTGAGGATTAAAAGGTAGGATTGAAATGGATGGCTAGGATTGAATTAGGTGTGGATTTGATTAAAAATTAATTAAATAATATTATTTTATTATTAGATCCACAAATTGGGGGATCAAGTCAATGGGATGAGTGACACTTGTCACTCATCCATGGGGCCCACCAAAATATCCATCCAATCAGATTTCGCTGAAACGTCCCCGTCTCGAAGTTCGTGCATAGTGAAATCGAACTTCCGTTACCCATAACTCTCTCGTTCGAAATCCGATTTCAGTGTGCCGCCTGCCTATGGATTCGTATCGTCCTTATCTACGTAACGGTCTTCGGCCCTCGGCCATCGGACCTCCCGGTCAAAAAGTCAACATTTGACCCCATTTAACCAAAATTACCAAAATGCCCCTAAACTTCTGAACGTCATAACTTCCTCCCCGAACGTCGGAATTGAACGTGCCACCTGTCTATGAACTCGTGATGTCACGAAATACGTCACGGTCATCGGTCAAAGTCCATTTGACCGCCCGATTGAAAAGTCAACATTTTGCCACCACTAGGGGCAAAACAGTCATTTCGCATCGTTCGTTCGATTTCGCCCAACTAATCACGGATTAGCCTCACTAATCGTGATTAGTCACTAATCTAATCCTGGAATTTCTGACGGGTCGTTACAGGTGGCTCGTGTACTTGGTTTATTTCTGGTTTGGGCTGAGTTCCTTATGGATTTGGGCAGTGGCCGTGTGGTCGTTTTCATTATGGTTTTGGGCTTAGTTCCCACATATGGTTTTTTCGGTTAAATGGTTTTCGAATGCATGCATGCTTTTTAGTGAAGGGTACAAATGTCTTCTTATAAAATGTTTTTATAAACTCTTGTTTTGTCCACTCACAGCTTTTAATGTTTTGACTATCCTTCAGGTTGACAGCGGATGTGGACTGTAGCAGAGACCGAGATATCACATGCCTCCTCCAAATCCTGGCGAACTCTGATAACCCGGGAGGGCAAAGGTCGAAAATATCCATTTTCTAACACTTCGTGTCAGACGGGAGCAGGATCATGAGTCATGGACTGGATGGGGTCCAGCGGAGATTGTGAGGTATTGGGATAAGTCCCAACAGTGATGAGATGACAAGAGATGAGTGGATAAAAAGGTATGATTGAGACATGAGGAATCTTGGGATGATGTTCCCTATATCATGAGAATTAGTGGATTTCGGGAGTTGTTGTCAACTCCGAGATAGGTGTGATTGTATGTTTCTAATACCCCAGAAGGTACAAGGAAATTACTGAAATTGGAAAAGACGAGGAAAATCATTGGTGGAATAGATGTGACGACCCGTCCCGAATTAACGAGATTAATTAAGAATTAATGACGGATTAGCGAGGCTAATCAGAGATTAGACGAGGATTAACAGACGTTCTAGCGAACTGCCAATTTTGCCCATGGAATGGGCAAATCGTTCAATTTTCGTTCAGGTGGTCAAATGGACTTTGGCCGATGACTGTGACGTAGTTTGTGACCTCACGAGTTCATAGACAGGTGGCACGCTCGATTTCAACGTTCGAGGAGGAAGTTATGACCTTCGGAAGTCCAAGGGCATTTTGGTAATTTTGGTCAAAAGTTGACTTTTGACCCGAGAGGTCTGATGGCCGATGGCCGAAGACCGTTATGTAGATCAAGACGATACAATATCGTAGACAAGCGACACGTCGAAGTCGGACGTTCGACGAAAAAATTACTGTTCACGGAAGTACGTAAGTACTATTCCACGTTTTTCGAGACAGTGTGAGTTTTGTCCTAAGTGGGGCCCAGATATTATTGGATAGGCCAATGGATGAGTGACAAGTGTCACCCATCCATTGCCCATCCAAACCAAACCCATGCATATCCCTTCCCCTTTACATCGATCATTTTCCCATTTCTCCCAACCAAACCCGATCACCATTTTCAATCCAACCCAAACCCTGCAACCCTCAACCCATTTGTGAGAGGACAGAGAGTGAGAAGAAGAGCTGAGGAAAGTGGTGGCCGGCCTAGGGAGCGCCGCCGTGGACGGCGGAGGGAAAAACCGATCGAGGTAATCAATTAACCCTTTTTCAATCCATTTTTCGATTTCGGTTATTATGGGCCTGTTTGGACGTTTGGTTTGAGTTATTTAGGCTGTTGGGGAGTTTTTAGGAAGGTTTTGGGAGTAGTGAGACGTCGAGGAAGCTTGGGATGAGTTTTGGATTTTGAACCGTGAAAACCAATTTTGGACCGGTCGGATTTAGGGTGTTTTAAGGGTGCTAGTTCATTAGTTTAGGTTCCTAGGATCAAAACTAGAAGATTGGGATTGATTAGGAGCAAAACGGGTGAAAACTTGACCGAGAAAGGACCTGGACCAGTCACGCCGGTCCAAGTTGCAGGCAAACCGAACCGGCTGGTTCAGACCGGCTGTCGTGAGGAGGAAGACGAAGCACTGTAGCAGCGCATGGCTCCCACTCGCAGCCACTTCAGACGGCGCGTGGGGGAGAATCTTGGGATGGTTCCAACATGTGAAATCATCTATTTGATGTAAAGAACATTTTGACACTGGTTTCGTGTCAATCAGACATCGTTTCGATATAGTTCGGGACGTCCGAAGGTTTAGGTTCGGTTTTAAAAATAGTTAGAAAAATCGGGAAAATCATGGGACTTCAATGAGAGGTTAATAAGGCTATTAGTAATCTTCTATTACGATTTGGACAGGTTCGGGAATCTTGGAGGTGACGTTTGACCCGGGAGACGATTATAGGACGCGTATTGAGGCGTATGTTTTGTGAATCAATGCATGCATTTTGTGTGTGTGTTTACGTATAGGCACGTATATCGAGGTTTTTGGCCTTATACGTGCTTATACGCGTTTATGGTTCGGTTTTCAAAAGTAAAGTGACCGATTTGGTCTTGTTTTTTACTCGGGCATGAGACCCATTTGGATTTGGTTTTGACTCAGGCATGAGGCCCTATTGATGACCTACGGGTCTGAGTCATGGTCGCGACGGGTGCTGTGTGCACGGAGACTGGCGACGTGACGCTCACCTCCGAACTGGGATGTGTTCCCTCCAGAGAGGTCATGATGAACGTCTCGTTGTCGTGCAGCCACTGGAGGATCGACTTCGGAGTGCTGATGATTTAGAGGATTGATCTTTGACGTGTGCGCCATATTTGAGAGGTGGTCGCGACAATGATTTGTTCACGGCGACATACCAGGATTGAGAGCGGTCCTGGATTTATGGTTGTACACATCGCTATGATCGGAATCGTGACTAACCTTGAGGCTTCAGGCTTGATGCCCAGTTAATTTGAGTTTGGGCTTGATGCCCAGTTCCTTGTGAAATCGGGCTAAAGGCCCTATTGAGCCATACGTTCGGGCTAAAGGCCCAGTTGCTTTATCATATTGGATGTGAGTCCCGTATTATGGTTATCTATACTAGTATGTATATACCCTCCTTACGATCGTATTGATTGGTCTCCTCCAGTCGTCGACATGGAGAGTCACGATCCACTACCCATAACGCTTGTTCCCCATAAGGAGCCCATTCCAGGAGTGGGAGTTATGATGTGGTTCCAGACCAGATCCGGAGAGATGCTCGGACCGGATCCGAAGACAGAGCCTCCTAGATGGAGAATTCCTGGGAGTAGACTCGGAGTGAGATCCCGAGTAGTATGCATACTTATATATATAGAGAGATCGTGACTTATATCTGGGATTTTTTCCCTAGGGGCTGTGTGCCACGAGTTGACATCAAAGGATGTCTAGGATGGGCTTTATATATATCTATGTATATGTGGATGAGTTTTCACTGAGACGGCGTTGGGCTGAGACCCACGCGTGTTGGTTTTGGGCTGAGACCCTCAGGTGTTGGACTGTGCTGAGTTCTCAGGTACTTTGATTTGATTTTGGGCTAAGGCCTCGTGTTATATATTTGAGAAATGGTTTTTGAATGCATGCATGTTTTTTTTAGTGAAGGGCATAAAGGTATTTTTGATGAAAATATTTTTATAAAATATTAGTTTTGTCCACTCACAGTTTTTGTGTTTTGAATGCCCTTCAGTTTAATTGTGAATGCAGGCTGTAGCAGAGAGAAGACATCACACTCCTCTTCCAGATCATGGCACCCTATGATAGTCCCGGTTGGGCAAAGGACGAAATCATCCCTGGTCTGTCATTTCGTGTCAGACGGGAGCAGGCACGTCCCACGTAAATCCCTGGGGATTTGGGACGGGTCCTGTCATCTTAGGACTAACAAGGATGAACCTGTTTTACATAAGGCTCCCGAGCCCTACGTGCCACCCATTCCTTTTCCAAGAAGACTTGCTCATTGCAACAAGGATAAGGCCTTCAAAGAACTTTATGACATTCTTAGTAAAGTTAATATTAATCTGCCTATACTTGATTTAATTGATGATGTTCCAGCCTATGGCAAGTACTTTAAGGAATTGAACAAGTACAAGAGGAAATATGAACTACATGAGACGGTTTTAGTCTCCGAGAATGTCTCTGCCATGCTTCAAAGAAAGTTTCCACCCAAACTTAAAGATCCTGGCAGCTTCTCCATACCTATTATCATTGGGGACAAGAAGATTGAGAAGGGTATAATGGACTTGGATGCAAGTATCAATCTTATGCTATACACGGTTTACATGCATCTAGGTTTGGGAGAGTTGAAACCTTCTACAGTTTCTTTACAACTTGCTGATCGTTCAGTAAAGTATCCAAGAGGTATAGTTGAAAACATTATAGTTCATGTTGATAAATTGATCATACCTACTGATTTTGTAGTGCTTGACATGGAAGAATCACCAATCAAAGATCGTGAGTTACCTATTCTTTTTGGGAGGCCATTCATGGCCACATCAAGGACAATCATAAATGTGCATGATGGAGTGCTCACAATGACAGTTTTTGGAGAAACTGTCCAATTTCGAGTGTTTGAATCTCTGACTCATCCATATTTTTCTTTAGAATGTTTCTCTTTTGATATATTGGATTCTTTTGTGTTCACCAAATTTTCTCAAGGGCCCCCTATAGACCCACTAGAGATTTTCTTGACCAATGTTATGGATGACTTCGAAGATGAATAGGAGTTGGAAGAGAAGTTTCTGCTTTGGAGGCTTTGAAGTCATATCCCAACAACTATTTAGTCCCCCTTGAGCCACTTGAGCCATCCACTGATCATCCTATACCCTCAATCGTCAAACCATCAAAGCTTGAGCTTAAATTACTTCCCTCTCATCCTAAGTATATCTTTCTGGGTGACCAAAATTCGCTCCCAGCTATCATAGCTTCTGATCTGACCCCTTTGCAGGAAGAAAAGCTATTAAGAGTTTTGAGAGAGTTCAAATCCACCATTGGATGGTCTTTAGCAGATATCAAAGGAATCAGTCCCTCTATGTGCGTGCATAGGATACTTTTGGAGGAGGATAGCCAAGCTAGCTGTGAACCTTAACGAAGACTCAATCCCAACATGAAATGACAGGACCTGTCCCCGAAGGACATATATAACTGTTCCCGGTCCTGGTCCCATCTGACAGGTCAATTGAAGTTCCGAAATTACCCTCAGTACTTGCTAAACAAGGGATAACCGTACCTGTGCCCACACATGCCTCCACTTCCCGATCAGCCTCGATCATCGCGCCACGACTTGGAGGGTCAGTAAAACAAAAAAGGTGTGAGTGGACAAAACAAAGTTTTAGAAATACATTTATCAAAATACATTCCTACCCTCCAGTTTCACAAACATGCATGCATATCATAAATCATGAGTAAAGTAAATCTGGGCACAAACATTTATAAATCACAAATCATGAAGAATAAAAACCACGGGATTCATTTTCATATCCAGTCTCATATCCCATCTCATATAGTCACGTTATCCCTGCAACACGTGCAAATCAATAGGCTCAAGGACCGCTCAAAATCCGACCATCCGCTGTTGTGAACACATCACAACTAACATCAAGGACCGCTCACTAGCCGGCAATCCAGATCGTCGTGAACACATCACCGACCGATCTCCATATAATCCAGCACATCTGATCTGAGTCGAGCCTCCCTCGGCTGCACGACAACAGACTGTGTCAGGACCCGTCCCAAATATCACCTCGATACCCGGGACGAACCCTGCTCCCGTCTGACAATCACACCCAAAAATACCAAAATAACCTCAACACTACTATAAGCATAATTATCAGACGAAGGAGTAAATATAATACAACTGTAAGTCAGAGCATAGTCCTACAAAATGGGCACAAAATCCTACTATGCTAGTCTCGCAACGGAAGAACGTCGTAAGCTCTATGCCTCGATTCTTGCCTCAACGTTCACCCCGACGCTATCACCACGACCTGGAGGGAAAATTTAAAACAGAAGGTGTGAGTGGACTAAGATAAATAAAAGTTTCAAAAACAGTTTATCATCAAATCAGAGTTAAGGAAAAATAATAATAACAATATTTGTTCCCTCCGTTTTGAAAACATGCATGCCCAACTAAGTATCAGAAAACCACAACGTAAACCAGCATAACAAGATCACATCATAAAAACAAATCCACAATTATCTGAATCTGATCAAACCTGCTGGGTCCATCCGAGTCTTTAAACTCAACCAGGCCTCAAATGTCATTCCGAGTCTTTAAACTCAATAGGCCTACGAGGATAATATCATAATGTCCGAGTCTTTAAACTCCCGAGTCTTTAAACTCAATCCGGGCCCGTCCCCCCCATCCATCAGAATATCCGGGTCTTTAAACCCAATCTCCAGATCCAGCAAATCCGATCCAAATTCAATGTAAAACCAATTCTAAATCCATAACCAAACTCGAATTCGAAATCCCCGGTTCGAAGCCCTTCCGGCATTCAGAACCGTCATTCCGAATCCAAATCCGGAAATCCACTTTTTAAACCAAAACCCGCGATTATCAAAAATCATGTTTCATAATCCATTTATCATCATTAGAAAACAATTATATATTGAAATCCCTAAGTATGACATCAAAATCCGAAATCCAGCTTTTTCTCGAAAAACATGCAAAAACCCGAAAATGTCTTGAAAAACGTGCAAACATATCAACCACATATAACCATCCTCAAAAAGCATAAAAACATATTTAATATCATCAAACGTCAATAAAACAGTTAGGCATGCTCGTAAAGAAAGAAAGAGTCCACTCACAAATCAGAACGAGTCAATCCCGCTCCGTGCGCTCCTCGACCGTCTCAGGCGTCTCCCGTCCTGTTAATATGCACCAAATAGGGTCACAAATACATCAAGGATACTAACCCTAATTCCCCCAATTTTTCGGGAATTTATTCATATTTTAATCTTAGACCCTAAACCGTCCGGATTCCCGAACTATCTCATAACATCATCCGATTAACCCGAAAATCACACCAATGGATTCCTTAGGACGTTTAGAACCAAAACCATGTTGGAAGGTTGGCCGGAATCCTCCCCACGCGCCTCCACTCGCCGCCCAAAGTGGCTGCGCGTGGGCCTCACGCGCCTGCTACAGTGCATCTTCAACCTCGAGTCTCCCGGTTCAACTATGTTGAACCGGCGTGACCGATTCTCTGTAATTCCTCCACCATTTCAGTCCAATCCAGTCCCAGAAGCTTCGTCCAATCCTTAGCAATCTATTCATGTCCTAACTTCGAAGAATCACGGCCTAAAACTTCACGATTCCTCCCTCGAAAAACATAGCCCGTGGCCCTTGTTTTGGCCTCCGGCCACCCAGGTCCTCCCCCGTCACGGCGACCATCCTAGACGACTCCTAGGACCTCCCTGAACCTCAACCTAACCTCCAAATCTCTCGACTCTAACCCTAAAGCCACGACTTTTGAAAACAAAATCACGGGAAAACAGGGGATTCGAGGCTTACCTTCGAACCGTCCACCGTCATCTGCACCGCCGTGTACCACGGTACTCGTTGAGTCCCCTGCAAGCTCCTGAGCCTCCTACTGCCTTGGTTTGAGCCACCACACGACACAACCACCGCCACAGTGTCACCGCCTCTCTGTTTTCCCAAAACTTCCAGCCGTCTACCGTCCTGCCTCCGTGCACGGTTCCAGTCCAAAACGCGATGGACAACTCACCCTCATCTCTTATCACTCTGACAAATCATCAACTCACTCATCCTTGCACTGAATCGATCACAACCTCTCCCTTTCTTCCTCTCTGTTTTCTGGTTCTCACAGCCCAAATACACGGTTTTGAACGTGTACAATGTGTGGCCGTGCACACTTAGACTCTCCCAGAAGCCTCTAGCTTCCCCCCACGTGTCCACCTCCTCATGGACCAGCACAAAATATCCAAGCCCACTCAGCCAAGTGGCCTGAGCAGATTGAGCCTAAGGGGAAAAGACCAAATTGCCCCTAGTTATAAAAGTTACCTTTTTACCCTCACACTTTCCATACCCGTAACTATTCCATCCGACGTCCGATGACAGCGTGCCGCCTGTCGTTGTACTCAGGACGTCGAGACATATCTAACGGTCCTCGGTCTACGTGAAAATCACAAGTCCACCAAAAAGTCAACATTGTCCTCAAATAGTCAAAATTACGGTAACGCCCTTAATCTTCCGAACGTCATAACTTTTTCTCTGGTTGTCCGAAGTAAACCTGCCACCTGTCTACGGACTCGTGACGTCCTAAACTACGTCACGGTCAATGGTCAACACTCATCCAACCGGTCAATCAAAAAGTCAACTTTTGATGCACTATTCATAAGGGCAAAATCGTCCTTTTATACAAAACCTTACAAAAATTACATTTATACCTTTCCCGAAGGTACGGGTTGTTACAGACTGTGCTACATGACCTTTCTGTGGTACACACATCCATCCCGGAGGTGAGCGTTATCTCCAGGGTTCATTCCGGGGAAACACAGTCTCAACCGGAAGCCCTAATATGACAGGACCCGCCCCGACTATCGCCTCGATAATCGGGAAGCATCCTGCTCCCGTCTGACAGTCGAACACAAAAGACTAGAAAACCAAATAAAATTACATCACACCCACTGTCAGACCAGGGAGATTAAATAATACAATCGACTGGACTTCAAGTCCATAGTTTCACAGAGACATAATATTACAAAACAAGATAAGTTCAAATCCTACTCTGTGAACTAACTACTCCGCAACGGAAAACTTTATGCCTCTGCCTCTGCCTCTGCCTCGGCGCTAGCCCCCGAACTTGTACCACGACCTGGAGGGTATTTAAAACAGCAAAGTGTGAGTGGACTAAAACAAATGTTTACAGAAAACAGTTTAAAGAAATCGGGGTTCGCCCTCCAGTTTTATAATACGCATGCATAACCGGATATTCAAAAACCGCATACTAAACATTCGAAATCCCTTTTTCCGTATCATATGGAAAACATTACAGCAACAGCTATAAACTCGTATGAAATGATATAATATTATCAAAAACCAGAAATCGTCTGTTCGAAACATTAACCAAACCAAATCATGTAAAACTGAATTAATAATCACAATCAAGCCGTTGGGTCCATCCGAGTCTTTAAACTCAATATCAGGCCTTCCCGGGATATCAACGAGTCTTTAAACTCAAAACATAATTAATAGGCCTCGGGGGTATCACATTAACCGAGTCTTTAAACTCACGAGTCTTTAAACTCAATCCTGGTCTTTAAACCCAATTTCGGGCCCGCCCCCGTCATCAATTAACCGGGTCTTTAAACCCAAAACCAGATCCAACCGGGTCTTTAAACCCAAAACCATGTTATAAAGCAAAATAAAAGGATCCCTCATGATCCGTTTTCCAAAAATCATTCCGAAAGCATATATCGTCATAATAGGACTTATGTCCGAATTTCACATGCAATTTCCGAAAATTACAACACAATTATAATCAAAACATCATAAATACGTAACATGCGTAATCATCTCAAATTACTTCATCAAACCATCATTCATGCCTAGGAGAAAACCGTAACCTCAAAATGCGTAAAATAAGATAATTACCTCGAAAAGCGTGAAATTACGTAAAACTGAAATATCATGATTTTCAACATAAATCATATATGAAAACATAAACAAAGGAGTAAAAATAGTCATGCATGCACGGTTGAAAATCAAATGTCCACTCACACACCGTTCTTAAGGTTCGGTTTCGCGCTGCATGCGTTCCCGTAATTTCTGGCATTTTCTAGAAAACCCGAATCCTGTCCGAAATCACATTCCAGGGTCATTGACCGAGAAATTACCGGATTGAAACACAAATCATGCCCAAGCATATAAAATCATATAATAAGGCATTAGAAATCATATATGCATGCATCACGGTTAGAAAACAAAGTCCACTCACACACACCGTCCAAAACGGTCCGTTTCCGAGCTGCACGTTTTTCCGTAAAATCTGGAAAGCACAACTCCTGTCCAAAATCATTATAGAGGGTTACTAACATCTCAAAATACATCATATAATTTTCCCCAATTTTTCCGGGATTTAAATACGTATTTTTAACGTAATACAAAACTTCGGATACGCGGAACATTAACAAAACAATATCCGACTTCATCGAAATCAACGTCAAAATGTTCGTTACACTGAGAGGATCAAAAGTCATGTTGACCTCACCTTGAGACTAGGCCGGACGCGCCCTCACGCGCCGCCGTGAGTGGCAGCGCGTGAAACCCACGCGCCAGCTACAGTGTTGTCTCCCTCACCCGTTTGTCTGGTAAACGGGTCGTTTAACCCGCGATCAGACCCGGTTCCAATCCTATCAATTCGAAACTGAATTCATCAATTGATCAATCAATTAGCTTCTACTTAAGTCCAATTAGAGTTCTTTAACAATAATTCCATGAAACATTACCTCAATCCTCACGATCACAGATGATCAATCGAAGGACATCCGACCACTGTTCATCCTTCGAAAACCATCAAACCTTCTTGATTTCGTTCAATTGATTCACTAGTAAGCTTCAATGGACTCAGGTAAGTATTTTCCCCAACTCAATTGCATCAATTCGTGGCTCAAACGCCACGACTCAAACTCGATTCTTCGTCACTGTGCAACCATGGAGTTTAATCAATCTCAACCAGTTCCTTCCAATTGATGGATCCAGAAGCATCGTGGGATCCTCAGGAACATAATCCCCAGCTCAATTTCAACAATCAAAGCCTCCAATTCCTCGGCTCAATCTCGAAATTTCAGAGGCCACCCTCCTTCAGTTCTTCCACAATTCGATCCCAATTCCACTTGGTTCCTTCTACAAAATTGATCGTAGTAATCCCAGAAAACTGAAACTGAACCCAATTTCGATCAACAAGGCTCAATTCATCCAATTTGATTTTTCCTCCCAAAAACCCAATTTTCGAATTCCCAGTTTTCAGCCACTCTCAATCTCCCGTGTTTACCCAGTTGAGTTAGTCTCAACAAGCACTCGATTTTGCCCTCAAAACCAGTTAGAAATGGCAGCTAACACTCTCCAATTCTGCTGCTCAATGCTCACGGGTAAGAAGAACAAAGAAGGAGAAAATTAAGGAGAAAATGGAGGAAATGATGAAGGATAAATGATGATGTTGTAATAATGGTGTTGGGAGGGAAACATGGAGCTGGAATCAAGGAATGGGTGACACTTGTCACTCATCCGGATGTGCACAGTCACCAGGTACTGTTCATATTAAAATATTATTTTATTCCCGGTTCGTTCGGTTAATCGAGCCCGATTCCGTGACCATAACTTCGTCGTCGAATCTCCGATTTCGGCATGCCGCCTGTCGTTGGATTCGTATCGACGAGACTTACGTAACGGTCCTTGGCCCTCGTCCGTTGGACTTCCCGGCCAAAAAGTCAACATTTGGCCCCTACTATGCCAAATTACCAAAATGCCCCTCAACTTCCGAACATCATAACTTTCTCTACGAATGTCGGAATCGAACGTGCCACCTGTCTATGAACTCGTGACGTCCCGAACTACGTCACAGTCATCGGTCAAAGTCCATTTGACCTCCCGAACTAAAAGTCAACATTTTGCCCACACTAGGGGCAAAATGGTCATTTTGCATGTTTCGTCCGATTTCACTCAACTAATCCCCGATTAGTCATTCTAAATCATAATTAATTAATATTCAATCCCGTTACTCGGGACGGGTCATTACAACCTTCCCTCCTTAAAGAATTTCGTCCCCGAAATTCCAACTATCCGTATTCCACAACCACCTCGTGGAAAAAAAACAATTGGCCACACACCACGTGTACACATGTACACCCACTAGCCAACACAGAACTCGTCTGCACTCAGACGTCACATCACAGATGCACGTCGTACTGACTACACTCGACCACCACGAGTGAAAATTAATCACCAGAAATTAGCAATGTCATCATTAAGCTGACTCTTTCAGCTTGACGGCCCCACGTACTCACTAATGTGCCCTGACATCCGCTCTCATAGAGAGTCACCAAAACTCACCTGTCAGTCCATGCAGACACCACAAGCCAAACTGTCACCACCAAGCTTTACCATCCTAGTAAAGCGCCAATCAGTAACAAATCAGTGACAACACATCATACCACCACGTCCGTCAATGTAGCACAAGATCAACAACATGATCTTCCCTCGCAGGGTAAACTCAATCCTGCGACAAATACCAACAGCAGTATCCACAACTGTCACCCCCTCAGCGATCCCAGATGCTGGTAAGGTCACGACAAGGTAACATCTCGCCGCAAAGCAACTTGCGGTCATACTAACCACCAACTCACTCATCCTGAGTATACGCATACCGTCATCACACTCAAACAGACGGTGTAACTGGAACACATTGAACACCAGCCTAGCAGTGATCACACAACTCAACACTAGAGTTATACTAGCCAACCATGGCTAAGAGCACCTGCTCAAACAATCACTGAAATCATCATAATCACTCTGCCCAGTGCATCGTGTTCAATGTCCAGTTCACGTTCACAACCCATCCAATGGTATCAGGATTAAGCCGACTACTAACACGTTCACCAAC
Organism: Prinsepia uniflora; assembly: GCA_032719365.1. Taxonomy (NCBI): domain Eukaryota; kingdom Viridiplantae; phylum Streptophyta; class Magnoliopsida; order Rosales; family Rosaceae; genus Prinsepia; species Prinsepia uniflora. Next base: position 41,085,933 of record CM064869.1, on the reverse strand, counting down.
GTACTACTGGTATAACCCGTATACCGTCACCCGACACCACAAGTCTGCAAAGTATCATACCCCAAACCATAAACAAGGTACATACATCTATCCTTTGACAAGATCACAACCTACCTAGGTCATAGCCAAACACGTTCCAATAATGGAGTCCATTTGCCCAAACCAACAAGAGACAAATCGAAACTCCACCAATCAACTAGTTCCAATTCTATATCCGAATCCGCAATTTCGTAAGAAATCCCGAATCCAAACCCATACATCACATTTTTAATTCATGTCCAAATCCGAATCCGAAATCATTATTCCGTAAGCTAGCATTTGGAATAATCATTCCGCACCCAAATCCAGTATTCCACTTTCAAGTTCTAAAATGGAATCCTGAATCGTCACCCAGAAATTCGATTCCAAAACCCGAAATCTCGTTCACGTCCACTCGGACACACCAAAACCGAACCTATTGGTTACCCATTCATTATACTCGGTTGGCTTCATAAGGAAGCCAATCCAACAACCACACGGTTAAGGTTGACAAAATCCGATCACTTCGGAAACCTACTCACTTGAGTAATATACCACAAAGGGCTCCACTTCGAAAAGAAGTTCAGTCCCGTCATTTACGACTCACATACCGGAGTAAGAGTGACAAACTCTCTACCCAACTGGATCGTCAGGATTACGGTCCAGATCCATCACGACGTCAGCTGACCCTGAACATCACGATCCTAGATCGTCACAATGCCCAATGTCCACGACATCACAAACCCGATCCACCTAGGAAAAACCAAGGATGATCCGAAACGATAACACCAATATTCATCCCCGGGTCAAGTTTATTCTGGGCCCAACACGCCCATCTACAGACCAAACTGTTAACAAAAACAACCATCCGGACCCACACTAGTCCGACTCACCCAAAACACATGATACAATATTACAACACAAATGGACAATACAAACCATTTACAAGGTATCAATACAATTATTTTGACCTACGGTCAAGTCGATCGGGGCAGTTCCTTCGCAAATGTCCAAGTTTCCCACAAAAGTGACAAGTGGCAGTGCTGAGACGACTTGCCCCACCACGCCGCTTACTTGTCGACTGGGTTGAAGTTCCACCCGAATGAACTCCTACCGAGGATTGCGACACAAGAGTATGAAGGCTAACTCGCTTCGACGTTTCCTGACTTATCTGTTCAGTATCCTGACGCTCTCGGCGTCGTCCAGAGCCCAAAGATTGTTCTGGCACAGGTAAAATAGTAACCTCCACTCGGATAACAGCATCCGATAATTCCCTCAGGGTAGAATACGAGCCAACAGTTACAGCACCTCGTAACTCATTCCTCAATCCCTGCTCAAACCTTCGACACTTATCCTCCTCAGTAGCCACATACAGAGGAGCGAAACTAGATAAGTGCAAAAATTGTTGTTCATAATCGACCACTGACCGATTCCCTTGCTGCAATTGGAGAAACTCAACCTCCTTAGCGTTCCGAAATGAGCGAGGATAAAACTGATCTAAAAATCGCTCTCGAAATGCATCCCATGCCAAGGTACGGGCATCCCAACCAGTCAACTGTAAACTATGCCACCACCTGTAAGCATAGCCATTCAAAAGAAAAGTGGCTAAGGGTACCATGTCCTCCAGGGGACATATCATAACCTCAAAAATCCTTTCCAATCGAGTAAGCCAATCTTCGGCACCATCCGGTCCCGAATCACCACGAAACACAGTGGCTCCTAACCGTCGAGCTCGCTCAATATCTGGGCCTTTACTAACACTACTCTCGCCCCTCCCATCTTCAGACCGTGTACGGGACGCACGACTCGGAGGCATGACGTATCAACAGAAATCAAGAACCAAACGCTCTGATACCAATTTGACAGGACCCGTCCCAACTAGACGTCAAAAACCGTGCCCGGTCCTGCTCCCGTCTGACAAGTCAACTAAAGGTCCAAAACTCCCCTTCAGTGCTTGCCAGACAAGGGATGTTCGCGCGGATTTCTGCTGCTGTCACTGCCTCACGATCTGTCCCGAACGTCGTACCACGGCCTGGAGGGTCACAAAACAGAAAAGGTGTGAGTGGACAAAAAATGACCTCTTATAAAAACATTTATCAAAATACATTCTTACCCTCCAGTTTTCACAAACTTGCATGCATATCGTAAAACATGAGTGACCGATAAAATCAAAACATATTTTCCCATGGTCCATAAAACTCATGTTCACCAAATCAGTTCATGTTATAAAACATCAAATCCCGGCTCTCAGGCCAACACATGTGAAAACATAATCACTGGCCACAAAGACCAAAAACCCGTACTCAATACCAGTACGTCATCACAATCAATACCAATCAGCACTAATCACCAGTGCACAAGAAATATATATCAATCCAATCAATCCGCACTACTCACTAGTGCATAAAATATCACAAATCACATCTGCACTACTCACAAGTGCACAATCAATCAAACTGCACTACTCACAAGTGCTGCACTACGCGTAGGTCAACATCCAGTCACTCTCTCGGGAACAGACACCTCTGGGCTCAACCCCCTCGGGCTCAGTCACCTCTGGGCGAACACATCCCCAGGATCAGACACCTCCGAGTGGTACATCCAGGCTCAGTCTCATCCGAGAAGCTGACTACCATAAGATCAACTCCCGATCCTACAATCACATCCCCCAAGCTCCGGTCGTCTGGGTAATCCCCCCCCAAGCACCGACCGTCTGGGAATATCACAATCACAATGAAAACCATCCCGGGAATTACATCCCAAAACATTTCAATCAAATCTTGACTTCATACCAAGTCAAGATCATTCTCAACTGGGTCTCAAGCCCAAAATACCTTTTACACATAAACCGTTAAAATCACATTTAAATCAATAGAATAATCCGAAAATCATCATTGACTCACCAACCAAGTCAAAACATCATTTTAGAAATCATTTAAACTCCGGGCCTAGCCCAAAACATCATCTGCACATTCCTCGTAAAACGTGCCCGAAAGACTAATTAAAATAATCATAAAATCCCAATAAATCATTAATTTCACAATTTCACAAATGACTCCAATTCCGAGTCAAAATCACTATTCACTTGGGTTCTCATGCCCAAAATAACATTATCACGCAAATTCATGCGTTGCAACCTCCGTTGCCATTTTCACGTAAATCCACGAAATTGGCCCTCGACTCATTCCCGAGTCACCACATCATCTTTCAATCCATGACTCAATAATCCAAGTCCAAACATTATTTTCAATCAATTTCAATCCCGGACTCATAAACCAAGTCCAAACATCATTTTTACCAAATTTCGTAATTTCTCGAAAATCGCCCAAAAATAATAATATAATAATCATAAGACCGAGAAATTACCGGATTGAAACACAAATCATGCCAAGCATATAAAATCATATAATAAGGCATTAGAAATCATATATGCATGCATCACGGTTAGAAAACAAAGTCCACTCACACACACCGTCCAAAACGGTCCGTTTCCGAGCTACACGTTTTTCCGTAAAATCTGGAAATCACAACTCCTGTCCAAAATCATTATAGAGGGTTACTAACATCTCAAAATACATCATATAATTTTCCCCAATTTTTCCGGGATTTAAATACGTATTTTTAACGTAATACAAAACTTCGGATACGCGGAACATTAACAAAACAATATCCGACTTCATCGAAATCAACGTCAAAATGTTCGTTACACTGAGAGGATCAAAAGTCATGTTGACCTCACCTTGAGACTAGGCCGGACGCGCCCTCACGCGCCGCCGTGAGTGGCTGCGCGTGAAACCCACGCGCCAGCTACAGTGCTGTCTCCTTCACCCGTTTGTCTGGTTCCAATCCTATCAATTCCACACTGAATTCATCAATTGATCAATCAATTAGCTTCTACTTAAGTCCAATTAGAGTTCTGTAACAATAATTCCATGAAACATTACCTCAATCCTCACGATCATAGATGATCAATCGAAGGACATCCGGCCACTGTTCATCCTTCGAAAACCATCAAACCTTCTTGATTTCGTTCAATTGATTCACCAGTAAGCTTCAATGGACTCAGGTAAGTATTTTCCCCAACTCAATTGCATCAATTCGTGGCTCAAACGCCACGACTCAAACTCGATTCTTCGTCACTGTGCAACCATGGAGTTCAATCAATCTCAACCAGTTTCTTCCAATTGATGGATCCAGAAGCATCGTGGGATCCTCAGGAACATAATCCCCAGCTCAATTTCAACAATCAAAGCCTCCAATTCCTCGACTCAATCTCGAAATTTCAGAGGCCACCCTCCTTCAGTTCTTCCACAATTCGATCCCAATTCCACTTGGTTCCTTCTACAAAATTGATCGTGGTAATCCCAGAAGACTGAAACTGAACCCAATTTCGATCAACAAGGCTCAATTCATCCAATTTGATTTTGCCTCCCAAAACCCCAATTTTCGAATTCCCAGTTTTCAGCCTCTCTCAATCTCCCGTGTTTACCCAGTTGAGTTAGTCTCAACAAGCACTCGATTTTGCCCTCAAAACCAGTTAGAAATGGCAGCTAACACTCTCCAATTCTGCTGCTCAATGCTCACGGGTAAGAAGAACAAAGAAGGAGAAAATTAAGGAGAAAATGGAGGAAATGATGAAGGATAAATGATGATGTTGTAATGATGGTGTTGGGAGGGAAACATGGAGCTGGAATCAAGGGATGGGTGACACTTGTCACTCATCCGGATGTGCACAGTCACCGGGTACTGTTCATATTAAAATATTATTTTATTCCCGGTTCGTTCGGTTAATCGAGCCCGATTCCGTGACCATAACTTCGTCGTCGAATCTCCGATTTCAGCATGCCGCCTATCGTTGGATTCGTATCGACGAGACCTACGTAACGGTCCTTGGCCCTTGTCCGTTGGACTTCCCGGCCAAAAAGTCAACATTTGGCCCCTACTATGCCAAATTACCAAAATGCCCCTCAACTTCCGAACATCATAACTTTCTCTACGAATGTCGGAATCGAACGTGCCACCTGTCTATGAACTCGTGACGTCCCGAACTACGTCATAATCATCGGTCAAAGTCCATTTGACCGCCCGAACTAAAAGTCAACATTTTGCCCACACTAGGGGCAAAACAATCATTTTTCACGTTTCGTCTGATTTCACTCAACTAATCCCCGATTAGTCATTCTAAATCATAATTAATTAATATTCAATCCCGTTACTCGGGACGGGTCATTACACACGCTGTAACGCTCCGGAAATTCGGAAAATGTAATATTGTAAAATAATGAATAAAATGACGTTTTTACCCTTGTGATTCGTATGGTCAAATTGTTGACTTTTTGATTGGAGGGTCGAACGGACATTGAGTGATGACCGTGACGTAGTCCGGGACATCACGAATTCATAGACAGGTGGCACGTCCGATTCGGACGAACAGGGTGAAAGTTATGACGTGCGGAAGTCCAGGGGCATTATCGTAAGTTGGACGTTATAAGGAGAAAAAGTTGACTTTTTGTTTGACAATTGATATCCATATGACTCGAAGACCGTTATGTTCATCTCGACACCCTGAGTACAACGACAGGCGGCACGCTTGAAACGGACATCGGGTGATCGAGTTACGGGTCACGGATGTTAGAGGGCATTTTGGTAATTATTGCACAGAGGGGCATTTTGGTCATTTCACGGTGGCTACTGTAGCACCACCGTGAAAAACAGAGCACACGGCCATGCCATGGTGTTTTGGGCGTGCAATTGTTTATGGCCTAGTGGACTGGTGAGTGGGTTTTGTTTATGAGAATTGAGGCAGTGGGAGGCACACATGGACGACCGATCAGAGCTCAGTGCACGGGAGAGTTTAGAAAATGGACGTGGTCTCTGTGCGTGCGGGAAACCATTTTCAGGGGCCACAGTTGGTCTCCCACGAGTTGTTGGCCACATTGATCGATCAACCGTGTAAGAGAGTGAGGAGAGGTTTCGTTTGGGTCATTTGATGCATCAGTGTGAAGGCTGAGGTTGAGAGAAACCGTGAGAAAACATTTTCGGGTTTTTGGGGGGAAAGCTCAGAGTTCAATTCCTACGGGCTTTGAGACAAATCTAAACACTTAGGGAGTCTTCTGGGAGTGACAGAAACGCTGTTGTGCCAGCATTGAAGAGTTTGGAGCTCGGATTGCCCAGGAACCCAAGTTCCAGTTCAGAAAAAAAAAACCAGTTGGAGGGAAAATTGAAGATCAAATCGTGGGGACATTCGAGCTAAACTAAGGGCCGTTCTAGTCTTCTGGGAGCAAAAGGAAACCAACCACATCGATTTCGAAGGACATCACTCACGAATTGGCCAAGAACGGAGTTCCCTGGTTCTGAGTATTGTCGAGCTTGAGGACGACGACTTCCAGGTAACGGCGAGTTCAATTGATTGTGCTATTGTGTTCGTCTAAGTCCCCTTAAGCTACTGGTGAAGTTAATTTGGAAATGGAACCGTGTAGGGTGAGTTCCAGACGTCGACTTGTTCGACTGTTTGAGCTTGAGTTGGGTTGTTTTGGTGTTAGTCGAGGTTAATCATCAATGCAGACCTAAAATTAATGGATTAGAGAAGGTGATAGGATTGAAAATGGGAAGAATTGATTTAGAATTGAGGGCTAACCGATCGGGTTGAGTCGCGGGTATCAGACCCGTTTAGCAGGCTGTTCGGGTGAGGGAGAAGACACTGTAGCTTGGCGCGTGGCCTTCACGCGCAGCCACTTTGGGTGGCGCGTGACGGCGCGTGTGAGATCTTTTCCAATCACGGTCAACTGAGGTTTTCTTCCTTTTAATGTTTTTAACATTTTACCTTTAAGATTCGAGTTGTTCGGGAGTCGTCCGGGATAACTTCGGGAGTTCGGAAGTTAGGTCCTTAAGGTTTATTTCGTCGAAAAATCCGGAAAAATTAGGGAAAATCATACGAGCTATTTGAGGATGTTTGTAACCCTTCTTGTGCGTTTTTACAGGCCCGGGCATTTCCGAAGCTACTGAGGAGCGCACGGGGCGCGATTGACGCGTCCTAAAACCGTGAGTGGACTTTTTGATTTCTAAACCGGGCATGCATGACTATTTTACTTATTTATCTTATGGCTTTACATATGATTTTATGATGGTGATATGATATTTCGGTTTTACGTGTTTTCATGCTTTTCGAGATATTCATCGTATTTCACGCATTTCGAGGTTACGGTTTTCGCATTTGCATGAATGATGTTTTGATGAAGTATTTGGATATGATTATGCATGTTACGGATTTATGATGTTTTGATTATAATTGTGAAGTGATTTCGGGAATTGCATATTTTGGAATTTGCATGTGAATTCGGACATAAGTTCTATTTTGACGAGATATGATTTCGGAATGATGTTGGAAAACGGTTTATGATGAATCCTGGTTTATTGGGTTTAAAAACGGTTTTGGGTTTAAAGACCTGGTGGATTGTTGGATCTGGTTTTAGGTTTAAAGACCCGATTTATTGATGACGGGGGCGGGCTCGAAAAATTTGGGTTTAAAGACCCGGAATGAGTTTAAAGACTCGTGAGTTTAAAGACTCGGTTATTGTGATACCCCCGAGGCCTATTGATCATGTTTTGAGTTTAAAGACTCGTTGATATCCCAGGAAGGCCTGATATTGAGTTTAAAGACTCGGATGGATCCAAAGGTTTAATTTTGATTATTGATTCACTTTTTACTTGGTTTGCGTAAATGATGTTGCAAATGACGGATTCTGGGTTTTGGTAATATTATATTGTTTTACGCGAGTTGTGATGGTTTTCCTGTAACGTTTTACATGTGTTTCGGAAAAAGAGTTTTCAGAGGTTTAATACGCGATTTTTGAATATTTGGTTATGCATGCATGTTGTAAAACTGGAGGGCGAACCCCGATTTCCTTAAACTGTTTTCTGTAAACCTTTGTTTCGGTCCACTCACACTTTGTTGTTTTAACTACCCTCCAGGTCGTGGTACAAGTTCGGGGGCTAGCGCCGAGGCAGAGGCAGAGGCATAAAGTTTTCCGTTGCGGAGTAGTTAGTTCACAGAGTAGGATTCGTTCTTTAATCTGTTTTGTAATATTACGCTCTGTGAAACTATGGACTTGATGTCCAGTCGGATGTATTTGTTTAATCTCCCAGGTCTGACAATGGGTGTGATGTAATATTGTTTGGTTTTTTTGGTCTTTTGGATTCGATTGTCAGACGGGAGCAGGATGCTTCCCGATTATCGAGGCGATAATCGGGGTGGGTCCTGTCAATTGGTATCAGAGCCTAGGTTTACGATTCGTGTCTGGCACTCGGGTGTGCCTCGATTATTGTACTAACTTATGCCTCTTTCAGAGAAGGACGATCGGCCATGCCTCCGCGACGCGAACCCCCTCCACGACCTGATGGTGATGCTGAGAGTGCTTCGATCGAGCGAGCCCAGCGTCTTGGGGCTACGGTATTTAGTGGTGGAGCGGATCCTGAGGATGCTCACCGTTGGATTTCTCGGTTCGAGCTGATTTTTGCTGTGATGCACTGTCCTCCTGAGGAGCGGGTTGTATTGGCTACCTTTTTGCTTGATGGATCTGCTTATGAGTGGTGGTACACTCTGGAGTTGTCGGGTTGGGATGCCCGTACAACGACTTGGGAGACCTTTCGTGAACGGTTTCTGGATCAGTATTATCCCCGTTCATTCCGTGATGCTAGGGAGATCGAGTTTCTGCAGCTCCAACAGGGGAGCATGTCGGTAGCTGAGTATGAGCAGAAGTTTCAGATGCTAGCCCATTTTGCTCCTACCTTTGTGTCTACTGAGGCTGAGAAATGTCGTAGGTTTGAGCTTGGCCTACGGGGTGAGATACGGGCCATTGTGACGGCCAGAGCTTTTACTACTCTCAGGGAGTTGTCAGATGCCGCAGTGCGGGTTGAGGCTAGTCTCCCGACACGTTCACAGTACTCTGGTGGTGGACAACGTCGAGAGCGTTCTTATCCTGGATCGTATGGTCAGAGAGCCCCGAAGAAGGGACATTATGGTGGAGCCTCATTTGCAGGCAATGATCGTTATGGCAGGCCTGGTAACCATCAGAGTCCCGGATTCCGAGCGCCTAGGGCGCAGACTGCTCTACACGCGAGCGCAACTTCGGTTGCTTCCACAGGACTACAGAGTGGTGGTTTTGCTCGAGATGCTTCCAGTGTTATCTGTTTCTTCTGTGGTGAGCGGGGCCACTATCGGAAGGAGTGTCCATCTTTGTCACAGGGTGGTGGCGCAGGTCGGGGTGGAGCAGAGGAGGGACGGAGCACAGCTGCAGTTTCTAGGACTGGGAGTACTAGAGGAGGTGGTGCTGGAGCGGCTAATGGACAGAGGGGCCGGGGCCGTGGGCGAGCAGCTGAACCACAGGCCCGAGTTTTTGCTGTTACGCAGCAGGAGGCCAGGGCAGCACCTGGTGTTGTGACAGGTACACTCACGATCTTTGGGCACGATGTTTGTGCTTTAATTGATCCCGGAGCTACTCATTCATTTATATCACGGGACTGTGAGTTGTTGGCGGGTAGAGAGGTGTCCGCCTTTGACTGTGACTTGGGGGTGAGTACACCCACAGGAGATGTATTTGTGGTGAACCAAGTGTTGCGGGAGTGTCCCGTAATGGTAGGTGACGTTGGACTGGTAGCAGATTTGATACTCTTGGACTTGCACGACTTTGATGTCATTTTGGGAATGGATTGGTTGACGCTCCATCATGCTTCTATCGAATGTGTTGATAAGAAGGTTACGTTTCGGAGCCCAGGGTTACCGGAAACCACCTTTCAGGGAATACAGCGAGCAACTCCTATCGGGGTGATTTCTGCCCTGAAGGCATGTAAGTTGTTGAGGAAGGGGTGCCAGTGATACTTAGCCCAAGTGATGAACTCACGAGCGGCACCATTGAGGGTGGAGGATGTACCGATAGTACGGGAGTTCCCGGATGTCTTTCCGGAGGATCTACCGGGATTGCCACCGCATAGAGATGTCGAGTTCACTATCGATCTGGTTCCAGGTACGCAACCTATTTCTCAGACTCCGTATCGTATGGCGCCAGCTGAGTTGAAAGAACTGAAGGCGCAGTTACAAGAATTACTTGAGATGGGATTTATTCGACCGAGTGTATCTCCCTAGGGAGCCCCGGTGTTGTTTGTGAGGAAAAAGGATGGGAGTTTGAGACTCTGCATCGATTACAGGCAACTGAATAAAGTAAAGGTCAGGAACAAATACCCGTTGCCTCGGATCGATGATTTGTTCGATCAGCTGCGAGGAGCGCAGTACTTCTCCAAAATTGATCTTCGTTCTGGGTATCATCAGTTACGGGTTAAGGATGAGGATGTACCCAAGACAACCTTTAGGACCCGATATGGTCATTATGAGTTCCTTGTAATGCCAACGCACCCGCAGCGTTTATGGATTTGATGAACCGAGTGTTGCAGCCATACTTGGATCACTTTGTCATCGTGTTCATTGACGATATCCTAGTCTACTCGAGGAGTGCGGAAGCGCACGAGGAGCACTTAAGGATGGTGCTAGGTACCTTGAGGGAAAACCAGTTGTATGTGAAGCTCAGCAAGTGTCAGTTTTGGTTGACGAGCGTGAGTTTCTTGGGGCATGTGATCTCAACTGACGGGATCAGTGTGGATTCTCATAAAATTGAGGTAGTGGCGAAGTGGGAACAACCGAGGACCGTCACTGAAGTCAGAAGTTTCTTGGGTTTGGCTGGGTACTACACTAGGTTTGTAGAGAGTTTCTCTACCATTGCTGCCCCGTTGACGCGACTGACGTGGAAGGGAGTCAAGTTTGTCTGGGATGACGATTGTGAGCGTAGTTTTCAGGAGCTAAAAGAAAGGTTGACATCTGCTCCTATATTGACCCTTCCAGACCACAGCGGAGAATTTGAGGTGTACAGTGGTGCATCCTTACATGGTTTGGGATGTGTGCTAATGCAGCATGGGAAAGTGATTGCCTATGCTTCGCGCCAGTTGAAGCCGCATGAGCGTAATTATCCTACGTACGACTTGGAGTTAGCTGCTATTGTGCATGCGTTGAAAATTTGGAGACATCACTTGTATGGTGCGACTTGCAGAATGTTCACGGATCACAAGAGCCTGAAGTACTTGTTCACTCAGAAGGAGTTAAATGTGAGGCAACGACGGTGGCTAGAGCTGATTAAGGATTATGATTGCACGATTGAGTACCAACCTGGAAAAGCCAATGTTGTGGCTGATGCTCTAAGCCGGAAGTCAACGCATTCTGTAGCACATCTACGGGCGGTTCATTTACCACTTTTGGTTGAACTCCGTAAGACTAGCATTGATTTGGGTTTGGATGGCCAAGGTGTCTTGCTGGCTAATTTTCATGTGAGACCACTTTTGATCGATCGGATCGTTGAGGCTCAATCTCAAGATCCTGTCTCGTGTGTACTTCGGCTTGAAGTGGAAGCCGGTGAACGGCTAGATTTCACAGTCAGGGAGGATGGAGCTTTGCTAAAAGAAGGACGGTTGTGCGTGCCCGACGTTGAGGCACTGAAGAAGGAAATCTTGGACGAGGCTCATAGTTCGGCCTACGCGATGCATCCTGGTGGGACCAAGATGTATCGTACCTTGTGGGAACATTACTGGTGGCTGGGTATGAAACGGGAGATGGCCGAGTTTGTCAGCAGGTGTCTGATTTGCCAGCAAGTGAAGGCTGAGAGACAACGACCTTATGGAGCCTTTCAACCCCTACCTATTCCGAAATGGAAATGGGATCACCTAACAATGGATTTTGTGTTTGGACTTCCTAGGACACCCAGAGGTCACGATGGAGTTTGGGTGATTGTGGACAGGCTTACGAAATCAGCTCATTTCTTGCCGGTGCGAGAGAACTTCAGGATGACACAGTTGGCTCAATTATTTATCGACGAGATCATCCGGTTGCACGGTACTCCAGAATCAATAGTTTCTGACAGAGACCCGAGGTTTACTTCTCGGTTTTGGCAAAGTCTACAGGAGGATTTTGGGACGAAACTTCGTTTCAGTACCGCATTTCATCCTCAGACTGATGGCCAGTCTGAGCGGACCATCCAGATACTGGAGGATATGATGCGAGCTTGCGTTTTGCAATTTCAGGACACTTGGGAATCACATCTAGCCTTGATGGAATTTTCCTACAATAACAGCTATCAGGCGAGCATTGGGATGGCTCCGTACGAAGCCTTGTACGGACGGCAGTGCAGAACCCCGTTGTGTTGGACGGATGTGGGTGAAAGGAAGCTGACTAAATCCAAATTGGTGGAACTGACAACGGAGAAGGTAAAACTCATCAGAGATCGACTCAAGGCAGCCCAAGACAGACAAAAGAGCTATGTGGACCATCGGATTTGAGATCTTGAGTTTGCGGTCAGAGATCGGGTATTTCTGAAACTGTCCCCTTGGAAAGGTGTAGTGAGATTTGGAAGGCGAGGAAAGTTGAGCCCTCGTTACATCAGACCTTACGAGATCACTGAGAGGATTGGCCCGGTGGCCTACAGGTTGGCACTACCGCAAGAGTTTTCGAAGGTCCACGATGTTTTCCACGTGTCGATGTTGTGGAAATACGTGTTCGACGCATCTCATGCGCTGGAGGAACAACCCATTGAACTCCGAGAGGATTTGAGTTTCAAAGAACAGCCGGTGCAGATTTTAGACCGAAAGGATAAAGTACTACGTCGGAAGACCGTTCCTCTGGTAAAGGTTCTCTAGAGGAACCAGAATGTGGAGGAAGCCACATGGGAACCCGAGGCGCAGATGCGAGAACAGTTCCCCTATTTGTTTCCTTGAAATTTCGGGACGAAATTTCTTAAGGGGGGGGGGGAGATTGTAACGCCCCGGAAATTCGGAAAATGTAATATTGTAAAATAATGAATAAAATGACGTTTTTACCCTTGTGATTCGTATGGTCAAATTGTTGACTTTTTGATTGGAGGGTCGAACGGACGTTGAGTGATGACCGTGACGTAGTTCGGGACGTCACGAATTCATAGACAGGTGGCACGTCCGATTCGGACAAACAGGGTGAAAGTTATGACGTGCGGAAGTCCAGGGGCATTATCGTAAGTTGGACGTTATAAGGGGAAAAAGTTGACTTTTTGTTTGACAATTGATATCCATATGACTCGAAGACCGTTATGTTCGTCTCGACGCCCTGAGTACAACGACAGGCGGCACGCTTGAAACGGACATCGGGTGACCGAGTTACGGGTCACGGAAGTTGGAGGGCATTTTGGTAATTATTGCACAGAGGGGCATTTTGGTCATTTCACGGCGGCTACTGTAGCACCACCATGAAAAACAGAGCACACAGCCATGCCGTGGTGTTTTGGGCGTGCAATTGTTTATGGCCTAGTGGACTGGTGAGTGGGTTTTGTTTATGAGAATTGAGGCAGTGGGAGGCACACATGGACGACCGATCAGAGCTCAGTGCACGGGAGAGTTTAGAAAATGGACGTGGTCTCTGTGCGTGCGGGAAACCATTTTCAGGGGCCACAGTTGGTCTCCCACGAGTTGTTGGCCACATTGATCGATCAACCGTGTAAGAGAGTGAGGAGAGGTTTCGTTTGGGTCATTTGATGCATCAGTGTGAAGGCTGAGGTTGAGAGAAACCGTGAGAAAACATTTTCGGGTTTTTGGGGGGAAAGCTCAGAGTTCAATTCCTACGGGCTTTGAGACAAATCTAAACACTTAGGGAGTCTTCTGGGAGTGACAGAAACGCTGTTGTGCCAGCATTGAAGAGTTTGGAGCTCGGATTGCCCAGGAACCCAAGTTCCAGTTCAGAAAAAAAAAACCAGTTGGAGGGAAAATTGAAGATCAAATCGTGGGGACATTCGAGCTAAACTAAGGGCCGTTCTAGTCTTCTGGGAGCAAAAGGAAACCAACCACATCGATTTCGAAGGACATCACTCACGAATTGGCCAAGAACGGAGTTCCCTGGTTCTGAGTATTGTCGAGCTTGAGGACGACGACTTCCAGGTAACGGCGAGTTCAATTGATTGTGCTATTGTGTTCGTCTAAGTCCCCTTAAGCTACTGGTGAAGTTAATTTGGAAATGGAACCGTGTAGGGTGAGTTCCAGACGTCGACTTGTTCGACTGTTTGAGCTTGAGTTGGGTTGTTTTGGTGTTAGTCGAGGTTAATCATCAATGCAGACCTAAAATTAATGGATTAGAGAAGGTGATAGGATTGAAAATGGGAAGAATTGATTTAGAATTGAGGGCTAACCGATCGGGTTGAGTCGCGGGTATCAGACCCGTTTAGCAGGCTGTTCGGGTGAGGGAGAAGACACTGTAGCTTGGCGCGTGGCCTTCACGCGCAGCCACTTTGGGTGGCGCGTGACGGCGCGTGTGAGATCTTTTCCAATCACGGTCAACTGAGGTTTTCTTCCTTTTAATGTTTTTAACATTTTACCTTTAAGATTCGAGTTGTTCGGGAGTCGTCCGGGATAACTTCGGGAGTTCGGAAGTTAGGTCCTTAAGGTTTATTTCGTCGAAAAATCCGGAAAAATTAGGGAAAATCATACGAGCTATTTGAGGATGTTTGTAACCCTTCTTGTGCGTTTTTACAGGCCCGGGCATTTCCGAAGCTACTGAGGAGCGCACGGGGCGCGATTGACGCGTCCTAAAACCGTGAGTGGACTTTTTGATTTCTAAACCGGGCATGCATGACTATTTTACTTATTTATCTTATGGCTTTACATATGATTTTATGATGGTGATATGATATTTCGGTTTTACGTGTTTTCACGCTTTTTGAGATATTCATCGTATTTCACGCATTTCGAGGTTACGGTTTTTGCTTATGCATGAATGATGTTTTGATGAAGTATCTGGATATGATTATGCATGTTACGGATTTATGATGTTTTGATTATAATTGTGAAGTGATTTCGGGAATTGCATATTTTGGAATTTGCATGTGAATTCGGACATAAGTTCTATTTTGACGAGATATGATTTCGGAATGATGTTGGAAAACGGTTTATGATGAATCCTGGTTTATTGTGTTTAAAAACTGTTTTGGGTTTAAAGACCTGGTGGATTGTTGGATCTGGTTTTAGGTTTAAAGACCCGATTTATTGATGACGGGGGCGGGCTCGAAAAATTTGGGTTTAAAGACCCGGAATGAGTTTAAAGACTCGTGAGTTTAAAGACTCGGTTATTGTGATACCCCCGAGGCCTATTGATCATGTTTTGAGTTTAAAGACTCGTTGATATCCCGGGAAGGTCTGATATTGAGTTTAAAGACTCGGATGGATCCAAAGGTTTAATTTTGATTATTGATTCACTTTTTACTTGGTTTGCGTAAATGATGTTGCAAATGACGGATTCTGGGTTTTGGTAATATTATATTGTTTTACGCGAGTTGTGATGGTTTTCCTGTAACGTTTTACATGTGTTTCGGAAAAAGAGTTTTCAGAGGTTTAATACGCGATTTTTGAATATTTGGTTATGCATGCATGTTGTAAAACTGGAGGGCGAACCCCGATTTCCTTAAACTGTTTTCTGTAAACCTTTGTTTCGGTCCACTCACACTTTGTTGTTTTAACTACCCTCCAGGTCGTGGTACAAGTTCGGGGGCTAGCGCCGAGGCAGAGGCAGAGGCATAAAGTTTTCCGTTGCGGAGTAGTTAGTTCACAGAGTAGGATTCGTTCTTTAATCTGTTTTGTAATATTACGCTCTGTGAAACTATGGACTTGATGTCCAGTCGGATGTATTTGTTTAATCTCCCTGGTCTGGCAATGGGTGTGATGTAATATTGTTTGGTTTTTTCGGTCTTTTGGATTCGATTGTCAGACGGGAGCAGGATGCTTCCCGATTATCGAGGCGATAATCGGGGTGGGTCCTGTCACAAGCGCCCCAAGGATGGCCTGCGCGTGGGATTCACTCTCTGGCACTGTAGATCGTCCCTATCCTTGCGACGGCTGGTTCAGACCAGCCAGTCCGGTTCGTTCCTGAAACTAGACCGACTTGATCGGTCCAGGGTCCTACAATCCTCATTTTTCGTCCGTTTTCTTCCAATCCAATCCCTAAATTCCTATTTTCAAGTTTTGTATCCATTCCTATGAAGAAAACTAACTAAAACACCCTAAATCCCCACGGTTCAACTTGAACCTCACAGTTCGATGTTTCCATTTTCCTTCCCACGGCCATCAGCCGTCAAACCGCCACCAAAAGCTTCTTAGGACCTCCCTAGAAACTTAATAAACCCATTCTAAACCATAAAAACAGCCCATAATGCCACAAATCGAAAATAAGAAGAAAATGGGTTTTATTGATACCTTGCACGGTCCATGGCCGCCGTCCACGGCGACGTTGCCTCCTGCCAGCCACTATCATCAGCTTGCACTCCTCACTGTCCCTTGGTCTCTCAAGCATGATCAGATGGGGTTTGGATTGGATGGGTTCAAAGTGTGAGATCTGGTAAGTTTGAAATGAAGAAATGAATGATCGATGAAGGGATGATATGCATGAAGGAAAGAGATGGCATGTGGATGGGTGACACTTGTCACTCATCCATAGGGCAGGAACTAAATATCTGGGGCCCACTAGAATCCAAAAGTAACTTGTCTCGTAATTCGTACAATAGTACTTTCGTACTTCCGTGAACTGTAACTTCGCCGTCGAACGTCCGAATTCGACGTGCCGCTTGTCTATGGATTCGTGTCGTCCCGATTTAGATAACAGTCCTCGACCTTTGGCCATCGGACCTCCCGGTCAAAAAGTCAACATTTGCCCCTTTTTAACCATAATTACTAAAATGCCCCTAAACTTCCGAACTTCGTAACTTCTTCCTCGAATGTTGGAATTGAACGTGCCACCTGTCTATGAACTCGTGACGTCGCAAACTACGTCACGGTCATTGGTCAAAGTCCGTTTGACCGCCTAATCAAAAAGTCAACATTTTGCTAATGCCTATGGGTAAAACGGTCATTTTTCATCGTTCGTCCAATTTCGCCTAACTAATCACGGATTAACCTCACTAATCGTGATTAGTCACTAATCTAATCCTGGAATTCGGGACGGGTCGTTACAACCTTCCCTCCTTAATTAATTTCTTCCTCGAAATTCCCACCGACCTAATTCCAACCGTTCTTCCCTCCTTAATTTAGTTTCGTTGTCGAAACTCCAATTATCCTGATTCCACATCCACCTCGTGGAAAGTACAATTGACCTCGCAACACGTGTACACTAGTACGCCAACTACCCAGAACAATACTTGTTCGTATCCGGTCGTACCACTAACACTCACGTCGCATCGACTAGACTCGACCACATCGAATAACATTAATCGTACGTGCCGAACTGACACCACTTGTCAGTATCAGAGCAACCTAAGTATCCTATGAGTTAATCACTTGTCAAATCTACCGTTTCGCTGACATAAGCAACTAGACGGTTCGTTGCTCAACCACTAACTATCCTGACATCTGCTCCTACTGGGAGTCAACAGACCTCACTCAACGATCCACGCTGACACCTCCGACAATCTGTCACCACTTGAGAGTCGCCAGTCGATGACTAACACTATACTTACCTGTGGTTACACTAACCACCAACTCACTCAACCTGAGTATACGCAAACCAACAAATACTCGACCTGTGTGTAACTAGACTGTTAGGTCATATTTTATGCATTTTTCCATGCATTATTATCTTTGATGTACTACTAATATCTTTCATCACATAGGAGAAAATGATAATTTTTGTGAGAGTTGTGCAGGATTGGACATTATGTCGAATTAGAATGTTTTCGGTGTAAAAGGAGGAAATTCGGAGTTGAAAGAGCTTACTTATGGAGCAAGGAAAAATAATGTGGAAAACAAAAAGCTGTCACTATTCAGGAAAATGATCAATCTTTTTGATGTTGAAAGAGCTTACTTCATGCATCTTTTTGATGTCATCTAATGCTCATTTACTTGTCTTTTGTGTGATTTAATTGTCATCCATAGTAGAAAATGATCAATCTTGTGAAGTGTGTGCAGAATTAGAAAAGTTCTTAAAAGCATGGAAATAAAGAAAGAAGGAGTCTTGAAGCCTCAAGCACACAAAGGTGGGCCTTGTCATCCGAAAATAGAAGTCTTTAATGCCAAGATTGTTCCTTGCCACATAAGGAAGGTCTGAGCATTCCAGAAGAGGAAAGTGACGTCCGAGGAAGTCTTGAGAAGGCCCAAGAACGCACCTTGCTCCATTAGGGAAGTCCAAGACATCAGGAATCTTCATTGCCACACATCACAAGGCGGATTCCATGGAATGGGTGTCTTCTTAGGATATTATTCATTCAATTACAGATCATCCAAACAAAGGTATGGGTGTCTACTCAGTATTTGGATAAGAAAACTAACAAACAATCTTAATGGTGATCAGACATCAAAATAGAATGTTAAGTATCAATAGAGCATAGTAATTGAATCATGAAACACATCAAGAAACTGAAAATACTAAAGTTCAACACATGGAATAAAAATTGCAGGATTACATCAAAACCCTAGATATGAATCTAGTTACACATCATGATTAACAAAAACATAGAAGCAATATAAAGCATGAGTGAAATCAAACTCAAAAGGGGAAGAAACCCTTGAAGCAATTCTGATGTCGACTCCTTCCTCTTGCATTCATCCCTCTCCCCCTCAAAAACGTTCAAGAGAGGTTCTTAAAAATAAAAATAAACAATAATGCGGCTAGGGTTTCTTGGCTGAAATCCGCCTTGTGATGTGTGGCAATCAAGATTCCTGATGTCTTGGACTTCCCTAATGGAGCAAGGTGCGTTCTTGGGCCTTCTCAAGACTTCCTTGGACGTCACATTCCTCTTCTGGAATGCTGAGACCTTCCTTATGTGGCAAGGAACAATCTTGGCATTAAAGACTTCTATTTTCGGATGACAAGGCCCACCTTTTTGTGCTTGAGGCTTCAAGACTCCTTCTTTCTTTATTTCCATGCTTTTAAGAACTTTCTAATTCTGCACACACTTCACAAGATTGATCATTTTCTACTATGGATGACAATTAAATCACACAAAAGACAAGTAAATGAGCATTAGATGACATCAAAAAGATGCATGAATCATGACTTAACAAATACCCCCAAACCTATCTTTTGCTAGTCCCTGAGCAAAATAAAGAAGAAAAACTAAACTAAGCAAAATGAAAAGACTCAATCTTAGTTAAGGATAGATCATTTAAACCTCTCGGTGTTCCTAGTAGGAGGAGTTTTGTCTCCTAAGGGTTATGGCAGCTACTGTAGCAGTCACTGTAGCAGGCGGGTGGCTTTCACGCGCAGCCACTCACGGCGGCGCGTGACGGCGCGTGGGCACGAATCTCGAGGTGAGTTCAATATGACTTTGGTCCTATACAATGTAACGAACACTTTAGCGTTGGTTTCGTGTCAATCGAACCCCGTTTCGATATTGTTCGGGATGTCCGAAGGTTTTAAATCGAGTTTAAAAACACTTAAAAATTCGGGAAAATTACGGGACTTGAATAGGATGTTTATGTGGAGGTTAGTAACCCTCTAATGTGATATGAACAGGTTCGGGAGTCCCGATCTTAGTAACGAGGCCCGGGAAGGCCGGTGGCACGCATATCGAGGTGCTCGGTTAAATGGTCTGTGAGTGGACATTGTTTTTATAAATTTGATGCATGCATAACTGTTTCATGATTGTTATAATTGCTTTTATATGCTTTGATTTGGATATCGGTGAATTTATGTGATTTCACGCATTTCGAGGCGATTTACGGGTTGCGCGTAAATCGAGGTTTCCGGATTTGCACTGATTTCCATAATTGTGGTTCGGATATGATTTTATGAAATAGTTACGGATTTGTTAAAGTAAATTCGGGCCAGGGGCCCAGTTGATTTAAGAATTCGGGCCAAGGGCCCAGTTGATTTAAGAAATTGGGCCAGGGGCCCAGTTGACTTTTGAAATCGGGTTAGGGGCCCAGTTGATTTATGTATGTGATTTCGGGTCGGAGACCTTAAAATGGAATTGAATAAATGATTTCGGATTTGATAATCAACTATTTGGACTTATGTCGGTTTTGTGGAAATTCGGGGCAGGGCCCTTGTGATATTTTGGAAATGAATAATAAAATGTGTTCCATAAAACCATCTCGATACGAGGATATATATTGGTCTCCTCCATGTGTCGGGGACACTAGGGAAGTCACGGTGCATTGTCTGCGAGGGGTCATTGTACGGAGCAGCCGGACCGTATAGTGTCTCAGGAGCAGGATTGCTATGATTGGACGTCGGGGACGTCAGACATCGGGGATGTCAGAAATATGGGCCCGGTGAGACCCCGGGCAGCACGCGTTGCTTAATACCGTGAGATATGACGACGGGGACGTCAAGCGTCTGAGACGCTAGGCATCAGGGATACCGGAGATGGAAAAATAATAAATGTATATTACTGGATTGATGAAATAACTCTTGGATTGACTTTTGGGATTTGAAACTATGCTTATGGTTTCCGGGCTAAGGCCCTAACGGTTTTTTCTAAATAAATATGTGATTATTGGTTTTTGACGCATACATATGTTTTTACTGAGGGGCATAAATGTCTTTATAAATGTTTTAAACAGACTTGTTTATTTTCGTCCACTCACAGCTTTTGTTTTTAATGCCCTTCAGGTTGATTATGGATGCGACTGCAGTAGAGACTGGGACATCGCACACCTCCTCCATCGATCCTTGCGCACTCTGGAAGCCCGTTTGGGCAGTGGCAACAGGTTATCCCTTGTCTGACACCTCTTGTCAAACGAGAGCATGAAACATTCCATGGTAATCCCGGGGGGATTGGGATGGGTGGTGTCAAGTGGTATCAGAGCCAGGTTTTCTCTTTTGTGCGCGAAGGTCAAGGGTGTGATGTCTCTTTGGGCTGCAGTTTCGTTATCAACCTGATAGATAGTTTTTGGGTTTGAGTTGTGGTTAGAGTGTGTTTGGCCCGATACGCCGTGCATTAACGTGTTTCGACCCAAGTGGGGTTGTTGTGATTAACTGGTAATGTGAGACCGGTGGTGTAACACCCCGAAAATTCGAGGATTTTAATATTGTAAATTTAATGCATGAATTGACGATTTTACCCCTGTGTATGGTATGGCCAAATTGTTGACTTTTTGATTGGAGGGTCAAATGGACTTTGACCAATGACCGTGACGTAGTTCGGGACGTCACGAGTCCATAGGCAGGTGGCACGTTCAATTCGGACGATCAGGGAAAAAAGTTATGACTATCGGAAGTTCAGGGGCATTACCGTAATTTGGACGATGGGGGCGAAAATGTTGACTTTTCGTTTGACAACTAATTTTCACATGACTCAAAGACCGTTAGGTAGGTCTCGATGCCCTGAGTTCGTAGACAGGCGGCACGCCAAAATCGGACTTCGTATGGCTGAGTTACGGGTCTAGGAAGTGAAGGGCATTTTGGTAATTATTGAACCAGGGGCATTTTGGTCATTTTACCCCTGGTTACTGTAGCAACCGCGGGGGAACATGGGCGGCACCACCATGTGCGGTGGTTCTAAGTGCACAATTGATTATTCAAGGATGTGCTGGAAAGTATGGATTGTTTAAAACTTTTGGAAGCATCAAACGTGGTCTGATTCATCCACCCAGCACGGTCGATTTGTTAATTGAAGATTCGAAGCATTTCTGGAAACTTTCTCAGTGGCCAGGCTGGGTTTCCACGAGCTGTTGGGTAGCACTGATAGTTTAAACTGAGTGGAATTTGGGTGAGCTTCATTCTGCTGTTGAAGAAACTGAGAATTGGAGAGGAAAACCAGAGAAACCATTTCGGGGGAAATTGGAGGGAAAATCGGGTTTTGATTTCTAGTGATTGTTGGACCAAACCAAAGCCTGGTTTAGTCTTCTGGGAGTATTTGGAACTCAACCACATCAAAATCGAGGGGAACCAGCCACGGTTGAGCTGGGACAGAGGCTGCCGTTTTCAATGAAGTTGCAGAGCTTGGGACGACAACCTTCAGGTACTTTCAGACACAATTGATTGTTCATTTTAGTTTGTTTTGATCCTATTATGCTTCATGTGAAGTTAATTGGAGATTGAATTAGAAACCAGGAAGTTCTGGTGATGGACCCGTTTGGTTGATCACGGGTCGATGGGTCGATTGGGGACTTGTCGAGGTTGATTAATGTCTCAGGACCTAAATTGGATAGTTAATAAACATGTTAGGATCAAATACGAGTGAAATCGAGTGGAAATTGGGGATAATTAACCGGGTCAAGCCGCGGGTGGCAGGCCCGTATTACAGACAAACGGGTGAAGGTGGTGACACTGTAGCTACAGTGTCAGGCGCGTGACTTTCACGCGCAGCCACTTTGGGGGGCGCGTGAGGGCGCGGACATCGGTTTATTTCGGATTTGATGTATAACTTTATTTGGTTATTTATTCATTTGAACTTTTGAGGTTAAAATTGGAACGTTATTTTGGGTGTCAAACGGGAGCAGGGCACGTCCCCTTGTGGTCCCTGTGGGATCGGGACGGGTCCTGTTAGTCAGTTCGGTCATGCGATATTAGATGGTTGTGCTGCTAGGTGCAGCTAGGTTCGGGGAACCTCATTCGAGTAATGGTCTAAAAAGGTGAACCATAGTGGTGATTGCTAGGGTGAGGGATGTGGGTGCATCGGAGTTAGCCGATGACCTTCGTGGTGGAACCCACGATGGAACCCACGTTGAGTTGACGATTGGATTGGAATCGACGTCTATACGATGTCAGGACCGCGGGGTCGGTCAGGTTGTGGATTTTACTGCAGAAGGCAGTTGGGTTCGGTGGAACCCTAGGGTGTGATTTTGGAACCCTAACTTATAATGGATGGACTGGAAAAGTGAACTTTAAATGGGAACTTGTGCTGCGACGAGCGGCTGAGGTCGTGGATGACCATGTGGATGACTCAAGTGAGTCTAGTCAGGATTATGGGATTCGATCCACGGATACGGTTACGGGATAAGATGTGGGATTCCGTGTTGGATCAAATAATAGTGTGAGGTGTGGATACGGATCTTGACAACGATGACTGTTGGTCTACAGTTGTGTCGAGATAACTGGCTATCGAGGGTATTTAGTGTGGTTTTAACATTTGAGGATCAGGGAACGTCCATTATCCTGATGTGCGGATGGTCAAATTGGAGGTACCCATAGTCTTGGGGTACGAGTGGTGATACGGGATCGTCGTTCGGTATGAACGAAGATCCAGTGTATCAACTTTGCACAAAGTGTGCTAGTGTGGATGTTCGTGTGCTAGTGTGGATGTATGGATGCCGGTGTGTTGAGGCAAGTGTCGGTGATACTAGCACTGGTGCTGGTACCGGTGTCGGTGATTGAGATTGTGGTGAGCCACGAGTTGGGATGTGACTCTGTCATGATGGACATATGACCGGTATCTGCGACTCAGTGGCGGTTGAGTCATGGACTGGATGGGATCCAGTGGAGGTTGTGACATGTTGGGATAAGTCCCAACAGTTGTGAGATAACAAGTGATGAATGGATAAAAAGGTATGATTGAGACTTGAGGTGTCTTAGGATGACGTCCCGTACGTCATGAGAATCAGTGGATTTTGGGGGTTGTTGTCAACTCCGAGATTGGTAAGGTTGTATAATTCTAATATCCCCATAAAGTACAAGGAAAATTATTGGAATTGGAAAAGTCGAGGAAAATCTTTTGGGGGTGTTGAGGTGGAATTTTGTAATTGTGAATAACTTGGGAAGCCGAGTGTTGAACCTGTAAAGGTGATGATGTGGGCAGTCCAGTGGTTGGACTTGACATCTCGTTGGGAGCATGTCTGTTTCCAAAATGGTTGGAACTTCCGATTCGGGAAGATTGGTGATTGTGGAGACGAGAGGAGTGCTCGTTTCCACATCGGTGATCGGTATCCTGAAGTCATTGGGGTTGACTTCTTGTTTTCTGCCCTGATGGACATTGATTATTGCTACCAGTACGTTGAGCGTGTATTGGTGGGTGGACCCATGATTGGCCTTGGGTCATTGGACACAAGAAGTTGTGTATAATTCTGGATTTGGTGGTGAAATGCGAGGTCATCATTTCCACCAAGGGAAATTTAACGAAGGATCCAATGAGGGTGTAAGACCCTACGATCAGTTTCAGATGGATTGTTAGCTACGTGAGCATGTGTGGATCGGATCCTAGGTGGATCTGAATTGTGATGTTGTGGACTTTGGATGATGTGACGATCTAGGATCGTGATGTTACTTGTCGGATGACGTATTGATGGATATGGATCGTGATCTTGATGATCCAGGTGGGATGAGAGTTTATCACTCTTACCTTGGTATGTGAGTTGTAAATGACAGGACTGAACTTCTTCTCGAATGAGTCCCATATGGTTTGTTACTCAGATGAGTAGGTTTCTGATGTGGTCGGATTTTGTCAACCTTAGACGTGTGGATATTGGATTTTGCTTCCCTATGAAGTCAATCGAGTGTTTTGAGCAGGTAACCGATAGGTTCGGTTTTGGTACGTCTCGGTGGACGTAAACGGGATTTTGGGTTCTGGAATCGAATTTCTAGGTGACGATTTAGGATTCGATTTCGAAGCTCGAAAGTGGATTACCGGATTTGGGTGCGGAATGATTATTCCCGTGCTAGCTTACGAAATAATGATTTCGGATTCGGATTTGGAAATGGATATTGGGTCGGAGTTTTGATCTGTCTGGTACGGTATCTGACAGATGGACTCTAGAGTAATTAGAACGTGTTTGGCCACGACCTAGGTGGTTGTAGGCGGATTGGTGGATAGATGTACGTACAGGGTACATTATACGAGGATCGATAGTGGATAGGCTGAGTGGTGCCTAGTGGCGGTACATGGGATGTACCAGTGGTGTGTGATTAAATGTGTTGGTAATCGGCTTGGTTCCGATATCATTTGTTTGGTTGTGATTGTGGACTGGACATTGGGTACTGTGCGCTGAGCAGAGTGATTTTGTCGGGTTCAGTGATTTTATGAGCAGAGTGATTTTGTTGGGTCCAGTGTGGAGATGTGTGATCACTGTTTTGGCTAGTATTCAATGTGTTCCAGTTACACCGCTTGATTGAGTAAGTTGACGGTATACGTACACTCAGGATGGGTGAGTTGATGGTCTGTGTTACTACGACTAGCCTTGCGTAATGTTATTGCGCCGCGATTTTCCAGCGTCATGGTTCGCTGACGGAGTCGGCGGTTATGGACGTTGAGACTAGTATATGTCGCATGATTGGGCTTTCCCCGCGAATTGAGATCATGTGGTTGATCTTACGATACTTTGAGCGAGTGGCAGTATGGGGTGTTGTCACTGATTAGCTGATGGTTGGAGCTTTATCAGGGAGGTAAAGCTTGGTGATGACAGTTTGACTGTTGGTGTCAGCATGGACTGACAGGTGTGTTTTGGTGACTCCCAGAGAGGAGCAGACGTCGTATATATTGATGATTGAAAGAAACTGACAAGCTGAAGGAGTCAGCTAAATGGTAAAATTGACAAGGATCAGGTGAACAATTTCACTCGCGGTGTCGAGTATGGTCGGTACGGTGAGAGACCGTGATGGGACGTCTGAGTTCAGACGAGCTTTGTGTTGGTTAGTGGGTGTACAAGTGTACAAAGATGTGAGATCGAAATGTTTTCCGCGAGGTGGATGTGGAGTAAGGATATTTGGTAATTTTGAGGATGAAATTATTTAAGGAGGGAAGGTTGTAATGACCCATACCGGGTATCGGGATTTAATATTATTTAATTATGATTTTGAATGACTAATCTGGGATTAGTTGAGCGAAATCCGACAAATTGTGCAAAATGACCATTTTGCCCCTAGGCTTGGGCAAAACGTTGACTTTTAATTCGGACGGTTAAATGGACTTTGACCAATGACCGTGACGTAGTTTGAGACGTCACGAGTTCATAGACAGGTGGCACGTTCGATTCCAACGTTCGTGGTGAAAGTTATGACGTTCGAAAGCCCAAGGGCATTTTTGTAATTTGGAGGAAATAAAGGAAAATGTTGACTTTTTGATCGGGAGGTCCGATGGCCGAGGGCCAAGGACCGTTAGGACGGTCTCGATGCCCTGAGTCCGTAGACCGGCTGTCAGGACCCGACCCTCTTTTGTCAGGTCCCGATTCATCTAGCACGATATTGTCCGCTTTGGGCCTCGCCGTCACGGTTTTGTTTTCGGGAGCTCAAGGTGTAACTTCCCAGGGGGTCACCCATCTGGAATTGCACCAGCCTCAACTCGCTTAACTTTGGGGTTCCAATCCCCCCCAAAGCCACTGAGCTCCCAAAAGGCCTCATGCTAGATAGGTGTGTGCCTACACCTTTAAGGCACACCACCAATCCCTTCCCAGACCATTCCCCCCTCGCAGGAATGTGGGATTGTTCACCGTTCCCTCTAGGACACGGGTCTTACACCGGCGGCACGCGTCAATCGGAGTCCGAATGACCGAGTTACGGGTCTAGATGCGTGAGGGGCATTTTGGTAATTTTCTGCACAGGGGCAGAATAGTAATTTCACAGGGGCACTGTTTGATCGAAACAGCCGTGAAATTGGATGTTTTGTGCGATCTGTCCCATGGATTGTTTAACACTTAGAACTGAATTTGGGGCAGCTTTGAGGTGTGGTTGCACATGTGTTTGAGCTCGCAACTGATTGCACAACATGGACACCGTTTTTAATTGATTTCGGGTCAGTGCAGGGGACTTTACACAGAGTACTGAGTGGTGCTTTAGGGTGCTTTTAAAGGCTGAATTGGATTAAAGGGATTGAGAGTAAGTCGAGAGGTTCATTCTGGGATTGTGAAAGGAAGGAAATGAGTGAAATTGGTGAGGGAATGTTCAAAAACCCGAAACTGGTTTTTGAAGAGCGGAAATTCGAATTTCAGGTTTTAGGCCAGCCCAAGCCAAATTGAGATCTGAAATAGCTTCCTGGAACTTTACTGAGTCGATCCAGATCGAATGGGGCAAGTTTTGAAGCTCCTAGAGCCGTGGACGGAAGAGGTGGACAGCCGGAAAATCCAAGCTTGAGTCGTGGTGATTGTGGTAACTTCATGTCCAATTAATCATGCGAATTAGTTCGTATTAATCCTAATGAGCTTACTGGAAAGTTAATTTGGTAATGGTTGAGGAATTGTGGAGTTACGGTGATCGACCCGTTTGGGTGATCACTGGTTGATGGCACAATTAAGGGATGGTTCGAGTTGATCAATGACATAGAACTGAAATTAATTGGTTAATGAATGTTTTAGGATAAAAAAAGGAAGGAATCGAGCATGAATTGAAGGGTAATTGTTCGGGTTAAAATCGCGGGTTGCTGACCCGTATTGCAGAGAAACGGGCGAGGATGATGATTGTAGCAATCACTGTAGCAGGCGCGTGGCTTTCACGCGCAGCCCCTCACGGCGGCGCGTGACGGCGCGTAGGCACGAATCTCGAGGTGAGATCAACATGACTTTTGTCCTATACAATGTAACGAACACTTTAGCGTTGGTTTAGTGTCAATCAGACCCCGTTTCGATATTGTTCGGGATGTCCGAAGGTTTTTAATCGAGTTTAAAAATACTTAAAATTCGAGAAAATTACGGGACTTGAATAGGATGTTTATTTGGAGGTTAGTAACCCTCTAATGTGATATGAACAGGTTCGGGAGTCCCGATCTTAGTAACGAGGCCCGGGAAGGCCGGTGGCACGCATATCGAGGCGCTCAGTTAAACGGTCTGTGAGTGGACATTGGTTTTATAAATTTGATGCATGCATAACTGTTTCATGATTGTTATAATTGCTTTTATATGCTTTGATTTGGATATCGGTGAATTTATGTGATTTCACGCATTTCGAGGCGATTTACGGGTTGCGCGTAAATCGAGGTTTTCCGGATTTGCACTAATTTCCATAATTGTGGTTCGGATATGATTTTATGAAACAGTTACGGATTTGATAAAGTAAATTCGGGCCAGGGGCCCAGTTGATTTAAGAATTCGGGCCAAGGGCCCAATTGATTTTAGAAATCGGGCCAGGGGCCCAATTGACTTATGAAATCGGGTCAGGGGCCCAGTTGATTTAGGTATGTGATTTCGGGTCGGGGACCCTAAAATGGAATTGAATAAATGATTTCGGATTTGATAATCAACTATTTGGACTTATGACGGTTTTGTGGAAATTCGGGGTAGGGCCCTTGTGATATTTTGGAAATGAATAATAAAATGTGTTCCATAAAACCATCTCGATACGAGGATATATATTGGTCTCCTCCAGGTGTCGGGGACACTGGGGAAGTCACGGTGCATTGTCTGCGAGGGGTCATTATACGGAGCAGCAAGACCGTATAGTGACTCAGGAGCAGGATTGCTATGATTGGACGTCGGGGACGTCAGACATCGGGGATGTCAGAAATATGGACCCGGTGAGACTCCGGGCAGCACGCGTTGCTTAATACCGTGAGATATGACGACGGGGACGTCAAGCGTCTGGGACGCTAGGCATCAGGGATACCGGAGATGGAAAAATAATAAATGTATATTACTGGATTTATGAAATAACTCTTGGATTGACTTTTGGGATTTGAAACTATGCTTATGGTTTCCGGGCTAAGGCCCTAATGGTTATTTCTAAATAAATATGTGATTATTGGTTTTTGACGCATGCATATGTTTTTACTGAGGGGCATAAATGTCTTTATAAATGTTTTAAACAGACTTGTTTATTTTCGTCCACTCACAGCTTTTGTTTTTAATGCCCTTCAGGTTGATTACGCATGCGACTGCAGCAGAGACTGGAACATCGCACACCTCCTCAATCAATCCTTGCGCACTCTGGAAGCCCATTTGGGCAGTGGTAACAGGTTATCCCTTGTCTGACACCTCTTGTCAGACGGGAGCATGACACATTCCATGGTAATCCCGGGAGGATTGGGATGGGTCGTGTCAGCTAGTACCAACACTAACGCACTATCAGTATCAGCATCGGCACACAGACATCAACATTAGTATCAGCACCCCGTGTGCAAAATTGACAACCCTGGATCTCCGCTTATACCGAGCGACGACCTCGTACCTCTACTCAAATAGGAAAAACTCTGCCTCCCTCGTACCCAACACCTCTGGGTACAGTCACCCTGACAACTTATACGAGAAAAGGAAACGTCCCCTGAACGTCCCCGTCTCATTTTGCGATCGCACTCAGCCGTAACCGAGTCGAATCCAGAATCACTACTCGTACATATGTGTTACTCACGCACCACGTATCATCGTCACGACTGATAATCCCATCGTCACAATCGTCACGGAAACCTGCGTCTACTCGGCCTGATAAGACTCAACTACGTCCATCGATAGTAGCGTCGGCCACAACCTCGTGCAGACCTAACTACCAGGCATCTCGATATCCATACTCCGCATCCAACGGAATCAACCGCCCGTATTTAACCATTCCGTATCCCCATTCTAGGATTCCATCGATAGGTACCAACCCTGGTAACTTGTCCAACAAAACTCTAACCAAACGTATCTCGGCTAAATCAATGTCGTCTACCAGGTCACCCATGACCTTAGTTGTACCAACTATCCATCACAACTACGGTAGTACGACAACCAACTACGTCTAACCGATAAGTACAACCTCGGCTGCAGAGTGCAGTCCCATCACTCAAGCTAACATGACTAGACCTGACATGACCGACGGTCTTGACTTCAAAAAGTCATCAGAGTCTAACCACTCGTCAACTCACATTTCAGAACCATACACCCTAAAGTAGGGCTCTACAATCACCTCCTAGAGTTCCTCGGAACCCAACTGCATAAGACAGTAAAATCCATAATCTGACCGACTCCGCGGTCTTGACATCGTAAAGACGTCAATCCAACTAGGATTCCTCGAATCCGACTGCTAACTGCCATGAGTAGTAAATCCATTTAACTCAACCAAATCCGATCATCGGATGGTCATAATACCGAACTATCGTCAAAACGAACCGAAAACATCGTGAAGACGATCCCAATTAACCGTCTCACGATCCAAACGCTAACGTACTATTACGTTCGTGCTTCCATAGGGTCCCACACTGCCAACCACGACAGAACTATGGAAACCCCGGCATCTAGTGTCGAACCAAGACATTCCACTATCCAATCCTACTAACTATCATACTGATACCCTAACTATCAGGTTGATAACGAACTGTAGCCCATTGAGATATCACATTCTCGACATGCGTACATTCCAAGAGCTACACGGTTGCTCGAATAGAGACAACCCGGCTCTAATATGAGCTAACTGAGCTATGATAAGCCAGCCTCGCTCTGATACCACCTGTCAGGACCCGCCCTCAATCCCCCAGGGATTAACTAGGAACGACCTTGATCCCATCTGACACGGAGTGTCAGACAAGGGAAATTTCCAACCTTTGCCCTCCCGGGTAGGCTTCGGCATTGGGCTGGGTCGGGCAAGCCCGGCCCAAATTTTTTGGGCTTGGGCTGGGTCGGGCCGTGCTTATTAAATAATTTTTAAATTTGCGGGCCGGGCCGGGCGGGCTTAATGACATAAAAAAGAGCCCACGGACTTTTATCGGGCCGGGTTTATATCGGGCTTTTCGGGTCGGGCCTATTAAGCCCACTTGGATCGGGCTTACATGGGCTTTTGCAATAAATTATGTCTCAAATTTTAAAATTACAAAAAAATATTAATAATGAAAAAAAATACACAAGGGTGCAAAAATGTGGTCTCGTTAAAATAAAATACTCAAGGGTGCAAAAACGTTGGGCTTATTAAGTAGGTGGATGAGTGGTTAGGGTTTGTATTGGGTATTGGGTATTGAGTATTGATTATTGGGTTTTTTAAAATAAATTAGGTGGACTTGGGGCTGAGATTTGGGTTTGGGTTGAAATATTAGTATTAAGAATGGGTTGAGTATTAATTTTTAAATAATAAATATTTTATATTTTCGGGTTTATGGGCCGGGTTTATTACGGGCGGGTCGGGCTGGGCTTATCGGGCTTTATCGGGCTCGGGCCTATCGGGTTTGAACACCATAAGCCCAAGCCCAGCCAGCTAACTCTCGGGACAGGCTGGCCCACGACCCATAGCGGGTCGGGCCGGGCTTTTGTCCATCGGGCTTATCGGGCCCCCATAGGCCCATGGGCTTTTGGGCCAAATGGTGAAGCCTACTCCCGGGCTATCAGAGTCTGCCAGGATTCGGAGGAGGCATGTGATATCTTGGTCTCTGCTACAGTCTGCATCGTATCCAACCTGAAGGGTATTAAAAACAGAAAGACTATGAATGGACAAAAATAAAGAGTTTATAAAAACATATTTCATAAAAGACCTTTATACCCTTCACTAAAAAGCATGCATGCATAGTAAAACCATTTATCCAATCACATATGTTTAAACAACCATATTTAGGGTCACAACCCCAAGTTCCATAAATACAAGTCATACGGGCTCCTGCCCAAAACCATTTACAGAAAACCATAACATAGTAAACATATGTGGGATCTCAGCCCAAATCCATATATCATCATAAAACACAATTTCCCAAACCAATTGAAATCATGTTTATCCATTATATTTCTTATCCAAGAACTTGTCACGGTAAAATAGAGCTACGCGCGTGCTAACCGGGCTCTCAAACCCAAGTCTCTCTAGGGTCCACCCAGGTCAATGTCCGTAGATCAATGACCCTCCCTGGAGGTAACGAACCATGCCCATCCTGAGAGTAAGGAACCCAACTGGGGGGCGACTCCACTCAGTCAATGCTCTGTGACTACTCCGAGGTCCACCCAAGCCAATGAGCCTCCCCGGAGGAGACAATCATATATAAAGGATGGAATATGAAAAACCTTTTGAAATCATTCCTTTAAACCTTTCAAGGATTCATGCCCGGCCCCCATAAGCCGTCATGAACCATAAAATCCTTTCCAAGGGTTCATGCCGGTTCCCATAAACCTTCATGACCCGTACATCCATTTCTAGGGTTCATGCCGGCTCCCATAAACCGTCATGACCCGTAAAATCTATTTGTAACACATAACTGAGCCCTAGGCCCGAATCCACATCCAAATTGGACCTCTGGTCTGAATCGTAAACCAACTGGGCCTTGTGCCCGATTCCGTAAATCAAATGGGTCTCGTGCCTGATTCCATATTTCCAAATCTGAAATCAATTTAAGAACCAATTGGGCCTCCGGACCGAGAACGTAACAAAAAGGGACATCGAGTCCGAGGGTTTCTAAAACAAAGGGGTCTTGAACCCGAGTTTACCTTTTCAATTCCAAAACCATTTCATGAAATCATATCCAAAACCATAAGTATGGAAAATCAGTGTAAAACTGAAAAACCTTTATTTACGTGCAAGCACGTAAATCACCTCGAAATACGTGAAACCATATAATTCACAACCATCCAAATCATCATCATATAATCACAATCATAAACCAGATAAAACATTTATGCATGCATCACAGTTTAGAAATCAAGGTCCACTCACAGACCGTCCGAAACCGCGCCTCGATACGCGTGCCATAATCGTCTCCCGGGTCAATTGTAGCCACCAGAATTCCCAAACCTGTCCAAATTCATTTAGAGGGTTACTAATAGCCTCATTAACCTCTCATTGAAGTCCCATATTTTTCCCGATTTTCTAACTATTTTTAAACTCGAACCAAAACCTTTGGACACCTCGAAACCTATCGAAACGATGTCTGATTGACACAAAACCAGTCCCAAAATGTTCGTTACATCGAATAGATGATTTCGTATGTTGAAAGAATCCTCAAATTCCGCCTCACGCGCTCGCACGCACCCCAAGGATGGCCTGCGCGTGGGCCTCACGCGTCGGCACTATAGACCGTCCCTGTCCTTACGACGGCCGGTTCAGACCATCCAGTCTGGTTCGTTCCTGCAACTGGACCGGCGTGACCGATCCAGGGTCTTACAATCCTCATTTTTCGTCCGTTTTCTTCCAATCCAATCCCTAAATTCCTATTTTCAAGTTATCTATCCATTCCTATGAAGAAAACTAACTAAAACACCCTAAATCCCCATGGTTCAACTTGAACCTCACGGTTCGATGTTTCCATTTTCCTTCCCATGGCCCTCAGCCGTCAAACCGCCAGCAAAAGCTTCTTAGGACCTCCCTAGAAACTTAGTAAACCCATTCTAAACCCTAAAAACAGCCCATAATGCCACAAATCGAAAATAAGAAGAAAATGGGTTTTATCGATACCTTGCACGGTCCATGGCCGCCGTCGACGGCGGCGTTGCCTCCTGCCAGCCACCATCATCAGCTTGCACTCATCACCATCCCTTGGTCTCTCAAGCATGATCAGATGGGGTTTGGATTGGATGGGTTCAAAGTGTGAGATCGGGTAAGTTTGAAATGAAGAAATGAATGATCGATGAAGGGATGATATGCATGAAGGAAAGAGATGGCCTGTGGAAGGGTGACACTTGTCACTCATCCATAGGGAAGGAACTAAATATCTGGGGCCCACTAGAATCCAAAAGTCACTTGTCTCGTAATTCATGCAATAGTACTTTCGTACTTCCTTGAACCGTAGCTTCACCGTCGAACGTCCGAATTCGACGTGCCGCCTGTCTATGGATTCGTATCGTCCCGGTCTACGTAACAGTCTTCAACCCTCGGCCATCGGACCTCCCGGTCAAAAAGTCAACATTTGCCCCTTTTTAACCATAATTACCAAAATGCCCCTAAACTTCCGAACTTCGTTACTTCTTCCTCGAATGTCAGAATTGAACGTGCCACCTGTCTATGAGCTCGTGACGCCGTAAACTACGTCACGGTCATCGGTCAATGTCTGTTTGACAGCCTGATCAAAAAGTCAACATTTTACCCACGCTCAGGAGCAAAACGGTCATTTTGCATCGTTCGTCCGATTTTGCCTAACTAATCACGGATTAACCTCACCAATCGTGATTAGTCACTAATCTAATCCTGAAATTCGGGAAAGGTCGTTACAAGTTTTGACTCGGATTATGAGTCGGGAAATTGATTTGATGAAATTGTAATGTTTTTGGATATACTTTATGGATTTATGTGAAATTGGAAACTGAGGTTGCGAGTTCACGGATTTACGTGAAAATGATATTTTGGGCTTGAGACCCAATTGGATAGTGATTTTGACTCGAATTTGGAGTTACATGTGAATATGATTAAATTGGTGATTTTGATTTATAAAGTGAATTCTGGACACTGTTTTTTATGATGGATTTGTGGAACTTACTTTTTGAAACCTATGTTTCGGGCAGAGGCCCTGTTGAAATGTTTTTGACTTGATTTGAGATTTAAATGGCTTTAAAATGAGATTACTGGATTTGGTGACTGTTCCACATATACCATCCTCTGTGATTTGATAGTCTCCTCCAGACGTTGTAGATCCTGGAGTAGTCACGATCCACTACTTGGAGATGAGTAGCTCCGAGGGAGGCTCAATCTCAGGAGTGTGAGTTTATGATGATATCCTCCAGACGTCGTAGATCCTAGAGATGATATCACCCCAGACGTCGTAGATCCTGGGCAGGTACTCGGACGTGAGACACCCGAGTTTTCACGCGTTGCATTGATATCGTGACAGGTTACTTGGATATTGAGATTGGATATTGAGGATTGGTGTTATTATGATTTATTGATATTTGTGTCCAGATACTTTATATCGTGCACTGATTTGATGAACATGAGTTTTATGGACCATGGAAAAACATGTTTTGATTTTATCAATCCACTGTTCATACTTGATTTATTTCACACTATGACTCATGTTTTATGATACGCATGCATGTTTGTGAAACTGGAGGGTAAGGATGTATTTTCATAAATGTATTTGTAAAACTTTGTTTTGTCCACTCACACCTTTTTTGTTTTATTGGCCCTCCAGGTCGCGGTGCGATGATCGAGGCTATTCGAGAGGTGGAGGCATGAGTAAGCACATGTGCGGTTATCCCTTGTTTGGCAAGTGCTGAGGATAAATTCGTAACTTCAATTGACTTGTCAGACGGGAGCAGGACAAGGCACAGTTATCTATGTCTTTCAGGGACGGGTCCTGTCATGTGAATTGCTTGATGGATATTTAAGCATGATTTCTATGGATTTTGGATGATTATACAGTAATTACAACTTTGCAGGTTTTACGAGGAATTTATTATATTGCGTTCACGTTTATTACTAAGTTTGTATAAGTGTTTTTATACTCGATATGATTTGTCTATATGATTTTGGTTGTGTTTGATGGATTGGGAATTTTATATGATTTTCGGTGATTTTTATAATTAATCATTATTTTATTGCACGTTTTCTGAGATTTTTTGTAAAGCTTGGTTTTGGGCTTAGGCTCGCTTCTCAACTTCGTTTGGTTATAAAAATGACATGTGATATAAATATTTGATTCCTCAGTATTGGTGCACTGTGATGTGATCTATGTATGTGTGTGGATAATATCCCTCCTCATGATGGGTGTTGACTGGTTTGGTAGTCTCAGACATCAAGCAGGGCTTCGGTTTCTAAGACTGTATTGTGATGAAGATAAGCGTAACGACCCGTCCTGAAAGTCGGGATTAGATTAGTGGTTAATGACAGATTAGTGAAGTTAATCGGTGATTAGTTGGGTGATTCGGACGGACGGTGCGAAATGACAGTTTTGCCCCTAGATTGGTCAAAAAGGTTGACTTTTAGTTTGGGCGGTCAAATGGACTTTGACCGATGACTGTGACGTAGTTCTAGATGTTACGAGTTCGTAGACAGGTGACATGTCTGATTCCGACATTCGAGGACGATGTTATGATGTTCGGAAGTTCGAGGGTAATTTGGTAATTTTGTTGAAAAGGGGTAAATTGTTGACTTTTCAGACGACATGGATTTTTTATGCATCTCGCGGACCGTTAGGTAGGTCTCAATCCCCTGAGTACAAGGACAGGCGGCATGCTATCTTCGGACTTCGGACGGTCCAAATTTTGGTCTAAATGCCTTAGAGGCATAATGGTAATTTCAGGGGCATGAGCAATTTGGTCATTTGTTGGGATCTGTGCCCAGTGATAAGTGGACACTTGGCTACCTTGGAATGGTGGTTAATGATATTAGGACACCTTTCCCATCCCTAGAATGGTGATAAGTGGTCCTCAGCCGAGTTAAATGGTTTGAAAAATTGGGAGCTTAGGTTGCACGGTTTGGCCGTGAGAAAAACAAAGCAGGGGACCGTGAAACCATCACCTTCGATTTTTCATCAATTAAGGATACTTGGTGAAGGAGAATGAGAGAACAGCTGATGAGGCGTGCGATGGTCCTTCTACAAAGCGTCGTTGTGCACGGTGGTAGTAGAAAGAAGGTGAGGACCGTGATCCCTGCTCTTGAATTCGAAAATAGGCTTTTAGTTTAGGCCATTACTAATGGTTCTAATCGATTAGGTGGTGATCAGGAAGGTGAGACGAGTCTGAGGAGATTGAAAGAAGGGCATGCCGTGGACGGTGGCCGTGAAACCTGAAAAAGGTAAGTGTTGGTTTGAAAATGGCAACTTGTGTCTCGATGGTTGTTAACCAAAATAATGGATCAGGTGAGGTTATGGAGGTCGAGAGGAGTTCAAAGGGGTTAAAATCGAGGCCTAAAGTGGTCGGGTGCACGAGAACACAGAGCAGGAAAAGGTAGACATGTGACCCCGATTTGGAAGGTACTTTACAGACCCTATTCGTGAGTTTTGAAAACGTAGTAGTATAGGAAATCACTAGACAAAACTAATGGTGAAACCAGGATCGAAAATGGACTAAGAACTGACAAAAAACCGTGAACGCCGATTCGGGTCTGGATCGGGTCGGTCTGGACCGATCTGAACCAGGTTCACCCTAGGTTGAAGGAGATGAACAGTAGGCGCGTGGCTCCCACGCGCAGCTCCTTTGGGCGGCGCGTGTGGGTGCGTGGCACGCCTTTTGAGGAAGGTTTCAACACAACTTTTAAAGTATTCGATGTAAAGAACATTTTAGGACTAGTTTTGAGTCGATCGAACATCGTTTCGGTATGTTTCGGGATGTCCGAAGGTTTTAGGGCTCGTTTAAAAATAGTTAAAAATTTAGGAAAATTACGAGGCATTAGTAGAAGCTTTATAAAGTAGTTAGTGACCTTAAAATGTGATTTGGACAGGTTCGGGAAGTCCGTTGATAGTGGATTAGCAGGGAAAGTGAAATTGCACACGTATCGAGACGGCGACACGAATGGTTTGTCAGTGGACTTTGCTTTCTAACTTATGATGAATGCATAAATGTTTTTATATGTATTCTATACGTGATTTCTATGTTTATGATATGATATTGCTGATTTACGATTTTTCATGTATTTCGAGATGTTTAACGTAATGGCACATTTTACGAGATATGCTTTTATGTTATGGTTGGATAATGATTTCGATACTATGATTTTGGGATTTGAATTATAATTTGATTTCAAAGGTTTATAAATGGATTTTGGAAAAGTGATTTTGATAAATGTGATTTCGGGTTTTGGAATCGGATTTCGGAAATATGATTCGGGATTCGGTTTTGGAACTTGAAAAGTGGATTTCTGGATTTGGGTTCGGAATGATGATTCCGAATGCCAGCTACGGAATGATGATTTCAGATTCGGATTTGAAAATGAATTTATGGATTTTGATTTTCTAGATCTGGTATTGGGTTTAAAGACCCGTATATGATATGTGACGGGGGCAGGCCCAGATTGAGTTTAAAGACTCGGGAGTTTAAAGACTCGGATATTATGATTTCCCCCATAGGCCTATTGTGTAAGACCCGTGTCCTGGAGGGAACGGTGAACAATCCCACATTCCTGCAAGGGGGGAATGGTCTGGGAAGGGAATGGTGGTGTGCCTTAAAGGTGTAGGAACACACCTATCTAGCATGAGGCCTTTTGGCATCTCAGTGGCTTTAGGAGGGATTGGAACCCCAAAGTTAAGCGAGTTGTGGCTGGTGCAATTCCATGATGGGTGACCCCCTAGGAAGTTGCACCGTGTGCTCCCGAAAACAAAACCTTGAGGGCGCAGGCTTACCGTTGAGTATTGTTGTGGCCCAAAGAGGACAATATCGTGCTAGATGAGTCGGGACATGACAAAGGAGGGTCTGGTCCTGACATATTGAGTTTAAAGAATCGGGAGTTTAAAGAGTCGGATTATATTGAGGTCTGGATTGAGTTTAAAGACTCGGATTACTATTGAGTTTAAAGACTCGGATAGTCCAGCAGGTTCGATTGCTTGAAATGGATTTCAAATTTGTTCGGATTTCTGTGATAACTTGATGGTTTTCAATAATGGTTTTTCAGATGTTTCGGGCTATGACCCAGATGATACGGATTTTGATGGTTTTGGGCTAAGGCCAGGGATTTGAAGAGAGGAAAATGATTTTGGGCCTTTGGTTCCATAAATGGTTATATTAGTTTGAATATGAAATGGGTTTTATATGCATGCACTGTATAATGACCCGGAAATTCGAAAAAGAAAAATTTGGAAAATTTGAAGGAAATGACGATTTTGCCCCTGGTTATAAGGGCCAAAAGTTGAATTTTTGATTGAGACACTTTTGGACTAGCCGTAAAGACCGTTGGGTAGGTCTCGAGACGCTGAATCCGTAGATAGGCGACATGCGTCAATTGGAGTTCGGATGTAAAAGTTATGGACCTTGAATAGTGAAGGGCAATTTGGTGATTTTTCAAAGAAGGGCAAAATTGTAATTTGGCTAAGAAGGCTGATTCAGCCGTGCTTAGTGACTCAGTGGCCCCATTAAGTGACAACTGTCACTTTATAATTGAGACTGGTGGAAAATTGATGATATTTGGTTTTGAATACGTATACATATACATGTATACGTGAAGGAAGAACATAGCAGCAAAATAGCTCATCAAATCTTCCTTTCTAATCGAGTTCTGACAAGGATAGAAAGATAAGAAAATTGAAGGAAGAAAACGAGAAAGACTGAGAGGAAAGGGAAGGGAAATTGTGAAAGAAAAACCCAGAACCCGAACTCAAACCCTTCGAACTTTCAAATTGATCAAAAATTGAATTTGAAATTCTGAGCCATAAAAAATGAAATTGAGATGGGATTGAGTCCCCTGAGATCTTTTCGAGTCGAACCCACTCAAAAATGAAAGAAAAGGATGTCGTTTGGCTGAGAATAGACATGGTGAGGTTTGGAAAATTTGAAGATTGGATTGTGTAATTAGAGGATGTGGACATTGAAATTGAGCCTGGAAGTGTGTTTGGATGAACCCTGCGAAGCATCTGAAGGAATCAATTTGAAGAAACAGAATGAATTCGAAGGAATTGCAGGATGAATAGTACCCGTGTGTTCTTCGACAAATTGAGTTCGAATTGAAGGATTAAGGTAATGTTGATACAATTTAAGTTTACAAATCCCTAATTAAGCCAAATCTGATGCACATGGACGATTGACTTGTTGAAAATGATATCGAATTGCTAGGTTTCCAACCGGGCCGAGTCGCGGGTCTCAAGCTGACAGGACCCGCCCCGATCCCACAGGGACCCCAAGGGGGCGTGCCTTGCTCCTGTATGACACCCAAAATAATGTTCCAATTTTAACCTCAATACATCAAATGCATAAATAACCAAATTAAAGTTATACATCAAATCCGAATCAAACAGATGTCAGACAAGGGATGAAATCCAAAATACAAGTTCCGAGCACGACTCTAAAATAAACCTGTGGGTAAACCACCCAACAGGGGTTCAGGTACGCAGAAGTAGATCTATGCCTCAGCCTCAGGTTCCTCCTCTACCTCAGTAGCACGACCTGGAGGGGTTACCAAAACATTAAGGGTGAGTGGGCCGAAACTCAAGTTTATAAAATCGTTTAGTAAGTAAAAATATAATTTACCCCTCCGTTTTCCAAACATGCATGCATCAGAATTTAAAACCATAAATCATATAGTATGAACCATAAGGCATGTAATAAAATCATAAGATAATTTTAGCTACTGCACTATATGCTCCGATCCCGACATCCCAGATGTCTGAAGTCCCTGATGTCCAATAAGGTCATAGTCTCAAGGCTACGCGTGCCACTTGGGTCTCAATTCCGAGTCCAATCCCCAAACCCTGTCCGGGTACGGCATCTCAAATGCCTAGCGTCCTAGACGCTCGACGTCCCTGAAGTCAAATAAGCAATCCTGCTCCTGAGTCATTTTACGGTCCGGTTCCTCCGTAGAATGACCCCTCGCAGGCAATGTGCCATGACCACTCCGGGGTACCACATCCGGAAGAGACAGTATCATAAGAATGGATCTATACAGTGCAGAACCAAATACATTTTATTGATATCCACATGAAAAACATATATATATATACATAGATAAAATCCAAACCGAACGTTAAGTTTCATCAGATGGGTTTCAAACCCAATTACCGTGAAACGTGCCATAACCATAATTTCAATATCATCAAAACCATTTCTTGATTCCAGCATGTGAACATATAAGTAAATCGGAAAACATTTAAGCATGCAAGTGTTTAATGAAGTCGGGCCCACTCACAGTACGATCCCGCGGTGAACCTGCGCGTACGAACCTGTACCGGGATTATCGTACAATTCCTGTCAGTCCAAATCACACGTAAGGGTCACTACAAGTCTTAACCATTTAACCAAAAAGTCCGAAACATAAACCGGCTCGGGGAAACCGTCCAACGCGTTTCCCGAGACAACCGGCCCTAAACTAACCCATCAAAACTATCTCAGATCAACATGGTTAATTCACCAAAAATGTTCAGAATGATGAGAGGAATAAAAGTCATGTTGATCGTGATCAGAGATAAGGTCCAACGCGCCCTCACGCGCCGCCCAAAGTGGCTGCGCGTGAAAGTCACGCGCTTGACACTGTAGCTGCTACAGTGTCACCACCCTCACCCGTTTGTCTGTAATACGGGCCTGCCACCCGCGGCTTGACCCGGTTAATTAACCACCAATCCTTAATCAATTTCCTTCATTTTTTATTCTATTATCTTCCATAAACATCTAATTTAGGTTCTGAGACATTAATCACCCTTGACAAGTCCTCAATCGACCCATCGACCCGTGATCAACCAAATGGGTCAATCACCAGAACTTCCTGGTTTCTGATTCAATCTCTAATTAACTTCACAGGAAGCATAATAGGATCAAAACGAACTAAAATGAACAATCAATTGTGTCTGAAAGTACCCGAAGGTTGTCGTCCCAAGCTTTGCAACTTCACTGAAAACGGCAGCCTCTGTCCCAGCTCAACCGTGGCTGGTTCCCCTCGATTTTGATGTGGTTGAGTTCCAAATACTCCCAGAAGACTAAACCATGCTTTGGTTTGGTCCAACAATCACTAGAAATCAAAACCCGATTTTCCCTCCAAATTTCCCTGAAATGGTTTCTCTGGTTTTCCTCTCCAATTCTCAGTTCTCTCAATGGCAGAGTGATGCTCACACACGTTCTAATCAATTTTTAAACATCCTAGGCCGTCCCAGAGGCTCGTGGAAGTCCAATCTGTCCACTGAGATTGTTCCCTGAAAAGCTTCGATCTTCAATTAACAAATTGACCGTGCAACTGGATGAATCAGTCCATGTTTGATCCTTCCAAAAGGTTTAAACAATCAATACTTTCCAGCACACACACCAGCATAAACAATTCGCACTCGGAACCACCGCACATGGTGGTGCCGCCCATGTCCCCCGCGGTTGCTACAGTAACCAGGGCGAAATGACCAAAATGCCCCTGGTTCAATAATTACCAAACTGCCTCTCACCTTCTAGACCCCTAACTCAGCCATACGAAGTCCGATTTCGGCGTGCCGCCTGTCTACAGACTCAGGGCGTCGAGACCTACCTAACGGTCCTTGGGTCGAGTGAAAATTAGTTGCCAAACGAAAAGTCAACATTTTCGCCCCTAAAGTCCAAATTACGGTAATGTCCCTGAACTTCCGATAGTCATAACTTCCTCCCTGAGCGTCCGAATTTGACGTGCCACCTGTCTATGGACTCGTGACGTCCCAAACTACGTCACGGTCATTGGTCAAAGTCCGTTTGACCCACAAATCAAAAAGTCAACAATTTGGCCATACCATTCACAAGGGTAAAAACGTCAATTCATACATTAAATTACAATATTAAAATCCTCGAATTTTCGGGGTGTTACACAAGATCTGTGTTGCAGGAAAACTGGTGAAGCTGGTGACACTGTGCACTAGTATAGCTGGCACATGGAGGCGCGTGAGCGGGAATCCCGAGGTGAGGTCAACATGAATTTTGTTCCATTTAATGTAACAAACATTTTGGCACTGGTTTCGAGAAAATTTGGATACCGTTTCAATAGTGTTCTGTGTATCCGAAGTTTAAATATACGTTTATAATATGTATTTAAATCCTGAAAAAATTGGAGAAAATTATCTGAGGGATATTGGAGTGTTAGTGACCCTCAATAATGATTTTGGACACGAATGATGACTTTCGAAATTTACGGAAAAACGTGCGGCTCGGAAGCGGGCAATTTGGACGGTGTGTGAGTGGACTTTTGTTTTCTACCCAGAATGCATGCATATATGTTTTAAATGCTTTATTATATGATTTGACATGATTGATGCTTCGTTATGATGATTTATTGATTTTCTGAATTATTATATTGTTTTGGGCACGATTTTCGAGAAATTGTGATATTAATGTTTTGGGCGTAGACCTGTGATTTGAAATTGGTATTCGGACTCGAATTTTGAGTCCGGGATTGATTTACGGAATTTACAAAATGTTTTCTGGAATATTTTATGAATTTATGTGAAAATTGCAACTTAGGTTGCGGTTACACGGATTTGCGTGAAAATGATATTTTGGGTTTGAAACCCAATGGAGTTATGATTTTGATTGGATTGGTGATTTTGGATTTATGAAATTATTCGGGACTTTGGTTTTGTGGATTTGAGGAAATTATGTTTGGGGCTGAGACCCTGTGATTTTGGTTTCAAATGCAATTGTTTTCACTGATTTTTATGATGGTGATTAGTTGCGGATATTAGAGCTTCCAGGTGGGAATGTGTTTTCCCAGAATGGACCCTGGAGATAATGCTCGCCTCCGGGATGGGATGT
This sequence comes from Prinsepia uniflora, assembly GCA_032719365.1. Taxonomy (NCBI): domain Eukaryota; kingdom Viridiplantae; phylum Streptophyta; class Magnoliopsida; order Rosales; family Rosaceae; genus Prinsepia; species Prinsepia uniflora. The sequence goes on along the minus strand of CM064869.1, from coordinate 41,042,805 downwards.
GTTCACCCGGAGAGGTCACGTAGCACGGTCTATCGTCGTGCAGCCGAGGAAGGCTCGACTCAGATCAGATGTGCTGGGATTATGTGGAGATCGGTCGGTGATGTGTTCACGACGATCTGGATTGTAGGCTGGTGATGTATTCACAACAACATGCTCGGATTTGAGCGGTCCTTGAGCCTATTTGATTTGCATGCGTTGCAGGGATAATATGACTCATGAGATTGGATATGGAAATAAGTTCCGAGGTTTTATTGAGATTTATGATTTATAAATATTTGTGCCCAGGTATTTTCAATCATGGTTTGACTTCACAGTCCTACTTTTTATGATATGCATGCATATTTATGAAACTGGAGGGAAAGAATGTATTTTGGTAAATGTATTTATAAAAGTTTGTTTTGTCCACTCACACCTTTTCTGTTTTATTGGCCCTCCATGTCGTGGCGCGATGATAGAGGCTTATCGGGAGGTGGAGGTATGAGTGGGCACAGGTGCGGTTATCCCTTGTTTAGCAAGTGCTGAGGGTAAATTCGTAACTTCAGTTGACTTGTCAGACGAGAGCAGGACCGGGCACAGTTATTAAAGTCCTTCGGGGATGGGTCCTGTTACATTGGTCTTTTACAAAGAGGGTATAAATGTCTTTTCTTATGAACTTTTTTCTAAACTTATCCTTTATTTTTGTCCACTCACAGTCTTTTGTGTTTTTCGATACCCTCCAGGTTGTTGGCGTGGTACGGGCTGTTGTAAGAGAGACGAAGATATCACACACGCGATCCACAGTAAGGCTGCGAACTCTGGTTAACTCAAGTTGGTTTTTGGGACGTTGACCTGAGATCCCTTGTCTGACTTGCGTGTTCCACGGGGGGTGAACGAGCGTTTAGCCTTCGTGTTGCACGTGAGTTAGACGGGAGCATGACTTAGCCCTTAATCCTGGGGGGATTGGGGGTGGGTCGTGTCAATAAGTAATGAATTAAGCATTGTTTCAATGTTATTCCTTATCTCTTTTACTTATCTTTTGATTATAATTGTTCAATCAATAGGAAAAAATGATCTATTTTGTGAAGTTTGTGCAGATTGTTAAGTTGATGTTAAAATCATGTTTTACAATGAAATATGATAATTCCAAAGCTAATTCATCAAGAATTCATCAAGGACTCACAATGTGCCACCTTACCATCTAATTACACGGTATGGATGCACCATGGTGGAAAACTCATGGCTAAACCCTAATTAACTCTTAAAATGTGGCCAAGGGTAATTATGACTCCTTGTGCAATATGGAATCCCTTGGCCATGTATTTCCTTCCTCTCTCATACTAGATTCATATGGATTGAATTAAAAAAGAAGACCTAAATATTTCCTAATCAAACATGAAGTCAAATTTTCATGATAGAAGGATGAAGGATTCCTTTCCTTGCAAGGAATCCCAAAAATGCGGCTAGAAGTAGATTCACGGCCAAGGAGGAATTCCTCCATGTTTTGGATTACTTTTCATCTTTTAACTAGGGTTAAGCTAGGGCAGGTGTGAGGCGTATATATAGATGTTATTTTCTTATTGTTAGGACACCCTTTTTTTACCTTCGGAGGTACTAAAATTCTGTCGAATTGCATACTCAATTTAATACATAGTTAGCTGCAATTTACTAGTGGTTAAGCTTTTGGATTCAATTCTTTGGTGCTAAGGTGGACATGAGGCTTGGGAGAAGAAGTGTGTTTGAGCCCCTTTTCCTACTCCTTGCTATTCCTTAGTATTTGTGTTTATTAATTCCTTTATCTCCTTACGTTTTATGCATTCATTTATTATGTCTGTTAATATAGTTATGTGTGAGTAGTTCCCTTAAGGATTGGGCTGTTTGAAGCCCTAGCCATCTTAATTCATATTTAGATTTATGGCTCTTGATTGTGATTGTTATGCATGACTAAATTTGTTGGATTATTGCGCTTTATAAACTCAATTTATGCTTATAAGTTTAGCTACCTTATTTGTGTATAATTGATGATGTAACGACACGTCCCGAATTATCGGGATTAATTAAGAATTAATGACGGATTAGTGAGGCTAATCAGAGATTAGACGAGGATTAACGGAAGAGCAGGGCGAAATGACGATTTTGTCCCTAGAATGGGCGAATCGTTGACTTTTCGTTCAGGCAGTCAAATGGACTTTGGCCGATGAATGTGACGTAGTTCGGGACGTCACGAGTTCATAGACAGGTGACACGCCCGATTCCGACGTTCGAGGAAGAAGTTATGATTTTTGGAAGTTCGGGGGCATTTTGGTAATTTGGTTGAGTAGGAGCAAATAGTTGACTTTTGACCCTGGAGGTCCGATGGCCAAGGGCCAAGGACCGTTACGTAGATCAGGACGATATGAATCCATAGACAGGCGGCATGTCAAATTCGGACGTTCGACGGAAAAGTTACGGTTCACGGAAGTTCGAGGGAACTATTTACAACGGCACGATTTACGAGGCAAAAAGTGGAGTTTTGTCTTATGTGGGCCCAGAACTTTTCCAAGCCCAATGAATGAGTGACATGTGTCACTCATCCATTGCCTATTTCTCCACATTCATGCATATCACCTTCACCTGCTTTGTTTTCCCAAACCCAAAACCCATTTCACCATTTTTGTACAAACCACACCCCACACCCCCTAAATCTAATCTGATGTTGGTGACACCTGAGGGAGATAGAGAGAGGAGATGGAAGTGATGAAGGTGATGGCAGGATCGGCTGATCCGTCTTGCACGGTGGAGAGATGTATGAATCGGTTTTGTGTTTTTGAATTCAAGAAATCGATTAGGACATTATGGACGGTTTTGGATGTTTAGATGATGCTTGTTAGGTTGTTAAGAGTGTATATAGAAGGTTTTGGATGGCCATGAAGGGCTGAGCAGCCCAGGGGGTGTTCGGGAAACTTTGAACAGTGGGATTCAAAGTGAACGGGTCGGGTTTTCTATGTTTTTCTTGGTTTTCGTCATACCATTAGACTTCTAGGATTAAGATATGAAGTTTAGGATTGAAAAGGGAAAGAATGGACGAAAAATGAAGGAAGGAGGGCTCTAGAACAGTCACGCCGGTCCAGTTGCAGGGCTGAACCGAACCGACCAGTCTGGACCGGTCTAGAGGTTGAAGACGACCACTATAGCATGGAGCGTGAGGCCCACGCGTAGGGCAGTCTCAGGGGGAGTGATGGTGCCTGGTAGGGAATCTGGGGAAGTTTCCAACATGTAATTTCATTTATTCGATGTAACGAACACTTTGGGATTGGTTTCGTGTCAATCGGACATCGTTTCGATATAGTTTGGGTTGTCCGAAAGTTTAGGTTCACGTTTAAAACTAGTTAGAAATTCTGGAAAATTACAGGACTTTAGTGAGGGGTTAATTAAGTAGTTAGTAACCCTCTAAATTAATTTGGACATGTTCGGGAATCCGGAGGCGACGATTAGCCCGGGAGAGGCGTATGGCACGCGTATCGAGGTGCGACTTCAGACGATCTGTGAGTGGACCTTTCTTTCGAAATGGATGCGTGCATAAATGTTTATAAGTGTTTTAATATATGTTTTGTGATGTCATTAGTGCATTTGTTTGTGGTAGCCTAGGATTTATGTATTTTCACGTATTACGAGATTTCTGGTTTTGTACGATGTTTATACGTGCTAGGTTTTCAATGAGGGTTTAATGAATGGATTTTGGATTTAAAAATATGAACTCGGGCATGAGGTCCATTTGATTTACAAACTCTCGGACTTGGAGTCCATTTGATTTGATGAGGAATCGGACCGAGGGTCCATTTGAGTTATACGATCGGGCTGAGGGCTCTGTTGGTTTATGAGTTCGGGCTTGAGGCCCCGTTGGCTGTAATATCGGGCTTGAGGCCCCTTTGACTGTAGTATCGAGCTTGAGGCCCTATTGGTTGTGAAATCGGGCTTGAGGCCCCGTTGAGTTATGGTTTCGGGCTTGAGGCCCAATTAGTCGTGATATCGGCCTAGATGCCCAATTGATTGTGAAATCGGGCTTGAGTTCCAGTTCGGTTTGTGAAATGATAATTTGGGTTGAGACCCTATTGAACTGTGGATTTAGGCCAAGGCCTGTGAAAATGGAATTGAATCGGATTCGAGGAATCCTATTGAGATGAATCGGGTATGAGACCCAGTTGAAATATGTTTTGAGAAAGAAAGTTTTTTGAAATGTATATGAACCCTCCATATGATTTGATTGGTCTCCTCCAGACGTCGACCTAGAGAGTCACGATCCACATACCAGAATGGGTATCCCCATAGGGATCCCGTTCCAGGAGTGGAAGTTATGATGTGGTCCTGGACCAGATTCCGGAGAGATGACCGGACTAGGTCTGAAGACAGAGCCTCCCAGATGGAGAATTCCTGGGGGTAGACTCGGAGTGAGCCCCCAGTGGTGTGCACACTAGTATAGATATGATGAATTGTGACATATATCGGGGATGTGTTCCTGTTAAGTCATGATTCATGCATCTTTTTGATGTCATCTAATGCTCATTTACTTGTCTTTTGTGTGATTTAATTGTCATCCATAGTAGAAAATGATCAATCTTGTGAAGTGTGTGCAGAATTAGAAAAGTTCTTAAAAGCATGGAAATAAAGAAAGAAGGAGTCTTGAAGCCTCAAGCACACAAAGGTGGGCCTTGTCATCCGAAAATAGAAGTCTTTAATGCCAAGATTGTTCCTTGCCACATAAGGAAGGTCTGAGCATTCCAGAAAAGGAAAGTGCCACATAAGGAAGGTCTGAGCATTCCAGAAGAGGAAAGTGACGTCCAAGGAAGTCTTGGGAAGGCCCAAGAACGCACCTTGCTCCATTAGGGAAGTCCAAGACATCAGGAATCTTCATTGCCACACATCACAAGGCGGATTTCAGCCAAGAAATAAGAAAAGGGCCTGTTTTTTAGGACCCTTGTCTCAGCCCTGTTAGGAAAAACGTTTTTAGGATATAATTCCTTATTTTAGGTCAGATTAGGAGTCTTTAAGTTAGGGATAACTTCCTATTTATTCTCCTAACTTCTAGGGATTGTAGACTACTATTTAAAGGAGTTTAGTCTCTGATTTCAGAGGCTCCAGAAACCCTAGCCGCATTATTGTTTATTTTTATTTTTAAGAACCTCTCTTGAACGTTTTTGAGGGAGGAGAGGGCTGAATGCAAGAGGAAGGATTCGACATCAGAATTGCTTCAAGGGTTTCTTCCCCTTTTGAGTTTGATTTCACTCATGCTTTATATTGCTTCTATGTTTTTGTTAATCATAATGTGTAACTAAATTCATATCTAGGGTTTTGATGTAATCCTGCAATTTTTATTCCATGTGTTGAACCTAAGTATTTTCAGTTTCTTGATGTGTTTCATGATTCAATTACTATGCTCTATTGATACTTAACATTCTATTTTGATGTCTGATCACCATTAAGATTGTTTGTTAGTTTTCTTATCTAAATACTGAGTAGACACCCATGCCTTTGTTTGGATGATCTGTAATTGAATGAATAATATCCTAAGAAGACACCCATTCCATGGAGTTATTTGGCTCTATTTTTTTCTTGTTCTTATTGGTTCTTTGATTGAAATCTATGTTGGACACCACATCTAGATTAAGGTTAAAGAAACTTGGTTTGATCGGACACCCACGACTGACCATAAGTAAGTGAAAACGAACCCATGAAGCTATCTAGTAAAACTGATTTGTGCTCGGTTTAATTTACATGGAATTGAATTGTAGTGGTGAAGTCAAGACCCTAGGCCTCTTAATCATCAGTTTTCTTCCTTATTTAGTATATTCCCTGCTTGCTTCCCTGCTTTCTTCCAAATCAAAGACCTGAACTTCAATTTTCTGTTTTAGTTGCATTCACATAGAATAGGTTAAGGCTAGTTTCTGCTTAAGTCTACTCAGTCCCTGTGGGTTCGACATCCTTACTTGTGCACCACTATACTATCAACTCTTGTGCACTTGCAAGACACAACAATTTTTGGCGCCGTTGCCGGGGACTGATTCAGTCTTAGCATAACGTGCCTTTTCCTATTCCATTTTTCATTTTCTGTTTTAGTTCTAATTTACTTAATTTTGTTTTATTTGCTTCATTTTCAAGTAGTTTATGCCTAGTAATCTTGTGGAACAAGTCAAATCTGCAAGAAGAAAGCATTCCAGACCAGTGGGACACAAACCAATCCGAGGGGAACCAAGTCTGAACATCCTAGAAGAGAACCTCAAAGCTGCAAAGCTTACTACGTTAGAGCCATACAGAAGCCTTTCAACTGTGGATCTGTCCGAGTCTGAGAGTGTTGGCACTAAATCTGAGGAAGAGGAAGAGATGGCAGAAGAAGAGACCTTTATGGGAGACCTTGATATCCCAACCATTGACACCAATCCTTCTTGCATTACTCTGCCTGTCCAAGCCCGAAACTATGAGCTGAAATCTTCTCATCTTAATATGCTTCCTTCTTTTCATGGTTTACCTAACGAAGATCCACTTACACATTTAAAAGAGTTATTTAACGTAGTGAGTACTTTTCCTTTGACAGATGTATCGGAAGAGCAATTGAGGATGAGAGTGTTTCCGTACACATTGAAGGAAGGAGCTAAGTATTGGCTTAATTCTCTGAGGCCTAGATCACTAACCACATGGGCTGACATTCAAAAGAAATTCCTAGAGAAGTACTTTTCTACAAACAAGACGGATATGTTGAGGGATCGAATCATGACATTCACACAACAAGTTGATGAGTCGTTCTCAGAGGCATGGGAACGATACAATGGGTTACTTCTCCAATGCCCCCATCATGGAATTCCTTTAAACTTACAAATGTGTATTTCTTATAAAGGACTAACCCTCTCAAGCAAGAACATTGTTACAAACTTTGCAGGGGGTTCCATGAAGAACAAGACTCCTGAACAGACTTGTACTGTCTTCGAACAGATTGCCATGGAAACTCAACACATGGACACCAGAGGTAAGCAAGCTGGAATTTATGAGATTAGTGGTTCTAACGATGCTAAACTTGGTGCTCAGATATCGATGCTAGCAAAGAAGTTGGATGCATTAGTTGCTGCCCAATCAAGGTCTAACATGAAGGAATCATATGGGGTATGTGAAGCCTTTGATCATACTACATTAGACATGACACGACCCATCCCAATCCCCCCGGGATTACCATGGAATGTGACGTGCTCCCGTCTGACAAAAGGCGTCAGACAAGGGATAACCGATTGCCTTTGCCCAAACGGGCTTCCAGAGTGCGTAAGGATCGATGGAGGAGGTGTATGATGTCCAAGTCTCTACTGCAGTCGCATCCGGAATCAACCTGAAGGGCATTAAAAACAAAAGTTGTGAGTGGACGAAAATAAACAAGTCTGTTTAAAACATTTATAAGACATTTATGCCCCTCAGTAAAACCATATGCATGCGCCAAAAACCAATGATCACACATTTATTTAGAAATAACCATTAGGGCCTTAACCCGGAAACCAAAGCGTAGTTTCAATTTCCAAAAGTCAATCCAAGAGTTATTTCATAAATCCAGTATTATGAACCATAAGGCATATAATATAAACCATAACCATAATTTTAGCCACTGCACTATACACTCCAATCCGACATCCCTGATGTCTGACGTCCCTGACGTCAATAAGGTCACAATCACAAGGCTACGCGTGCCATTCGGGTCTCAATTTCCGAGTTCAATCCCAGAACCCCGTTCGGGTACAGCATCCCCGATGCTTAGCGTCATAGACGCTGGATGTACTAGACGTCCGTGACCTCTCCGGGGTACCTCATCTGGAGGAGACAGTATCATATGGAAGGATCTATACAGTGCAGTACTAAATACATTTTATCGATATCCACATGCAAAACATATAGGTATACATAGGTAAAATCTGAACCGATCGTTACATTTCATCAAACGGGTCTCATGCCCAAATACCGTGAAACGTGCCATGACCGAAACAACATCAAAACCATTTATAGATTCCAGCATGTGAACATATATAAAATGTAAACCAGGAAACATTTATTCAATTCCATTTTAGGGTCCCCGACCCGCAATCACATGTAGAAATCAACTGGGCCCCTGGCCCGATTTCACAAGTTAACTGGGCCCCTGGCCCGATCCACATGTTAACTGGGCCCCTGTGACAGGACCCGTCCAAACTGGACGTCAAAACCCGTACCCGGTCCTGCTCCCGTCTGACAAGTCAACTGAAAGTCCGAAACTACCCTTCAATACCTGCCAGACAAGGGAATTTTTGCGCCTGTGCCCGCACATACCTCCACCTCTGGAATAGCCTCGATCAACGCGCCACGACCTGAAGGGTTAACAAAACAGAAAAGGTGTGAATGGACAAAAATGACCTCTTATAAAAACATTTACCAAAATACATTCTTACCCTCCAGTTTTCACAAACTTGCATGTATATCGTAAAACATGAGTAATAGTATGAAATCATTCAAGTATGAACAGTGGACCGATAAAATCAAAACATATTTTCCCATGGTCCACAAAAACTCATGTTCACCAAATCAGTTTAACATCTCAAAAGTTCACAATTTCTTTAAATCATTTTAACCGCTAAACCACGGTTTCCTCAAAATCATTTTCCATAATCCACGGGACTTATTTCCATATCCTGTTGCTTAGAGTCACGTTTATCCCTGCAACGCGTGCATATCAATAGGCTCAAGGACCGCTCAAAATCCGAGCATCCGCTGCTGTGAACACATCATCAGTCAGCAATCCGTCGCTGGGAAAAACCTCACCAGCCGACGATCCGGATCTCGTGAACACATCACTTACCGATCCATATAATCTAGTACATCTGATCTGAGTCAAGCCTCCCCTGGGCTACAAGACAAAGATCGTGCTACGTGACCTCTTCGGGGTAAACACTTCCATCCCGAAGGCGAGCGTTATCTCCAGGGTGCACTCCGGGGAAAAACATATTTTCTCCCGAAAGCCCTAAATATCCGCAACATATCACCATCACAAAAACCAGTGAAAAACAGTTGCATTAAAAACCAAATCATATATCAACACAGGGTCTCAGCCCCAAGTCCCGATTTACTTTATAAATTCGAAAATCATCAATATCATCATGTCATCACATGGAAATACAATTCCAACCAAAATCACAATTCCATTGGGTCTCAAGCCCAAAATATCAATATCACGTAAATCCGTGCAACCGTAAACCCGAGTTGCCACGATCACGTAAATCCATGAAATCAATCACTGACTCATAATCCGAGTCCAAATATAATTTTCAATCTGGGCTTAGCCCAAAACATCATTTGCACGTTCCTCGTATAACGTGCCCGAAAGACTGATTAAAATAATCACAAAATCACGAGAATACCAAAAATCATCAAATTCATCAATTTCACATGTAACTCCAATTCCGAGTCAAAATCATTATTTACTTGGGTTCTCACGCCCACAATATCATTTTTAACCAATTTCATGATTTCTCGAAAATCGTGCCAGAATATAATAATATAATTATCACAAAACCGAGAAATCACCGAATTGAAATACCAATCATGCCAAAGCATATCAAATCATATAATAAAGCATTTTAAATCATATATGCATGCATCACGGTTAGAAAACAAAGTCCACTCACACACACCGTTCAAAACGGTTCGTTTCCGGGCTGCACGTTTTTCCGTAAAATCTGGAAATCACAACTCCTGCCCAAAATCATTATAGAGGGTTACTAACATCTCAAAATACATCATATAATTTTCCCCAATTTTTTCGGAATTTAAATACGTATTTAACTCGTAAAACAAAACTTCGGATACGCGGAACATTATCGAAACAATATCCGATTTCACCGAAATCAACGTCAAAATGTTCGTTACACTGAGAGGATCAAAAGTCATGTTGACCTCACCTTGAGACTAGGCCGGACGCGCCCTCACGCGCCGCCGTGAGTGGCTGCGCGTGAAACCCACGCGCCAGCTACAGTGTCACCAGCCTAACCCGTTTGTCTGATAAACGGGTCCTTTAGCCCGCGATCAGACCCGGTTCCAATCCCTGTCAATTCGACACTGATTACATCAATTGACCATCCAGTTAGTTTCTTTTTGAGTTCAATTAAAGGTCTGCAATCAGAATTACACGATTACCTGCATCAAACCTCACGATCGAAGATGAATACTCGAAGAACACTCCGAACACTGTTCATCATTCGAACACCTTCAATCTCAATCGATTTCCTTCAATTGATGCAACCAGAAGCATCAGTGGACTCCGTTAAACATTTCCCCCAACTCAATTGCAGCAATCCATTGCTCAATCTTCACGACTCAAACTCGAACATCCGTACACTGTGCAACCATGGAGTTTCCACCTTGGCCACTGATTCCTCCCAATTGATGAACCCAGAAGCATCAATGGACCATGAGGAATTGTTTCCCCACCTCAATTTCGTCGTTTGATCACACATTGATCACGACTCAAGCTCGATATCTCTCACTGTTACCAAACCCGTTCAGAGCCAATTGGGCATGAATTCCTCTCGTTTTTGATTTGAAACAACTCGCCTCAACCTCAGGAAGCTATTTCCAAGCTCCAATTCGATCATCCCAGCTCAATTCGTCCAATTTGATTTTCCCTCCAAATTTTCTAAAACCCGAAATCCCAGTCCTCAGCTCTCAGTTAATCCCTCGTTTTTCCCAGTTCAATTCACTCTCAAATGCTCACACTTTGGTTCAGAAATGGAAGAGAATTGGAGGTTGGGAGAAAACTGATTTGTGGGTTGTACACGGTTGAAGAAAATATGGGAGATTAATGGAAATTAGGATTAATTAATTAATTTAATATAATAAAACATAATAATTAGGTCTCCCCCAAAATCATGGATCCATGTTTTGTGCCTGATTTTAAGGGATGAGTGACACTTGTCACTCATCCAAGTGTGTTCAGTCACCGGGTACTGTTCATTATTAAAATATTATTTTATTCCCGGTTCGTTCGGTTAATCGAGCCCGATTCCGTGACCATAACTTCGTCGTCGAATCTCCGATTTCGGCATGCCGCCTGTCGTTGGATTCGTATCGACGAGACCTGCGTAACGGTCCTTGGTCCTCGTCCATCGGACCTCCCGATCAAAAAGTCAACATTTGGCCCCTAACATGCCAAATTACCAAAATACCCCTCAACTTCCGAACATCATAACTTTCTCTACGAATGTCGGAATTGAACGTGCCACCTGTCTATGAACTCGTGACGTCCCGAACTACGTCACAGTCATCGGTCAAAGTCCATTTGACCGCCCGAACTAAAAGTCAATATTTTGCCCACGCTAGGGGCAAAACGGTCATTTTGCACGTTTCGTCCGATTCCACTCAACTAATCCCCGATTAGTCATTCTAATTCATAATTAATTAATATTCAATCCCGATATTCGGGACGGGTCATTGCACCCTGGCCCGATTTTACATTATTCAAGTTCGTAACCGTTTCATGAAATCATATCCAACCATATTTATGGAAATCGGTGCAAATCCAGAAAACCTCGATTTACGTGCAAATACGTAATTCAACTCGAAATACGTGAAATCATTTTAAATTCACCGATATCCAAAGTAAATCATTTAATCATAATTATAACAATCATAAAACAGTTATGCATGCATCGAATTTATGAAACCAATGTCCACTCACAGACCGTTTAACCGAGCGCCTCGATACGCGTGCCATAGGCCTTCCTGGGCCACACCACTATCACCGGGACTCCCAATGTAACGCCCCGGACGTTCTGGAAATGTAATATTATAAAATATTGAATAAAATGACATTTTTACCCCTGTGATTTGTGTGGTCAATTTGTTGACTTTTTGATTGGGAGGTCGAACGGACGTGGAGTGATGACCGTGACGTAGTTCGGGACGTCACGAGTTCATAGACAGGTGGCACGTTCGATTCGGACGAACAGGGTGGAAGTTATGAGGTTCGGAAGTTCAGGGGCATTATCGTAAATTGGACGTTATAAAGGGAAAAAGTCGACTTGTTCGACTGTTCGAACTTGAGTTGGGTCGTTTTGGTGTCAGTCGAGGTTAGTCATCGACACAGACCTGAAATTAATGAGTTAGAGAAGATAATAGGATCAAAAACGAGAGGAATTGATTGAGAATTGAGCTTGAACTGGTCGGGTTGAGTCGCGGGTAACAGACCCGTTTATCAGTCTATCCGGGTAAGAACGATGACATTGTAGCTTGGCGCGTGGCCTTCACGCGCAGCCACTTTGGGCGGCGCGTGACGGCGCGTGCGATGTCATCTCCGATCACGGTCAACATAGGAATTGTTCCTTTCAGTCTAATTAACATTTTCCCTTTAGGATTCGAGTTGTTCGGGAGTCGTTCGGGATAATCTCGAGAGCCCGGAAGTTTAGGTCCTTAAGGTTTATTTCGCCGAAAAATCCGGGAAATTAGGAAAAAATCATACGAGCTATTTGAGGATGTTTGTAACCCTTCTTGTACATTTTTACAGGCCCGGACACTTCCGAAGCTACGGAGGAGCGCGCGGGACGCGATTGACGCGTCCTAAAACCGTGAGTGGACCTTTTGATTTCTAAATTGGGCATGCATGACTGTTTTGCCTATTTATCTCATGGTTTTACCTATGATTTTATGATGGTGATATGATATATCGGTTTTACATGTTTCCACGTTTTTCGAGATATTTATCGTATTTCACGCATTTTGAGATTATGGTCTTTGCTATTGCATGCGTGATGATTTTGATGAAGTACCTGGATATGAATATGCATGTTTCAGATTTATGATGTTTGATCACATTGTGAAGTAATTTTTGGAAATTGCATGTGTTGGAATTTGCATGTGAATTCGGACATAAGTCCTGTTATGATGAGAAATGTTTTCGGAATAATGTTGGAAAACGGTTTGTGATGAATCCTGGTTCATTGTGTTTTAAAACGGTTTTGGGTTTAAAGACCCGGTTAATGGCTGGATCTGGTTTTGGGTTTAAAGACCCGGTATGTTGATGACGGGGGCGGGCCCGAAAATTGGGTTTAAACGAATTGAGTTTAAAGACTCGTGAGTTTAAAGACTCGATTATTATGATACCCCCGAGGCCTATTAATCATGTTTTGAGTTTAAAGACTCGTTGATATCCCGGGAAGGCCTAATATTGAGTTTAAAGACTCGGATGGATCCAACGGCATAATTGTGGTTATTGATTCTCGTTTTACTTGATTTGTGCAATTAAAATCAAAATGACGGTTTCTGAAACCTGGCATTATTAAATGGTTTTTACATGAATTATGGCGATCCTTTGTAACGTTTTCATGTGTTCGGAAAAAGAGTTTTCAAAAGTTAATATGCAAATTTTGAATATTTGGTTATGCATGCATGTTACAAAACTGGAGGGCGAACCCGATTTCGGAAAAACTGTTTTTTTTCCTGTAAAACTTATGTTTCGGTCCACTCACACCTTGTTGTTTTAAATTCCCTCCAGGTCGTGGTACAAGTGCGGGGGCAAGCGCCGAGGCAGAGGCGGAGGCATAAAGTTTTCCGTTGCGGAGTAGTTAGTTCACAGAGTAGGACTTGTTTCTTTAACTTGTTTTGTAATATCGCTCTGTGAAACTGTGGACTTAACGTCCAGTCGGATGTATTTGTTTAATCTGCCTGGTCTGACAATGGGTGTGTTGTAATATTAATTAGTTTTCGGTCTTTTGGATTCGATTGTCAGACGGGAGCAGGATGCTTCTCGATTATCGAGGCGATAATCGGGGTGGGTCCTGTCACCCAATCCTGTCCAAATCACATTAGAGGATTACTAACCTCATCATTAACATCCTATCAAGTCCCGTAATTTTCATGAATTTTTAAGTATTTTTAAATTGGATTTAAAACCTTCGGACATCCCGAACAATATCGAGACGGTGTCCGATCGACACGAAACCAATCCCAAAATGTCTGTTACATCAAATAGATTAAAAGTCACGTTGACCTCACCTCGAGATTCGTGCCCACGCGCCGTCACGCGCCGCCGTGAGTGGCTGCGCGTGAAATCCACGCGCCGTGAACAGTGTCACCAGCCTAACCCGTATCTCTGGTAAATGGGTCCAATTTACCCGCGATACAACCCGGTTCAATGTCCATCAATTCAGCCTTAATTCCTTCAATTGATCAATCAGTTAGTTTCGTTTTAAGTCCAATTACAGGTCTGTAAACTCAATTACACAAATCCTTAACTACAATTCCACGATTTGATGATGAACACCAAGAACACTCCGGTTACTGTTCGTTCATGGAATTCCTTCAATTCCAATTGATTTCCTTAAATTGATTCAACCAGAAGCTTCCATGGACTCCGTTAAGCATTTCCCCCAACTCAATTGCTTCAATCCTGCGCTCAATCGTCACGACTCAAGCTCGAACACCGTCATTGTTCAACCATGGAGTTCTGTCAACCACAACCGTTTTCTTTCAATTGACGAACCCAGAAGCATCGTGGGATCATGAGAAGTAGTTTCCCCACCTCAATTCCGTCGTCTAAACACTCCACGATCACGACTCAACCTCGATTTTCTTCCTCTGTCACCAAGCTCGATCAGAGCCAAAACGGCACCAATTCATCTCGTTTCTTCGACAATTATGATCGTTGTGATCCCAGGAAGCTGAATGTGAGCTCAATTGCGATCCTCACGGCCTAATTCTCCCAATTCGAATTTTCCCTCTAATTTTCCCGAAATCCAAAATCCAAAATTCAACACTCTCACAACCCATCGTGTTTCCCCGTTAATTCACTCATCTTAGTCTCTCAGTTTTCTCTCAGGAACGGCAGAGAGAGGGAGCCAATTCTCCCAATCTGATTCCCCCAATTTTGTGCACGGTTTAGGAACAAAGAAGAGGAAATGAGGGAGAAAATGGAGGAAATGATGAAGGATAAATGATGATGTTGTAATGATGGTGTTGGGAAGGAAACATGGATCAGAATTCAGGGGATGGGTGACACTTGTCACTCATCCAGGTGTGCACAGTCATCAGTTACTATTCATTATTATATTATTATTTTAATCCGAGCCTCGGTTCGTTAGTTCGTTTCCTTGACCATAACGTCGTCGTCAAATCTCCGATTTCGGCATGCCACCTGTCGTTGGATTCGTATCGACGATACCTACGTAACGGTCCTTGGCCCTCGTCCATCGGACCTCCCGGTCAAAAAGTCAACATTTGGCCCCTAATAAGCTAAATTACCAAAATACCCCTCAACTTCCGAACCTCATAACTTTCTCTGCGAATGTCGGAATCGAAAGTGCCACCTGTCTATGAACTCATGACGTCCCGAACTACGTCACGGTCATCGGTCAAAGTCCATTTGACCATCCGAATTAAAAGTCAACGTTTTGCCCACGCCCAGGGGCAAAACCGTCATTTTGCACAATTCGTCCGAAATCGCCCAACTAATCCCAGATTAGTAAATCATAATTAAATATTATTAAATCCCGATATTCGGGACGGGTCGTTACATGACAACCCTATGGGATCCACCTATCCAGAAATTGGACATGAACATGTCAATTTCACAAACTCCTATAATCAGAGGCCAAGGAATGACCCTTTCTCCAACACATACAATCCCGGCTGGAGGAATCATCCCAATATTTCATGGAGCAGCAACAACAATATTCAGAATCAAGCCAGTTCCTCTTTCCAACCGAAAGCCAACAATTCACTCGAGGACACTGTGCAGCTGCTTGCCCAGAATACTGTGCAATTCCAACAATCAACAAGTCGTATGCTTCAAAACCATTCTGCAGCTCTAAATAAGATGGAGACTCAACTAGGGCAGATTGCAGAGGCTCTTAATCAAAGGGAACCTGGAAAATTGCCAAGCCAACCACTTGTGATTCAAAAGAATCAAGAGCAAGCTAAAGCAATTACAATGCTTAGGAGTGGTAAGATGGTTGATAATGGTGTTAATAATGATGATTCTAACTCCAAATCTGAAATGAATGCAGGGGATACTGACGAGAAGAACATGAGAGACCAAACGGAGAGGGAGCAGCAACCAAAGAATTTGAGTCATGCAAGCTCAGACCAACTTGATCAGCCACTTCACAAGGCTGAAAAGCCTTATTTACCACCAATTCCTTTCCCTGGAAGACTTGCTAAATGCAAGCAAGATAAGTCTTTTAAAGAAATATATGATCTGTTAAGTAAAGTGAACATTAATTTGCCTTTGCTTGATGTGATTAGGAACATGCCTGCATATGGGAAGTTTTTCAAGGAGCTGAATAGCCATAAGAGAAAATATGGACCTAATGAGAAGGTTGTGGTGAGTGAAAATGTTAGTGATGTGCTACAAAGGAAACTACCACCAAAATTGAAAGATCCAGGAAGTTTCTGCATTAACATCGTCGTTGGAGACAGAATCATTGAGAAGGCCATGCTTGACTTGGGGGCAAGCATTAATCTGATGCCATACTCAGTGTACTTACAATTAGGTTTGGGGGAGCTAAAGAAGACCACCATCTCACTTCAACTTGCTGATCGTTCAGTCAAGTATCCTAGAGGTATTGTAGAGGATATCCTAGTTCAAGTTAATAAACTAATCTTGCCTGCTGATTTTGTAGTTCTCGATATGGACGAGGTTCCCGTACATGACCGTGACCTACCAGTCTTGCTTGGAAGACCATTCATGGCGACAGCAAAGACTGTAATTGATGTACATAATGGACTGCTCACTATGACTGTACTAGGCGAAACCGTTCATTTTAAAGTGTTTGAATCTCTAACTTATCCTTCGACTACATTGGATTGCTTATATGTTGATAAGTTGGATTCTTTGGTTGTTTCCAAATTTTTACAGACCCAATCTAGTGATACATTAGAAGTGGCGTTAACTCACCCGCAAGATGAATTTGAAGAGGAATATGCATTAATGGAAGAGGTTGCTGCTCTAGAAGTTTTGAACTCATACCCATCCTCCATGACACCTTCCATTGAACCACTTTTACCCTCTGCAGCTCACCTGATTCCCTCAATTATTCAAGCCCCTAAGCTAGAGCTCAAACCACTTCCATCCCACCTCAAATATGCCTACATTGGTGAAGAAGAAACTCTCACAGTTATCATATCTTCTGGTCTAACTCCATTGGAAGAAGACAAGCTTATTAGAGTGCTTAGGGAATACAAATCTGCTATTGGTTGGTCTATTGCAGATATCAAAGGAATCAGCCCTACAATGTGCATGCACAGAATTCTAATGGAGGAAGGATCCAAGCCTGTTCGTGAAGCTCAAAGAAGATTGAATCCTCACATGAAAGAAGTGGTGAGAGCTGAAGTGGTGAAATTGCTTGATGTGGGTATCATATACCCTATTTCTGATAGCAAATGGGTAAGCCCTGTCCAAGTGGTGCCTAAGAAGTCGGGGATCACAGTGGTGAAGAACGATAACAATGAACTTGTGCCTACAAGAATGACCACTGGTTGGCGTGTGTGCATTGATTACAGGAAGTTGAATTCTGCCACTAGAAAGGATCATTTTCCTTTACCTTTTATTGATCAAATGTTGGAGAGATTAGCTGGGCACTCATACTATTGTTTTCTTGATGGTTTTTCAGGTTATAATCAGATTCCCATTGCTCCAGAAGATCAAGAAAAGACTACATTCACTTGTCCATTCGGAACATTTGCTTATAGGAGGATGCCGTTCGGTCTATGCAATGCTCCTGCCACTTTTCAAAGATGCATGATGGCCATCTTTTCGGATATGATTGAGAGGTTTATGGAGGTATTCATGGATGATTTTTCTGTGTTTGGTTCATCATTTGATAATTGCCTTAACCATCTCTCTCTTGTACTTCAAAGATGCAAGGAAACCAATTTGATCTTGAATTGGGAGAAATGCCATTTCATGGTAAACCAAGGTATTGTGCTAGGTCATGTGATTTCTTGCAAGGGAATCGAGGTAGATAAAGCTAAAATTGATCTCATCTCGAATCTGCCCCCACCTACATCAGTTAAAGCTGTTAGAAGTTTTCTTGGACATGCAGGTTTTTATAGGCGGTTTATCAAGGATTTTTCCAAAATAACTCGTCCTTTATGTGATTTTCTTGCTAAGGATTCTGATTTTAAGTTTAATGAGCAGTGTGCGAATGCTTTTGAGATCCTAAAACGTGAACTAACATCTGCCCCTATTATCATGGCTCCTGACTGGTCTTTGCCATTTAAATTAATGTGTGATGCGTCTGACTATGCTATAGGTGCAGTTTTGGGGCAACGTGTTCATAAGTTACCTTATGTGATCTACTATGCTAGTAGAACCTTGAATGATGCTCAACTCAACTACTCAACGACAGAGAAGGAGTTTTTAGCGGTTGTCTTTGCTTTAGAAAAATTTCGTTCTTATCTTGTTGGATCTAAGGTGATTGTCTATTCTGATCATGCAGCCATTAGGTACTTACTTATGAAGAAAGATGCAAAGCCTCGGTTGATAAGGTGGATACTTTTGCTTCAAGATTTTGACCTGGAAATTCGTGATAAGAGTGGACGAGATAACCCTGTCGCTGATCACTTGTCTCGACTAGCTGATGATGGTGCTACAGAAAAGAGTGTTGTCCCCATCAACGAATCATTTCCTGATGAGCAGATCTTAGCCATTCAAGAAAAAGAACCATGGTATGCTGATTTTGTTAATTATCTTGCTTGTGGAGTGATTAGGGATGATCTTTCTTTTCAGGAACGAAAGAAATTTCTCTCATTGGTGAAGCACTATTTGTGGGATGACCCGTACCTATTCAAGTACTGTCCAGATCAAATTATAAGGAGATGTGTACCAGAAACTGAACAACAAAGCATACTCGGGTTCAGCCATGAATTTTCATGCGGAGGACACTTTGGTGCCAAGAAAACAGCGCTTAAGGTTCTTCAATCTGGTTTCTTTTGGCCTTCTTTATTTAAAGATGCTTTTAACTTTTGTTCTAGGTGTGATAGATGTCAAAGGATGGGGAGCATAAGTAGCAGGAACCAGATGCCATTGACTAACATCTTGGTAGTTGAACTCTTTGATGTGTGGGGAATCGATTTTATGGGTCCTTTTCCATCTTCATATGGCTATACGTACATTCTCGTGGCAGTAGATTATGTATCAAAATGGGTTGAAGCAGCAGCTACGAGGACTAATGATCACAAGGTGGTTCTGAATTTCCTCAAGGATAAGGTTTTCACTCGGTTTGGGACTCCAAGGGCGATTATAAGTGATGGTGGCAGTCACTTTCGTAACCGCCCATTTGATGCTTTAATGAAAAAGTACAACATCAGTCATAGAGTTACAACTCCGTACCATCCCCAGACTTCTGGACAAGTTGAGATAAGCAATAGGGAGATTAAGAACATATTGATGAAGACTGTGTCCCCTACTCGGAAGGATTGGTCCTTACGCCTCAATGATGCTCTTTGGGCTTACCGGACAGCATATAAAACTCCAATTGGAATGAGTCCCTATAGGTTGGTTTTCGGAAAGGCATGTCATTTACCTATGGAGCTTGCGCACCGTGCATTCTGGGCCATCAAGAAGTTCAATTTCGATTTAAAAGAAGTTGGGACAGAAAGGAAACTTCAACTGAATGAGCTTGAGGAATTGAGAAATGACGCTTATGAAAATGCCCGAATTTACAAGGAGAGAACCAAGCTTTATCATGATAAAGCGATCCTGAGAAAGGTATTCACTCCTAACCGTGATTAGTCACTAATCTAATCCTGAAATTCGGGACGGGTCGTTACATTAAACACCTGAGCACAAGCAAGCAAAAAAATCCAACAATCCTTAAATTCATTTTCCATTTGAGAATCAAGGGAAATACAGAGAGAGAACAAAGTGAAAGAGACGATGAGGAATGGAAAGGAAAGAGAATGAGAGGGAGGACGGAGAACCCAGACCCGAAAAAAAACCCAGAAACTCAAATTTCATGATTGTGGATTCTTGAATTCGGGTTCAATTTTACGTGATTAATTGATGAATTTGAGATCATTATCGAGTTTAGTGACTCCTGGTGACAAATATCGAGTTGAAACTTGGAAGAATTAAGCTTGGAATGGCCTGCATTGAAGAATTGGAAGTTGGACGAAAACCATGATTTCGGGTTGGGATATAGAGGTGAAATCCTTGTGTTTAGAGGTTACAAAACTGTTATTGGACTTCAATAGACTCGATTGGATGAAAGAATTAAGAGAATTGAAAGTGATTTGGATATTTTCGAACCGAGTCATCTGCTGGGTCGGGCCCTGCATGCAGACCTGCGGGTCAACCCCGCCGATCTTGAAGATGAACAGTACAAAGCACGTGGGCTTCACGCGCAGCCGCTTGTGGCTGCTTGTGGGCACTATTTTCAAGGTACAGTTAACACGATTTTTTTTGTAATTAATGTAACGAACATTTTGGGGCAAGTTTTGAGTCGATCTCGCACCGTTTGGGTATAGTTTCGAGTGTCCGAAGTATTATGTTACGTTGTATTTTATCCCAGAAAATTAAGGGATTGTATTGTGAGGTTACTTGGGATGTTAGTGACCCTAGATAGTGGTTTTTGATAAGATTGTGCGGTAACGGCCCGAAGACTCATGCTTATGTTGATAAATGATTTGAAATCCGGTTGTTCATGTTTTACTATATGCATGCATATTTTAAGCTGGAGGGGAAATAATTAGTTTTTGAAATGTATTTTCAAACGATGTTATTTTTGCCCACTCACACTTTTATGTTTCGATGACCCTCCAGGGTGTGGTAGGAAGATTGGGGCGTCTCAAGAGGCGGATGCATGATTGGGAATCAGTACAGCCATCCCTTGTTTGACAAGTGCTGAGGGTGTTTTCGAAACTTCAGTTGACTTGTCAGATAGGAGCAGGACCAGACACGGTTATCAAAGCATATTTGGGACGGGTTCTGTCACATCATACCATCACCTATGGACTTGGGCATGGATCGTTCACTTCTAGGACCCTACTTCTCCCTATCTTCACCTCTTAAGTTCCTTAATCATATTATGTGTTTTGGTGAGAACTCTAATGCATTACCTAGTCTTACGCGCAGGTTTAACAATCCTTGCAAGAGGAAGGACAAAAAGGTTATCATGTTGGTGGTGTGCACATTCACAACATTCGGCTCAAGGAATGGCTCAAAGCCATGCCCTAGGGCGTCTAAGACCTATTCACAACCTCCCCACTATGACCATCATTCCTATATGACAAACGGGATCAAACACTTCTTACTTACCTTTAAATCTCTTTTGTATTTGTTACCTGAGATGTTAAGGTCTAGAAAGTGGATTCCTTCGTACGTCACTAATCATTTATTTTCTATTGCAAGAAGGACACCACTAAAGGAGGGGCGAGTTTGGAGTCCCGCGAGTGCCCCGTGGTTCGCAAGCACCCTAGGCATGATAACGTCTTTGTCTTACTTTTATGCTTGCAACATTGAGGACAATGTCTTATTTAGGTTTGGGGGTGTGGACATGAAAAACTGCATGTTTTGGGGTACACAAACCAGTTTTCTGTTTTGATCTGCTTGCTGTTTTTTTTATGCTAGTGTTTATGCCTAAACAAGTTAATATGAATGTATAGACATGATAATTGTTTGTACTTACTAAGAATCATTACCATTGAACTCACACTTGCACTTCATGACACCATAATCAAGTGATTAAGCAACCAAAGCAATTGAATTTGGGCATACTTAGAAAATTAGTGAAGACTACCATTTTGAGATCTTTGAACTTGATTGCCTTTCTTTCTGAGTGATCTACTTGTTTCTACTCTTAAACACTCATGATTTTGTTCATAATTGCATGATCTCGTTCTAATTGCATTGATATTTAAAGAACCATTTCTATTGGATGCTCTAGATTTAAAGTGTAATTGTTTATGAGATGTGATATAGGCTATGTGTGTTTCAGCTCCTAAAAGCCTTTCTTTTCTCCATCCCAATTGCATGCTCCTTAAGCCCTTTTGAAGCCAAACATTTTTTCATTTTATTCTTCACCTACATTACAACCTAACCAAGTTTTGAACCCTTCATGATGGCTATACCATATAATCTAAGCTTGTGTCAAGGTTGCATTGAATGAGATTCATGGTGAGGAGGAAATGTGTTGATGTCTTGTGCTACCTATACTCATTTGATTGATCATTTGTTTATTTGTAAAGTGAGGAAGTTATTGCATGATCTTGGCTCAGTTCATATAAACAAAAGAAAAGTGTATCATGTTCATTAGTGAAAAGAAAAGAAAAGAAAAGAAAGCGAAAAGAAAAAGGAAAATTGCGATTAGAAAAAGAAAAAAAAATGAAAGTAATAAACTTTGAGTTGAGTCAAGTGAGTCAAGTGAGCCAAGTACCAAATGAACTCATGCCATCACAAAACGTGTTTATAAACACGTATAAAACATTTATGCATGCAAAAACAAATTCCACTCACAGACCGTCCGAACTGCCACCTTGATATGCGTTCCATACGCCTTCCCGGGCTAATTATCGTCTCCAGGGTTCCCAAACCTGCAAATCATTTTAGAGGGTTACTAACAACCTCATTAACCTCTCATTGAAGCCCCGTAGGGTCCACCCAGGTCAATGTCCGCAGATCAATGTCCCTCCCTGAGTGTTACAATCCAAGCCCTCCTAAGAGTAAGGTACCCAACGGGGGCGACTCCACTCAGTTAGTGCTCAGTGATTACTCCGGGGTCCACCCAGACCAACGACCCTCCCAGAGGAGACATTCCAAAAAAGGAAGGTATATGAATATATATATATATATATATCGAAAACATTCTTAAAACCTTTCAAGGGATTCATGCCCGGTCACCATAAACCGTCATGAATCCGGAAATCCATTTAGGGTCCTCGACCCGAAATCATAAACGTAAAGTAACTGGGCCTCAAGCCCGAACTCATGACTCAACTGGGCATCGTGCCCGATATCTCAGGTTCAGTCATGATTCCGATCGTAGTGATGCGTGCAACCATCTGTCCAGGACCGCCCTCAATCCTGGTATGTCACCGTGAACGAATCAACCGACGCGACCACCACTAGATCATGGTGCACTCATCACCGATAGATATCCTGAACCATCAGCACTCCGAAGACGAGCCTCCATCGGCTACTCGACGATGGTACATGCATCGCGACCTCTCCGGAAGGAACACATCCCAGTCCGAAGGCGAGCGTCGTATCGTCCGTCGCCTTGCACTAAGCACTCGCCGCGACCACGACTCAGACCCGTAGGTCACCAATGGGGCTACATGCCTGAGACAAAACTAAATGGGTCCCATTCCCGAGTTTATCCTCTTTAAAACCCAAAACTATTTCATTTAAACCATCGTAGAAATACAAACCCGTATAGGCACCGTATAAGGCCAAAACCTCGAAATACGTGCCAATACGTAACCACACACAAATGCACTCATGGAATCACAAAACAAGTATTAAAACACATAATAAACATTTATGCATGCATCAATCTAGAAAACAAGGTCCACTCATAGATCGTCCAAGCTGACGCCTCAATACGCGTGCCATACGGCTCTCCCGAGCCAATCACCGTCACCGGGACTCCGAAACCTGTCCAAATCACTTTAGAGGGTTATTAACTACCTTATTAATGATAGGACCCATCCCAATCCCCCCGGGATTAACCCGGGATGACCCTGCTCCCGTCGGACACAGAGTGTCAGACAAGGGATATTTCAGACCTTTGCCCTCCCGGGCTATCAGCGTACGCCAGGATCCGGAGGAGGCATGTGATATCTCGGTCTCTGCTACAATCCACATCCGTTGTCAACCTGAAGGGCAGTCAAAACATTAAAAGCTGTGAGTAGACAAAACAAAAGTTTATAAAAACATTTCCATAAAGACATTTGTACCCTTCACTAAAAAGCATGCATGCATTCGAAAACCATTTAACCAAATGGAAACCATATGTGGGAACTAAGCCCAAAACCATAATCATACTGAAACCAAATACACGAGTCACTGCTCAAATACTTTGCACACCTGTGCACACCACATATCAAAGAATCATAAAGATTCAACCATACGGGCCACTGCCCAAAACCTGTGTAACCACACATCACATCTCATATATCATATCATATATCATATATACATATAAGTCACATAACCAATCCTGTCACGGTATCCAAAGCTACGCGCGTGCTACCCGGGTCTCAATCCGAGTCTTCTCAGAGTCAAGGTCAATGTCTGCAGACCACTGATCCTACTCGAGGTTATAGTAACCATAGCCTTCTTGAAAGTAAGGAACCCAACTGGGGGGTGACTCCACTCAGTCGGTGCTCCGTGACTACTCCGGGGTCCACCCAGGTCAACGACCCTTCCCGGAGGAGATAATAGAAGCAAAGGAAGGTATATGAACATATATACATAACATAACACAAATATCCATGCCCGGTTCCCCTGAATCGTCATGATCCATAATATCCATTCCATATACATATAGACCATATCCTCCATGTCCGGTTCCCATAAACCGTCATGTACCATAATAACATAACTAGGGTTCATGCCGGTTCCCATAACCCGTCATGAACCACGATACCATAACAAGGGTTCATGCCGGTTCCCATAAACCTTCATGAACCTGGAAATCCATTAAAGGTTCCCTGACCTGAAATCAAAACCGTAAAGTAACCTGGGTCTCGTGCCCGAACATATGACATCAATTGGGCACCGTGCCCGATATCTGAGGTCATATGCCCGAGACAAAACCAAATGGGTCTCATACCCGAGTCTATCCTTTTGAAATCCAAATCCAATTCATTAAAACCAATAAGGAAATACAGACCCGTATAAGGCCGAACCCTTGAAATATGTGCTTATACGTAACCACATACAAATGCACCCATGACATCATCAAACATGTAATAAAACATATAATAAACATTTATGCATGCACCAATTTAGAAAACCAAGGTCCACTCACAGACCGTCCGAGCTGCCACCTCGATTTGAGTGCCATAGGCTCTCCCGAGCCGATCACTGTCACCGGGACTTCCGGACCTGTCCAAATCGTAATAGAAGGTCACTAACTACTTAATTAACCTCCTACTAAAGCCCCGTAATTTTCCCAAATTTTTAATTATTTTTAATCCCGATCTGAAACCTTCGGACACCCCGTAACCTATCGAAATGATGTCCGATTTTGCCTAACTAATCACCGATTAGCCTCACTAATCGTGATTAGTCACTAGTCTAATCTTGGAATTTGGGACGGGTCGTTACAACCTTCCCTCCTTAATTAATTTCATCCTCGAAATTCCAACCGTTCTTCCCTCCTTAATTAATTTCGTTCTCGACCACATCCACCTCGTGGAAAGTACAATCGACCTCGCAACTCGTGTACTCTCGTACACCCACTAACCAAAACAATACTTGTCTGCAACCAGACGTTTCACTAATGCTCACGTCGTATCGACTACATTCGACCACGTCGAATGACAGTAGTCATACGTTCCGAATTGACACTATTTGTCAAATCTACCGTTTCATTGACACAACAACTAGACGATTCCCTTCTTAATCACCAAACTATCATGATGTCTGCTCCCACAAGGAGTCACCAATTTCACTAAAAGATCCACACTGACACCTCCGACAAACCGTCACCACTTGACAGTCGTCAGTCGAAAACTAACACTATACCCACTTGTGGTTATACTAACCACCAATTTACTCAACCAGTGTGTACACTAACCAACAATTCACCCGACCTATGTGTAACTAGACCCATCAGAAATACCATGACCCAACGCACAGTATCCAATGTCCAGTCCATGACCTCAACTAATACGATGGTATCGGAACTAAGCCGACTACCAACACACTCACCAATGTACCCCTGGTATAACCTATATACCATCACCAGGCACGAAAATTCTGCCCAGTATCGTACCTCAAACAACGTATAAGGTACGTACATCTACCCATCAATTAGCTTACAACCACAACAACCACGACAACACGACCACCTAGGTCGTTGCCAAACACGTTTCTATAATGGAGTTCATCTGTCCAATCCAGCATTAGACAAATCGAAACTCCAACCCAACATCCATTTCCAATTCCGAATCCGAATCCGCAATTTCGTAAGAAATCCCGAATTCAAACCCAGAAATCATATCCATAATCATGTCCAAATTCGAATCCGAAATCAACATTCCGTAAGCTAGCATTTGGAATAACCATTCCGAACCCAAATCCATAAAAGAAAATCCACTGTCAAGCTCTAGAATCAAATCCTGAATTGTCACCCAGAATCCGATTCCAAAACCCAAATCTAGAAATCCACTTCCAAGTTCCAAAATCAAATCCTGAATCGTCATCCAGAAATCTGATTCCAAAACCCGAAATTTCGTTCTCGTCTACCGAGACGTACCAAATCCGAACCTATTGGATACCTGTTCAAACGATTACACATTACCTTCGATTGACTTCATAGGGAAGCCAATCCCAATATCAACACATCTCTAAGGTTGACCATATCTGACCACATCGGAAAACTACTCACCTGAGTAATATACTATACGAGATTCACTTCGAAAAGAAGTAGTCTCATTATCCTCAACTCAAACATCCAAGTAAGAGCGATAAACTCTCCACCTATCTAGATCATCAAGATCACGATCCAGATCCATCACGATACCCAAAGTACTAAACCAATTCCCACATCTAAACAGATCAGTCAACAACGAGACACGTCGAGACTGTGGGTTCTCACTGATTACCTCGTATCGATCCTTGTCATTCCACCGAGGAAAAACCAAGGATGATCGAATACAATGACATCAAAATCCATCCTACGTGAATGCAAACAACAGTCGCTGCTCTCACCACGTCATGTAACCTGACATGGTCTGCCACCAAGCAAAAAATGAGAAATCTCAGTCACCTAACTTCGATATACTCATCTCCTTTTGATGACCCAGGACAATTCTCGGGTCCATCAATCAATACACAATCAATGTACTGGTGACACAACCATCATCTACCATCATCAATTATGGTAGAACCTGAGAAGTCACCCTAATGACTTCGAAATATCCATTACCAATGTGGAAAACCCGCATTCCACGTGTCACCTCATTCAACCTTTCGCAATTCCGAAGTTTTAACCAGATTGGAAACAACACGCTCGGACATCATCCACGTGTCCCTCTTTTGACTATTTACGGACACATGCCCATTTACGACCGTAAATGTACCTCTCAACTAGAGAGTCACAACAGACCCCTGCTGTGATCTGCAGTCAAATCTCTGCATACCACCATACCTGACCAATCCTAACCAACACTGACCAGCTGGTCGCTAATCCCCATGACAATACTTGTTCGTCAAGTCTTATTTACAGCTGGATCCGGTCCATCACTATCCGTGATCCATTCCCGAACCACAGATACCGAACATATGCTCATCTTGACGGAGTCACATCCCGATTTGCGACTCACCGTCATCACAATCACCGGCACCAGCACCAGCACTAGTACCAATACACCACTATAATCTGTCAGCATCAGCACACAAGCATCCACACTAGCATCAGCACTAACACTAGCACACCATGTGCAAAACTGACAACCCTGGATCTCCTGTAACAACCCATCCCGGAATTCGGGATTAGATTACTACCTAATCATGATTAACGGGGCTAACCGGTGATTAGTTGGGCGAATTCGGACGAACGATGCCAAATGACCGTTTTACCCCTAGTTGTGGGCAAAACGTTGACTTTTATTCAGGCGGTCAAATGGACCTTGCCCGATGACCGTGACATAGTTTGGGTCGTCACGAGTTCATAGACGGGTGGCACGTTCGATTCCGACGTTCGTGGTGAAAGTTATAACATTCGGAAGTCCAGGGGCAATTCTGTAATTTGGACGAAATAAGGGAAAATGTTGACTTTTTGATCGGGGGGTCCGATGGCCGAGGACCGAGGGCCGTTAGGAAGGTCTTGATACCCCGAGTACAACGACGGGCGGCACGCTTGAAACGGACATCAGATGACCAAGTTACGGGTCACGGAAGGAGAGGGGCAATTTGGTAATTTGCCAACTGAGGGCATTTTGGTCATTTGCACGGTGATTACTGTTCACCACCGTGGGAGACAACCTGCACAGCCGCATGCGGGACTTTGTTTAACAGAGCTTGGGCATTGTTTAATCTTCCCAAGGAATTGTTTATCAAGTTAGTGACATTGGGGGGAGATTGTTCAGCATTATGGGCTAAGTGGAGTCTGGGGACTGTGTAGCACAGAGCACGGGCGGATTCCTCTAATGCCGGGTAAGGTTGGAAATGGAACCCAGGGTTGGACGAATTGTTTATGCTGAGAGTGAGAGAACCGTGACAGAGGTCAGTGCACGGTTGTGTTGGTGGAGGTGATGTGCAGGGGACAATTGCACAGTGAGCTGTACGGGTACATTTTGAAATGGAAAAACAGAGACTGGAGAGCCATTGGCTTTTCGACCTCCCCAATTTCGGTCTGGGAGGAAATGAGAGCTGGGGAGGAATGAGAGAAACAGAGAGACGTTTGGAGAGGAAAACGGGGGGACTGGGTGAAGAGTATCCACTGGAACCCGAAACTCGCTTCTGGGCAAATTCGATTTCGAATTTGAATTGTAGGTCAGCCCAAACCCAATTGAGGCTCGAATGAACTTTCTGAGGCCTTAGCTTGTCGATCCAGAACGGTTGTTGCAAGCTTTGAAGCTTCGGGAGCGGTGGACGGAAGTCACGGGTGGCCGGAAAACCGAGCATTGTGTTCGTGCAATTGGAGGTTAGTCTTCGTGAAATTGAATCCTAAATTATCCTTACCGTAGTGCTATGATGCTGGACGACCAACTAATCGAAGACTTCCTTGGCTTTTAATCAAACTCAGACGAGGAACTCGACTTTGGGAACTTGGGTTGAGTCGAGTTGGTTCGAGGTCATGACGACTGATATGGACAGTGCAGATCCCTAATTCGAATGGTGGCGAAGCTATTGGTGTGTTCAATCGTTCAAAATGATGGCGAATTGAAGGGCTGCTAACCGGGTCATCGCGCGGGTGGAACGGCCCGTATGTCAGTGAGTCGGGTGAAGCTGGTGACCGTTGGGGTTACTGTAGCTGGCGCGTGAGTGTCACGCGCAGCCGCTTGTGGCGGCGCGTGACGGCGCGTGGGGCCGATTTTCGAGGTAGGCCCGACATGACTTTTGTCCTATACGTTGTAACGAACATTTTAACGTTGGTTTCGGATTTTTCGGACACCGTTTCGATGTTGTTTCGAGGGTCCGAAGATTTATGTTACGTTTGTAATTAACGATTAATTCCCGAAAAATTATGGGAAATTAGTATGTTGTTATTTGACACCTTAATGACCCGGGGATGTGTTCTCGGACAGGATTCAGATTTTATGGAAATGTCGGAAATCACGGAACCGCGTGCGGCGCGAAACCGAGCCCTTTTGGACGGTGTGTGAGTGGACGTTGCTTTCAAAATTTAATGCATGCATAAATTATTTCTATGATTTTTATGATTATGATTATAAGTTGCGATTGATTTCGATTTCCGTATTTATACGTATTCGATTTCCGTAGTTATACGTATTTTTACTATATATGTGAAATTACACGTATTTCGAGGCTATGGTTACTTTTGTGCGTAATAATGGTTTAATGAAAGAGTTTATATGAAATGGGTGTATGATGATTTAAGAAAGTTGTTTATGATTGTGAGTGCGATTTACAGGTGGACACAGTTTTCGAGGTTTTTGCAGTTTTGCATGTTTTACGAGATTTGAGTTTATTGTGATTTGATCACTGTTTGATGTTTGAATTTGGAAGGTGAATTGAGGTTTGCGATTTTGAGGATTTTAAATTGGATTTTGAGTATGCTTGACTAGACCGGGATTTTGGTGATTGTGGTCGTGGTTTTGATGCCAGGATAATGTGATTTGAGAATTGAAGCGATTTCAAGGAATTAAAATGGCTTTTGGAAAAGATGATTTCTGGTTTGGTGCTTGGGGCAGAGAAGTAACTTGGAGTAACGAGTTTTTAGTTTTCGGAAATTTAGAGTGGATTCTTGGTTTGGGTTCGGGATGATGCTTCCGTGTCAGGACCCGACCCTCTTCTGTCAGGTCCCGATTCATCTAGCACGATATTGTCCGCTTTGGGCCTCCTTGCCCTTGCCCTCACGGTTTTGTTTTCGGGAGCTCACAGTACAACTTCCCAGGGGGTCACCCATCTGGAATTGCACCAGCCTCAACTCGCTTAACTTTGGGGTTCCAATCCCCCCCAAAGCCACTGAGCTCCCAAAAGGCCTCATGCTAGATAGGTGTGTGCCTACACTTTTAAGGCACACCACCATTCCCTTCCCAGACCATTCCCCCTCGCAGGAATGTGGGATTGTTCACCGTTCCCTCAAGGACACGGGTCTTACAATGACAGGACCCGCCCCGATCCCACAGGGACCACAAGGGGACGTGCCCTGCTCCCGTCTGACACCCACTAATTCATACCAATTTTAACCTCAAAACATCAAATGCATAAATAATCAAATTTAAGTCATTCAACAAATCCGAATTAAACAGATGTCAGACAAGGGATGAAATCCAAAATTACAAGTTGCGAGCACGACTCTAACATAAACCTGCGGGTAAACCACCCAGCAGGGGTTCAGGTATGCAGAAGTAGATCTATGCCTCAGCCTCAGGTTCCTCCTCTACCTCAGTATCACGACCTGGAGGGGTTACCAAAAACATTAAGGGTGAGTGGACCGAACTCAAGTTTATAAAATCATTTGAAAAGTAAAACATATAATTTACCCCTCCGTTTTCCAAACATGTATGCAGCATCCTTTAAAATCATAAATAATATAATATGAATCATAAGGCATGTAATAAAACCATAACCATAATTTTAGCTACTGCACTATACACTCCAATCCCGACATCCCAGATGTCTGACATCCCTGACGTCCAATAAGGTCACAATCACAAGGCTACGCGTGCCACTCGGGTCTCAATTCTGAGTTCAATCCCCGAACCCTGTTCGGTTACAGCATCCCCGATGCTTAGCGTCATAGACGCTGGACGTTCTAGACGTCTGTGACCTCTCCGGGGTACCTCATCCGGAGGAGACAATATAATATGGAAGGATCTATACAGTGCAGTACCAAATACATTTTATTGATATCCACATGCAAACATATATGTATACATAGGTAAAATCTGAACCGATCGTTACGTTTCATCAAACGGGTCTTATGCCCAAATACCGTGAAACGTGCCATAATTGAAATCTCAATATCATCAAAACCATTTATAGATTCCAGCATGTGAACATATAAGTAAATCGAAAAACATTTAAGCATGCAAGGGTTTAATGAAAACGGGCCCACTCACAGTACAATCCTGCTAGAAACCGAACGTATACCCTCGTCCTGGTACAAATGTACAATCCCTGTCAAGTCCAAAGTATTCGTAAAGGTCAATTTAAACCCCCAACATTCAACCATGAAAGCCTAGGCCGAAACCGGCCCGGGAAAGCCGCCCGAACTCGCTTCCTAATGCAATAAACCTTAATTTAACCAACTTAATGATCTCCGATCGACCCGAAACCACCGCCATTGGATCCGGATCGTCGAAACCTAAAGAATGGTGGTGGTCCCACCAAAAGTACTGTTCACACGCGCCCACACGCGCCAGTCAACGCGTCGGTCAACGCAGGAACAGTCCCTGCTGACGTCATCGCTGACGTCAGCATGACGTCATGCTGACGTCATCTGACAGCTGTCAGGTCTGACATGTCAGACTCTGACAGGTGCCACGTGTCAACATCCGATTGGTCCACCTCACTGATCTGTCAGGCCACGTGTCAGATCTGACATGTGCCACGTGTCAGCACGGCACTGGTCCACGTCACTAACATGTCAGCGACACATGGCAGTCCCTGATTGGGCCACGTCACTAACATGTCAGTGCTGACTGTGCACTGACATGTGACACGTGTCGGCTCACGGTTGGTCCACGTCACCTGACAGTCTGATAGGGTGCCACGTCATCACCTCTGTCCTTAGACGGGTTGACCCGTATCTCTGCAACTCGGGTCGATCAGACCCGCGATCATGACCCGGTCACCAATTCACCATTTCTCAATCATTTTTGTTCAGGTTTGTTCCTAACTACTCGTCTTAATCCCAGAAATAGTTCTAGCTAATTAAAATCGATAAACAAGGGCTGAATCGAAGACTCACCTCGATGAACAGACCCGGGTTCCTGTCGCTGTTTAGCCACCGTTCAGGTCACCTCCGACCACGAAGTCACGTCCTAAAGTTCCCTATCAGTCCATAGAATCAAATAGGATCAAATTAACACAAAACTAAACGTTGGAAATCAAGTTACCAAATCCTGGGTTTTTGAAACCGTTTCGGGTTTAGAAACCGGCTCACCTCGCCGCCGTCTGCCGCCGTCCACCGCCGTGCCTCCCTCCTTCCCCGTGAGTCCAGCAACACACAGACACAGAGAGTGGGTGATGAGCTGGGGTGTTTGTTCAAATGGGCAGAATGTGCATTTCGGGTAGGAAATATAAAGAATGGAGGGAAAGGAAATGGACGGTCCAGATTTGATCTCAAGGATGAGATCAATGGTTCAGATTAGATCTGGGTACTTCAAATCAATGGCTG
The DNA here is from genome assembly GCA_032719365.1 of Prinsepia uniflora. Classification (NCBI taxonomy): domain Eukaryota; kingdom Viridiplantae; phylum Streptophyta; class Magnoliopsida; order Rosales; family Rosaceae; genus Prinsepia; species Prinsepia uniflora. The sequence goes on along the minus strand of CM064869.1, from coordinate 41,010,100 downwards.
AGATCAAAAGTGGATTTTAATGCTATTTAATCCCATAGTGGATCTGATCCAATCTAGCCAATGGGTGAGTGACACTTGTCACTCACCAGGTGTCCTCCAATCAGAATTTTTAGAATAAAATATTCGACACAAAAACCGAAACGCGAACCTCCCGATTTCACGTTTCTGACCATAACTTCCTCGTACGAAGTCCGATTTCGGCGTGCCGCCTGTCTACGGACTCAGGACGTCGAGGCCTACCTGACGATCCTTGAGTCAACTGAAAATTAGTTGCCAAAAGAAAAGTCAACATTTTCCCCTCCCGGAAGTCCAAATTACGATAATGCCCCTGAACTTCCGATAGCCATAACTTTTTCCTTGATCGTCCGAATTGGATGTGCCACCTGTCTATGAACTCGTGGCGTCCCGAACTACGTCACGGTCATAGGTCAAAGTCCATTTAATTCATCAATCAAAATGTCAACAATTGGCCATACCCATCACAAGGGTAAAAGCGTCAAATCACACATTAAAGTACAATATTGAAATCCTCGAATTTCCGGGGTGTTACATACAATCCACCCCCCTTAGGGCCCAGCGTTCTCGTTGGCACACTTCCCGGTTGGGGTCTGGCTCTGATACCAAATTGTCAGAAGTGGGGTTTGAACCCACGCCCTCGTTAGAGGACCAGAACTTGAGTCTGGCGCCTCTAACGAGGGCGTGGGTTCAAACCCCACTTCTAACAATTTGGTATCAGAGCCAGACCCCAACCGGGAAGTGTGCCAGCGAGAACGCTGGGCCCTAAGGGGGGTGGATTGTAAGACCCGTGTCCTTGAGGGAACGGTGAACAATCCCACATTCCTGCGAGGGGGAATGGTCTGGGAAGGGAATGGTGGTGTGCCTTAAAGGTGTAGGCACACACCTATCTAGCATGAGGCCTTTTGGGAGCTCAGTGGCTTTGGGGGGGATTGGAACCCCAAAGTTAAGCGAGTTGAGGCTGGTGCAATTCCAGATGGGTGACCCCCTAGGAAGTTGCACCGTGAGCTCCCGAAAACAAAACCGTGAGGGCGAGGCCCAAAGCGGACAATATCGTGCTAGATGAATCGGGACCTGACAGAAGAGGGTCGGGTCCTGACACAATCCCCCCCAAAGCCACTGAGCTCCCAAAAGGCCTCATGCTAGATAGGTGTGTGCCTACACCTTTAAGGCACACCACCATTCCCTTCCCAGACCATTCCCCCTCGCAGGAATGTGGGATTGTTCACCGTTCCCTCAAGGACACGGGTCTTACAATCCACCCCCCTTAGGGCCCAGCGTTTTCGCTGGCACACTTCCCGGTTGGGGTCTGGCTCTGATACCAAATTTTCAGGATCTGACCCTCTTCTGTCAGGTCCCGATTCATCTAGCACGATATTGTCCGCTTTGGGCCTCGCCCTCATGGTTTTGTTTTCGGGAGCTCACGGTGCAACTTCCCAGGGGGTCACCCATCTGGAATTGCACCAGCCTCAACTCGCTTAACTTTGGGGTTCCAATCCCCCCCAAAGCCACTGAGCTCCCAAAAGGCCTCATGCTAGATAGGTGTGTGCCTACCCTACACCTTTAAGGCACACCACCATTCCCTTCCCAGACCATTCCCCCTCGCAGGAATGTGGGATTGTTCACCGTTCCCTCAAGGACACGGGTCTTACAATCCACCCCCCTTAGGGCCCAGCGTTCTCGCTGGCACACTTCCCAGTTGGGGTCTGGCTCTGATACCAAATTGTCAGGACCCGACCCTCTTCTGTCAGGTCCCGATTCATCTAGCACGATATTGTCCGCTTTGGGCCTCCTTGCCCTTGCCCTCACGGTTTTGTTTTCGGGAGCTCACGGTGCAACTTCCCAGGGGGTCACCCATCTGGAATTGCACCAGCCTCAACTCGCTTAACTTTGGGGTTCCAATCCCCCCCAAAGCCACTGAGCTCCCAAAAGGCCTCATGCTAGATAGGTGTGTGCCTACACCTTTAAGGCACACCACCATTCCCTTCCCAGACCATTCCCCCTCGCAGGAATGTGGGATTGTTCACCGTTCCCTCAAGGACACGGGTCTTACATTCCGGATGCTGGCTTACGGAATCATTATTGCGAATTCGGATTCGGGAATGGAAAAGTACTTAACAAAATGAATTGGTCTGATTTTACATGCCCCGTGTCAAATGATAATTTGATTATGTTTGTGAAATATGATTTGGGGACTTGAATGTGGAAATTCGGAACATGAGTCCTGTTATGACAAAATGTGATTTCGGGATAGATTCCGAGCTGTTGTGATTGAAAAATGTTTTGGGTTTAAAGACCCGTTGGAAACTGTTTTGGGTTTAAAGACCCGTTGGAAACTGTTTTGGGTTTAAAGCCCGGTGCTATTGTTGGAGCACGTTTTGAGTTTAAAGACTCGTTTAATTGATGACGGGGGAGGGCCCTTATTGAGTTTAAAGACTCGTGAGTTTAAAGACTCGGTTATTGTGATACCCCCGAGGCCTATTGATTCTGTTTTGAGTTTAAAGACTCGTTGAAATCCCGGGAAGGCCTGATAATGCGCATGGTTTTGAGTTTAAAGACTCGGGCGCACTTGATATCCAGCAAACTGATTGATTATGATTCATTGATATTCTCGGATGATTGGATGTGTTGGGTAGTGGCCCGGTTTATATGGTTGATGGATTGGTTGATGTCGTATACTTGGATTTGGATTTTGTGGTTTTGGGCTGTGGCCCTGTGTTGATGACTGCGGGCTATGACCCGAAGATTTAGAAAAAGGAAAATGATTTTGATTTTCATATACTGATTTCTTATGTTGAAGTGCTAACCGATTGCGAAATGATTTTTGTATGCATGCATTGTTTTTTTTTCATGGAGGGTAAAAACGTCTTTCCGTAACTGTTTTATGAACTGAATTCTTTTCGTCCACTCACACCTTTTGGTTTTATTGACCCTCCAGGTCGTGGCGCGTTGTTCGAGGCTGTACGAGGGGCGGAGGCATGAGTATGTACGTGTGGCTATCCCTGGTTTAGCAAGTACTGAGGGTAACTTGGGGTTTTTCAGTCATCTTGCTAGACGGGAGCAGGACCGGGCACGAGTATCGATGCCCCTTTCGGGGGCGGTCCTGTCAATTTGGTATCAGAGCGCTGGGTTGCTGATTCTATTGCGACATCATGCCTCCGAAGCGTAAGCCTCATGCGCGACCTGATAGTGAGACTAGTTGGCGAGGGTGTTTGGGACCTCGTGTCAAATCCCTGATGAGATTGACCCTTGTTTGAGGGTCAGATGTCGGGTAGTGTACACTGTGAATTGTGATTCGCGCGACTTGCTAGACATAGAATTGTGTGAGTCGCAGGGACGGACGAGACCGGTGGCTGGAACGCCGCATAATTGGGCTACTTGTACTATCTCTTAGGCCCTATTGGTCGTATATAATGTGGTTGAAGCAACGGAAATTGCTCGGGGACTGAGTATGCCGGTGCTGACATGATTGGTTGGGTATGAGATGGGACTCAGGAGGAGTCGAGGTGTGGTTGTGGGACTCATGAGGAGTTGGGATTTTGGGTTAGGAACGTGAGTTGAGCCATGGTAAGGTGCCAAGACTCGTGATGAGCCGGAAAGGCTGAGGGAACGTTTGGCACTTAGGTTACCCAGGGACCGGTTATTGGCCAGGTATTGAATGAGTTAGGAAATTCGGGCTGGATCTTATGGAAATTGCTGAGTGTCGTGGATACTTGGTGTAGTGGTAGTAGTTGAGGATTCTGGGGCGTTCAGGGAACGTCCATTGGGTGGATTGTCATAATGGTGGTACCCCTAGTTGCGGAGTACGAGTAGTGATGCGGGATCGTCGCTCGTTATGAGTGGAGATCCAGGGCCATCAACCTTACACCCCGTGGGTTGTGTGGATGTTGTATGATGGTACTGGTACTAGCGCTGGTGCTGGTGTCAGTGATGGAGAGAGTGTTGGGTCACGAGTTGGGAGGTAACTCTGTCTAGATGAACGTACGATGGTACTTTTGATTCAGTGGGGGTGGAGTCATGGACTGGACGGAATCCAGTGGAGATGGTGAGGTGTTGGAATACGTCCCATCAGTGTTGAGGTGATAAGAGATTAGTGGATAGGCGGTATATTTGGGATGTGAGGAAAATCATAGGTGGTTGGTATTCGGAAGTCATCGGGGTTGACTTCTTATTCTCTGCCCTGACAGATGTTGATCGCGGATGCCAGGACGGTGAGCGCGTATTGGGTGGTGGACCCATGTATGTTTTGGGGTCACCAGGTGGAGTTGCGTTTCTCGAGGTTGGGCTAGACGGGATTTCCATTTCCTGCTGGGTGACAGACGATATTGGATATTTGGTGCGGTGGGTGTAGGGAGTTGTGTTCGCACTCACATAGGATGAATGTTGATGGCATCGTATGGGATCATCCTTGGTCTCTCCTAGGTGGAGTGGCAGGGATCGATATGAAGTAAATGGAGGGGATCCACATAGTGGATGTGTTACGTTGTTGAGTGATTGGTAGGATGAGAAAATAGCTGATGAGTGTTGGGTGGTTGACAAGAAATCTAGTGGGTAAAAGACCCTACGATCAGGTTCCAAGTGGATTGCTAGCTGCGAGCATGGGTGGATCCCAGGTGGATCCGGATTATGATGTTGTGGGCCTTGGGCGTGGTGACGATCTAGGATCGTGGTGTTACCAGTCGGGTGTCGTGGTAGCGGACTCGATTTGTGATCGTCTTGAACCGACTGGGTGAAGAGCTTATCGCTCTGTCATAAATGTTTAGATATGGGAATAGTTATACCGAACTTCCTTTCGAAGTTAATCTGTGCTCGAGCAAGTGGGGATGTTTCCGACTTGACTCGAGGTTTGACCGGTGGATGGGTAGATATCCAACAGGGTCTAATTGGTCAGTCATAGAGATGGACGATTGGGATTGGCTTCTTTTCGTAGTCAATCGGATGTGACGTGGTAACCGTTGAGAGAGTATAGGTTCGGGGTTGGTGCGCCTCGGTAATTGTGAGGAAGATTTGATGCCCTTTCGGCATGACTGTACACGCCTTGGTGAGCGTGCTTGGATTGGTACACCTTGGATGACATGTTTGAGGGTTGATTTTGTGTTACTGGTCGGGTGACCATAGGATCTAGAATGGATGATGTGTGGAATGATCGATTTGTTTAGTATGAGTTTGGACAAGAAACCTCAGTGTCCGATTGTAATTGACTGTGAACCTTGTGGTGGACTTGTGGGGAATGGATGTACGTACCCTGTACGGTGTACGAGGATTGGTACAGAACATGCCGAGTGGTATTTAGTGACGGTGCGTGGGAGGTACCAGTGGTGTAGTTGTACGTGTTGGCATTCGGCTTAATTCCGACACACTTGGTAGTGTTGTGAATTGGAATTTGATCTTGATATATGCCGCAGGGTTGGGCTTGCCCTGCAAGATGAGATTGTGTTATTGATCTTACGCAACTTTATGTGACACCATTTGGCTGTCGATTACTGCTTTACTGGTGAGGTTTAGCGGTGACCGTTTGGCTGGTAGCGTCAGCACGGACTGACGAGTGAGAGTTGGTGACTCCCAGTGGGAGCAGACGTCAAGTGACCACTTTCACTCGAGGTGGTCGGGTGTGGTCGGAACGACGTGAGACGGTAATGAGATGTCTGAGTACAGATGGGTTAGCTGGTGTACGGGTGTACACGTGTTGCGGACTCAAATGTTTTCCACACGGTGGATGTGGAATGAGAATAATTGGGAAATTCGAGAACTGAACTAAATTTTGGAGGGAGGAACGTTTGAGGCTAGGTCGGTTGGAAATTTCGGGGACGAAATTCTGTAAGGGGGGAAGATTGTAACAACCCATCCCGGAATTCGGGATTAGATTACTACCTAATCATGATTAGCGGGGCTAACCGGTGATTAGTTGGGCGAATTCGGACGAACGATGCCAAATGACCGTTTTGCCCCTAGTTGTGGGTAAAACGTTGACTTTTATTCGGGCGGTCAAATGGACCTTGCTCGATGATCGTGACATAGTTTCGGTCGTCACGAGTTCATAGATGGGTGGCACGTTCGATTCCGACGTTCGTGGTGAAAGGTATGACGTTCGGAAGTCCAGGGGCAATTCTGTAATTTGGACGAAATAAGGGAAAATGTTGACTTTTTGATCGGGGGGTCCGATGGCCGAGGACCGAGGACCATTAGGAAGGTCTTGATACCCCGAGTACAACGACGGGCGGCACGCTTGAAACGGACATCGGATGACCAAGTTACGGGTCACGGAAGGAGAGGGGAAATTTGGTAATTTGCCAACTGAGGGCATTTTGGTCATTTGCACAGTCGTTACTGTTCACCACCGTGGGAGACAACCTGCACATCCGCGTGCGGGACTTTGTTTAACAGAGCTTGGGCATTGTTTAATCTTCCCAAGGAATTGTTTATCAAGTTAGTGACATTGGGGGGAGATTGTTCAGCATTATGGGCTAAGTGGAGTCTGGGGACTGTGTAGCACAGAGCACGGGCGGATTCCTCTAATGCCGGGTAAGGTTGGAAATGGAACCCAGGGTTGGACAAATTGTTTATGCTGGAGTGAGGGAACCGTGACAGAGGTCAGTGCACGGTTGTGTTGGTGGAGGTGATGTGCAGGGGACAATTGCACAGTGAGCTGTGCGGGTACATTTTGAAATGGAAAAATAGAGACTGGAGAGCTATTGGCTTTTCGACCTCCCCAATTTCGGTCTAGGAGGAAATGAGAGCTGGGGAGGAATGAGAGAAACAGAGAGACGTTTGGAGAGGAAAACGGGGGGACTGGGTGAAGAGTATGCACTGGAACCCGAAACTCGCTTCTGGGCAAATTCGATTTCAAATTTGAATTGTAGGTCAGCCCAAACCCAATTGAGGCTCGAATGAACTTTCTGAGGCCTTAGCTTGTCGATCCAGAACGGTTGTTGCAAGCTTCGAAGCTCCGGGAGCGGTGGACGGAAGTCACGGGTGGCCGGAAAACCGAGCATTATGTTCGTGCAATTGGAGGTTAGTCTTCGTGAAATTGAATCCTAAATTATCCTTACCGTAGTGCTATGATGCTGGACGACCAACTAATCGAAGACTTCCTTGGCTTTTAATCAAACTCAGACGAGGAACTCGACTTTGGGAACTTGGGTTGAGTCGAGTTGGTTTGAGGTCATGACGACTGATATGGACAGTGCAAATCCCTAATTCGAATGGTGGCGAAGCTATTGGTGTGTTCAATCGTTCAAAATGATGGCGAATTGAAGGGCTGCTAACCGGGTCCTCGCGCGGGTGGAACGGCACGTATGTCAGCGAGTCGGGTGAAGCTGGTGACCGTTGGGGTTACTGTAGCTGGCGCGTGAGTGTCACGCACAGCCGCTTGCGGCGGCGCGTGACAGCGCGTGGAGCCGATTTTCGAGGTAGGCCCAACATGACTTTTGTCCTATACGTTGTAACGAACATTTTAACATTGGTTTCGGATTTTTCGGACGCTGTTTCGATGTTGTTTAGAGGGTCCGAAGATTTATGTTACGTTTGTAATTAACGATTAATTCCCGAAAAATTATGGGAAATTAGTATGTTGTTATTTGACACCTTAATGACCCGGGGATGTGTTCTCGGACAGGATTCGGATTTTCTGGAAATGTCGGAAATCGCGGAACCGCGTGCGGCGCGAAACCGAGCCCTTTTGGACGGTGTGTGAGCGGACGTTGCTTTCAAAATTTAATGCATGCATAAATTATTTCTATGATTTTTATGATTATGATTATAAGTTGCGATTGATTTCGATTTCCGTATTTATATGTATTTGATTTCCGTAGTTATACGTATTTTTACTATATATGTGAAATTACACGTATTTCGAGGCTATGGTTACTTTTGTGCGTAATAATGGTTTAATGAAAGAGTTTATATGAAATGGGTGTATGATGATTTAAGAAAGTTGTTTATGATTGTGAGTGCGATTTACAGGTGGACATAGTTTTCGAGGTTTTTGCGGTTTTGCACGTTTTACGAGATTTGAGTTTATTGTGATTTGATCACTGTTTGATGTTTGAATTTGGAAGGTGAATTGAGGTTTGCGATTTCGAGGATTTTAAATTGGATTTTGAGTATGCTTGACTAGACCGGGATTTTGGTGATTGTGGTCGTGGTTTTGATGCGCGGATAATGTGATTTGAGAATTAAAGTGATTTCAAGGAATTAAAATGGCTTTTGGAAAAGATGATTTCTAGTTTGGTGCTTGGGGCAGAGAAGTAACTTGGAGTAACGAGTTTTTAGTTTTCGGAAATTTAAAGTGGATTCTTGGTTTGGGTTCGGTATGATGCTTCCGGATGCCGGTTTACGGAATCATTATTGCGAATTCGGATTCGGGAATGGAAAAGGACTTAACAAAATGAATTGGTCTGATTTTGCATGCCCCGTGTCAAATGATAATTTGATTATGTTTGTGAAATATGATTTGGGGACTTGAATGTGGAAATTCGGACCATGAGTCCTGTTATGACAAAATGTGATTTCGGGATAGATTCCGAGCTGTTGTGATTGAAAAATGTTTTGGGTTTAAAGACCCGTTGGAAACTGTTTTGGGTTTAAAGACTCGTTGGAAACTGTTTTGGGTTTAAAGACCCGGTGCTATTGCTGGAGCACGTTTTGGGTTTAAAGACTCGGTTAATTGATGACGGGGGAGGGCCCTTATTGAGTTTAAAGACTCGTGAGTTTAAAGACTCGGTTATTGTGATACCCCCGAGGCCTATTGATTCTGTTTTGAGTTTAAAGACTCGTTGAAATCCCGGGAAGGCCTGATAATGCGCATGGTTTTGAGTTTAAAGACTCGGGCGCACTTGATATCCAGCAAACTGATTGATTATGATTCATTGATATTCTCGGATGATTGGATGTGTTGGGTAGTGGCCCGGTTTATATGGTTGATGGATTGGTTGATGTCGTATACTTGGATTTGGATTTTGTGGTTTTGGGCTGTGGCCCTGTGTTCATGACTGCGGGCTATGACCCGAAGATTTAGAAAAAGGAAAATGATTTTGATTTTCATATACTGATTTCTTCTGTTGAAGTGCTAACCGATTGCGAAATGATTTTTGTATGCATGCATTGTTTTTTTTTCATGGAGGGTAAAAACGTCTTTCCGTAACTGTTTTATGAACTGAATTCTTTTCGTCCACTCACACCTTTTGGTTTTATTGACCCTCCAGGTCGTGGCGCGTTGTTCGAGGCTGTACGAGGGGCGGAGGCATGAGTATGTACGTGTGGCTATCCCTGGTTTGGCAAGTACTGAGGGTAACTTGGGGTTTTTCAGTCATCTTGCTAGACGGGAGCAGGACCGGGCACGAGTATCGATGCCCCTTTCGGGGGCGGTCCTGTCATCTCCGCTCATACCGAGCACGATCCCGTACCTCTGCTCGAAAAGGAGAAACTCTGCCTCCGTCGTACCCGAAAACTCTGGGTACAGTCACCCTGACAACTCACATGAGAAAAAGGAAACGTCCCCTGAACGTCCCCGTCTCATTCTGCGATCACACTCAGCCGTAATCGAGTCGAATCCAGAATCACTGCTCGTACATATGCGTTACTCACGTACCTCGTATCGTCGTCACGACTGACAATCCCATCGTCACAATCGTCACGGTAACCTGAGTCTACTCGACCTGATAAGACTCGACTACGTCCATCGATAGTAGCGTCTGCCACAACCTCGTGCAGACCTAACTACCAGGCATCCAGATATACGAACTCTGCATCCAACGGAATCAACCGCACGTACTACTACTCCGTATCCCCGCTCCGGGATTCCATCGACAAGTACCAACCCTAGTAACTTGTCCAACCAACTCTAACCAGTCGTAACTCAACTCAACCAATGTCGTCTACCAGGTCGCCCATGACCTTAGTTGTACCAACAATCCATCACAACTATGGTAGCACGACAACCAACTATGTTTAACCGATAAGTATAACCTCGACTGCGGAGTGCAGTCCCAACGATAAAATGACATGACTAGGCCGACTAACGAACCCAAATCCAAATAGTCGTCACAATCAAGCCACTCGTCAACTCATATTTCTGAACCATACACCCTGAAGTAGGGTTCCACAATCACACTCTAGGGTCTCCCTGAACCCAACTACAAGCTACCAACTGCAGTACAATCCACAATCTGACCGTCTTCGCGGTCTTGACATCGCAAGAACGTCAATCCAATCCTACCGTAAGATCAACTAGGATTCCTCGAATCTGGCTGCTAACTACCATAAGTTCAACTAGAGTTCCACGAACTCGACTGCTAACTGCCATAAGTTCAACTAGAGTTCCACGAATCCGACTGTTAACTGCCAGCCGCAGTACACTCCACAATCCAGCTGCTAACTGCCAGGAGTAGTAAATCCATTTAACTCAACCAAATCAGATCATCAAATGATCACAATTCCGAAGTATCGTCAAAACGATCCTACGACACCGTGAAAGACGATCCCAACTAACTGTCTCACGATCCAACGCTAACGTACTGTTACGTTCATCCTTTGATAGGGTCTCACACTGTCAACCACGACAGAATTATGGCAACCCCGGCATCAAGTGTCGAACCAAGACATTTCACGATACAGTCCTACTAACTATCGTATCGGCATCCCAACAATCAGGTTGACCACGAACTGTAGCCCATTGAGATATCACATCCTCGACCTGCATACACTTCAAGAGCTCCACGGTTGCTCGAATAGAGACAACCCCCGCTCTGACAAGCAATCCCATGCTCTGATACCACGCTGACAGGACCCATCCCAATCCCCCCGGGATTAACGTGGGATGACCCTGCTCCTGTAACACCCCGGAAATTCGAGGATTTCAATATTGTAATTTAATGTGTGATTTGACGCTTTTACCCTTGTGATTGGTATGGCCAAATTGTTGACTTTTTTATTGATGAATTAAACGGGCTTTGACCTATAACCGTGACGTAATTCGGGACGTCACGAGTTCATAGACAGGTGGCACGTCCAATTTGGACGATCAGGGAGAAAGTTATGACTATCGGAAGTTCAGGGGTATTACCGTAATCTGGACATTTGGGGGTGGAAATGTTGACTTTTCGTTTGACAACTAATTTTCAGTTGACTCAAGGACCGTTAGGTAGGTCTCGATGTCCTGAGTCCGTAGACAGGCGGCACGCCGAAATCGGACTCCGTACGAGGAAGTTATGGTTAGAGACGTGAAATCGGGAGGTTCGTGTCTCGGTTTGCGTGCCAAATATTTTATTCTGGAAATCTGATTGGAGGACACCTGGTGAGTGACAAGTGTCACTCACCCATTGGCTAGATTGGATCAGATCCACTATGGGTTTAAATACCATTAAAACCAACTTTTAATTCCAGCCATTGATCTGAAACCTCCAGATCTGATCTCAGCCCTTGATCTCATTCCTGAGATTCAATCTGGGCCATCCATCCATTTCCCTCCATTTTCTATATAATCCTCACCCGACACCCTCACTCACTGTCCATCGATCCAGCACTGATGCATTGCACCTGGTTTTTGTGTCTGTGTATTACTGGACTCACGGGGAGAGACTGAGGCACGGCGGCGGACGGCGGCAGACGGCGGCGAGGTGAGCCGGTTCCAAAACCCGAAACGGTTTCAAAAACCCAGATTTTGGTAATTTAAATTCCAACGCATAATTTTGTGTTAAATTGACCCTAATCAGTTCTATGGACTGTTAGGAACCTAGAGGGCTCGTTTTCGTGGTCTGAGGTGGCCTGAACAGAGGACAAACGGCGACGGGAACCAGGACTGTGCAATCGAGGTAAGTCTTCGATTCAGTCCTTGTTGATTGATTTTAAATAGGTAGAACCCTTTCTGGGATTGAGACGAGCATCTAGGAACAAACTAGGACTAAAATGGTTGAGTGTGGAAGAAATGGTTACCGGGTCATGATCGCGGGTCTGATCGACCCGAGTTGCAGAAATACTGCTCAACCCGTTTGAGGACAGAGGTGATGACGTGGCACCCTGTCAGACTGTCAGGTGATGTGGACCAACCGTGAGCCGACACGTGTCACATGTCAGTGCACAGTCAGCACTGACATGTCAGTGACGTGGACTAGTCAGGGACTGCCACGTGTCACTGACATGTCAGTGACGTGGACCAGTGCCGTGCTGACACGTGGCTTGAAAGATCAGTGATGTGGACCAATCAGATGTTGACACGTGGCACCTGTCAGAGTCTGACATGTCAGACCTGACAGTTGTCAGATGACGTCAACATGACGTCATGCTGACGTCAGCAGTGACGTCAGCGATGACGTCAGCAGGGACTGTTCCTGCGTTGACCGACGCGTTGACCGGCGCGTGGGGGCGTATGTGAATAGTGTTTTTGGTGGGACCACCACCATTCTTTAGGTTTCGACGATCCGGATCCGATGACGGTGGTTTCGGGTCGATCGGAGATCATTAAGTTGGTCAAAATGAGGTTTATTGCTTTGGGAAGTGCGTTCGGGCGGCTTTCCTGGGCCGATTTCGGTCTAGGGTTTCATGGTTAAATGTTTGGGGTTTGTATGGACCCTTACATATACTTTGGATATGACAGGGATTGTATAATTGTACCAGATTGAGGGTATACGCTCGGTTTTCAGCAGGATTGTACTGTGAGTGGGCCATTTCCTTAAACCCTTGCGTGCATAAATGTTTTCTTGTTTATTATACTTATTCACAGGCTAAAAACAATTATGGTTTTGATGATATGGAAAATATGGTTATGGCACGTTTCACGGTATTTGGGCTTGAGACCCGTTTGATGAAACTTACGATTGGTTCGGATTTTATCTAGGTATATATATGCTTTGCATGTGGATATCAATAAAATGTATTTGGTACTGCACTGTATAGATCCTTTCATATTACATTGTCTCCTCCAGATGAGGTACCCCGGAGAGGTCACGGACGTCTAGTACGTCCAGCGTCTATGACGCTAAGCATCGGGGATGCTGTACCCGAGCGGGGTTCGGGGATTGAACTCGGAATTGAGACCCGAGTGGCACGCGTAGCCTTGTGATTGTGACCTTATTGGACGTCAGGGACGTCAGACATCAGGGATGTCGGGATTGGAATGTATAGTGCAGCAACTAAAATTATACTTATGGTTTTATTATATACCCTATGGTTCATATTATATGATTGATGGTTTTAATTACGGATGCATGCATGTTTGGAAAACGGAGGGGTAAATTATATGTTTTACTCATCAAATGATTTTATAAACTTGAGTTTCGGTCCACTCACCCTTAATGTTTTTGGTAACCCCTCCAGGTCAGGATACTGAGGTAGAGGAGGAACCTGAGGCTGAGGCATAGATCTACTTCTGCGTACCTGAACCCCTGTTGGGTGGTGTACCCGCAGGTTTACTATAGAGTCGTGCTCGCAACTTGTAATTTTGGATTTCATCCCTTGTCTGACATTCGTTTAATTCGGATTTGATGTATGACTTTAATTTGGTTATTTATGCATTTGATGTTTTGAGGTTAAAATTGGTATGAATTATTGGGTGTCAGACGGGAGCAGGGCACGTCCCCTTGTGGTCCCTGTGGGATCGGGGCGGGTCCTGTCAGCTCCCGTCTGACACAGAGTGTCAGACAAGGGATATTTCAGACCTTTGCCCTCCCGGGCTATCAGCGTACGCCAGGATCCGGAGGAGGCATGTGATATCTCGGTCTCTGCTACAATCCACATCCGTTGTCAACCTGAAGGGCAGTCAAAACATTAAAAGCTGTGAGTAGACAAAACAAAAGTTTATAAAAACATTTCCATAAAGACATTTGTACCCTTCACTAAAAAGCATGCATGCATTCGAAAACCATTTAACCAAATGGAAACCATATGTGGGAACTAAGCCCAAAACCATAATCATACTGAAACCAAATACACGAGTCACTGCTCAAATACTTTGCACACCTGTGCACACCACATATCAAAGAATCATAAAGATTCAACCATACGGGCCACTGCCCAAAACCTGTGTAACCACACATCACATCTCATATATCATATCATATATCATATATACATATAAGTCACATAACCAATCCTGTCACGGTATACAAAGCTACGCGCGTGCTACCGGGGTCTCAATCCGAGTCTTCTCAGAGTCAAGGTCAATGTCCGCAGACCACTGATCCTACTCGAGGTTATAGTAACCATAGCCTTCCTGAGAGTAAGGAACCCAACTGGGGGTGACTCCACTCAGTCGGTGCTCCGTGACTACTCCGAGGTCCACCCAGGCCAACGACCCTTCCTAGAGGAGATAATAGAAGTAAAGGAAGGTATATGAACATATATATACATAACATAAATATTCATGCCCGGTTCCCCTGAATCGTCATGATCCATAATATCCATTCCATATACATATAGACCATATCCTCCATGTCCGGTTCCCATAAACCGGCATGTACCATAATAACATAACCAGGGTTCATGCCGGTTCCCATAACCCGTCATGAACCACGATACCATAACAAGGGTTCATGCCGGTTCCCATAAACCTTCATGAACCTAGAAATCCATTTAAGGTTCCCTGACCTGAAATCAAAACCGTAAAGTAACCTAGGTCTCGTGCCCGAACATATGACATCAGCTGGGCACCGTGTAACGCCCCGAAAATCCAAAAAATGTAAAATATTAAAATAATGTGAAAATGACGTTTTTACCCCTAGAGGGACATGGCTAAAAGTTGACTTTTTGTTTGGCATACTTTTTGTACGTTTTTCTTGTGCCATTGTGTAGTTCTCGGAACGCTGAATCCGTAGACAGGTGGCACGTCGAAAACGGAGTTCGGATGAAGAAGTTACGGGGTTGTGAAGTGTATGGGCAAAATGGTAATTGTGCTTAAGGGGGGTAAAATGGTAATTGTGAATCATGAACGGTGCAAGTGATTTTTAATGTGCTGATTCTTTCCATCAAATGAGTCATATAATTCATCAAGTGACAAGTGTCACTTGTTAATGAGGATTAGTGGCACTTGGTTGTTGTGTTACCATTAATTAATTAGTGTTAGCAGATAAGTGATGGATAATTAAGTGAAGAAATAACAGTACTCGACCAAGACAACACAAAACAGAGAACACATACATCCTCCCTTCATCTTGATCGAATTGCAGTAGAAACAAGGGCAATTGTGAGTGATTAATTAGAGTTAGTTGGTTAATTGGGAGTGAAAAAAACCGAAAGAGGCTTAAAGGAAACCCCAATTTCATTGTCTGGAAAACACCCGAAAATCACCCTACACTAAAATTTTCGAATTGAATTTCTTGAACGATTTCGATCGCAATTGAGGTGATATTTGATCTTCTGGGAACTAGACGACTCGAACCCAATCAACTGGAACGAAAATTGGAGGTGAATTGGTGACGAACAGGCCCTGCAACTGTTCTGAAAATTGGAGCTTGAGTTCGATTACTTTGAGGTAATGATTCGCGAAATTGATTTCAATTTCGTATTTAGAATGGACCTAGGATGCTTCTGGTGTAATCAATTGAATGATATAGGTTAGTTTTGAGTAGAACACGAATTAGGACCCGTCGGGTGTTTGTCTTGAGTCGAGGATTTTGAGGGTTTGTTTGATTAAATTGAAGTCACAGAACTGTAATCTAGATTGAATTGATGTTGTTGATACCATATCGACCGACCACCCTAGCACAGGACCCGCCAAGACAGGAAGGCCGCCGACCGATCGCCTGATCGGCACCCCACGGCCTACGGCCCGCCGCTCGGCACCAAACTACAGACCCGCCACTCGGCATCTGACAATGAACAGACAACAGCTAGCTGCGACAGTCACCTAACCAGTTCTGCCCTACCAACTCCCTGACGGAGGCAGGTCGGGACTCCAGCTGGCGCCTACCCCGGATGTCCAGGGTTTGTCAGAGGACTCACAGCCACAAAGCACAACCTGCTCCGGAACAGTGCCTCACCTACCGGAACAGTAACCCAACTGCCACAGTTATGGCTACTATAAATACCGGGAAACCCTTCACAAAGGTAAGACACTCAGAACCGATCCAGAGCACTGTATTTACTTGCCTCTCGGCACTCAAATACTAACTTAGGCATCGGACCCCCTTTTGGCCGGCACCACACCGGTGTCTAGTCTTTGCAGGATCCCTGCCGAACAGCAACGCCCCCAGCGGGCCCAAGACACCACGCGGCTGGTCCTAGAACCCCCAGCGGGTCTCATCGAGTTGGTCATTTCAGGATCAAACAATTGGCGCCGTCTGTGGGAAACCAGTAAACACCCACTAACTCACATACCTTTGCTCAACCCTCTGCCGACGAACAATGGCTGCCGAACGGGATGACGGTGAGCTCAACAACACTTCTCAGGGAGATTGCAACCGAACCCGAGCCAGCCTACCTTCTGAGGACATGCTCGAGATGCTGAGGACCCTCCGGTCGGAGGTTTCCGAACTCAGGAAGAGCAATGCTGCCATCGAGAGCAGGAACCACGTGTGGGGGGCAGTAGCGTGCAAGCACCCTGGCCATCTTGAAATCCACACGCGAGGAGCTAGAGGAGCAGCGGGAGGCAACCAAACGGCCTTGGCCGCTGCATCGCGTCGGCAGGAGTTCGATGCCTGCCGAGTCGAGATCGGTGACACCTGCCGACCAGAAGCATCCGGTCGCCTGCTCTTCCACCAGACCGACCTACCTGGCCCCTCAGGAACGCAGATCTACCGCGACGCCCGTGAACTGCTCGACAAGAGACAGACACAGGCCCCGGCTAACCGTCTAACTTACCCACCTCACGACCCCCGCATCCAGGCACAACCGCCTTGCCGGTACTATCTTAGGGGGCCAGGTCAAGGTCTGGATCGGCACGCCGACCCACACAGCCTCCGCGGCCCTCCCTCCAGCCTCCAGGCAGTCCCTCCTCGCCAGTCGGCAGGCACCAGCCAGAGGACAATGCCAGCTCGACCACGGCCTCGTCTGGGCGGCGACCAACACAACCCGAGAAGCCTCGAGGCGGCAGTGACAATCATCCAATCGGCGACCGACCGATTGGGGCGGATCGGCCCGACCGATCAGACGAGGTGGTCCAGGAACTCCTCCAGCGCGTGCGGGAGTTGGAGGCCGCCAGACCCAAAGCTGGGACACTACCCCGACCTCGGACCAACATTGGTCCCTTCACGAACTGCATTATGCTGTACCGCCATGAAACGGAGGTCAAACCCTTGAAGATTGCCCTATATGATGGACAAGGCGACCCAGACACCCATATCAACAATTACAACTCCGCGCTCGCCTTCAGAAATCTCTCTGACGAAGCGCAGTGCTTGATTTTCAGCTCCACCCTCACTGGGGCCGCGCTCAACTGGTTCTATCGTCTGGAACCATAGTCTATAGACTCATACGACCGCCTACACACGGTCTTCCTGAACCAGTTCATGATCCAGACGGATCGACTGCTCACAACCGAGGACTTGGGAACCCTCCGACAGGGAGATAGGGAGCCCCTACGCCAATACACCGCTCGTTTCAGCTTGGAGTACTCCAAATGCCACGAGACGGACGACAAGGCCACCTACCGAGCTTTCCGCAACGGGCTGCGGGAGTCTACCTTCAAGTACCATGCCTTCACCCAGGGTTGGGACGATTACAATGAGCTCATGAGGCAAGCGGCAATACATGCCAAGGCGGAGCACTTCAACTCTCCCCAGGTAGTACCCCGACCTCACATGAATGGTGCGCGCCCTCCACCTCCCAGCAACCGGCATGCACAGTCACCTCCGCCAACCAACAACGCGCATGCGGATCACCGATCTGACTCACACTCCGGTAAGCGAAAGCGGACGTATAACAATGACCATCGCGGGAGGAACAAGTACCACTACAAGGGGCAGGGATCAGGCCACCACCAGTCAAGCAAACCCCACACGGGGCCCACCTCAAAGTACGAAACCTATTCCATCCTGAACACCTCCCTCGAGAATGTCTTGATGAACATCGAGGGCACAATCCCCAAGCCACGGGCGCGACCGCCTGGCCCCCGACCGGGCATCCAATTCAACCTGTATTGCCAGTACCACAAGTTCAACGGCCATACCATCGACGAGTGTGTGGCCTTCCGTGACATCGTGGAAGCACTCGTAAGGGAGGGAAAGATCAACCAATTCCTGCAGCACGCGCGCCCCGTGCAGGGTCTGCCACAAATCAACACGATCAGCGGAGGCCCTACCATCTCTTCCTCCTGCACCTCCAACCGGGCCAAGAAGAACTTCCTACGCGCCATGACTTCCAACCACCAAATCTTCAACATCGGGGATGGACGCGCTGCCAAGGTCGCACGGGTGGGATGGACGCCCATCACCTTCTCCGAGGAAGAAGAACGGGGGGTTATTTTTCCCCACGATGATCCATTGATCATTCGCGCTCAGATAGCCAATTTCGATGTTTGGCGGATCCTGGTGGATACTGGCAGCTCTGTGAACGTCCTCTTCACGGACACTTTCAACCAGTTGGGCATCAACTCCACAAGCCTCACCGGCGCTGGTTCTCCGCTCCTCAGTTTCTCAGGTGATTCTGTTAGGCCTCTCAGCACCATCTCACTGCCTATCTCCCTAGGGAGTGCGCCCAAGATTGCAACAGCCATCACCACCTTCCTGGTGGTCGATTGCCCCACCGCCTATAACGTCATTTTGGGGAGGGGACTCCTCAACCAACTCGGCGTCGTCGTCTCCACTCGGGCCCTTCTCATGAAGTTTCCGACCATCATGGGCACTGGTCATGTCCGCGGTAATCAACAATCCGCCCGCTCCAGCTATCAGACCGCCTTGATAAAGCTCAACCCATGCAACAAGCGAGAAACCATGGCCGTCGCTGAGGCCGCTTACGAGGCCGACCCCGTCGACTCCGAGCTCCTTGAGCAAATACGGGCGGGTCCCCCAAAGGACCTGTGTGACCTCTCCGCCGTCTCGCAGCCGCAACCCGTGGAGGATACGGAGCTGATCACCCTTTGCCCGCATAACCCCGAGCGGCAAGTGAAAATTGGGAGCACACTTACCCCCGAGCTCAGGGAACAACTCATCCAATATCTCCAAGACAACAGCGAGGTCTTTGCTTGGTCCTATGCCGACATGCCTGGCATATCCACGGATGTCATCTGCCACAGGCTTAACATCAGCCCCTCCTTCAAACCGGTCACTTAAAAGCAGCGGACTTATGATGCAACTCGACAGCTTGCCATGCAGGAAGAGATCATCATACTCAGCACCATCCATTTCGTCCGCAAGGCCATATACGTCACGTGGGTTGCAAACGTCGTACTCGTCAAGAAATCCTCCGGATCTTGGCGAATGTGCATCGACTTCACGGATCTCAACAAAGCCTACCCGAAGGATAACTTCCCTCTTCCAAAAATCGATCTCTTGGTCGACGCCACGGCTGGCCATGAACTCCTCAGCTTCATGGATGCGTACTTTGGCTACAACCAAATTAGGATGCACCCCGATGACCAAATCCACACCAGTTTCCGCACTAATTTGGGGTTCTACTGCTACAATGTTATGCCCTTCGGGCTCAAGAACGCTGGTGCCACCTACCAACGGCTCGTCAACTTCATGTTCGCGAATCAGATTGGCAAGACCATAGAGGTGTACGTGGATGATATGCTTGTCAAAAGCCGGACGGCCAACGAACACGTGCCTAATCTCCACAAGATGTTCCAGGTCCTGAAGCAATACAAAATGCTGCTCAACCCCGCCAAATGTGTTTTTGGTGTCCGTTCCGGAAAACTCCTCGATTACATGATCAACCAACGGGGAATCGAGGCTAACCCCGAGAAAATTAAGGCCATCTTGGACATGAAGCCCCCGCGCACACTCAAGGAAGTCCAAACCCTTACTGGCTGGATCGCCGCCCTCACCCGGTTCATCTCCCTGGCGACGGACAAGTGTTTACCATTCTTCAAGATCATGAAGACCCTGGACAGGCACATCAACTGGGATGCGATGTGCGACGCCGCCTTTGAAGCTCTCAAAACTTACATGAGCACCGCACCCCTCCTTACCCGACCTACCACCGGGGAACGACTCACCGTCTACCTTTCTGTCTCCACATCCGCTGTCAGCCCTGTCCTCATCACCAGCCGGGACGGCGCGGAGTTCCCAGTGTACTATGTCAACAAAGCATTACAGGACGCGGAGACCCGATACAACGACCTGGAGAAGTTGGCCTTTGCCCTCATTGTGACGGCCCGGTGCCTCCGCCCCTACTTCCAGGCACACCCCATGTTAGTCCTCACTAACAAGCCCCTTCGCCAGGAGCTCCAAAAGCCAGACACTTCGAGGCGACTCATCAAGTGGGCAGTGGAGCTTAGTGAGTTCGAGATCACATTCGCCCCAAGACCAGCGGTCAAAGGGCAGGTCGTCGCTGATTTCCTCTCTGAATTCACTTACAACACAACGCAGCACATGCCCGACACTCTTGATCCCAACACTGCGGCACCCGCCGCTCCTATCTGCAAGACGTCAACCCCGTCCACCTTGGACCCTGCCCAACCAATTTGGACTCTTTACGTGGACGGGTCCTCCTGCCATATTGGCTCTGGCGCTGGCTTCGTACTCAGCACACCTACCCAGGAACGTCTGGAGTACGCGCTGCGTTTTGGTTTCCAGGCTTCCAACAATGAGGCCGAGTACGAAGCCCTCCTTGTTGGCCTCCGGTTGGCCACCGACCTCCAAGCGCAACAGCTGCGGGTTTACAGTGACTCCAAGCTCATCGTCCGCCAGATCAATGGCCTCTATGATGCTAAAGACGCTTCCATGACCCGGTACTTGGCAAAGGCCCAGTCCCTGCTTCGCCACTTTCGCGGCTACGAGGTCATTCAGATACCACGGTCGAAAAACAGCCACGCAGATGCCCTGGCCCGGCTGGCCTCCTCCATTGATGACAAGATAGGCCGCCGTGTTCCCGTTGAATTTTTGGCATCCCCGAGCACAAATGAGCAACCAGTCCTGCTCACGACAACGGAAGCCTCTTGGATGGACCTCATCATACTGTACCTCACCAAGGGCCGAACTCCCGCCCGACCGTAACGAGGCCCGACGCATCCAGCGCCAGTTCGCACGATACACCATGGCACATGGGCACTTATATCGACGAGGATTCGACACCCCCCTCCTGAAGTGCCTCCCTACTAATCGGGGCATTGCGGTCCTCCGGGAGATCCACCAAGGAATCTGCGGCAATCACTCCGGACCCAGGTCCCTCGCACATAAAGCTTTTCGGCAAGGATACTATTGGCCCACAATGCTCACCGACTCTATGGCCATCACTCAACGTTGCGTCCTATGCCAACGGTGCGCTCCCGTACCTCATTCTCCCGCTGAGCACCACACTCTAATGCTCAGTCCCTAGCCCTTCTCTCAATGGGGTTTGGACCTCATCGGTCCCATGCCACGAGGAAAGGGCGGCGTCGAACATGCGGTCGTTGCAGTAGACTACTTCACTAAGTGGGCCGAGGCGAAGCCCCTCAAAACAATCACGGCCGCCCAGATCGAGAGCTTTGTCTACCAGAACATCATCTGTCGCTTCGGTATCCCACACACGATCGTCACAGACAATGGCACTCAGTTCGACTCCACCAGTTTTCGACACTTTTGTGATGTCTATGGCATCTAGCTCTGCTTCGCCTCAGTGGCACATCCACAGGCTAACGGACAGGTTGAAGCCGTAAACAAGCTCATCAAACACAATCTCAAGGCTCGACTACACGACACCCCAAAAGGACAATGGTCCGACCTCCTATCTGATGTTCTTTGGTCCTATCGGACATCCTTTCAGACATCGACCCAGGAGACACCCTTTGCCTTGGCTTTCGGGACCGAAGCTGTCGTACCCGTGGAGATTAAGGAAACCTTATATCGAGTACTATCCTATGATCCACAAGAGAATGCGGAGCTCCTCACACAAAATCTCAACTTCATCGAGGAAAGCCGTGAACAGGAAAATCTCCGCAACATGGCACGCAAACAGCGAATTGCTCGCTACTACAACTCTCGCGTTCACAGACGCAGTTTCCAGGTCGGTGACTAGGTCCTTCGCAAGGTTAGCCTGGCCACTAAAGAACGTGCTGATGGGACACTCTGGCCCACGTGGGAGGGCCCCTACCTGGTTATTCGAATTTGTCGTCCGGGCACTTATGAGCTTCAGACTATGGATGGACGTTCGCTTACACACCCGTGGCATGCGGATCATCTCAAGTCATTTTATACTTAAAAATACCTCCCCATGTAAACTGCTTTACGCTTTGTTGTAGTTCGATGTGGCTATCTCCAGTCGAACTTGCCTTTCCGGCCAAATGTTCTTTCATTTAGCTAAGATGATAGTTAGTCCTTAAAAACTAGGTAGCTTATTCAATATTGCCGATCGGCACTACCGGTCATCCAAACGGCATCTACTTGCTCTGCCGACGAACGTTTACTTGGTCAAAAATCAGTCGACTTCAATTAGCCTTCGCTATTACAGTTTGATTTTTGGTGATTATGTACATTATGGTTTGGGTTTATGATTATGACCGTTCGGTCCCTACTAGTCTAAAGCCCCGCGGATCGGCATACCTACACATATGCACAAATCCGTGAAGTCCTCGCCTATCGGCAGTTCTCATTCAAAAAAAAGAAAAAAAGAAGCAAAGCATAAACAACAAAGCGAAGTGACTTTGCAAGGTAGACATTCGATACATGTTATAAGCCCAATTTCATTTCACTTCAAAAAAAACAAGCTACAAGTTACACGGGGCATTCCCCGGATTACAAAAGAAATACAAAAACAAGAATACACATGACAGGGCTCGCTAAACGGCACCTCCATCCCTACCCGGCCAACACCTCCACATCCTCCTCCCCAGCTCGGTCCTTCCCGGACGACGAAGAAATGACATCCTCCCCCCCCCCCCCCCCCCCCCCCCCCCCCCCCCGCGGTGATCGGCACCTCGCCTTTACCCACCGGGACACTCGGCTGCGGAACGGCATCAAGGTCTTGCCCCTCCAGGGTAAAGGTCTTAGTCAGCGCCGGGGGCTCGTCCAGCCATGGGAAGTTAAGGGTGACGCCTAGATTGAAGTACAGCACCCGCTGTACACAATCATCCTCCACTTCAGCAAGCACCAAGTCGAGGTGATTGGCATACACCGGGTCGGCCATGAAATCTTCCAGGGTCTTCTGCCGATCGTGTCAGGACCCGACCCTCCTCTGTCAGGTCCCGACTCATCTAGCATGATATTGTCCGCTTTGGGCCTCCTTGCCCTTTCCCTCACGGTTTTGTTTTCGGGAGCTCACGGTGCAACTTCCCAGGGGGTCACCCATCATGGAATTGCACCAGCCTCAACTCGCTTAACTTTGGGGTTCCAATCCCCCCAAAGCCACTGAGCTCCCAAAAGGCCTCATGTTAGATAGGTGTGTGCCTAGACCTTTAAGGCACACCGCCATTCCCTTCCCAGACCATTCCCCCCCCCCCTTCGCAGGAATGTGGGATTGTTCACCGTTCCCTCCAGGACACGGGTCTTACAATCCAACCCCCTTAGAGCCCAGCGTCCTCGCTGGCACACTTCCCAGTCGGGGTCTGGCTCTGATACCAAATTGTCAGGACCCGACCCTCCTCTGTCAGGTCCCGACTCATCTAGCATGATATTGTCCGTTTTGGGCCTCCTTTCCCTTGCCCTCATGGTTTTGTTTTCGGGAGCTCACGGTGCAACTTCCTAGGGGGTCACCCATCATGGAATTGCACCAGCCTCAACTCACTTAACTTTGGGGTTCCAATCCCCCCAAAGCCATTGAGCTCCCAAAAGGCCTCATGCTAGATAGGTGTGTGCCGACACCTTTAAAGCACACCACCATTCCCTTCCAAGACCATTCCCCCCTCGCAGGAATATGGGATTGTTCACCGTTCCCTCCAGGACACGGGTCTTACAGATCGGCAGCAACCAGGACACTCAACCTCTCCACTTCTCCCTGCAACTCCCCAGGATCTTTTCTTGCTCGTTCAGCTGTAGGGAGAACGCATGCGTCGTTTCCTCCCGTTCAGCGATACCACTTTCGGCCGCCTCCGCCCTGGCCTTCTCCGGCTGGAGCTCCTTCTCAAACGCCGCCACCCGCCGCCGAGCGGCGTGCCCCTCCT
Organism: Prinsepia uniflora; assembly: GCA_032719365.1. Classification (NCBI taxonomy): domain Eukaryota; kingdom Viridiplantae; phylum Streptophyta; class Magnoliopsida; order Rosales; family Rosaceae; genus Prinsepia; species Prinsepia uniflora. Next base: position 40,985,919 of record CM064869.1, on the reverse strand, counting down.
TCTCCCGGGCCCGCAGCCTCTCCTCCCTCTGTCGTGCAGCGCTCTGCTCCGCCTCCATCCTCTGCATGTGCCGAGAGGCCTTCTACAGGGCCACATAAGTCTATCCAAAGCACTGCTGAACCATGCACACTTGTCAGCAAAATATATAAAAAGAACAACAAACCTAAATCACATGTATGCAACACTATCACCACTTACATGGGCTTGCTCGGTGAGCAGGGCCGCGAACCGACCCGGGTGGGAGCCAGTGCCGATCTGCTCAATTTCTGCGGGCGTCACCTAGGAGTCGAGCACAAAGGCATTGGCCACAGGCGCCAACGTCTTGTGCATCTGGTGAGTGACCGGCACCCACGCCTCCCCAGCCTTGGCTGACCAGACCACCTCCTCCGTCTCCAAGGGCTCCATGAAGACGGAGGCGATGCCTGGAACGCTGACCGGCACCCTTTCCTTTGCGGGTGGCGGCATCTCGACCCTGGCTTCCTTGGCCCTCTCCTTCGGCACTTCGGGGGCCTTGAGGGCCGCCTCTCTCTTCCGCCGGCGATTGGAGCCCTCACCCTCCGACACCCCTGCCGCCGGGGGAGACTGCCTCTGCCGAGCCTCCATGAGCTTTCTCCAGCGTTCCCAGGCTTGGTCCTGCCCACTGGTGAGGGGCCGCTTCAGTCCAAGAATCAGACTCTTCACCTCGGCACCATGCCGAGGTTCGGGCCTTGTCGGCTTTGGCAGCCCGTCTGGTCGGACACCCGAACTGGACCCTGGGGGGCTCCTCCCTGCCAGTCCCCTTGGGCTCCTCCCGACTAGTCCCCTTGGGCTTCACCGCCATGGTTTTCTGTCTCCGCGGCTGTTGGGGGGTCACCTCCAGCTCCTTGCCCTTGCCTTCGGCAGCCGAGCCGTGCTTTGCCACCGCTTCACTCATCTTCTTCTGAGCGGCTTGTTCGACGAGGGGATGCACTGCAAAAATCAACTTGTTAGTGCCTCGGCATACCTACACATCATTACTTCATTCAAACACCTGCTACTTACCAGGTGGCGAGATAAGATCCACGACAAGTAGGTTGGCCGGTAGCTTCAAGACGCAGCGACTACCCTCTAGCTCGGATAGCTTTTCCCAGACGAGATTGCACGCTTCCCAATCATCCGCTGTCACCGTTGCCTTGGACGGACCTGCACATACACACCACACCATCAGACCCTGTCTTGGCAGCCCAAGTACCACACTATGGCCACCGGCCGATCGGAAGACAGACAACCTCCGGACTGGAAATGGCGGGGAATCCTCGACCGGACCCTACTGACATCCCCCTCCCACGGCCCGGACATCCAGCAGAAACGGTGCCTCCAGCTCTTCTGCGACGTCGGCACATCGGTGATGAACGCACCCCGGGCACTCTTATTCAGGCACTCCATCTGATACCACCCCGACCCGTAGGTCTGCCTCTTGAAGCGGTACAAGGCGTACAGCTGCCCCCAGGTCGGCTCCAGCAGTCCCGCCAGTCGGAAGGCCGTGTATAGGCTGATCAGGATGATCCAACCGTTCGCATTCAGCTGCCCCATGGCTAAGTTCGCCCTCGCCATCATATCCTGGAGCCACGGGTGCAGAGGCAGCCTCACTCCGTGCTCAAAGCAGTCGACATAGAATAACATCGACCCCTTAGGCGGATCACTCGCCTTCTCGCTATGCCGCGGTACGCTCATCCCGATCTCCGCCGGCACATTATACAGCTCCCGGAACCGGTCCAGGTCGGACTGCCGAATGATGTTCATCTCGTAGTCCACGACGTACTCCACCTTTACCATGCCGTCGGTATCTAGTTCCATCGGCGAGCTCATCTCTGTCCCGCTATCTTCAACCTCGGAGTCGACGATGACGACGAGGGGGGGGGAGGGGGTGCGGGGTGACGTCCCTCTTTCACTAGGCCGAGCGGCACCCGACGTGCTGCATCTGCCCTGTTGCCTCACCTCCTTCCTTGGCAACCTGAGAGCCTGATCTAGGCTGTCACCGCTGCTGGATGACGACACACTGCTAGTTGTGGATCCACTAGTGGACGTTGACCCACTGCGCCCGCTCGGCACGTCGCTTGCCGAACTAGACGGTGTTTCCCCGCCAAAAGCTTGAGGGGACCTAACCCCAGATCCACTGTTTGACTCTGACTCTGACATCTACAAATTACCAAAACAAAAGAAGCTACAACTAAGCACCTACGCTACGGAACACATGCTGAGCAGAGATGTCGTTCGGCAGAAATTATACCTGTAATATTTGCTCGGTCGAATTGGTCTCGCGTGTCTCCTTTCCTCTCGGCAGGCTCCAATTCAGTCGGCACTTGAAATTACTCCACAGATGCTCTGAGTAAAAAGTGAAAAAGTCAAAAGCTTCCACCCCCTTTTATAGGCCCCTGGTCCGCCTCGAGATACGCATTTTCGATCTGACGGTCACCAGGCCGATACGGCCGCCTTTCGACTACGAATACCTTGTACTATATACCCACCGGTATCATACATTCCCACCTACGTACATACGTATGCACGTATTCCCTAGAATACGTCTCACTACAGCATGCCGACCGGTGTCCCTCGACACCTCCACCGACGGCATGCTTCCTCTCCCCGTCGGCACGCACACTGCAACCGACGGGTCCCCGCCATCCCCCTCGGCGCCTCTCCCCGACCTTCCGGTCAACACGGAGGGTAGCTTACGGGACTCGGCACCGGGGACTGCATTCACTTAGGACATACGGTGCACCTCCTCGATCCATGACTTGGGGGGCTACTAGGAGACAAGGCGCACCGCCCCGGTCGGTCGACAGGCACTGGCTGTCATCACAAGTCCTCGACCGAGGAAATCCACCTCAGTCAAAGACTTAGGGGACTTGTGTTGATACCATATCGACCGACCACCCTAGCACAGGACCTGCCAGGACAGGAAGGCCACCGACCGATCGCCTGATCGGCACCCCCACGGCCTACGGCCAGCCGCTCGGCACCGAACTACAGACCCGCCACTCGGCATCTGATAATGAACAGACGACAGCTGGCTGCGACAGTCACCTAACCAGTTCTTCCCTACCAACTCCCTAACGGAGGCAGGTCGGGACTCCAGCTGGCGCCTACCCCAGATGTCCAGGGTTTGTCAGAGGACTCACAGCCACAAAGCACAACCTGCTCCGGAACAGTGCCTCACCTGCTCCGGAACAGTGCCTCACCTACTGGAACAGTAACCCAACTGCCACATTTATGGCTACTATAAATACCAGGAAACCCTTCACAAAGGTAAGACACTCAGAACCGATCCAGAGCACTGTATTCACTTGCCTCTCGGCACTCAAATACTAACTTAGGCATCGGAGCCCCTTTTGGCCGGCACCACACCGGTGTCTAGTCTTTGCAGGATCCCTGCCGAACAGCAACGCCCCCAGCGGGCCCAAGACACCACGCGGCTGGTCCTAGAACCCCCGGCGGGTCTCATCGAGTTGGTCATTTCATGATCAAATAGATGCTAATGAGTGAAATAACGGGAGGAATTGAGTTCAAATCGAAGGAGATTGCACCGGGTTTGATCGCGGGTCTACAACCCGTTTACCAGAGAAACGGGCGAGAGAGAAGCACTGTAGCAGTGCACTGTTCACGGAGCGTGGCTGTCACGCGTAGCCGCTTGCGGCGGCGCGTGAGGGCGCGTGACCGAGAATCTGAAGGAGGGTCCAACATACTTTTTGATGTTCTCGATGATACGGACCTATTGGCATTAGTTTCGGGTCAATCAGATATAAATTGAGGATAGTTTTGCGTATCTGAAGCGTATAGGTTACGTTTAAATAATATTATTTTATTCCGACAATTAGGAAATTCGTACACAAGATTATATGATACTCTAGTAACCCTATATTACATGTTTGACAGGCCGAAATATTCTCGGGACATTGGACGAGAACGAACAGCTCGAATCCGAGCAATCTGGACGGTGTGTGAGTGGACTTTTGTTTTCTACCCTAAATGCATGCATATATATTTTAACTGCTTTTAAATGCTTTATTGTAACGACCCATCCCGGAATTCGGGATTAGGTTAGTAACTAATCATGATTAATGAGGGTTAATCGGTGGTTAGTTGGGTGGAATCGGACGAACGATGCAAAATGACCGTTTTGCCCCTAGTTGTGGGCAAAACATTGACTTTTTATTCGGGCGGTCAAATGGACCTTGCCCGATGACCGTGACGTAGTTTGGGACGTCACGAGTTCATAGACAGGTGGCACGTCCGATTCGGACGAACAGGGTGAAAGTTATGACGTTCGGAAGCCCGAGGGCATTTACGTAAATTGGACGAAATGGGGGGAAATGTTGACTTTTTGACCGGGAGGTCCGATGGCCGAGGGCCAAGGACCATTAGGATGGTCTCGATGCCCTGAGTCCTTCGACAGGCGGCACGCATCAATCGGAGTTCGGATGACCAAGTTACGGGTCTAGATGCGTGAGGGGCATTTTGGTAATCTGTCAAGCAAGGGCAAAATGGTAATTTAGTTGCTACAATTTGTAACAGCCGTGAGTGGGTTGTGGAATTGTTCTAAACAAATGGGAGGCAAGTGTACATGGGATTGGAATTTGAAACTAGTGGACAATTTTGAATTAAAAAAAGGAATTGTTTAATGGTTTTGAGTTAGTGGACATCATTGTTAATGTTTTGAGTTCCTTGTGGGGAGCAAAGAACATGGGCATGAATTTGTTTATGGAACATAATGCATGGGCTTTGTGTGAGGGATTTGTTTATGCAATTGGGAGTGGAGGCCTTGCACGGGTATGGCTTTGTTTATGAAGAAAAATTGATGGGCTAAGGAGTTGTTTAATGCATTAGGGAATTGTTTACGCATTGTGGAGTTGTGCGTGTGGGCGGTGCTGTACACGGGCTGGAATTTTGAGGTGAGAAAAACAGAGTGTGGCCATAGTTGTGTGCACGGGTCGAATTGTTTATGCAGTGTATGGAGTGACCTGAGCGGGCAGACAAGAGTTGGGAGGAATTGGGACTTGGAACTGAGTGGTGGTGGTGTTGAATGGAACGAACAGAGCACGGGTAATGGGTTTGGGTCCTCTGCGGGAAACAAAAATTTCAGAGGAGTCAGGATGATTCCCACGACTTGTTCGCTGCCCGGTTTGAAAACTGAGAGATTAGTGGACATTGGCGAGTCTCTGAGGATCATTTTGGTGAGGAAAGAACCGAAGAACAGGAGGGGAGGACAGAATCGGGAAAACTGGGAAAACGGAGGGAAAATCCAATTTCGAATCATTGGCCAGCCCAAGCCAATTCAAGGCTCAATTCAGTCTTCTGGGACATCATTTAGTCGATCCAGATCAAGGGGACCGAAGCTCGAAGCCTGGAGAGCCATGGACAGTCACGACTGAGTTGCAGAAAAACCGAGCTTGGAGTCGTGGTCATGGAGGTAAGCTCTTGTGAAATTGAGTTCACAACCATCGTGAGGGTGAGTCTACGATGCTTCCCCACTAATCAATTGAAGGAATCAGTGACATCGTGTTGAACTGGGATGATGAACTTCAAGTACGATTTGAGTTCAGTTGAGTTGGTTTTAGACCGTGTCGATTTGAATGAGTATTACAGACCCCTAATTGAGTGTATTGCGAGTCTAGATGTGGGATCAATTGAAGAAATTGGATGGTTTCTCGCAGGAATTTGATCGGGTCGAGTCGCGGGTGAAATGGCCTGTTTACCAGTAATCCGAGTTGGAACGACGACTGTACACCGCACTGTAGTAGGCGCGTGGCTTTCACGCGCAGCCGCTTACGGCGGCGCGTGAGGGCGCGTGGGACGGTTTCTCAAGGTGAGTTCAAAACGACTTCTGTCCTATACGATGTGACAAACATTTTAGCGTTGATTTCGAGGTTATCGGACACCGTTTCAATATGGTTCCGAGGGTCCGAAGATTTCCGTTACGTTTGTAATTAATGATTAATTCCCGGAAAATTATGGGAAATTAGTATGTTGTTATCTAAGCCCTTAGTGACATTAAAGTATGTTTTCGAACAGGATTTGGAATTTCTGGAAAATGTTGGAAATTACGAAACCGCGTGCGGCGCGAAACCGAGCCCTATTGGACGGTGTGTGAGTGGACGGTGTGTGAGTGGACGTTGCTTTCAAATTTAATGCATGCATAAATTATTTATATGATTTTATGATTATGATTATAAGTTGTGATTGATTTTGATTTCCGTATTTATACGTATTCGATTCCCGTATTTATACGTATTTTTACTATACATGTGAAATTACACGTATTTCGAGACTATGGTCACTCGTGTGCTTAATGATGGTTTAATGAAAGAAGTTATACGAAATGGGTGTAAAGTGATTTAAGAAGGTTGTTTATGATTTGCGAGTGTGACTTACGATTTTGACACGTTTTTCGAGAACGTTCCGGATTTGCACGTTTTACGGGATTTCGAGTTATTGTGATTTGATCACTGTTGATGTTTGAATCGGGGAATTAAAATGAGACTTGTGATTTTGAGGATTTTCAAAATGGGTTTTGAGTATGTTTTGATTGGATCGTGATTTTGGTGATTATGATTGTGGGTTTGATGTGTTGAAAATGAGATTTGAGAAAGAAGCGATTTCTAAGAATTAAAATGGATTTGAGAAAGGTGATTTCGGGCTTGATGCTCGGGGCACAAAGTAACTTTGATTTACGAGATTTCGGTTTTCGGAAATTTAAAGTGGATTCTTGGTTTGGGTTCGGGATGATGCTTCCGGATGCCGGCTTACGGAATCATTATTGCGAATTCGAATTCGGGAATGAAAAAGGATTTAATAAAGTGATTTACTATGATTGTGCATGCCCCGTGTTTAAGGATGATTTGATGTGAAGTAAGGTTTGGGAATTTGAATGTGGAAACTCGGACCATGGGTCCTATTGTGAAAATTGTGATTTTGGGTTGGATCCCACGTTGTCGTGATTATTAAATCTTTTGGGGTTTAAAGACCCGTTGAAAACTGTTTTGGGTTTAAAGACCCTGGTGCTATTGCTGGAGCACGTTTTGAGTCTAAGGACTCGGTTAATTGATGACGGGGGAGGGCCCTTAATGAGTTTAAAGACTCGTGAGTTTAAAGACTCGGTTACTGTGATACCCCCGAGGCCTATTGATTATGTTCTGAGTTTAAAGACTCGTTGATATCCCGGGAAGGCCTGTTTATGCGCATGGTTTTGAGTTTAAAGACTCGGGCGCACTTGATATCCAGCAAAATGGTTGACTTGTGATTTATTGATGATTTCTGATGTTTCGGTTGAGTTGGGCAGTGGCCCGGTATATGGGTGTTGGTTTTGGATCATGTTGTGCATTTGTCTTGATTCGTGGTTTTGGGCTGAGGCCCGGTGTTTATGATTGCGGGCTAAGACCCGATGGTTGAGAAAGGAAAATAATTTTGACGTTCATACGAGTTTTTCCTTATGTTGAAATTTGATACACGGTTTTTCTTATGTGGAAAATCTTAACCGATTGCAAAATTATTTTTGTATGCATGCATTCATTTTTACGCGGAGGGTAAAAACGTTTGTTGTAACTGTTTTTCTAAACTGATTTATTTTTGTCCACTCACACCTTTTGGTTTTTATTGACCCTCCAGGTCGTGGCGCGTTGTTCGAGGCTGTACGAGGGGCGGAGGCATGAGTAAGTACGAGTGGCTATCCCTGGTTTGGCAAGTACTGAGGATAACTTGGGATTTTCAGTCATCTTGCCAGACGGGAGCAGGACCGGGCACAGTTATCGATGCCCCTTTCGGGGGCGGTCCTGTCATTTATAATATGATTTGACATGATTTGCTATGATTGATCTTGTGATAGGGTGATTTCCGGATTTTGGGAATATTATATTATTTTATATTGCTTTGGGCACGATTTTCGAGAAAATGATAAAATTGTGATTTTGGGCGATGGCCTAAGATTTGAGATGGCTTTTGACTCTGAAATTAAGTTACATGATTTGATGGATGAAATCGATTTATAAATTATCTGTTAGACATCGTGTTATAAATGAAGTTGTGGAACTTACTTGTAAGAGCTCTATTTCGGGCAGAGACTCTGTTGAACTATTGATTTGATTTTGAGATTTAAATGGTTTTGAAATGAGAATATTGGCTATTGGTACCATCCTATGTGATTTGATGGTCTCCTCCAGACATCGTAGATCCTGTAGTAGTCACGATCCACTGCATGGAGATGAGTAGCTCCGAGGGGAGGCTCAGTCTCAGGAGTGTGAGTTTATGATGATATCCTCCAGACGTCGTTGATCCTGGAGATGATATCACCCCAGACGTCGTTGATCCTGGGGAGGTACTCGGACGTGAGACACCCGAGTTGCACGTGTTGCATTAATATCGTGACGGGTTATTGGATATTGAGATTGGATGTTGAGGATGGTGGTATCATGATTGATTTTGAACTGTTTTAACTATTTTATTCTACCTTTGATTTCTATGACTCATGTTTTATATGATATGCATGCATGTTTACAAAACTGGAGGGTAAGACTAGTTTTGATAAATGTATTACCTTTATTTTTGTCCACTCACACCTTTACTGTTTTTATACCCTCCAAGCCCGTGCACAGGTACTGAGGCTCGTATCGAGGCAGAGGAATAAACAGACCGTTGCGTACTCAAGTATCTGACAGCGTAGGATTTTGATCTTTGTTTGTAAATATTTCTTATGCTCTGTAAACCGGTTGACAACTGAGGTAGTCAACTGTCCTAAAGACATACCTATCTCTGGTCTGACTATGTGTGTTGTTTGTTGTGTTGTGTATATATATATATATATCTGAACTTCTTTTGGCCTTTTAACGTTATGGTCAGACGGGAGCAGGATCTTTCGCGATTATCGAGGGATAATCGGGATGGGTCCTGTCACACCGTGCCCGATATCTGAGGTCATATGCCCGAGACAAAACCAAATGGGTCTCATACCCGAGTCTATCCTTTTGAAATCCAAATCCAATTCATTAAAACCAATAAGGAAATACAGACCCGTATAAGCACCGTATAAGGCCGAACCCTCGAAATACGTGCTTATACGTAACCACATACAAATGCACCCATGGAATCATCAAACATGTAATAAAACATATAATAAACATTTATGCATGCACCAATTTAGAAAACCAAGGTCGACTCACAGACCCACCTCGATTTGCATGCCATAGGCTCTCTCGAGCCGATCACTATCACCGGGACTCCCGAACCTGTCCAAATCATAGTAGAAGGTTACTAACTACATAATTAACTTCCTACTAAAGCCTCGTCATTTTCCCAAATTTTTAATTATTTTTAATCCCGAACCGAAACCTTCGGACACCCCGAAACCTATCGAAACGATGTCCGATTTCGCCTAACTAATCACCGATTAGCCTCACTAATCGTGATTAGTCACTAATCTAATCTAGGAATTTGGGAAGGGTCGTTACAATTAACCTCTCACTAAAGCCCCATAATTTTTTCGGATTTTTAACTATTTTTAAAGTCGATCCTAAACCTTCGGACGTCCCGAACAATATCGAAACGGAGTTCGATCGACACGAAGCCAGTCCCAAAATGTTGTTTACATCGAATAGAGTATTTCACATGTTGAACACTTTCCCAAAATACCCCTCATGCACCGCCCAAAGGGGCTGCGCGTGAAAGCCACGCGCCTGTTACAATGTCATCCCCTACCTCGCGACAGACCCGGTTCAGACCGGTCTGGACTGGCGCGACTGGTTCAGGGTCCAAACTCACTCATTTTCGATCCAATCTTTCTCCTTTCAATTCCTAAACCTCTGTCTACTCAATTCCTATCTATCTATCCAATCAAAGCACAAGAAAACCCACTGAAATCATACCTTCCATGAACAAGCCGTGAGCTTGATCTTCAAGCTCGGTTCCTTAGCTTATTAGCCACTCATTTCCATCCAATTCGATCCTCATCGAGTTGCCTTGGTCCCTAGGTCATAATAGAATCGAAAGGGACTCAAAACAACAATCAAAACTAAACTTTCAATTTTTGAAATTAAAATTGGGCTCTCGGGTTTTTGTTTGACTCACCCCCCGTCGTGAACCGTCGTGGGCCACCGTCCTTGTCATTCTCACTACCTCAAAATTCCTCACACGAATGTAGGGATGTAGATTTGGTGATGGTGTGATGTGGTGTGTGTGTGTGTATTAGAGGGAAAATGGAAAATAGGGAGTGTTTCGGGTTGTTTGAAGAAAAAGATATGGGAGGCTGATGATGGTACAGAGAGAAGGGAGAATGGACGGCCATAATTGAGAGATTAGATGAGATGGAGGGTTAGGATGAGAGGTGGGTAGGATTAAATTATAAAACAATAAGATAATAGTATTTAATTAGGGTAGATCCACTTTTTAGGGATAATGACCAATGGGATGCGTGACACTTGTCACTCATCCATGGGCCCCACTTAAAAATTTAACCAATCAGATAATGCCAAGTGTCTTCGCCTCGTAATTCGTGCATAGTGCAATCGAACTTCCGTGAACCATAACTTTCCCATCCGAAGTTCGATTTCGATGTGCCACCTGTCTACAGATTCGTATCGACCCGATCTACGTAACGGTCTTCGGCCCTCGGTCATCGGACCTCCTAGTCAAAAGTCAACATTTTGCCCACGACTAAGGCAAAACAGTCATTTTGCGTCATTTATCAGATTTCGCCCAACTAATCACCAATAAACCTCAGTAATCCTAGATTAGTCACTAATCTAATCCCGGAATTCGGGACGGGTCGTTATAGGCTACTCGTGGAGCCCACGTGCCCTGCATTATTCTCCTTAAACCTTTGGTAGACCGAGTCCGAACCAGTTTGCTGGTTTTCGGTCCGACCGGACCGGTGGAACCGATCCAGTCCTATTCCTTTCACATTTTTGGTCCGAGTTCATCCCTTCCAATTCCAATCTCTTCCTATTTTTAATTCCAACCTATCTATGTGATTAAATCCAAGAAAACAATCCTAAAACCCATTGGTTCAGAAAACCATTTTGAACCCAAAACTCCATTCTATGTTCTGGGCACTTCTACGGGCCAAAACTTCGTCCTAATGATCCCATTTAGTTCCTAAGGTCCCTACAAACGTGTTTGGAGGTTCGATTTGGGTTTACTTGGCTAGAAAATGATTTCGGTGGGCAGCTACCGAAAATCTTCCCGGCCGTCGTTCTGGGCTGCTCATCCGTCCTCAATCCCTGTTTCCTATTCCACCCGACTCATACAACCCCCACAACCATTCTCTAATCCCTAGACAACCACCCTAACGTCCAAAACACAAATTTGAAAATTGAAATCAAAGAGGGGTTCTCGGGTTTACCTGTTTCCGTGGGTTCCTCCGCCGTCCACGGTAGTTCTGTCACCTCTCCACGGCCTCTCTCAGTCCCTCACTCCCTTCAGCCACTCTCTTGGCCTCACACAGATTCAATTGGGGGAAAATGTGGTGTTTGGTGGTATCGGGTTGGATGGATGAACACAGGCAAAGGGGATGGATATGCATGTATCTATGTTAGGTGTGCAATGGACGTGTGACACTTATCACTCATCCATTGGGCCTGATTCAAATATTTGATCCCCATTCAGGAAAAAAGTCCACTTTTGCCTCGTAAAACGTGTTGTCGTAAATAGTACCTCAAAGCTTTCGTGAACCGTAACTTTCACGTTGAATGTCTGATTTCGACGTGTCGTCTGTCTACGGACTCATGACGTCCCGATCTACATAACGGTCATCGGACCTCCCGAATCAAAAGTCAACTTTTTGCCTTCGTTTAGGGGCAAAATTGTGATTTCACCCTGAACGTCCGATAATCCTCGATTAATCTCCGATTAGTCTCCCTAATCCAGCATTAATTCTTAATTAATCCCGATAACTTGGGACCGGTCGTTACAAGTACCGGCGGTGAGTTGACCACATGAGTACGGAGTCTCGATAGCGGAGTGTTTCTGGACCTATGAATTAATTGACCTTTTTATAAATTTTTGTTTTGTCCACTCACAACTTTTAATGGTTTTAATACCCTTCATGTTGGTAGCGGATGCGGGCTGTAGCAGAGATCGAGATATCACATGCTACCGCCAATCCTAGCGTACTCTGATGGACCCCGAGCGGGTGACAAGTTTATCCCTGGTCTGACACGCGGTGTCAGACGGGAGCAGACACGTCCCATGATAATCCAAGGGTATTGGGACGGGTCATGTCAGAACGTGTGCCGCTGGTGGGAACTTTGATGAAAAAAAATATAAATAGATGTGAGATCATGTAAGCAATGAAGCGTAAACCAAGGTTTCTGATTTTCTAGCAACAAAATCGGTCATGGCAGAGAAATTCCAGCATATAATTCTCGTTGAAAATTAAAGAGAAAGAAAATCAATTCAACGATAGTCGTGCCAAGACTCCATGTGCTTATATATCCTAGATGGTCTAAAATTTTTGTGTTAAGATTGCATTACAAGTAAAATCAAGATAAAACTCGCATACATATACTAGTATTACTCTATCTCTCTCTCTCGCAGAGCAAAAAATGAAACTAAGAGATGATATTGCAAATTGTTACACATCTATCTTTCTTGACCAAAACAAATTCAAAACAAGAGATTATTCGTACTCCTGCATTTCCCTTAGGTGCAGCTACCTCACATTGTTGAAACTTGAAATCCCCATTAGAAAAAGGCTAAGAATTTGACTGTTTTCAAGGCGGTGTCTGCCATGCACAAAAATATCAAACACCAAAAGAAGTTCACTTTTACAATAAATAAAATTTGGTTTGGTTCGGTATGAGACGGTTTTCTCCAACATCAAAATTGATCCCATATCGACTTAAACTGGTTCGGTCTCGGTACCTTATCAATCATCATTTCAATTTTACTATTTAATTTTTTAGTTTGATAAGATATAAAATGATGTGATTCAGTATTTCCATTCCATATGCCACTCTAAGTCTTGCATGATACCAAGACGAGGAGTAAAACCGGAAGTTCAAGAGAAAATTTTGGTAAGGGGTGTCCAATTAACAAAGGAAAATTTTGGGTGCGTTCATACAATTACCCAAGGGAAAAAAGTGGTGTCCAATTAACCATCTTTAATATTCGGGGAAAAAAAAATTAACCATCTTTAATATTCGGGGGAAAAAAAATTAACCATCTATAATAACGATTTGGAATCCGACCAAACAGATGCGCAGCTTGACCTCGACTCCCAATAAAATGGCTACTTGCTTTCCACGCCATTTCCGCTCTTTTAGACTCATTCTTGCCAACTCACTGTCACTCACTCTCCGTGGCCTTGCTCACAGTCACAGTTAGTGAGCGCGTGGGTCTTAGTCGCCTACACGGTCCGTCGCGAACCTCTCCGATTCCCCCTGCATTTGCCATTTCCGACGACGATCAACTTCTTCCTCAGGTAAATAGCAGTTGAGAAGCTTCACTTCTCTCTCTATAGATATGGCTGCATATGTTTACCATTCGTGTATTAGGGTTTCACCTATCTACAGATATTTGTGTATGTACCTCAGTCTTGCGAGCCTTGTTTATCTATCTGTGATTCTGTGCCATTATGAGATAATTTTTTTTGGTCTAGCGGTTTAGATTGGAGTATAACATTCTGTTTCAGCGCGTGGTGTGCTTTGGTTTCACTTTTCCACTGTCCCTCTCTAAGATCCTTTCTGCAACTTCTCGCTCTATAATATTAGATCTGTGACATTTTTGTGTATGAAGTTTTTTGAAATATTTAGGGCCTTTATGTTATTTTAATGTTCAACCTAAAAGCCCTTTTTGCGCTTTATTTTGGTATTTGGAAATGGATCTGTGTTTCCTCGACTTTCGTAGCTTATCTTTCTGAACAAATGAGGTATGAAGTCTGTAAGATTATTGCTAAAAATTATTTGTCAAAGGAAGATGTGGAATTTGTATGATTGTCCAACTATTTATGATAATAAGTTATTTTGTGGAAAGTTGCGTCGATGTGCATGTATTATTGCTCTGGCTATTACCATGTAAATATATTATCATTGTATTATGATTCTACACTTCACATTGATAGTTAAATGAAATTCCCCAAACAGAAATTTTTTTCGTTGTCTACAAAACGAAAATTACTAATGTCCTTGATCGTAGAACATAAGTTTTTGGTCAATGTTTAAATGTTTTTATTGTGATGTTTAAATTAATGGTGCATAAACGTGATTGTTCTCTAGGATGAGTGGGAGAAAAAGTGGGGGAAATCCCAAAGGAAAAGATGTCTCGGAAGTCAATATCTCCAATATGGAGCAGTTGACGCATGGTATAGCAGACGTTAGCCTGGGCAAGGTCCAAGATGAAGGAGAGTGGCAGATAATTGCCAAGAAATCAAAGAACAGAGCTGGAAGCAGTGCTGCAAAACAATGGGGTCCTCAAAATTCTAATTCTAAAGCTTGGGCACAGGTTGATGCTCAGAAGGCAAGTATGCGGACTTCTGGTGTAACTGGACAGGCTCCTGGGAACTTCTGGGCATCACAACCTACCGATTCAAGAAAACCAGCAGGAAGAGGAAATGTGAGGCAGCAGTGTTCCCCTTGGGTTTCTGAAAACAAATCTGTTGCTGCACAACATGTAGTTTCTCCACCACTGGGCCGTGGATGGAACTGGAAATCTAGATTAAATGTAAGTGACCCCAAGGGGTCAGAAGATAGCCAGGGCAAAGATAACAAGGACAGTGATGTTGCTGCTGCTGATGAGGATGATGAAAATTCTGATGCTGGGGTTGATAGTGACGATGAGCTATTTAGTGATGAGTTTGACTCAGATTCAAGTGAAAAGAGCCATGAAACTCGAAGGAAAAGCAGATGGTTCATAAAATTCTTTCAGATTTTGGATAGTTTAACTGTTGATGAGATTAGGGATCCTGATAGGCGGTGGCATTGTCCTGCATGCCAAGGTGGTCCTGGTTCCATTGACTGGTACCGAGGTCTGCAGCCACTGATGACACATGCGAAAACAAAAGGATCAAAAAGGGTGATGCTCCATAGAGAGCTTGCAGAACTTTTGGATGAGGAGCTGCGGAGGAGGGGAACTACAGTTGTACCTGCTGGAGAAGCATTTGGTAAATGGAAAGGTTTAAAACATGAGGAAAAGGATCATGAAATTGTCTGGCCTCCAATGGTCGTCATCATGAATACTAAACTTGAGCAGGATGATAATGAGAAAGTATGCATGGTGTTCTTATTGCTTGAAAGTTTTTACTGTAATAAAATTTGTATCTGTAATAGGTGCACATTGGCATAATTGTTGTGAAAGGTTTCTTGCCTTGCGTCATTATAATCCTTATTTTCTATTGTTTTGAATTTCAGTGGATAGGCATGGGTAATCAGGAGCTTCTTGACTACTTCAGCTCATATGCTGCTGTGAGGGCTCGACACTCATATGGTCCACAGGGTCACCGTGGGATGAGCATTTTGATCTTTGAGGCCTCTGCGAGGGGTTATCTAGAGGCTGAGCGATTGAACAAGCATTTTACAGAGCAAGGTACAGACAGAGATGCTTGGGATTGCCGCCGTGTCCTTTATCTTCGAGGTGGGAAGCGACAGCTTTATGGGTACATGGCACTGAAAGAAGACCTGGACATATTCAACCAGCATTGCCAAGGTCTCTATCTCTCTCTTTTCCCCCTCCCCAACTCTACTCTTTGATTAAAATTTCAAGTCCATTAAGATCCATGTTAATATTACATATTTCTCTAATCAGGTAAATCTAGGCTGAAATTTGAGATGAGATCATACCAGGAGCTGGTCGTCAATCAAATCAGACAAATGAGTGAGGACAACCAGCAGCTTCTTTGGTTTAAGAATAGAGTTGCTAAAGAACGGAGGCATTTAAAAGCTCTTGAAGAATCTCTTGGAATAGTTAGTGAGAAGCTTAGGAAGACGACAGAGGAGAATCGTATTGTAAGACAGAGGACCAAAATGCAGCATGAAGAGAACCAGGAAGAGGTAATATGATTATTTCCCAAGCTTAGGAAAGAACCTTGTGCTGTGGGGTAAGCAGCAGTTGGTAGACTCTACTTTCATATTCTGTGTTGTGCACATTTTAGGATTTCTGGTGGTATTGCTTCTTTAACTTACAACTAAAATAGAAGTCTAAAAGTCTGCTCTTAGGAGGTTTTAACTTAGTAGAGGGTGTACTTATGGTTTTAGAATTGTTTTAATCAATGAATTCTTTTAAAAGTGGTTTTACAACATCTATTTGTTTGACGTAGCCATATATTTTGGACTACACTTTGAATGAGACCATTGGAACCATTTTATTTTTGGTATTTGTTTCACATTCCTATATGTCATTTTTATGTTTTACGCATTTCCTTTTTTAGCTGTGTTTACAAGTCCTCCAAGTTTAGCTTGATGTACAGTTGGTGTTTTAACCATGTTGTGTGGTTCACCATTTTTATTTTTATAAAATAAGTAAAATCAACCTAACACTCGCCCTTTAGATTAAGAAAAGAAACAGAGTCAAATTGGAAGAAAAACCCTCTCGACCAGCTTTAACAAATTCTTGTGTGAAATTTCTTTTGTTCTGGCTAGTTTTCATTTTTCGTCCTCAGGAAAGAGTTTTCTTTTCTCATTTTTTTAATTTTTTTAACAATGAGAATAGCCCTTCTTTGTTGTGAATAGGTGTTTACGGGTATATAAGTTTTTGTTTTTGGGGGTGGTTGTGGTTAGGAATAGAAGTTGTGTGATTTTGATTTTTTTTTTTTGGAGGGGTGGGGAAGCTAATGTCATAGGATTTTTACCTTTGAGTTAAACCCTATGTGATAAGTGATTAACCCTATGGTATTCTTATTGTTAATATATATTAAAAAAGGGCCATCAGGCTTTGCTTTTAAATGTGATGGCATGGCTATTTAACGCTTTGTATAGGCTATTTGAATAACCAAATGTTTTTTCTTTATTTTTTTCAACCTCAGGTTTTGTAGAGTTTATCATACAAATTGCAATGCAGGAGAATCAGGGGTTATTTTGCAAAGCTCTCTCCTCTTCCTCGTGTCTTTGAAATTTGTTATTCTTATCTGCAATTGTTCAATTCTGCAGATGTACTTGTTTTTTTTCTATCTCATTTTATTTTCATTAATTTGTCTTTCTTTTTTGGTGTGAAAAGATGTATGCACAAGAACAATTTTTCAAAGATCAATTAAAAAGCATTCATGAATCAAGGGATGCAAAGGAAGAAGATTTTGAGAAGCTGCAGCAGGACGAACGAGTCAAGGTGAAGCAGTCACATCTCAATCCCTCAAATGCAGAGGAATCCAAAAACAGGTAACATTTGTTAATGAGTGAAGTTAGGGCCCTTATGCTGGTCCTAGAGTGGAACACAAATAGTGCTTCTGGTAATTTTTGTCTGATTTTTAGTCTTTATGATCGGTCGTAGGTCAGATGAAGTTGATAACTTCATTAAGTCTCAAGATAAAGAGATGGAAGAATTTGTGGCAGAGAGGGATGCGTTGATGAAATTGCTTGAAGACAGTAAAGCTGCAATGAAGCGGAGGCATTGGGAGGAAGAGGTCGAACTGGAGAAGGATTTTGATGCAAAATTGACCCAGCTGATGGAGAAGTATTCCCCGCAACACCCATAAGAAACAGCGAATGGCCTTTGACTCTTTCAGCGTGAGATATTACTAGTGCATTTAGGTAGAGCGAGACGGAGATATGAAATTATGAACCCAATGTTTGTTGCTGTCTTGCTAAATGATGGATCCAGTCTCTGACTCTCCGGTAATGACCTTATGTTTTGTTATCTGATATTATCTAGAAATAGTATCAGATGGTAATCCCAGAGAATCGTGGTTGATGAATTTTGGCATGAAATTCTTGTTCATTGCTGCATCCTCGTCAACTTTTATTCTTGTTCATTGCTGCATCCTCTCGTCAACTTTTGTGTTGGTAATGTCTTTATTTTGTGCGTCTCTTCTGCTTAAAATGCAGCTTCAGGGTCTGATGAGTTCAAAACGTTTTTATCCCTCCCTGGTTTTGGGTTGATTTTCTATTCACCATAAATTTACCGAACAGCCCTTGCTCTCATGGTTTACCTCATAGTCCGCCCGTTCTTATTATCTATCCTATGAATCATTAAAGCCTCCCCTGCTCCACGGTCAACTAGCACCATCTTCTATTGTCGATTTTAGTTGCCTTGTTTACACAAATGCATCCTGACAGTATAGCAGCCAAGTCTTATTTTGGTCTCCGAAAATCGCCACACCTTGACTTTGAAACTCCATGTGGATATTAAAATTAAGGTACGTTAGCTGACTTGGAGAGCTGATTAGTGTCCCAAGTAACATAAGTCAAAGTAAAATGGTGTGTCAAAAGTGAAATGGTGTGCTTTAAGAAGTCATGCAAAACAAGTAATTTGTAAAAATATAGTGTAAAAGTGCGATAACATAAATGCAGAGTAATAATTTACACCTAGATAATCATAAATGAAATGACTAAAGAAAACGACCGTCAGAACAATCCTCCAAACGCCTAAGTTTCCAAGACAAATTAAACATGCTACAAATAATAGCACTCCAAGAAATCCATGTAAACAGCAAAATATAATACAATAAGTTGAAGACATAAGCTTAGGCGTATTGTACTTGTAATTAGTAAATTTGGGAATATTACAAAAGTTTTTCTTAAACTATTGCATAAGTTTTAAACTCAAGAATTAGTAGAGAAATTGCACGCAAAACTGAGTTATTTTGAGGTAGTTACGGGTCCAGGACTTGCAAAGGCAATTTAGTAATTTTGTAATATTTTTAAACCTTCATCGTCTTTTTTTTTTTTTTTGGTCAAAAACCTTCATCGTCTCTCCTAGAAAAACCTCTCACTCAAGTACTCACTCTTCTCTCTCTCTCTCTCTCTCTCTCTCTCTCTCGTGCGAAGAAGATAACCCGAAAGTCCCTCCCCACTCTTGAATCGAATTTCGGCCGAATCAACGATTGCCACCAACATCGTCACCTTCCTCTCATAGTTCAGAGCTCAACCGTAAAAACCACCATGGGCGACAGAGACGGGAACTGAGGTTTCGCGGGTGAATAGTAACTCGACGAGTCTCGAGTCATTCCGGCACCTCAAGTCATAATGTGTGATTATTGAGCTTTGCTACCTACCAACCCAAAATAATAATCAAACTCTTGCTTCTTCAACCCCTACGATATATTTGCATTTATCCTGACCTTCATTTGCACAACCCACAACCAGTTCCCCTTGTTCACGGCTTACCAGTACAAAATCAGCATACGAACAAGGTTATTGTCTGATTATGTACAAAGTAACACTCCTGAAGAATTATTCATCCAATTTTTTTTCCAAGTTTTCCTTGTCTTGAATTTTCGCATTGGCATCGTCAATGTCTTCCAATTGCTTGCAAGTTGCAAGCATAGATCTATCTCCCTCTTCCAAAGCCTAAACTTTTAAGGTACGTATGCTCCATGCTCTGTCTCTAGTTCCACTAAATTAAAACCCTTCTTCTAGTAATCACATGTAACAACACAGTCCAGTTACATACAAGTAGGTTTTCTATTGCTCCAAACAGCTTAGTAACAACATTCCGCAAAAGGCTAAGACACAACTCTCTTCTTTGTAGTCTCAACAATCTTCAGCATGGACTTTTGATATCTAGATACCTTTTATGTTGTCTATTTCGACCCAACAGCTTCAACTTTTCTTTTTCTCCAAACAGAGAACGCTTTCCCAATGAGATCATAGACAAAAATAAATCACAAACGCTTACTTCAACCATCGGTGATAATCCTTCAATACTCACAATTCTTTAACAAACCACAACAACGAAGGCAAGGCAAGTCTCTACTTTCCCAATTAAGGTAACCATAACTCTAACTAATGTAAACAAGAAGCTTCTATTCACTAAGTGCGTCTCCTAGCATAACTTTTTGTCTCAACTGCTGGAGTAAAAATAACCTTATTAGTATTTGACTCTTTGTACAAAAGAATTTGTAACCGAGGTCTAGTTAGACACCAAGATTCTAATGTCTCCAATATGCATTACCAATTTTCCATGAATCAGTACACCAGATAAAATAACGTACTTCTTGCATTCCTTCTCAACACACTAACAACTCCATTAGCCTTACTAAGATGATAGCATCACTGGAAACCAATAACTAAACAAGCTAGCGTTATCTTCCTTCCCTCAAATTCAAATCACGTTTAGTGAACAAAAACTTCCGACCATAAGGATATGAGTAATTGTCCCAAAAAAAAATGGATATGAGTAAAAGTTGAGCTTACAATATGGATGCTGTTAGAGATCGGGATTCCGGCCATTATATAGACTCGGGAGTTCGGCCCTAAAACTAATTGGTGAGAGGGGGAGTTGACCAAGTCTATATAAGGCACACATTCTATTTCCTCTTTTCCGTTGTGGGACTCTTATCCTCACATCCCAGATGCGTCTCCCAAAACTTCCACGTAAAGACAAATGCAAGTATAGGTCAAGTGTCTAGTAACTTCCTTTCACTATTCCTTTAGTTGCTTTGACGTATGAACCACTGATCTTCGTATTTCATTGGCACTCAACAAAATTAAGTGTCGAAATGTCCGTGTAAATCTCAATTAGATCTTAACTAATTTGTAATACTAACAAGGAAATAGATGTCAAACTTAACTATTAAATTCCTCAAACGTTAACTCTTACTTACTAACCCACTCGAACCGTAATCCTTCTCAAGTGAGTCGAGTGAGCGGACTTACATTGTAACATCTTGTACCAAAAATAATTTAATTAGTAAAAGAACGATTTTGCCCTTACAATGTAAGAGTACTAGAGTCACTTCTCATTTTAAAATGCTTTTAGAAGTTTTTCTTGAACTTTTTCTTGAACTTTTGGGCGAAATTCGAACTCACAAGTTCCTAAACTACGGCACGCTTACGAGTTTTTTTTTATTAGGGGCATTTTTATTATTTTTAAAATCAAATATTTTTACTCTCCTCCAGCTTCTAGCCAATCTCTCTCTCTCTCTCTTCCTCCTCCAGTTACTCGCTACCACCATTCACGACTTTTTTTGGCTAATTTAAACCACCAAACCACCACCATTTTCTTCCTCTCGACCTCACCAGCACAACCATACCCTCATGAACCCTAGGTACTACCCTGGACGATATATTGACTACCAGAAATTTGAACCAAAACTTCCCGACCATTTTCGTCAATCAAGGTAAAATCTCAAACTTTTGACCTCATATTTGAGTTCTTGGGTTCCTAAGCTCGAGTAGATAGGCTTATAGATCATGAAAAATGGTTGGAAATGAAGAAAACAAGAAAACCCCAGGAATCTGACGAAAATGGTAGTTTCCGGCCATGGTGGCGCTAGTCACAACCCGACAGAGCAAGTGTGAGGCACATGGCAGTGCATATAGGAGGGAGTGTACCGACCACAAGCCGGCATGTGGAAACGTGTGGTGGCACATGGAGGGGTTTTCCAACCTCTCGCCAGCGCTTGGGGTCGTTTTCTAGGTCTCGCCAGTGTGTGGGTGGTTTTCCGACCCCTGACAGTGCATGGTGATGTTTTCGGGGCGTTATAGCCATTTGTGCATGTCTTAGGTCCATTTCAGGTCGTTTTCTATCCTATTTTAGGGTCATTTATGGACATGTGAGGACCTATGAGAGTTAGGGTCTCGAGTTTAGGGTTTGGAAATGTTATTTATTACTTGCACTGTGGCGTCGGAGACTGTGGAGGACTAGACAGCTTAGGGTTAAACTTGCTTGGGCCATTTGATGAGTGGACTTTTTTTTCTTTCTAAAGTATATTGCTAGTATACTTATTAAGTTAATGATTTTATATTCATTATGGATTAGGAAATTAAGACGGGTTTATGATTTTGGGCTTTGGCCTTAGTTTTATGGATTTAAACTTAGGCATGGGTTAATGGTTTTGGGCTTCGAGCTTCGAGCTTCGGCCTGGGTTATTGGTTTTAGGTTTCGGCCAAGTTTATGGTCTTATTGGCTTACCTATGGCTAGGTTTTGTGGATTTCAAAATGAGGTTTTCAGGTTCACACTACTACAGTTCATTATATGTACCAATCTCTGTTATTATTATTATTTCTGACTGCGTGGATTTAAAGGTTCACTCAAGTGTGCTTGATGGATTATTTTTCCAACGCATGATGTAGAGGATTTTGCCATGCGCTCGTTGAGGTATTGGCTTTGGTCACGATTTCTTGTACAGAATTCCATCATGTGCTCGTATAGGTATTGACTTTGGCCAGGTTTTTTCCAATGCATGATGAGAGGATTATGTCATGCGCTCTTCGAGATATTGACTTCAGCCAAAAAATTTCAGACACATGATGTAAGGGATTCCCTCATACGTTGGTCAAGGTATTAGTTTAGGTCTGAATTTCTCTGACCCACGATGTAAAGGATGGGATTTCTTTGACACTTAATGTAGAGGATTCCATCATGTGCTTGTCTCAGTATTGACTTTGGTCAGGATTACGATGTCACATGATGTAGACAATACTATCATGCACTCGTTGAGGTAGTCGCTTTGGCTAGAATTTCTCTGACGCATGATGTAGGCGTTTGCCAATGCATTGGTGTTGGTCAGGAATTTTCGATGCATGATATATAGGATTTCATCATGCACTTGTTGTGGTATTCGCTTTGACAAGGAATTCTCTAACACATGATGTAGAGAATTTTTTTCATGCACTCGTGGAGGTATTGGCTTCGATCAAAATTTCTCCAACCATGTAATTTGAGGATTCTTTCACATGTGCTCACTGAGGTTTTCTACGCGAGTAGCACCAGTTTTCAGCCACCTGTCTTTGGAGTAATTTACGACATGCTTGTCTGGGGATAAGGTCTCCATGTTGTACCTCTTGGGTTCCACTAGCTTTGAGAAACCGTCAGCATTGGTTAGTGTTGGTGAAATTAAAGCACACAATTATGAACTCTAAATTTCAACCGTTAAAACCTTGTCAGTGGAAAAATCAAAAAATAATTAGCGTTTAGATTTGATCATCCCACAAACTCTATGTATCAATGTTGTATCCAAATATTTTTAAATCACTTTTAACCCAGATTATCACTCACACACAGGCGAATTTTTGAAATGTTTTACGAACGCAAAGTTAAGATGCAAAAAACAAGTATCATAAAGAACGATAAAGATTGATTAATTTTATTAACTAAGTTAAACCAAGGCTTACAATCCACCCTAACCGATCATAATTCTTAGCTAGATTTACTTGACCTAATTACTATGAAAGTTCTGAATTAGGTGCCCACGTGAAGGATCTAATGTTGATTCAACGATACGTTTTTATCCTTTTTAATAGGCATGTCCTTACATGATGTTTACGTAGAATTTCTATCACATACCATTTAAGATGATGCCTTAAGCAATAATAAGATTTAATGACACCAATCTAGTCTAGAAGAGCAATGTGCAAGCCTAGGTTGCATGGGTTCCGATTACAAGATTGTTTTTTACCCTCAACCTCTCGATGCTACAAATTACTAGATGATATAGTGGTTCGCCAAGTAATTCTATCAATAATTTATGAAAATAAGGTGGCTTATCTTGTAGATATAAAAGAGTAGTAATTAAAGCAGTAACCAGAACCAATTCAATCATACATGGCCATCAAAACCAAGAGCCAAAATCTAACTAATCATATGATAGGACCCGTTCCTAATTACTTTGAAAATCAAATTGGTCCTGCTCTCGTCTGACAACAGTCCTTAAATTCTGAGATTTCTTTCGACACACAAGGGATATTTCTGATTTTGTCTGTATTTATATTATCTAGGATTAATCAAATAGAATCCACTATTTACGGGGTTACTGCCCACATCCAGCCCACTAATCCCGTGTAGTAGTGGAATTTTCTTAATTGACTTTGTCCACATCTTAATCCCATGGTTAAAATTAAGACTATTTTTCCAAAGTTAATCGAATAATACTTCCTTAAACTCAAATCTTTATATCAAAGCCCGATTGAAGTTCTAAATACAATTTTATACGTACTTCCATATATTTCTGGTATTCATTAGTTTTCCATTAATCCTCAATAATCATTAGAGATTATGGCAAACCACTACATACATCAGTAGTCATTTAATAAGGTACCTATAGTACTAAATATCCATAATGAATTAAGACAAATCCATTTGTTCATGTTTTACTCCTAGCCAAATTCTTAGTCACATGCTCGTTGTAATTTCATATAATTTGTTTATTCATCACAACCAACCAGATTTTTACCACAATAGATCATAAATGTCCCAAAAAATCTTAGCCTTAAACCTCTTAATTTTCCTGAATTTTTGTTCACTATTAAACATATAAGAATAACATGTTGGATAGCTAAAACTATACTCAAGTGACGTCCAATTAACTTGAAAACCATACCAATATATTTAGGATTCCAAAACAAAGGAATTTCATGTTGGACGCACTAACAGAAACCGCCGCACGCGCCCTCAAGCGCAGACGAAGGTCCCTGCCCGTGGTGCCCACGCGCCTGCACAAGATCACCTTCAACCTCCAGCGGGTCGACTCATTTTCCTGGTTTTGAGTTTCCTGACCCGCGAGTTAAACCTGGTTCTATAAAATGATTCCTATGTCTGTTTTCCTAGTTTTAACTATCTAGCTTCACCTAAGCAAACCCAGAAGCAGATCTACGGTGTTAAATCCACGAAAACGTACCTTAATATCCTGGTTCGATTCTTGGATCTTCAGCCATGGCTCTAGTACCTCTCCAGCTGTTTACTTTTGTTCAAATCTCTTATTTCCATATCATAATGATCTTAGGAACTCGAATATCGTTCTAGTATCCCTAGTTGGATGCTAGGAAACTTCAAAATCATTTCATGTCCCACATCCAACTTGGGCTTCATGGGTTAGGGTCTGGTTTCATCCCAAAACTTCACCCATCCCTTTTCGCTCTTCTTTTCTTCTTAACCTATCTATCTTTCCCTATTCTTTTTCTTCTTCCTTTCCTCCTTTCTCTTTACTTTCCTTTTCGATGGCCTTCTTCATGGCTTTCCCATTTTCGGCCATCAACCCCTGAATGCCCCCAAATCAATCTCACACACACATATGTAAAGGGAGTAAGTGGGTGGAAGAGATAATAGGAGGGAAATGTTGAGAAAATTGACAGGACCCACCCCGATTATCGCCTCGATAATCGGGAAGCATCCTGCTCCCGTCTGACAATCGAATCCAAAAGACCGGAAAAACTAAATAATATTACATCACACCCATTGTCAGACCAGGGAGATTAAACAAATACATCCAACTGGACGTCAAGTCCACATTTTCACAGAGCATAATATTACAAAACAGGTTAAAGAACAAATCCTACTCTGTGAACTAACTATTCCGCAACGGAAAACTTTATGCCTCCGCCTCTGCCTCGGCGCTTGCCCCCGCACTTGTACCACGACCTGGAGGGAATTTAAAACAACAAAGTGTGAGTGGACCGAAGCATAAGTTTTACAGGAAAATAGTTTTCCGAAATCGGGTTCGCCCTCCAGTTTTGTAACACGCATGCATAACCAAATATTCAAAAATCGCGTATTAAACCTTTGAAAACTCTTTTTCCGACACATGAAAAACGTTACAGAGAATCGTCATAACTCATGTAAAACAATTTAATATTACCAGAATCCAGAAACCGTCATTTTGAAACATCAATTGCTCAAATCAAGTAAAAAGTGAATCAATAATCACAATTATGCCGTTGGATCCATCCGAGTCTTTAAACTCAATATCAGGCCTTCCCGGGATATCAACGAGTCTTTAAACTCAAAACATGATCAATAGGCCTCGGGGGTATCACAATAATCGAGTCTTTAAACTCACGAGTCTTTAAACTCAATCCGGGTCTTTAAACCCAATTTTCGGGCCCGCCCCCGTCATCAATAAACCGGGTCTTTAAACCCAAAACCAGATCCAACAATCAGCCGGGTCTTTAAACCCAAAACCGTTTTTAAACACAATAAACCAGGATTCATCATAAACCGTTTTCCAATATCATTCCGAAATCATATCACGTCATAATAGGACTTATGTCCGAATTCACATGCAATTCCGAAATCACTTCACAATTATAATCAAAACATCATAAATCCGTAACATGCATAATCATATCCAGATACTTCATCAAAACATCACTCATGCATAAGCGAAAACCGTAACCTCGAAATGCGTGAAATACGATGAATATCTCGAAAAGCGTGAAAATA
This sequence comes from Prinsepia uniflora, assembly GCA_032719365.1. Classification (NCBI taxonomy): domain Eukaryota; kingdom Viridiplantae; phylum Streptophyta; class Magnoliopsida; order Rosales; family Rosaceae; genus Prinsepia; species Prinsepia uniflora. The sequence continues at coordinate 40,959,668 of CM064869.1, read as the reverse complement.
CGTAAAACCGAAATATCATATCACCATCATAAAATCATATGTAAAACCATAAGATAAATAAGTAAAATAGTCATGCATGCCCAGTTTAGAAATCAAAAAGTCCACTCACGGTTTTAGGACGCGTCAATCGCGTCCCGCGCGCTCCTCCGTAGCTTCGGAAGTGTCCGGGCCTGTAAAAACGTACAAGAAGGGTTACAAACATCCCAAAATAACTCGTAGGATTTTTCCTAATTTTCCCGGATTTTTCGGCGAAATTAAACTTAGAGACTTAACCTTTCGGACTCCCGAAATTATCCCGAATGACTCCCGATCCACTCGAACTCTAAAGATAAAATGTTAATTTAACTGAAAGGATTAAATCTCATGTTGACCGTGATCGGAGTTAACATCGCACGCGCCGTCACGCGCAGCCCAAAGTGGCTGCGCGTGAAGGCCACGCGCCAAGCTACAGTACCTTCGTCCTTACCCGGATAGACTGATAAACGGGTCTATTACCCGCGACTCAACCCGACCAGTTCAAGCTCAATTCTCAATCAATTCCTCTCGTTTTCAATCCTATTATCTTCTCTAATTCGTTAATTTTAGGTATGTATTGATGATTAACCTTGACTAACACCAAAACGACCCAACTTAAGCTCAAAAAGTCGATCAAGTCGACGTCTGGAACTCACCCTACGCGGTTCCATTTCCAAATTAACTTCACCAGTAGCTTAAGGGGACTTAGACGAACTCAATGGCACAAACAATTTAACTCGCCGTTACCTGGAAGTCGTCGTCCTCAACACTGGTTTTCCTCTGAAACTGAGACTCAGGTTCCCGGCCAACCAGTCCTCCCCCTCCTTCGATTTTTGCACGGTTGTGCTCGTAGTGACCCCAGAAGTCTAACACGGCCCTTGGTTTTGTTCAACATGCCTCAGGAATTGAATTCGATTTTTCCCTCCAACTGGTTCTTCTCTGAACTGGTACCTGAGCTCCTGAGCAATCCTTGCTCAATTTACTTGATCTCGTGCACGGTTATGTTTCTGCTGCTCCCAGAAAGCTCTATGTGTGTCTGAATTGGTCCCAAAACCCGTAGGAAATGAACTCTGAGATTTCCCCCCCAAAACCCGAAACTGTTTCCTCGCGGTTTTCTCTCAATCTCTCTCAGTCTCTCCACAGCAGAATGACTCCAAATGAGCTCCCAGACTCAAAGGAAGTCAGATAATCGATCAAAGCGGCCAGCAACCCGTGGGAGACCAACTGATTCCTCTCTGAAAATGTCTCCCACGCACACAGAAGCCATGGCCATTTCTTTAATCCAGCCCGTGCTCTGTGTGGCCTTAGTCCGTTCACCAATGTCCCCCACTGCCTCAATCAACTTAAACAATGCATCTGATCATTCCACTAGGCCATAAACAATTGAACGCACAAGACACCACGGCCGTGCACTCTGTTTTCCACGGTGGTGATTAGTACCCCGTGTAAAAAGACCAAAATGCCCCTCTGTGCAATAATTACCAAATTGCCCTCCAACTTCCGTGACCCGTAACTCGGTCACCCGACGTCCGTTTCACGTGTGCCGCCTGTCGTTGTACTCAGGGCGTCGAGACGAACATAACGGTCTTCGAGTCATATGGATATCAATTGTCAAACAAAAAGTCAACTTTTCCTTTTTATAACGTCCAATTTACGATAATGCCCCTGGACTTCCGCACGTCATAACTTTCACCCTGTTCGTCCGAATCGGACGTGCCACCTGTCTATGAGCTCGTGACGTCCCGAACTACGTCACGGTCATCACTCAACGTCCTTTCGACCCTCCAATCAAAAAGTCAACAATTTGACCATACGAATCACAAGGGTAAAACCGTCATTTTATTCATTATTTTACAATATTACATTTCCTGAATTTCCGGGGCGTTACAAAATTCTAGAACTCCCTAGGTTCTTCATGCAAAATTATTAAAATACCTTTATGTCCAAAATTACCAAAATGCCCCCAGTTACTTTAGGCCCATAGCGAACCTATTTGATCTCCAATTTTAACATACCACCTATCTATAAACTCAAGAGTCTGAGACCTTCGTCATGGTCGTCACAGAATGTCCAACAAGTATCCGGGTTAAAAGCTCAACTCTTTGACCTTCAGGGACAAAATGGTCATTTTTATTTTCTCGAATTTCTGGGTCGTTACATCATACATCACGACTAGGTCTTCAAGCAACCATAATTCTATAAAGAACTACTCATATATGATTAAATTTGAAAATGTAATGATATAAAATTGCATTAAATGTGTAATAAGAATAAGGGTTCAGAATACAAATAAAGGGAACTATGTTGAACAACAGAGGTTATGGCCAAGCCTTCTTCTCCTAATCTCCACGTCTAAACCCAAGAACAAAACCAAAATGATAAATTTTGAAATCTGAAAACACTATCTGCGTCTAAGGCAAAATTTGGGCAAAAGAAGAACCTTTTGTCGTGCCTTAAGGAGTCCTATATATAGAGGTTGAATCCTCAAGAATTTAGGAGAAGTTTCTGAAAAGAATCCCCCAAAGAATTCTGCATTAAACAGCTATCCCATAAACTTGATAAGAAAAATAAAAAACGAGAAACTAGAAGCTTTTAGGATTCCTTATGTGGCTAGGATTTTATAAGTGCTCCTAGCCATTCTTAAATACCAAAAGACGGTTGTAGAGTAGAAATATGAGAGTTATGTACAAATGTAATCCCATGAATTTTGGACTTGACACCTGTTCTTACTGAAGTCTAATCAACAAAAGTGTTTCCAAGTGGGAATTGGACTCCTTTTCGGCAAGAAAAAAAGGTGAACATTTCTTGATCATTCTTGCACACAAAGACTCCTTCTAAGGTACAATTGGGCCACCTAGAACACATCTAAGTAGTTGGAAAATGCATAAGACATTTGGAACTTATTGAAACATGTCAAGGCCTATAAACAAACCCGAACGGGGCCACCCTTAGGTCATTTTGGAACTTACTATGAATTAGGCCCTAATAATGCACTTGGATGGAACATTGAATATGTGCCCCAGGTGCACATCAAGTGATGGAAAATACGTTCATTTTATTGTTGGCACAAGGGACTCAAAACCGAGTACCACTGGCCTTGGTGCGACTAGGGCCAGGACTTGGGGGCGGCAAGGGCCAGGAATTTGGCACATGCTATGTATTAAACGGGCACATCGACATGGTTTAGGGACTGGTTGATAAGTTAAGAATTAAGCATCATTTCAATGTTATTTCTTATCCCTTTTACTTGTCTTTTGATTATATTTGCTCAATCAATAGGAGAAAATGATCTATTTTGTGCGGATTGTTTAATTGAGGTTAAAATCACGTTTTTACAATGAAATGTGATGATTCCAAAGCTAACTCATCAAGAACTCATACAAGAATCACAAAGTGCCACCTCACTCATAAAAAACACGGAAAGGATTCATCATGGGCTACTAAGCTCACGGCTAGGCCCTAAATCCTCCCAAAATGCAATTAGGGTTAATTGGTTGTCCTTGTCCAATGTGGAACCCCTTAGCCGCAATTCACCCTCCCTTTCATACTAGGAATGATGTGGATTGATTTGGAAAAAAAGACTAAAAGAATTCCTATTCAAAGTTGAAGTCAAAAGTGGCAAGAAATAAGGAAGAAGGAATTCCTTGCAAGCCAAGGAATCCAAATACACCGCCACCAAGGGAAATTTGCGGCTAGGAGAATTTCTTCCTAGTTTTGGATTGTTTTTCCTATTCTAATTAGGGCAAAGCTAGGGCTGGTGTGAGGCCTATATATAGATGTATTTTCTCTTATTGTTTGTTTGGACGCCCGTTTTAACCTTCCGAGGTGGAAAAACTTTGTCGAAATACATACTCAAGTTTATACAGAGTTAGCTGTAATTTACAAGTTTTCAAACTTTTGGATTCAAGTCTTGTACTAAGGTGGACGTGAGGCTTGGGAAAAGAACAGTTTTCGAGCCCCATTTCCTACTCCTTGCTACTCCTTAGTATTTGTCTTTCTTAATCCCTTACTCTTTATGTTTTTATGAATTCAATTATGATGTTTGTTAATCTAAGTATGTGTGAGTAGTTCCCTTAATGATTGGGGCTGTTTGAAGCCCTAGATATGTTAGCTCGTATGTAGATTTCTGGGTCTTAATTGTGATTGTTATGCAGGACTGAATTTGTTGGTTTACTGCGCTTCATGAACTCAATGTATGCTTGAAAGGCTAATCACCTTGTTTTTGTATAATTGTTGATGTAATTTCTTGACGGACCACTATATCATCTTGCAATTTGTAGCATCAAGTTTAAGAGGAGGACTTTTATTCGTAATCTAAATTCATGATCTACTAGAATTTCATATCACTTTTCTAGGGATAGTGTAGTGTCATTAATGCTTCTTCGTGTTTTATGCATTATCGCGCACCATCGATAATAGACGTTTTATAGTGGACATCACGCTTAAAACATGAAAAATAAGAGAAAACAATAGGTGTGGGGTGAGCCTTAGCTGGACCCCTGCATGACCACTTAATTCAGAACATGCATAGTAATTAGATCAACGAAATCTAAGGAGAACTATAATTGGTAAAAGTGGATAATAAGCTCTGATTCGTCTTAATGAATCAATCAAGTTTTCCATCAAGTTTTCATCACTTCACTCTTTGTTTTCATCATTTAATTTTGTACAATCATCACTCTAAACCCACCCCCCTTCAAATCGTATTTACTTAATAACTAAGTTGTTTAGTTCCAAACTAAGTGGAATCACGTTGAGACAAGTCCTTGAGGGATCGTCCTTTGCAAACCTACTATACTCGTTATATAATTTTGTTCACTTGTAAAGTATCACTCTAGAGTTTATTATTCAAAATTTTTTGTTTGATAAAACTTCTATTAAGTTTTTGGCACCGTTGCCGGGACTTGTCCCTTAACGGTGTCCATATAGTTTGTAATTGGTAGTGGGCATCGCGCTTAAAACATGCAAACAAAGAGAAGATAACAGGTGTGTGGTGAGCCTTAGCCAGACCCTTGCACGAACACTTAATTCAGAACATGCATAGTAATTAGATCAAGGAAATCTAAGGAGAACTAGAATTGGTAAAGATGGATAATATGTCGTGATTCGTCTTAATCAATCAATCAAGTTTTCATCACTTTACACTTTGTTTTCAGCATTCAATTTGGTGCAATCATCACTCTAAACCCCCTAATCCTATTTACTTAATAACTAAGTTATTTAGTTCCAAACTAAGTTGAATCACGTTGAGACAAGTCCTCGAGGGATCAACCTTTGCAAACCTACAATACTTGTTATATGATTTTGTTCACTTGCAAGGTATCACTCTAGAGTTTATCAATCATAATTCTTTGTTTGATAAAACTTCTATCGACTTTTTGGCACCGTTTCCTGGGACTTGTCCCTCAACAGTGTCCACATAGTTTGGAATTTCTAGTGGACATCACACTTAAAACTTGCAAACTAAGAGAAGATAATAGGTGCGGGGTAAGCCTTAGCTAGACCCCTACATGGGCACTTAATTCGGAACATGCATAGTAATTAGATCAAGGAAATCACAGGAGAACTATAATTGGTAAAGGTGGATAATAAGCCCTGATTCGTCTTAATCAATCAATCAAGTTTTCATCACTTTACTTTTTATTTTCACCATTTAATTTCGTGTAATCATCACTCTAACCCCGCCCCCCTTCTAATCGTATTTACTTAATAACTAAGTTGCTTAATTCTGAACTAAGTGGAATCACGTTGAGATAAGTCCTCGAGGGATCGACCTTTGTAAACCTACTATACTCATTATATGATTTTGTGCACTTGCATAGTATCACTCTAGAATTTATCATTCATAATTCTTTGTTTGATAAAACTTCTATTAAGTTTTTGGCACCATTGTTGGGGACTTGTCCCTCAACACTGTCTATACAGTTTGGAATTTCCTAACTTTGTTTCTTTTGTTTGTTTTTTAAGGTACTAGTTTATGTCACGCAGCTCTTCAGTGGAGGCTACATCACACGGGTCCACTCCTTCATCAAGGAACTCTTCCATCCACGGGAGCCCACCACCAAGTCCTCGTTCCATGGCTAATCCACAAGACCGTGTGACAGGACCCGTCCCGATTGGACTTTGATAACCATGCCCGATTCTACTCTCGTCTGACAAGTCAACTAAAGTCCCGAAACTACCCTGCAGCACCTGTCAGACCAGGGATAGCTGCACTGATTTCCGCTCATGCCTCCGCCTCTCGATCAGCCCCGAACGTCGTGCCACGACCTGGAGGGTCATTAAAACAAGAAAGGTGTGAGTGGACAAAAATAATATCATTTAAAACACATTTATCAAAATACATCATTTACCCTCCAGTTTATCAAACCATGCATGCATAGAATCAACATATGAAAAACATCAATTCCCGGCCCTCAAGCCCAAATGCCATTTAAACCATTTTATAAAACCATTTTATCATACAATAAAGCATATAACTCAGGAATTACACATCCGAGGTGTAACGACCCGTCCCAAATTCCTAGATTAGATTAGTGACTAATCACGATTAGTGAGGTTAATCGGTGATTAGTTGGACGAAATCGGACGAACGATGCAAAATGACCATTTTGCCCCTGGGCGTGGGCAAAACATTGACTTTTCGTTCGGGCAGTCAAATGGACTTTGAACGATGACCGTGACGTAGTTCGTGACATCACGAGTTCATAGACAGGTGGCACGTTCAATTCCGACTTTCGAGAAGGAAGTTTAGGGGCATTTTGGTAATTTTAGTTAAAAGGACCAAATAGTTGACTTTTTGATCGGGATGTCCGATGGCCGAGGGCCGAGGACTATTACATAGATTGGGACGATATGAATCCATAGATAGGCGGCAGGTCGAATTCGGACATTCGACGGAGAAGTTACGGTTCACGGAAGTTAAGGTGCACTATTGCACGAATTACGAAACGACCTAACTTTTGGACTTTAGTGGGGCCCAGATATTTAATGGAGGCCCAATGGATGAGTGAAAAGTGTCACCTATCCACAGGCCACCCAAATTGTATTCATGCATCTCCCTTCACAGTGCATTTTCATTTTCTTCGTTCAAACACACACCCATTACCCGATCTCACTCAACCATTCAAACCAATCCAACCCAATCCCAGAGGAGTAGGTCTGAGTGACCAGAGAGGGTTGTGAGAGACTAAGGACGGCTGCTGGGCGGCCAGAACCGCCGTGAACGGCGGTGTGGAGGCAAAGAACCCGTGAGGTACACGGTTGAACCCTTTTGCATTTTATTTTGGTTTTACATGCTATAGTTGATTCTAGGTGATTAGAATGAGTTTAGGGGGGTTATTAGGGTCCTAATGGAATGGTTTTGGGAGGTGTAGGACGGCTGTGAAGCCATGGGTGGATTTTAGAACGTTTGCACCGTATGGTTCAAGAATTGAACCATGGAATTTAGGTGTTTTTAGGTTGTTTTGATGATTGGAATTGATAGGGAATGAAGAGATATGAATTATAGGATTAATTAGGGTTGAAATCAGACCAAAATAAGGGAGGAAAAGCATTGAACCGGTCACGCCGGTTCAGCATAGTGACATGAACAGTAACCCGATCCAGAACCAGGAAAAAAATCGGTTCACTGATGTAGGAGACGATGAACAGTATTCTGAGCCTTCTTGGGCCGCGTGAGATCGCGTGGGCCATAATTTGGGGAATTGTTCAACATATGAAATCTTCTATTCGATGTAACTAAGATTTTGGGACTGGTCTCGCGTCAATCGGATATCGTTTCGATAGGTTTCGGGGGTTTAAGAAGGTTTAGGGTCGGTTTAAAAATAGTTAAAAGTTTGGGAATATTACGGGGCTTTAATGGGAGGTTAATTAAGTGGTTAGTAACCTTCTAGTAAAATTTGGACAGGTTTGGGAGTCCCGGTGATAGCAATTGGCTCGGGAGAGCCTATGGCACGCAAATCGAGGCGGCAGCTCGGACGGTCTGTGAGTGGACCTTGTTTTCTAAATTGGTGCATGCATAAATGTTTATTATATGTTTTAAATACTTGTTTGTGATGCCATGAGTGCATTTGGATGTGTGGTTACGTATAAGCACATATTTCGAGGTTTCGGGCATATACGGTGCCTATACGGGTCTGTATGTCTCTATTGGTCTAAATGAAATGGTTTTGGATTTCCAAAAGGATAATGAATGTGATTTGATAATGTTGATTTGGATGTTTGTGAATTATATGGTTTCACGTATTTCTAGGCGATTTACGTGTTTGCACGTAAATCGAGGTTTTCCGGTTTTACACTGATTTTCCATACTTATGGTTTTGGATATGATTTCATGAAATGGTTTTGAATTCGAAAAGGTAAACTCGGATTTGAAACCCATTTGATTTACGGAATCGGGCCGTAGGCCCAGTTGGTTTACGATTCGGACTTGAGGTCTAGTTTCTATGTGGATTCGGGCCTAGGGCCCAACTATGTGTTACAGATGATTTTTATGGGTCATGATGGTTTATGGGAATCGGCATGAACCCTTGAAATGGATTTACGGGTCATTACGGTTTATGGGAACCGGCATGAACCTTTGAAAGGATTTTACGGTTCATGACGACTTATGAGTGGCCGGGCATGAATCCTGGAAAGGTTTAAAGAATGATTTCAAAAGGTTTTCATATTCCATCCTTTATATATGATTGTCTCCTCTGGGGAGGGTCGTTGGCCTGGGTGGATCCCGAAGTAGTCACGGAGCACTGACTGAGTGGAGTCGCCCCGGAGTTGGGTTCCTTACTCTCAGGATGGGCATGGTTCGTTACCTCGAGGGAGGGTCATTGATCTACGGACATTGACCTGGGTGGACCCTGGAGAGACTTGGGTTGGAGACCCCGGTTAGCACACGTGTAGCTTTATTTTACCGTGACAGATTCTTGGATATGAAATATAATGGATAAACATGATTTCAATTGGATTGGGAAAATGATAAATGGATTTGGGCTGAGATCGCGCATATGGTTATTATCTTATGGTTTTCTGTAAATGGTTTTGGGCAGGAGCCCGTGTGACTTGTATTTACGGAACTTGGGGCTGTGACCCTAATTATGGTTGTTTAAACATATGTGTTTGGATAAATGGTTTTACTATGCATGCATGCTTTTTAGTGAAGGGTATAATGGTTTTTTATAAATGTGTTTTACGAAACTTATTCCTTTTTGTCCACTCACAGTCTTTCTGTTTTTAATACCCTTCAGGTCGATACGATGTGGACTGTAGCAGAGACCGAGATATGACATGTCTCCTCCGGATCCTAGCGTACTCTGATAGACCGGGAGGGAAAAGGTCGGAAATATCCCTTTTCTGACACTTCGTGTTAGACGGGAGCAGGGTCATCCCGCACTAATCTCGGGGGGATTGGGATGGATCCTGTCAGCGTGGTATCACGGCGAGGTTGTCTCTATTCGAGTAACCCCAGAGCTCTTGGAGTGGTACGCTGGTCGAGGATGTGATATCTCAATGGGTTGCAGTTCGTTATCAACCTGATGTTGGGGTGTCGGTACGATAGTTAGTAGGATTGAATCGAGAAACATCTTGGTTCAGCACTAGATTCCGGGGTTGCCATAGTTCTGTCGAGGTTGACAGTATGGGACCCTATGGAAGGATGAACGTAACGGTACGTTAGCGTTTTGATCGTGAGACGGTTAGTTGGGATCGTCTTTCACGATGTCGTAGGATCGGTTCCGACGACTGGTTGGGAATTGTGACCATCCGATGATCGGATTTGGTTGAGTTAGATGGATATGATGTTGGGGGCCGTCGGATTCGAGGAATCCTAGTTGATTGACGGTAGGATTGGATTGACGTCTTTTCGATGTCAAGACCACGGGGAAGGTCAGATTGTGGATGGTACTGCAGTTGGCAGCTAGCGGTTGGGTTCAGATTGACCATAGGTGTGATTATGGAACCCTAACTTGGTGTGTATGGTTCAGAATGGTGAGTTGACGAGTGGTTTGACTGTGACGACTATTCAGATTTGGATTCGTTAGTCGGTTGAGTCATGTAAGCTTGTGTTGGGACTGCACTCTTGTAAGACCCGGTCTTGGAAGCAAGAAAGGTGAGCAAGACCCGTGAGCTTGAAAAGGTAAGATCGGTGAACGATCCCACATCGCTCGGGGAGGGAAAGGTGAAGTATCTTATATGTGTGGACATGTATCTATCTAACACAAGGCCTTTTGGGAGCTCAGTGGCTTTGGGGGGGATTGGAACCCCAAAGTTAAGCGAGTTGAGGTTGGTGTAATCCCATGATGGGTGACCTACTGGGAAGTTGCACGTGAGCTCCCGAAAACAAAACCGTGAGGGCTGAGCCCAAAGCGGACAATATTGTGTTAGATGGGCCAGGTCGCGAAAACTCTGCAGTTGAGGTTGTACTTATCGGTTAGACATACTTGGTTGTCGTGCTACTCAGTTGTGGTTTGGTGCAGCTAAGGTCGTGGTGACCTGGTATGGTTAAGTCGAGTTACGACTGTTTAGAGCTTGGTTGGACAAGTTATCAGGGTTGGTACTTGTCGATGAAATCCCAGGTTTGGGATACAGAGTAGTTGGTACATGTGATTGATTCCGTTGGATGCAGAGTCTAGATATCGAGGTGCCTGGTAGTTAGGTCTGCGCGAGGTTGTGGCAGACGCTACTATCGATGGACGTAGTCGAGTCTTATCAGGTTGGGTAGACTCAGTTTACCGTGACAATTGTGACGATGGGATTGTCAGTCGTGACGACGATACGAGGTGCGTGAGTAACGCATATGTACGAGCAGTGATTCTGGATTCGACTCGGTTACGGCTGAGTGCGATCGCAGAATGAGACGGGGACGTTCAGGGGACGTTTCCTTTTCTTGGTTGAGTTGTCAGGGTGACTGTACCCAGAGTTGTTGGGTACAAGGGAGGCAGAGTTTCTCCAATACAATAGAGGTACGGGGTCGTCGCTCGGTATGAGTGGAGATCCAGGATTGTCAGTTTGCACACTTTGTGCTGATACTGACAGGCGATGATACTGGTGTTAGGGTGCTGGTACTAGTACTGGTGCAGATACTGGTGATCGTGATGATGGTGAGTTACGAGTCGGGATGTGACCCCGTCAGTATGAGCATATCTTCGGTATCTGTGGTTCGGGAGTGGATCTCAGATAGAGTTAAATTGGTTAAGGGACACGTGGTTGATGTCCGGGTATGTTGTTTCCAATCTTTTTGGAACTTCATAATCGCGAGAGGTTGCGATTGAGGTGACGAGAGGAATACGGGTTTTCCGCATTGGTATTGGGTATGTCGAAGTCATTTTGGGTGACTTCTCAGGTTCTGCCATGGCAGGTGATGCATATGGGGCAGATGATGGTAGATGATGATTGTGTCACCAGTACATTGGTCGTGTAGTTGTTGGTGAACTCGGATTTTTTTTGGGTCATCAAGTGGAGTTGAGTATATCGAAGTTAGGTGACTGAGATTCTCATGTTCTGCTTGGTGGCAGACGATGTTGGAATACGTGGCGTGGTGAGTGCATCGAGTTTTGTTTGCATTCACGTAGGATGAATTTTGGTGTCTTTGTGTTGTATCATCGTTTGTAACACCCCGGAAATTCGAGGATTTTAATATTGTAAGTTAATGTCTGAATTGACGTTTTTACCCTTGCGTTGGGTATGGCCAATTGTTGACTTTTTGATTTATAAATTAAATGGACTTTGACCTATGACCGTGACGTAGTTCGGGACGTCACGAGTTCATAGACAGGTGGCACGTCCATTTCGGACGATCAGGGAAAAAGTTATGACTATCGGAAGTTCAGGGGCATTACCGTAATTTGGACATTTGGGGGTGAAAATGTTGACTTTTCTCTTGGAAACTATTTTTCACTTGACTCAAGGACCGTTGGGTAGGTCTCGACGTCCTGAGTCCGTAGACAGGCGGCACGCCGAAATCGGACTTCGTACGGGGAAGTTATGGTCACGGAAGTATTTCGCATTTAACCGAACCAACCGAGAACCGGATTAAAATATTATTTTATTAGTGGAATCTGATTACTTTAATCAAATCAATATGGACCCTTGGATGAGTGACAAGTGTCACTCATCCCCACACTCCCTAAAACAAGGATCTCTGTTGGCCATTGGATTAAACAATTGATTTCCTCTCCTCAAATCCTCACCATTGATCCTATGCTGAGATTGAATCTCAGCCCTTCATACCATCCAGCCAACCTGTTTATTAATTCTCAGATTTTCCACTCTTCATTCTTCCAAACCGTGTGCACGGCTAAACCTTCGAACAAACACACCAGCACCTCACCTCTCAACCTCACCCTCACGGCAACACCAGGCGGCCAACTGCCACCCCCCAGACGCCGGCCACCACCCCACGGCCACCTGCACGGCCGGAAATCCTCCCAGACCCGAGAAGGAAACCCGAACAGCCCAAGTCACCAAACCGTCCAAACCTTCACTCTGAGGCTCGAACCAACGTACGGTTGGGTTCACTGTGACGGCAGGACGACCCTGAGCTGGACTGGACGACGCACGGCGGTGACACGGCGGCGGTAGGTTGAAAAACCCGAGAGACCCGATTTTCTTCCCTTCTTCGAAACGACCGTTTTTGACGTTGATTTTGTTTGTTTGCTTCTAAGACACACTTTAGGGACCCAGACGACCATTTTAAACCAAGGTTGGCGGCTGGAAGCTGGACGACTCGCCGGAGAAGACGAACCAGAGCCGGCTTTCAGGTAGTTCTTTGAACCTAGAAACTAGTTTTGAGTCCATAGAACCATAGAACACTTTGTGACGAGTTCATAGGAACAAATCCCATCAGAAATGGTGGTCGGGTTGGTGAGAACTGATCGGGTCGAACCGTGGGTCTGCGGTGACCCGGTTCTCAGACCCGGTTACTGTAGCTGATGACGTCATCATGCTGACGTCAGCAGTGACGTCATGATGACGTCATCATGTCAGAATTCAGTCAGACCAGGGACCAATGGACTGCTGACACGTGTCCTCTGACACTGTCAGTGATGACGTCATGCTGACGTCAGCAGTGACGTCATGCTGACGTCAGCAGTACTGTAGCACCGTTGACCAGAGGGTTGACCAGGCGCGTGGGGGCGCGTGTGAACAGTAATTTTGGTGGGACCACCACCATTCTTTAGGTTTCGACGATCCGGATCCAATGGCGGTGGTTTCGGGTCGATCGGAGATCATTAAGTTGGTCAAAATGAGAGTTTTTGCCTTGGAAAGCGCGTTCGGGCGGCTTTTCCGGACCGGTTCCGGTCTAGGGTTTCATGGTTGTATGTTAGGGGTTTGTATTTACCCTTGCGTATACTTTGGATGTGACAGGAATTTTGTAATTGTACCAGATCGAGGGTAAACGCTCGGTTTTCAGCAGGACTGTACTGTGAGTGGGCCATTTTCTTAAACCCTTGCGTGCATAACTGTTTTCTGGTTTATTATACTTATTCACATGCTAAAAACAATGATGGTTTTGATGATATGGAAAATATGGTTATGGCACGTTTCATGGTATTTGGGCTTGAGACCCGTTTGATGAAACTTAATGATTGATTCAGATTTTATCTAGGTATATATATACCTTGCATGTGGATATCAATAAAATGTATTTGGTACTGCACTGTATAGATCCTTCCATGTTATATTGTCTCCTCCGGATGAGGTACCCCGGAGAGGTCACGGACGTCTAGAACGTCCAGCGTCTATGACGCTAAGCATCGGGGATGCTGTACCCGAACGGGGTTCGGGGATTGAACTCGGAAATTGAGACCCGAGTGGCACGCGTAGCCTTGTGATTGTGACCTTATTGACGTCAGGGACGTCAGACATCAGGGATGTCGGGATTGGAGTGTATAGTGCAGCAACTAAAATTATACTTATGGTTTTATTACATGCCTTATGGTTCATATTATATGGTTTATGATTTTAAATAATGATGCATGCATGTTTGGAAAACAGAGGGGTAAATTATATGTTTTACTTATCAAATGATTTTATAAACTTAAGTTTCGGTCCACTCACCCTTAATGTTTTTGGTAACCCCTCCAGGTCGTGATACTGAGGTAGAGGAGGAACCTGAGGCTGAGGCATAGATCCACTTTCTGCGTACCTGAACCCCTGTTGGGTGGTGTACCCGCAGGTTTTTAATAGAGTCGTGCTCGCAACTTGTATTTCGGATTTTCATCCCTTGTCTGACATTCGTTTAATTCGGATTTGATGAATAACGTTTATTTGGTTATTTATGCATTTGATGTTTTGAGGTTAAATTTGGTATGAATTATTGGGTGTCAGACGGGAGCAGGGCACGTCCCCTTGTGGTCCCTGAGGGATCGGGGCGGGTCCTGTCATCGTTGATTTTTCTAGGTGGAATGCCAAGGATCGATACGAGGTAATTGGAGAGAACCCACAGTCTCGGCGAGTCTCGTCGTTGACTAATCTGTTTAAATGTGGGAATTGGTTTAGGACTTTGGGTGTCGTTATGGATCTGGATCGTGATCTTGATGATCCAGATAGGTGGAGAGTTTATCACTCTTACTGGGATGTTTGAGTGGAGCATGTTGGGATTGAACTTCTTTTCGAGGTAAATCCCGTATAGTATATTACTCAGGTGAGTAAGTGTCCGATGAGGTCGGATTTTGACAGATTAGATGTGTGGATGTTGGGATTGACTTTTTTATGAAGTTAATCAAATGTAATGTGTAATCGGTTGAATAGGTAACCGAAAGGTTCAGTTTTGATGCGTCTCGGTAGACGTGAACGATATTTTAGGTTTTGGAATCGGATTTCTGGATGACGATTCAGGATGTGATTTTGGAACTTGAAAGTGGATTTCTGGATTTGGGTTTTGGAATCGGATTCTGGGTGACGATTCAGGATTTTATTCTGGAGCTTGATAGTAGATTTCCTTTTATGGATTTGGGTTCGGAATGGTTATAAATAATACTAGCTTACGGAATGATGATTTTGGATTCGGATTTGGATATGATTATGGATATGATTTCTGGGTTTTGATTTGGGATTTCTTACGAAATTGTGGATTCAGATTCAGAATTGGAAATGGATGTTGGGTTGGTGTTTCGATTTGTCTAATGCTGGATTGGACAAGTGAACTCCATAATTGAAACGTGATTGGCTATGACCTGGACGGTTGTAGGTTGATTGATGGGTAGATGTACGTACCTTATACGTGGTTCGAGGTACGATACTGGGCATACTTGTGGTGTCTAGTGACGGTATATAGGTTATACCAGTAGTAGGTTGGTGAACGTGTTGGTAGACGGATTGGGCATACTTGAGGTCGTGAACTAGACATCGGATACTGTGCACTGGGTCATGATATTTCTGATGGGTCTAGTTACACACAGATTGAGTGAAATGCTTTGTGGGTAAGTGTTTACTCAGGTTGAGTAAGCTAGTGGTTATTGTAACCACAAGTGAGTATAGTGACAGTTTTCGATTGACGACTGTCAAGTGGTGACAGTTTGTCGGAGGTGTCAGCGTGGATCGTTGAGTGCGGTTTGGTGACTCCCTGTGGGAGCTGACGTTAGGATAGGAAGGAAACCTTCGAGTGTTTGTGTCAACGAAAACGGTAGATTTGACAAGTGGTGTCAATTCTGAACGTATGACTACTGTCATTCGATGTGGTCGGGTGTAGTCAATGCGACGTGAGTATTAGTGGTACGTCTGGGTGCAGAAAAGTTTTGTGATGATTAGTTGGTGTACAAGTATACACGAGTTGCGAGGTCGAAATTATTTCCAAGGGGTGGATATGGAATCAGGATAGTTGAAGTTTCGAGAACGAAACTAATTAAGGAGGGAAGAATGGTTGGAATTAGGTCGGTTGGAATCTCGAGGACGAATTAGTTAAGGAGGGAAGGTTGTAACGACCCGTCTCAAATTCCTAGATTATATTAGTGACTAATCACGGTTAGTGAGGTTAATCGGTGATTAGTTGGGCGAAATCAGACGAACGATGCAAAATGACCGTTTTGTCCCTGGGCGTGGGCAAAACATTGACTTTTCGTTCGGCCAGTCAAATGGACTTTGACCGATGACCGTGATATAGTTCGTGACGTCACAAGTTCATAGACAGGTGGCACGTTTAATTCCGACGTTCGAGGAGGAAGTTATGACGTTCGGAAGTTTAGGGGCATTTTGGTAATTTTAGTTAAAAGAACCAAATAGTTGACTTTTGACCGGGATGTCCGATGGCTGAGGGCCGAGGACTATTACGTAGATCGGGACGATACGAATCCATAGATAGGCGGCACGTCGAATTCGGACATTCGACGGAGAAGTTATGGTTCTCGGAAGTTCAGGTGCACTATTACACGAATTATGAAACGACCTAACTTTTGGACTTTAGTGGGGCCCAGATATTTAATGGAGGCCCAATGGATGAGTGACAAGTGTCACCCATCCACAGGCCACCCAAATTGTATTCATGCATCTCCCTTCACTGTGCATTTTCATTTTCTTCGTTCAAACACACACCCATTACCCGATCTCACCCAACCATTCAAACCAATCCAACCCAATCCCAGAGGAGTAGGCATGAGTGACCAGAGAGGGTTGTGAGAGACTAAGGACGGCTACTGGGTGGCCAGAACCGCCGTGAACGGCGGCGTGGAGGCAAAGAACCCGTGAGGTACACGGTTGAACCCTTTTGCATTTTATTTTGGTTTTAAATGTTATAGTTGATTCTAGGTGATTAGAATGAGTTTAGGGGGTTATTAGGGTCCTAATGGAATGGTTTTGGGAGGTGTATGACGGCTGTGAAGTCATGGGTGGATTTTAGGACGTTTGAACCGTATGGTTCAAGAATTGAACCATGGAATTTAGGTGTTTTTAGGTTGTTTTGATGATTGGAATTGATAGGGAATGAAGAGATATGAATTATAGGATTAATTAGGGTTGAAATCAGACCAAAATAAGGGAGGAAAAGCACTGAACCGGTCACGCCGGTTCAACACAGTGACATGAACAGTAACCCGGTCCAGAACCAGGAAAAAACCGGTTCACTGATGTAAGAGACGATGAACAGTGTTCTGAGCCTTCTTGGGGAGCGTAAGGGTGCGTGGGCCATAATTTGGGGAAGTGTTCAACATATGAAATCTTCTATTCGATGTAACGAAGATTTTGGGACTGGTCTCGCGTCAATCGGACATCGTTTCGATAGGTTTCGGGGTGTCAGAAGGTTTAGGATCAGTTTAAAAATAGTTAAAATTTCGGAAAAATTATGGGGTTTAATGGGAGGTTAATTAAGTAGTTAGTAACCTTCTAGTAAAATTTGGACAGGTTTGGGAGTCCCGGTGATAGCGATTGGCTCGGGAGAGCCTATGGCACGCAAATCGAGGCGGCAGCTCGGACGGTCTGTGAGTGGACCTTGTTTTCTAAATTAGTGCATGCATAAATGTTTATTATATGTTTTAAATACTTGTTTGTGATGCCATGAGTGCATTTGGATGTGTGGTTACGTATATACACGTATTTTGAGGTTTCGGCCCTATACGGTGCCTACACGGGTCTGTATGTCTCTATTGGTCTAAATGAAATGGTTTTGGATTTCCAAAAGGATAATGACTGTGATTTGATAATGTTGATTTGGATGTTCGTGAATTATATGGTTTCACATATTTCGAGGCGATTTACGTGCTTGCACGTAAATCAAGGTTTTCCCGTTTTACACTGATTTTCCATACATATGGTTTTGGATATGATTTCATGAAATGGTTTTGAATTCAAAAAGGTAAACTTGGGTTCGAAACCCATTTGATTTATGGAATCGGGCCGGAGGCCCAGTTGGTTTACGATTCGGACTTGAGGTTCAGTTTCTATGTGGATTCGGGCCTAGGGCCCAACTATGTGTTACAAATGGTTTTTACGGGTCATGACGGTTTATGGGAACCGATATGAACCCTTGAAATGGATTTACGGGTCATGACGGTTTATGGGAACCGGCATGAACCTTTGAAAGGATTTTACGGTTCATGACGGCTTATGAGGGGCCGGGCATGAATCCTGGAAAGGTTTAAAGAATGATTTCAAAAGGTTTTCATATTCCATCCTTTATATATGATTGTCTCCTCCGGGGAGGGTCGTTGGCGTGGGTGGACCCCGGAGTAGTCACGGAGCATTGACTGAGTGTAGTCGCCCCCCAGTTGGGTTCCTTACTCTCAGGATGGGCATGGTTCGTTACCTCCAGGGATGGTTATTGATCTACGGACATTTACTTGGGTGGACCCTGGAGAGACTTGGGTTTGAGACCCCGGTTAGCACACGTGTAGCTTTATTTTACCGTGACAGTAGATCCTGGGTATACCATCCTCTGTGATTTGATGGTCAAAGGATGTTTTGAACAGTATTGTGAGTTAATGATTTTAGTGATAAAATGATGGAATTGAATGATTTTCGGATATGACTTTACGAGAAATGAGAAATGAGATTTTGGCATGAGACCCTGTGATAAATGGTTTTGACATGGTTTAAAATGATGATTTTGATTGTGTATTGTTGTTTGATGCCCCCAGATGTGTAATTCCTGGTAGACTTCAGGTGTGTAATTCCCAGAGGGATCGGATGTGTAATTCCCGGTAAGGCCGGATGTGTAATTCCTGGTGAGGCTGGATGTGTAATTCCCAGCAGGGCTGGATGTGTAATTCTCAGCAGGATGAAGACCTTTGTGACTCCAAATCCCCCCGGATTATCTTGGGACGTGCTTGCTCCCGTCTGACACCGCGTGTCAGACCAGGGATAAACTCGTCACCCACTCGAGATCCATCAGAGTACACTAGGATTGGTGGTGGCATGTGATGTCTCTATCTCTACTACAGCCCTCATCAGTGATCAACCTAAAGGGTATTAAAAACTGTAACAACTATGAGTGTTCAAAAATAAACATTTTATAAAACACATTTATATCGAAAATACATTTATACCCTTCAAGTAAGAGCATGCATGCATCATGAAAGCAGTTCATTTCAAATACATTCCGAAAGCAAGACATAATGCTTTTCAAATCAACCACATTGAAAACTGCTTCTCAATCAAAGCCATTAACTCAGTAGGGTCTCAGCCTAAAATCAATGTCCCAAATCAGAAAACATGGGGTCCCAGCCTAGAACAAACCTACCCTTTTGATCTACCTACTCAACCATGAAATTGAACCTATAATTACCTGTTCGAATGGTGAAAAGTAACCGTAGACCTACAACCGTGCTCCGCCATCGACTCCGGCCATCTCATCCCTCGATTCCAAGTCCCATGAGCTCGTCTCGTCATCAGGAACCTCGTCCAATCAATAGAAACGATCGACAACCGTGAAAACCAAGTCTACCATTTTCGAACCAAAAACAGAGCTTAAGGGTTTTTCCTTACCTTCGTCGTCATTGCTCCGCCGTGGCCACCACCACAATTGTCTCGACATCCTCTTCCCTTTTTATTCATGGGTCAAACACAACAGATGGGAATGTAACTTGACAGGACCCGTCCCCGAAGGACATAGATAACCGTGCCCGGTCCTGCTCCCGTCTGACAAGTCAACCGAAGTTCCGAAACTACCCTCAGTACTTGTCAAGTAAGGGATAATCGCACATGTGCCCACTCATTCCTACACCTCCCGCTCAGCCTCGATCATCGCACCACGATCGTCCATATCGCTCGCTTTCCGAGCTGCACGTTTTTTCGTAAATTCCTGAAGTCACGATTCCTATCCAAAATCATTATCGAGGGTCACTAACACTCCAATATACCTCATATAATTTCCCCCAATTATTTTGGGAATTAAATACGTATTTTAAACGTAACATAAATCTTCAGACCCTCGAAATAATATGGAAACGGTGTCTGATTTCCTCGAAACCAGTGCCAAAATGTTCGTTACATTAAATGGGACAAAAGTCATGTTTAACTCACCTCAGGATTCGTGCCCACGCGTCGTCACGCGCCACCATGAGTGGCTGCGTGTGAAACCCACGCGCCTGCTACAGTGTCGTCGTCCCAACCCGTTTCTCTATCATTCGGGGTCCTGCAATCCGCGATGTGACCCGACTAGTTCTCTGTCAATTCTCAATTGAATTTCAAAATTGATCAAGCCAATAGCATCGTTTTAGGTCCAATTTAAGTTCTACAAACGTAATTTCACAAATCCTTATCTCCATTCAAATGATTCGAAGATGAACATCGAAGGATATCTGGGCACTATTCCTTCTTCGAAATTCATCAATCTCACTTGATTTCTTTCAATTGATCCATCCAGAACCTTTATTGGACCATGATAAACTCATTTTCGAGTTCAATTTTATTATTTAATCCCTCTAGAATCACGACCCAATCTACGAATTTTACAATTCTTGCCATGTCTGTTCTCAGTCAAAAGAACGTCCTTTTCTTTCGTTTTTTATTAGGTTCGACTCGAAATGATCTCAGGAGGCTTAATTCGATGTCAATTTCACTCATAAATGGCCGTAAATTTAATTTTAATCTGAAGGTTTATCAAGGGTTTTCGGGTTTGAGTCTGGGTACAACTGGGTTCAAAGCCCATCATTCATCCTTCGATACCCTCTCGTACTTCTCTCTGGGTTTTATTTAAATTCTCACAATCCCCGACTAAGGATTCATGGTCACCTAAGATCAATGGAGAATTGTGTTCTTGCTCTGTTTTTGTCCTTCACAAACACAAACACCTGCACGATTTGTTAGTTTTATAAATTTAAATCCTCACCGCCCATCAGACTTGCACCATCATCACTTAGCCATTAATCCATATCCTACTCGTGACAAATGTCACTCAATAAGTTAAATGAGTCATCCCATTTGCTGATTCATTAGCATTAGCCGTAAAAGGACAAATTTTCCCCCTTAAACACAATTGACCAAAATGCCCTTCATGGCTAATTACCAAAATGCCCTTAGCATTCTGAGGTTCGTAACTTTTCCCTCCGAACCCCGATTGACGGATGCCGCCTGTCTACGGATTCAGCGTCTCGAGACCTACCAACGGTACTTACGAAAAGTCCAAACACGGTCCCGATAAAAAAGTCAACATAAGGCCCCTTTTTGACCAATTTACCAAATTACTCTTAAACTTCCGAACATCATAACTTTCTCCTCGAATGTCGGAATCGGACGTGCCACCTGTCTATAAACTCGTGACGTCCCGAACTACGTCACAGTCATCGGTCAAAGTCCGTTTGACTGCTCAAACCCAAAAGTCAACCGTTCGCCCAATTCTAGGGGAAAAATTGTCATTTCCTTCAAATTTTCCAAATTTTCCTTTTTCGAATTTCCAGGTCGTTACATAATGACCCATCCTGAAAATCGGGATTAGATTAGTGAGTAATGACGGATTAATGAAGTTAATCGGTGATTAGTATTGATGTGAGCTGGAGGCTTAGAGTTATGAGTGGCTGGTGGGACCCGGATATTGATATGTGTGATCACGGTTTGACAGGTATGTGATAAGGTCCAGTTGCAGACAGGTGGTGTAGGATGTGGATGAAGTTTCCACAGGTTGGCAGTGTTGGTGGTTAGTGGAACCACTGGTGAGATGATTGATTGAGTTAGTGGTGTGAGCGCGTAAGTTGTGACTTCAGTAGGGTCGGCGCAAATCGCTGACAAAAGTGATATGGATCGTCGAATAGGTCTTGATGCATAGGAGTACCGAAGTCGGTCGATGCCGTCTTGTGAATTGGTGGACTTGAGATTTGTGCCTGTTGACGGCAAACTCGTATGATGTACTGGGACGTTGGTATGAGGTACGCTCGACTCGAGAAGGAGTCGAATGTGTTGAAACTGGTAGCAGTGGTGTTATGGCGTACCTAGTGTTGGTTGAATCGTGAATGTCAGTTGGCGTGACGTTAGAGGTACCTTGGGTACGAGTTGGAAATGTGTTGACCCTGATGAGGAAGGGATGATTTGCCAGATGGACTGAAACGTGGTAAATGGTTTGCTTGGTCAAGTTGGGCTGACAGTTTGGGAACTATCAGGATAAGTTGGATTGGCAGGTGCTGGACACCGGGTAGGAGACCCAAGTGTGAGATCAGTTGGATTTCCCCCAGTTAGATACGGAAGTACGAGATGCCGAATTTAAGGGACGGAATTCCTTAAGGGGGGAGAGTGTAACGACCCGTCCCAAAAATTGGGATTAGATTAGTGGGTAATGACGGATTAGTGAAGTTAATCGATGATTAGTTGGGTGATTTCGGACGGACGGTGCAAAATGACGATTTTGCCCCTGTAATTGGGCAAACGGTTGACTTTTGGTTCGAGCGGTCAAATGGACTTTGACTGATGACTGTGACGTAGTTCGTGCCATCACAAGTTCATAGATAGGTGGCACGTCCGATTCTGAAATCTGAGGAGGAAGTTGTAATGTTCGGAAGTTCGAGGGTAATTTGGTAATTTAGTTGAAACGGGGCAAATTGTCGACTTTTTATACGATAAACATTTTTCACGTATTTCGAAGACCATTAGGTAGGTGTGGAACAGAGTGCAGTAAGTGTGTGATCATGAAACCCATGCCCATTTGATCTCTTTAAGTGTTAATGAAATTGATGAGGGAAGGAGAGGGGCGTGGTGGAGCTGCCACGAGAATCGTCGTGGACGGTTGTTTTCAAACCATGAGAAACAGAGAGGGACGTGTGGCCTTGAATCCTATCACCTCAAATCCTCAGCAATAGCTTATGTTCTGTGAACAAAAAATGGAAAGGAAGATGAGACGAACTCATTGGACTCAAATTCAAGGCCTAATATGGACGGTAAGTGAAAACCCGTAGAAGTCTCTTTTGAATTCAAAAATGGCAAAGTGTGTTTTAGTGTTAGTTAATCAAATTGATTGATTGGATGAGGTTCTGGAGGACTTAAGGAACTGACTGAGCTTAAAATCAAGCAAAATGGAGGTTGGGATCGTGCAGGTGCGACAGTCGACGGTGGACGGTCTGTTTTTGACTCAGGAGGGTAATATTCAAGTCCTCAATTCGTGTTTTCATTAGCTAGATCATTGGGTGAGGTTAGAACGAAACTACTGGGACAAATAGAAGTGAAAAATATGGAAAAACAAGAGAGAACCGTGACCGCCGGTTCGACTGGACCGGTCTGAACCGAACCGATTCAAACCCAATTCACTCGAGGTTGAAGATGAACAGTGCCGACGCGTGTGGGCGTGTGGCACGGATTTTGAGGAAGGTTCCAACACGATTTTTAAAGTATTCAATGTAACGAACATTTTAAGACTGGTTTCGAGTCAATCGGACATCGTCTCGATGTGTTACGGGATGTCCGAAAATTTTAGGGCTCGTTTAAAAATAGTTAAAAATTCGAGAAAATTATAGAACTTTAGTAGAAACTTAATGAAGTAGTTAGTGACCTTATTATGGGATGTGGACAGGTTCGGGATATCCGGTGATAGTGGATTAGCCGGGAAAGCATAAGTGCACGTGTATCGAGGCGACGACACTAATGGTCTGTGAGTGGACTTTGCTTTCTAAAGTGGACTTTGCTTTCTAACTTATAATGCATGCATAAATATTTTATATGTTTTCTATACATGATTTCTATGTTTATGATATTCTCTTGGTGCTTTACGGTTTTGCACGTATTTCGAGATTGCACGTTTTACGAGATATACTTTTATGCTATGATTTGATACGGATTTTGATACTATGATTTTGGGATTTGAATTATGATTTGATTTTAATGATTTATCATGGGTTTTGGAAAAGTGATTTTGGGCTTGAAGCCCAATTCATAAAAGGGATTTCGATAAAAGTGATTTCAGGTTTTGGAATCGAATTTCGAAATAATGATTCGGTTTTGGAACTTGAAAAGTGGAGTTCCGGATTTGGGTTCGGAATGATTGTTTCAGATGCTGGCTTACTGAATGATGGTTTCAGATTCGGATTTGGAAATGGATTATGGATTCGGATTCGGAATGATGATTTCAGATTCGGATTGGAATTTGAAATGGTGATTTCGAAGTCGGATTTGGACATGGATTTGGAAATGATTTTAAAATGGTTTTGGATTGGAGTTGCTGGATCTGGTTATTGGGTTTAAAGACCCGGATATGATTGTGACGGGGACGGGCCCAGATTGGGTTTAAAGACCCAGATTGAGTTTAAAGACTCGGGAGTTTAAAGACTCAAATATTGTGATTTCCCCCGTAGGCCTATTGAGTTTAAAGACTCAGGAGTTTAAAGACTCGGATTATATTGAGGCCTGGATTGAGTTTAAAGACTCGGATAGATCCAACATGTTCGATTGATTGAAATGGGTTTCAAAAGTATTTTCAAATATGATTTGAATTTCGATGACAACTTGATGGTTTTAATAATGGTTTTCAGATGTTTTGGCTATGACCCGGATGTTATGGATTTTGATGGTTTTGAACTGAGGCTCGAGATTTGAGAAGAGAAAATGAATTCGATTTTCGTAAAAGGTTTTTAACTTGAATAT
This sequence comes from Prinsepia uniflora, assembly GCA_032719365.1. Taxonomy (NCBI): domain Eukaryota; kingdom Viridiplantae; phylum Streptophyta; class Magnoliopsida; order Rosales; family Rosaceae; genus Prinsepia; species Prinsepia uniflora. Next base: position 40,935,170 of record CM064869.1, on the reverse strand, counting down.
GAAACGGTTTCATGATGTGGGTTTTACATGCATGAATTGGTTTTTAAAAGGAGGGTATAATTGTCTTTTCTTATAAATGGCTTTCTATACTTATCCTTTATTTTTGTTCACTCACAGTCTTTTATGTTTTTGACACTCTTCATGTTGATGCGGTACGGGCTGTTGTTAGAGAGAGACAGAGACATCACATGTAATGACCCGTCTCGAATTCCGGGTTTAGTGACTAATCATGATTAGTGAGGTTAATCGATGATTAGTGAGCGAAATCGAACGAACGATGCAAATGACCATTTTACCCTTGGAATGGGTAAAAGGTTGACTTTTCATTATGGCGGTCAAATTGACTTTGACCGATGACTATGACGTAGTTCGTGACGTCACGAGTTTATAGACAGGTGGCACGTTCAATTCCGACATTCGAGGAAGAAGTTATGACGTTCGGAAACTTAAGGGCATTTTTGTAATTTTGGTTAAAAGGGGCAAATAGTTGACTTTTAGACCGGGAGGTTCGATGGCCGAGGGACGAGGACCATTATGTAGATCGTGACGATACGAATCCGTAGACAGGTGGCACGTCGAATTCGGACGTTCGACGGCGAAGTTACGGTTCACGGAAGTACGAAAGTACTATTGCACGAATTACGAGACAAGTGACTTTTGGATTCTAGTGGGCCCCAGATATTTAGTTCTTGCCCAATGGATGAGTGACAAGTGTCACCCATCCACATGCCATCTCTTTTCCTTCATGCATCTCCCTTCCCCGTGCATCGATCATTCTTCTTCATTTCAAACCCAAACAACCCGATCTCATTCCCTTTGAACCCAAAACCAATCCAACCCTTCCCATGTGACCATGACAGAGACCAGTGAGGGAAGAGAGGACAGGATGAAGTGGTGGCTGGCTTGGACGGCGCCGCCGTGGACGGTGGAGCCACAAACCCGAGAGGGTACTCGGTAAGGCCCAAATTCCATTTTAATTCAATATATGCATTATGGTTTGTTTTGGATGTTTCTAATGAATTAAATGGGTTATTAGGATTGTGTTAGGATGATTTTAGGAAGCTTTGGACGGCTGTGAAGCCGTGGGTGAGTTTTGGAAAACTTGGACCGTGAGGTTCAAGTTGAACCGTGGGATTTTATGAGGTTTTAGTTAGTTTTGATGATTGGAATGGATAGGAAATGACAAAATAGGAATTATAGGATTGATTAGGGACAAAACGGATGAAAAACAAGGAAGGAATGGGGCTGGACCGGTCACGCCGGTCCAGTTGCAGAAGACGGACCGAACCGGCCAGTCTGAACCAGCTGGAGGTTGAAGACGGCTACAATGCACCGGCACATGAGCCCACGCGCAAGGCCCTTTGGGCGGCGCGTGGCAACGCGTGGTGGGGAATTTGGGACTGGTTTCGTGTCGATCGGATACCGTCTCGATAATGTTCGGGGCATCAGAAGGTTTAGGTTCGAGATTTACAATTATTAAAAATTTGGGAAAATTTAATGAGAGGTTAATAAGGTAATTAGTAACCCTCTAGATTGATTTGGACAGGTTTGGGAGTCCCGATGATGATGATTTTCCCGGTGAGGCTTACGACATGAAAACCGAGGCGGCAGCATAGGACTGTCTCTGAGTGGACCTTGATTTCTAAAATGTGATGCATGCATAAATGTTTTATATGGATTATGAATGTGATTCTATGATGTTGATTTGGATGATTGTGATTTATATGATTTCACGCATTACGAGGAGATTTACGTGCTTGCACATAAATCGAGGTTTTTCGATTTTACACTGATTTTCCGTACTTATGGTTTTGGATATGATTTCATGAAATGGTTTTGGAATTGAAAAGATAAACTCGGGCATGAGACCCATTTGAATTACGAACTCTCGGACTTGAGGTCCAATTTGTATGTGGATTCGGGCCTCGGGCCCGACTATGTGTTACAAATGGTTTTTATGGTTCATGACGGTTTATGGGAACCGACTTGAACCCTTGAAATGGATTTATGGTTCATGACAGTTTATGGGAACCGGCATGAACCCTGGAAAGGATTTTATGGTTCATGACGGCTTACGGGTGCCGGGCATGAATCCTTGAAAGGTTTAAAGAATGATTTCAAAAGGTTTTTCATATGCCATCCTTTATATATGATTGTCTCCTCTTGGGAGGGTCGTTGGCCTAAGTGGACCCCGGAGTAGTCACGGAGCACTGACTGAGTGGAGTCGCCCCCCAATTGGGTTCCTTACTCTCAGGATGGGCATGGTTCGTTACCTCCAGGGAGGGTCATTGATCTACGGACATTGACCTGGGTGGACCCTGGAGAGACTTGGGTTTGAGACCCCGGTTAGCACGCGTGTAGCTCTATATACCGTTACAGGTTCGGTGATATGAAATATAATGGATAAACATGATTTCAATTGGTTTGGGAAATTGTGTTTTATGATGATAAATGGATTTGGGCTGAGATCCCACATATGTTTATTATGTTATAGTTTTCTGTAAATGGTTTTGGGCAAGAGCCCATGTGACTTGTATTTACGGAAACTGGGGATGAGACCCTAATGATGGTTGTTTAAACAGATGTTATTGGATAAATGGTTTTACTATGCATGTATGATTTTTAGTGAAAGGTATAAAGGTCTTTTATAAATGTGTTTTACGAAACTTATTACTTTTTGTCCACTCACAGTCTTTTTGTTTTTAATACCCTTCAGGTTGGATACAGTGTGGACTGTAGCAGATACCGAGATATCACATACCTCCTCCGGATCCTGGCGTACTCTGATAGCCCAAGTGGGTAAAGGTTGGAAATTTCCCTCGTCTGACACTTCGTGTCAGACGGGATCAAGGTCGTCCCTCGTTAATCCTGGGGGGATTGAGGACATGTCCTGACAGGTGGTATCAGAGCGAGGCTGGCTCATATCAGAGCATAGGATTGCTTATCAGAGAAGGGTTACTCATGTTGCTCTGAATTCCAGAGCGTATTTTGCGCGATACTCGGTACGCAGATCGAGAATGTGATATCTCAATGGGCTACAGTTCGTTATCAACCTGATAGATAGGATACCGGTACGATAGTTAGTAGGATTGAATCGTGGAATGTCTTGGTTTGGCACTAGATGCCGGGGTTGCCATAGTTCTCTCGTGGATGACAGTGTGGGACCCTACGGAAGGAGAACGTGGTAGTACGTTAGCGTTTTGATCGTGAGACGGTTAGTTGGGATCGTCTTCACGATGTCGTAGGATCGTTTTGACGGTAGTTTGGTGTTGTGACCATCGGTTGGTCGGATTTTGTTGAGTTAAATGGATTTACTGCTCCTGGCAGTTAGCAGTCGGATTCGAGGAATCCTAGTTGGATTAACGGTAGGATTGGATTGACGTCCTTACGATGTCAAGACCGTGTAGTCGGTCATATTGTGGATTTTACTGCTTTCCGTAGTTGGGTTCAGAGAGACCATAGAGTGTGATTGTGGAACCCTTCCTTAGGGTGTACGGTTCGGAAAGGTGAGTTGGCTAGTGGTTTCGACTCTGATGAGACCGTTGTTCGGTCTAGTCATGTCGGCTTTAGTGATGGGGCTGCACTCTGCAGTCGAGGTTATGTTGAACGGTTAGACCTAGTAGGTTGTCGTACTACCGTAATTGCAGCTGAGGTCATGGACGACCTGGTAGACAACATTAGTTAAGTCGAGTTACGATTGGTTAGAGTTGGTTGGACAGGTTATTAGGGTTGGTACTTGTTGATGGAATCTCTGAGTGGGAGACAGAGTAGTTGTACGAGCGATTGATTCCGTTGGATGCAGAGTTTCTATAACGATGTCTGGTGGTTAGGTCTGCACGAGTCTGTGGCAGGCACTACTACCGAGAGTGGTTGTAGTTACGGTTGTTCGGCATCAGGGACGTTCGGGGAGCGTTTCCTTTTCTCGTATGAGTGGTCAGGGGACTGTACCCAGAGTTGTTGGGTACGAGGGAGGCAGAGTTTCTCCAATTCGAGCAGAGGTACGGGATCGTCGCTCGGTATGAGCGGAGATCTAGGGTTGTCTGATTTGCACACTTTGTGCTGATACTGACAGGTGATGATACGAGTATTAGCACTGGTGGTGGTACCGGTGATTTTGATGACGATGAATCACGAGTCGGGATATGACTCTGTCTAGTTTGGCTTATATTCGGTATCTGTGATTTGGGAGTGGATCACGAATAGTGATGGACTGGATAGGATCCAACGGTAGTTGAGACATGAGGATCGAGTACTATCATGGGGGATTAGTGACCGGTTGGCCAGACTCGATCTGTCGTGGGGTTTAGTTACCAGTTGGGAAGTGTTGGCCAGAGTTGGTCAGAATTGGTCAGATATGACGGTATGCAGAGATTTGACTGCAGATCACAGCAGGTGTCTATTGTGACTCTTTTCAGTCGAGCGGTACATCAGATTAGGATGAATTGACATCCTTTTGGATGTACATATACGGTGTAAATCGACAGTCGAACTTGGTAGTGAGTTTGACTGGTTATGGACACGTGGTTGATGTCCGAGTGTGTTGGTTCCGACGTGGTTGGAATTTCAGAATCGCGAGAGTTTGCGATTTAGGTGACGAGAGGAATGCGGGTTTTCCACATTGGTAATGAGTATGTCGAAGTCATATTGGGTGACTTCTCAGGTTCTACCGTGGTAGATGACGGTACATGATGGTTGTGTCACCAGTACATTGGTCGTGTATTGGTTGGTGGACCCGAGATTTGTCTTGGGTCATCAGGAGGAGATGAGTATATCGAAGTTAGGTGACTGAGATTTCTCATTTTCTGCTTGGTGGTAGACGATGTTGGATTACATAGCGTGGTGAGTGCAGCAAGTTTTGGTTGCATTCACGTAGGATGAGTTTTGATGTCATCGTGTTAGATCATCCTTGGATTTTCCTAGGTGGAAGGACAACGATCGATACGAGGTAATCAGTGAGAACCCACAGTCTCGATGTGTCTCGTCGTTGACTAATCTGTTTAGATATAGGAAGTGGTTAAGGAGTGATGTGACTGGAAAAAGATTCAGGAGGGTGTAATACCCTATGATCGGATATCAGGTGGATTGTTAACTGAGTGAGATTGTGTGGATCCACTTAGGATCGTGTTATGGATCAGGATCCTGGTGTTGAGGGTATAGGGTATTGTGATGATCTAGGACCGTGATATGGATCGAGATTTTGATGTTGAGGACTTTAGACGTCGTGATGATCGAGGATCGTGACGTCTATGGTCGGTTGATGTAGTGATGGATCTGGATCGTTATCTTGATGATCAAGATAGGTGGAGAGTTTATCGCTCTTACTTGGATAGTTGGAGTTGAGGATGTTGGGACTGAACTTCTTTTCGAAGTGAATCCCATACGATATATTACGCCCGAGTAAATGTCCGACGAGGGAGGATTTTGTCAACTTTAGACGTGTGGATATTGGGATTGGCTTCCCTATGAAGTCAAAAAAATGTATTGAGCAGGTAACCGATAGGTTCGGTTTTGGTGCGTCTCGGTAGACGTGAACGAGATTTCCGATTTTGGAATCGGATTTCTGGATGACGATTCAGGATTCGATTTTGGAACTTGAAAGTGGATTTATGGATTTGGGTTAGGAATGGTTATTCCAAATTCTAGCTTACGGAATAATGATTTCGAATTTGGATATGGAAATGGATAATGGGTCGGAGTTTTGATTGGTCTAATACTGGATCGGACAGATGGACTCTATAATTGAAACGTGATTGGCTATGACCTAGGTGGTTGTAGTCTGATTGATGGATAGATGTTTGTACCTTGTGCGTTGTTCGAGGTACAATTTTAGATAGGCTTGTGGTGTCTGGTGACGGTATATAAGTTATGCCCGTAGTACATTGGTGAGCGTGGTGATAGTCGACTTAGTTCCGATACCATTGGATTAGTTGAGGACGTGAACTAGACATTGGATACTGTGCATTGGGTCATAGTATTTCTGGTGGGTCCAGTTACACACAGGTCGAGTGAAACGTTGGTAAGTGTTTACTCAAGTTGAGTAAGTTGGTGGTTAGTGTAACCACAGGTGAGTGTAGTGTCAGTTTTCGACTGGCGACTATCAAGTGGTGATAATTTGTCGGGTGTCATCGTGGATGGATGAGTGAGTTTTAGTGACTCCCAGTGGGAGTAGATATCAGGATAGATTGGTGGTGTAGCAAGGAAACCTTTGAGTTGTTTGTGTCAGCAAAATGGTAGATCTGACAAGTGGTTAACTCATAGGATACTCAGGCTGCTTTGATACTGACAAGTGGTGTCAGTACGGAACTTATGATTACTGTCAATGCGACGTGAGTGTTAGTGGTACGTCTGGTTACAGACGAGTTTTATGTTGACTAGTGCGTGTACTAGTGTACACGTGTTGTACGGTTAAGTTTGCTTTCCACGAGGTGGTTATGGAATCAATATAGTTGGAGTTTCGAGAACGAAACTAATTAAGGAGGGAATAACGGTTGGAATTAGGTCGGTTGGAATTTCGAGGACGAAATTAATTAAGGAGGGTAGGTTGTAACGACCCGTCCCGAATTCCGGGATTAGATTAGTGACTAATCATGATTAGTGAGGTTAATCGGTGATTAGTGAGCAAAATCGGACGAACGATGCAAAATGACAATTTTGCCCTTGGAATGGGTAAAATGTTGACTTTTCATTCTGGCGGTCAAACGAACTTTGACCGATGACCGTGACGTAGTTCGTGACGTCACGAGTTCATAGACAGGTGGCACGTTCAATTCCGACATTCGAGGAAGAAGTTATGACAATCGGAAGCTTAAGGGCATTTTGTAATTTTGGTTAAAAGGGGCAAATAGTTGAATTTTAGAAAGGGAGGTTCGATGGCCGAGGGCCGAAGACCGTTATGTAGATCGTGACGATACAAATCCGTAGACAGGCGGCACGTCGAATTCGGACGTTCGACGACGAAGTTTCGGTTCACGGAAGTACGAAAGTACTATTGCACGAATTACGAGACAAGTGACTTTTGAATTCTAGTGGGCCCCAAATATTTAGTTCCTGCCTAATTGATGAGTGACAAGTGTCACCCATCCACAAGCCATCTCTTTTCCTTCATGCATATCCCTTCCCCGTGCATCGATCATTCTTCTTCATTTCAAACCCAAACAACCCGATCTCATTCCCTTTGAACCCAAAACCAATCCAACCCTTCCCATGCGACCATGACTGAGACCAGTGAGGGAAGAGAGGACAGGATGAAGTGGTGGCTGGCTTGGACGGCGCCGCCGTGGACGGTGGAGCCACAAACCCGAGAGGCTACTCGGTAAGTCCCAAATTCCATTTTAATTCAATATATGCATTATGGTTTGTTTTGGATGTTTCTTATGAATTAAATGGGTTATTAGGATTGTGTTAGGATGATTTTAGGAAGCTTTGGACGGCTGTGAAACCGTGGGTGAGTTTTGGAAAACGGACCTTGAGGTTCAAGTTGAACCGTGGGATTTTATGAGGTTTTAGTTAGTTTTGATGATTGGAATGGATAGGAAATGAGAAAATAGGAATTATAGGATTGATTAGGTACAAAACGGACGAAAAACAAGGAAGGAATGGGCCTAGACGGGTCTCGCCGGTCCAGTTGCAGAAGACGGACCGGACCGGCCGGTCTGAACCGACTAGAGGTTGAAGACGGCTACAGTGCACCGGCGCATGAGCCCATGCGCATGGCCCTTTGGGTGGCACGTGGCAGCGCGTGGTAGGTAACTTAGGGATGTCTTCAACACGTGAAATCTTCTATTCGATGTAACGAACATTTTGGGACTGGTTTCGTGTCGATCAGACACCGTCTCGATAATGTTCGGGGCATCGGAAGGTTTAGGTTCTGGATTTAAAATAGTTAAAAATTCGGGAAAATTACGGGGCTTCAATGAGAGGTTAATAAGATAGTTAGTAACCCTCCAGATTGATTTGGACAGGTTTGGGAGTCCCAGTGACGATGATTTTCCCGGTGAAGCTTACGGCACGCAAACCGAGGCGACGACATAGGACCGTCTGTGAGTGGACCTTGATTTCTAAAATGTGATACATGCATAAATGTTTTATATGGATTATGAATGTGATTCTATGATGTTGATTTGGATGATTGTGATTTATATGATTTCACGCATTACGAGGTAATTTACGTGCTTGCACGTAAATCGAGGTTTTCCGATTTTACATTGATTTTCCGTACTTATGGTTTTGAATATGATTTCTTGAAATGGTTTTGGAATTGAAAAGGTAAACTCGGGCATGGGACCCATTTGAATTACGAACTCTCGGACTTGAGGTTCATTTGAATTAACGAGGCATCGGGCCGGAGGCCCAGTTGGTTTACAATTCGGACCGGGGGTCCAGTTTGGATGTGGATTCGGGCCTAGGGCCCAGCTATGTGTTACAAATGGTTTTTATGGTTCATGACGGTTTACGAGAACTGGCATGAACTCTGAAAAGGATTTTATGGTTTATGACGGCTTATGGGGGCCGAGCATGAATCCTTGAAAGGTTTAAAGAAGGATTTCAAAAGGTTTTTCATATGCCATCCATTATATATGATTGTCTCCTCCGGGGAGGATCGTTGGCCTGGGTGGACCCCAGAGTAGTCTCGGAGCACTAACTGAGTGGAGTCGCCCCCCAGTTGGGTTCCTTACTCTCAGGATGGGCATGGTTCGTTACCTCTAGGGAGGGTCATTAATCTACGGACATTGACCTGGGTGGACCCTGGAGAGATTTGGGTTTGAGACCCCGGTTAGCACGCGCGTAGCTCTATATACCGTGACATGTTTGGTGATATGAAATATAATGGATAAACATGATTTCAATTGGTTTCGGAAATTTTGTTTTATGATGATAAATGGATTTGGGCTGAGATCCCACATATGTTTATTATGTTATAGTTTTCTGTAAATGGTTTTGGGCAGGAGCCCGTGTGACTTGTATTTACGGAAATTGGGGCTGAGACCCTAATGATGGTTGTTTAAACATATCTTATTGGATAAATAGTTTTACTATGCATGCATGCTTTTTAGTGAAGTGTATAATGGTCTTTTATAAATGTGTTTTACGAAACTTATTACTTTTTGTCCACTCACAGTCTTTTTGTTTTTAATACCCTTCAGGTTGGATACGGTGTAGACTGTAGAAGAGACCGAGATATCACATACCTTCTCCGGATCCTAGCGTACTTTGATAGCCCGAGAGTGTAAAGGTTGGAAATTTCAGGGTTGTCCCTCATTAATCCCGAGGGGATTGAGGACTGGTCCTGACATCACGGACGTGATCCACAATAGGTTATGAGCGCTCTGGGAAGTTCAGAAGTTCTTGAATGGTTCATTTAGGAATCCCTTGTCCAGCTTACGTGTTACATGGAGGTTGGACGTCGGTTTAGCCTTCATGTCACATGTAAGTTAGACGGGAGCATGACTTAGCCCTTAATCCCGGGGGATCGGGGGCAGGTTGTGTCAGGGATTGTAGGGGTTTGTGTGGGTTTTGGATGTATGGGTTATGGGTTTCAAGGCTAAGGGAATGAGAAACAAATGAAGATGATGACTGCGACAGATAGGAATAAGGATCCAAAAGATTGGGGTATGGGTCCATCAGATGGGTGACACTTGTCACTCATCTGGTGGGTCCTTCAAGATTTTTCCCCAATCAAATCATGCCACGTGTCAAAATCCTCAGTTTGCGTAAATAGTACCGGTTTCTGTTGCAGTCATCCGTAACTTTCCCGTCGAATGTCTAATTTTGACGTGCCACCCGTCTACGGACTTGTAACGTCCCAATCTACGTCACGGTCATCGTTCCAAGGCCATTGGACCACCCGGGTCAAAAGTTAACTTTTTTGTCCATTCCCAAGGGAAAAATCGTCATTTTACGCCGTTCGTCCGCAATTTCTCGACTAATCCCCAATTAGTCACGCTAATCCGTGATTAATCACTAAACTGATCCCGAAATTCGGGACGGGTCGTTACATCACATCCCTAATCCCTCAAGACTAACATGGGATGACCTACTCCTGTCTGGCACCACGTGTTAGACCAAGGATACTACCGGGACCCATTTGGGGTTTCTAGAGTACGCAACTTCATGTGATGCCTCGGTATCTACTACAACCCACATTTGCAATCAATCTCGAGGGTATCAAAACCATAAAAACTGTGAATGGACAAAAATAAGCAGTTTTGAAAAAAACATTTAAGGAAAAAACATTTATACCTTCAATTAAAAGCATGAATGCATCAGAAAACATTTAATCTCAAATGCTTTCTTAAAATCAAATCATTATGTAATCATTGCATTTCAAACCATGATCATAAGGCATTTAAAACACTTATACATGCACCATATTTATAAACAAATGTCCACTCACACATGGTACATGCTACATACTCAAAACCCGCGCCGTAAGCCAATCCGAAGCTTCTAGAACCACTTGACCTGTCAAAGTTACACTCGGGGGTCACTAATAATCTATACGAGTTCATACATATACACCTCCTAAATGCCGGGACAATATACATTTCCCGAACACGCTTCTCAAGGAGAAAAATCTCCAAAACACTAACGATCTCCGATCAACCTAAAACCACCATCATTGGATTCAGAACGTCGAAACCTTCCGAACAAGACCAATTTGACCTCAAAATCCGTGCCCACGCGCTTTTAAAAGTTTGATCAATGAAAGTCAACGCTGACATTTGGCTAACGTCAGCCCTACTGACATCTAACATCAGACAACCTGACATCTATCATGTGGCACTCCCTGACTGATGCCACGTGTCTCCCTCTGACACGTGCCATGTGTCACATGATGATGTCACTGTTGACATCATCACTACCATGTGTACTACCACGTCACCTGCCACGTCACTCTAACAACTCTTACATGTTGCCACGTGGCACAACCCAACTGTTCCACGTGGTTTGATAGGGCTGACGTGGACTTGCCACGTCATTTGACAACCTTTGACACAATGCCACGTGGCACCACCTCACTAGTCCACGTGGTCTAACAATGCTAACATGGATATTGACTCAACTTGACACTCACCACGTGTCACCATCTGGTTAGCCATGTGGCTTGACAAGATGACGTGGACTACCACAACATCATCGTCAACCTCTGGCACCACGTGTTAGACCAAGGATACTACCGGGACCCATTTGGGGTTTCTAGAGTACGCAGCTTCATGTGATGCCTCGGTATCTACTACAACCCACATTTGCAATCAATCTCGAGGGTATCAAAACCATAAAAACTGTGAATGGACAAAAATAAGCAGTTTTGAAAAAAACATTTAAGGAAAAAACATTTATACCTTCAATTAAAAGCATGAATGCATCAGAAAACATTTAATCTCAAATGCTTTCTTAAAATCAAATCATTATGTAATCATTGCATTTCAAACCATGATCATAAGGCATTTAAAACACTTATACATGCACCATATTTATAAACAAATGTCCACTCACACATGGTACATGCTACACACTCAAAACCCGCGCCGTAAGCCAATCCGAAGCTTCTAGAACCACTTGACCTGTCAAAGTTACACTCGGGGGTCACTAATAATCTACCACAACATCATCGTCAACCTCTGGCTGGGTCGAACTGATTGAGTATATCGGGTCGTTCGACCCGTTCCTTTCACTCTATCCTATCTTCACCAAAACTCAACCAAACTCTTCCATTATTTTTCCATTCGATTCGTCTTTAACCGAGAAACAATCCTACAACCTCAAAAATAAGAAGATGATGGTGATCAGAAAACTGAGGTTCAACACCGAAAATCCAAAACCTGAAACCTAAGCTAAACGCGTTTACCTTTTTCAAGGTTTTCCGGCCAGCCACCGTGGCTTCTTGACTTCTCCACCGTCTCTGTCTGTCTCTCTCGAGTCACCCTCTCACTTTGTCTCTCTCAAGCAGCACCAGCTGCTGAAGCAAGATGAGGATGAGTGACACTTGCCACTCATCCATTAGTCTAGATGAGATATTTTGGGTCCCACTAAAAACAAACTAAAGTTAACTTGCCTTGTAAAACGTGTCGCTGTAAAATTCCATCGAACCTTTCATGATATGTAACTTTTTCGTACGATGTCCAAATTCAACGTGTCGTCTGCCTACTTACTTGTAATCCATCGATCTACGTAATAGATCTCAGTCCATGTGCAATTCACCTCCCGGGTTAAAAGTCAAAATTTTCCCTTCCAAGTGCAAAATCGTCATTTCACCTCGACTAATCCCAATTAGTTTCGATTAATCCTTGATTAAATCTCAATAATCACAAAAGTTCGGGACAGGTCGTTACAATCTACCCTTCTTAAATATTTTGACCTCGAAATTCACTATAGCCATTTCGTCATCGAAGTTCACACCGACCTCTGACCAAAACTATGGAAATCAATTCTAATATCTGAACCAAGAGTCTCATGTGGTTACGTCCACATCCAAATTCCATCAATAGTACGCACCGAAAACTAATGTCACTCGACGTTAACTGCAATCCAACGGTCAATGTTGAAACTCAGCTCAATCTCCGTGACTGTATTCGACACATGAGTGATCCAACTGTCACTGGAAACCTCCGAAGCTCAAATCTCAAGTCTTGCTCGAGACATCGACGCTCGTCGATCTCACCTGTCATCCACGCAGGTGCACTCAGAACCAAGTCTAACATCTTTGCTACCCAACAACGCTCCATCAATGTCGCTAAGGCGTTAGTCAATCCATAAGGCACGATTCAAAATTCAAAACGTCCAGACCGAGTCCAAAATCGGTTATAGGAATATCCAATTCCTTGATCCTCAACTGGTGACATCCAAGTTCATGCGACATGGATATGAACACAAATCAGAGTTTATCCGATGCGAAGGTGAATATAAATCAAAATTGTACTCATCAACGTCATACAACACCACGCACCCTCTGTTCCTCGACTCATCCAAATTCGACTCACAGTCTGGGTGTTGAGTTTTTAAGTGACCTTCGGAATTGTGAAAAGTTGCAACCATGTTGCAGGCATACTCAGAAGTTCTTATCAAAGAAGCAGAAAAAGAGAAGTCTCTTTCACCAACCAATAATATCCGTTGATAGCCATTGTAGCGATGGGATGTTCACTAAGAACTTCCACGAGAAAAATGACTTGTTCCGCTCTAGCACACTGTGCAATCCAAAAACCTCAAAACACGTGTCCCATATCCTTCACAGCCATTCTGCAGTATCTTCCAGGCCTCCAAGCCGTAACTCCCGAAGGAAGTATCATCTGGTCCCACTAAAAGGCCAAACGTGATAAATCAGGACTACCAAATACAGTGGTTCCTTAAACACTCAACAGAGGTGTAATGGGTAGTCCACCAATCCATCCCTAGGATTACGCCCAAATCACAAATATCTAGGGAATCCAGTTTTTCTTACAGTCCAAACCTTCTACTCAAACCAGATAGGCGATCCAATCACAGCACTGGTCGGAGCACATATACCAATGTCCCAAACCAATGGTATCCACTCCCGATCAACAAAAGTATCAAGCTTCTGGAGAAAACGTGTGTGGGTCCGTATTCCACAAACCCTCGTGTATACTTGCTAAGGTAAGACAAAATACCTGCCTCTGCTCCAGGTGTCGTGCGTGTGTCTAGTAGTCCCACCGGACTCAAAAGATAACTGTAATCTCAATCGGCCCTCTCGAGATCCTCTTTGTCCCGCTCATCGACCACTGCAATCGCATGATTGCCATTCGAAGACTCAGAGCTAGAGGTGTACCTCTTCCAAGCTCCCTGGCAAATACAACCCCTAGACGCACTAAGCTTCAATGGGAACCATCCGATTGCTGTTAGAATCCCATCAAGCTCATCTCCAATTACGATGCCATACCATCACTTTAGTCTTAGTCCCAAGTCCCGACACAAACTGAAGAAGCCTCACTGCCTCAATCGAGTGCGATGGAAAATCTAAACCAGACAGTTCTGCTCATACCAAGCAATCATCACATCTTCCTACTCCAGACGCAGGAACCTCACCTCTCGGCAACCTGACACGACTGAGGTGAAAAGATCGATAATCTCATCCAAACACATAGATAGGATTGACTGCCACCAACCCTATGAAGACCTATCCAAAAAGCTCATTGCCATCATAATCATACACTCAAGACTAACATAACCATGTGCTCAAGAGGGTAACCAACGTCCGTACAATCCGCTACAAGCGTAAGATCCACTAATCGCTCACCTCGTGATCTGATCCATCACTATACTGGGATTAAATCCACCAGTAACTCTACGGCTCCTAGCCGCTGGGTCAACATGAAAATCGATCATACTCAGAACTCGAACCCTTAAAACTCGGTATTTAATGCCTAATCAAACCAATGGGTTGGTTCTTCCCATTTAACTTTCCTATTCTTATCCTCACTCTCAAGTTGATGATGAGGCTGTTGTCGTGGAGACATCACATCTAAAGTAAAACTCTCGTGCAACCTCAGTGCGCGACACCACAAAAGCAACTCAGTGCTCTAATACCAAGCTGATAGGTCCCATCCCTAATCCCTCAGGATTAAAGTGTTATACTAGAGATACTACCGTGACTCACTCGGGGTTTCCAGAGTACTCAACTTCAGGTGATGCCAAGGTCACTACGACAGCCTGCATCCGCGGTCAATCTGGAGGGTACCAAAACCATTAAAACTGCGAGTGGGCAAAATTAAGCATTTTAAAAAATATTTCGGAAAATACATTTATACCCTCCAACTAAATGCATGCATGCATCAGGAAACATGTCATCTCAAATGTTTTCTTAAAATCAAATCATTATGTAATCATTGCATTTCAAACCATGATCATAAGACATTTAAAATATTTATGCATGCACCATATTTATAAACAAATGTCCACTCACACACGGTCCATGTTGCGCGCTCAAAACCCCTGCTGTAATCCAAGCTAAAGCTTCCAGAACCACTTGACATGTCAAGTCACACTCGGAGGTCACTAACAATCTATACGAGTTCATACGTAAACACTGACAGGACCCATCCCGATCCCCCCGAGATTAACACGGGATGACCATGCTCCAGTCTGACACGAAGTGTCAGACAAGGGATATTTCCAACCTTTGCCCTCCCGGGCTATCAGAGTACGCTAGGATCCGGAGGAGGCATATGATATCTCGGTCTCTACTACAGTCCACATCCGATGTCAACCTGAAGGGCAGTCAAAACATTAAAAGCTGTGAGTGGACAAAACAAAAGTTTATAAAAACATTTCCATAAAGACATTTGTACCCTTCACTAAAGCATGCATGCATTCGAAAATCATTTAACCAAATGGAACCATCTGTGGGAACTAAGCCCAAAACCATAATCAAATCAAATATACGGGCCACTGCCCAAATCCATAAGAAACCAATAAGGGACTCAGCCCAAAACCATAACCATACTGAAACTAAATACACGAGCCACTGCTCAAATCCTGTGCACACCTGTGCACACAACATATTAAAGAATCATAAAGATTCAACCATACGGGCCACTGCCCAAAACCTGTGTAACCACACATCACATCTCATATATCCTATCATATATCATATTTACATATAAGTCACACAACCAATCCTGTCACGGTATCCAAAGCTACGCGCGAGCTACCCGGGTCTCAATCCGAGTCTTCTCAAAGTCAAGGTCAATGTCCGCAGACCACTGATCCTACTCGAGGTTATAGTAACCGTAGCCTTCCTGAGAGTAAGGAACCCAACTGGGGGGTAACTCTACTCAATCAGTGCTCCGTGACTACTCTAGGGTCCACCCAGGCCAACGACCCTCCCCAGAGGAGATAATAGAAGTAAATGAAGGTATATGCACATATATATATACATAATACAAACATCCATGCCCGGTTCCCATAAACCGTCATGTACCAACATAACATAACCAAGGTTCATGCTGGTTCCCTTAAACCGTCATGTACCATAAACATAACCAGGGTTCATGCCGGTCTCCATAATCCGTCATGAACCACAATACAATAACAAGGGTTCATGCTGGTTCCCATAAACCGTCATGAACCGGGAAATCCATTTAAGATTCCCTGACCTGAAATCAAAACCGTAAGTTCAACCTAGGTCTCGTGCCCAAACATAGGACATCAGCTGGGCACCGTGCCCGATATCTGAGGTCATATGCCCGAGACAAAACCAAACGGGTCTCATACCCGAGTTTATCCTTTTGAAATCCAAATCCAATTCATTAAAACCAATAAGGAAATACAGACCCGTATAAGCACCGTATAAGGACGAACCCTCGGAATACGTGCTTATACGTAACCACATAAAAATGCACCCATGGCATTACCAAACATGTATTAAAACATATAATAAACATTTATGCATGCACCAATTTAGAAAACCATGGTCCACTCACAGACCGTCCGAGCTGCCTCCTCGATATGCGTGCCATACGGATCTCCCGAGCCAATCACCGTCACCGAGACTCCCAAACCTATCCAAATCGTAATAGAAGTTTACTAACTACTTAATTAACCTCCTACCAAATCCCTGTAATTTTCCGATATTTTTAACTATTTTTAAACCGACCCTAAACCTTCCGACACCCCGAAACCTATCAAAACGATATCCGATTGACACGAAACCAGTGCCAAAATGTTTATTACATCTAATAGAAGATTTCACTTGTTGAACACTTTCCCAAATTATGGGACACGCGCCCTCACGTGCCCCAAGAAGGAACATTTCACTGTTCATCGTCACTAACCTCAGGTGAACCGATTTTCACTATGCTGAACCGGTTTTCTCTGGTTCTTGGACCGGTTCAGGGTCCATTTTAGGTCCATTTCATCTCTTTTTAATCCTTATATCATCCTAACCTTGTTTCCTATTAGTTTAGCTATTAAAAATATAGAAAAAGCCGTGAAAATCATACCTCACACGTCGACAATGGCGACGGATGCTGCACCCTTCCTCCGCCGTGCATTCCAGCCGTTTAAGCCCTCGAAAACCATCCCATATGTCTCCTAAAATCCCCAGAAGCCGTTTCCAATTAAAGAAAATCACTCAATCCCTCTAGAACCTGAAAACATGATTTTGAAACCATGAACCCGCGGGTCGAGTTCCTCCACCATGGAACTCCGTCGTCTGTCACCGTCCAGCCCCTCATTCCTTCCTCATATTCCCTCACGTTCACACACAAGCATGGATGAGGATGAGCTAGGGTGATGGTGTGTGGGAGTGTGTGTTTCGGGTCTAAAGAAAAATGGAGGAAATGGGGAAATATGGGTTCGGGTTATGAGGATGAAGAAGAATGAAGATAGTGAAATCTGGTGAGATGAGAGAATAGATGATTAGATGAGTGCTGAGGATTAAAATTTAAATGGAATGGATGGCTAGGATTAATTGTTAGAAAAGATTAATTATAAAATAATAAATATAATATTATTTAATTAACATAGATCTACTTTTTAGGGATTTAGCCAATGGGATAAGTGACACTTGTCACTCATCCATGGGACCCACTAAAAATATCTGCCCAATCAGATATTGCCAAATCATCCCCGTCTTGAAGTACGTGTATAGTGAAATCGAACTTCCGTGACATATAACTTCCCCGTTTGAAGTCCGATTTCAGCGTGCCGCCTGTCTATGGATTCATATCATCCCGATCTACGTAATGGTCCTCGGCCCTCGGCCATCGGACCTTCCAGTCAAAAAGTCAACATTTCACCCCTTTTAACCAAAATTACCAAAATGCCACTAAACTTGCGAACGTCATAACTTCTTCCTCGAATGTCGGAATTGAACATGCCACCTGTCTATGAACTCGTGACATCACGAACTACGTCACGGTCATCGGTCAAAGTCCATTTGACCGCCAGAATGAAAAGTCAACGTTTTACCCACGCCTAGGGGCAAAACGGTCATTTTGCATCGTTCGTCCGATTTCGCCTAACTAATCACAGATTAACCTCACTAATCGTGATTAGTCACTAATCTAATCTAGGAATTTGGGACGGGTCGTTACAAACACCCCCTAAACACCGAAACATAATACTTGTGTCCTGAACACACTTCTCGAGGAGAAAAACCTCCAAAACACTAACCAAACGATCTCTGATCGACCTGAAACCACCACCATTGGATTCAAAAAGTCAAAACCATTTGAACAAGACCAGTTTGACCTCAAAATTTGTGCCCACGCGCCGATCAAAGTTCTACAAACGAAAGTCAATGCTGGCCAATGTTGATTGGTTCCACGTGTCACCCTCTAACATGTGCCACGCTCTGACACGTACCATGTGTCACATGATGACGTCACGCTGATGTCATCACTGCCAAGTGTACTGTCACGTCAGTAAGACTTTACTCAAAAGGCTAAAAGAAATAGGTTTTGACTCAAATAACAAGATTAGATGAAAAAGGGGATTGTGTTGGACAAATTTAAACTTTAAAGCAGAAACTTTATTTAAAACACTTAAGAAAAACGATTTTGATGAATTAAATGGATGATGAGTTTAGTTAGAAGATCCTTCTCCACACATGTTATACGCATTTGAACCAATTTCCAATTATTATTCCTTTAGACTATGAATGACAACGCTCCAAGTTAACCATGTAATCGTAAATTAACCATCAGATTTTCCTTTTCTCATTGAATTGAATGAAACATGCCTTACAACCAAATTATCCTTATCAAGTTGCTAACTAAGATAGCATGATAGAAAACATATCAAACGCCATTACATTCATTGAAAATCATAAGTGTTGACAAGGCATTCCTAACTATGAAAAGTATGAAACTTTTGCCTCGGACTTACTTAACATGATTGTGAATAGCAACCTTTACTACTTGTGAATATAAGTTCATAACGATTAGGTGAAAATCCCTTATACTCTAGCTTCAAGTTAATGCATGCAAATTAAGCGTCGACTCTCAATTAACACACACAAACAAGTTCTAATAACTTAGATACGTAGATCACATTCAAGTCTTAAGTTGCAATAATTGCATGTAATCAAGTCATATGTAGCATATAATCATGGCTTCAAATTCAATCCCAGCTAATAAGAAATTTAGTCTCTCATGTTTGCAATTACACAAAAAACAATTGAATAAAACATTGAGATAAAAGGAAGACAACACCTAGAACAATGGCAGCAAAGTGCACGGCAAGGTCTTCCTCCTAGAAATTGCGGCACAAGATGTAACAACCCGTCCCAGGAGTCGGGATTAGATTAGATTTTAATGACGGATTAACGAAGAGAATCAGTGATTAGTTGGACACTTTTGGACGGACAGTACAGAATGAGGATTTTGCCCATAGAATGGGCAAAATGTTGACTTTTAGTTCAGACGGTCAATTGGGCATTAAACGATGACCGTGACGTAGTTTGGGACGTCACGAGTCCGTAGACAGGTGGCACGCCCGATTCCGACATCCGAGGAGGAAGTTATGATGTTCGGAAGGTCGAGGGCATTTTCGTAATTAAATTAAAAAGGGGCGATTGTTGACTTTTTGCACGATAAGGTTTCTTCATGCGAACCAAGGAGCGTTAGATAGGTCTCGGCGTCCTGAGTACAACGACAGGCGGCATGCCTTTATCGGACTTCGGACGGTTAAGATATAGGTCTAGAAAGGTGAAGGGCAAAATGGTAATTTGGACTTACAGGGGTATTTTGGTCCTTTTACTCCTTGGGCTTTGTGCAACCGGATAAGCCCGCATGGATTAAATTAATTGGATATTTTGGGGCTGTGTCCACAGGGAGGTTGACACCTAGTGTGATTCTAGTGGGTTCTAGCCACTTTCACCGTTCATTTTAAATCGTGTGGGTCGGTTAACTGTGCAAGGGAGAAACAGAGACCGTGAGACAGCGAGGTAATCGATCGGTTTCATTGAGTTTGTGAGTCCTTGTGATCGAGTGTGTGAGTAGAGAAAAGGTATGAGGCTGGTGAGTGTTTCTGGGTGAGAGTTGTGTGAGGAAGGCTGAGAGGAAAGTGAGAAATCCAGGAAAAACAGAGAGGTTATTGTGCACGGCTGAGTGTTCAATCGATCAAGTCAATCGAGTCTGGATTTGTGGTGGTGTTTAGAGGGCGGAGGTTTTAGGGCAGGTTTACTGGATCAGAGGTTTTAGGGCGGAGGCGTTCAATCGATATGTGTCGGGATGTCCGAAGGTTTTAGGCCTCGGTTAAAAATAGTTAAAAATTTGGAAAAATTACGGGGCTTAAGTAAGACCTTTTTGAAGTAGTTAGTGACCTTAGTATGGGATTTGGACAGGTTCGGAAAAGTCGAGGATAGCGGAATGGCCAGGGACGGCGTAAGTGCCCGCGTATCGAGGCGACGTCGGAATGGTCTGTGAGTGGACTTTGCTTTCTAACTCTTGATGCATTCATATATGTCTTAATATGTTTTCATACATGATTCTGTGATTTGCTTTATGATCTTGATGGTTTACAGTTTTGCACGTATTTCTAGGTGTTTTACAGAATTTCGCGTTTTACGAGATTTAGTATGATCTTGTGATTTGACTATGGTTTTAATGATTTGATTTCGGGATTTGGAATATGAATTGATTTCAAGGTTTTGAAATGGATTTTAGAAAAATGATTTAGGGCTTGGAGCCCTGTTTCTGAGATTTCGGTAAATGAGCTTTCAGATTTGGTTTTGATATTTGGAAAGGGAATCTGGATTTGGGTTCGGGATGTAGGTTCAAGATGCTAGCTTACGGAATCATTGTTGCGAATTCGGAGATATATTTTATGTGGTTTCACTGTTGATTGGAAAAATGTTTTTGGGTTTAAAGACCCATAAAAAAGAGAAAAACCCACTAGATCTGGTTATGAGTTTAAAGACTCGGATTGATTGACGCGGGGGTGGGGTGGGGGGGGGGGGGGGGAGGCCTCTGGATTGATGTGTTTTGAGTTTAAAGACTCGGTATATGTTTTGAGTTTAAAGACTTGGATATCCCGGGAAGGCCTAGCTATTTGCGCATTGTGTTTTAAGTTTAAAGACTCGGGCGCACTTGAGATCCAGTAAACTTGTATGATTGATGTTTTCACTGTTTTTCACTGGTTTTTTGATGTTTTGGGCAGTGGCCCGGATGAATTGGATTTGATGATTTTTGGGACTGAGTTCCCGGATGATTTGAGATTAAAGCTGAGGCCTGGATTTGAATAACGGTTTTGATACGGAATTTCAAATGGTTTTTCTTGGATGGTTTTTGATATGAGTGGTTTCATGACTTGAATTGATATGCATGCATTGGTTTTTTTGTGGAGGGTAAAAATGTAATTGTTTTATGAACTGTTTTTAAACTTATAACTTTATTTTTGTCCACTCACAGTCTTTTTCGTCTTTTCGATACCCTCCAGGTTGTTACGGTACGGGCTGTTGGTCGAGAGAGACGGAGACATCACACTTGCGATCCACAATAGTTTGGTATACTCCGGGAAGACCGGTTCCTTTTCGGATGGTTGGTTCGAGAATCCCTTGTCCGACTTACGTGTCACATGCAGGTTGGACATCAGTTTAGCCTTCGTGTCATGCGTAAGTTAGACGGGATCGGGATTTAGCCCTTAATCCTGGGGGATTACGGGTGGGTTCTGACAATTGGTATTAGAGCGCGGTTTTGTGTGTTTTACGTGAGGTTTGGTTCCTAGAGTCGTAGGTTCGTCTACTTGGTTGGTGTGATGTTACTGTGGATGTGATGTCTCGACGCGGAACAGCCCGTTAGCAACCTGGACGCGGTAGTGATAGTACGTTCGTTTGTAGTTAGTTAGTGGCGATTGTTAAGTGCCAAGGTGATGCGTTGCCCGATACGTGACTGGATGTGTTGTTTGCCGGATTTGGATCAGAAAGACCATAAGGTCGAATGTTTGCCAGTGTGACTGACCTGGATGGTAGCCGGTGAGCTACGGATAAGTCGGTTGGTCGGCTTGAGGGGCCTGAGAGTAGCTCGTTAAGTTAGTGAGATACGTAGGCCAAGGAGGCCGGTAGTGAACCTGTGGCAATTGCGGGTTTGGATAACCGGGATGACAGGGATGATTTGAAGAACCCCGTGGGATTACTGGATTGTAGTGAGAAGTACCTGAGGAAACCGTGAGTTGGGGTTTGTGGTATCATAGTCCTTGTGGTTTGGGCCGACTTACGGTTGGATTAGAGATGGTACTGCTAGGTGCAACCGAAGTAGTGGGTGCCTGGTGGATGACTCTGGACGAAGAT
Source organism: Prinsepia uniflora (assembly GCA_032719365.1). NCBI lineage: Eukaryota > Viridiplantae > Streptophyta > Magnoliopsida > Rosales > Rosaceae > Prinsepia > Prinsepia uniflora. Next base: position 40,912,924 of record CM064869.1, on the reverse strand, counting down.
TGGGCGAGGTAATGATGACCATGGGTAGGTCATGTATCAGGACGAACGGTCAGAATGCCGTTGGTTGTTCAGAGTAGCGTAGTGGAAGCGCGGTGGACCTAGGCTTCGTGTTGGATCGGGCTAGGTTGGTATGGACAAGTTTGACCATCAGTGGGATTAATTTTGTGGACTCATCCTGATGTGTTAGAAATGCCGAGGTTGGCATTTGGGTAATGCCGAGGCCCGTGCTTGGAAATTGTTTGTGATATGGTGATCGACGGCTTTGAGGGAAGTTACTGAGGAGTCCGAGGTTCGTAAGCGTTGATTGTGATTCCGAGAGTTGGTGACTTGTATCCTCGCAGGTGCTTGGAGTGGAACCTCGGGCAGGATGTGATGCGATCATCAGAAGGAGTGATGATTGATGCCCTTTTCGGATGTGCAAACACAGTGATTAACCGACATGTGAGTGGTTTAGGTGCGGACACGTGGTCGTGATCCGTAGAAGTTGAGGATCGCCTAAGGCTAGTGGAGTTGAGTTGGAAAACTCGTGGTTGAAATGCCAGGATTTGTAAAACCCCCTTAACTTGTGTTGTGTTCCGAAGTAGAGAAGTACTTGGTGACGCCGAGTGTAGTGAGTGTTAAGAGATGGTGTTAAGATGGATTATAGTCATTGTGATGGCATGGTTGGGGACCATTGTGAGTTCCGTTGAAGGATGACGGAAGGATATGAGAAATGAGTGACTATAACTGACCGATATGAGGTTATTGATGAGTACCCACAATCTAGATGTGCGTTATAGAAGTCGATTAGATTGGATGTAGTGGTTTGAAACCTAGTCAGTAGGATAAGGTGACAAGACAGAGGTTGGATATGTTAGACATACAATTGAGGGAAGTGCTCTGTCTTGTAGCAGTGGTGCGTACCTAGTGATAGTCGAGCTGTGAGAGTCGGTTGGTATGGTGTTGGGACTATCGCGGGAACGAGATGGATTTATGATGACCCCAGTGTGATCGTCCCGATGAACTAAAAGTTGGTTGAGTTGGTTTGCCTGGCAGAGACCCAGGTGTGAGATCAGTTGGATTTCTCCCCGAGGGTTATAGAGGTACGAGATGTGGAATTTCGGGACAAAATTCTTTTTAAGGAGGGTAGATTGTAACAACCCGTCCCGGGAGTCGGGATTAGATTAGAGTTTAATGACGGATTAATGAAGAGAATCGGTGATTAGTTGGACACTTTTGGACGGATGGTACAGAATGACGATTTTGCCCCTAGAATGGGCAAAATGTTGACTTTTAGTTCGGACGGTCAATTGGGCATTGACCAATGACCGTGACGTAGTTCGGAACGTCATGAGTGACAGGACCCGTCCCAACTGGACGTCAAAAATCGTGCTCGGTCTTGCTCCCGTCTGACAAGTCAACCAAAGGTCCGAAACTACCCTTCAGTGCTAGCCAGACAAGGGATGTTTGCGCTGATTTCTGCTGCTGCCACTGCCTCACGATCAGTCCCGAACGTCGTACCACGGCCTGGAGGGTCACAAAACAGAAAAGGTGTGAGTGGCTAAAAATGACCTCTTATAAAAACATTTGCCAAAATGCATTCTTACCCTCCAGTTTTCACAAACTTGCATGCATATCGTAAAACATGAGTAATAGTATGAAATCATTCAAGTATGAAATCATTCAAGTATGAACAGTGGACCGATAAAATCAAAACATATTTTCCCATGGTCCATAAAACTCATGTTCACCAAATCAGTTCAAGTTATAAAGCATCAAATTCCGGCTCTCAAGACAAAACATGTGAAAACATAATCACCTGGCCACAAAGACCAAAAACTCGTAATCAATACCAGTACATCATCACAAACAATATCAATCAGCACTAATCACAAGTGCACAATAAACATATCAATCCAATCAATCCGCACTACTCACAAGTGCACAACAAACCATCAATTGCACTACTCACAAGTGCGGCACTACGCGTAGGCCAATATCCAGTCACTCTCTCGGGAACAGACACCTCTGGGCTCAACCCCATCGGGCTCAGTCACATCTGGGGGAACACATCCCCAGGTTCAGACACCTCCGAGTGGTACATCCAGGCTCAGTCACATCCGAGAAGGTGACTACCATAGGATCAACTCCCGATCCTACAATCACATCCCCCAAGCTCCTGTCGTCTGGGTAATCCCCCCCAAGATTCGACCGTCTGGGTATTTCACAATCACAATGAAAACCATCTCGGGAATTACATCCCAAAATATTTCAATCAAATATTGACTTCATACAAAGTCAAGATCATTCCCGACTGGGTCTCAAGCCCAAATTACCAATTACACATAAACCGTTAAAATCACATTTTAAAACAATAAAATAATCCAGAAATCATTGTTGACTCACCAACTAAGTCAAAACATCATTTTAGAAATCATTTAGATTCCGGGCCTCGCCCAAAACATCATTTGCACGTTCCTCGTAAAACGTGCCCGAAAGACTGATTAAAATAATCATAAAATCACAAGAAATCATTCATCAAATTCACAAGTGACTCCAAATCCGAGTCAAAATCACTATTCACTTGGGTTCTCACGCCCAAAATAACATTTTCACGCAATTCCATGCGTTCGCAACCTCAGTTGCCATTTTCACGTAAATCCACGAAATTGACTCATTCCCGAGTCACAACATCATTTTTCAATCCATGACTCATAATCCGAGTCCAAACATTATTTTCAATCAAATTCAATACCAGACATATAAACCAAGTCCAAACATCATTTTTAACCAAATTCATAATTTCTCGAAAATCGTGCCAAATATAATAATATAATAATCCATAAACTCGAGAAATCACCGGATTCCAAGCTCCGGTCGTCTGGGTAATCCCCCCCAAGCTTCGACTGTATGGGTATTTCACAATCACATTGAAAACCATCTCGGGAATTACATCCCAAAATATTTCAATCAAATATTGACTTCATACAAAGTCAAGATCATTCCCGACTGGGTCTCATGCCCAAATTACCAATTACACATAAACCGTTAAAATCACATTTTAAAACAATAAAATAATCCAGAAATCATTATTGACTCACCAACTAAGTCAAAACATCATTTTAGAAATCATTTAGATTCCGGGCCTCGCCCAAAACATCATTTGCACGTTCCTCGTAAAACGTGCCCGAAAGACTGATTAAAATAATCATAAAATCACAAGAAATCATTCATCAAATTCACAAGTGACTCCAAATCCGAGTCAAAATCACTATTCACTTGGGTTCTCACGCCCAAAATAACATTTTCACGCAATTCCATGCGTTCGCAACCTCAGTTGCCATTTTCACGTAAATCCACGAAATTGACTCATTCCCGAGTCACAACATCATTTTTCAATCCATGACTCATAATCCGAGTCCAAACATTATTTTCAATCAAATTCAATACCAGACATATAAACCAAGTCCAAACATCATTTTTAACCAAATTCATAATTTCTCGAAAATCGTGCCAAATATAATAATATAATAATCCATAAACTCGAGAAATCACCGGATTGAAACGTCAATCATGCCAAAGCATATAAAATCATATAATAAGGCATTTAAATCATATATGCATGCATCACGGTTAGAAAACAAAGTCCACTCACACACACCGTCCAAAACGGTCCGTTTCCGAGCTGTACGTTTTTCCGTAACATCTGGAAATCACAACTCCTGTCCAAAATCATTATAGAGGGTTACTAACATCTCAAAATACTTCATATAATTTTCCCCAATTTTTCCGGAATTTAAATACATATTTTAAACGTAAAATAAAACTTCGGATACGCGGGACATTATGGAATCGATATCCGATTTCCTCGAAACCAACGTTAAAATATTCGTTACAATGAGAGGATCAAAAGTCATGTTGACCTCACCTTGAAACTAGGCCGTACGCGCCCTCACGGGCCGCCGTGAGTGGCTGCGCGTGAAACCCACGCGTCTGCTACAGTACTGTCGTCCTCACCCGTTTTACTGGTAAACAGGTCCTTTTGCCCGCGAGACGACCCGGTTCAAATCCTACCAATTCGACATCGTTTTCATCAATTGAACATTCACAAAGCTTCGTTATAAGTCTAATCAGAGGTATGAAACATCAATTACACGAAAACTTACCTTAATCTTTAAGATCAAAGATGAACATTCGAAGAACACCCCGAACACTGTTCATCTTCGAAAGTCGTCAATGTCAAGCGTTTTCCTTAAATTGATTCATCAAGAAGCTTCAATGGACTCCGTTAAACACTTTCCCCAACTCAATTACATCAATCCAAGGCTCAAACTCCACGACTCAAGCTCGAATTTTCTGCAACTACAGTGCTTCTGTTCTACCTCAAATGGACCTCAATTACCTTCGTTCCTTCGATGAAACTGATCGTGGCAATCCGAGAAGACTCAAATTGAACCCCATTTTGATCGTCATGGCTCAATTCATCCAATTCGAATTTCCACCCAAATTTTCTAAAATCCGAATTCCAGTTCCTTAGCTCTCAATCGATCCCTCGTGTTTTCCCAGTTCAATCAGTCCCACAAATCTCACAATTCTCACTCAAAACCGGCTGTGGAAGAGAGCCCAATTCTCTCAATTCTGATTCCCCCAATTTTTGCACGGTTTGAAGAACAAAGAGGGTTAATAGAAATTAAAAGAATAATTTAGTTTAATTAATTAATAAAACATAATAATTATGTATTCCCCAAAACAAGGATCTGTGTTTAGGCCTGAATTTAAGGGATGAGTGACACTTGTCACTCATCCAAGTGTGTTCAGTCACCGGGTACTGTTCATATTCAAATATTATTTTAATCTCAGTTCGTTCGGTTAATCGAGTCTGTTCCCGTGACCATAACTTTGTTGTCGAATCTCCGATTTCGGCATGCCGCCTGTCGTTGGATTCGTATCGACGAGACCTACGTAACTGTCCTTGGCCCTCGTCCATTGGACTTCCCGGGTCAAAAGTCAACACTTGGCCCCCTTTTAGCCAAATTACCCCTCAACTTCCGAACGTCATAACTTTCTCCTCGAATGTCGGAATCAAACGTGCCACCTGTCTATGAACTCCTGACGTCCCAGACTATGTCACAGTCATCGGTCAAAGTCCGTTTGACCGCCCAAACTAAAAGTCAACATTTTGCCCACGCCATGGGCAAAATGGTCATTTTGCACAATTCGTCCGATTTCTCTCAACTAATCCCCGATTAGTCATTCTAAATCATCATTAATTAATATTCAATCCCGTTATTCGGGACGGGTCATTACAACCTTCCAACTATCCGTATTCCACAACTACCTCGTGAAAAATAAATGGGCCTCACAACATGTGTACACCTGTACACCCACTAGCCAACGCAGAACTCGTCTGCACTCAGACGTCACATCACAGATGCACGTCGTACTGACTACACTCGACCACCTCGAGTGAAATTGGTCACCTGAAATTGGCAGTGTCACCATTAAGCCGACTCCTTCAGCTTGACGACTCCTCGTAATCACTAATGTGCCCTGACCTTCGCTCTCATCGAGAGTCACCAAAACTCACTTGTCAGTCCACGCCGACACTACTAGCCAAACTGTCGCCACAAAACTTTACCACCCTAGTAAAGCTCCAATCATTAACAAATCAGTGACAACACATCATACTACAACGTCCGTCAATGTAGCATAAGATCAACACCATGATCTCACCTCGCAGGGCAAACTCAATCCTGCGACAAATGCCAACCGCAGTATCCACAACTGTCACCCCCTCAGCGATCCCAGATGCTGGCAAGGTCACGACACGTTAACATCTCGCCGCAAAGAAACTTGCGGTCACACTAACCACCAACTCACTCAGTCAGATGGTGTAACTGGAACACATTGAACACCAGCCTAGCAGTGATCACACAACTCAACACTAGAGTTACACTAGCCAACCATGGCTAAGAGCACCTGCTCAAACATTCACTGAAATCATCAGAATCACCCTGCCCAATGCATCGTGTTCAATGTCCAGTTCACGTTCACAACCAAAAACCAATGGGATTGGAACTAAGCCAATCACCAACACGTTTATCGACACATCACTGGTACAACCCATGTACCGTCACTAGGTATCAAGTACCATCATCCTTACGATACAGCAAATCGTACACCAAGTATGATCCTACAGCTGGACCCCAGTAGTCCAAATGATCAAATGTCAAGTATTACTCCAATCCCATGGAGTACCATTAATGACAGGATTCCACCGATCCTCACGTTATCAAAAGTTTAAACTCTCTCAGTTCAGTATATCGGCTACCTCACTAGCCGTACACCGGACCCGACTACAAGGTCGAAATCTCAAAGTCTCCTGACTAACACTGTCACATACAATAGGCCTTTCTGTTTATCATCCTTTGCCATTCCTAATAGTCGCCCTTTCTAGAAGTATGACCTCAGCATACTCGACCCATAGATCAAAATGGTCGATCCCAAACCAGGTAGGGAAAAGTAAAAAGTGTGAGGGTTTAGCTAGCATCGACAATCCTTGTCCTATGCTACCCAAAAACAATTCGCCAAATCACAACTCTCAAAATGACACATCAACGTGTCCACAGGAAAGAACGTCTAGTTCTCCCGGGATTCACACTAACCCCGGCCACCACGACTAAACCTAACACCGCGAATTTTCTCTTAGGATAGTCAACACATCCATCGAGCACATCACATGCCCATCCGTAGATGAAGGCACCCTAACACATTATCATGACCAACCCAACTGTGGTCAGAAAAACCTGCCTCAACAACTCACAGTCGAAACCGGCTCATCCGGAGTCCTCAAATCACATCAGGACTCATCCCGAATCCTAAACCAACTCCTGACTCCTACTGAGTCCAAGTCCAAACTCGACTGACGTCATTGCCACCACTAGCATATCCGGTCACCTAGCAATTACCCCTAGGTAAACCACATCCTTTCCAAAACACAAAACCATTTCCGGACTTCCTCTGAGTCCAATTCAATATCCAAATCCATCCTCGGGTCAAGTTTATTCTGGGCCCAACATGCCTATCCACAAACCACACCGTTAATAAAAACAACCATCCGGACCCACACTACCCCGACACAATCAAAACACAAGATACAATATTACAACACAAGTGTACAATACAACTATTTACAAAGTATCGCGAAAACAAGTATCAATACATTTATTTTGAACTACGGTCAAGTCGATCGGGGCAGTTCCTTCGCAAATGTCCAAGTTTCCTACAAAAGTGACAAGCGGCAGTGCTGAGGCGACTTGCCCCACCACGCCGCTTACCAGTCGACCGAGTTGAAGTTCCACTCGAATGAACACCCACCGGGGGTCGCGACACAAGAGAATGAAGGCTAACACGCTTCGATGTTTCCTGACTTATCTTTTTAGTATCTTGACGCTCTCGGCGTCGTCCAGAGCTCAAAGATTGTTCTGGCACAGGTAAAATAGTAGCCTCCACTCGGATAGCAGCATCCGATAATTCCCTCAAGGTAGAATACGAGCCCACAGTCACAGCACCTCGTATCGTATTCCCCAATCCCTGCTCAAACCTTCGACACTTATCCTCCTCAGTAGCCACATACAGAGGAGCGAAACTAGATAAGTGCAAAAATTGATGTTCATAATCGACCACTGATAGATTCCCTTGCTGCAATAGGAGAAACTTAACCACCTTAGCGTTCCGAAATGAGCGAGGGTAAAACTGATCCAGAAATTGCTCTCGGAATGCATCCCATGCCAAGGTACGAGTATTCCAACCAGTCAACTGTAAACTATGCCCCCACCTGTAAGCATAGCCATCTAGAAGAAAAGTGGCTAAGGGCACCATGTCCTCCAGGGGACATATCATGACCTCAAAAATCCTTTCCAAGCGAGTAATCCAATCTTCGGCACCATCCGGGCCCGAATCACCACGAAACACAGTGGCTCCTAACCGTCGAGCTCACTCAATATCTGGACCTTTGCTAACACTACTCTCGTCCCTCCCATCTTCAGACCGTGTACGGGACGCACGACTCGGAGGCATGACGTAACAGCAGAAATCGATAACCAAATGCTCTGATACCACTTTGACAGGACCCGCCCCAACTGGGCGTCAAAAACCGTGCCCGGTCCTGCTCCCGTCTGACAAGTCAACCAAAGGTCCGAAACTACCCTTCAGTGCTTGCCAGACAAGGGATGTTTGCGCTGATTTCTGCTGCTGCCACTGCCTCACGATCAGTCCCGAACGTCGTACCACGGCCTGGAGGGTCACAAAACAGAAAAGGTGTGAGTGGCTAAAAATGACCTCTTATAAAACATTTGCCAAAATACATTCTTACCCTCTAGTTTTCACAAACTTGCATGCATATCGTAAAACATGGGTAATAGTATGAAATCATTCAAGTATAAACAGTGGACCGATAAAATCAAAACATATTTTCCCATGGTCCATAAAACTCATGTTCACCAAATCAGTTCAAGTTATAAAGCATCAAATCCCGGCTCTCAGGCCAAAACATGTGAAAACATAATCACCTGGCCACAAAGACCAAAAACCCGTACTCAATACCAGTACGTCATCACAAACAATATCAATCAGCACTAATCACAAGTGCACAATAAACATATCAATCCAATCAATCCGCACTACTCACAAGTGCACAACAAACCATCAACTGCACTACTCACAAGTGCACAACAAACCATCAACTGCACTACTCACAAGTGCGGCACTACGCGTAGGCCAATATCCAGCCACTCTCTCGAGAACAGACACCTCTGGGCTCAACCCCCTCGGGCTCAGTCACCTTTGGACGAACACATCCCTAGGCTCAGACCCATCCGAGTGGTACATCCAGGCTCAGTCTCAATCCGAGAAGCTGACTACCATAGGATCAATTCCCGATCCTACAATCATATCCCCCAAGCTCCGGTCGTCTGGGTAATCCCCCCAAGCTCTGACCGTCTGAGCATTTCACAATCACAATGGAAACCATCTTGGGAACTACATCCCAACATTTCAATCAAATTTTGACTTCATACAAAGTCAAGATCATTTCCGACTGGGTCTCAAAGCCCAAAATACCATTTACACATAAACCGTTAAAATCACATTTTAAATCAATAAAATATTCCGGAAATCATCATTGACTCACCAACAAAGCCAAGATATCATTTTAGAAATCATTTAAACTCCGGGCCTAGCCCAAAATATCATTTGCACGTTCCTCATAAAACGTGCCCAAAAGAATGATTAAAATAATCAATAATTCACAATAAATCATTAATTTCACAAATTCACAAGTGACTCCAAATCCGAGTCAAAATCACTATTCACTTGGGTTCTCATGCCCAAAATATCATTATCACGCAATTCCATGCGTTGCAACCTCCGTTGCCATTTTCACGTAAATCCACGAAATTGACCCTTGACTTATTCCCGAGTCGCCACATCATTTTTCAATCCATGACTTAATAATCCGAGTCCAAACATTATTTTCAATCAATTTCAATCCCGGATTCATAAACCAAGTCCAAACATTATTTTCACCAAATTTCAAAATTTCTCGAAAATCACCCAAAAATAATAATATAATAATCATAAAACCGAGAAATTACCGGATGGAAATATCAACCATGCCAAAGCATATAAAATCATATAATAAGGCATTTAAATCATATATGCATGCATCACAGTTAGAAAACAAAGTCAACTCACACACACCGTCCAAAACGGTCTGTTTCCGAGCTGCACGTTTTTCCGTAAATTCTGGAAATCACAACTCCTGTCCAAAATCATTATAGAAGGTTACTAACATCTCAAAATACTTCATATAATTTTCCCCAATTTTTCCGGAATTTAAATACGTATTTTTAACGTAAAACAAAACTTCGGATACGCGGAACCTTATCGAATCGATATCCGATTTCCTCGAAACCAACGTTAAAATGTTCGTTACAATGAGAGGATCAAAAGTCATGTTAACCTCACCTTGAAACTAGGCCGTACGCGCCCTCACGGGCCGCCGTGAGTGGCTGCGCGTGAAACCCACGCGCCTGCTACAGTACTGTCGTCCTCACCCGTTTAACTGGTAAACGGGTCCTTTTGCCTGCGAGACGACCCGGTTCAAATCCTACCAATTCGACATTGTTTTCATCAATTGAACATTCACAAATCTTCGTTATAAGCCTAATAAGAGGTCTGAAACATCAATTACACGAAAACTTACCTTAATCGTTAAGATCAAAGATGAACATTCGAAGAACACCCCGAACACTGTTCATCTTCGAAAGTCGTCAATGTCAAGCGTTTTCCTTAAATTGATTCATCAAGAAGCTTCAATGGACTCCGTTAAACACTTTTCCCAACTCAATTACATCAATCCAAGGCTCAAACTCCACGACTCAAGCTCGAATTTTCTGCAACTACAGTGCTTCTATTCTACCTCAAATGGACCTCAATTACCTTCGTTCCTTCGATGAAACTGATCGTGGAAATCCGAGAAGACTCAAATTGAACCCGATTTTGATCGTCATGGCTCAATTCATCCAATTTGAATTTCCCCCCAAATTTTCTAAAATGCGAATTCCAGTTCCTCAGCTCTCAATCGATCCCTCGTGTTTTCCCAGTTCAATCAGTCCCACAAATCTCACAATTCTCACTCAAAACCAGCTGTGGAAGAGAGCCCAATTCTCTCAATTCTGATTCCCCCAATTTTTGCACGGTTTGAAGAACAAAGAGGGTTAATGGAAATTAAAAGAATAATTTAGTTTAATTAATTAATAAAACATAATATTTATGTTTTCCCCAAAACAAGGATCTGTGTTTAGGCCTGAATTTAAGGGATGAGTGACACTTGTCACTCATCCAAGTGTGTTCAGTCACCGGGTACTGTTTATATTAAAATATTATTTTAATCCCGGTTCGTTCGGTTAACCGAGTCCGTTCCCGTGACCATAACTTCGTCGTCGAATCTCCGATTTTGGTATGCCGCCTGTCGTTGGATTCGTATCGATGAGACCTACGTAACGGTCCTTGGCCCTCGTCCATCGAACCTCCCGATCAAAAAGTCAACATTTGCCCCTAATATGCCAAATTACCAAAATTCTCCTCAACTTCCTAACGCCATAACTTTCTCCTCGAATGTCGGAATCGAACGTGCCACCTGTCTATGAACTCGTGACGTCCCGAACTTCGTCACAGTCATCGGTCAAAGTCCATTTGATCGCCCGAACTAAAAGTCAACATTTTGCCCACGCTAGGGGCAAAACGGACATTTTGCACAATTCGTCCGATTTCACTCAACTAATCCCCGATTAGTCATTCTAAATCTTAATTGATTAATATTCGATCCCGATATTCGGGACGGGTCATTACAACGTGTCATTACAACGTGTCTGTAGACAGGTGGCACGCCCGATTCCGACATACGTGGAGGAAGTTATGATGTTCGAAATATCGAGGGCATTTTCGTAATTAAGTTAAAAAGGGGGGATTGTTGACTTTGTACACAACAAGGTTTTTCACGTGAACCAAGGACCGTTGGATAGGTCTCGACATCCTGAGTACAACGATTGGCGGCACGCCTTTATCGGACTTCGGACGGTTAAGATATGGGTCTAGAAAGGTGAAGGGCAAAATGGTAATTTGGACTTACAGGGGTATTTTGGTCTTTTTACTCCTTGGGCTTTGTGCAACCGGATAAGGCCACATGGATTAAATTAATTGGATATTTTGGGGCTGTGTCCACAGGGTGGTTGACACCTAGTGTGATTCTAGTTAGTTCTAGACACTTTCACCATTCTTTTTAAATCGTGTGGGTCGGTTAACCGTGCAAGGGAGAAACAGAGACCGTGAGACAGCAAGGCAATCGATCCGTTTCAGTGAGTGTGTGAGTCCTTGTGATCGAGTGTGTGAGAAGAGAAAAGTTGAGAGGCTGGTGAGTGTTTATGGGTGAGAGTTGTGTGAGGAAGGCTGAGAGGATAGTGAGAAATCCAGGAAAAACAGAGAGGTTATCGTGCATAGCTGAGTGTTCAATCGATCAAGTCAATCGAGTCTGGATTTGTGGTGGTGTTCAGAGGGTGGTGGAGAGACGATAGGAAGGGCTGGACCACGACGGAGCTCACAGCGGTGCACAGAACGCGTAAGTTTCCCCTGGTTCCCATGGTTCCCCTGTTTTTCAGTTTGGGCTCAAATTGAAAGTCGTGAAGTTTGGGGACTGGATGAGTGTTTGTGATGCTTCTGGCAGCTTAAGGAAGTTCCTACCAAGGTTAGTAGCTCGAAACCGTGACTGCAGGAGTGACTGGTGGCCGGAATTCGAAGGTCGTTTTCTTTGTGTTTTGCTTCGACTTTGGGAGGTGAGATTTAGACCTTGATTTTGTGTTTTAATTACATGAATTGATTGCTTAGAGTGGGACAAAACTAATAGGATAGGAAGGACTGAAATTGGACTTGGAAATGGAAAAAACCGCCCTCGCCGGTTCAACTGGACCGGCCTGAATCGAACCGGTCTGGACCCGGTTCGGCAGAGGTTGAAGATGAACAGTGCTGGGCGCGTGGCTCCCATGCGCAGCCCCTTTGGGCGGCACGTGAGGGGGTGTGGGGCCCGTTTTGGGGACGTTTCCAAAACAATTTTTAAAGTATCCGATGTAACGAACATTTTGGCGCTAGTTTCGAGTCAATCGGACATCGTCTAGATATGTTTCGGGATGTCCGAAGGTTTTAGACCTCGGTTAAAAATAGTTAAAAATTCGGGAAAATTACGGGGCTTAAGTATGACCTTTGTGAAGTAGTTAGTGACCTTAGTATGGGATTTGGACAGGTTCGGAAAAGTCGAGGATAGCGGAATGGCCGGGGACGACGTAAGTGCGCGCCTATCGAGGCGTCGTCGGATGGTCTGTGAGTGGACTTTGCTTTCTAACTCTTGATGAATGCATATATGTTTTAATATATTTTCATACACGATTCTATGATTTTCTTTATGATCTTGATGGTTTATAGTTTTGCACGTTTTTCTAGGTACTTTACGGAATTTCACGTTTTACGAGTTTTTGTATGATCTTGTGATTTGACTATGGTTTTAATGATTTGATTTCGGGATTTGGAATATGAATTGATTTCAAGGTTTTGAAGTGGATTTTAGAAAAATGATTTAGTGCTTGGAGCCCTGTTTCTGACATTTCGGTAAATGAGCTTTCAGATTTGGTTTTGATATTTGGAAAGGGAATCTGGATTTGGGTTCGGGATGATGGTTCGGGATGCTAGCTTACAGAATCATTGTTGCGAATTCGGAGATATATTTTCTGTGGTTTTCACTGTTGATTGGAAAAATGGTTTTGGGTTTAAAGACCCAGAAAAAAGAGAAAAACCCACTGGATATGGTTTTGAGTTTAAAGACTCGGATTGATTGACGAGGGGGGAGGGCCCAAGATTGATGTGTTTTGAGTTTAAAGACTCGGTGATTGTGATACCCCCCGAGGCCTGTGATTGTGTTTTGAGTTTAAAGACTCGGATATCCCGGGAAGGCCTGACTATTTGCGCATTGTGTTTTGAGTTTAAAGACTCGGGCACACTTGAGATCCAGTAAACTTGTATGATTGATGTTTTTCACTGGTTTTCACTGGTTTTTCGATGTTTTGGGCAGTGGCCCAGATGAATTGGATTTGATGAGTTTTGGGACTGAGTTCCCGGATTTGAGATTGATTTGAGATTTGAGGCTGAGGCCTGGATTTGAATAACAGTTTTGATACGGGTTTTCAAATGGTTTGCTTGGATGGTTTTTGATATGAGTGGTTTCATTACTTGAATTGATATGTAAGCATTGGTTTTTGTGTGGAGGGTAAAAATGTAATTGTTTTATGAACTGATTTTAAACTTATAACTTTATTTTTGTCCACTCACTGTCTTTTCGTGTTTTCGATACCCTCCAGGTTGTTGCGGCACGGGCTGTTGGTCAAGAGAGACGGAGACAACACACCTGCGATCTACAATAGTTTGGTATACTTTGGGAAGACCGGTTCCTTTTCGGATGGTTGGTTTGAGAATCCCTTGTCCAACTTACGTGTCACATGCAGGTTGGACGTCAGTTTAGCCTTCGTGTCATGCGTAAGTTAGACGGGATCGGGATTTAGCCCTTAATCCCGGGGGATTAGGGGTGGGTCCTGACACAAGATGGCTTGCGAGTGATTGAGGGTGAATGAGTGCTGAATGTAGAGAGAAATCTGAGATGGGTCCTCCTCGAGAAATTGTGCGGCCCTTGTGTATTTATATGGCTGAAAATATGTCTCAACATGGATCCAATTAGGAATTAAAATGGATGGCAATTTAGGACTCCAACTCCCTCAGAAATTAGGTCAACTTAATCATAAACGTAGGAGAGGTTTAAGGGTTGTTTTGCACATTTTTTGGCTTCTAGAATCCCTAATTTCAAGTGATAAAATCTGTTTTGAAACCCACTTATTTTTCTGCTAAAAATAAGGTACGTATAAGGCAAGATAAAATAAGGTTATGAATATTGTTTCTAAATAATGCTCCTTATTTCTTGCTCTTCCCTTATCTTCCTATCTGATTTCTTGTCTTTAAATCTCCAGATTTGTCCATCCTTCTTGCTTGACTCATAAGCTTTCCATCCTTGACCCAAAATAGCTCCAAATTGGCTCTTTTTACTCACTTTGTCATTAAGCCCTGAAATTGCACAATAATGGCTTAAAACACTATAATTAACATAATTAAGCTAAGTAAATGCAAGAAACAAGCCAACTAAGTCGCATAAATATGTGCCTATCAAATTTCCCCTCACATAGTTATTAGCTAGTCCTCGAGCAAAATGAAATCAACAAAAGTAAACAAAATATAATCTAAACCTTCCAACGTTCGCCTCAGGTATTTCCAATGGTACATAACATATTAAAGATCATCATTCCCATAGGTTTTAGTTATCCTTACTCTCGAGCACATACTTAATCATAGCCGCTACTTACTAGCTCACAATTAATCAATTAAAACAATGATTCGAATTTAGTAACATGCTTTAGAGAATTTGCTTAACTCCTTACGGTTTACACTCTTATTTTCACACAGATTCTCTGACTACACACCCTACACTAGTTATATGTAAGAAGATTGATGTAAACATGAAAAAGAACACTCACATGTTTATAACAAAAAGCAATTTCTGGATTTATTAATGCATGTATAGATATGATCTCATGAATGGAATGTCACTACTTAGATGCGAGCACCAGGGATACCATATGCTCACACCATTCCCAAATTCCACATATTGAAACACACAACACCCAAGATTGAAGTATAGGGTTGTAACGGGGCTAAAAGGTATTGGCTAACAAGAAAAGATATGGAAAACAAACGTTCTTAAAGCAATAGCAAGCAAAGTAATGAAATAGGCACTTAGAATTCACTTTTGAATGCAAAAATCAACCTTAAACACAAGGGGAAAATGCACTAAACTTTTTAGGGCCGAATTCAAATTTTTGGACCTTTTCTTCAACAACCAACACTTAGAGCTCATTTTCTCTTCTTTTCAACTCCTTTTCTTACTTTTCTTCACACTTTTCTTTTCTTTCTGTTTTTCACGATTTTTTTTTCTTTTCTACCCGTGCATATTTTTCTTTTCTTTGCACATATCTTATAAAAAACCCTTCCCCCCACACTCATTTTCTGCAATATGGTGATAAAAAAGAATTCCTTCTAAGTTATGCCCCACTATGCTCCAAGAACAAGAGTATGGACGGTCCTATTCTAGGCTTAGTGAGGTAAAACTTGGCTAACAAAGAACATAGGCTAAAACAAGCCTTAACGGGGTTAAACCTACAAAACATAATGTGAAGTGTAAGGTTTTTTGGCTCTAGTTTTAACTAACAACTTCATCTTGATTATGTGATATGCAAATCAATTTTTTACTTTGAATGAAACGGGCATGAGTTCTAGTATTTGGAACTATAGTGATGGAACGCCTTCTAAAGTAGCAACCAAGCAAAGAATAATGAGATCATGCAACGATTTAGAAAACAACAAATGCACAGATTATTAACTCTCCAAAGAACGTTTTAGGCTCAAGTCTCTCAAGGTTGTAGCGTTAATTTGAGTTCCTTCCTTCAAGCATGTTACAAAAACTAATTTTTTTTCATTGTGATTAAACATGAATTCGTAAGTTACAACTACAACGAAGCATAAATCAAAGGCATATCAAACTTCCACCCATGTTTGTAACTTTCTTTAACAGTTATGCAATTAAAAACCAAAACCAAATCCTCGTCATTGTGTTGAAAGGTACCCTAAGACACAAACAAACACACAAACAGACTCTTTTTGGTTCTTTTAACACATGAGGCGATTTTTTTTAAAGAATTTTCGGATTTTTCTTAAAGAACACATAAAATACTTCAAAACTATCTAAAAACACTTTTAAAATAGTGAAAACAACATTAGAAGTGATAAGTGATAAAAACCCATGAATTTTGCATGAAAACACTTTGTTTACCCCCCCCCCCCCCCCCCCCCCCCCCCCCCAACACACACACACACATAAATCAAACATTGTCCTCAATGTTTCAAACATATACGCACACACAAGCAAACAAACAAACAACTAACTAACATGACACGAAATGGAAATTAAAATCGATAAAGAGTAAAGTTAAGGAACATAAACACCTGGTTTTGATGCCAGATCTTCCAAGGTCTCTTTATTGAATGCATGGGTTGCCTCCCAAGAAGCGCTTGCTTTAACGTGTTCCAGCCGGACGAAACTTTATTTTAGTCTTGGATAGGGCCCACAACATGGAATGGTGTGTCTTCCATGATATGCTCCTCAAAGTGCTCATAGTAGGGCTTCAAACGTTGTCCATTCACCTTGAATTCATGCCTAGTCTTGAAACTTTTAATTTGGACTGCACCATGACGAAAAACATTAGTAACAACAAAAGGGTCAATCCACTTAGAACGTAACTTACCTAGAAATAAACGAAGGCGGGAATTGAAGAGTAGAACTTTCTGCCCATGTGAGAATATCTTGGTACGAATCATCTTGTCATGAAATGACTTCGTCTCCTCTTTGTAAATATGAGCATTCTCATACACCTCGTTCCTAGTTTCTTCAAGTTCGTTCAATTGAAGCTTTCTCTGAAGTCCAGCCGTGTCTAGTTCCAAATTGAATGTATTGACGGCCCAATGTGCTTTGTGCTCCAATTCAACCGGAAGATGACATGGTTTCCCATATCTGAGCCGAAATGGGGACATCCCAATTGGTGTTTTGTAGGTCGTACGATACGCCTACAGTGCATCATTCAAATGTAAACTCCAATCTTTTCGATCTGGCCCAATAGTTCTTTCCAAAATCTGTTTGATCTCCTGATTCGAAACCTCGGCTTGGCCACTCGTTTGGGGATGATAAGGTGTAGCCACCTTATGCGGAAGTTGTACCTCTTGAGCAGGGCCTCAATCGTTCGATTGCAAAAGTGTGAACCCCCATCACTTATAAGAACTCTTGGCATTCCAAATCTAGAAAAATTGTTAATTCTAATAAAATTTGCAACCACTTTAGAATCATTAGTACGAGTGGCTTTTGCTTCCACCCATTTTGAAACATAATCAACCGCAAGTAGAATGTAAACAAAACCATGAGATGATGGAAACGGACCCATAAAATCAATACCCCATACATCAAAAATTTCAACACAAAATATGGGGACCTGAGGCATTTGATCTTTTGAACCAATGTTTCCGGTCCTTTGACAACGATCACATAACATACAATTCGTTCTAGCATCCTTAAAGATGGTAGGCCAATAAAAACCACTTTCAAGTACATTCGTGTAGTCCTTTGAGTGCCAAAGTGACCTCCGCATGCGTAAGTGTGACAAAAGTTTAAAATTGAATGAAATTTGGAATCGTGCACACACCTACGAATGATTTGATCAGCACCATATTTCCACAAATAAGGGTCATCCCACACATAAGAACGTGCCTCTTTTTTAAGTTTATCCCATTGATTCTTACTTAGGGTGTCGGGAACTTGTTTAGTGACCAAATAATTAGCTAAATCGGCATACCATGGTGCACTTACCTTGATGGACAGCAGCTGGTCATTGGGGAATGTCTCTGGGATAGGCACGGCATCATCTTCTTCATGGACCATACGGCTCAAATGATCAGCCACCACATTCACGCTTCCTTTCTTGTCCAGATTTTGATGTCGAATTCTTGGAGAAGAAGCATCCAACGAATAAGACGTGGTTTGGCCTCCTTCTTGGTAAGTCAATACTTCAATCCTGCATGATCAGAGTAAATTATAACTTTAATACCAAGTAAATATGAGCGAAATTTATCTAAAGCAAAAACGACAGCAAAAAGTTCTTTTTCCATAATGGAATAGTTCAATTGAGCATCATTCAACGTCCGGGAGGCATAGTATATGACGTGTGGCTGCTTGTCCTTCTTTTGTCCCAAAACAGCCCTTAATGCATAACCGGAAGCATCACACATAAGCTCAAAAGGAAGGCTCCAATCTGGTGGGAAAATAATAGGGGCCGAAGTGAGCCTATTTTTTAGGCTTGTGAAGGGGTTCTCACACTTTTTCATCGAATTTGAAAGGCACATCCTTTTGAAGGAGGCGACACAAGGGGTTGGAAATCCTTGAAAAATCCTTGATGAATCGCCTATAAAATCATGCATGTCCAAGGAAAGAACGAACCTCTCTAACTGAAGTCGGAGAGGGTAAGTAGCATATAAGATCTATTTTTTATTTATCAACTTCAATTCCCCTTTCTGAAACGATATGTCCTAAAACTATACCTTGTTTCACCATAAAGTGACATTTCTCCCAATTTAAAACAAGGTTAGTTTCAACACATAATTTCAAGATTAATGTGAGATTATCCAAACAATTATCAAATGAATCTCCAAAGACACTAAATGTAACGACCCGTCCCAAATTCCATGATTAGATTAGTGACTAATCACGATTAGTGAGGCTAATCCGTGATTAGTAGAGCAAAATCGGACGAGCGGTGCGAAATAACCGTTTTGCCCCTGATGGTGGCAAAACGTTGACTTTTTAATCGGGCAGTCAAATGGACTTTGACCGATGACCGTGACGTAGTTCGTGATGTCACGAGTTCATAGACAGGTGGCACGTTCAATTCCGACGTTCGAGGAAGAAGTTATGACGTTCGGAAGTTTAGGGGCATTTTGGTAATTTGGGTGAATAGGGTCAAAAGTTGACTTTTTGAACGGGAGGTCCAATGGCCGAGGGCCGAAGACCGTTACGTAGATAAGGACGATACGAATCCATAGACAGGTGGCACACTGAAATCGGACTTCGAACGGGAGAGTTATGGGTCACGGAAGTTCGATTTCACTATGCACGAACTTCGAGACGGGAACGTTTCGGCGAAATCTGATTGGGTGGATATTTTGGTGGGCCCCATGGATGAGTGACAAGTGTCACTCATCCCATTGCTTTGATCCCCCAAAATGTGGATCTAAATAATTAAATATTATTATTTTAATTATTTTATAATTTAACCTAACAAGTATTAATCTTAACCATCCATTTCAACCCTACCTTTTAATCCTCACCATCAATCTCTCCTTCTCTCATCAGCCATCCTCTTCTTCTTTGTTCCTTACCACCCGAAACCCATTATCCCATTTTTCTTCATTTTCTTCATCCTCCATTTTCAAACACCACACCATACACATACCACCACATCTCATCATTTTTCATCTTATGTGTGACGTGAGGAGGGACCGTGATGATGAGGACGCGACGGCGAGGACTCACGGCGGCGGACCACGGCGGGGGAACCCGAAAACCCGTGAGGTACATTTTACTCAAAATTTGGATTTTTAGTTTTAGGGGTTTTCGATGATTTCTAAAGATTAGGAATGGTTTCTAGGGACCCTAGGAGTCTATTGGGATTGGATTCGAGGGTTAGGAAGGCCTGGAACGGCCGTGAACGGCGGAGGAAGTCACGGCCGCCATGGCTGGATTGAAGGTACGTGTTTTCGATGCTTTTCTTACATTTTAAGGTCATAGGACTGTAGTTTGGGTTGAGACGAAGAGAATGGGACAAACGGGGAGTGTTTTGGTGGCCGGAGCTGGGAGAACCGGCCGGGTCAAGCCGCGGGTCACGGCGACCCTGTTGCAGACGTTCGGGTCGACCCGCGGGAGGGCAGGGATGACAGGTGACGTCATCCTGCTGACGTCATCATGTTAGCGATGACGTCAGCCTTGTCAGATCTGACAATGTCAGTTGACATGTCAGAAAATGGGCCAATAGGAGTGCGACACGTGTCACATGTCAGTGCACAGTCAGCACTGACATGTTAGTGACGTGGCCCAATCAGGGGCTGACACGTGGCACCGACGTGGACCAGTGCCGTGATGACACGTGGCACTGACAACACAGTAACGTGGACCAATGGGAGCATGACACGTGGCACCTGTTAGAGTCTGACATGTCAGACCTGACAGCTGTCAGATGACATCATGCTGATGTCAGCGATGACGTCAGCAGGTACTGTAGAGGCGCGTGAAGCCCACGCGCAGCCACTTCGGGTGGCGCGTGAGGGCGCGTGACAGGAAATCTGGGGAAGGTTCCAACATACGAAATCTTCTATTCGATGTAACGAACATTTTGAGACTGGTTTCGTGTCGATCGGACACCGTCTCGATATGTTTCGGGGCATCGGAAGGTTTAGGTTCGGGATTAAAAATAGTTAAAAATACGGGAAAATTACGGGGCTTTGGTAGGAGGTTAATTAAGTAGTTAGTAACCTTCTATTACGATTTGGACAGGTTTGGGAGTCCCGGTGACGGTGATCGGCTCGGGGAGCCGTATGGCACGCAAATCGAGGCGGTAGCTCGGACGGTCTGTGAGTGGACCTTGTTTTCTAAATTGGTGCATGCATAAATGTTATTATATGTTTTATTACTTGTTTGATGATGCCATGGGTGCATTTGTATGTGGTTACGTATAAGCACGTATTTCGAGGTTTCGGCCTTATACGGTGCTTATACGGGTCTGTATGTCTTTATTGATTTAAATGAACTGGATTTGGATTTCAAAAGGATAAACTCGGGTATGAGACCCATTTGGTTTTGTCTCGGGCATATGACCTCAGATACCGGGCACGGTGCCCAGTTGGTGTCCTATGTTCGGGTACGAGACCCAATCACTTTACGGTTTTGATTTCAGGTCAGGGAACCTTAAATGGATTCCCAGGTTCATGACGGTTTATGGGAACCGGCATGAACCCTTGTTATGGTATCATGGTTCATGACGGTTTATGGGAACCGGCATGAACCCTTGTTGGTTATTACGGTACATGACGGTTTATGGGAACCGGCATGTTACCTGGTTATGTTATTACGGTACATGACGGTCTATGGGAACCGGCATGTTACCTGATTATGGATATTATGGATCATGACGGTTCAGGGGAACCGGTCATGAATGTTTATGTTATGTATATATATGTTCGTCTACCTTCCTTTACTTCTATTATCTCCTCCGGGGAGGGTCGTTGGCCTGGGTGGACCCCGGAGTAGTCACGGAGCACCGACTGAGTGGAGTCACCCCCCAGTTGGGTTCCTTACTCTCAGGAAGGCTATGATTACTATTACCTCGGGTAGGGTCAGTGGTCTGCGGACATTGATCTTGACTTTGAGAAGACTCGGATTGAGACCTGGGTAGCACGCGCGTGGCTTTGGATACCGTGACAGGATTGGTTGTGTGACTTATATATATGTATGTGATGGATATATGATATATGATATGTGGTGTGTACAGGTGTGCACAGGATTTGGGCAGTGGCCCGTATGGTCGTTTTTATTGTGGTCCTTTCGACCTTAGTTTATATCTGCTTTGGGCTTAGTCCCACATATGGTTGTTTTGGATAAATGGTTTTCGAATGCATGCATGCTTTTTAGTGGAGGGTACAAATGTCTTCCTTATTAAATGTTTTTATAAACTCTTTGTTTTGTCCACTCACAGTTTTTAATGTTTTGACTGCCCTTCAGGTTGACATCGGATGTGGACTGTAGCAGGGACCGAGATATCACATGCCTCCTCCGGATCCTGGCGTACTCTGATAGCCCGGGAGGGCAAAGGACGAAAATATCCCTTGTCTGACACTTCGTGTCAGACGGGAGCAGGGTCATCCCGCACAAATCCCGGGGGGATTGGGATGGGTCCTATCACTAAAATCATCCATAAATACCTCAATGATCTTCTCAACTAAATCTTAAAATATACTTACCATACATCCTTGAAAAGTTGCAGGTGCATTACACAGACGAATGGCATGCGACGATAGGCAAAGGTACCAAATGGACACGTGAAGGTTGTCTTTTCTTGGTCCTCGGGAGCTATGACAATTTGATTATATCCCGAATAGCCATCAAGAAAACAATAAAAAGAATGACCAACTAACCTTTCGAGCATTTGGTCAATGAACAACAAAGGAAAGTGGTCCTTCCTTGTGGTGGCGTTGAGCTTCCTATAATCAATGCATACCCTCCAACCTGTTTGGATACGGGTTGGCACAAGCTCATTTTCCGCATTCTTCACCACCGTAACTCCCAACTTCTTTGGAACAACTTGCATCGGCGAAACCCACCGGCTATCCGAGATAGGGTAGATGTAACGACCCGTCCCGAATTATCGGGATTAATTAAGACTTAATGACGGAAATATCCCTGGTCTAACACTTCGTGTCAGACGGGAGCAGGCACGTCCCACGCTAATCCCGAGGGATTTGGGACGGGTCCTGACAGTAGATCACTCCACAATCGAGAAGTTTTATAATCTCCTTCTTGACAATTTCCATCATTGGAGGGTTAAGTCAGCGTTGAGCCTCTCGAGTTGGTTTAGCCCCCTCCTCTAGAAGTATGTGATGCATGCAAGTTGTAGGGCTAATACCTTTAATGTCGGCCAAGGTCCACCCTATGGTTGTTTTGTGCTCTTTCAATACCCGAATTAGTTTTTCTTCCTCTAATGCTGTGAGTGTTGCAGAGATTATGACTGACAACGTTTCTTTGTCTCCTAAATAGGCGTACTTCAAATGACTCGGCAATGGTTTAAGTTCGAGAATTGGGGCCTGAATCACTGAAGGTAACAATTTATCAGTAGAAACGGGAATGGAATTTGCGATTGAAGACTTACCATGATATTGTGGCAATTTTCCTAGGGCAGCCACCATCTCTCCAACTTCTTCATTAGGCATGGCCAGATTTGGTTTTAAGCCCAATCCTTCGGTAATTGTTGTTTCAAGGGGGTCTTTGTCTAACAAATCGAGAAAGTTCTAGGCCAAAGAATCAAGTACATCAATACAAAAACATGAATGCTTATCTTTAGGATATTTAATAGCATCAGAAATGTTAAAATCAATAATCTCGCCATCAAATTCCATTGTTAACGTCCCTTTGAATACGTTTATCTTCGTGCAAACTGTTTCATGAAAGGTCTCCCAAGGAGGATTGGAAATGGGGTAGAATGGAGTCCATCTTCCATGTCAAATTGTGCACCTGAACTAAAACATCTTCCACAACTCCTTTCGGATATGCGTTAGAACGATCAACCAATTGAATAATCACACCATCGCTTTTAAGTTCTCCTAAGCTCATAGATGCATATATTGAATAAGGCATGACATTAATTGAAGCTCCTAAGTCTAACATGGCATGTTCAAACTTAGTATTTCCAAAAATGAAAGGAATTGTGAAACTACCTGGATCTTTGCATTTAGGTGGTAGTTTCCTTCGTAACACCACAGAAACATTCTCACTTACCTGAACCACTTCCTTGTTCGAAATTCTCTTCCGTGTTGCGCAAAGTTCTTTCAAAAACTTGGCATACTTAGAAACTTGTTTGATTGCATCAATGAGTGAAATATTGACTTGAACTTTCCGAAAGGTTTCCAGAATGTCTCATTCTCTTCTTCATTTGATTGCTTAAACCTGCTAGGAAAGGGCACATTTAGTGGAATAGAACTTGAAAAATTCGGATTGGGGCTTACCTTGGTGGTTTGGGAAGGTTTTGGAGCTCTAGGAGACTGCTGCAAGCTTGCATCTTCCTTTGTTGTGGGTTGTCCTCCTTTTTCTTCTTTTGCAGCAGCTTTTCATCTTTGTTGGGACTTTGTTTGGACGGTTTTGAGTAGTTCCCAAGCTCCTTTCCACTCCTCAATGTAATGGCCTTAGCGGTTTCAAAACCTCCCTTCGGATTCACAACGGTTGAACTAGGAAGTTTGCCTTGTTCTCTGAACTGCCTAAGGAACTAGGAAATCTGCCCTATCTGTTTCTTCATGTCACTCATATCTTTGTCTTGATTTGCTATTCTATTGTTTTGATTTTCTAATCCCTGCAAAACATATGTTAACAATTGAATAACTTGATTATCATTAACTAACGAACTTGAGTTTGATTGAATGATTTGTGATTGAGGTTGAGATTGAGTGAATGGCTTTTGATAAAACCCAGGGGGTGTTTTTCTAAAACCTCCATGTTGTTGAGGTTGTTGAGGCTCTCTCCACTTGAAATTTGGGTGGTCTCTCCATCCCGGATTGTATGTATTTGAGTATGGATAGTTCCTTTGGTTATTTTGGCCTGGAAAACTTATGGCATTTGCACTTTCCAATCCTCCATTCTCAATCAATTGTGGACATTGATCGTTGGGATGCCCTTGCATAGAGCACATGCCACACGCACTTTGGTTGATTCCTTGTATTTTGCATCCTTCCATAAGCTGTGACACCATAGTAGTAAGGTTAGTTATTTGAGATTGCAAATCGGAATTGGAACTTACCTCATTTACTTGCTGCCTTGAGATGTCTCTTTTGCTAACTCCTTCTTATTGTTGTACGTTCAGGGCTCGGTTTGAGATTAGGATCTTGGCAGATACAGGTGTTTTGTCAACCAAAGCAACCCCTGCCGAGGCATCTAGCATCTGCCTTTCAATTGGAAGAAGTCCCTCATAGAAGTATTAAATAAGTAGTTCTTCCTTCATTTGGTGTTGCGGACAAGATGCAATGAGGCCATTGAAACGTTCATAATAGGCCGGAAAGGATTCCCCTTAGTTTTGTTGCATGCCATTGATTTTCTTCCTTAAAAGAATGACACGTGATGTATGGAAGAATTTCTCTAAAAATGCACGCTTCATACTCTCCCAAGAAGTGACGGTTCCGGATGCCCATTCGTATAGCCAATCTTTAGCCTTGTCCAAAAGAAAGAATGGAAAGGCTTTCATCTTTAGAATACTCCCATCAAAATTAATGGGTGGGTATCATACTCGAACATACCACTTCAAACTCCTTAAGATGCTTGTTTGGATCTTCCATGGGCAGCCCATGGCATTTTGGAATATGATGCAACAAGCTAGACTTCAATTCAAACTCGTCGGTCTTACCTACAATGGCCCTAGGATATTGAATGCACAAGGGTGCGGCATTGTCCAATCCTGAGGCAGAAAGTTCTTTAATTGTACGATTGTCAGCTGCCATGGCTTGTTCTTCTTCTTCCTCTTCTTTAAATTCAGATTCGGCCTCTGAACTTGAACTAGGTCGGTTTGGTTCTGGTTGCCTCCTCTTCCTTCTCAACGTTCGTTCGAAATTGTCGTCAAAGTCAAAGATGTTTGCACGAATAGGTTGAGAACTACGAGTCATAAACTTAGTACCTGAAAGAAAGAAAACAAAAAAAAAGTAAGAGTATCTACTAAAACTCACAAAATAAACAAGGGAGTAGCAAAATTTTTCTAATCCCCGGCAAGGACGCCAAAAGTTGATGTGAAAATTACTTGACACACAAATTTAACCCTATTTTTTACAATTGTAGTATATGATGCAAGTAGGATCGTGTTAGGCCGGGGATTAACTAGGGATGCTAATCAACACAAATTAGGCTTAAAACACAAAAACAAACTTGAAAACGTTTAAAAAGACTCAAGGCACTTAAAACAGGTTTAAAAGACACAAAACAACTTAAAACACCAAAAAGACTAGTTTTAGTCCCAAGAAGTGATTTTGACGAAAATAAGGTAAAACTTGACCCAAAAGGCTAAAAGAAACAGATTTTGACTCAAATAACAAGATTAGAAGAAAAGGGGATTGTGTTGGACGAAATTAAACTTTAAAACAGAAACTTTATTTAAAACACTTAAGAAAAACGATTTTGATGAATTAAATGGATGATAAGTTTAGTTAGAAGATCCTTCTCCACACATGTTATGCGCATATGAACTAATTTCCAATTATCATTCCTTTAGACTATGAATGACAACACTCCAAGTTAACCAAGTAATCATAAATTAACCATCAGATTTTTCCTTTTCTCATTGAATTGAATGAAACATGCATTACAACCAAATTATCCTTATCAAGTCCATAACTAAGATAGCATGATAGAAAACATGTCAAAGGTCATTATGCTCTTTGAAAATCATAAGTGTTCACAAGGCATTCCTAACTATGAAAAGCATGAAACTTTTGCCTCGGACTTACTTAACATGATTGTGACTAGCAACCTTTACTACTTGTGAATATAAGTTCATAACGATTAGGTGAAAATCCCTTATACTCTAGCTTCAAGTTAATGCATGCAAATTAAACGTCGACTCCCAATTAACATACACAAACAAGTTCTAATAACTTAGATACGCAGATCACATTCAAGTCTTAAGAAACAATAATTGGATGTAATCAATTCATTTGTAGCATATAATCATGGCTTCAAATTCACCCCCAACTAATAAGAAATTTAGCCTCTCATGTTTGCAATTACACACAAATAAATTGAATAAAACATTGAGATAAAAGGAAGACAACACCTAGAACAATGGCAGAAGAGTGCACGACAAGGTCTTCCTCCTAGCAATTGCGGCACAAGATGGCTTGTGAGTGAATAAGGGTGAATGAGTGCTGAATGTAGAGAGAAATCTGAGATGGGTCCTCCCCTCTGAATTGTCGGCCCTTTTGTATTTATAGGGCTGAAAATATGTCTCAACATGCATCCAATTAGGAATTAAAATCGGTGCCAATTTAGGACTCCAACTCCCTCAGAAATTAGGTCAACTTAATCATAAACGTAGGAGAGGTTTAAGGGTTGTTTTGCACATTTTTAGGCTTCTAGAATCCCCAATTTCAAGTGATAAATCTATTTAGAAACCCACTTATTTTTTCTACTAAAAATAAGGTACGTATAAGGCAAGATAAAATGAGGTTATGAATATTGCTTCTAATTAATGCTTCTTATTTCTTGCTCTTCCCTTATTTTCCTATCTGATTTATCGTCTTTAAATCTCCAAATTCGTCCATCCTTCTTGCTTGACTCATAAGCTTTCCATCCTTGACCCAAAATAGCTCCAAAATACTCCAAATTGGCTCTTTTTGCTCATTTTGTCATTAAGCCCAGAAATTGCACAAAAATGACTTAAAACACTATAATTAACATAATTAAGCTAAGTAAATGCAAGAAACAAGCCAACTAAGTTGCATAAATATGCTCCTATCACACGTCACTATGAAAAATCTGACATGTTGCCACGTGGCACTACCCGACTGGTCTACCTGGTCTGACAATGCTGACGTGGACTTACTACGTTACCTGACAGCCTCTGACACAATGCCACGCGGCACCACCTCACTGGTCCATGTGGTCTGACAGCGCTTATGTGTACTTGCCACGTCGATACTGACTCAGCTTGACACTCGCCACGTATCACCATCTGGTTGGCCACGTGGCTAAACATGATGATGTGGACTGCTGCGTCATCATCGTCAACCTCTAGTCGGGTCGACCCGAATGACTATATCGGGTCATTCGACTTGTTTCCTTGACCCGATCCTATCTTTGCCAAAACTCAACCAAAATCTTCCATTCTTTTTCCATTCGATTCGTCTTTAACCCAGAAACAATCCTATGACCTCAAAAATAAGAAAATGTACCTCATTAAAGTAAACAAAGCTCGACTCCTCACGACCAAGCTTCAAACCTCCACCAGTGCTCATTCTTGCATCCTTTCTCTTCAATTCTTGGCCCTGTGAGGTCACATAGACTCAGAGAAGATGATTGTAATCAGAAATCTCAAGTTCAACGCCTAAAATCCAAAACCTAAAACCTAAGTTAAACGAGTTTACGTTTTTCTGGGTTTTTCCAGCTACCCACGGTGGCTCCTCGACTCACCCTCTCACTCTGTCTCTCTCAAGCAGCACCAGCTGCTGAAGCAAGATGAGGATGATGATAATGGTTGGGGTGGGGTTTTCGGGTATGGTTAACAAGGGGAAAATGAATGCATGAATGTGGAGGAAAGGGTCAATAGGATGAATGACACTTGTGACACGACCCATCCCAATCCCCCTAGGATTACCATGGAATGTGCCATGCTCCCATTTGACAAAAGGTGTTAGACTAGGGATAACCTATTGCCACTGCCCAAACGGGCTTCCAGAGTGCGTACGGATCGATGGAGGAGGTGTGCGATGCTCAAGTCTCTGCTGCAGTCGCATCCGGAATCAACCTGAAGGGCATTGAAAACATAAGCTGTGAGTGGACGAAAATAAACAAGTCTGTTTAAAAAATTTATAAGACATTTATACCCCTCAGTAAAACCATATGCATGCGCCAAAAACCAATGATCACACATTTATTTAGAAATAACCATTAGGGCCTTAGCCCGGAAACCAAAGCATAGTTCCAATTTCCAAAAGTCAATCCAAGAGTTATTTCATAAATCCAGTAATATGAACCATAAGGCATATAATATAAACCGTAACCATAATTTTAGCCACTGCACTATACACTCCAATCTGACATCCCTGATGTCTGACGTCCCCGACGTCAATAAGGTCACAATCACAAGGCTACGCGTGCCACTCGGGTCTCAATTTCCGAGTTCAATCCCCGAACCCCGTTCGGGTACAGCATCCCCGATGCTTAGCGTCATAGACGCTGGACGTACTAGACGTCCGTGACCTCTCCGGGGTACCTCATCCGGAGGAGACAATATAATATGGAAGGATTTATACAGTGCAGTACTAAATACATTTTATTGATATCCACATGCAAAACATATAGGTATACATAGGTAAAATCCGAACTGATCGTTACGTTTCATCAAACGGGTCTCATGCCCAAATACCGTGAAACGTGCCATAACCGAAATATCATCAAAATCATTTATTGATTCCATCATGTGAACATATATAAAATGTAAACCAGAAAACATTTATTCAATTCCATTTTAGGGTCCCCGACCCGCAATCACAAGTAGAAATCAACTGGGCCCCTGGCCCGGTTTTACTTTATTCGAGTTCGTAACCGTTTCATGAAATCATATTCAACCACATTTATGGAAATCGGTGAAAATCCAGAAAATCTCGGTTTACGTGCAAATACGTAATTCACCTCGAAATACGTGAAATCATTTTAAATTCACCGATATCCAAATTAAATCATTTAATCATAATTATAACAATCATAAAACAGTTATGCATGTATCGAATTTATGAAACCAATGTCCACTCACAGACCGTTTAACCGAGCGCCTCGATACGCGTGCCATAGGCCTTCCCGGGCCACACCACTATCACCGGGACTCCCAACCCTGTTCAAATCACATTAGAGGATTACTAACCTCATCATTAACATCCTATTCAAGTCCCGTAATTTTCCCGAATTTTTAAGTATTTTTAAACTGGATTTAAAACCTTCGGACATCCCGAACAATAACGAAACGGTGTCCGATCGACACGAAACCAATTCCAAAATGTTCGTTACATTAAATAGGACAGAAGTCATGTTGACCTCACCTCGAGATTCGTGCCCACGCGCCGTCACGCGCAGCCGTGAGTGGCTGCACGTGAAACCCACGCGCCTGCTACAGTGTCACCAGCCTAACCCGTATGTCTGGTAAACGGGTCCAATTAGCCCGCGAGACGACCCGGTTCAATGTCCATCAATTCAACCCTAAATCTTCCAATTGATCAATCAGTTAGTTTCGTTTTAAGTTCAATTTAAGTTCTGTAAACTCAATTACGTTCTCACATACCTAAAACCCGTCGACTTCAATGATGAACACGAAGAACACCCGTCACTGTGCAACCATGGAATTTCGTCAATCTCAGCCAGTTTCTTCCAATTGATGAACCCAGAAGCATCAATGGACCATGAGGAATTGTTTCCCCACAACAATTGCATCAAACAAAGCCTCAAACGCCACGACTCAAGCTCGAAGTTCCTCACTGTTACCAAACCCGTTCAGAGCCAATTGGGCATGAATTCATCTCGTTTTTTATTTGAAACAACTCGTCTCAACCTCAGGAAGCTACTTCCAAGCTCCAAATCGATCCTCACGGCTCAAATCTCATTATTCGAATTTCCCTCCCAAAAACCAAATTTCCGAATTCCAGTTCTACGGCCCCCCTTAATCCCTCGTGTTTCCCTCACTAAATCCGTCTCTGAAATGTCTCCAAATTGCACACTCAAGATCAGCTGATGGAGAGGAGATTAAGAGTGGAATGAATTGTGGTTTTGGGTTGTACACGGTTAGGAAATTAGAGAGGAATAATGGAAATTAAAAGATTAATTTAATTTAATTAATTAATAAAACGTAATAATTATGTTTCCCCAAAACATGGGATCTGGTTTTATGCCTGAAATTAAGGGATGAGTGACACTTGTCACTCATCCAAGTGTGTTCAGTCACCGGGTACTGTTCATTATTATATTATTATTTTAATCGGAGCCTCGGTTCGTTAATTCGTTTCCTTGACCATAACTTCGCCGTCGAATCTCCGATTTCGGCATGCCGCATGTCGTTGGATTCGTATCGACGAAACCTACGTAACGGTCCTTGGCCCTCGGCCATCGGACATCTCGGTCAAAAAGTCAACATTTCCCCTTATTTCGTCCAAATTACGAAAATGCCCTTGCACTTCCGTACATCATAACTTCCACCACGAACGTCGGAATCGAACGTGCCGCCTGTCTATGAACTCGTGACGTCCCGAACTACGTCACGGTCATCGGTCAAAGTCCATTTGACCATCCGAAATAAAAGTCAACGTTTTGCCCACGCCTAGGGGCAAAACGGTCATTTTGCACAATTCGTCCGAAATAACCCAACTAATCCCAGATTAGTAAATCATAATTAAATATTATTAAATCCCGATATTCGGGACGGGTCGTTACAACCTTCCCTCCTTAAAGAATTTCGTCCTCGAAATTACCAATAACCTTATTCCACAACCACCTTGTGGAAGACATTTCGACCACATACCATGTGTACACCTGTACACCTACTTACTGGAACAACACCAGTCTCGTCTGTGCCCAGACATCCCATCACAGTTATACGTCACAATAACACTCGACCACCTCGAGTGGACATAGTCACCTGATCCGCGATAAAATTTCTTAACCATTTAGCTGACTCATTCAGCCAAACAGTTCCCTTCCATTTCCAAAATATCCTTACATTTGCTCCCATTGGGAGTCACCAAATCTCATTTGTCAGTCCACGCTGACACCACCAGTCAAACTGTCATCACTAAGCTTTACCACCCTGATAAAGCCCCAACCATCAGCCATTCAGTGACAACACCACCACGCACACATCACCCTCAATTTAGCGTAAGATCAACCACACGATCTCAATTCGCAGGGCAAGCCCAATCCTGCGACACAAATTAATCTCAATGTCCATAATCGCCGACTCCCTCAGCGAACCAAGACGCTGGGAAATCACGGTGTGATCAAGTCACACAAGGCTACTCGTGGTTACTCAGACCACCAATTCACTCATCCTGAGTGTACGTACACCGTCAACTTACACAAACAAGTGGTGTAACTGGAACACATTGAATACCAGCCCAGCAGTGATCACACATCTCGATACTAGGGTTCCACTAGCCAACCGTGGCTAAGAGCACCTGCTCATACAATCACTGAACCCGACAAAATCACTATGCACAGCGCACAATATCCAATGTCCAGTCCACAATCACAACCAAACAAAAGTTAACGGAACCAAGCCGATTACCAACACGTTTAGTTACACACCACTGGTACATCCCATGTACCGCCATTAGGCACCACTCAGCCTAACCAGTATCAATCCTCGTACAACGTACCCTGTACGCACCTCAATCCATCAATCTGCCTATAACCACCCAGGTCATAGCCAAACACGTTCCAATAATGAAGTACCTTTGCCCAAACCAACATGAGACAAAGCAAACTCCACCCATCATCCAGTTCTAGTTCCGAATCCGAATTCGCAATTTCGTATGAAATTCCGAATCCGAACCCAACATCATATTTTTATTCCATTTCCAAATTCGAATCCGAAATCATTGCTTCGTAAGCTAGCATTGGAACAATCATTCCGCACCCAAATCCAGTAATCCATTTTCGAGCTTCGCAATCGAATCCTGAATCGTCACCCAGAAATTCGGTTCCAAAACCCAAAATCTCGTTTACGTCCACCAAGACGTAACAAAACCGAACCTATCGGTTGCCTGTCCAAAACACTCGATTGACTTCATAGGGAAGCCAATCCCAACACTATCACATCAAAGGTTGACGAAATCCGACCACATCGGAAACCTACTCAACCGACTAACAAACTATATGGACTCCACTCCGAAAGGAAGTTCAGTCTCGTCATTTACGACTCACATACCAAGGTAAGAGTGATAAACTCTCATCCAATCTGGATCATCACGATCACAACCCAGATCCATCGCTACGTCATCCGACAAGTAACATCACGATCCTAGATCGTCACATCGTCCAAAGTCGACAACATCACAAATCAGATCCACCTAGGATCCACACATGCCCACATAGCTAACAATCCATCTGAAAGCTGATCGTAGGGTCTTACACCCTCAGTGAATCATTCGCCAAATTTCCCTTGGTGGAAAGACGACCTCGCATTTCACCACCAAATCCAAAATCATACACCACTGCTTGTGTCCAATGACCCCAAGCCAAACATGGGTCCACCCACTAATACACACTCAACGTATTGGTAGAAACAATCATCGTCTGCCTCGACAGGAAATAAGATGTCAACCCCCAAAGACTTCGGAATACCAATCACCGATGTGGAAATGAGCACTCCTCTCGTCTCCCAATCACAACTCTCCCCGAATCGGGAGTTCCAACCATGTTGGAAACAGACATGCTCCCAATGAGATGTCAAGTCCAACCACTGGACTGCCCACGTCCATACCCCACTTGGACCACCACGTGTCCAAAATCAATTCATTACTCGGACCTCACGTCCGTCAATACTCATGTATGCACACGCCCCAATTCCGAACGGAATATCCACAACTTTGCCTGGGTGTGCATACCATACTGCCTTCGTCTCACATCTCGACCTTTACAGGTTCAATCCTCAGGTTCCAAGTGATTCACAATCACAAAATCCCACATCAATACCACGAATGGTTTCCCCGACTTTTCCAATTTCAATAATTTCTTTGTACTTCCTGGGGATATAAGAAGTATACCATCATACCAATCTCGGAGTTGACAACAACTCCCAAAATCCACCAATAAACATGACATAGGGAACAGCATCCCAAGATTCCCCAAATTTTCAATCATACCTTTTGATTCATTCATCACTTGTCATCATATATCTGTTAGGACTTATCCCAACACGACACAACCTCCACTGGAACCCATCCAGTCCAAGACTCAACCACCTCTGAGTCGCAGATACCAATCACATGTCCATCATGACAGAGTCACACCCCAATTGGTGGCTCATCGTCTTCACAATCACTGACACCAGCACCTGCGTTAGTACCAGTACCAACGCACCATCATCAACACTAGTATCAGCACACAGGCATCCATACTAGTATTGGCATAAAAGCACCAACATACCAACATTCATACATAGCACACGAACATCCATGCTAGCACACGAACATCCATGCTAGCACACAGTGTGCAAAGTTGTTACCTTGGATCTCCGTTCATTCCGAACGACGATCCCGTAACACCACTCGTACCCCACAACCATGGGTACCCCCAATTTGGCCATCCACACATCAGGATAATGGACGTTCCCTGAACGTCCCCTGATCCCCAAGTATTAAAACCACACTAAATACCCTCGATAGCTAGTTATCTCGACACAACTGTCGACCAACAGTCATCGTTGTCAAGATCCGTATCCACACATCATACTACCATTCGATCCCACACGGAAATCCATATTTCATAACCGCATCCGTGGATCGAACCCATAAGACTCACTAGAGCCATCCACATGGTCATCCTCGACCACAGCCACTCACCGCAGCACAAGTTCTCATTTTAAGTTCACCTTTCCAAATCCATCAATTACAAGTTAGGGTTCCAAAATCACACCCTAGGGTTCCACCGAACCCAACTGCCTTCTGCAATAAAATCCACAACCTGACCGACTCCGCGGTCCTAACATCGCATAGACGTCAAATCCAATCCAATCGTCAACTCAACGTGGGTTCCATCGTGGGTTCCACCACGAAGGTCATCGGCTAACTCCGATGCACCAACACCCCGTACACTAGCCAACACTACCAGGGTCCAAAACATAGACCAATACTCAACTGAGTTTCGCATTTCCATAACATTATTCAAATGGGGTTCCTTGAACCCGGCTGTGCCCAGTGGCACAACAATCCATCATCACATGACCGAACCGACGGTCCCACATTACCAGTTAATCGTATACAACCCCACTTGGGTTGAATCGCATCAATGCATGGCGTATCGGGCCAAACACACCCAATCCACCATACAAACTCAAAACTATATATCAGGTTGACAACGGAACAGCAGCCCAAAGAGACATCACACCCTCGTCCTTCGCGCACAAAAGAGCAAAACCTGCTCTGATACCACTTGACACGACCCATCCCAATCCCCCTAGGATTACCATGGAATGTGCCATGCTCCCGTTTGAAAAGAGGTGTCAGACAAGGGATAACCTATTGCCACTGCCCAAACGGGCTTCCAGAGTGTGTAAGGATCGATGGAGAGGTGTGCGATGCTCAAGTCTCTGCTGCAGTCGCATCCGGAATCAACCTGAAAGGCATTGAAAACATAAGCTGTGAGTGGACGAAAATAAACAAGTCTGTTTAAAACATTTATAAGACATTTATACCCCTCAGTAAAACCATATGCATGCGCCAAAAACCAATGATCACACATTTATTTAGAAATAACCATTAGGGCCTTAGCCCGGAAACCAGAAGCATCAATGGACCATGATGAATTGTTTCCCCACAACAATTGCATCAAACAAAGCCTCAAACGCCACGACTCAAGCTCGAAGTTCCTCACTGTTACCAAACCCGTTCAGAGCCAATTGGGCATGAATTCATCTCGTTTTTTATTTGAAACAACTCGTCTCAACCTCAGGAAGCTACTTCCAAGCTCCAAATCGATCCTCACGGCTCAAATCTCATT
The DNA here is from genome assembly GCA_032719365.1 of Prinsepia uniflora. Taxonomy (NCBI): domain Eukaryota; kingdom Viridiplantae; phylum Streptophyta; class Magnoliopsida; order Rosales; family Rosaceae; genus Prinsepia; species Prinsepia uniflora. The sequence continues at coordinate 40,877,421 of CM064869.1, read as the reverse complement.
ATTCGAATTTCCCTCCCAAAAACCAAATTTCCGAATTCCAGTTCTACGACCCCCCTCAATCCCTCGTGTTTCCCTCACTAAATCCGTCTCTGAAATGTCTCCAAATTGCACACTCAAGATCAGCTGATGGAGAGGAGATTAAGAGTGGAATGAATTGTGGTTTTGGGTTGTACACGGTTAGGAAATTAGATTGGAATAATGGAAATTAAAAGATTAATTTAATTTAATTAATTAATAAAACATAATAATTATGTTTCCCCAAAACATGGGATCTGGTTTTATGCCTGAAATTAAGGGATGAGTGACACTTGTCACTCATCCAAGTGTGTTCAGTCACCGGGTACTGTTCATTATTATATTATTATTTTAATCGGAGCCTCGGTTCGTTAATTCGTTTCCTTGACCATAACTTCGCCGTCGAATCTCCGATTTCGGCATGCCGCCTGTCGTTGGATTCGTATCGACAAAACCTACGTAACGGTCCTTGGTCCTCGGCCATCGGACATCTCGGTCAAAAAGTCAACATTTCCCCTTATTTCGTCCAAATTACGAAAATGCCCTTGCACTTCCGTACATCATAACTTCCACCACGAACGTCGGAATCGAACGTGCTGCCTGTCTATGAACTCGTGACGTCCTGAACTACGTCACGGTCGTCGGTCAAAGTCCATTTGACCATCCGAAATAAAAGTCAACGTTTTGCCCACGCCCAGGGGCAAAACGGTCATTTTGCACAATTCGTCCGAAATCACCCAACTAATCCCAGATTAGTAAATCATAATTAAATATTATTAAATCTCGATATTCGGGACGGGTCGTTACTACTTGTCACTAATCCATTGGTCCATATGAGATATTTTGGGTCCCACTAAAAACAAACTTAAGTCCACTTACCTCGTAAAATGTGTTGATGTCGAATCGAACTTTCCATGACCCGTAACTTTCTCATACAACGTCCAAATTTGACGTGCTTCCTGTCTACGTACTCGTAATGCCTCGATCTACGTAATGGACCTCAGTTGATGTGCAATGGACCTCTCAAGTCTAAAGTCAACATTTTTCCCTTTCAAGGGTAAAATTGTCATTTCATCTCAACTAATTCCGATTAGTCGCAATTAATCCTTGATTAAATCTCGATAATCATGAAATTTCGGCGTGACGCCTCTCTACGGACTTAGGGTCCCGAGACCTTTACAACGGTCTTCACGAAATGCTCGCAAGAGGTCCACAACAAAAAGTCAACATTTTGACTTTTTCGAGTGCAAAAATGTCATTTTATTCAGTTTGTCCTAATTCACTTTTCCTCAAGAGTCCGGATCGTTACAATCCACCCCCATTAAGAAATTTTGTCCTCGAAATTTTAGAATTAAACCCATTCCACGTCCATATTCAAATTGGACAATTAAATTGCCTAAAACTTAATCACGTTTATAATCATAATATAGCCCAAAAGCTTGCCAATTTCGTTTTCAACATAACCAACTTATTGTCTCAAATATCCAGAACTTCATCTCAATTACCAGGGGAAGACATTCATATAACTCACATCAATTCCGCGACCAGGTTAAGAATCTAGAATATCCAATATACTACTTATACGAGTTTCTCAAACACGTGCCTCAACATTTTTTTGTTAAATCGACCAGAAATCGTCAATCAAATAAGCATACCATAATGAAAAGAAAACCCTCAAATCAATACAGAAGTCTTCGTACGACGTTCTACCATCAAGGTTGAACATCAACATTAAATCAATTGATTCCAAGAACTGCGCGGATTAGTGCATAAATCACGTTCATCATCGTACATAGTAATCGAGTATCCATCCCAATAAACAAACAGTACTACCCATCAGTACACATGCATCAACCACAATGTGTGACAACCCGTCCCAAATTAACGGGATTAATTAAGGATTAATTAAGGATTAGCGAGACTAATCAGAGATCAGAAGAGGATTAGCAGACGTTCGGGCGAAATGACAATTTTTCCCTTGAAATGGGCGAATCGTTGACTTTTCATTCGGACGGTCAATTGGACTTTGGCCAATGACTGTGACGTATTTCGTGACGTCACGAGTTCATAGACATGCGGCATGTCAAATTCGGACGTTCGACAGCGAAGTTACGGTTCACGGAAGTTCCGGGATACTATTCATGGTGATGCATTTTACGAGTTTTTGGACTTTAGTGGGCCTAGTTGCTTTTCAGAAACCAATGGATGAGTGACAAGTGTCACTCATCCACTGGCTACCTTTCCACATTCATGCATATCATCCCTTGCCTTCATCGATCATTTTTCATTTCCAACCCACCCAAATCCGATCACCATATCCACCCCAAATCCAAACCCATGACCCTAGGACCATGATTGAGAGGCAGAGAGGGAGAAGAGGACCAGATAGAGGTGGCTGGACGGCCAGAACCACCATGGATGGCGGCTGGAGGAGACAAAGCCGAGAGGTAGCTCGGTTTGCCTATTTTTCCATTCTTTTTCGATTTTGTCATTATGGGCTGTTTTGGTTGGTTTGGTTGATTTAAATAGGTTGCTTAGGGAGTTTTATGAAGGTTTTTGTGGTGGTTGGGCGGCTGTGGAAGCCATGGGAGGTGTTGGGAACCTTGAACCGTGAGGTTCATTTTGGAACCTTGGGTTTTGGACGGTTTTTCTTAGGTTTAGGGATTGGTTTAGATAGGAATTGAGAAAAGAGGAATTTTAGGATTGAAATGGAGGCAAACGAATGAGAATTGAGGGAGAAAATGTGTCAGGACCCGACCCTTCTCTGTCAGGTCCCCATTAATCTAGCACGATATTGTCCGCTTTGGGCCTCCTTGCCCTTGCCCTCACGGTTTTGTTTTCGGGAGCTCACGGTGCAACTTCCCAGGGGGTCACCCATCAGGGAATTGCACCAGCCTCAACTCGCTTAACTTTGGGGTTCCAATCCCCCCCCAAAGCCACTGAGCTCCCAAAAGGCCTCATGCTAGATAGGTGTGTGCCTACACCTTTAAGGCACACCACCATTCCCTTCCCAGACCATTCCCCCCTCGCAGGAATGTGGGATTATTCACCGTTCCCTCCAGGACACGGGTCTTACAATCCACCCCCATTAGGGCCCAGTGTCCTCGCTAGCACACTTCCCGGTCGGGGTCTGGCTCTGATACCAAATTGTCAGGACCCGACCCTCCTCTGTCAGGTCCCGATTAATCTAGCACGATATTGTCCGCTTTGGGCCTCCTTGCCCTTGCCCTCACGGTTTTGTTTTCGGGAGCTCACGGTGTAACTTCCCAGGGGGTCACCCATCATGGAATTGCACCAGCCTCAACTCGCTTAACTTTGGGGTTCCAATCCCCCCCAAAGCCACTGAGCTCCCAAAAGGCCTCATGCTAGATAGGTGTGTGCCTACACCTTTAAGGCACACCACCAATCCCTTCCCAAACCATTCCCCCTCGCAGGAATGTGGGATTGTTCACTGTTCCCTCCAGGACACGGGTCTTACAAAATGATTGGAACCGGTCACGCCGGTCTGAATCGACCGTCGCAAGGACAGGGACAATCTACAGTGCCGGCGCGTGGGCCCACGCGCAGGCAACTTCTAGTTGCGCGTGCGGGCGCGTGAGGGGGTTTTTGGTTGGTTCCAACATATGAAATCATCTATTCGATGAAACAATTATTTTGGGACTGGTCTCGTGTCAATAGGACATCGTTTCGATAGGTTTCGGGCTGTCCGAAGGTTTAGGTTCGGTTTTAAAAATTGTTAGAAAATCGGGAAAATTATGGGACTTCAATGAGAGGTTAATGAGGCTATTAGTAACCCTATAAATGAATTTGGACTGGTTCGGGAATCCCGGAGGCAACGTTTGACCCGGGAGACGGTTATGGCGCGCATATCGAGGCGCGGCTTCGGACGATCTGTGAGTGGACTTGTTTTATGAATTCTATGCATGCATAAATGTTTTATAATTGTTTTAGAATATATTTTGTGATGCCATGAGTGCATTTTTTTGTGGTAGCCTAGGATTTACGTATTTGCACGTATTTCGAGATTTTTGGTTTTATACGATGCTTATACGTGCTAGGTTTTCAATGAGGGTTTAATGATTTGTTTTTGGATTTGGAAATATGAAATCGGGCACGAGACCCATTTGATTTATGAACTCTCAGACTTGGAGTCCATTTGATTTTACGAGGAATCAGACCTAGGGTCCATTGGAGCCATACGATCGGACCAAGGGTCCATTTGGTTTACGATTCGGGTTTGAGGCCCAGTTAGTGGTACTATCGGGCTTGATTTCCCGTTGATTTATGATATTGGTTCTGTGACCCATTTAGTTGAGATATCGGGCTTAAGGCCCCGTTGGTTGTGAAATCGGACGTGAGGTCCCGTTGAGTTACGATTCGGGCTTAAGGTCCAGTTAGTCGTGAAATCGGGCTTGAGGCCCCGTTGCTTGATGGTTCGGGCTTAGGGCCCAGTTATTCGGGATATCGGGCTTTAGGCCCTGTTGAATGAATGAACCCTCCATATTGATTATATGGTCTCCTCCAGACGTCGACCTGGAGAGTCACGATCCATATACTAGAATGGCTATCCCCATAGGGATCCCGTTCCAGGAGTGGTGGTTACTAGATATGATGTTGTCCCGGACCAGATTCCGGAGAGATGTGTGGACTAGATCCAGAGTGTAAGGACCCGTCCCGAAAATTAGGGTTAAGACGGTGTTTAGTGAAGGATTAGTGAGCTTAATCGGTGGATAGTTGGTCCGATAGGTCCGTTAGCGTAGAATGACGATTTTGCCCCTAGTTCGGGCAAATAGTTGACTTTTAGTTCAGGTGGTCATGAATCCATAGACAGGTGGCACGCCCGATTTCGACATCCGAGGAGGAAGTTATGATGTTCGGAAGGTTGAGGGCATTACCGTAATTTGGCTAAAAGAGGGGGGAAAGAGTTGACTTTTTGTACGATCGGGTTTTGACACGTTGACCTAGGACCGTTAGGTAGATCTCGTCGTCTTGAGTTCAACGACAGGCGGCACGTGTTCATCGGACCTAGGATGCGTAAGATACGAGTATAAAACGGTAAGAGAATAATCGTAATTTGGATTCAAAAGAGGGGCATTTTGGTCTTTTGGCTGCATGGGGATTTGGGCCAATCTGATAAGGCCAGGTGTACAGTGGAGATTAGGATATTTGTGAGAGGGCTGAGAGGATTGTGACACGTGCAAGGTGTCTAGTGGGTTCTAGGGTGCGCGGCTCCAACTATTTGGGTGTGTGTTCGTGTGTGTGTTCGAACGAGAGAGAAACAAAGACTGAGAGTTAGGGAGGAATTGGACGAGTGCAGAGTGTGTTTGTGTGTTCAGTGATCAAGTGAGGGACTAGTGATCGAGAGAGAGACAGTGAGTGAGTTGGGAAGGAAACTCGTGTGAGGAAGATTGGTGAGTGAAGAGGGTGAGGTTACGGGAAAAACAGGGAGATGCTGAGGGAAATTGGTGGTGGTGTGGCCGTGTGCTGATCGATTGGGCTCAAGAGGAGGCTCAGACGACCCTGTGGACTTCAGGGAGAGTGGAAACGGGCACTGTGGTGGACGGCTGCAGGTAATCCCTTTTCCCCGTGAATATGCCCTATTTTTCAATGAATTTCAAATCGAAAGTCGTGGACTTAGGGGCTGAGTCGAGGTGTTTGGTGAGTCCTGTTAGGTTCAGTAGGTTCCTAGGAGTCGGCTAAGGTGGTTGCCGCGACGAAGGAGGGACTGGGTGGCCGGATTGTGAAACAGGGGATAGAATGGGTTACGGTGTCGAGTTTGGGACGATGATCTAGAAGCTTAATCATCCTGTTAGAGTGAGGGGAATAGGTTGCTTAGGACTGGACGGTGAGAATGGTGAAGAAAGGGAGGAAAATGGGGAAGGAACGGTGGAGAACCGGGTACGCCGGTTCAGACCGGTTCACCCGTTGAAGACGACGATGAACAGTGTTTGTGTGCAGGCACGTGAAGCCCACGCGCAGCCGCTTTGGGCGGCACGTGGAGGCGCGTGCGGTGGTTTCTGGGGAAATTTTCAACTACGTTTTTGGTCTAGAGGTTGTAACGAGTCTAGTGAACTAAGTTTCGGGTTATTCAGACGTCGTTTGAGGTTAGTTCCGCGAGGTTGAAGGTTTAGGGTTCTGGTTCGTTACGTTTAGGACCCGGGGATTTTTGGGGAAAATTAGGAGAGTCTTAGTAGACGTGTTGGTGACTTACTTTGGTGACTTGTGACAGGATCGGGACTTCCCGAGGAAGCTGAGGAACGTAAGGGACGTACGGGGCGCGAGTGACGTTCCGGTGACTGTGAGTGGACCCCTTCTCTATAATTGAGCATGCATAACTGCTTTTAATTACTTGTTTTATGGTTTTATATGTGATTTCATGGTTATTGGAATATGCTAGAATTTTTTTATTAATTGCACGTTTTTCGAGAAAGTACAGTTTTTAGCACGTTTTACGAGAAAAGTTTGGATTTTGATTTTGATGCCATGATTTGGGGTTTTTAAACGATAAGTGATTTTCAATGATTATAAAGGGATTTTGGAATGTGATTGCAATGATCGAGGTTTTCGGTTTTAGAATCGGATTTCGGAAAGCGGAATTTGGTTTTAAAGTTGAAAAGTGGATTTCCGGATTTGGGTTAGGAATGACGGTTCTGGACGCCGGAAGGGCTTCAGACCGGTGATTTCGGATTCGGGTTTGGATGTGGATTTAGAAATGGATTTCAAATGGTTTTGGATTGGATTTGTTGGATCTGGTTATTGGGTTTAAAGACCCGGATATTATGATTGACGGGAGACGGGCCCGGATTGGGTTTAAAGACCCGGATTGAGTTTAAAGACTCGGGAGTTTAAAGACTCAGATATACTGATATTTCCCCCATAGGCCTGTTGAGTTTAAAGACTCGGGAGTTTAAAGACTCGGATATTATTGAGGCCTGGATTGAGTTTAAAGACTCGGGAGTTTAAAGACTCGGATAGGTCCAGCAGGTTTGATCAGATAATGATTGTTTGAGACTTATGTTTTATGATATGGTTTTATGATGTTTATGACGTGATTTCTGTAACTACTTTCAATTCTGTTTTTATGACGATCTTTATGTGATTTATAACTGCTTTCAGTAAATGGGTTATGCATGTGTGATTTCAAAACGGAGGGCTAAAACCCTGGATTTCTTATGAAATGGATTTGGAAACTCTTCTTTTATTTATGGTCCACTCACACCTTCTGTTTTAAATTGCCCTCCAGGTCGTGGAGCTAGCGCGGGGGTTGACGTCGAGGTAGCGTCGAAGGCATAGAATACTCGAGAGTGACCCCAGAGTGCTTTACATTTTCCGTTGTGCGTGTACCTTGTTTATTGGTTTTCTTTCCTTTGTATTTGGTACTATGCTCTGTAAAACTTTGACTTCGGGATGTTTAAATTTTCTCCTGCGTCTGGCATGTAGTTTGGTGGTTTTTCGTGAGGTTACTTAGGTTTTTGTGTCGGGGTGTCAGACGGGAGCAGGATTTACCTCGGATTTCGGGGTGGAACCGAGGTGGGTCCTGACACAGAGAGAGAGAGAGCTCGGACTAGATCCAGAGATTGAGCCTCCCAGATGGAGATTCCTGGGAGAAGACTCGGAGTGAGACCCCGAGTAGTGTGCACACTAGATAGATATGATGTCATCGTGACTATTTCGGGGATGTGTTCCCTAGGGGCTGTGTGCCCCGAGTTGGCATCTTCTCTGGAAGTGCCAAGGATGGGTTATACGTATGTTGATACGTATGGGGTTTTATGGAAAAGTGATTTGAGGGCTGAGACCCTGTGTTTTATGTTTTAGAAAGTGATTTGGGACGGAGACCCCCGTATTTGAAATTGTGAAAGTGGTTTGGGACGGAGACCCCGTTGTGATATTTTGAGAATGGTTTTGGGCTGAGACCCACGTACGTTGATTTGAGCTGAGTTCCCACATGTAATTGTTTATGGTTTTTGAGTTGTGATTTCGGGTTAGGGACCCAATTAGATTTATGGGTCATGACGGTTTATGGGTCGGGCATGAACCCTTGAAAGGTTTTGAAAATGTTTGACAAAGGCTTTTACAAATGTTTGATAAATGGTTTTGAATCCATGCAAATGTATTTATGAAGGGTATAAAGGTCTTTTATGAAAATGTTTTAATAAAATATTATTTTGTCCACTCACGACTTTTAATGTTTTAATTCCCTTCAGGTTGATTGCGGATGCGGGCTGTAGCAGAGACGAGACATCACTCCCCTCCTCCTACGATCCTGACGCACTTTGATAGCCCCAGCGAGGGCCAGAGATGGAATTTTCCCTGGTCTGACACTTCGTGTCAGACGGGATCAGGCAGGTCCCACGTTAATCCCGGGGGATTTGGGACCGGTCCTGACACAATGTCCTCATATTTGTACTATACATAAGCTAGCTTGGGAGCTGTGCTCACGTAACCTCTGAGCCATGTCTAGAAATCAAACTCCCCTAGTCGGGAGTTACACCCACAACATCTAAACACACTCATCTCATGTAACGCCCCGGACATTCTGAAAATGTAATATTGTAAAATATTGAATAAAATGACGTTTTAATCCCTGTGATTCGTGTGGTCAATTTGTTGACTTTTTGATTGGGAGGTCGAACGGACGTTGAACGATGACCGTGATGTAGTTCGGGACGTCATGAGTTCATAGACAGGTGGCACGTCCGATTCGGACACTCGAGGCGAAAGTTATGATGTTCGGAAGTTCAGGGGCATTATTGTAATTTGGATGTTATATGGGAAAAAGTTGACTTTTTGTTTGACAATTGATATCAATATGATTCGAAGACCGTTAGGTTCCTCTCGAGGTCCCGAGTACAACGACAGGCAGCACGCGTGAAACGGACGTCGGATGACCGAGTTACGGGTCACGGAAGTTGGAGGGAAATTTGGTAATTATTGCACAGAGCGGCATTTTGGTCATTTCACGACGGTCACTGTTCATCACCGTGGAAAACAGAGTGCACGGCCGTGGTGCCTTGTGCGTGCAATTGTTTATGGCCTAGTGGAATGATCAGATGCATTGTTTAAGTTGATTGAGGCAGTGGGGGACATTGGTGAACGGACTGAGGCCACACAGAGCACGGGCTGGGTTAAAGAAATGGCCATGGCTTCTGTGTGCGTGGGAGACATTTTCAGAGACCTCAGTTGGGTCTCCCACGGGCTGTTTGCCATTCTATCGATTAACCGTGTATGGGAATGAAGTGAGGGTTCATTTGGGGTCGTTTGTGCATCAGTGTGAGGGCTGAGATTGAGAGAAACAGTGAAGAACCATTTTCGGGTTTTTGGGGGGAAATCTCAGAGTTCATTTCCTACGGGTTTTGGGACCAATTCAGACACACAGAGAGCTTTCTGGGAGCAGCAGAAACATAACCGTGCACGAGATCAAGTGAATCGAGCAAGGATTGCTCAGGAGCTCAGGTACCAGTTCAGAGAAGAACCAGTTGGAGGGAAAAATCGAATTCAATTCCTGAGGCGTGTTGAACGAAACCAAGGGCCGTGTTAGACTTCTGGGGTCACTACGAGCACAACCGTGCAAAAATCGAAGGAGGAGGAGGACTGGTTGGCCGGGAACCTGAGTCTCAGTTTCAGAGGAAAACCAGTGTTGAGGACGACGACTTCCAGGTAACGGCAAGTTAAATTGTTTGTGCCATTGAGTTTGTCTAAGTTCCCTTAAGCTACTAGTGAAGTTAATTTGAAAATGGAGCTAGTTTGGGTGAGTTCCAGGCGTCGACTTGTTCGACTGTTCGAGCTTGAGTTGGGTCGATTTAGTGTTAGTCGAGGTTAACCGTTAATGCAGACCTAAAATTAATTGATTAGAGAAGATAATAGGATTGAAAACGGGAAGAATCGATTGAGAATTGAGGGTGAACTAATCGGGTTGAGCTGCGGGTATCAGACCCGTTTATCAGTCTATTCGGGTAAGGACGAGGGTACTGTAGCTTGGCGCGTGGCCTTCACGCGCAGCCACATTGGGCGGCGCGTGACGGCGAGTGCGATGTTAACTCCGATCACGGTCAACATGAGATTTAATCCTTTCAGTTTAATTAACATTTTATCTTTAGAGTTCGAGTGGATCGGGAGTCATTCGGGATAATTTCGGGAGTCCGGAAGGTTAAGTCTCTAAGTTTAATTTCGCCGAAAATTCCGGGAAAATTAGGAAAAATCCCACGAGTTATTTTGGGGTGTTTGTAACCCTTCTTGTACGTTTTTACAGGCCCGGACACTTCCGAAGCTACGGAGGAGCGCGCGGGACGCGATTGACGCGTCCTAAACTATGAGTGGACTTTTTGATTTCTAAACTGGGCATGCATGACTATTTTACTTATTTATCTTATGGTTTACATATGATTTTATGATGGTGATATGATATTTCGGTTTTACGTATTTTCACGCTTTTCGAGATATTCATCGTATTTCCCGCATTTCGAGGTTACGATTTTTACTTATGCATGAATGATGTTTTGATGAAGTATCTGGATATGATTATGCATGTTACAGATTTATGATGTTTTGATTATAATTGTGAAGTGATTTCGGAAATTGCATGTTTTGGAAATTGCATGTGAATTCGGACATAAGTCCTATTATGACGTGATATGATTTCGGAATGAGGTTGGAAAACGGTTTATGATGAATCCTGGTTTATTGTGTTTTAAAAACGGTTTTGGGTTTAAAGACCCGGTTGATTTTTGGATCTGGTTTTGGGTTTAAAGACCCGGTTTATTGATGACGGGGGCGGGCCCGAAAATTGGGTTTAAAGACCCGGATTGAGTTTAAAGACTCGTGAGTTTAAAGACTCGATTATTGTGATACCCCCGAGGCCTATTGATCGTGTTTTGAGTTTAAAGACTCGTGGATACCCCGGGAAGGCCTGATATGGAGTTTAAAGACTCGGATGGATCTAACGGCATAATTGTGATTATTGATTCACTTTTTACTTGATTTGTGAAATTGATGTTTCAAAATGACGGTTTCTGGATTCTGGTAATATTAAATTGTTTTACATGAGTTATGACGATTCCCTATAACTTTTTTTTTCATGTGTTTCGGAAAAAGAGTTTTCAACGGTTTAATACGCGATTTTTGAATTTTTGGTTATGCATGCGTGTTACAAAACTGGAGGGCGAACCCGATTTCGGAAAACTGTTTTCCTGCAAGACTTATGTTTCGGTCCAATCACACTTTGTTGTTTTAAATTCCCTCCAGGTCGTGGTACAAGTGCGGGGGCAAGCGCCGAGGCAGAGGCGGAGGCATAAAGTTTTCCGTTGCGGAGTAGTTAGTTCACAGAGTAGGATTTGCTCTTTAACCTGTTTTGTAATATTATGCTCTGTGAAACTGTGGACTTGACGTTCAGTCGGATGTATTCGTGTTAATCTCCCTGGTCTGACAATGGGTGTGATGTAATATTATTTAGTTTTCTGGTCTTTTGGATTCGATTGTCAGACGGGAGCAGGATGCTTCCCGATTATCGAGGCGATAATCGGGGTGGGTCCTGTCAATGGATTGTAAGACCCGGTCTTGAAATCAAGAACGGTGAGCAAGACCCGTGAGCTTGAGAAGCAAGAATGGTGAGCAAGATCCGCGAGCTTGGAAAGGTAAGATCGGTGAACGATCCCACATCGCTCAGGGAGGGAAAGGTGAAGTACCTTATATGTGTGGGCACGTATCTATCTAACACAAGGCCTTTTGGGAGCTCAGTGGCTTTGGGGGGGATTGGAACCTCAAAGTTAAGCGAGTTGAGGCTGGTGTAATCCCATGATGGGTGACCTACTGGGAAGTTGCACGTGAGCTCCCGAAAACAAAACCGTGAGGGCTAGGCCCAAAGCGGACAATATTGTGTTAGATGGGCCGAGTCGTGACAGAATGGTATCACAGCCGGACCCTGACCGGAAGTGTGCCAGCGAGGACGCTGGGCCCCAAGGTGGGGTGGATTGTAAGACCCGGTCTTGAAATCAAGAACGGTGGGCAAGACCCGTGAGCTTGAGAAGCAAGAATGGTGAGCAAGATCCGTGAGCTTGGAAAGGTAAGATCGGTGAACGATCCCACATCGCTCAGGGAGGGAAAGGTGAAGTACCTTATATGTGTGGGCACGTATCTATCTAACACAAGGCCTTTTGGGAGCTCAGTGGCTTTGGGGGGGATTGGAACCTCAAAGTTAAGCGAGTTGAGGCTGGTGCAATCCCATGATGGGTGACCTACTGGGAAGTTGCACGTGAGCTCCCGAAAACCAAACCGTGAGGGCTAGGCCCAAAGCGGATAATATTGTGTTAGATGGGCCGAGTCGTGACAGAATGGTATCAGAGCCGGACCCTGACCGGAAGTGTGCCAGCGAGGACGCTGGGCCCCAAGGGGGGGTGGATTGTAAGACCCGGTCTTGAAATCAAGAACGGTGAGAAAGACCATGAGCTTGAGAAGCAAGAATGGTGAGCAAGATCTGTGAGCTTGGAAAGGTAAGATCAGTGAACGATCCCACATCGCTCAGGGAGGGAAAGGTGAAGTACCTTATATGTGTGGGCACGTATCTATCTAACACAAGGCCTTTTGGGAGCTCAGTGGCTTTGGGGGGGATTGGAACCTCAAAGTTAAGCGAGTTGAGGCTGGTGCAATCCCATGATGGGTGACCTACTGGGAAGTTGCACGTGAGCTCCCGAAAACAAAATCGTGAGGGCTAGGCCTAAAGCGGACAATATTGTGTTAGATGGGCCGAGTCGTGACATCTCATCCAACGTATCATAAACTATCTCAAATTTAATGTAGGAACTGTTCAGACACTGAACTTAGCATCTATAGGTATGCCTGAAATTCCAGCATTTCACTTAGGCTCAATCCCTGCTATCTGGACAACTGAATTATTCACTCAAAATTACGTCATAATAACCAACAACATGAAACCTAAACTTATACTTCAATTATATCCACCCAATTTTCAGCCATTCAATTATTAGTCCAGGTGAAATCATCAACCACTGGTCTTTAACTCTTATAGTCACCAATCATGACACTTGGAACCATATCCACTATAACAAGCCTCACTACATTTCATACCATATACCAACATCACAAATCAAATTTTTAAGTCATGACCTCGACTAAACTGCGCTCCCCATCTTCCTCGCATCACCAATTCCATAGGCATAATGTTAACATAACGTTTTCACACTCAATCATAAAAGTACTCAAATTAATGCTTAATAGTTTATCCATCTTATCTGTAACTCATAAATCCTAACCTTAATAACCAAATTACATAAGGAACTTCAAAAATGGTTCTGTAAAATTTTCGAGTCACATTCATGCATGTCACACTGATAACCATAATATACACATTACATCATATCAAGAAGCAAATAATAACTTGATCACCCTAAATTCCATACCACAATTAACTTATATAAGTGTTTTCTTGAATCTCAAGTTGTTTCGATAATCCTTCAATTGCCACTTTAGCACCGATGTCTTGAGATCTCCATAGTTCCTATCCATCTACCAGGAGAGGACGTAGAGTAACACCAACCATATCCATCTACCCTAACCTCACAACAACTCCAACTAACACATTTACCATTACAACTTCATGTAGTTGATTGAACTTATCAACTGATCCCCAATCCTCAATGTCAAACGTCAGTCACAATATCGATGCTCTGTATAGAAACTCGGGACTTCCACATCCAAGTACATTTCTAGGATCGACGACATCCGGGTGGTGTCATAATCTAACATTCCCAAGACTAAGTCTCTCCCTGTTTCCCCCCTGGGGACCACTGGGGAAGCCTGCACCCATCTGACAAGTAAACCAAAATACCACAAATACCCTTCCAAGGATTTTATTACACAAATACCCCTACTGGGGGTTCTAGATACACACTGGTGTGTTTCATAAAACAACATGTCAGACAAGGGAAATGAGCATTATGTTTGTACTAATACAAAATAAAGATAAAACCTACCCCTCAGGGTGGTGTAAACGCAACAGTGATATTTATGCCTCGGCCCCGGAGTCGATGCCTTCCTCGGTTTCCTCTCCTGAAGGGTCAAGAAAACATTCAAAGTGTGAGTGGACCAAAAATAAAACAGTTATAAATTCATTTAGAACATATATATAATTTGACCCTTCGTTTCTGTAAACATACATGCATTAAATAGAAAACATAGAAATACGATCTATTAGTAAAAATATGTAACAATTCTATACGTATACATATATCTATACAAAAATACATCTGGGCATGTATAACATCAATTCCAACGTAACTATGTATACACGATCCCTTCCTTGGCATCAAAAGCCAGCTCGACGGTAGGGTCGTGTCAGAAAGAGGATGAACAGATTAATACTAGTGGTGGTCAGAGGTCATGGTCGCAGAATCTACGATGACCCTATACGACTATAGTCACGCCGGTTGGGAATAGAAACGTGTGATTCTATTTGGTATGATGAACCATGCATCGGTGTGTCGAATCCATCCTGGATGTCGACAGGCAGGAGATGCCCGGGAGTAGTTGTGGTGTGACACGATAGGATGCGATCGCACACGTAGCGCTTGTGCAGAGAATGGACCGAACCGGCCAGTTTGGACCGGTTCACCCACTGAGGAAGAAAACTGTTTACCGGAGCGTGAGCCCACGCGCAGAGCCCTTTGGGCGGCGTGTGGCAGTGCGTAGTGGGGATTCTGGGGATGTGTTCAACACACGAAACCTTCTATTTGTTGTAGCTAACATTTTGGGACTGGTTTCGTGTCAATCGGACATCGTTTGGATATAGTTTGGGACGTCCGAAGGTTTATATTCGAGTTTAAAAATAGTTAGAAATTCCGGAAAAATACGAGGCTTTAGTGAGGGGTTATATAAGTAGTTAGTAACCCTCTAAATTAATTTGGACAGGTTCAGGAATCTCGGAGGCGACGATTGACCCGGGAGACGATTATGGCACGCGTATCGAGGCGCGGCTTCGGACGGTCTATGAGTGGACTTTCCTTTCGAACTTGATGCATGCATAAATGTTTTATAATTGTTTTAATACATGCTTTGTGATGCCATGAGTGCATTTTTTTTTGTGGTAGCTTAGGATTGACATAATTGCACGTATTTCGAGATTTTCGGCTTTATGTCGTTCCTTTGCATACCATGTTTTCGACGACGATTTAATGAACGGAATTTGGCTTTGGAAATATGAAATCGGGGCACGATACCCATTTTATTTACAAACTCTCGGACTTGGAGTCCATTTGAATTGACGAGGAATCGGACCAAGGGTCCATTTGCATTATACGGTCGGGCCGGGGGCCCAGTTGGTTTTTGATTCGGGCTTGAGGCCTATTTGATTGTAATATCGGGCATGAGACCCAATTGATAAATTTTTTGAGAAAGGAAATGTTTTGAAAATATGTTATATCCTCCATATGTTTATATGGTCTCTTCCAGACGTCGACCTGGAGAGTCACGATCCTCAGACCAGAGTGGGTATCCCCATAGGGATTCCGTCCCAGGAGTGGGGTTACGATTTATGATGTGATCGGACTAGATCCAGAGAGAGAGCTCGGACTAGATCCAGAGATTGAGCCTCCCAGATGGAGATTTCTGGGAGAAGACTCAGAGTGAGCCCCCAGGTAGTGTGCACACTAGTAAAGAGATTGATATCGTGCCATTTATCGGGGATGCGTTCCCTAGGGGCTGTGTGCCCCGAGTTGGCATCTTCTAGGAAGAGCCTCAGATGGGTTATCCGTATGAGTACGTATGTGGTTTTGTGAATTGGGGGCGGAGACCCCGTGTTCCATGTTTGATGTTTTAGAGATGATTTGGGGGCGAAGACCCCGTACTTGATGTTTTGGAAATGGTTTGGGGCGGAGACCCCGTATTCTATGTTTTGGTATTTCACTAAGAACGGATTTGGGCTGAGTTCCCACATATAATGGTTTATGGTTTTTGAGTTGTGGTTTCGGGTCAGGGACCCAATTTGATTTATGGGGCTGGGCATGAACCCTTGAAAGGTTTTCACGAATGTTTGATAAATGTTTTCGAATGCATGCGTATGTATTATGAAGGGCATAAATGTTCTTAAGTCAAAATGTTTTTATTAAAATATTATTTTGTCCACTCACGACTTTTAATATTTTAATGCCCTTCAGGTTGATCGCGGATGTGGGCTGTAGCACAGACGAGACATCACACTCCTCCTCCTACTATCCTGACGCACTCTGATAGCCTCGGCGAGGGCTAGAGATGAAATTTTCCCTGGTCTTACACTTCGTGTCAGACGGGATCAGGCGTGTCCCACGTTAAACCATGGGGATTTGGGACCGTTCCGGAAGATCGGGGGCATTTTGGTAATTACGGTGAATAGTGGCCAACAGTTGACTTTTTACCTGGGAGGTCAGATGGCCGAGGGCTGAGGACCGTGACGTAATCTCTCCGGAATCACTAGACCTTCAGAGGGAACACAACAACAAACTCAATGACGGTTCATGCGGAAGACCATCGTTATGTCTAATACACTTATTCCCATAAACCTTTTAGTAGGGTCTGCACTCAAACATAGGTAGAACTCGTTTCCACCCAACCATCACAACACAGCATCCGAAAATCATTTACTGAACCAAGAATTCATCAATTTATATCAAATGATTTCAATCCACTTATAAGATAAACACTGGACACGATTATATCCAATCCCCAGTGCCTTACTACTGTTCCTCCGGATATTCAAAACCAAAGTGCCAGTGGTCAACTAACAAATCCCACATCTTCATATGACTCGGGGGTAATCGCCCTGCTCATTTAGCTCATAATACGACCTGCCTTGCACCTTGGCGTAACAAATGTCTACTCCAACTCTGTCACCCTTCTTTAGAATACAACAAATAACGTACTTACAAAAATACCAAGAACTCGAATACGATAACACTATCACTAATCAAATCTATCATTCTGGGTCATTCTAGCTCTTAGATAATATAATCTATTTCATTAATCACAAGTGAAAACATACTTGGAAACAATACCAATCACTTTTCAAGTTGCACAAATAATGAATCATGCGGCCATGACAACCATCACACTTTCTTTTCTCAACAATGACTAACAATCACACAACTACAATTATAGGCCCCTAAACATACGATAATCCATTCATGTTTCCTTCAATAGACATGTCATGGTATGAGTTAATCCAAACCTCAATTCTTCCTCTTACAACCCTACTTGTATAGAGCCCCTTTCCACTTGCGAATCACAGATTAATTGTCGGAACTTATTTAACCGACACAAACCTGAAAACATGCCACTTATATAAGGCAAGGGGGTGTTTCTTTCGTACTACCCTTGTTCCCAAACTACAACAAATCATGCCATCTAATGTCCTCAATCACAAAGTATATACGCTTTCTGGCTTTTTCCAAATCTTATTCTAACAATCCAATTTACTTCCGAACCATAATCGGATATCAGGACTCCCATTGGAAGTCCAGGTACACTGATTTCCAATAGTGAGCTCACTTATTGTTTGAAGTTGTACAACTATTCCTCTTTCTAGTGCGTGACTTCATTGGTCACACCACTAATGCAATCTAACAACACGAATATCAGATAGACATACTATCACACAATGCATATAACACCTTAACTAATTTGAATAGATCATACCAATAACACATATCACCTATAACTAATCCAAGTCCAGCCTCAAAACTACCTCGAGGCTACTACTCCCATCTCACTATTAGGCTATCCACGATGTTCACATCGCGGAGGCATGACAATTCCAAGTACATATAAAAACTCACACTCTAATACTAAGCTGACAAGACCCAACCTGAAAAAGCTTGTACAACACACCCGGATCTTGTTCCTGTTTAACATGCAATCTAAAAACACCTAAAATACCCTTGAAATCCTGTTAGACAATGGATACTTACCAACTCGTGAACTTATGCCTTCGCTCCATCTAAAGCCTTGACTCTAATGCAACGACCCTAGAGAGTTTCAAAACCAAGGAAAATGTGCGAGTGGACGAAAATCAAGGTGTATAAAAACATACTATTCAAAACATGTCATTTACCCTCCGTTTAATAAATTTATGCATGTGATGCCCCGTCCCGAATTAACGGGATTAATTAAGGATTAATTACGGATTAGCGAGACTAATCGCGGATTAGGCAAGGATTAGCGGACGTTCGGGCGAAATGATGATTTTGCCACTGAAATGGGTGAATCGTTGACTTTTCGCTCAGGTGGTCAAATGGACTTTGACTAATGACCGTAACGTAGTTCGTGACGTCACGAGTTCATAGACAGGTGGAACGCTCAATTCCGACGTCCGAGGAAAAAGTTATGACGTTCGGAAGTTCAAGGGCATTTTGGTAATTTGGGCCCAGAATGTCCGATGGCTGAGGGCCGAGGACCGTTATGTAGATCGAGATGATACGAATCCGTAGACAGGTGACACGTCAAATTTGGACATTCGATGAAGAAGTTACGGTTCACGGAAGTTCTAAGGCACTATTCATGATGCCACGTTTTACGAGACAAAAAGGGGAGTTTTGTCTTTTGTGGGCCCTGAGGAGGATCAGTATTCGTGTGAATCTGACGGCTTAGAGCCGTAGTGGTACTAGAATTAGGATCCAGTGGATCGGTAGAGATCGTATGACGACTTGAGAGTTGTGACTGCTCGACGGTAGTGTCGTGTCGATTAAAGGATGTACAGATTAATACCAGTGGTAGTCAGAGGTCAGGGTCGCCCAGTTTACAATGACTCTGTACGACTACAGTCACGACAGTTGGGAATAGGAACGTGTGATTCTATTTGGCATGTGTTCCCATGTTTCGATATGTCGAATCCCGGTGGGATGTCGACTGGTAGGAGATGCCGGAGTAGTAGTGGTGTACGAATCCGTAGAATCACACGAATACTGAAATGGTAAAGGGTCGAGGACCGAGGACAATGTTCGATGGCTGAGGGCCGAGGACCGTTACGTAGATCGAGATGATACGAATCCGTTGATAGGCGGCCTGTCGAATTCGGACGTTCGACGGAGAAGTTACGGTTCACGGAAGTTCCAAGGTACTATTCATGATGACACATTTTACGAGCCAAAAAGGGGAGTTTTGTCTTTTGTGGGCCCAATTACTTTTCAGCAATCAATGGATGAGTGACAAGTGTCACCCATCCACTGTCTACCATTTCCCATTCATGCATCTCCTATTCATCCACATCGATCATTTTCTTCATTTCCTCCAACCAAAGCCGACCACCATTTCAGTGCAACCCAAACCCTTTACCCTATAACCCATTTGTGAGAGACCAAAGTGTGAGAGGAGGACCTATGGATGGTGGTGGCCGGATGGAATGTAACGACCCGTCCCGAAATCCATGATTAGATTAGTGACTAATCACGATTAGTGAGGCTAATCCGTGATTAGTAGAGCGAAATCAGACGAACGATGCGAAATGACCGTTTTGCCCTTGGGCGTGGGCAAAATGTTGACTTTTTGTTCGGACAGTCAAACGGACTTTGACCGATGACCGTGACGTAGTTCGTGACGTCACGAGTTCATAGACAGGTGGCACGTTCAATTTCGATGATCGAGGAGGAAGTTATGACGTTCGGAAGTTTAGGGGCATTTTGGTAATTTTGGATAACAGGGGGTCAAATGTTGACTTTTTGATCGGGAGGTCCGATGGCCGAGGGGTGAAGACCGTTACGTAGATAAGGACGATATGAATCCGTAGATAGGCGGCACGTCGAGACAAAAAGTGCAGTTTTGTCTCTAGTGGGCCCAGATATTTGTCCTGATGCCCAATGGATGAGTGACAAGTGTCACCCATCCAATGGACACCAATTTCATTCATGCATCAAACCCTTCCCCGTTCATCCATTTCTCCCATTTTTCCCAAACCAACCCGATCACCATTTCTCACCCAAACACCAAACCCTTCCCTTGTAACCATAACTGAGACCAGAGGGTGAGAGAGGAGGACTAAGGACGGTAGCTGGTGGTTGGAACCGCCGTGGGCGGTGGCGGGAACCCAGAACCCGAGCGGGTACCCGGTAAGCCCATTTTCAATTTTTGTGTGGATTTTGATGTTATGGATTGTTCTGGATGATTAGGATGGGTTATTTAGGTTACTAGGGAGTTTTTAGGAAGGTTTGGAGAAGGGTTGGATGTCGGGGAAGCTCTGTGGAGGGTTTTTGAAAATTGAACCGTGAGGTTCAAAATTGAACCGTGGATTTTCGTGGGTTTTAGGTATTCTAATTAATTGGGTTAGGTTCCTATGACGATTATAGGAAGGATAGGATTGATTAGGATTGAAAACGGTGAAAAACTGGGCCGGAATGAGCCTGGACCGGTTACGCCGGTCCAGTTGTAGGGGTTGGACCGGACCGGCCGGCCCGGACCGGCTATGCGAGGTTGAAGGTGGTGACGTGGCATGCTGAAGTAGCACCTGTCAGATTGTCAGGTGACGTGGACCACTCATCAGTCAACACGTGTCACATGTCAGTGCACAGTCAGCACTGACATGTCAGTGACGTGACCCAACCAGGGGCTGACACGTGGCACTGACGTGGACCAGTGCCGTCATGACACGTGGCACTAACAGCACAGTGACTCAGACCAATGGGAGCTTGACACATGGCACCTGTCAGTGTCTGACATGTTAGACCTGACATCTGTCAGCATGACGTCATGCTGACGTCAACGATGACGTCGCCAGGTACTGTAGCAGCGTTGACTTTTGCGTTGACCGGCGCGTGGGGGCGCGTGTGAACAGTGTTTTGAGTGGTCCAGGGTTAATTTAAAGGTTTCGACGATCCGGATCCAATGGTGGTGGTTTCGGGTCGATCAGAGATTGTTAAGTTAGTCAAATTGAGGTTTTTCACCTCGGGAAACGTGTACGGGGCACGTTGACCTTTCCGGGATCGTTTAGGGTTCTTACTATGGACTTGTATAGGTTCGTAGTAACCTTTGGATATGGTTTGGACAGGTCAGGATTATCCGGAGAGGTCGGATTGGCTCGAGAGAGCCGTATGGCACGCAAATCGAGGCGGCAGCTCGGACGGTCTGTGAGTGGACCTTGTTTTCTAAATTGGTGCATGCATAAATGTTTATTATATGTTTTATTACTTGTTTGATGATGCCATGGGTGAATTTGTATGTGGTTACGTATAAGCACGTATTTCGAGGTTTCGGCCTTATACGGTGCTTATACGGGTCTGTATTTCTTTATTGGTTTTAGTGAAATGGCCTTGGATTTCTAAAAGGATAAACTCGGGTATAAGACCCATTTGGTTTTGTCTCGGGCATGGGACCTCAGATTTCGGGCACTGTGCCCAGCTGATGTCCTATGTTCCAGCACGAGACCCAATCACTTTACGGTTTTTATTTCAGGTCAGGGAACCTTAAATGGATTCCCAGGTTCATGACGGTTTATGGGAACCGGCATGAATGCTTGTTATGGTATCTTGGTTCATGGCGGTTTATGGGAACCGGCATGAACACTTGTTGGTAATTACGGTACATGACGGTTTATGGGAACCGGCATGTTACCTCTGTTCTGTTATTACGGTACATGACGGTTTATGGGAACCGGCATGCTACCTGGTCATGTTATTACGGTACATGACGGTTTATGGGAACCGGCATGTTACCTTGGTTCTGGATATTATGGATCATGACGGTTCAGGGGAACCGGACATGAATGTTTATGTTATGTATATATATATATGTTCATCTACCTTCCTTTACATGTTCTATCTCCTCCGGGGAGGGTCGTTGGCCTGGGTGGACCCCGGAGTAGTCACGGAGCACCGAATGAGTGGAGTCACCCCCCAGTTGGGTTCCTTACTCTCAGGAAGGCTATGATTACTATTACGTCGGGTAGGGTCAGTGGTCTACGGACATTGATCTTGACTTTGAGAAGACTCGGATTGAGACCCGGGTAGCACGCACGTAGCTTTGGAAACCGTGACAGGATTGGTTGTGTGAATTATATGTATATATGATGTATGCTATATGATATGATATATGATGTGTGTTTACACAGGTTTTGGGCAGTGGCCCGTACGGTTGAGTATTTATGATTCTTTCACTATGGATGTGGGCAGTGGCCCGTATGGTCGTGTTCATTATGGTATCTTTGATTAAATGGTTTTAATATGCATGCATGCTTTTTAGTGAAGGGTACAAATGTCTTCTCGTTAAAATGTTTTTATAAACTCTTGTTTTGTCCACTCACAGTTTTTAATGTTCTGACTGCCCTTCAGGTTGACATCGGATGTGGACTGTAGCAGAGACCGAGATATCACATACCTCCTCCGGATCCTGGCGTACTCTGATGGCCCGGGAGGGCAAAGGTCGGAAATATCCCTTGTCTGACACTTCGTGTCAGATGGGAGCAGGGTCATCCTGCACTAATCCCGGGGGGATTGGGATGGGTCCTGTCAACGTGGTATCAGAGCATGGTTGCTCATGTTACTCTGAATTCCAGAGTGTATTTTGCGCGATACTCCGTACGCAGGTCGAGGATGTGATATCTCAATGGGCTACAGTTCGTGATCAACCTGATAGTTGGGGTGCCGGTACGATAGTTATTAGGATTGGCATGCCTTGGTTCGGCATTTGAGGCCGGGGTTGCCATAGTTCTGTCAGGGTTGACAGTGTGAGACCCTACGGAAGGGATGACGTACCTGTACGTTAACGTTTTGATCGTGAGACGGTTAGTTGGGACCGTCTTTCACGATGTCGTAGGATCGGTTCCGACGACTGGTTAGGAATTGTGATCATCGGATGGTCGAATATTGTTGAGTTGGATGATCGGATTTGGTTGAGTTAGATGGATTTACTGCGGTCGGCAGTTAGTTGTCGGTTTCGTGAAATCCTAGTTGATTTGACGGTAGGATTGACGTCCTTACGATGTCAAGACCGCGAAGTCGGTCAGATCGTGGATTTTACTGCTTTTCGCAGTTGGGTTTAGAGTGACCCTAGGTGTGATCGTGGAACCCTACCTTGGGTGTATGGTTCAGAAATGTGAGTTGACGAGTAGTTTGACTTGGACGACTATTCGGATTTGGATTCGTTAGCCGGTCTAGTCATGTCAGCTTATGATGGGACTGCACTTCGCAGTCGAGGTTGTATTTATCGGTTAGACATAGTTGGTTGTCATGCTACTTTAGTTGTCGTTTGGTGCAACTAAGGTCATGGGCGACCTGGTAGATGACATTGGTTAGTCGAGTTACGACTGGTTAGTGATTGGTTGGGCAAGTTATCAGGGTTGGTACTTGTCGATGGAATCCCGGAGTGGGGATACGGAGTAGTTGGTACGAGCGGTTGATTCCGTTGGATGCGGAGTCTGGATATCAAGGTGTTTGGTAGTTAGGTCTGCACGAGTCTGTGGCAGGCGCTACTACCGAGAATGGTCGTAGTTACGATTGTTGGGAATCGGTGACGTTCAGGTGACGTTTCCTTTTCTCGTATGAGTTGTCAGGGTGACTGTACCCAGAGGTGTTGGGTACGAGGGAGGCAGAGTTTCTCCTATTCGAGCAGAGGTACGGGATCGTCGCTCGGTATGAGCGGAGATCCAGAGTTGTCTGATTGGCACACTTTGTGCTGATGCTGACAAGTGGTGTATTGGTACTAGTGCTGGTGCTGGTGCCGATGATTGTGATGACGGTGAGTTACGAGTCGGGATGTGACTCCGACGTGATGGGCTTATGATTGGTATCTGTGGTTCGGGAGTGGATCACGGATAGTGATGGACTGGATAGGATCCAACGGTAGTTGAGACGTGAGGATCGATTACTGTCATGGGGGACTAGCGACCAGTTGGTCAGTGTTGGCCAGAGTTGGTCAGAATTGGTTAGATATGGTGGTTTGCAGAGATTTGACTTCAGATCACAGCAGGTGTCTGTTGTGACTCTTCAGTCGAGCGGTACGTCAGATTAGGATGAATTGACATCCTTTTGGATGTGCATAAACGGTGTAAATCGACAGTCGAAGTTGGTAGTGAGTTAGAATGATTATGGACACGTGGTTGGTGTCCGGGTATGTTGTTTCCAATCTGGTTAGAACTTCGGAATCGAGAAAGGTTGTGATTGAGGTGATGAGTGGAATGCGGGTTTTCCGCATTGGCAATGGGGATTTCGAAGTCATTTTGGGTGACATCTCAGATTCTACCATGATTGATGATGGTAGATGATGTTGATGATATAGATGTTGTTGGTTGCCACTAGTACACTGATCATGTATTGGTGGGTGTACCCGAAATTTGTTCTGGATCATCAGGAGGAAATGAGTATATCGAAGTTAGGTGACTGAGGTTCCTTATTTTCTACTTGGTGGCAGACGATGTCAGGTTACATGACGTGGTGAGTTCAGCGAGTGTTGGTTGTATTCACATAGGATGAGTTTTGATGTCATATTCTGGTATCATCTTTGATTTTCCTTGGTGGAATGACAAGGATCGATACTAGGTAATCAGTGAGAACCCACAGTCTCAGCGTGTCTCGTCGTTGACTGATCGGTTTGGATGTGGGACTGGGTTGAGGACTTTAGGTGTCGTGACGATTCTCGATCGTGCCGTTTATGGTTAGGTGACGTAGTGTTGAATCTGGATTGTGATCTTGAGGATCCAGATAGGTGGAGAGTTTATCACTCCTACTTGAGTGTTTGAGTTGAGGATGTTGGGACTGAACTTCTTTTCGAGGTGAATCTCATATGTTATATTACTCAAGCGAGTCGTTGTCCGATGAGGTCGGCTATGGTCAGCCTTAGAGCTGTGTGGATGTTGGAATTGACTTCTCTATGAAGTCAATCTAATGTATGGTGTGTAATCGGTTGATCAGGTAACCGATAGGTTCGGTTTTGGTACGTCTCGGTAGACGAGAACGAGATTTCGGGTTTTGGAATCAAATTTCTGGATGACGATTCAGGATTTGATTTTGGAACTTGAAAGAGGATTTCTAGATTTGGGTTTTGGAATCAGATTTCTTGATGACGATTCAGGATTTGATTTTGGAACTTGAAAGAGGATTTCTGGATTTGGGTTTTGGAATCAGATTCTGGGTGACGATTCAGGATTTGGTTCTAGAGCTTGATTGTGGATTTTCTTTTCATGGATTTGGGTTCGGAATGGTTATTCCCAATACTAGTTTACGGAATGATGATTTCGGATTCGGATTTGGACATGATTATGGATATGATTTCTGGGTTTGGATTTGGGATTTCTTACGGAATTACGGATTCGGATTCGGATTTAAAAATGGATAATGGGTCGGAGCTGTAATCTGTCAAATACTGGATTGGACAGAATGGACTACAAAATTAAAACATGTTTTGGCTACAACCTAGGTGGTTGTAGGCTGAGTGATGGGTAGTTGTATGTATTGTTCGAGGTACAATACTGGGCAGACTTGTGGTGCCTGGTGATGGTATATAGGTTATACCTGAGATATGTTGGTGAGCGTGTTGGTAGTCGGATTAGTTCCGATACCATCAGATTAGTTGAGGTCGTGGACTGGACATTGGATACTGTGCGTTGGGTCATAGTGACTCTGATGGATCTAGTTACACACAGGTCGAGTGAATGGTTGGTTAGTGTTCACTCATGGTTGAGTAAGTTGGTGGTTAGTGTAACCACAAGTGACACGACCCATCCCAATCCCCCTGGGATTACCATGGAATGTATCATGCTCCCGTCTGACAAGAGGCGTCAGACAAGGGATAACCGATTGCCATTGCCCAAACGGGCTTTCAGAGTGCGTAAGGATCGATGGAGGAGGTGTGCGATGCTCAAGTCTCTGCTGCAGTCGTATCCGGAATCAACCTGAAGGGCATTAAAAACAAAAGCTGTGAGTGGACGAAAATAAACAAGTCTGTTAAAAACATTTATAAGACATTTATGCCCCCCAGTAAAATCATATGCATGCACCAAAAACCAATAATCCCATATTTATTTAGAAATAACCATTAGGGCCTTAGCCCGGAAACCAAAGCATAGTTTCAAATTCCAAAAGTCAATTCAAGAGTTATTTCATCAATCCAGTAATATTCATTTATTATTTTTCCATCTCCGGCATCCCCGATGCCTAGCGTCCTAGACGCTTGACGTTCCAGACGTCATATCTCATGGTATTAAGCAACGCGTGCTGCCCGGGGTCTCACCGGGTCCATATCTCTGACATCCCCGATGTCTGACGTCCATGACGTCTAGCAATCCTGCTCCTGGATCACTATACGATCCGGTAGCTCCGTATAATGAGCCCTCGCAGGCAATGCATCGTGACTTCTCCAGTGTCCCCGACACTTGGAGGAGACCAGGATATAAATATCCTCATATCGAGATGGTTTTATGGAACACATTCAATTATTCATTTCCAAAATATCACAAGGGCCCTGCCCCGAATTTCCATAAAACCGTCATAAGTCCAAATAGTTGAATCAAATCTGAAATAGTTTATTCAATTCCATTTTGGGGTCCCCGACCCGAAATCACATATACAAGTCAACTGGGCTCCTGGCCCGATTCATAAGTTAACTGGGCCCCTGGCCCGATTCATAAGTCAACTGGGCCCTTGGCCCGATTCATAAGTTAACTGGGCCCCTGGCCCGATTCATAAGTCAACTGGGCCCTTGGCCCGATTCATAAGTTAACTGGGCCCCTGGCCCGATTCATTTTAACAAATCCGTAACCGTTTCATGAAATCATATCCATCCATATTTATGGAAATCAGTGCAAATCCAGAAAACCTCGATTCACGTGCAAACACGTAAATCGCCTCGAAATGCGTGAAAACATATAAATTCACTGATATCCAAAATAAATCATATAATCACAATTATAACAATCATGAAACAATTATGCATGCATCGAATTTATAAAACCAATGTCCACTCACAGACCGTTTAACCGAGTGCCTCAATATGCGTGCCATAGGCCTTCCCGGGCCACACCACTATCACCGGAACTCCCAATCCTGTCCAAATCACATTAGAGGATTACTAACCTCATCATTAACATCCTATTCAAGTCCCGTAATTTTCCCAAATTTTTAAGTATTTTTAAACTGGATTTAAAACCTTCGGACATCCCGAACAATATCGAAATGGGATCCGATCGACACGAAACCAACGCTAAAATGTTCGTTACATTGTATAGGATAAATGTCATGTTGACCTCACCTCGAGATTCGTGCCCACGCGCCGTCACGCGCCGCCGTGAGTGGCTGCACGTGAAAGCCACGCGCAAGTCACCATCTTCACCCGTTTGTCTGGTAAACGGGTCTGATTACCCGCGATAGGATCCGGTTCAATCACACCCAATTCGACATCAATTCAATCCGTTCTTGATCCTAAAACAATCATTAGCATATGAATTTCAGTTCTGTGACATCGATCAACATCAACCATTCCCTAATCAAGCCATCAACCCGTGATCACCCAAAACGGGTCAATCACCAAAACTCCATCAATCCTCAACCATTGTCAAATTAACTTCATATGAAGCATATAAGGATTAACACGAACCAATTAGCATGATTAATTGAACACGACATTACCTCAATCACCACAACTCAAGCTCGAGTTTTCCGGCCGTCCACCTCGTCCGTCCACGGCCCTAGGAGCCCCAAAGCTTGCTCCATTTGATCTGGTTCGACACGTTGAAGTTCCAGAAAGCTCAATCCATCATCAATTAGGCTTGGGCTGGCCTAAAACTGGAAGTTCGAATTTGAATTTCCCAGAACCCAGTTTCGGGTTTTTGAGCATTCCTCCACCATTCTCACTCCAATCCTCTCATTCTCAATCTCAGAGTCATCCTCTCGACTCACTCTCCATTCTACCGATCTAAATCAACCATTAAAAGCATCCTAAAGTGCCCCTCAGTCCACTGTGTAAATTCCTTGCACTGACCCGAAAACATGATAAAACAGTGCCCATGTTCATGTGATTGATTGCCAGCACCATCATATGTGCGATTCCACCTCAAACTGACCCAATTAACTCAATTAAATTGATAAACAATCACGGGATCGATCGCACAAACATTCCACCTTCACGGCTGTTCCATGAAACAGTACCCCGTGTGAAATTACAATTCTGCCCTTGTGTAGAAAATTACCAAAATGCCCCTCACGCATCCTGACCCGTAACTCGGTCATACGGACCCCGATTGATGCGTGCCGCCTGTCTACGAACTCAGGGCATCGAGGCCTTCCTAAGGGTCCTCGGTCCTCGGCCATCGGACCCCCCAATCAAAAAGTCAACATTTCCCCCTATATCGTCCAAATTACGAAAATGCCCTTGCACTTCCGTACATCATAACTTTCACCACGAACGTCGGAATCGAACGTGCCACCTGTCTATGAACTCGTGACGTCCCGAACTACGTAACGGTCATCGGTCAAAGTCCATTTGACCATCCAAATTAAAAGTCAACGTTTTTCCCACGCCCAGGGGTAAAACGGTCATTTTGCACAATTCGTCCGAAATCGCCCAACTAATCCCAGATTAGTAAGTCACAATTAAATATTATTAAATCCCGATATTCGGGACGGGTCGTTACAACCTTCCCTCCTCAAAGAATTTCGTCCTCGAAATTACCAACAACCTTATTCCACAACTACCTTGTGGAAAACATTTCGACCTCACATCTGTGTACACCTGTACACCCACTTACTGGAACAACACCAGTCTCGTCTGTACCCAGACATCCCATCACAGTCATACGTCATAATAGCAACAACACTCGACCACCGCAAGTGGAAATGATCACCTGATCCGCGCTAAAATCGCCTAACCATTTAACTGACTTATTCAGCTAGACGGTTCCCTTCCATTACCAATATATCCTTACCTTTGCTCCCATTGGGAGTCTTCAAATCTCATTTGTCAGTCCACGCTGACACCACCAGTTCAAACTGTCACCACAAAGCTTTACCACCCTAGTAAAGCCCCAACCATCAGCCAGTCAGTGATAACACCACGTACTACATCACCCTCGATGTAGCGTAAGATCAACCACATGATCTCAATTCGCAGGGCAAGCCCAATCCTGCGACACAAAATGATCTCAATGTCCATAATCGCCGACTCCCTCAGCGAACCAAAACGCTGGGAAATCACGGTGTGATCAAGTCACACAAGGCTACTCGTGGTTACTCAGACCACCAATTCACTCATCCTGAGTGTACGTATACCGTCAACTTACTCCATCAAGTGGTGTAACTGGAACACGTTGAATACCAGCCTAGCAGTGAGTCACACATCTCAACACTAGGGTTCCACAAGCCAACCATGGCTAAGAGCACCTGCTCATAAAATCACTGAACCCGACAAGATCAATATGCACAGCGCACGGTATCCAATGTCCAGTCCACGATCACAACCAAACAAATGATATCGGAACCAAGCCGATCCCCATCACGTTTGATCGCACACCACAGGTACATCCCATGTACCGCCATTAGGCGCCACTCCGCCTAACCAGTACCAATCATCGTACAACGTACCCTGTACGTACCTCAATCCATCAATCCGCCTACAACCACCTAGGTCGTAGCCAAACACGTTCCAATCATGGAGTACATTTGCCCAAACCATCATGAGACAAAACGAGCTCCACCCGTCATCTAGTTCCAATTCCGAATCCGAATCCGCAATTTCGTACGAAATCCCGAACCCGAACCCAAACATCATATTGTCAATCCATGTCCAAATCTGAATCCGAAATCATTATTCCGTAAGCTAGCATTGGAATAATCATTCCGCACCCAAATCCAGTAATCCATTTTCGAGCTTCGCAATCGCATTCTGAATCGTCACCCAGAAATTCGGTTCCAAAACCCAAAATCTCGTTTACGTCCACCAAGACGTAACAAAACCGAACCTATCGGTTGCCTATCCGAAACACTCGATTGACTTCATAGGGAAGCCAATCCCAATATCCATACTTCAAAGGTTGACAAAAATCCGACCACATCGGAAACCTACTCAACCGAGTAGTAAACCATATGGACTCACTCCGAAAAGAAGTTCAGTCCCGTCATTTACGACTCATACCAAGGTAAGAGTGATAAACTCTCACCCAATCTGGATCATCACGACCACGACCTAGATCCATCACTACGTCACCCGACAAGTAACATCACGATCCTAGATCGTCACATCGACCAAAGTCGACAACATCACAAATCAGATCCACCTAGGATCCACACATGCTCACATAGCAAGCAATCCATCTGAAAAGCTGATCATAGGGTCTTACACCCTCATTGAATCATTCGCCAAATTTCCCTTGGGGGAAAGATGATCACGCATTTCACCACCAAATCCAAATTCATGCACAACTTCTTGTGTCCAATGACCCCAAGCCAAACATGGGTCCACCAACCAATACACGCTCAACGTACTGGTAGCAGTAATCATCATTTGCCACGACAGGAAATAAGAAGTCAACCCCAATGACTTCGGAATATCAATCACTGATGCGGAAACGAGCACTCCTCTCGTCTCCCAATCACGACACTCCCCGAATCGGGAGTTCCGACCATGTTGGAAACAGACATGCTCCCAATGAGATGTCAAGTCCAACCACTGGACTTCCCATGTCCATACCTCACTTGGACCACCACGTGTCCAAAATCAATTCATTACTCGGACCTCACGTCCGCCAATAATCATGTATGCACACACCCCGATTCCGAGCGGGAATTTCCTCAACTCTGCCTGGATGTGTATACCATACAGCCTTCGTCTCACATCTCAACCTCTACATGTTCAATCCTCAGGTTCCAAGTGATTCACAATCACAAAATCTCACATCAGTACCACGAATGGTTTTCCCCGACTTTTCCAATTTCAATACTTCCTTGCACCCTCTGAGGATATTAGAGGTAAACAATCTTACCAATCTCAGAGTTGACAACAACTCCCCAAATCCACTGATTCTCATGACGTAGGGAACCTCGTCCCTAGATCCCCCAAGTTTCAATCATACCGTTTTTATCCGTTCATCACATGTCATCGTGTATCTGTTGGGACTTATCCCAACACGACACAACCTCCACTGGATCCCATCTAGTCCATGACTCAACCACCACTGAGTCGCAGATACCAATCATCTGTTCATCATGACAGAGTCACACCCCAACTGGTGGCTCATCGTCATCACAACTACTGTCACCAGTACCAGCGCTAGTACCAGCACCAACGCACCATCATCAACACTAGTATCAGCACACAGGCATCCATACCAGTATTGGCATAAAGGTATCACCATACCAACATCCATACATAGCACACGAACATCCACACTAGCACACTGAGTGCAAAGTTGTTACCCTGGATCTCCGTTCATTCCGAACGACGATCCCGTAACACCACTCGTACCCCACGACTATGGGTACCTACAATTTTTGCCATCGGCACATCAGGATAATGGACGTTCCCTGAACATCCTCTGATCCCCAAGTGTGAAAGCCATACTAAATACCCTCGATAGCCAGTTATCTCGACACAACTGTCGACCAACAGTCATCGTTGTCAAGATCCGTATCCACACATCACACTACCATTCGATCCAACACGGGATTCCACATTTCATAACCGTACCCGTAGATCGAAACCCATAAGACTCACTAGAGTCATCCACATGGTCATCCACGACCTCAGCCGCTCGTCGCAGCACAAGTTTTCATTTAAAATTCACTTTTCCAGTCCATCAATTATAAATTAGGGTTCCAAAATCACACCCTAGGGTTCCACCGAACCCAACTGCCTTTTGCAGTAAATTCCACAACCTGACCGATCCCGCAGTCCTGACATCGCATAGACGTCCAATCCAATCCAATCGTCAATTCAACGTGGGTTCCATCGTGGGTTCCACCACGAAGGTCATCGGCTAACTCCGATGCACCAACACCCCGTACACTAGCCAACACTACCAGGGTCCAAAACTTAGACCAATACTCAACTGAGTTTCGTATTTTCATAACATTATTCCAATGGGGTTCCCCGAACCCGGCTGTGCCCAGTGGCACCACAATCCATAAACACATGACCGAACCGACGGTCCCACATTACCAGTTAATCGTATACAACCCCACTTGGGTTGAATCGCATCAATACACGGCGTATCGGGCCACACACACCCAGTCCACCATACAAACTCAAAACTATCTATCAGGTTGACAACGGAACTGCAGCCCAAAGAGACATCACACCCTCGTCCTTCGCGCACAAAAGAGCAAAACCTGCTCTGATACCACTTGACATGACCCATCCCAATCCCCCCGGGATTACCATGGAATGTATCATGCTCCCATCTGACAAGAGGCGTCAGACAAGGGATAACCGATTGCCATTGCCCAAACGGGCTTTCAGAGTGCGTAAGGATCGATGGAGGAGGTGTGCGATGCTCAAGTCTCTGCTGCAGTCGTATCAGGAATCAACCTGAAGGGCATTAAAAACAAAAGTTGTGAGTGGACGAAAATAAACAAGTCTGTTAAAAACATTTATAAGACATTTATGCCCCCCAGTAAAATCATATGCATGCACCAAAAACCAATAATCCCATATTTATTTAGAAATAACCATTAGGGCCTTAGCCCGAAAACCAAAGCATAGTTTCAAATTCCAAAAGTCAATTCAAGAGTTATTTCATCAATCCAGTAATATTCATTTATTATTTTTCCATCTCCGGCATCCCCGATGCCTAGCGTCCTAGATGCTTGACGTTCCAGACGTCATATCTCACGGTATTAAGCAACGCGTGCTTCCCGGGGTCTCACCGGGTCCATATCTCTGACATCCCGATGTCTGACGTCCATGACGTCTAGCAATCCTGCTCCTGGATCACTATACGGTCTAGTAGCTCCGTATAATGAGCCCTCGCAGGCAATGCACCGTGACTTCTCCAGTGTCCCCTACACTTGGAGGAGACCAGGATATAAATATCCTCATATCGAGATGGTTTTATGGAACACATTCAATTATTCATTTCCAAAATATCACAAGGGCCCTGCCCCGAATTTCCATAAAACCGTCATAAGTCCAAATAGTTGAATCAAATCCGAAATAGTTTATTCAGTTCCATTTTAGGGTCCCTGACCCGAAATCACATATACAAGTCAACTGGGCTCCTGGCCCGATTCATAAGTTAACTGGGCCCCTGGCCCGATTCATAAGTCAACTGGGCCCCTGGCTCGATTCATAAGTTAACTGGGCCCCTGGCCCGATTTCATAATTCAATTGGGCTCCTGACCCGTAACTCGGTCATACGGACCCCGATTGATGCGTGCCGCCTGTCTACGAACTCAGGGCATCGAGACCTTCCTAACGGTCCTTGGTCCTCGGCCATCGGACCCCCGATCAAAAAGTCAACATTTCCCCCTATATCGTCCAAATTACGAAAATGCCCTTGCACTTCCGTACATCATAACTTTCACCACGAACGTCGGAATCGAACGTGCCACCTGTCTATGAACTCGTGACGTCCCGAAATACGTAACGGTCATCGGTCAAAGTCCATTTGACCATCCGAATTAAAAGTCAACGTTTTGCCCACGCCCAGGGGTAAAACGATCATTTTGCACAATTCGTCCGAAATCGCCCAACTAATCCCAGATTAGTAAGTCACAATTAAATATTATTAAATCCCGATATTCGGGACGGGTCGTTACAACAAGTGTATCGTGTTAGTCTTGACTAACGACTGTCAAGTGGTGACAGTTTGTCGAAGGTGTCAGCGTGGATCGTTGAGTGAGGTCTGGTGACTCCCAGTGGGAGCAGACGTCAGGATAGTTAGTGATTGAGGAAGGAACCGTAGAGTTATTTATGTCAGCGAAATGGTAGATTTGACAAGTGGGTCGATCATAGGATACTTAGGCTACTCTGATACTGACAGGTGGTGTCAGTTTGGAGTGTACGACTTCTGCTATTCGATGTGGTCGAATGTAGACGATGTGACGTGAGCGTTAGTGGTATGTCTAGTTGCAGACGAGTAAGGATTGTTCTGGTTAGTTGGTGTACGAGCGTGCACGTGTTTTGAGGTTGATTCTACTTTCCACGAGGTGGATGTGGAATCAGGATAGTTGAAGTTTCGAGAGCGAAACTAATTAAGGAGGGAAGAAAGGTTAGATTTAGGTCTGTTGGAATTTCGAGGACGAAATTAATTAAGGAGGGAAGGTTGTAGCGACCCGTCCCGAAATCCATGATTAGATTAGTGACTAATCACGATTAGTGAGGCTAATCCGTGATTAGTAGAGCAAAATCAGACGAACGATGCGAAATGACCGTTTTGCCCTTGGGCGTGGGCAAAACATTAACTTTTCGTTCGGACGGTCAAACAGACTTTGACCGATGACCGTGACGTAGTTCGTGACGTCACGAGTTCATAGACAGGTGGCACGTTCAATTCCGACGTTCAAGGAGGAAGTTATGACGTTCGGAAGTTTAGGGGCATTTTGGTAATTTTGGATAACAGGGGGTCAAATGTTGACTTTTTTATCGGGAGGTCCGATGGCCGAGGGCCGAAGATCGTTACGTAGATAAGGACGATACGAATCCGTAGACAGGCGACACGTCGAATTCGGACGTTCGACGGCGAAGTTACGGTTCACGGAAGTTTCGGGAAACTATTTACGGCGACACGTTTTACGAGACAAAAAGTGCAGTTTTGTCTCTAGTGGGCCCAGATATTTGTCCTGATGCCCAATGGATGAGTGACAAGTGTCACCCATCCAATGGACACCAATTTCATTCATGCATCAAACCCTTCCCCGTTCATCCATTTCTCCCATTTTTCCCAAACCAACCCGATCACCATTTCTCACCCAAACACCAAACCCTTCCCTTGTAACAATAACTGAGACCAGAGGGTGAGAGAGGAGGACTAAGGATGGCAGCTGGTGGTTGGAACCGCCGTGGGCGGTGGCGGGAACCCAGAACCCGAGCGGGTACCCGGTAAGCCCATTTTCAATTTTTGTGTGGATTTTGATGTTATGGATTGTTCTGGATGATTAGGATGGGTTATTTAGGTTACTAGGGAGTTTTTAGGAAGGTTTGGAGAAGGGTTGGACGCCGGGGAAGCTCTGTGGAGGGTTTTGGAAAATTGAACCGTGAGGTTCAAAATTGAACCGTGGATTTTCGTGGGTTTTAGGGATTCTAATTAATTGGGTTCGGTTCCTAGGACGATTATAGGAAGGATAGGATTGATTAGGATTGAAAACGGTGAAAAACTGGGCCGGAATGAGCTTGGACCGGTTACGCCGGTCCAGTTGCAGGGGTTGGACCGGACTGGCCGGCCCGGACCGGCTGTGCGAGGTTGAAGGTGGTGATGTGGCATGATGAGGTGGCACCTGTCAGATTGTCAGGTGACGTGGACCACTCATCAGTCAACACGTGTCATATGTCAGTGCACAGTCAGCAATGACATGTCAGTGACGTGGCCCAACCAGGGGCTGACACGTGGCACTGACGTGGACCAGTGCCGTCATGACACGTGGGACATGTCAGACTGCCACGTGGCACTGACAGCACAGTGACGCGGACCAATGGGAGCTTGACACGTGGCACCTGTCAGCCTGACGTCAGCAATGACGTCGTCAGGTACTGTAGCAGCGTTGACTTTTTCGTTGACCGGCGCGGGGGGGAGCGTGTGAACAGTGTTTTGAGTGGGCCCAAGGTCATTTTAAAGGCTTCGACGATCCGGATCCAATGGTGGTGGTTTCGGGTCGATCGGAGATCGTTAAGTTAGTCAAATTGAGGTTTTTCACCTCGGGAAACGTGTACGGGGCACGTTGACCTTTCCGGGAATGATTAGGGTTCTTACTATGGACTTGTATAGGTTAGTAGTAACCTTTGGATATGGTTTGGACAGGTCAGGATTATCCGGAGAGGTCGGATTGGCTCGGGAGAGCCGTATGGCACGCAAATCGAGGCGGCAGCTCGGACGGTCTGTGACTGGACCTTGTTTTCTAAATTGGTGCATGCATAAATGTTTATTATATGTTTTATTACTTGTTTGATGATGCCATGGGTGCATTTGTATGTGGTTACATATAAGCACGTATTTTGAGGTTTCGGCCTTATACGGTGCTTATACGGGTCTGTATTTCTTTATTGGTTTTATTGAAATGGCCTTGGATTTCTAAAAGGATAAACTCGGGTATAAGACCCATTTGGTTTTGTCTCGGGCATGTGACCTCAGATTTCGGGCACGGTGCCCAGCTGATGTCCTATGTTCGGGCACGAGACCCAGTCACTTTACGGTTTTTATTTCAGGTCAGGGAACCTTAAATGGATTCCCAGGTTCATGACGGTTTATGGGAACCGGCATGAACCCTTGTTATGGTATCGTGGTTCATGACGGTTTATGGGAACCAGCATGTTACCTCGGTTCTGTTATTACGGTACATGACGGTTTATGGGAACCGGCATGCTACCTGGTCATGTTATTACGGTACATGACGGTTTATGGGAACTGGCATGTTACCTTGGTTCTGGATATTATGGATCATGACGGTTCAGGGGAACCGGACATGAATGTTTATGTTATGTATATATATATATATATATATATGTTTATCTACCTTTCTTTACATGTTCTATCTCCTCCGGGGAGGGTCGTTGGCCTGGATGGACCCCGGAGTAGTCACGGAGTACCGACTGAGTGGAGTCACCCCCCAGTTGGGTTCCTTACTCTCAGGAAGGCTATGATTAATATTACCTCGAGTAGGGTCAGTGGTCTACGGACATTGATCTTGACTTTGAGAAGACTCAGATTGAGACCCGGGTAGCACGAGCGTAGCTTTGGAAACTGTGACAGGATTGGTTGTGTGAATTATATGTATATATGATGTATGCTATATGATATGATATATGATGTGTGTTTACACAGGTTTTGTGCAGTGGCCGGTACGGTTGAGTCTTTATGATTCTTTCACTATGGATGTGGGCAGTGGCCTGTATGGTCGTGTTCATTATGGTATCTTTGATTAAATGGTTTTAATATGCATGCATGCTTTTTAGTGAAGGGTACAAATGTCTTCTCGTTAAAATGTTTTTATAAACTCTTGTTTTGTCCACTCACAGTTTTTAATGTTTTGACTGCCCTTCAGGTTGACATCGGATGTGGACTGTAGCAGAGACCGAGATATCACATACCTCCTCCGAATCCTGGCGTACTCTGATGGCCCGGGAGGGCAAAGGTCGGAAATATCCCTTGTCTGACACTTCGTGTCAGACGGGAGCAGGGTCATCCTGCACTAATCCCGGGGGGATTGGGATGGGTCCTGTCATGGAAGCCACGCCGCCTTGGACGGCGTCCTTGATCCCGAGAAGTGCACGGTTAGGCCCAATTTTCCCATATTTTCGATTCTTGCTTTATGCACTGTATTGGATGATTAGGATGAGTTTATCGAGGTTATAGGAAGGTGTAGAGGGTGGTTTGGACGGTGGTTTTGGGCTGAGCAGCCCTGGATGCAATCGGGAAAATCGAACCATTTGGACCA
This sequence comes from Prinsepia uniflora, assembly GCA_032719365.1. Taxonomy (NCBI): domain Eukaryota; kingdom Viridiplantae; phylum Streptophyta; class Magnoliopsida; order Rosales; family Rosaceae; genus Prinsepia; species Prinsepia uniflora. Next base: position 40,839,871 of record CM064869.1, on the reverse strand, counting down.
AATTCAAACCGTGAGTTTTAGTTAGTTTCTTCTAGGTTTATTAATTGGAATGGATAGGAAACATTAAATTAGGAATTTTAGGATTGATTGGGACTGAAACGAATGAAAAATGGGGGAGGAACCAGGCTTTACCAGTAACTCCGGTCCAGGAAACCAGCGAACCAGCCAACCCGGTTCAGTCGAAGGTTAGGGGTGATGCTACAGTGGCGCGTGAGCCCACCGCAGGGCCCTTTGGGCAGCGCGTGGTTGGGATTCTGGAGGTGGTTCCAACATACGAAATCATCTATTCGATGTAACGAACATTTTGGGACTGGTCTTGTGTCAATTGGACAACGTTTCGATAGGTTTCGGGATGTCCGAAGGTTTAGGTTCGAGTTTAAAAATAGTTAGAAATTCTAGAAAATTACGGGGCTTTAGTGATGGGTTATATAAGTAGTTAGTAACCCTCTAAATGATTTTGGACAGGTTAGGGATTCCCGGAGGCGACGTTTGACCCGGGAGACGGTTATGGCACGCGTATCGAGGCGCGGCTTCAGACGGTCCGTGAGTGGACTCTTCTCTCGAAATTGATGCATGCATAAATGCTTTTAATACATATTTTGTGTTTCCATGAGTGCAATTTTTGTGGTAGCCTAGGATTTACGTATTTGCACGTATTTCGAGATTTACGATTTTATACCCTGCTTATACGTGCTAGGTTTTCAATGAGTTTTCATGAATTGATTTTGGATTTGGAAACATGAACTCGGGCGTGAGACCCATTTGATTTACAACTCTCAGGCTCGGGGTCCTTTTGATTTGACGAGGAATCGGACCTAGGGACCATTTGAGCTGTACGATCGGACTGATGGTCCCGTTGGTTTACGATTCGGGTTTGAGGCCCAGTTAGTAGTACTATCGGGCTTGATGCCCCGTTGATTGATGATATCGGGCCTAAGACCCATTTAGTTGAGATATCGGGCTTAAGGCCCCGTTGGTTGTAACGCCCCGGAAATTCGAAAAATGTAATATTGTAAATATGGAATAAAATGACGTTTTTACGCCTGTGATTCGTTTGGTCAATTTGTTCACTTTTTGATTGGAGGGTCGAACGGACGTTGAGCGATGACCGTGACGTAGTTCGGGATGTCACGAGTTCATAGACAGGTGGAATGTCCGATTCGGACTAGCAGGGTGAAAGTTATGACGTTCGGAAGTTCAGGGGCATTATCGTAATTTGGACGATATAAGGGAAAAAGTTGACTTTTTGTTTGACAATTGGTTTTCACACGACTCGAAGACCGTTAGATTCGTCTAGAAGCCCCGAGTACAACGACAGGAGGCATGCGTGAAACGAACATCGGATGACCGAGTTACGGGTCACGGAAGTTGGAGGGCATTTTGGTCATTTTCACGGCGGTTACTGTAGCACCACCGTGAAAAACAGAGTGCACGGCCATGCCGTGGTGTTTTGTGCGTGCAATTGTTTATGGCTTTAGTGGATTGAACAGAGGACTTGTTTATGGGATTTGAGGCAGTGAGAAGCACACATGGGTGACTGATCAGAGTCCAGAGCACGAGTTGGGTTAAAATAACGGCCATGGTTAGCTGGTCGGGTTGAGTCGCGGGTAATAGACCGTTTAACAGGCTATTCGGGTGAGGGAGAAGACACTGTAGCTGGGCGCGTGGCCTTCACACACAACCACTTTGGGCGGCGCTTGACGGCGCGTGTGAGGTCTTTTCCAATCACGTTCAACTGAGGTTTTCTTCCTTTTATTGTTTTTAACATTTTATCTTTAGGGTTCGAGTTGATCGGACCATAGGGTTAGGTTGGGTTCGGTTGGGTTCGGTGGAACCATAGGGTGTGATTGTGGAACCATAGTAAATGATTGAAATAGGTGAACTTTAGTTGTGACTAGTAGATGAAAACTTGTGCTGTGACGAGCGGCTGAGGTCATGGATGACCATGTGGATGACTCGGGTGAGTCTAGTCAGAACTATGGGATTCGACCCACGGGTACGGTTATGAGATAAATTATGGAATCCCGAGTTAGACCGGGTATTAGTGTGATGTGTGGATACGGATCTCGTGACAGGACCCACCCCGATTATCGCCTCGATAATCGGGAAGCATCCTGCTCCCGTCTGGACGTCAAGGGAGATTAAATCACAGCATCCTGCTCCTCGTTAGACCGACTAAATATTATTACATCACATCCATTGTGAGACCAGGGAGATTAAATAAATACATCCGACTGGACGTCAAGTCCACAGTTTCACAGAGCATAATATTACAAAACAGGTTAAAGAACAAATCCTACTCTGTGAACTAACTACTCCGCAACGGAAAACTTTATGCCTCTGCCTCTGCCTCGGCGCTAGCCCCCGAACTTGTACCACGACCTGGAGGGTAGTTAAAACAACAAAGTGTGAGTGGACCGAAACAAAGGTTTATAGAAAACAGTTTAAGGAAATCGGGGTTCGCCCTCCAATTTTACAACATGCATGCATAACCAAATATTCAAAAAGAAAACCGCATATTTAATCATTCGAAAACTCTTTTTCCGAAACACATGAAAAACGTTACAGAGAACCGTCATAACTCATGTAAAACAATTTAATATTACCAGAATCCAGAAACCGTCATTTTGAAACATCAATTGCATAAATCAAGTAAAGAGTGAATCAATAATCACAATTAAGCCGTTGGATCCATCCGAGTCTTTAAACTCAATATCAGGCCTTCCCGGGATATCAACGAGTCTTTAAACTCAAAACATGATCAATAGGCTTCAGGGGTATCACAATGACCGAGTCTTTAAACTCACCAGTCTTTAAACTCAATCTGGGTCTTTAAACCCCATTTTCGGGCCCGCCCCCGTCATCAATATACCGGGTCTTTAAACCCAAAACCAGATCCAACAATCAACCGGGATTCATCATAAACCGTTTTCCAACATCATTCCGAAATCATATCACGTCATACTAGGACTTATGTCCGAATTCACTTGCAAATTCCAAAATGTGCAATTCCCGAAATCACTTCACAATTATAATCAAAACATCATAAATCCGTAACATGCATAATTATAATCTAAACTTCCGAACTCCCGAAATTATCCCGAACGACTCCCGATCGACTCGGACTTTAAAGATAAAATGTTAATTAGATTGAAGGGATTAAATCTCATGTTGACCGTGATCGGAGGTGACATCACACGCACCGTCACGCGCCGCCCAAAGTGGCTGCGCGTGAAGGCCACGCACCAAGCTACAGTCCTTCGTCCTTATCCGAATAGACTGATAAACGGGTCTATTACCCGCGACTCAACCCGACCAGTTCAAGCTCTATTCCCAATCAATTCCTCTCGTTTTCAATCCTATTATCTTCTCTAATACGTTAATTTTAGGTCTGTATTGATGACTAACCTCGACTAACACCAAAACGACCCAACTCAAGCTCAAACAGTCGATCAAGTCGACGTCTGGAACTCACCCTACACGGTTCCATTTCCAAATTAACTTCACCAGTAGCTTAAGGGGACTTATACAAATACGATAGAACTAACAATTGAACTCGCGGTTACCTGGAAGTCGTCGTCCTCAAGCTCGACAATACTCAGAACCAGGGAACTCAGTTCTTGACCAATTCACGAGTGATGTCCTTCGAGATCGATGTGATTGGTTTCCTTTTGCTCCCAGAAGACTAGAACGGCCCTTAGTTTAGCTCTAATGTCCCCACGATTTGATCTTCGATTTTTCCCTCCACTGGTTTTCCCTTCGAACTGGAACTTGGGTTCCTGGGCAAAACGGGCTCCAATCTCTACAACTAGCACCGTCGTGTTTCTGTCACTCCCAGAAGTCTCCCTATGTGTTTAGTTTTGCCTCAAAGCCCGTAGGAATTGAACTCTGAGTTTCCCCCCAAAAACCCGAAACTGTTTCCTCGCGGTTTCTCTCAATCTCTCTCAGTCTCTCCACAGCAGAATGACTCCAAATGAGCTCCCAGCCTCAAAGGAAATCAGATAATCGATCAAAGCGGCCAACAACCCGTGGGAGACCAACTGATTCCTCTCTGAAAATGTCTCCCACGCACACAGAAGCCATGGCCATTTCTTTAACCCAGCCCGTGCTCTGTGTTGCCTCAGTCCGTTCACCAATGTCCCCCACTGCCTCAATTAACTTAAACAATGCATCTGATCAATCCACTAGGCCATAAACAATTGAACGCACAAGACACCACGGCCGTGCACTCTGTTTTTCACGGTGGTGCTACAGTAACCGCCGTGAAATGACCAAAATGCCCCTCTGTGCAATAATTATCAAATTTCCCTCCAACTTCCGTGACCCGTAACTCGGTCACCCGACGTCCGTTTCACGCGTGCCGCCTGTCGTTGTACTCAGGGCGTCGAGATGAACATAACGGTCTTCGAGTCATATGGATATCAATTGTCGAACAAATAGTCAACTTTTTCCCCTTACAATGTCCAATTTACGATAATGCCCTCTGGACTTCCGCACGTTATAACTTTCACCCTGATCGTCCGAATCGGACGTGCCACCTGTCTATGAACTCGTGACGTCCCGAACTACGTCACGGTCATCATTCAACGTCCGTTCGACCCTCCAATCAAAAATTCAACAATTTGACCATACGAATCACAAGGGTAAAACTGTCATTTTATTCATTATTTTACCATATTACATTTCCCGAATTTCCGGGGCGTTACAATCTCCCTCTTTAAGAAAGTTCGTCCCGAAATTTCAAGGAAACAAGTAGGGGAACTGTTCTCGCATCTGCGCCTCGGGTTCCCATATGGCTTCCTCCACATTCTGCTTCCTCCAAAGGACCTTTACCAGAGAAACGGTCTTCCGACGTAGCACCTTATCCTTCCTGTCCAAAATCTGCACTGGCTGTTCGTCAAAGCTCAAGTCTCCTCGGAGTTCAATGGGTTGTTCCTCCAGTACATGAGATGCGTCAAACACATATTTCTGCAACATCGACACGTGGAAAACATCGTGGACCTTCGAAAGCTCTGGCGGTAGTGCCAACCTGTAGGCCACCGGGCCAATCCTCTCAGTGATCTCATAAGGTCCGATGTAACGAGGGCTCAACTTCCCTCGCCTGCCGAATCTCACCACACCTGTGACGCCCCGGAAATTCGAAACATGAAAATTTGGAAAAATTTGAAGAGAATGACGATTTTGCCCCCGGAATTGGGCGAAAAGTTGACTTTTAATTTGAGCGGTCAAACAGACTTTGACCGATGACCGTGACGTAGTTTGGGACGTCACGAGTTCATAGACAGGTGGCACGTCCAATTCCGACATTCGAGGAGAAAGTTATGACGTGCGAAAGTTGGTAAAAGGGGCCGAAAGTTGACTTTTTGATCGGGACATTGTTTGGACTTTCCGAGAAGACCGTTAGATAGGTCTCGAGACGCTGAATCCGTAGACAGGCGGCATGCATCAATCGGAGTCCGAACGAAAAAGTTATGGTTCTAGAACGATGAGGGGCATTTCGATCATTTGTAAAACAGTAATTTGTCTTTAATGGTAAAATGAATTAACTATACCTTAATATGGATGATTCAGCCTAATTGGATGAGGATTTGGTTATGTAGTGAGACTTGTCACCATAAGAGGAAGATTAGTGGCTTAGGTTTTGGATTAGTGGCACTTAGTTACCTTAATTAATTAATGAACGGTTGCACATGTTGATATACTTGCAGTATTCGACCAAAATGAAAAACAGAGAACAAGAACCCGTCCACCTTGTGTTGTCCAATTCGTCCAAATTGCTTGATCACGATTCCATTGTTGAACTGAGAGTGAATAGAGAGATTTATGCGAGGGAATTGAGCGGAAAATCGAAAAGAAAGGGGGCTGGGAAATCAGAAAATACCCGAAACCTTGAATTGATGATTTCGAATTGAATTTCTTGTTGGAGGCTTAATTGATGGAAATGAACGTTTGAGTGAGCTTACTGGACCTAAGACGAGTTTACTGGGATCAAATTCGAAGAGAATTGGCCATGAATTACTCACGAACTGGACCCGCGACAGTTCAGACATACCCCGGCTGAGTTCAGGTAATTGGAAGTACGAATTCATGAAATTGGTTTGGAATTCGAGTTTAGAATAAGTAGAAGATACTTCCTGTGCAATCAATTGAACGAAATAGTGTGAAATGAGATGGAACCCGAATGAAGACCCGTCGGGTGTTCTTATTGAGTCGAGGGCTTTAGGGCTTTGATTTCTTAAATTTAAGTTACAGACCCTTAATCCATATTAACTTGATGCTAATGAGTGAAAGAACGAAAAGAATTGGAGTCGAATTGGCTAGGAATGAATCGGGTTGAATCGCGGGTCATAAGCTCCGTTTACCAGGTAAACGGGTAGAGAAGAGGACTGTTCATTGTCACTGTAGCACGGCGCTTGGACTCACGCGCAGCCGCTTGCGGCGGTGCGTGAGGGCGCGTGGCACGTTTTCTGAGGAAAGTTCCAACAGGTGTTTTACTCCCTGTAATGTAACGGACATTTTAAAATTGGTTTCGCGTCGATCGGACACCGGCTCGATAATGTTTCGAGGGTCCGATGGTTTAAATTATATTTTAAAATAGTATTTAAATCCCGGAAAATTAGGGGAATATGATGTAAATTGACTTGTTTATAACCTTGTATAATGATTTGAACAGGATTCGGGATTCCTGGCACGTATCGGAAATTACGGAAACGCGTGCAGCTCGGAAAGCGAGCGGGTTGGACGGTGTGTGAGTGGACGTTTGTTTTATAAATTGATATGCATGCATAGTTAAATGTTTTACATGATTGATTGCATGATTTGGTTTGCAATGATTCATGATTTGTTTGGATGATTATTTATGATTTAATGATTATTTTAATCGGTAATTCGGGCACGTTTTACGAGAAATGTGTAAATGATATTTTGGACTAGGCCTGGAGTCAAAATGATTTAAAAATGGATATTTTGATAAATTAATGGGTTAAGAATGATTTCTGGATTATTATAATGTTTTCTATATGATTTTACGGAATTACGTGTAAAGGATGTTTGGGCTTGAGTCCCGGTTGGTAATGATTTGACTTGGATTGAGTCATGGATTTGATTGACATGTTTTGGGATATGATCCCGGATGATTTTCATTGTGATTGTGATTGTGACTATGAATGCCCAGACGGTCGGAGCTAGGGGACTACCTAGTCGGCCGTAGCTTGGGGATATGATGGTATGATTGTGAGTTCTTAAGGTAAGCCAACTTCTCGGATGCGACTGAGCCTGGATGTACCACTCGGATGTGTCTGAGCCTGGGGATGTGTTCGCCCAGATGTGACTGAGCCCGAGGGTTGAGCCCAGATGTGTCTGATCCCGAAAGTGTGGCTGGAGGTTGGCCTACGCGTAGTGCAGATGTGACAGTGTGATGGTTTGTGCACTTGTGAATAGTGCGGATTGATTGATTGATTGATTGATTACTTGATTGAGTAATGGATTGTGAACTTGTGTATCGTATTGTTTGCTATTGATGGTAATTATGATTACGTACTGGTATTGAGTACGAGTTTTGGTCTGTGGGAACAGGTAACTATGTTTTCATGTGTTTGGCCTCAGAGCCGAGAATTTAACTTGTTAGATGGTTTGGCTGAAAAGCCAGTATTTGTGTTTCATCTGTTTTTCCCTATGCATGCGTGATTTGTAAAACTGGAGGGTAAAGGATGTCTTTTCAAATGTGTTTTATATGATATTATTTTTGTCCACTCACACCTTTGTTTTTGATGACCCTCTAGGCCATGGCACAACGTTCGGGGCTGATCTCGAGGCTGAGGCATGAGCAGAAATCAGTGCAGTTATCCCTGGTCTGACAGGTGCTGAAGGGTACTTTCGGGATTTCAGTTGACTTGTCAGACGGGAGCAGGACCGGGCACAGTTATCGAGGTCCAATTGGGACGGGTCCTGTCAACACCCTTCCAAGGGGACAATTTCAGAAATACCCGATCTCCGACCGCAAGCTCAAGATCTCGAATCCGATGGTCCACATAGCTCTTTTGTCTGTCTTGGGCTGCCTTGAGCCGATCTCTGATGAGTTTGACCTTCTCGGTTGTCAGTTCCACCAATTCGGATTTAGTCAGCTTCCTTTCACCCACATCCGTCCAACACAACGGGGTTCTGCACTACCGTTCGTACAACGCTTCGTACGGAGCCATCCCGATGCTCGCCTGATAGCTGTTATTGTAGGCAAATTCCATCAAGGCTAGGTGTGATTCCCAAGTGTCCTGAAATTGCAGAACGCAAGCTCGCATCATATCTTCCAATATCTGGTTGGTCCGCTCAGACTGGCCGTCAGTCTGAGGATGAAATGCAGTACTGAAACGGAGTTTCGTCCCAAAGGCTTCCTGTAGACTCTGCTAAAACCGAGAAGTAAACCTCGGGTCTCTGTCAGAAACTATTGATTCTGGAGTACCGTGCAACCGGATGATTTCATCAATAAACAACTGAGCCAACTGTGTCATCCTGAAGTTCTCTCGCACCGGCAAGAAATGAGCTGATTTCGTAAGCCTGTCCACAATCACCCAAACTCCATCGTGACCTCTGGGTGTCCTAGGAAGTCCAAGCACAAAATCCATCGTTAAGTGATCCCATTTCCATTCCGGGATAGGTAGTGGTTGCAAGGCTCCATAAGGTCGTTGTCTCTCAGCCTTCACTTGCTGGCAAATCAGACACCTGCTGACAAACTCGGCAATCTCCCGTTTCATACCCGGCCACCAATAGTGTTCTCGCAAGGTACGATACATCTTGGTCCCACCAGGATACAGCGCGTAGGCCGAACTATGAGCCTCGTCCAAGATCTCCTTCTTTAGTGCCTCAACGTCGGGCACACACAACCGTCCTTCTTTTAGCAAAACTCCATCCTCCCTGACTGTGAAATCTAGCCGCTCACCGGCTTCCACTTCAATCCGAAGTACACATGAGACAAGATCTTGAGATTGAGCCTCAACGATCCGATCGATCAAAAGTGGTCTCACATGAAAATTAGCCAGCAAGACACCTTGGCCATCCAAACCCAAATCAATGCTAGTCTTACGGAGTTCAACCGAAAGTGGTAAATGAATCGTCCGTAGGTGTGCTACAGAATACGTCAACTTTCGGCTTAGAGCATCAGCCACCACATTGGCTTTTCCAGGGTGGTACTCAATTGTGCAATCATAGTCCTTAATTAGCTCTAGCCACCGTCGTTGCCTCACATTTAACACCTTCTGAGTGAACAAGTACTTTAAGCTTTTGTGATCCGTGAACATTCTGCAAGTCGCACCATACAAGTGATGTCTCCAAATTTTCAACGCATGCACAACAGCAGCTAACTCCAAGTCGTGCGTCAGATAATTGCGCTCATGCGGCTTCAACTGGCGCGAAGCATAGGCAATCACTTTCCCATGTTGCATTAGTACACATCCCAAACCCTGTACGGATGCATCCCTGTACACCTCGAATTCCCCACTGTCGTCTGGAAGGGTTAGTATAGGAGCAGATGTCAACCTTTCCTTTAGCTCCCGAAAACTACGCTCACAATCGTCATCCCAGTCAAACTTGACTCTCTTCCGCGTCAGTCGTGTCAACGGGGCAGCAATGGTATATAAACCCTCTACAAACCTCCTATAGTAGCCATCCAAACCCAAGAAACTTCTGACTTCAGTGACGGTCCTCGGTTGTTCCCACTTCGCCACTGCCTCAATTTTCTGAGAATCCACACTGATCCCGTCAGTTGAGATCACATGCCCCAAGAAACTCACGCTCGTCAACCAAAACTGACACTTGCTGAGCTTCGCATACAACTGGTTTCCCCTCAAGGTACCCAGCACCATCCTTAAGTGCTCCTCGTGCACTTCCGCACTACTCGAGTAGACTAGGATATCGTCAATGAACACGATGACAAAGTGATCCAAGTAAGGCTGCAACACTCGGTTCATCAAATCCATAAACGCTGCGGGTGCGTTGGTCAAACCAAATGGCATCACAAGGAACTCATAATGACCATAACGGGTCCTAAAGGATGTCTTGGGTACATCCTCATCCTTAACCCGCAACTGATGATACCCAGAACGAAGATCAATTTTGGAGAAGTACTGCACTCCTCGCAGCTGCTCGAACAAATCATCGATCTGAGGTAACGGGTATTTGTTCCTGACTGTTACTTTATTCAGTTTCCTGTAATCGATGCACAGTCTCAAACTCCCATCCTTTTTCTTCACAAACAACACCGGGGCTCCCCAGGGGGATACACTCGGTCGAATAAATCCCATCTCAAGTAATTCTTGCAACTGCGCCTTCAGTTCTTTCAACTCAGCTGGCGTCATACGATACGGAGTCTGAGAGATAGGTTGCGTACCTGGAACCAAATCAATAGTGAACTCGACATCTCGATGCGGTGGCAATCTCAGTAGATCCTCCGGAAAGACATCCGGGAACTCCCGTACTATCGGTATATCCTCCACCCTCAATGGTGCAGCTCGTGAGTCCATCACTTGAGCTAAGTATCCCTAGCACCCTTTCCTCAACAACTTACTTGCCTTCAGGGCTGAAATCACTCCGACAGGAGTTGCTCGCTGTATTCCCTGAAATGTGGTTTCCGGTAACCCAGGGCTCCGAAAAGTAACTTTCTTATCGACACATTCGATAGAAGCATGATGGAGCGTCAACGAATCCATTCCCAAAATGACATCAAAGTCGTACAAGTCCAAGAGTATCAAATCTGCTACCAGTCCGACGTCACCTACCATTACGGGACACTCCCGCAACACTTGGTTCACCACAAATACATCTCCTGTGGGTGTACTCACACCCAAGTCACAGTCCAAGCCAGACACCTCTCTTCCCGCCAACAATTCACAGTCCCGTGATATAAATGAATGAGTAGCTACGGGATCAATTAAAGCACAAACATCATGACCAAAGATCGTGAGTGTACCTGTCACAACACCAGGTGCTGCCCTGGCCTCCTGCTGCGTAACAGCAAAAACTCGGGCCTGTGGTCCAGCTGCTCGCCCACGGCCCCGACCCCTCTGTCCATTAGTCGCTCCAGCACCACCTTCTCTAGTACTCCCAGTCCTAGAAACTGTAGCTGTGCACCGTCCCTCCTCTGCTCCACCCCGACCTGCGCCACCACCCTGTGGCAAAGATGGACACTCCCTCCGATAGTGGCCCCCGCTAGCCACAGAAGAAACAGATAACACTGGAAGCATCGCGAGCAAAACCACCACCCTGCCGTCCTGTGGAAGCAACCGAAGTCGCGCTCGCCTGCGGAGCAGTCTGCGCCCTAGGCGCTCGGAATCCGGGACTCTGATAGTTACCAGGCCTGCCATAATGATCATTGCCTGCAGATGAGGCTCCACCATAACGTCCTTTCTTCGGGGCTCTCTGACCATACGGTCCAGGATATGAACGCTCTCGACGTTGTCCACCACTAGAGTACTGTGGACGTGTCAGGAGACTGGCCTCAACCCACACTGCGGCATCAGATAACTCCCTGAGAGTAGTAAAAGCTCCAGCCGTCACAATGGCCCGTATCTCACCCCGTAGGCCAAGCTCAAACCAACGACATTTCTCAGCCTCAGTAGACACAAAGGTAGGAGCAAAACGGGCTAGCATCTGAAATTTCTGCTCATACTCAGCTACAGACATGCTCCCCTGCTGAAGCTGCATAAACTCGGTCTCCCTAGCATCACGGAATGAACGGGGATAATACTGATCCAGAAACTGTTCCCGAAAGGTCTCCCAAGTCACTATACGAGCATCCCAACCCGACAACTCCACACCACTCATAAGCAGATCCATCAAGCAAAAAGGTAGCCAATACGACTCGCTCCTCAAGAGGACAGTACGTCACAGCAAAAATCCGTTCGAATTGAGAAATCCAACGGTGAGCATCCTCGGGATCCGCTCCACCACTAAACACCGTAGCCCCAAGACGCTGGGATCGCTCGATCGAAGCACTCGCGGCATCACTATCAGGTCGTGGAGGGGGTTCGTGTCGCGGAGGCATGGTCGATCGTCCTTCTCTGAAAGAGGTATAAGTTAGTACAATAATCAAGGCACACCCGAGTGCCAGACACGAATCGTAAACCTAGGCTCTGATACCAATTGACAGGACCCACCCTGATTATCGCCTCGATAATCGGGAAGCATCCTGCTCCCGTCTGACAATCGAATCCAAATGACCGGAAAACTATATATTATTACATCACACTCATTGTCAGACCAGGGAGATTAAACAAATACATCCGACTGGACGTCAAGTCCACAGTTTCATAGAGCATAATATTACAAAACAGGTTAAAGAACAAATCCTACTCTGTGAACTAACTACTCTGCAACGGAAAACTTTATGCCTCTGCCTCTGCCTCCGCGCTAGCCCCCGAACTTGTACCACGACCTGGAGGGTAGTTAAAACAACAAAGTGTGAGTGGACCGAAACAAAGGTTTATAGAAAACAGTTTAAGGAAATCGGGGTTCGCCCTCCAGTTTTACAACATGCATGCATAACCAAATATTCAAAAAGAAAACCGCATATTTAATCATTCGAAAACTCTTTTTCCGAAACACATGAAAAACGTTACAGAGAACCATCATAACTCATGTAAAACAATTTAATATTACCATAATCCAGAAACCGTCATTTTGAAACATCAATTGCACAAATCAAGTAAAGAGTGAATCAATAATCACAATTAAGCCGTTGGATCCTTCAGAGTCTTTAAACTCAATATCAGGCCTTCCCGAGATATCAACGAGTCTTTAAACTCAAAACATGATCAATAGGCCTCCGGGGTATCACAATAACCGAGTCTTTAAACTCACGAGTCTTTAAACTCAATCTGGGTCTTTAAACCCCATTTTCAGGCCCGCCCCCGTCATCAATATACCGGGTCTTTAAACCCAAAACCAGATCCAGCAATCAACCGGGATTCATCATAAATCGTTTTCCAACATCATTCTGAAATCATATCACGTCATACTAGGACTTATGTTCGAATTCACATGCAAATTCCAAAATGTGCAATTCCCGAAATCACTTCACAATTATAATCAAAACATCATAAATCCGTAACATGCATAATCATATCCAGATACTTCATCAAAACATCATTCATGCATAAGCAAAAACCGTAACCTCGAAATGCGTGAAATACGATGAATATCTCGAAAAGCGTGAAAACACGTAAAACTGAAATATCATATCACCATCATAAAATCATATGCAAAACCATAAGATAAATAAGTAAAATAGTCATGCATGCCCAGTTTAGAAATCTAAAAGTCCACTCACGGTTTTAGGACGCGTCAATCGCGTCCCGCACGCTCCTCCGTAGCTTCGTAAGTGTCCGGGCCTGTAAAAATGTACAAGAAGGGTTACAAACATCCTCAAATAGCTCGTATGATTTTTCCCTAATTTTCCGGATTTTCGACAAAATAAACCTTAAGGACCTAAACTTCCGAACTCCCGAAATTATCCCGAACGACTCCTGATCGACTCGAACTCTAAAGATAAATTGTTAATTAGATTGAAGGGATTAAATCTCCTGTTGACCGTGATCGGAGGTGACATCACATGCACCGTCATGCGCCGCCCAAAGTGGCTGCGCGTGAAGGCCACGCGCCAAACTACAGTCCTTCGTCCTTACCCGAATAGACTGATAAACGGGTCTATTACCCGCGACTCAACCCGACCAGTTCAAGCTCAATTCCCAATCAATTCCTCTCGTTTTCAATCCTATTATCTTCTCTAATCCGTTAATTTTAGGTCTGTATTGATGACTAACCTCGACTAACACCAAAACGACCCAACTCAAGCTCAAACAGTCGATCAAGTCGACGTCTGGAACTCACCCTAAACGGTTCCATTTCCAAATTAACTTAACCAGTAGCTTAAGGGGACTTATACGAACACGATAGCACAAACAATTGAACTCGCCGTTACCTGGAAGTCGTCGTCCTCAAGATCGACAATACTCAGAACGAGGGAACTCAGTTCTTGACCAATTCGCGAGTGATGTCCTTCGAGATCGATGTAATTGGTTTCCTTTTGCTCCCAGAAGACTAGAACGGCCCTTAGTTTAGCTAGAATGTCCCCACGATTTGATCTTCGATTTTTCCCTCCACTGGTTTTTCCTTCGAACTGGAACTTGGGTTTCTGGGCAAAACGGGCTCCAATCTCTACAACTCTAGCACCGTCGTGTTTCTGTCACTCCCAGAAGTCTCCCTATGTGTTTAGTTTTGCCTCAAAGCCCGTAGGAATTGAACTCTGAGTTTCCCCCCAAAAACCCGAAACTGTTTCCTCGCGGTTTCTCTCAATCTCTCTCAGTCTCTCCACAGCAGAATGACTCCAAATGAGCTCCCAGACTCAAAGGAAATCAGATAATCGATCAAAGCGGCCAGCAACCCGTGGGAGACCAACTGATTCCTCTCTGAAAATGTCCCCCACGCACACAGAAGCCGTGGCCATTTCTTTAACCCGGCCCGTGCTCTGTGTGGCCTCAGTCCGTTCACCAATGTCCCCCACTGCCTCAATTAACTTAAACAATGCATCTGATCAATCCACTAGGCCATAAACAATTGAACGCACAAGACACCACGGCCGTGCACTCTGTTTTTCACGGTGGTGCTATAGTAACCGCCGTGAAATGACCAAAATGCCCCTCTGTGCAATAATTACCAAATTGCCCTCCAACTTCCGTGACCCGTAACTCGGTCATCCGACGTCCGTTTCACGTGTGCCACCTGTCGTTGTACTCAGGGCATCGAGACGAACATAACGGTCTTCGAGTCATATGGATATCAATTGTCAAACAAATAGTCAACTTTTTCCCCTTATAACGTCCAATTTACGATAATGCCCCCTGGACTTCCGCACGTCATAACTTTCACCCTGATCGTACGAATCGAACGTGCCACCTGTCTATGAACTCGTGACGTCCCGAACTACGTCACGGTCATCACTCAACGTCCGTTCGACCCTCCAATCAAAAAGTCAACAATTTGACCATACGAATCACAAGGGTAAAACCGTCATTTTATTCATTATTTTACCGTATTACATTTCCCGAATTTCTGGGGCGTTACATCTCGATAGAAATGACCGTTGGTCGGTAGTCATGTGGAGATGACTGGCTATCGAGGGTAATTAGTGTGGGTGCAGTACTTGGGGATCAAGGGACGTTTAGGGAACGTTCATTATCCTGATGTGAACTGTTAGAAAGGGGGTACCCATAGTTGTGAGATACGAGTAGAGGTACGGGATCGTCGTTCGGTATGAATGGAGATCCAGGGTGGTCATATTTGCACACGGTGTGCAAGTATGGATGTTTGTATGTTGGTACGTTTGTGCTGATGCTAGTATGGATGCCTGTGTACTGATACTAGTGTTGTTGGTAGTGTGTTGGTGCTGGTACTAGCGCTGGTGCTAGTATCGGTGATTGTGATGACGCGGAGCCACGAGTAGGGGCGTGACTCCGTCATGATGAACATATGTTCGGTATTTGGGATTTGATAGTGGTTGAGTGATGGACTGGATGGGATCCAGTTGAGATTGTGATATGTTGGGATCAATCCCGACAGTGGTAAAATGACACCTGATGGGTGGATAAAAAGGTATGATTGTGACTTGAGGAATATTAGGATGACGTCCCCTACGTCATGAGGATTAGTGGATTTGGGGATTTGTTGGCAACTCCGAGTTTGGTGTGATTGTAGGTTTTAAATATCCCCAGAAGTACATGGAAATGATTAGAATTGGAAGAGACGAGGGAAACCATTGGTGGTATAGATGTGGGATTTTGTGATTGTAAATAACTTGGAGAACCGAGTGTTGAACCTGTAAAGGTTGAGATATGAGAACAAAATCGTAATGAATTACATCATTTTGGATGTGCGTAAATGATTATTAACGGACATAAGGTATGGGTAATGGATTGATTGCGGACACGTGGTTGTCCAAGTGAGTTGTGGATGTGGGAAGTCTAGTGGCTGGACTTGACATCTCCTTGGGAGCATGTCAGTTCCCAACACGGTTGGAACCTTAGTTTCGAGGAGAGTTGTGATTGTGGGACGAGAGGAATGCTTGTTTCCGCATTGGCGAAAGGTATTCGGGAGTCATTGGGGTTGACTTCTTATTTTCTGCCCTGCCAGACGTTGATTGTAGTTACCAGTACGTTGAACGTGTATTGGTTGGTGGGCCCATGTGTGTTTTGGGGTCATCAGGAGGAGTTACGTATTCAAAGTTAGGTAAACGATATTTTTCATTTTCTGCTTGGTGGCAGACGATGTTGTGTTACACTTGGCGTGGTGGGTGCAGCGAGTTTTGTTAGCATCCGCGTAGGATGAGCAGTGTCGTCATTGTTTTGGATCATCCTTGGTTTTTCCTAGGTGGAATGACGAGGATCAATACGAGGTAATCAGTGAGAATCCGCAGTCTCGGCGTGTCTCGTCGTTGACTGATCTGTTTAGTTGTGAGGGTTGGCTGTCGAAAGTTGTGACAGTTTGCAAATTAGATGAGGGTGTAAAACCCTATGGTTTGGAATTTAGTAGTTAACTGTGTAGGTCCTGTGGAGCAGGATCGTGACGTTTATAGTCAGGGATGCAGTGTCGAATCTGGGTCGTGATCTTGATGATCCGGATAGGGGGAGAAGGTTTCCAACGTGGTCGGAATTTTTGTTAATCTTAGACGTGTGGATGTTGGATTGGCTTCCCTATGAAGTCCATCCAATGTTTTGAGCAGGTAACCGATAGGTTCGGTTTTGGTGTGTCTGGGTAGACGTGAATGAGATTTCGGGTTTTGGAATCGAATTTCTGGGTGACGATTCAGGATTCCATTTTAAAATTTGAAAGTGGATTTCCGGATTGGGTATGAAATGATTATTCCAAATGCTAGCTTACGGAATAATGATTTCGGATTCGGATTTGGAAATGGATTAAAAATGTGATGTCTGGATTCGGATTCGGGATTTCTTACGAAATTGCGGTTTCGGATTTGGAAGTTGAACTAGATGATGTGTGGAGTTTCGATTTGTCTCATGCTGGATTGGGCAAATGTACTTCATTATTGGAATGTGTCGGGCTATAACCTAGGTGGTTGTAGTCTGGTCGATGGGTAATACCCGAGGTGTGTCGGTGAGCGTATTGGTAGTCGGATTGGTTCTGATACCATGGAATTAGTCGTGGGCCGGACATTACTATGCAATGGGTCATGGTATTTCCGATGAGTCTAATTACGCACGAGTTGGGTGAAATGTCGGTAGGTGTATATTTAAGTCAAGTAAGTTGGTGGCTTGTGTAGCCACGAGTGAGTCTAGTGTCAAATTTCGACTGAGAACAACTGTGTGGTGACAGATTGTCAGGATGTGTCAACATAGATTATTGAGTGAGGTCTGTTGACTCCTAGTGAGAGTGGGAATAGATACCAGGATAGATTGGTGAGTGAGAAAGGAACCGTCGAGTTGTTGCGTCAACGAAATGGTCGATTTGACAAGTGGTGTCAATTCGAAACGAGTGGTTTCAGTCATTCGACGGGGTCGAATGTAGTCGTTGCGTTATGAGTACTAGTGATACGCTGAGTGCAGACAAGTTTTTGTTCTGATTAGTTGGTGTACGGGTGTACACGTGTTGCGAGGTTGATTCCACATTCCACGGGGTGTTTATGGAATCAGGGTGGTCGAGTTTCGAGAATGAAACTAATTAGGGAGGGAAGAACGTTTGAGTTTAGAGCGGTTGGAATTTCGAGGACGAAATTATTTAAGGAGGGAAGGTTGTAACGACCCGTCCCGAATTCCGGGATTGGATTAGTGACTAATCTTGATTAGTGAGGTTGATCGGTGGTTAGTAGGGCGAAATCGGACAAAATGTGCAAATGACCGTTTTGCCCCTGGTCGTGGGCAAAATGTTGACGTTTTGATCGGGCAGTCAAACAGACTTTGACCGATGACCGTGACGTAGTTCGGGACGTCACGAGTTCATAGACATGTGGCACGTATGATTCCGACATTCGAGGAGAAAGTTATGACGTTCGGAAGTCGAGGGGCATTTTGCTAATTTGGCATATTAGGGGCCAAATGTTGACTTTTTGACCGGGAGGTCCGATGGACGAGGGCCAAGGACCGTTACGTAGGTCTCGTCGATACGAATCCAATGACAGGCGGCATGCCGAAATCGGAGTTTCGACGACGAAGTTATGGTCACGGGAACGAATTAACGAACCGAGGCTTCGATTAAAATAATAATATAATAATGAATAGTGATCATTGACTGTGCACACCTGGATAAGTGACAAGTGTCATCCTAAAACCTAATCCATGATTCCCTCCAAACACCATCATCATCTCTAATCATTTTGTCCTCCATCATTTTCCTTCATTTCCTTTACATTTTCTTCCTACTGTGGACAAACATGAACGAAGTGATGAGAGAATTGAGCCCCTCCATAACTGAGCTTGTGCGTGTGAAATTGAGAGGATTAAGGACTGTTTTTAGCTGAGAGAATCACGAGAGACAGAGAGAAGAAACTGAAATCAAAGATCGAAATTTAAGTTTTGGGAGGGAAATTCGAATTTCAAGCCTTAGGCTCTGAGGGTCCAAATTGAGCTCAATTCGAGCTTCCTGAGATCACTACGATCAGAATCGTCGAAAGAACGAAGGGAATTGGCCACCAATTGACTCTGAACGGGCTTGGTAACAGAGGAAGAAAATTGAGGTTGAGTCGTGATCATTGAGTGATCAAACGATGAAATTGATGTGGGGAAACAATTGCTCATGGTCCATTGATGCTTCTAGGTGAATCAATTGGAAGAAATCAGTAGCCATTGTGGAAATTCGAAGATTGAACAGTGACGGGTGTTCTTCGTTGATCATCGTCGAATCGATGGATTTTAGGTAATGTTTTGTGTAATCAACGTTGCAGACCTTTAATTAGACTTAATACGAATCTATTTGAATGTTCAATTGAAGGATTTAAGGTTGAATTGACAGCAAACAGAGCGGGTCAACATGACCCGTTTATCAGCCATACGGGTTAGGACGATGACATTGTAGCAGGCTCGTGGCTTTCACGCGCAGCCACTCACGGCGGCGTGTGACGGCGCGTGGGCACGAATCTCGAGGTGAGGTCAACATGACTTCTATCCTAATAATGTAACAAGCATTTTGGGATTGGTTTCGTGTCGATCGGACACCGTCTCGATATTGTTCGGGACGCCCGAAGGTTTTAAATCGAGTTTAAAAATAGTTAAAAACTCGGGAAAATTACGGGAATTTAATAGGATGTTAATGAAGAGGTTAGTAACCCTCTAATGTGATTTGGACAGGATTGAGAGTCCCGGTGATAGTGGTGTGGCCCGGGAAGGCCTATGGCACGCGTATCGAGGCATACCGTTAAACGGTCTGTGAGTGGACTTTTGTTTTCTAACCGTGATGCATGCATATATGATTTTAAATGCTTTATTACATGATTTTATATGCTTTGGCATGATTGATGTTTCAATATGGTGATTTCTCGGTTTTATGATTATTATATTATATTTTGGCATGATTTTCGAGAAATGGTGAAATTGATGTTTTGGGCTAGGCCCGGATTGAAAATGATGTTTTGACTCGGGTTATGAGTCAGGGAATTAAAAATGATATTTGGACTCGGATTATGAGTCAGAGATTGTTTTCATGGATTTACGTGATCGTGGCAACTCGGGTTTACGGTTACACGGATTTGCTTGAAAATGATATTTTGGGCTTGAGACCCAAGTGAATAGTGATTTTGACTCGAATTTGGAGTCACATGTGAATATGATTAAATTGATGATTGAGATTTATAAAGTGAATTCTAGACACTGTTTTATGATGGTTTTGTGGAACTTAATTTATGAAAGCTATGTCTCGGGCATAGGCCCCATTGAAATGTTTTTGACTTGATTTGAGACATAAATGATTTTAAAATGAGGTTACTGGATTTGGTGACCTGTTCCACATATACCATCCTCTGTGATTTGATAGTCTCCTCCGGACGTCGTAGATCCTGGAGTAGTCAAGACCACTACCTGGAGATGAGTAGCTCTGAGGGAGGCTCACTCGCAGGAGCGTGGGATTATGATGATATCCTCTAGACGTCGTAGTTCCTAGAGTTGATATCCCCCTAGACGTGATAGATCCTGGGGGATGTACTCGGATGTGAGACACCGAGTTGCACGCGTTGCATTGATATCGTGACGGGTTATATGGATATTGAGATTGGATATTGAGGATTGGTGGTATTATGATTTATTGATATTTGTGTCCAGAGGCTTTATGACATATGCTTTAAAAACATGATGCTTTATGTCATGAACTGATTTGATGAACATGAGTTTTTATGGACCATGGGAAAACGTATTTTGATTTTATCGGTCCACTAATCATACTTTATTGATTTCACACTATTACTCATGTTTTATCTTATGCATGCACGTCTGTGAAAACTGAAGGGTAAGAATGTGTTTTGGTAAATGTACTTATCAAACTTTATTTTTCGTTCACTCATAGGCTTTTTTTTGGTTTTAATGCCCTTCAGGTTGATCACGAATGCTACTGCAGCAGGGACTGGGACATTGCACGCTTCCTCCATCGATCCTTGCGCACTCTGGAAGCCCCGTTTGGGCAGTGACTTTTGGTTATCCCTTGTCTGACACCCCTTGTTGGACGGGAGCAGGGCACAATCCACGGTAATCCCGGGGGGATTGGGATGGGTCCTGTCAACTTGGTATCAAAGCAGGGTTGCTCTTTTTGTGCGCGTAGGTCGAGGGTGTGATGTCTTTTTGGGCTGCAGTTCGTTATCAACCTGATGGATAGTTTTTGGATTTAACTTGTGGATTGAGTGCATTTGGCCCGATACGCCGTTCGTTAGTGTGATTCGACCCAAGTGGGGTTGTATATGATAAACTGGTAATGTGGGACCGTCGGTTCGGTCATGTAATATTAGATTGTTGTGCTGCTAGGCGCAGCTAGGTTCGAGGAACCCCATTTGAGTAATGGTCTAAAATGTGAACCCTAGTGGTGATTGCTAGTGATGTTGGTACTTCGGAGTTGGCCGATGACCTTAGTGGTGGAACCCACATTGAGTTGATGGTAGGATTGGATTTGACGTCTATACAATGTCAGGACCGCGGGGTCGGTCAGGTTGTGGATTATATTATAGAGAGGAGTTGGGGGTTCGGTGGAACCATAGGGTGTGATTGTGGAACCCTAGTATATGATTGAAAAAGGTGAACTTTAGTTGTGACTAGTAGATGAAAACTTGTGTTGTGACGAGCGGCTGAGGTCATGGATGACCATGTGGATGACTCGGGTGAGTCTAGTCAGAACTATGAGATTCGACCCACGGGTACGGTTATGAGATAAATTATGGAATCCTGAGTTAGACCGGGTATTAGTGTGATGTGTGGATACGGATCTCGATAGCAATGACTGTTGGTCGGTAGTCATGTGGAGATGACTGGCTATCGAGTGTAATTAGTGTGGGTGCAGTACTTGGGGATCAGGGGATGTTCAGGGAACGTTCATTATCCTGATGTGAACTGTTAGAAAGGTGGTACCCATAGTTGTGAGGTACGAGTAGAGGTACGAGATCGTCGTTCGGTATGAACGGAGATCCAGGGTGGTCATATTTGCACACGGTGTGCAAGTATGGATGTTTGTATGTTGGTACGTTTGTGCTGATGCTAGTATGGATGCCTGTGTGCTGATACTAGTGTTGTTGATAGTGTGTTGGTGCTAGTACTAGCGCTGGTGCTAGTATCGGTGATTGTGATGACGCTGAGCCACGAGTAGGGGCGTGACTCCGTCATGATGAACATATGTTCGGTATTTGGGATTTGATAGTGGTTGAGTGATGGACTGGATGGGATCCAGTTGAGATTGTGATGTGTTGGGATCAGTCCCGACAGTGGTAAAATGACACCTGATGGGTGGATAAAAAGGTATGATTGAGACTTGAGGAATATTGGGATGACGTCCCCTACGTCATGAGGATTAGTGGATTTGGGGAGTTGTTGGAAACTTCGAGTTTGGTGTGATTGTAGGTTTTTAATATCCCCAGAAGTACATGGAAATGATTAGAATTGGAAGAGACGAGGGAAACCATTGGTGGTATAGATGTGGGATTTTGTGATTGTAGATAACTTGGAGAACCGAGTGTTGAACCTGTAAAGGTTGAGATATGAGAACAAAATCGTAATGAATTACATCATTTTGGATGTTCATAAATGGTTATTAACGGAAATAAGGTCTGGGTAATGGATTGATTGCGGACACGTGGTTGTCCAAGTGAGTTGTGGATGTGGGAAGTCTAGTGGCTGGACTTGACATCTCCTTGGGAGCATGTCAGTTCCCAACACGGTTGGAACCTTAGTTTCGAGGAGAGTTGTGATTGTGGGACGAGAGGAATGCTCGTTTCCGCATTCGCGAAAGGTATTCGGGAGTCATTGGGGTTGACTTCTTATTTTCTGCCCTGCCAGACGTTGATTGTAGTTACCAGTACGTTGAGCGTGTATTGGTTGGTGGGCCCATGTGTGTTTTAGGGTCATCAGGAGGAGTTGCGTATTCGAAGTTAGGTAAACGAGATTTTTCATTTTCTGCTTGGTGGCAGACGATGTTGTGTTACACATGGCGTGGTGGGTGCAGCGAGTTTTGTTAGCATCCACGTAGGATGAGCAGTGGCGTCATTGTTTTGGATCATCCTTGGTTTTTCCTAAGTGCAATGACGAGGATCGATACGAGGTAATCAGTGAGAATTCGCAGTCTCGACGTGTCTCGTCGTTGACTGATCTGTTTAGTTGTGAGGGTTGGCTGTCGAAAGTCGTGACAGTTTGCAAATTAGATGAGGGTGTAAAACCCTATGGTTTGGAATTTAGTAGTTAACTGTGTGGGTCCTGTGGAGCAGGATCGTGACGTTTATAGTCAGGGATGCAGTGTCGAATTTGGGTCGTGATCTTGATGATCCGGATAGGGGGAGAGTTTATCACTCTTACCTTGGTATGTGAGTCGTAAATGACGGGACTGAACTTCTTTTCGAAGTGGAGCACGTATGGTTTATTACTTGAGCGAGTAGGTTTCCGACGTGGTCGGAATTTTTGTTAATCTTAGACGTGTGGATGTTGGACTGGCTTCCCTATGAAGTCAATCGAATGTTTTGAGCAGGTAACCGAAAAGTTCGGTTTTGGTGTGTCTGGGTAGACGTGAATGAGATTTCGGGTTTTGGAAATGGATTTCCGAATTTGGGTATGAAATAATTATTCCAAATGCTAGCTTACGGAATAATGATTTCGGATTCGAATTTGGAAATGGATTAAAAATGAGATGTCTGGATTCGGATTCGGGATTTCTTACGAAATTGCGGATTCGGATTTGTAATTGGAACTAGATGATGTGTGGAGTTTCGATTTATCTCATGCTGGATTGGGCAAATGTACTTCATTATTGGAATGTGTCGGGCTATAACCTTGGTGGTTGTAGTCTAGTCGATAGGTTATACCCGAGGTGTGTCGGTGAGCGTATTGGTAGTCGGATTGGTTCTGATACCATGGGATTAGTCGTGGGCCGGACATTACTATGCAATGGGTCATGGTATTTCCGATGAGTCTAATTACACACGAGTCGGGTGAAATGTCGGTAGGTGTATATTTAAGTCAAGTAAGTTGGTGGCTTGTGTAGCCACGAGTGAGTCTAGTGTCAGTTTTCGACTGACAACTGTGTGGTGACAGATTGTCAGGATGTGTCAACATAGATTGTTGAGTGAGGTCTGTTGACTCCTAGTGGGAGTGGGAATAGATACCAGGATAGATTGGTGAGTGAGAAAGGAACCGTCGAGTTGTTGCGTCAACGAAATGGTCGATTTGACAAGTGGTCTCAATTCGAAATGAGTGGTTTCAGTCATTCGACGGGGTCGAATGTAGTCGTTGCGTTATGAGTACTAGTGATACGCTGAGTGCAGACAAGTTTTTGTTCTGATTAGTTGGTGTACGGGTGTACACGTGTTGCGAGGTTGATTCCACTTTCCACGGGGTGTTTGTGGAATCAGGGTGGTCGAGTTTCGAGAATGAAACTAATTAGGGAGGGAAGAACGTTTGAGTTTAGAGCGGTTGGAATTTCGAGGACGAAATTAATTAAGGAGAGAAGGTTGTAACGACCCGTCCCGAATTCCGGGATTGGATTAGTGACTAATCTTGATTAGTGAGGTTGATCGGTAATTAGTAGGGCGGAATCGGACAAAATGTGCAAATAACCGTTTTGCCCCTGGTCGTGGGTAAAATGTTGACTTTTTGACCAGGAGGTCAAACGAACTTTGACAGATGACCGTGACGTAGTTCGGGACGTCACGTGTTCATAGACAGGTGGCACGTACGATTCCGACATTCGAGGAGAAAGTTATGACGTTCGGAAGTCGAGGGGCATTTTGGTAATTTGGCATATTAGGGGCCAAATGTTGAATTTTTTACCGGGAGGTCCGATGAACGAGTGTAACAACCCGTCCCGAGAATTTGGATGAGTAGAGTGATTAAGGTGTGCTTAGTAAGGTTAATCAGGGGTTAGGTGGTCCCGAGGGGTCCGGGAACCTAGAATGACGATTTTGCCCCCTGCTTTGGGCAAATGTGTTGACTTTTATTTTGGGAGGTCCGATGGACTTTGACCAATGACCAGGACGTAGTTTAGGACGTCACGAAGCCATAGGCAGGTGACCCGCCTGATTCCGACATCCGTGGAGGAAGTTGTGATGTTCGGAAGGTCGAGGGCATTATCGTAATTTTGGTAAAAGAGGGGGAATAGTTGACTTTTGGTCTAGGAGTTGTGTTGAGTTCAATGGAGTTGGTTTCGGGTTAATCGGACATCGTATGAGTACGGTTCCGCGAGGGAGAATGTTTAGGGTCCCGGGTTTTCGGTTTTCGATTCGGGGATTTTGTTTAGGGAATTTAGGTGAGTGCTTGTAGACGTATTAGTGACGTAATTTGACGGTGTTTGACAGGATCGGGATTTCCCGAGGAAGCCGAGGAACGGGCTGGACGTTCGGGACGCGAGTAGGGCTCAGTACTGTGAGTGGACCCTTTCTCTAAACTCGAACATGCATAACTGTTTTCTATAATTGTTTTATGGTTTTTAATCATGATTTTATGTTTATCGCATATGTTTGGTTGGTTTTACATTATTACACGTTTTTCAAGGAAATTGGTTTTTAGCACGTTTTACGAGGAATGGTTGGTTATGTTATGGTTTTAGGATTTTAAATGATACGTGGTTTTCAATGGTTATAAGTGGATTTTGGAACATGATTTCAATGATCAAGGTTTTTGGTTCTAGAAACGGATTTCGGAAATGGAAAATGAATTCAAATGTTTTGGGATTGAATTTGCTGGATCTGGATATTGGGTTTAAAGACCCGGATATATGTGACGGGGGACCAGCCGGATTGGGTTTAAAGACCCGGATTGAGTTTAAAGACTCGGGAGTTTAAAGACTCGGATATATATTGATTTCCCCCGTAGGCCTTGAGTTTAAAGACTCGGGAGTTTAAAGACTCGGATATTATTAAGGCCTGGATTGAGTTTAAAGACTCGGGAGTTTAAAGACTCGGATAGGTCCAGCAGGTTTGATCGGGAAAATGATGATTTGATGTTTATGGTTTTTGGATACGGTTTCTGATACTCATGTTGTGGTTTCTTAAGATATTTTATGATGTTTAAGAATGATTCTTTTATAAATGTGTTTATAACTGTTGGTTATGCATGTGTTTTCAAAATGGAGGGTTTAACTCGGTTTTCTTATAAAATGGTTTTTGAACTTTTGTACCTTCTGGTCCACTCACATTTTCTGTTTTAATTGCCCTCCAGGTTGTGGAGCTAGCGCGGGGTCTTGACGTCGAGGCAGAGTCTGACGCATAGAAGTGACGTGAGGGATCCTAGCAGAGTTTAGAGGCTTCTGTGTGCGTGTACTTTCTCGGTTTTTATTTTCCTTGTAATGTAGTGCTATGCTCTGTAAACGATAAAGATTTTGGGATATTTTATAATTACTCCTGCGTTTGACTGGGGTCGAGTGAGTGTTCCTTAGGTGTTGTGTCGGGGAGTCAGACGGGAGCGGGATTTACCTCGGGTTTCGGGGTGAAACCGGGGTGGGTCCTGACAACGAGGGCCAAGGACCGTTACGTAGGTCTCATCGATACGAATCCAATGACAGGCGGCATGCCGAAATCGGAGTTTCGACGACGAAGTTATGGTCACGGGAACGAATTAACGAACCGAGGCTTCGGTTAAAATAATAATATAATAATGAATAGTGACCGTTGACTGTGCACACCTGGATGAGTGACAAGTGTCACCCATCCCTTGATTTATGCCCTAAAACCTGATCCATGATTCCCTCCAAACACCATCATCATCTCTAATCATTTTGTCCTCCATCCTTTTCCTTCATTTCGTTTACATTTTCTTCCTACCGTGGACAAACATGAACAGAGTGATGAGAGAATTGAGCCCCTCCATAACTGAGCTTGTGCGTGTGAAATTGAGAGGATTAAGGACTGTTTTTAGCAGAGAGAATCACGAGAGACAGAGAGGAGAAACTGAAATCAAAGATCGAAATTTAAGTTTTGGGATTATGATGATATCCTCTAGACGCCGTAGTTCCTACAGTTGATATCCCCCTAGACGTCGTAGATCCTGGGGGATGTACTAGGACGTGAGACACCGAGTTGCACGCGTTGCATTGATATCGTGATGGGTTATATGGATATTGAGATTGGATATTGAGGATTGGTGGTTTTATGATTTATTGATATTTGTGTCCAGAGGCTTTATGACAGATGCTTTAAAAACATGATGCTTTATGTCTTGAACTGATATGATGAACATGAGTTTTTATGGACCATGGGAAAACGTATTTTGATTTTATCGGTCCACTAATCATACTTGATTGATTTCACACTATTACTCATGTTTTACGTTATGCATGCACGTTTGTGAAAACTGAAGGGTAAGAATGTTTTTTGGTAAATGTACTTATCAAACTTTATTTTCGTCCACTCACAGCTTTTTTATGGTTTTAATGCCCTTCAGGTTGATCACGGATGCGACTGCAGCAGGGACTGGGACATTGCACGCTTCCTCCATCGATCCTTGCACACTCTGGAAGCCCCGTTTGGGCAGTGACTTTTGGTTATCCCTTGTCTGACACCCCTTGTTGGACGGGAGCAGGGCTCAATCCATGGTAATCCCGGGGGGATTGGGATCGGTCCTGTCAGTTTTTATGAAGTATTTGGATATGATTATGCATGTTACGTATTTATGATGTGTTGATTATATTTGTGAAGTGACTTTCGGGAATTGCATGTTTTGGAATTTGCATGTGAATTCGGACATAAGTCCTATTATAAGAAGATATGATTTCGAAATGATTTTTGGAAAATGGACCGTGTTGAATCCTGGCTTATTGTGTTTATAAATGGTTTTGGGTTTAAGGACCCGGTTGATTGTTGGATCTGATTTTGGGTTTAAAGACCCGGTTGATTGATGACGGGGGCGGGCCCGGTAAATTGAGTTTAAAGACTCGTGAGTTTAAAGACTCGTGAGTTTAAAGACTCGGTTATTGTGATACCCCCGAGGCCTATTGATTATGTTTTGAGTTTAAAGACTCGTTGATATCCCGGGAAGGCCTGATATTGAGTTTAAAGACTCGAATGGATCCAACGTTTTAATTGTGATTGTTGATTCACGTTTTACTTGATTTGCGTAATTGAGGTTCCAAATTGACGGTTTATGGATTATGGTAATCTTATATTATTTTACATGAGTTATGACGGTTTTCTGACATATTTTACACGTGTTTTGGAAAGAAATGGGTTTTCGAATGTTTAATACACGATTTTTTTTTTAATAACTGGTTATGCATGCGTGTTGTAAAACTGGAGGGCGAACCCCGGATTCCTTAAACTGTTTTCTGCAAACCTTTGTTTCAGTCCACTCACATTTTGTTGTTTTAACTACCCTCTAGGTCGTAGTACAAGTTCGGGGGCTAGCGCCGAGGCAGAGGCAGAGGCATCAGGTTTTCCGTTGCGGAGTAGTTAGTTCACAGAGTAGGATTTTTTCTTTAACCTGTTTTGTATTATTATGCTCTGTGAAACTAAGGACTTGAGGTCCAGTCGGTTGTAATTGTTTAATCTCCCTGGTCTGACAATGGGTGTGTTGTAATATTATTTTGGTTTTCCGGTCTTTTGGATTCGATTGTCAGACGGGAGTAGGATGCTTCCCGATTATCGAGGCGATAATCGTGGTGGGTCCTGTCATTTGGTATCAGAGCATAGTTTTACGGTTCGTGTCCGGCACTTGGGTGTGCCTCGATTATTGTACTAACTTATGCCTCTTTCTGAGAAGGACGATCGGCCATGCCTCCGCGACGTGAACCCCCTCCACGACCTGACGGTGATGCGGAGAGTGCTTCGATTGAGCGAGCCCAGCGTCTTGGGGCTACGATGTTTAGTAGTGGAGCGGATCCCGAGGATGCCCACCGTTGGATTTCTCGGTTTGAGCGGAGTTTTGCTGTGATGCAGTGTCCTCCTAAGGAGCGAGTGGTGTTGGCTACCTTTTTGCTTGATGGATCTGCTTATGAGTGGTGGTACACTCTGGAGTTGTCGGGTTGGGATGCCCGTATGGTGACTTGGGTGACCTTTCGTGAATGGTTTTTGGATCAGTATTATCCCTGTTCATTCTGTGATGCTAGGGAGACCGAGTTTCTGCAGCTCCAGCAGGGGAGCATGTCCGTAGCAGAGTATGAGCAGAAATTTCAGATGCTAGCCTGTTTTTCCCCTACCTTTGTGTCAACTGAGGCTGAGAAATGTCGTAGGTTTGAGCTTGGCCTACGAGGTGAGATATGGGCCATTGTGACGGCCGGAGCTTTTACTACTCTCAGGGAGTTGTCTGATGTCGCAGTACGGGTTGAGGCTAGTCTCCCGACACGTCCACAGTACTCTGGTGGTGGACAACGTCGAGAGCGTTCATATCTTGGATCGTATGGTCAGAGAGCCCCGAAGAAGGGACGTTATGGTGGAGCCTCATCTGCAGGCAATGATCGTTATGGTAGGCATGGTAATTTTCAGAGCCCCGGATTCAGAGCACCTAGGGAACAGACTGCTCCGCAGGCGAGCGCGACATCGGTTGCTTCCACAAGACGGCAGAGTGGGGCTTTTGCTCGAGATGCTTCCAGTGTTATCTGTTTCTTCTATGGCGAGCGGGGCCACTATCGGAGGGAGTGTCCATCCTTGCCACAGGGTGGTGGCGCAGGCCGGGGTGGAGCAGAGCAGGGACGGAACACAGCTGGAGTTTCTGGGATTGGGAGTACTAGAGGAGGAGGCACTGGAGCGACTAATGGACAGAGGGGCCGGGGCCGTGGGCGAGCGGCTGGACCACAGGCCCGAGTTTTTGCGCTTACGCAGCAGGAGGCCAGGGCAGCACCTGGTGTTGTGACAGGTACACTTACGATCCTTGGACATGATGTTTGTGCTTTAATTGATCCCGAAGCTACTCATTCGTTTATATCACGGGACTGTGAGTTGTTGGCGGGTAGAGAGGTGTCCGCACTGGACTGTGACATGGGTGTGAGTACGCCCACAGGAGATGTATTTGTGGTAAATCAAGTGTTGCGGGAGTGTCCCGTAATGGTAGGTGATGTTGGGTTGGTAGCAGACTTGATACTCTTGGACTTGCACGACTTTGATGTCATTTTGGGAATGGATTGGTTGATGCTCCATCATGCTTCTATCGAGAGTGTCGATAAGAAGGTTACCTTTCGGAGCCCGGGGTTACCGGAAACTATCTTTCAGGGAATACAACGAGCAACTCCTGTTGGAGTGATTTCAGCCCTGAAGGCAAGTAAGTTGTTGAGGAAAGGATGCTAGGGATACTTAGCTCAAGTGTTGGACGCACGAGCTGCACCGATGAGAGTGGAGGATATACCGATAGTACGGGAGTTCCCGGATGTCTTTCCGGAGGATCTACCGGGATTGCCACCTTATCGAGATGTCGAGTTCACCATTGATCTTGTTCCAGGTACGCAGCCTATATCTCAGACTCCGTATCTTATGGCGCCAGCCGAGTTGAAAGAACTGAAGGCGCAGTTGCAAGAGTTACTGGAGATGGGGTTTATTAGACCGAGTGTATCCCCTTGGGGAGCCCCAGTGTTATTTGTGCGGAAAAAGGATGGGAGTTTGAGACTCTGCATCGATTACATGCAACTGAATAAAGTAACAGTCAGGAGCAAATACCCGTTGCCTCGGATCGATGATTTGTTCGATCAGCTGCGAGGAGCGTAGTACTTCTCCAAAATCGATCTTCGTTCTGGGTATCATCAGTTGCGGGTTAAGGATGAGGATATACCCAAGACAGCCTTTAGAACCCGTTATGGTCATTATGAGTTCCTTGTGATGTCGTTTGGTTTGACCAACGCACCCGCAGCGTTTATGGATTTGATGAACCGAGTGCTACAGCCATAACGAGGAGTACTTAAGGATGGTGCTAGGTACCTTGAGGGAAAACCAGTTGTATGCGAAACTTAGCAAGTGTCAGTTTTGGTTGACGAGCGTGAGTTTCTTGGGGAATGTGATCTCAACCGACGAGATTAGTGTGGATTCTCAGAAAGTTGAAGCAGTGGCGAAGTGGGAACAACCGAAGACCGTCACTGAAGTCAGAAGTTTCTTGGGTTTGGCTGGTTATTACAGGAGGTTTGTAGAGGGTTTCTCTACCATTGCTGCACCGTTGACACGACTGACGCGGAAGGGAGTCAAATTTGTCTGGGACGACGATTGTGAGCGTAGTTTTCGGGAGCTAAAGAAAAGGTTGACATATGCTCCTATACTGACCCTTCCAGACGACAGTGGGGAATTCGAGGTGTACAATGATGCATCCTTACAGGTTTTGGGATGTGTACTAATGCAGCATGGGAAAGTGATTGCCTATGCTTCACGCCAGTTGAAGCCGCATGAGCGCAATTATCCGACGCACGACTTGGAGTTAGCTGCTGTCGTGCATGCGCTGAAAATTTGGAGACATCACTTGTATGGTGCGACTTGCAGGCTGTTCACGGATCATAAGAGCCTGAAGTACTTGTTCACCCAAAAGGACTTAAATGTGAGGCAACGACGGTGGCTAAAGCAAATTAAGGATTATGATTGCACGATTGAGTACCACCTTGGAAAAGCCAATGTAGTGGCTGATGCTCTAAGCCGGAAGTCAACTCATTCTGTGGCGCACCTACGGACGGTTCATTTTCCGCTTTTGGTTGAACTCCGTAAAACTAGCATTGATTTGGGACTGGATAGCCAAGGTGTCTTGCTGGCTAGTTTTCATGTGAGACCACTCCTAATCGATCGGATCGTTGAGGCTCAATCTCAAGATCCTGTCTCGTGTGTACTTCAGATTGAAGTGGAAGCCGGTGAACGACTAAATTTCACAGTCAGGGAGGATAGAGCCTTTCTAAAAGATGGACGGTTGTGTGTGCCGGACGTTGAGGCACTGAAGAAGGAAATCTTGGACGAGGCTCATAGTTCGGCCTATGCGATGCAACCTGGTGGGACCAAGAAGTATCGTACATTGCGAGAACACTATTGGTGGCCGGGTATGAAACGAGAGATTGCCGAGTTTGTCAGCAGGTGTCTGATTTGCCAGCGAGTGAAGGCTGAGAGATAACGACCTTATGGAGCCTTGCAACCCCTACCTATTCCGGAATGGAAATGGGATCACATAACGATGGATTTTGTGTTGGACTTCCTAGGACAACCAGAGGTCACGATGGAGTTTGGCTGATTGTGGACAGGCTTACGAAATCAGCTCATTTCTTGCCGGTGCGAGAGAACTTCGGGATGACACTGTTGGCTCAGTTGTTTATCGATGAGATCATCTGGTTGCACGGTACTCCGGAATCCATAGTTTCTGACAGAGACCCAAGGTTTACTTCTCGATTTTGTCAAAGTCTACATGAAGCTTTTGGGACGAAACTTCGTTTTAGTACTGCATTTCATCCTCAGACTGACGGCCAGTCTGAGCGGACCATCCAGATATTGGAGGATATGATGCGAGCTTGCGTTTTTCAATTTCAAGGCACTTTGGAATCGCACCTAGCCTTGATGGAATTTGCCTATAACAACAGCTATCAGGCGAGCATTGGGATGGCTCCTTACGAAGCCTTGTACGGACGGCAGTGCAGAACCCCGTTATGTTGGACGGACGTGGGTGAAAGGAAACTGACGAAATCTGAATTGGTGGAATTGACAACCGAGAAGGTCAAACTCATCAGAGATCGGCTCAAGACAGCCCAAGACAGACAAAAGAGCTATGTGGACCATCGGATTCGAGATCTTGAGTTTCCGGTCGGAGATCGGGTATTTCTGAAACTGTCCCCTTGGAAAGGTGTAGTGAGATTTGGCAGGCGAGGAAAGTTGAGCCCTCGTTATATTGGACCTTATGAGATTACTGAGAGGATTGGCCAAGTTGCCTACAGGTTAGCATTACCGCCAGAACTTTCGAAAGTCCACGATGTTTTCTACGTGTCGATGCTGCGGAAATACGTGTTTGATGAATCTCATGTACTGGAGGAACAACCTATTGAACTCCGAGAGGACTTGAGTTTTGAAGAACAGCCGGTACAGATTTTGGACCGAAAGGATAAGGTGCTACGGCGGAAGACCGTTCCTCTAGTAAAGGTTCTCAAGAGGAACCAGAATGTGAAGGAAGCCACATGGGAACCCGAGGCGCAGATGCGAGAACAGTTCCCGTATTTGTTTACTTGAAATTTTGGAACAAAATTTTTTAAGGGGGAGAGATTGTAACGCCCCGGAAATTCGGAAAATGTAATATTGTAAATGTGGAATAAAATGACGTTTTTACCCCTGTGATTCGTTTGGTAAATTTGTTGACTTTTTGATTGGAGGGTCGAACGGATGTTGAGCGATGACCGTGACGTAGTTCGGGATGTCACGAGTTCATAGACAGGTGGCACGTCCGATTCGGACGAATAGGGTGAAAGTTATGACGTTCGGAAGTTCAGGGGCATTATCGTAATTTGGACGTTATAAGGGAAAAAGTTGACTTTTTGTTTGACAATTGGTTTTCACACGACTCGAAGACCGTTAGATTCGTCTCGAAGCCCCGAGTACAACGACAGGCGACATGCGTGAAACGGACATCAGATGACCGAGTTACGGGTCACGGAAGTTGGAGGGCATTTTGGTAATTATTTCCCTGAGGGCATTTTGGTCATTTTCACGGCGGTTACTGTAGCACCACCGTGAAAAACAGAGTGCACGGCCATGCCGTGGTGTTTTGTGCGTGCAATTGTTTATGGCTTTAGTGGATTGAACAGAGGACTTGTTTATGGGATTTGAGGCAGTGGGAAGCACACATGGGTGACTGATCAGAGTCCAGAGCACGAGTTGGGTTAAAATAACGGCCATGGTTTCCGTGTTTGCAGGGAACCATTTTCAGAGACCTCAGTTGGTCTCCCACGAGTTGCTGGCCGTTTGAATTGATTAACCGTGTATGGGAGTGGAGAGAGGTTTCATTTGGGGTCATTTGTGCATCAGTTGTGAGGGCTGAGATTGAGAGAAACCGTGAAGAACCAGCTCGGGTTTTTGGGGGGAAAAATTTAGAGTTCGATTTCTACGGGTTAAGGGACCAATCTAAACACTGAGGGAGTTTCCTGGGAGTGACAGAAACACAACCGTGCAAGAGTCGAAGAGATTTGAGCAAGGATTGCTCAGGAACCCAAGTTCCAGTTCAGAGAAAAAACCAGTTGGAGGGAAAAATCTAAGTTTGATTTATACGGCCTATTGGACATAACTAATCACTGATTGAGCTTTCTGGGAGCATTTGGAACTCGTCCATATCGAACTCGACGGAAACCAGCCACAGAGGAGCTGGGACGGTGACCGCCGTGTACAGAGGAAATCCAGTGTTGAGGACGACGACTTCTAGGTAACGGCGGGTTTAATAGATTGTTCCATTGTGTTCGTCTAAGTTCCCTTAAGCTACTGGTGAAGTTAATTTGAAAATGGGGCTAGGTTGGGTGAGTTCCAGACGTCAACCTGTTCGACTGCTCGAGTTTGGGTTTGGTCGATCTAGGGACAGTCGAGGTTAATCATCAATACAGACCTAAAATTAATGGATTAGAGAAGAAGTTAGGATAAAAAACGTGAGAAATTGATGGAGAATTGAGGGTTAGCTGGTCGGGTTGAGTTGCGGGTAATAGACCGTTTAACAGGCTATTCGGGTGAGGGAGAAGACACTGTAGCTGGGCGCGTGGCCTTCACACGCAGTCACTTTGGGCGGCGCGTGACGGCGCGTGTGAGGTCTTTTCCGATCACGTTCAACTGAGGTTTTCTTCCTTTTAATGTTTTTAACATTTTATCTTTAGGGTTCGAGTTGATCGAAAGTTGTTCGGGATAATTTCGGGAGTTCGGAAGTTTAGGTCCTTAAGGTTAATTACGCGGAAAAATCCGGAAAAATTAGGCAAAATCTTACGAGTTATTTGGGGATGTTTGTAACCCTTCTTGTACGTTTTTACAGGCCCGGACATTTTCGAAGCTACGGAGGAGCGCACGGGGCGCGATTGACGCGTCCTAAAACCGTGAGTGGACTTTTGATTTCCAAATTGTGCATGCATGACTATTTTACCTAATTATCTTGTGTTTTCACTTATGATTATATGATGATAAATATGCTATTTCGGTTTTACGTGGTTTCACGTTTTTCTAGATAAATATCGTATTTCACACATTTCGAAGTTACGGTTTTCACCTATGCATGAATGATGTTTTGATGACGTATTTGGATATGATTATGCATGTTACGTATTTATGATGTGTTGATTATATTTGTGAAGTGACTTTCGGGATTTGCATGTTTTGGAATTTGCATGTGAATTCGGACATAAGTCTTATTATGAGAAGATATGATTTCGAAATGATTTTTGGAAAACGGATCGTGTTGAATCCTGGCTTATTGTGTTTATAAATGGTTTTGGGTTTAAAGACCCGGTTGATTGTTGGATCTGATTTTGGGTTTAAAGACCCGGTTGATTGATGACGGGGGCGGGCCCGGTAAATTGAGTTTAAAGACTCGTGAGTTTAAAGACTCGGTTATTGTGATACCCCCGAGGCCTATTGATTATGTTTTGAGTTTAAAGACTCGTTGATATCCCGGGAAGGCCTGATATTGAGTTTAAAGACTCGGATGGATCCAACGGTTTAATTGTGATTGTTGATTCACGTTTTACTTGATTTGCGTAATTGAGGTTCCAAATTGACGGTTTATCGATTATGGTAATCTTATATTATTTTACATGAGTTATGACGGTTTTCTGACATATTTTACACGTGTTTCGGAAAGAAATGGGTTTTCGAATGTTTAATACACGATTTTTTTTAATAACTGGTTATGCATGCGTGTTGTAAAACTGGAGGGCGAACCCCGGATTTCTTAAACTGTTTTCTGCAAACCTTTGTTTCGGTCCACTCACATTTTGTTGTTTTAACTACCCTCTAGGTCGTGGTACAAGTTCGGGGGCTAGCGCCGAGGTAGAGGCAGTGGCATAAGGTTTTCCGTTGCGGAGTAGTTAGTTCACATAGTAGGATTTGTTCTTTAACCTGTTTTGTATTATTATGCTCTGTGAAACTAAGGACTTGAGGTCCAGTCGGTTGTATTTGTTTAATCTCCTTGGTCTGACAATGGGTGTGTTCTAACATTATTTTGGTTTTCCGGTCTTTTGGATTCGATTGTCAGACGGGAGCAGGATGCTTCCCGATTATCGAGGCGATAATCGGGGTGGGTCCTGTCATTGGTTGTGAAATCAGACGCGAGGTCTTGTTGGTTTATGGTTTCGGGCTTAGGGCTCATTTGGTTGTAACATCGGGCTTGAGTCCCAGTTCGATTTATGTGAAATGAGAATTCGGGCATGAGACCCTATTGAAATGTGGATTTAGGCCGAGGCCTGTCAAAGTGATTTGAATCGGATTCGAGGAATCCTGTTGAAATGAATCGGGTACGAGACCCAGTTGAAAAGCTATTTGAGAAAGAAAGAAAAGCATTTGAAATGAATGAACCCTCCATATGATTATATGGTCTTCTCCAGGCGTCGACCTGGAGAGTCACGATCCACATACCAGAGTGGGTATCCCAATAGGGATCCTGTTCCAGGAGTGGTGGTTACTTATATTGTTCTAGTCCCAAACCAGATTCCGAAAAGATATGTGGACTAGATCCAGAGAGAGAGATCAAACTAGATCCAGAGAGAGAGATCGGACTAGATCCAGAGATTGAGCCTCCCAGATGGAGATTCATGGGAGAAGACTCGGAGTGAGACCCCGAGTAGTGTGCACACTAGTATAGATTTGACATCGTGGCTATTTCGGGGATGTGTTCCCTAGGGGCTGTGTGCCCCGAGATGGCATCTTCTCCGGAAGTTCCTAGGATGGGTTATACGTGTGTTGATACGTATGAGGTTTTATAGAAAGTGATTTGGGGGCGGAGACCCCGTACTTCGTGTTTTATGATTCGGAAAGTGTTTTGGAGCGAGACCCCGTATTCGATGTTTTAGAAATGATTTGGGGGCGGAGACCCCGTATTGTATGTTTTGGTATTTCACTGAGAATGGTTTGGGTTGAGTCCCACGTATGTTGATTTGGGCTGAGTTCCCACATATATGAATTTACGGGTGTTTGTGATTTCGGGTCGATGACCCAATTGGATTTATGGGTCATGACGGTTTACGGGGCCGGGCATTAACCCTTGAATGGTTTTTGATATGTTTGACAAAGGTTTTTATGAATATTTAATAAATGGTTTTGAATGCATGCATATGCTTTTATGAAGGGCATAAATGTCTTTATGCGAAATGTTTTCAATGAAATGTTTAAATTGTCCACTCACAGTTTTCGTGTTTTAATGCCCTTCAGGTTGATAGCGGATGTGGGCTGTAGCAGAGACGAGACATCACTCCCCTCCTCCTACGATCCTGACGTACTCTGACAGCCCCGACGAGGGCTAGAGATGGAATTTTCCCTGGTCTGACACTTTGTGTCAGACGGGATCAGGCGGGTCCCACGTTAATCCCAGGGGATTCGGGGCCGGTCCTGACAATGCATGCATCGAGTTTACGAATAAAACATTGCATTCGAAATACGTGCAGTAACAAGAAAACGAGTAACGTTATAAACCTACCAACATAGAACCATATCTAAATATAACTGCAACTATGACTATGTGTGCCAGCGAACACACTGGGCCCTAAGGGGGTGGATTGTAAGATTCGTGTCCTAGTGGGAACGGTGAACGATCCCACATTCCTACGAGGGGAATGGTGATGTGCCTTATATGTGTAGGCACACACCTATCTAGCAATAGACCTTTTGGGAGCTCACTGGCTTTGAGTTCGGTTGGAACTCCAAAGTTAAACGAGTTGAGACTGGTACAATCCCATGATGGGTGACCCACTGGGAAGTTGCACGTGAGCTCCCGAGAACAAAACCGTGAGGGCGAGGCCCAAAACGGATAATATGGTGCTAGATGGGATAGGTCCTGACAGACTAGGCCCAAAACATAGAATCAACAATATAGAAAATCAGTCTTGTCACTATACACAAGGACATAACCACACCAGTGGATATGCATACCAACCATACAGCACTAGCATTACAGACATACCGAACCAATCAGTCATATCCACCAACCCAACCTCGATGTCTGTTGTTGAATAATCATATCGAATGTGCACTGCTGGTAGGCTAAATATCACTCAGGAAAAGCGGAGTCCCAAACTCGACGTCCAAGTGTGGACTGTCTCAGGAATGACGAAGTCCCGGACTCGACGTCTGAGTCACGGTCCTAGTCTCAGGAATTACGGAGCCCCATGCTCAATGTCTCATACAAGTCTCAAGAATTACGGAGCTTTACCTCGACATCCAAGACCTTCCAACCAATCAATAGCTCGAGGAAGGTCATCAAACCACATCAGAATTACACATCATCACCATCATTTCACTTCATCACCATCATTTCACTTCATCACAAACATCACAATCATCTCATATACCAAGAAATCACAAGTCCATATCAGCAAAAATTCAAGCTAGAAACTAACACCTAAGCCAAACTCCAGGCCCAAGCGCCCAAACCACAACTCATTGAGAAATCAGGGTATAATAAACCCAATTTCCTCGCAAAACCGTTTAATAACATTTTCCTTAAAGATTCATAAAAATCCCCAAGAAATTCGGATAAATCGTACGTGACCAATCATCGAACAATTCTCATAATAAACCATATAAAAACATAATAAAATCATCATTGAGAAGATCACCTTCAACTCAAGACCACGATCCAAGACGGAATCCAAATCCACCTTTTTGGAAACTCTCGTAACTGCACAATAAAATAATAATAAAATATTCATAAATTACCCAAAAATTCGTTAAAATTCTTGATCACTCAATTATCCTCAAAACATATAATAACACATTTTAAACACATAAACATGCATGCATAGGGCTTAGGAAAATGAAAGTCCACACACACGGACCTTTTACACGACCTAACCGAACCGTACGTTTTTCCGTAAAGTTCGAGAACCACAATTCCTATTAAAAAATAACCTAAAAGGGTCACTAGTCACTTCAATTGACTTATTATTTAATTTCATAATTTTCAGGAATTTTTAAACGAATTACAACGACCCCTAGAACTTCGGACAACCTAAATTGTGACAGGACCCACCCCGATTGTCACCTCGATAATCGAGAAGAATCTTGCTCCCGTCTGACAATCGAACATAATGACTAAAATAACAATAATAATTACATCACATAAATTTTCAGACCAGGGAGATCGTACGATACAACAAGTCAACAGTATCACAGAGCACAGTTAACCGTACAAGATAAGAATAAAACCCTATTCTGTGAGCTAACTATACACGCAACGGGAAAACTTTATGCCTCTTCCTCTGCCTCGGCGTTAGCCCCAAAACTCGCACCACGACCTGAAGGGTAGTAAAACATAAAAGTGTGAGTGGACTAAAAACAAATAGTTATAGAAAACAGTTTAAACGAAATATGGGTTCACCCTCCGTTTTCAAACACGCATGCATAACTACGTATCTGAAAATAATTACATGAACCGTATAGAAACCGTTACAGAAGACAGTCACAAAATCATGTAAAACCGAATGCAACATCAACAAATCAAACTTTTCTGAATCTATCCGAGTCTTTAAACTCATATATTAGGCCTTCCCGGGATATCAACGAGTCTTTAAACTCAAAACACAACCAATAGGCCTCAGGGGATATCATAGTAACCGAGTCTTTAAACTCAAAATATATCAATCAAGGGCCCTCCCCCGTCACATCAATCAACCGGGTCTTTAAACCCAAAACCAGATCCAGCCATATCCGTGTCTTTAAACCCAAAACCATGTTTAAGTTTATAACAAATCCAGAATCCATCGTAATCCAAATTCCAAAACTAATCCGAAATCATATTCACAAATCATAATCAAAACATCATTAAAACGTGATACGCACAAATCATATAAAATGATCCATCAAATCATCATCAAAGCATAGGAGAAACCATAATCTCGAAATACGTAAAAATGCGATAAATTACATCGAAAAACGTGCCATCACGTAAAACGAGAATGTCCTAATCATAAACATAAACACATATATGGAAGCATAAAATGAGTGAGTTAAAATAGTTATGCATGCTCGATTAGAAAACAAAAGTCCACTCACGAAGTCCGAACGCGTCAATCGTGTCCTGCATGCTCCCCGGACTCGTCAGGAATGTTCTGGCCTGTCAAAGATTATAATTTCGGGTCACAAATACTTTCACTAAGCGTACATTAATTGCCCTAATGTTTCGGTAATTTTCAACGTAATTAAATTAAAATCCTAAACCTTTGAACACTCAAAACTATCCCGAAACCCCGTCCGATTGACTCGAAACTTGTATCAAAATGTTCGTTACATTGAAAGGATAAAATCACATGTTGACCTTGACCGGAGATACTGCCTCACGCTGTAACGACCCGTCCAGAATTCCAGGATTAGATTAGTGACTAATCAGGATTAGTAAGGTTAATCGGTGATTAGTTAGGCGAAATCGGACGAACGATGCAAAATTACCGTTTTGCCCTTGAAATGGGTAAATTGTTGACTTTTCATTCTGGCTGTCAAATGGACTTTGACCGATGACTGTGACGTTGTTTAGGACGTCATGAGTTCATAGACAGGTGGCACGTTCAATTCCGACATTCGAGGAAGAAGTTATGACGTTCGGAAGCTTAAGGGCATTTTGGTAATTTTGATTAAAAGAGGCGAAAATTGACTTTTGGACTGGGATCTCCGATGGCCGAGAGCCAAGGACCATTACATAGATCAGAACGATACAAATCCGTAGACAGGCGGCACGTCGAATTCGGACGTTCGACGGTGAAGTTACGGTTCACGAAAGTTCAAAAGTACTATTGGGGCGAATTACGAAATGGTTGCTTTTTGTCAATTAGTGGGGCCCAGATATTTTGGGATAGGCCAATGGATGAATGACACTTGTCATCCATCCATTGCCCAACCAAATTAATACATGCATATCATCTTCATTCCTTTTGTTTTTCATCCATCCAACTTACCCGATCTCACACTTTGAACCCAAACCAATTCAATCCAAACCCCATCTGATCATGCTTGAGAGACCAAGGGATGGTGAGAACTGCAAGCTGATGATGGTGGCTGGCAGGAGGCAACGCCACCGTGGACGGCGGCCATGGACCGTGCAAGGTATCGATAAAACCCATTTTCTTCTTATTTTTGATTTGTGGCATTATGGGCTGTTTTTAGGGTCTAGAATGGGTTTATTGAGTTTCTAGGGAGGTCCTAAGAAGCTTTTGGTGGCGGTTTGACGGCTGAGGGCCGTGGGAAGGAAAATGGAAACATCGAACCGTGAGGTTCAAGTTGAACCGTGGGAATTTAGGATGTTTTAATTAGTTTTCTTGATTGGGATTAATAGGGAATGAAGAAATAGGAATTATAGGATTAATTAGGGCTTGAATTGGACCAGAAAAAAAAGGGGAAAACCAGAGGACCAGTCACGCCGGTCCGATTCCGCTCAGACCAGGTGGACCGGCAGGTTCACCTGAGGAAGGAGAAAACTGTACACCACGCGTGGAGCCCACGTGCAGTGGCTTCTTGGGGCACATACGAGCACGTGGCCCATAATTTGGAGAAGTGTTCAACATACGAAACACTCTATTCGATGTAACGAACATTTTGGGACTGGTTTCGTGGCGATCGGACACCGTCTCGATAGTGTTCGGGGCATCAGAAGGTTTAGGTTAGCGTTTAAAAATAGTTAGAAAATCGGTAAAATTATGGGACTTCAATGAGAGGTTAATGAGGCTATAAGTAACTCTATAAATGAATTTGGATAGGTTCGGGAGCCCCAATGACGGTGATTGACCCGGGAGGCAATTATGGCACGCAAAACGAGGCGCTGCTTCGGACGGTCTGTGAGTGGACCTTGATTTCTAAACTGTGATGCATGCATAAAGGTTTTATATGGTTTATGAATGTGATTCTATGATGTTGATTTGGATATTGGTGAATTATATGGTTTCACGTATTTCGAGGCGATTTACGTGCTTGCGCATAAATCGAGGTTTTCCGATTTTATACTGATTTTCCGTACTTATGGTTTTGGATATGATTTCATGAAATGGTTTTGGATTTGAAAAGGTAAACTCAGGTATGAGACCCATTTGAATTACGAACTCTCGGACTTGAGGTCCATTTGATTTAACGAGGCATCGGGCCGGAGGCCCAGTTGGTTTACGATTCGGACTGGAGGTCCAGTTTGTATGTGGATACGGGCCTAGTGCCCAGCTATGTGTTTCAAATGTTTTTTATGGTTCATGACGGTTTATGGGAACTGGCATGAACCCTTGAAATGGATTTACGGGTCATGACAGTTTATGGGAATCGGCATGAACCCTTGGAAAGGATTTTA
The DNA here is from genome assembly GCA_032719365.1 of Prinsepia uniflora. Lineage (NCBI taxonomy): Eukaryota > Viridiplantae > Streptophyta > Magnoliopsida > Rosales > Rosaceae > Prinsepia > Prinsepia uniflora. The sequence continues at coordinate 40,797,779 of CM064869.1, read as the reverse complement.
TGGTTCATGACGGCTTATGGGGGCCGGGCATGAATCCTTGAAATGTTTAAAGAATGATTTCAAACGGTTTTTCATATGCCATCCTTTATATATGATTGTCTCCTCCGGGGAAGGTCGTTGACCTGGGTGTACCCCGGAGTAGTCACGGAGCACTAATTGAGTGGAGTCGCCCCCCAGTTGGGTTCCTTACTCTCAGGATGGGATGGTTCGTTACTTCCAGGGAGGGTCATTGATCTATAGACATTGACCTGGGTGGACCCTAGAGAGACTTGGGTTTGAGACCCCGGTTAGCATGCGCGTAACTCTATTTTAAATGGTTTTGGGCAGGAGCCCGTGTGACTTGTATTTACGGAACTTGGGGCGGTGACCCTAAATATGGTTGTTTAAACATATGTGATTGGATAAATGGTTTTACTATACATGCATGCTTTTTAGTGAAGGGTATAAAGGTCTTTTGTAAATGTGTTTTACGAAACTTATTACTTTTTGTCCACTCATAGTCTTTCTGTTTTTAATACCCTTCAGGTTGGATACGATGCAGACTGTAGCAGAAATCGGGATATCACATACCTCCTCCAGATCCTGGCGTACTCTGATAGCCCGGGAGGGCAAAGGTTGGAAACTTCCCTTGTCTAACACTCTGTGTCAGACGGGATCAGGGGCGTTCCTCGTTAATCCCAGGGGGATTGAGGACGGATCCTGACAGATGGTATCAGAGCGAGGCTGGCTTATATCAGAGCTCGGCTAGCTCATATCAGAGCATAGAATTGCTTATCAGAGCAGGTTTGCTCATGTTACTCTGAATTCCAGAGTGTATTTTGCGCGATACTCCGTACGCAGGTCGAGGATGTGATATGTCAATGGGCTGCAGTTGGTTATCAACCTAATAGTTGGGATGCCGATAAGATAGTTAGTAGGATTGGATCGTGGAATGTCTTGGTTCGACATTTGATGTCGGGGTTGCCATAGTTCTGTCGTGGTTGACAGTGTGGGACCCTACGGAAAGATGAACATAACGGTACTTTCGAGTTTTGATAGTGTGACGGTTAGTTGGGATCGTCTTTCACGATGTCGTAGGATCGGTTCCGACGGCTGGTTGGGTGTTGTGACCATCCGATGATCGGATATTGGTGAGTTAAATGGGTTTACTACTGGGAGTAGTCGAGTTTGTGGAACTCTAGTTGAACTTATGGCAGTTAGCAGCCGGATTTGAGGAATCCAGGTTGAACTTATAATATGATTGGATTGAAGTCTTTACGATGTCAGGACCGCGTGGTCGGTCAACTCGTGGATTATACTGCTTTCCACAGTTGGGTTCAGATTGACCCTAGGGCTTGATTGTGGAACCCTACATTGGGTTGTATGGTTCAGAGATGTGAGTTGGCGAGCGGTCTCGACTTCGATGAGATCGTCGATCGAGTCATGTCAGCTTGAGTGATGCGACTGCACTCTCCAGTCGAGGTTGTACTTATCGGTTAGACCTAGTTGGTTGTCGTGCTACTTTAGTTGTGATGGATTTTTGGAACAACTAAGGTCATGGATGACCTGGTAAACGACAACTGGTTAGTCGAGTTACGACAAATTAGAGATTGGTTGGACAGGTTACCAGGGTTGGTGCTTGTCGATGGAATCCCTGAGTGGGATACGGAGTAGTTGGTACGGGCGATTGTTTTCGTTGGATGCGGAGTCTGGATATCGAGATGCCTGGTAGTTAGGTCTGCGCGAGGTTGTGGCAGACGCTACTATCGATGGACGTAGTCGAGTCTTATCAGGCCGAGTAAACTCAGGTTACCGTGACGATTTTGACGATGGGATTGTCAATCGTGACGATGATACGAGGTACGTGAGTAACGCATATGTACGAGCCGTGATTCTGGATTCGACTCGGTTACGGCTGAGTGCAATCGCAGAATGAGACGGGGACGTTTCCTTTTCTCGTATGAGTTGTTAGGGTGACTGTACCCAGATTTGTTGGGTACGAGGGAGACAGAGTTTCCCCATTCTAGTAGAGGTACGGGATCGTCACTCGGTATGAGCGGAGATCCAAGGTTGTCTGATTAACACACTTTGTGCTGATGCTGACAGGTGATGGTGATGATACTGGTACTGGTGCTGGTACTAGTGCTGGTGCCGGTGATTGTGATGACGTTGAGTCACATCCGTCGAGATAGGCTTATGTTCAGTATCTGTGGTTCGGGAGTGGATCACAGATAGTGATGGACTGGATAGGATCCAACGGTAGTTGAGATGTAAGGATCGAGTACAGTCATGGGGGATTAGTGACCGGTTGGTTAGACTCGATCTGTCGTGAGGTTTAGCGGCCAGTTGGTCAGTGTTGGCCAGAGTTGGTCAAAATCGGTCAGATATGGTAGTATGCAGAGATTTGACTGCAGATCACAGCAGGAGTCTGTTGTGACTCTTCAGTCGAGCAGCACATCAGATTATGATGAATTGATATCCTTTTGGATGTACATATATGGTTGTAACCGGATAGGTGAGTTGATTGTTTAAGGACACGTGGATGATGTCCGAGTATATTAGTTCCGACATGGTTGGAACTTCAGAATCGAGAGAGTTTATGATTGAGGTGACGAGAGTGATGCGGGTTTTCCACATTGGCAATGGGTATTTTGAAGTCATTAGGGTGACTTCTCAGGTTCTGCCATGGTAGATGATGGCAGGTGCTGGCAGATGATGGTAGATGAGGGATTGTTGTCACCATTACATTGGTCGTGTATTGGTTGGTGAACCCGGGATTTTTCTTGGGTCATCATGAGGAATTGAGTATATCGAAGTTACGTGACTGAGATTTCTCATTTTCTGCTTGGTGGCAGATGATGTTGATTACGTTGTGTGGTGAGTGCAGCGAGTTTTGGTTGCATTCACGTAGGATGTGTTTTTTATGTTATTGTATTGGATCATCCTTGATTTTTCCTCGGTGGAATGACAAGGATCGATACGAGGTAATTAGAGAGAACCCACAGTCTCGGCGTGTCTCGTCGTTGACTGATCTGTTTAGATGTGGGAAATGGTTGAGGACTTTGGGCATCGTGACGATCCTTGATCGTGACGTTTATGGTCGGGTGACACAGTGATGAATCTCGATCGTGACATCTATGGTCGGGTGACGTGGTGATGGATCTGGATCGTGATCTTGATGGTCCAGATAAGTGGAGAGTTTATCACTCTTACTTGGATGTTTGAGTTAAGGATGTTTGAGTTAAGTGGAGAATTTATCACTCTTACTCGGATTTGGTCAGCCTAGATGTGTTGATGTTTTGATTCGCTTCCCTATGAGGTCAATTGAATGTTTTATGTGTAATCGATTGAGCAGGTAACCGATAGGTTCGATTTTGGTATGTCTCGGTAGACGTGAACGAGATTTCAGGTTTTGGAATCGGATTTCTGGATGACGATTCGGGATTCTTTTGGAACTTGAAAGTGGATTTCTGGATTTGGGTTCGGAATTGTTTTTCCTAATACTAGTTTACGGAATAATGATTTCGGATTATAATTTAGAAATGGATAATGGGTGGAAGTTTTGATTTGTCTAGTACTGGATAGGACAGATGGACTCCAAAATAGAAACGTGGTTGGCTACGACCTAGGTGGTCATGCTGTCGTCATCATTATTTTTGTGGTAGGTTGGTAGATGGACGTATGTACCTTGTACGTAGTTCTAGGTATGATACCGGACAGACTTGTGGTGCCTGGTGACGGTATATAGGTTATACCGTGGGTATGTTGGTGAGCGTATTGGTAGTCGGCTTAGCTCCGATACCATTGGATTAGTCGAGAACGTGGACTGGATGTTGGATACTGTGCACTGGGTCATGGTATTCCTGATGGGTCCAATTACACACAGGTTGAGTGCTTTGTTGGTATGTGTATACTCAGGTTGAGTAAGTTGGTGGTTAGTGTAACCACAAGTGAGTATCGTGTTAGTTTTTGACTGGCGACTATCAAGTGGTGATAGTTTGTCGGAGCTGTCAGCGCGGATCTTTGTGTGAGTTCTGATGACTCCCGGTGGGAGTAGATATCAGGATAGTTTGGTGAATTAGAAATTAACCGTCGAGTCGTTGTGTCAGCGAAAGGGTAGATGTGACAAGTGGTGTCATTTCAGAACGCGTAATTACTGTCATTCGACGTGGTCGAATGTAGTAGATACAACGTGAGTGTTAGTGGTACGTCTGGTTGCATACAAGTATTGTTCTGGTTAGTTGGTGTACGAGTGTACACGTGTGTGAGACTTAATTATTTCCACGAGGTGGTTGTGGAATCAGGATAATTGGAGTTTCGAGAACGAAACTATTTAAGGAGGAAATAACGGTTGGAAGTAGGTCGGTTGGAATTTCGAGGATGAGATTAATTAAGGAGGGAAGGTTGTAACGAGCCATCCCAGATTCCAGGATAAATTAGTGACTAATCAGGATTAGTGAGGTTAATCGGTGATTAGTTAGGCGAAATCGGACGAACGATGCAAAATGACCATTTTGCCCTTGAAATTGGTAAATTGTCGACTTTTCATTCTGGCTGTCAAATGGACTTTGACCGATGACCGTGACGTAGTTTAGGACGTCACGAGTTCATAGACAGGTGGCACGTTCAATTCCGACATTCGAGGAAGAAGTTATGACGTTCAGAAGCTTAAGGGCATTTTGGTAATTTTGATTAAAAGAGGCAAAATTTGACTTTTGGATTGGGATGTTCGATGGTCGAGGGCCAAGGACCATTATGTAGATCGGGACGATACGAATCCGTAGACAGGCGGTACGTCGAATTCAGACGTTCGACGACGAAGGTACGGTTCACGAAAGTTCAAGAGTACTATTGCGCGAATTACGAAACGGTTGCTTTTTGGAAATTAGTGGGGCCCAGATATTTTGGGGCAGGCCAATAGATTAATGACACTTGTCATCCATCTATTGCCCACCCAAATTAATACATGCATATCATCTTCATTCCCTTTGTTTTTCATCCATCCAACTTACCCGATCTCACACTTTGAACCCAAACCAATTCAATCCAAACCCCATCTGATCATGCTTGAGAGACCAAGGGATGGTGAGGAGTGCAAGCCGATGATGGTGGCTGGCATGAGGCAACGCCGCCGTGGACGGCGGCCATGGACCGTGCAAGGTATCGATAAAACCCATTTTCTTCTTATTTTCGATTTGTGGCATTATGGGCTGTTTTTAGGGTTTAGAATGGGTTTATTTAGTTTCTAGGGAGGTCCTAAGAAGCTTTTGGTGGCGGTTTGACGGCTGAGGGCCGTGGGAAGGAAAATGGAAACATCGAACCGTGAGGTTTAAGTTGAACCGTGGGAATTTAGGATGTTTTAATTAGTTTTCTTGATTGGGATTAATAGGGAATGGAGAAATAGGAATTATTGGATTAATTAGGGCTTGAATCGGACCAAAACAAAGGGGGAAAACCAGTGGACCGGCCAGTTCACCTGAGGAAGGAGAAAACTGTACACCACGCGTGCAGCCCACACGTAGTGGCTTCTTGGGGCGCGTGTGGGCGCGTGGCTCAGAATTTGGGGAAGTGTTCAACATATGAGACACTCTATTAGATGTAACGAACATTTTGGGACTCGTTTCGTGTCGATCGGACACCGTCTCGACAGTGTTCGGGGCATCGGAGGTTTAGGTTTGCGTTTAAAAATAGTTAGAAAATTGGAAAAATTATGGGACTTCAATGAGAGGTTAATGAGGCTATTACTAACCTTCTAAATGAATTTGGACAAGTTCGGGAGTCCCGGTGACGGTGATTGACCATGGATACGATTATGGCACGCAAAACGAGGCGTGACTTCGGACGGGCTGTGAGTGGAACTTGATTTCTAAACTGTGATGCATGCATAAATGTTTTATATGGTTTATGAATGTGATTCTATGATGTTGATTTGGATATTGGTGAATTATATGGTTTCACGCATTTCGAAGCGATTTACGTGCTTGCACGTAAATCGAGGTTTTTCAGTTTTATACTGATTTTCCTTACTTATGGTTTTGGATATGATTTCATGAAATGGTTTTGGATTTGAAAAGGTAAACTTGGGTATGAGACCCATTTGAATTACGAACTCTCGGACTTGAGGTCCATTTGATTTAACGAGGCATCGGGCCGGTGGCCCAGTTGGTTTACGATTCGGACTGGAGGTCCATTTTGTATGTGGATACGGGCCTAGGGCCCATATATGTGTTACAAATGGTTTTTATGGTTCTTGATGATTTGTGGGAACCGGCATGAACCCTTGAAATGGATTTACGGGTCATGACGGTTTATGGGAACTGGCATGAACCCTTGGAAAGGATTTTATGGTTCATGACGGCTTTTGGGGGCCGGGCATGAATCCTTGAAAGGTTTAAAGAATGATTTCAAATGGTTTTTCAAATGCCATCCTTTATATATGATTGTCTCCTCCGAGGAGGGTCCTTGGCCTAGGTGGACCCCGGAGTAATCACGGAGCACCGACTGAGTGGAGTCGCCCCTAGTTGGGTTCCTTACTCTCAGGGTGGGCATGGTTCGTTACCTCCAGGGAGAGTCATTGATCTACGGACATTGACCTGGGTGGACCCTGGAGAGACTTGGGTTTGAGACCCCGGTTAGCACGCGCGTAGATCTACTTTACCGTGACAGGTTCTTGGATATGAAATATAATGGATAAACATGATTTTTATTGGTTTGGGAAATTGTGCTTTATGATGATAATGGATTTGGGCTGACCTCGCACATATGTTCACTGTGTTATGGTTTTCTGTAAATGGTTTTGGGCAGGAGCCCGTGTGACTTGTATTACGGAACTTGGGGCGGTGACCCTAAATATGGTTGTTTAAACATATGTGATTGGATAAATGGTTTTACTATGCACGCATGCTTTTTAGTGAAGGGTATAAAGGTCTTTTATAAATGTGTTTAACGAAACTTATTACTTTTTGTCCACTCACAGTCTTTCTGTTTTTAATACCCTTCAAGTTGGATACGATGCAGACTGTAGCAGAGACCGAGATACCACATACCTACTCCAGATCCTGGCGTACTCTGATAGCCCGGGAGGACAAAGGTTGGAAATTTCCCTTGTCTGACACTCCGTGTCAGACGGGATCATGGGTGTTCCTCGTTAATCCCAGGGGGATTAAGGACGGCTCCTGACACACGCGCCCTCACGTGCCTCCCAAAGGGTGTCAGGACCCGACCCTCCTCGGTCAGGTCCCGACTCATCTAGCACCATATTGTCCGCTTTGTGCCTCGCCCTCACGGTTTTGTTTTCGGGAGCTCGTGGTGCAACTTCCTAGGGGGTCACCCATCATGGAATTGCACCAGCCTCAACTCGCTTAACTTTGGGGTTCCAATCCCCCCCAAAGCTACTTGAGCTCCCAAAAGGCCTAGTGCTAAATAGGTATGTGCCTACACCTTTAAGGCACACCACCATCCTCTCCCACACCATTCCCCCTCGCAGGAATGTTGGTTTGTTCACCGTTACCTCCAGGACACGGGTCTTACAAAGGGACTGCGCGTGAAAGTCACACGCATGTACAGTAGTGCTACAGTGTCATCTTCTCTGCCCGTTTTCCTGCTAAACGAGTCACGAACCCGCGACACGACCCGGTTCATTTTCCTCCAATCCGACCTCATTTTTTCCAATTCTTCCACCGAAATTCATCTATCCTATCTCAATTTAAGTTCTCAATCATTAATTGAACAAATCAAACTCTTACTCCGTCATTTCTCCAATGAATGTTCAAACGGTTTTCAAGTTCTAATCTCACTCAATTCATCTCAGTTTTCTAATTAATTGGCACAGAAGCATCATGAGGTTTTAAGGAATGTTTTAAACTAATCAATTATACAATCCCTTACTTGTAAGTAGTCGTACTCAACCTCCAATTTTTCCAAAAATTGGAACCACAGTTCTTGGTCGAACCGCGAACAAAATCCTTCAATTTTTGTGTGATTGAAGTCGAAATAAACTCAGAAGACTGTTTGTAATCTCTATTTGGATCCTATCAACTCACAAATGAACATTTGAATTCTCCCTCAATTTTTCTAACATTCACGATTTATGGGCCTCTCTCTCTCTTTGTTCTTAACTTCCTTTTTATTTCGATCTCTGAATCTCTCCAATATCTCTCTTTCTCCCAGTTCCTCACGACAAATTAATTACCTTAGTTCATTAGTTCAAACAAGACGATTGATTCAAACGGCAAACGTTGCTCTGTTCTCCAAATACTACACCTGTGCACACACTCACGCCCAGCCGCTACCACTCAGATGTTTTCTCTAGTGACAGGTGTCACTCAAGGAATTAACCAACTATCAATTAATTCAACGGCTATCAATTGTTTCACTCAATTAATTAAACGGTTAACTCAAACAGCTAACACTTAATTAAACAGCTAAGGTAAATATCCACTTTTTGATTTCACCGTCCAATTTATCATTTTACCCTTCCTTCACATAATTACCAAAATTCCCTTCCTCGTTCTAGAATCATAACTCATTCATCCGAAGTCCGATTTCAACGTGCCGCTTGTCTACGGACTTAGGGAATCGAGACCCACCTAATGGTCCTTGAATTACGTGAAAAATACATGTGAGGTAAAAAGTCAACTTAGACCACACTATTTACAAGGGTGAAAACGTCTTTTCATAAATTATTTTAACAATTTACATTCTTTGAGTTTCCAGGGCATTACAAATTCCCCCGAAACGACGTTCGATCGAATCGAAACTTGTGTCGTTGGATTCGTATTGTCGAATAATCTAACTTTAGTGTTGGAAGGATCCTCAAAAAAGGTGGCACATGCCCCCATGCACCACCCCAAGGCGTTGAACATGGTGGCCACGAGCGCACTGTTCACTGTCTTCTAGCTTGGGTCACAGACTCGTTTTCCTGCAAAACGAGTTTGTTGACCTGCGACCTGACCTAACGTTTTCTCACTCATTTCTGGTCCATTTTCATTTATTTTTCGACCACCATGTTTCACACTATCTCTATATTAGATCCATGACTTCAAATAACTAAACAAACGAGTGAAAAGTCGAGGTGTCTCACTTTCTTTTTCGGGCCAAATTTCAACCTTCGTCCTAGAAGGATTCCTGCGTCCAACCTTCTTGTTTCCAAGTCCCGATCAACCACACATCTCCAAGAAGGTTGTTAGAATCCACGTTACCCGACTACTAGACCCCCAATCACAAATTCGAGCACATGAACCCAACGTAAGGCTTACGGGTTCATAGTGACCTCACGGGTCTGGGGCTTCTTCCCTTCTTCTCTGGCCCTTCCTCATACCATTTTCACTTCTGGTTCACTCTAGCAACCCTCTCACTCTCCATGTTCTCTCATTCTTTCACAGTTTAGGCCATACATGGCTTTTTGTGGGTTTCAATTTGTGCCCCCCGAAAACACTCACACCACACCCAACACACATATAAAAAGAGGGAGTAAGTCGGTGATGGAGAATTCTAGACTTCTCTAATACTTGATACATAGAAGCCCTTAAATGGTCATTGTGTAAAATTACAAAAATGCCCTTGGTGGCAAAATTACCAAAATTCCCCTAAAGGTTCTTGACCTAAAATGACCTCTGATTTCGGCGTGCCGCCTGTCTACGGACTCAGGGCCCTGAGATCTTTGTAACGGCCTTCACGAAATCCTCACGAGAGGTCCACAAGCAAAAGTCAACATTTTGACTTTTTAAGGGCAAAATCGTCATTTTATTTAGTTTTTCCAAATTCACTTTTCCCCAAGGATCCGGACCATTATAGTTTTGGTGTGGAATGACAGGACCCGCCCCGATCCCACAGGGACCACAAGGGGACGTGCCCTGCTCCCGTCTGACACCCAATAATTCATACCAATTTTAACCTCAAAACATTTAAAAGCATAAATAACCAAATTAAAGTCATACATAAAATCCGAATTAAACGAATGTCAGACAAGGGATATAATCCAAAATTACAAATTTGCGAGCACGACTCTAAAGTAATCCTGCGGGTACACCGCCCAGCAGGGGTTCAGGTACGCAGAAGTAGATCTATGCCTCAGCCTCTGGTTCCTCCTCTACCTCAGTTTCCCGACCTGGAGGGGTTATCAAAACAGTAAGGGTGAGTGGACCGAAACACAAGTTTATGAAATCGTTTGATAAGTAAAACATATAATTTACCCCTCCGTTTTCCAAATATGCGTGCACCATAATTCCAAAATCATAAACCATATAATATGAACCATAAGGCATATAGCAAAACCATAACCATAATTTTAGTTGCTGCACTATACACTCCAATCCCGACATCCCTGATGTCTGACGTCCCTGACGTCCAATAGGTCACAATCACAAGGCTACGCGTGCCACTCGGGTCTCAATTTCCGAGTTCAATCCCCGAACCCCGTTCGGGTACAGCATCCCCGATGCTTAGCGTCATAGACGCTGGACGTACTAGACGTCCGTGACCTCTCCGGGGTACCTCATCCGGAGGAGACAATATAATATGGAAGGATTTATACAGTGCAGTACTAAATACATTTTATTGATATCCACATACAAAACATATATATACCGAATCAATCATTAAGTTTCATCAAACGGGTCTCAAGCCCAAATACCGTGAAACGTGCCATAACCACATTTTCCATATCATCAAAACCATCATTGTTTTAGCATGTGAATAAGTATAATAAAACCAGAAAACATTTATGCACACAAGGGTTTAAGAAAATGGCCCACTCACAGTACAATCCTGCTAGAAACCGAACGTATACCCTCGTCCTGGTACAAATGTACAATCCCTGTCAAATCCAAGTATTCGTAAAGGTCAAATTAAACCCCCAACATTCAACCATGAAAGCCTAGGTCGAAACCGACCCGGGAAAGCCGCCCGAACGCGCTTCCCAAGGCAATAAACCTTATTTTGACCAACTTAATGATCTCCGATCGACCCGAAACCACCGCCATTGGATCCGGATCGTCGAAACCTAAAGAATGGTGGTGGTCCCACCAAAAACACTGTTCACACGCGCCCCCACGCGCCGGTCAACGCGACGGTCAACGCAGGAACAGTTCCTGCTGACGTCATCGCTGACGTCACTGCTGACGTCAGCATGACGTCATGCTGACGTCATCTGACAGCTGGCAGGTCTGACATGTCAGACTCTGACAGGTGCCACGTGTCAACATCCAATTGGTCCACCTCACTGATCTGTCAGACCACGTGTCAGATCTGACATGTGCCACGTGTCAGCACGGCACTGGTCCACGTCACTGACATGTCAGTGACACGTGGCAGTCCCTGACTGGTCCACGTCACTGACATGTCAGTGCTGACTGTGCACTGACATGTGACACGTGTCGGCTCACGGTTGGTCAACGTCATCTGACAGGCTGACAGGGTGCCACGTCAGCACCACTGTCCTCAGACGGGTTGACCCGTGTTCCTGCAACTCGGGTCGATCAGACCCGCGATCGAGACCCGGTTGCCATTCCTTCATTTCTGGGTCATTTTGGTTCCTTTCAATTCGTATTTACTCGCCTTAAATCCTAGATTAGTTCTAAGTAATTAGAATTGAGAAACACGGATCGAATCGAGGGCCTACCTTGAAGAACAGCTCTGGCCTCCCGTCGCAGTTTTGCCACCGCCCTGAGCTCCACCGGCCACGAGTTCGATTCCAGAAGGTTCCTGGATGTTCCTAGAGTTGATTAGGATTGATCACTGACCAGTTTAAACGTGGGAAAAGATTTACCAGAAATCTGGGTTGAAACCGCCACGGGTTTCCCCTGCTTCCTTCCGCGCCGCCGTCTGCCGCCGTCCACCGCCGTGCCTCCGTCCTTCCCCGTGAGTCCAGCAACACACAGACACAAAGAGTGGGTAGCTGGCTGGGATACTTTGATCGAAATGGACAGAGTGCCCTGCGGGTGGGAAATATAAAGAATTGGAGGGAAGGAAATGGACGGCTCAGATTGAATCTCCAGATTAGATCAAGGGCTGAGATCTGATCTGGGGTTTTCAATCCAAAGGCTGAAATTTAAAGCTGGTTCAAATGTTTAATTAATCCAATAGTGGATCTGATCCAATCTAGCCAATGGGTGAGTGACACTTGTCACTCCCCAGGTGTCCTTCAATCAGAATTTCTGAATATAATATTCGACACGAAAACCGAGACACGAACTTCCCGAATTCACGTTTCTGACCATAACTTCCTCGTACGAAGTCCGATTTCAGCGTGCCGCCTGTCTACGGACTCAGGACGTTGAGGCCTACCCAACGGTCCTTGAGTCAACTGAAAATTAGTTGTCAAAAGAAAAGTCAACATTTTCCCCCGAGAGTCCAAATTACGGTAATGCCCCTGAACTTCCGATAGCCATAACTTTCACCCTGATCGTCCGAATCGGACGTGCCACCTGTCTATGAACTCGTGACATCCCGAACTACGTCACGGTCATAGGTCAAAGTCCATTTAGTTCATCAATCAAAAAGTCAATAATTTGACCATACCATTCACAAGGGTAAAATCGTCAAATCACACATTAAATTACAAAATGAGAATCCTCGAATTTCCGGGGTGTTACAACCTTCCCCCCTTAAGAAATTTCGTCCCGAAATTTCAAAGAAACAAATGAGGAAATTGTTCTCGCATCTGAGCCTCAGGCTCCCATGTGGCTTCCTCCACGTTCTGGTTTCTCCAGAGAATTTTCACGAGAGGGATCGTCTTTCGACGTAGTACCTTGTCCTTCCGATCCAAGATCTGTACTGGTTGTTCTTCAAAGCTCAAATCCTCCCGTAGTTCGACAGGTTGTTCCCCAAGTACATGAGAAGCATCTCGTACGTACATCCGCAACATCGATACGTGGAAAACATCGTGAACTCTTGATAGTTCTGGGGGTAGTGCCAATCTGTATGCAACTCTGCCAATTCTCTCCACAATCTCATAAGGTCCGATAAAACGCGGACTCAGTTTCCCCCGTCGGCCAAAACGGATAATCCCTTTCCACGGAGACAACTTCAGGAAGACAAAATCTCCCACTTCAAACTCCAAGTCTCGAATCCGTCGGTCGGCATAACTCTTCTGGCGATCCTGTGCCACCTTCAATCTTTCCTTGATCACGCGAACAGTTTCCATGGTTAAGTCCATTATCTCCGGCCCTACAGCCGCTCGCTCCCCTACCTCCGTCCAGCAGATAGGTGTCCTGCACTGTCGGCCATACAGTGCCTCATAAGGTGCCATCCCGATGCTTGCCTGATAGCTGTTGTTGTAAGCGAATTCCATCAATGGCAAATGAGTATCCCAAGAGTCTTGAAACTGTAGTACACATGACCTCATCATGTCCTCCAGGGTTTGAATGGTTCTCTCAGACTGTCCATCGGTCTGTGGATGGAAAGCAGTACTGAAACGTAGGTTTGTTCCCAAAGTAGCTTGCAAACTCCGCCAGAACCTGGAAGTGAAACGCGGATCACGATCGGACACGATCGATTCCGGCATACCATGCAATCGTATGATTTCCTTCACAAACAACTGAGCCAGTCGGTTAGGTTTATAGGTTTCCTGAACTGGCAGAAAATGGGCTGATTTGGTTAACCGATCCACGATCACCCATACTCCGTCCACTCCACTCTGAGTCCTTGGTAACTTAAAGACGAAGTCCATGGTGATGTGATCCCACTTCCACTCAGGAATCGGAAGTGGCTGCATAGCCCCATACGGTCTCTGCCGTTCCGCCTTAACCTGCTGACAGGTTAAGCATTTGCTCACGAACTCAGCAATATCCTTCTTCATTCCTGGCCACCAATAATGGTTCCGGAGGGTACGGTACATCTTTGTACCTCCCGGATGCATAGCATAGGCCGAACTGTGGGCCTCTTCAAGTATCTCGGCCCGTAACTCTGCCACTGCAGGTACGCACAAACGGCCCAATTTCACCAGTGCTCCATCGTCCCGGATGGTAAAATCCTGTCTCCCATCCGCATCGACCTCAATTCTGTAAATACAGAGTATCGGATCCTGCAGTTGTGCTTCAATGATCCGATCAATCAGTACTGGTCGCACATGGAAGCTGGCCAACAAAGCTCCATGCTCGTCAGTACCCAAAATAACTCCCGCCTTCCGGAGTTCCACCAGCAAGGGAAGATACACCATCCCAAGGTGTGCAATAGTTCCTGCTGATTTCCTGCTGAGTGCATCCGCCACCACATTGGCCTTACCCGGATGGTACTCGATCGTACAGTCATAGTCCTTCAGTAGCTCCAACCATCTCCGTTGTCTCATGTTGAGTTCCTTCTGAGTGAATAAGTACTTAAGACTCTGGTGGTCGGTGTAAATCCGACACGTTGCGCCGAATAGATAATGTCTCCAGATTTTGAGAGCATGAACCACCGCCGCCAACTCCAAATCATGGGTAGGGTAGTTCAGCTCATGAGTCTTCAGCTGCCGGGATGCATAGGCGATAACCTTGCCAGTTTGCATCAACACGCAGCCCAGACCTTGCAGTGAAGCATCACTGAAAACTACAAACTCTCCACTGTCGTCCGGCAATGCAAGGACAGGCGCAGTGGTCAATCGATCCTTCAACTCTTGAAAGCTCCGATCGCACTGCTCGTCCCAGATAAACTTTACTCCTTTCCGAGTCAGACGAGTCAATGGTGCAGCAATTTTGGAGAAACCCTCCACGAATCTCCGGTAGTAACCTGCTAATCCGACGAAACTCCGCACCTCGGTCACCGTTGTCGGTCTAGCCCAGTTGGTCACCGCTTCTGTTTTCTGGGGATCCACGCAAATCCCATCCGTCGATATCACGTGTCCCAGAAAACCAATACTGCTCAGCCAAAACTGACACTTGCTCAGCTTGGCATACAATTGTTCTTGTCTCAGTCTCTCCAAAACCAACCGTAGATGTTCTTCATGTGCACGGGCACTCCTCGAGTATACCAAAATATCATCGATGAACACAATCACGAACTTATCCAGGTAGGGTCGGAAGACCCGGTTCATCAGATCCATGAATGCTGCTGGAGCATTCGTCAAACCAAATGGCATAACAAGGAACTCGTAGTGCCCGTAGCGGGTTCGGAAAGCAGTTTTCGGAATATCCTCCTCCGAAATCCTCAGTTGGTGATACCCAGATCGCAAATCAATTTTCGAGAAGCACTGAGCTCCCCGCAACTGGTCGAAAAGGTCATCAATCCTGGGTAGAGGATACTGGTTCCTCAATGTCACCTTGTTGAGTTGTCGATAATCAATACATAAACGGAGACTTCCTTCCTTCTTCTTCACGAACAACACCGGTGCTCCCCACGGTGAAGTGCTCGGTCGGACATATCCCAAATCTACCAACTCCTGCAATTGAGTCTTGAGTTCCCGTAACTCGGCCGGCGCCATCCGGTATGGTGCCTGGGATATAGGTCGGGTACCCGGGAGTAGTTCAATAGTAAACTCAATCTCCCGCGATGGTGGCAATCCAGGTAAGTCTTCCGGGAATACGTCCGGAAACTCACAGACCACCGGTATTTCGTCGATGACCGGAGTATCGACCCGTTCCGACACGACATGCGCCAGATAACCTTGGCATCCCTTCCGTAGAAGTTTGGTAGCAGTAAGTGACGAAATCACTTCAGGAGGCGAACCATCACGTTCCCCCTGAAAGACAACTTCCGGCAAACCCGGGCTCCGCAAAATTACTTGCTTGCTACAGCAGTCGATGAGCGATCCGTGCTCCGACAGCCAATCCATCCCTAGGATTATATCGAAGTCGTGGATATCCAGAATAATTAAGTCTGCTGGTAAATCCACATCCTCAATTCTTACCGGGCACCTCCGAATCACCTGATTCACAAGGTACACGGTACCCATCGGGGTGCCAACACCCATTTCGCAATCTAAGGCTGATACCACACAATCAAGCAAACCAGCACAACTCTTCGAAATAAAAGAATGTGTAGCCCCCGCATCCATTAATACACGTACAAGAAAATTAAGGATATGTAGTGTACCTGTGACCACGCCTGGAGCAGTCCTCGCCTGCTGCTGGGTCATTGCAAACACTTGGGCCCTCGGCCCTCCGTTCCGTCCGCGCCCGCGCGCGCCACGTCCAGCACCACGGTCACCTCCCTGACCGCGACCTCCGTTAGTGTGGGACGCCGTGCTCTGCACCACACTCGAGCCCCCAGCGTCGTTGTTTTTGGACAACTGCGGACAATCGCAGGCATAGTGGCCTTCCTCTCCGCAAGCAAAACAAGTTACTGGCCTTGGCCTGCCCGAATGCCCACCAGATGCACCACTCCAAGATGAGTGCTGCCCAGAATTGTGTCCAGATCCTCTGCCCTGAGAGCCTCCACGTCGACCCGACCAGCCACGACCCTTGAAGGATGAGGGTGCTCCTCTGTAGCTCCCTCCCCTGTTGTTCTTCCGGCCCGATGGCCCATGGTGTGGGCGATCCTGACGTCGCCCCTCCCCCGAAGGTTGTCGTGATTGGTGTGCCGCCAGACTGGCCTCGACACGCACCGCTGCGTCGACCATATCCCTCAGAGAAGCATGAGTGGTAGCAGTCACACTAGCCCGGATCTCCCCTCGGAGTCCAAGCTCAAACCGCTGGCATTTGTCCTCCTCCGTGCTTACGAATGAGGCAGCGAACCGGGAAAGTCTCCCGAATGTTTGCTCGTAGTCTGAAACAGACATGTCACCCTGCTCCAGCCGCAGGAATTCCGCCTCTCGCGCCGCGCGAAAGGATCGCGGGTAGTACTGGTCCAGAAACCTGGAACGAAAAGCTTCCCAGGTAGTGGTATGGACAGACCACCCGGACATTTCGAGTCCATGCCACCACTGGTAGGCTCCTCCCTCCAGTAAGAAGGCCGCCAGAGTCACTCGTTCGCCCGGAGGGCAGTGCATCACCGAGAAGATCCTCTCCCACTTGGTGATCCAGTCGTGAGCATCCTCGGGGTTTGATCCCCCGCAGAAAGGAGTGGCTCCCAAACGTTGAGCCCTTTCGATGCTCGCGCATTCCATCTCTCTTTCTAGATCCTCGTCCGTTCGAGTATGCGGAATTCTCCTAGGAGGCATAACCAACTGTCAAGAGGCATAGATCAGAAAACAATATTCTTAAAAGTCGAAAAGTAACTAGTACTAATCGCTAGTCTAGCATGCAGACCAATACCCTAGTACTGACCACAACCTAGTGCTCTGATACCAAGCTGACAGGACCCGCCCCGATCCCACAGGGACCACAAGGGGACGTGCCCTGCTCCCGTCTGACACCCAATAATTCATACCAATTTTAACCTCAAAACATTTAAAAGCATAAATAACCAAATTAAAGTCATACATAAAATCCGAATTAAACGAATGTCAGACAAGGGATATAATCCAAAATTACAAATTTGCGAGCACGACTCTAAAGTAATCCTGCGGGTACACCGCCCAGCAGGGGTTCAGGTACGCAGAAGTAGATCTATGCCTCAGCCTCTGGTTCCTCCTCTACCTCAGTTTCCCGACCTGGAGGGGTTATCAAAACAGTAAGGGTGAGTGGACCGAAACACAAGTTTATGAAATCGTTTGATAAGTAAAACATATAATTTACCCCTCCGTTTTCCAAATATGCGTGCACCATAATTCCAAAATCATAAACCATATAATATGAACCATAAGGCATATAGCAAAACCATAACCATAATTTTAGTTGCTGCACTATACACTCCAATCCCGACATCCCTGATGTCTGACGTCCCTGACGTCCAATAGGTCACAATCACAAGGCTACGCGTGCCACTCGGGTCTCAATTTCCGAGTTCAATCCCCGAACCCCGTTCGGGTACAGCATCCCCGATGCTTAGCGTCATAGACGCTGGACGTACTAGACGTCCGTGACCTCTCCGGGGTACCTCATCCGGAGGAGACAATATAATATGGAAGGATTTATACAGTGCAGTACTAAATACATTTTATTGATATCCACATACAAAACATATATATACCGAATCAATCATTAAGTTTCATCAAACGGGTCTCAAGCCCAAATACCGTGAAACGTGCCATAACCACATTTTCCATATCATCATTGTTTTAGCATGTGAATAAGTATAATAAAACCAGAAAACATTTATGCACACAAGGGTTTAAGAAAATGGCCCACTCACAGTACAATCCTGCTAGAAACCGAACGTATACCCTCGTCCTGGTACAAATGTACAATCCCTGTCAAATCCAAGTATTCGTAAAGGTCAAATTAAACCCCCAACATTCAACCATGAAAGCCTAGGTCGAAACCGACCCGGGAAAGCCGCCCGAACGCGCTTCCCAAGGCAATAAACCTTATTTTGACCAACTTAATGATCTCCGATCGACCCGAAACCACCGCCATTGGATCCGGATCGTCGAAACCTAAAGAATGGTGGTGGTCCCACCAAAAACACTGTTCACACGCGCCCCCACGCGCCGGTCAACGCGACGGTCAACGCAGGAACAGTTCCTGTTGACGTCATCGCTGACGTCACTGCTGACGTCAGCATGACGTCATGCTGACGTCATCTGACAGCTGGCAGGTCTGACATGTCAGACTCTGACAGGTGCCACGTGTCAATATCCAATTGGTCCACCTCACTGATCTGTCAGACCACGTGTCAGATCTGACATGTGCCACGTGTCAGCACGGCACTGGTCCACGTCACTGACATGTCAGTGACACGTGGCAGTCCCTGACTGGTCCACGTCACTGACATGTCAGTGCTGACTGTGCACTGACATGTGACACGTGTCGGCTCACGGTTGGTCCACGTCATCTGACAGGCTGACAGGGTGCCACGTCAGCACCACTGTCCTCAGACGGGTTGACCCGTGTTCCTGCAACTCGGGTCGATCAGACCCGCGATCGAGACCCAGTTGCCATTCCTTCATTTCTGGGTCATTTTGGTTCCTTTCAATTCGTATTTACTCGCCTTAAATCCTAGATTAGTTCTAAGTAATTAGAATTGAGAAACACGGATCGAATCGAGGGCCTACCTTGAAGAACAGCTCTGGCCTCCCGTCGCAGTTTTGCCACCGCCCTGAGCTCCACCGGCCACGAGTTCGATTCCAGAAGGTTCCTGGATGTTCCTAGAGTTGATTAGGATTGATCACTGACCAGTTTAAACGTGGGAAAAGATTTACCAGAAATCTGGGTTGAAACCGCCACGGGTTTCCCCTGCTTCCTTCCGCGCCGCCGTCTGCCGCCGTCCACCGCCGTGCCTCCGTCCTTCCCCGTGAGTCCAGCAACACACAGACACAAAGAGTGGGTAGCTGGCTGGGATACTTTGATCGAAATGGACAGAGTGCCCTGCGGGTGGGAAATATAAAGAATTGGAGGGAAGGAAATGGACGGCTCAGATTGAATCTCCAGATTAGATCAAGGGCTGAGATCTGATCTGGGGTTTTCAATCCAAAGGCTGAAATTTAAAGCTGGTTCAAATGTTTAATTAATCCAATAGTGGATCTGATCCAATCTAGCCAATGGGTGAGTGACACTTGTCACTCCCCAGGTGTCCTTCAATCAGAATTTCTGAATATAATATTCGACACGAAAACCGAGACACGAACTTCCCGAATTCACGTTTCTGACCATAACTTCCTCGTACGAAGTCCGATTTCAGCGTGCCGCCTGTCTACGGACTCAGGACGTTGAGGCCTACCCAACGGTCCTTGAGTCAACTGAAAATTAGTTGTCAAAAGAAAAGTCAACATTTTCCCCCGAGAGTCCAAATTACGGTAATGCCCCTGAACTTCCGATAGCCATAACTTTCACCCTGATCGTCCGAATCGGACGTGCCACCTGTCTATGAACTCGTGACATCCCGAACTACGTCACGGTCATAGGTCAAAGTCCATTTAGTTCATCAATCAAAAAGTCAATAATTTGACCATACCATTCACAAGGGTAAAATCGTCAAATCACACATTAAATTACAAAATGAGAATCCTCGAATTTCCGGGGTGTTACATGGAAACACTGAGATTCAGTACATTTATATGATGTTTGCATTAATTATCAGTTTCATCCACCTTTCTTTCACAAACCTTCCACATTTCTTTCAAGTTTGATTTAACATGGGCTTGGTTAACTAGAGCTGGAAGCTCATTTTCCCTCTCACTCACTCACTCACATGGATTTGTCCTTCGGATCATGGTCCAATCTTTGAAAGGTTGTCCCAAGAGAATAGAAGGAGGCGTAGGAAAAAGAGAAAGTGATTTTGATTTGATAATTGTTGTATTGGGTGTTGATAGGTGTCGTGAGATTGTTCAAGAAAGTTGGGGGAATCATGAGATTTATAATCCGATGCGCAGCATCATTGAAATCCATCAAACCCCTATGGGTCTTAATAACTGGGCACTACAGAAGGGGATTTCTAGCCCAAGGGGATTTCTCGCATTCAAGACCTGCTCCGATCAGTCATGCGAGGTCCTTTCTCTGAGGGTTCCATTGCCCAGCGCAATCTTTTTTTGATCAGTTAAATAAGCCACTTTCTATGAAGTTTTCTGGTTTTCTTGGTGTTTTTTTTTTGTCAAACTTTTGGAGATATATAGAGAGAAACAGAGAGAGAGGGGGTTTTTTTTAATTGCAAAAAGACGTCGTATTGGAGGAGGCCATACTAGAATGGACAAATATGCCCTTAAATTTGACAGTGTTAGTGAGGTTTTTTAACGGAAGGACTAAAGGTGTTGATTTGGCTCAAGTTAAGGGATCAAAAAAGTCAAAAAATTGAATTAAGCGACACTTTCTAAATTGATGGTTTAGTTCAGGGACCATTTCTCCAATTTTTCAATAGTTCGATTAAGGACTTTTTAAAAAAGAAAGTATATGTTTTATAATGAATTGGCCTCAATTTAAAAAGAGGCGTGCTGCAACATAAACAACTTAAATAAAATTCACTCTTAAAAACAAATTGAAAATTAAATATCCACTTTCTTTACCAAAATTGTAACGACCCAGATTTTCTTTATACTTGTAATTTGGAAAAAATCGTGTAAAATGACCATTTTGCCCCTGGTCAGGGAAAAATGTTGACTTTTGACTCGAGACACTGTTTGGATGTTGACCCTTGACCGTTACATAGATCGTGTTGCCACAAATTCGTAAATAGACGGCATGCCAAATTTGGACGTTCGACGCGAAAGTTACGGGTCACGGAGTTCGAGGGTTAGTATTACGTTTTCTGAGAGTTTGCGCCAAGTGGCACTATTGGATTGGTCAACGGATTCCTTGGACCAATCAGATGAGTGACAAGTGTTACCCATCTAAATAGCCCACTTACCCAAATGATTGGGGTGCATGTATCTGCCTTCCTTTCCATTTTTGCTTATTCGAACCGTGTACCCACTTTGTGTAAAAACACACACAGCCATCGACCACTATCCCTAAACCTTCACCTTCTTTTAGTGAACCTGAGGAGTGACTGAGTGGGTGTTGGATGGCGACTCAGGGCTGAGAACGATGGTGCACTGCGAAGAGGAAAGCACAGGTAAAAACCAGAAACTTTCATGATCGGGTCAAGTTTGGGTTTGGATTTTTAGGCCTGGTTAAGTGGATTTAAGGGACCATATTGATTTCTGAGGTTAGTACGTGCATATTGGAGCCCAGAACCAAGCTTGAAGGCACTGTAGTTGATGATAAACAGATCGAAAAACCAACCTCCATTGTTGCTCGAATTAAGGTATGATTTTACTGTGTTTTAGATGATTTTGAAACCATAGATACAACCCAGACAATCCAGTAGGGCGAAACGGTTTTGAAAATGGGTCAAAAATGGGCGAGTTACAGCCGGGTCAGGCTCGCGGGTTTGGGCGACCTGATTATAGACCCTTCGAGAGGTTAGTGGTAATGACGTCATCAGCTGACGTAATCAACTGACGTCATCACCTGTCAAGCTGTTAGAAAACATGGACCACCCATACCATGACACGTGTCACATGTCAGTGCACAGTCAGCACTGACATGTCAATAACGTGGCCCAATCAGAGGGTGCCACATCTCAGTGACATGGACCAGTGTGCTATTGACACGTGGCACCTGTCAGAGTCTAACACGTGGCACTTGTCAGAGCCTGACATTGGCACCTGTGAGAGTCTGACACATGTTAGTTTAACATTGCCAGCTGACATCAGCAGCGTTGACCATTGACTTTTAACCAAACGCGTTGACCTGCGCATGGGGGCGTGTGGGCTTGAATTTCGAGGTAAGATTGGCACCATTTTCAAGGTTTCAACATTACGAATCTAATGTCGGTGGTTTCGTGTCGATTTGAGACCATTTGATAGGTCAAATTGAGGTTTGAAGCCTCAGGAAGCGTGTTCCGGATGTGTTCCCAGGCCGATTTTGTTCTAGGGTTTGATGTTAGACCTAGTGAGGTTAATTGGTGACCTTTGGATGTGTTTGGATAGGCCCGGAGACTATGTTTAGCTTTGGGACAGGCTTAGGCTATTCGTTAGGGCAGCACGGGCTGATTTTGAGTAGATTGGTTGTTTTATACTGAAATGCATGCATAACCATTTTATATGTTTTCTAAATGGTTTATGTTAAATATTTTGGAATCATGGGATTTATATACTTGAATCATTGGTCATGGACTATGCTACGGATTTATGTGAAAATGAGGTTTTCGGGCTTAAGACACATTTGGTGACCGATTGACTTAGGGTTTGGGGTCAACGGAGTTTTGAAAGAAAGATTGATTCAAATGATTTGACCGATGATCCGGTATGAGCAGTTTTCGAGGAACAAGTTTTAAGAAATGGATTCTAGACGCGGATTTGGAAGGTTTCAGGCATAGTCCCAGTTTTAAACAGTGGTTGTTTGGATTTCAGGAAAGACGAATTTCAAAGATGATATTACTGAATTGCATGTTTTCACACTTATATATATATATATATATATATATACCCTCATATATGTGCGGATTAGTCTCCTCTAGACGTCGAGGATCCTAGGATGAGTGACTCCGAGGAGGGGCTCATGCTCAGGAGTGCGAGTTATGATATTGTCTCGGATATGTTAGGGTCCGAGGCAGATGCACCCCAAATGTCATAGATCCTGGGGGTAGACTCAGAGATGAGACCCCGAGTAGTACGCGTACTATAGAGAAATCATGACGGATATTGGTTGGACATCTGGGATGTCGAGGATGGGTTATATATATATATATATGTATATATATATATTATGTTTCAATGAGGTTGTGTCCGGACGTATATATGTATAGATATATGTATATGTATAGAAATTTATATGTATGATTTGACTGTGCTTACACATTTTATCTTGAATGCATGCATGTTTCTAAAATGGAGGGTCATATTATATATATTTTTGAAATGTGTTTATAACTGATTTATTTTTGGTCCACTCGAACTTTGACTGTTTTCGCGACCCTCTAGGCGGTGATACTGAGCGGGGGACCGACTCCGAAGCTGAGGCATAATTAGCACCGTTGCGCTCTATTCACCCTACGGGGTAGGTGTTTGTATTTGTATTATTAGTACGAACCTAATGCTCTCTTCCCTTGTTTGACATTACTGTTGTATTTAAAACACTGGTGTGTATTGTAGAACCATAGTAAGGGTATTTGTGGTAATATAACCCTAAAAATGGTAGTTGTGGCATTTTGAGTCACACGTCAGATGGGAGAAGGCCTTGCCGGTGGTCCCCCGGGGGAACGGGGTGGGTCCTGTCAAGTTGGTGTCAAAGCAGAGCATTAAGCTAGCGGTTTGTACTTGGTACATTGATACGCATATTATGTCATACTAATATTGCTATTTGTCCCTCTTAACAGTTCAATATGCCCCCAAGACGAGCTGCCCCTACACCACCACGGGACATGGGTCTCGAGGGAGACTCTGGAGGTTCGTGTGCTGGGAGTTCTTTGATTAAGAGAGCACACCATTTGGGTGCTACCGTGTTTAGCGGTGAGACTGATTCCGAGGTTTCCCACCATTGGATCTTGAGATTGGAGAAGATTTTCCTAGTGATACCATGTCCCCCTAGACATAGAGTTCTTTTGGCCACCTTTCTACTTGATGGTGACGCGCATGAGTGGTGGTATACTTTGGAGTTGTCAGGTTGGGACGGCACGACAGTGACTTGGGATGCGTTTAAGACACGATTCCTTGAACAATATTAGCCCTGTTCCTTTCGTCATGCCAAGGAGATTGAGTTCCTACAACTCTAGCAGGGGAACATGACCGTTATAGAGTATAAGCAACGGTTTCAGAGGTTGTCTCGATTTGCAGCTGCTTTTGTAGGAATAGAGGCAGACATGTGTCGATGGTTTGAGCTGGGCCTGAGAAGAGATATTCAGGCCATGGTGACATCTGCTTCAGGTTCCTTCTCCACACTTCGGGAGTTGATCGATGTTGCGGTCAGGGTGGAGGAGAGATGGGTAACCTGCTAGCAGAACTTTAAGAGTGGACGATGCAGAGATCGTTTTTTTGTGGGACCTTCGGGCCACAAGGCTCCGAAGGATCGTCGTCATCCGGTAGTGGACGGTCGAGTAGTGGCCGTTATGGCAGATTCGGGAGAGCCCGAGGACCAGGTTACAGAACAACTCAGTATAGTAGCGCTTCAACTTGATCCACAAGCCGGGGATCTTTTACCTGCTACTCTTGTGGCGAGCGAGGTCATATTGCGAGAGATTGCCCACAGTGGATAGGCGGTAGTGCGACAGGGTAGACTCAGAGTACCACGTCTGATGCTAGGGGAGGCAGAGGCCAAGGTGGAGCCAGAGGTGGCTATGAGAAACCACGAGCGCGTGGTTGAGAAGCGGGACCTCAGGCTCTAGTCATTACAGTTACCAAGCAGGAGGCTAGGACTGCTTCTGGAGTAGTGACAGGTACACTTACTATTTCTGATGTATCTGTACTTGTACTGATGGACCCTGGCGCCACACATTCTTTTATTTCACGGGGTTGTGCTTATCAGGACCCGTCCCAAATCCCCTAAGATTAACGTGGGACACGCCTGATCCTGTCTGACATGAAGTGTCAGACCAGGGAAATTCCGTCTCTAGCCCTCGTCGGGGCGTCCAGAGCAAGCCAGGATAGTAGGATGAGGAGTGTGATGTCTCGTCTCTGCTACAGTCCGCATCCGCGATCAACCTGAAGGGCATTAAAACATCAAAAGTCGTGAGTGGACAAAAATAAATAATTTAATAAAACTCATTTAACAAAAGACATTTATGCCTTTCACTAAAAGCATATGCATGCATTTAAAAACCGTTTATCAAAAACGTTTATAAAACCATTTCATTTATCAAACATATTCTTAAGATCATTCAAGGGTTCATGCTCGGTTCCCATAAACCGTCATGAACCATAAATCCATTTGGGTCCCCGACCCGAAATCACAACCTTAAAACCATAAAACAATACATGTGGGAACTCAGCCCAAAACCATTCTCCGTGAAATTCTAAAACATACAATATGGGGTCTCCGCCCCAAATCACTTTCTAAAACATCGAATACGAGGTCTTGCCCCAAATCTCTTTATGTAAACCACAAACGTATCAATATATGTATAACCCATCCGCGGCACTTCCAAGAAGATGCCAACTCGGGGCACACAGCCCCTAGGGAACACATCCCTGATATAAGTCACGATTAATCATATCCATACTAGTGTGCACACTACCCGGGGTCTCACTCCAAGTCTTCTCCTAGGAATTCTCCATCTGGGAGGCTCAATCTCTGGATCTAGTCCGAGCTCTATCTTCGGATCTAGTCCACACATCTCTCTGGAATCTGGTCTGGGACCACATCATAAATCGTAATCTCCACTCCTAGAACGGGATCCCTATGGGGAAACCCACTCTGGTCTGTGGATCGTGACTCTCCAGGTCGACGTCTGGAGGAGACCATATAAACATATGGAGGGTTTATGCATTTCAAAATACTTTCTTTGATTCTCAAAACATGTTTCAACTGGGTCTCATACCCGATTCATCTCAACAAGATTCCTCGAATCCGATTCAAATCCATTTCACAGGCCTCGGCTTAAATCCTCAGTTCAACAGGGCCTCATGCCCGAATACTCATTTCATAAATCGAACTGGGACTCAAGCCCGATTTCACAATCAACAGGGCCTCAAGCCCGATACGACAGCTAACTGGGCCCTAAGCTCGAAACCATAAACCAACTGGGCCTCAAGCCCGATATTACATTCAAAGGGGCCTAAAGCCAGATATTACAACCAAATGGGCCTCAAGCCCGGATTTGTAAACCAACGGGACCCTCAGTCCGATCGTATACTCAAATGGGCCCTCGGTCTGATTCCTCGTCAAATCAAATGGACTCCAAGTCTGAAAGTTTTTAAATCAAATGAGCCTCATGCCCAAGTTCATATTTCCAAATCCAAAATTCATTTATAAAACCCTCGTTAAAAACACAGTACGCTAAGGTACGACATAAAGCCGAAAACCTCAAAAAACGTGCAATTATGTCGATCCTAAGCTACCACAATCAAATGCACTCAAGGTATCACAAAACATATTCTAAAACAATGATAAAACATTTATGCATGCATTGAATTCGAAAGAAGGGTCCACTCACAGACCATCCGAAACTGCGCCTCGATACGCGTACCATAACGTCCTCCCAGGCCAAACGTTGCCTCTGGAATTCCCGAACCTGTCCAAATCGTAATAGAAGGTTACTAATAGCCTCATTAACCTCTCATTGAAGTCCCATAGTTTTCCCGATTTTCTAACTATTTTTAAACGTGAACCTAAACCTTCGGACGTCCCGAACTATATCGAAACGATGTCCGATTGACACGAAACTAGTTCCAAAATGTTCATTACATCGAATAGATGAAATAACACGTTGGAACTTTCCCCAAAGGAGTGAGCACGCGCCCTCACGTGCCCAAGAATGGTCCTGCGCGTGGTCCTCACGCGCCAAGACTGTTCATCTTCTTCCCCAGCACTCGAACCGGTCCGAACTAGTTTTCCTGTGCAGTCCGGTCCAGCTGGACCGGCGTGACCTGTCCGGCCAGTTTCCTCCTCCATTTTTCGTCCAATCTCTTCCTTTTCGATTCCAATCTTCCTATTTTCAAGCTTTCTATCAATTCCAATCAACAAACCTAAGAAAAACTACCTAAAACCCTATGGTTCAATTTGAACCCCACGGTCCAAGTTTCCCATTTTCCTCCCATGGATCCCCTGCCATCCAACCACCACCAAAACCCTCTTAAAACCTTCCTAGAAGCCTAATAAACATCCTCTAATCATCCAAAACTAACCATAACGTCACAAATCGAAAATAAGGAAAAATATCCAAAACAGATACCTTCACAGTTCCATGGCCGCCGTGCACGGCGGCCTGCGATCCTGCCACCACCATCATCATTTCAATCTCCTTTCCCTACTTCCTTCATGGTTCATACTCATCAGAGAAGGTTGATGGGTGTTTGTGAGGGATGGGTTGCACGGGTTATGAGTTTTGGGTTGGTTTGGATGAATGGAACAGATAAGGAAGGGGGGGTGCATGAATGTAAAAGGGTTGGCCAGTGGATGGGTGACACTTGTCACTCATCCATTGGGCAGCACAGAAATATCTGGGCCCCACTTAAGTCCAAAAGTCCGTCGTCTCGTAAACCACACAATAGTACTTTCGAACTTCCGTGAATCGTAACTTTTCCTTCAAAGGTTCGAATTCGAAGTGCCTCCTGTCTATTCATTCATATCGTCCCAATTTACATAATGGTCCTCGTCCCTCATCCAACGGACCTCCCGGGTCAAAAGTCAACTATTTGCTCCTATTCGCCCAAATTACCCAAAATGCCCTTGGACTTCCGATCGTCATAACTTCTTCCACGAATGTCGGAATCTAGTGTGCCACATGTCTATGAACTCGTGACATCCAGAAATACGTCACAGTCATCGGCCAAAGTCCATTTGACCGTCTGTATGAAAAGTCAATGATTCGCCCATTCTAGGGGCAAAATCGTCATTTCGCCGGAACGTCCGCTAATCCTCGTCTAATCTCCGATTAGTCTCGCTAATCCGTAATTAATTCCTAATTAATCCCTTTAATTCGGGACGAGTCGTCAGAGTGGTTTTCATAAACGTGATTTTAGGTCGGGGACCCTAAATGCCTTTGAGATGTTTTAAAATGGATTTATAAAACTATTTTCCATATACCATCTTGATATAAGGATCTGTGGATGGTCTCCTCCAGGTGTCTGGGACACTGGGGAAGTCACGGTACATTGCCTGTGAAGGGTCATTATACGGAGCGACCAGACCGTATGGTGACTTAGGGGCAGGATTACTATGATTAGACGTCTGGGACGTCAGACATCTGGCATGTCAGCGATATGGACCCGGAGAGACCCCGGGCAGTACACGTTGCTTATTCCGTGAGATATGATATCTGGGATGTCAAGCGTCTGCGACGCTAGGCCTCTGGGATGCCGAGGATGGTTATGTGGTAAATATGGGTTATTGGATTTATGAAATGGTATTTCGGTATTTATGGATTTGTGTTTATGGATTTGGGTAGTGGCCCACTTGGTTCTGGTTTTACGGATTTTGGTATTCTACGGTTTTGGGTTGAGTTCCCACACATGTTTGGTTTTTCGGTTTTTGGGCTAAGGCCCTAATGGTTTATCTAAGTAAATGATTTGATTACTGGTTTTTGATGCATGCATACTTTTACTGAAGGGCATAAATGTATCTTTATGAAATCTGTTTTATGAATTTATTGATGTTCGTCCACTCACAGTTTTTAATGGTTTTAATGCCCTTTAGGTTGGTCACGGATGCGGGCTGTAACACGGACCGAGACATCGCACTCTTCCACCAATCCTGGCTCGTTCTGGGAGCCCCGTATGGGCTGAGGTATGTATTATCCGTTGTCTAACATTTCGTGTCAGACAGGAGTATGGCACATTCCACGTTAATCCTGGGGGGGATAGGGATGGGTCGTGTCACTTGTTCCTCAGGACTTTTTGTTTCCAATCCAAGATTTGTATGGGTTGCTCTTCAAAGCTCAAGTCTGTCCTAAGTTTCAAATGTTGCGCTGCCAAAATATGCGATTCTTCCCATACATACTTCCGAAGCATGGATACGTGAAAGAAATCATGTACTCGTGCAAGTTCTGGAGGTAAGGCTAGTCTATACGCCACTCTATTCATTATCTCTGTAATATCATATGGTTCAATGTACCGAGGGCTCAACTTCCCTCGTCTTCCGAAACGAACAATGCCCTTCCACGACGCCAGTTTCAAAAATTCCCAATCTCCTACTTTGAACTCAAGATCACGTTTTCTACGATCAGCATAACCCTTTTGACGATCCTAAGCCGTCTTTAATCTTTCCCTGATGATCTTGACTTTTTCCTGGGTCACGTCCATAATTTCTGGCGTCAACAGTGCCCTCTCGCCTACCTCGGTCTAGCACAAAGGCGTCCTGCACTGTCGTCCATACAGTGCCTCAAATGGTGCCATCCCAATACTTGCATGGTAACTGTTATTATAAGCGAATTCCCTCAAGGGTAAGAATGTATCATAAGTACCTTGGAACTGTAGTACGCAAGCCCTTATCATATCCTCTAGGATTTGAATATTCCTCTATTACTGTCCATCGGTCTGGGGATGAAATGTAGTGCTAAAATGCAGCCTCCTACCAAGGGCTCTCTGTAAACTCTGCCAAAACCTCGAGGTAAACCGCGGATCTCGATCAGACACAATAGACTCTAGCGTCCCATGCAGTCTAAAACTCTCATCGACCAACAATTGTGCCAGTCGGTTGGGTTTAAAAGTTTCACGCACTGGTAGAAAGTGTGCCAACTTCGTAAGTCGATCCACGATTACCCAAACACCATCAAATCTGCTCCGTGTTTTCAGAAGTTTGAACATGAAGTCCATAGTAGATGATCCTATTTCCACTCGGGATCGGAAGGGACTGCAAGGATCTATACGGTGTCTACCGCTCAGCCTTCACCTGTTGGCAAATCAGGCATCGACTCACAAACTCTGTGATTTCCTTTTTCATGCCTGCCCACCAATAGTACTCACTGAGTGTCCGATACATTTTGTTTCCTCCACGGTGGATGGCATAGGCTGAACTGTGAGCCTCCTCAAGTATCTCCGCTCTCAAGCTAGCGTCCGTTGGTACAAATAGTCGACCCTATTTTAATACTGCGCCGTCGTCTCTGACGGCAAAATCCTGTCTTTCTCCAGCTTCAATCTCCAACCTCAACAAATACAAGGTAGGATCTTGAAGTTGAGCATCCACAATCCGATCCAGCAATAAGGGTCTCACATGTTAGCTCACCCAAAGAGCTCCATCACCATCCACTCCAAGTCTAACTCCAATCCGTCGAAGTTACACTAGCAATGGCAGGTAAACCAAATGTAAATGGGCAACTGAACTAATCGCCTTCCTGCTTAATGCATCGGCTACGACATTCGCCTTCCCAGGGTGGTACTCAATTGTTCAGTTGTAGTCCTTGATTAATTTCAGTCATCGTCTCTATCTCAGATTAAACTCCTTCTGAGTGAATATGTATTTTAAACTCTGATGGTCGGTAAAAATCCTACATGTCTCCCCGTATAAATAATGTCTCCAAATCTTCAGGGCATGCACCACTGTTGCCAACTCTAAATCTTGAGTAGGGTAGTTCGTCTCATGTGATTTCAACTGTTGAGAGGCATAGGCTATTACTCCCCGTGGTGCATCAACACGCAACCCAAGCCTTGTAAGGATGCATCACTATAAACCTCGAATTCCCCACTATCATCAAGTAAGGCTAAAACTGGTGCAGTGGTCAGTAGTTTCTTCAATTCTTGGAAACTATTCTCACAGTGCTCATTCCAAACAAAGTTAACCCCTTTCCTCGTCAAGTGGGTTAATGGAGCAGCAATTGTAGAGAATCTTTCCACGAAACGTCTATAATACCCAGCTAAGCCAATGAAGCTTCAGACCTCTGTTACTATCTTAGGTTGCTCCTAGTTAGTTATTGATGCGGTCTTCTGAGGGTCCACACTAATCCCCTCGGCTGAAATGATGTGGCCTAGGAATTCAATACTGTTTAGCCAAAATTGCCACTTGCTTAACTTAGCAAACAATTGGTTTCTCCTTAACCTCGTTAGTATTAACCTTAGGTGTTTCTCGTGCGCCCTAGCACTCTTTGAATACACCAAGATGTCATCAATGAACACAATCACGAATTTGTCCAGATAAGGTATGAACACCCGATTCATTAAATCCATGAATGCCACTGGTGTATTTTTTAGTCTGAAAGGCATCACCAAAAACTCAAAGTGCCCACACCGGGTCCTGAAAGCCATCTTCGGGACATCCCCTGCAGCGATCTTTAACTGATGATATCCCGACCTCAAATCAATCTTGGAAAAATACTTTTCCCCTCTCAACTGGTCAAACAAATCATCTATCCTGGGCAAAGGATACTTATTCCTCACTGTCACTTTACTTAACTGCTGGTAATCTACACACAACTTGAGACTACCCTCTTTTTCCTTACCAATAGGACTGGTGCTCCCCACTACGAAGCACTAGGTCAAATGATCCCCAAATTTAGTAACTCATGTAGTTGTTCCCTCAATTCCTTCAATTCTGCAGGTGCCATACGATATGGAGCTTGTGCAATAGGTCCCGTACCTGGTAGTAGCTTGATCATAAACTCAATCTCTGTGTGTGGTGGCAAGCTTGACAGATCCTCTGGAAAAACATTCGGGAAGTCCCGTACCACTGGTATATCGTCTGCCCTCGGCGGGGTAACACTCGTATCCACCACGTCGGCTAGGTAACCCTGACAACCCTTTCTTACTAGCTTTTGAGTTGTAAGAGCCGAAATGATTCCGGGCGACGAACTCAACAAGTCACCCTGGAATGTCACCTCAGGTAAGCCTGGACTTCGAATCAGCACCCTCTTGTTGCTACAGTCCATCAGCACCCTCTTGTTGCTACAGTCCATCAGGACAACCAGTCCATGCCGAGTATCACATCAAAGTCGTGTAAGTCCAGGAATATCAAATCTGCCAACAACTCAACCTCCTCTACTCTTAAGGGGCAATCCCTCAGTACCTGGTTTACTACATAAACCTCTCCAGTCGGGATACCAACACCTAACTCACGCCCAAGTTCAGATAACTCTCGGTCTAGTAACCCAGCACGATCCTACACTGTGAGACCCGTGTCCTGGAGGGAATGGTGAACGATCCTACATTCCTACAAGGGGGGGAATGGTCTGGGAGAGGATGGTGGTGCCTTAACGGTGTAGGCACACACCTATCTAGCACGAGGCCTTTTGGGAGCTCAAATGGCTTTGGGGGGGGGGGGGGGGGGGGGGGGGGATTGGAACCCCAAAGTTAAGCGAGTTGAGGCTAGTGCAATACCATGATGGGTGACCCCCTAGGAAGTTGCACCGTGAGCTCCCGAAAACAAAACCGTGAGGGCAAGGGAAAGGAGGCCCAAAGCGGACAATATCGTGCTAGATGAGTCGGGACCTGACATAGGAGGGTCGGGTCCTGACACATAGGGTCCTAGACCCGAAATCACATTTATAAAACACATGTGGGCCTCCTGCCTGATTTCGTAAACCAACTGGACCCCCGGTCCCATCACAAAACTAAAAGGGGACTCAGCCTGATTTCGTAACCCAACTGGGCTCCCGACCCGATCACCTAATTCAAATGGGTCTCATTGTAACAACCCGACCCGATCACCTAATGACGGATTAGCGAGACTAGTGAGGGATTAGCCAAGGATTATTGGACGTTCAGGGTGAAATTACGATTTTGCCCCTGAACGAGGGCAAAAAGTTGACTTTTGACCTGGGAGGTCCGATGCATGAGGACTGATGACCGTGATGTCGGTTTGGACATCACCAGTCCATAGATAGGCGGCACATCGAAATCGAACGTTCGACGGGAAAGTTACGGTTCATGGAAGTTCCAAAGAATTAATGCTCGTTTTACAAGACGGAGAACTTTTGTCATTCAGTGGGCCAAGATATTTAGGGGCAGGCCCAATGGATGAATGAAAAGTGTCATTCATCCATTGCCCACCATTTCCCATACATGCATATCCATCCCCCTTTGTTTGATACTCCCACCAACCCGAAACCCATGAAACCAAAATCCCCCTTCTCCCTTTCTGGATTGATTGAAGTCCCCTTTGAACTTGAGAGTGAGGCTAAGGGTGTGACAGGGACGTCGAGAGGCTGACAGAACCGTCGTGAACGGCGAAGGAACCAAGGCCAGGTAAACAGGATAAACCCATTTTAAGTTCAAAATTGGATGTTTGAGTTTGGACGATTGGGAGTGGGTTCTAATGATTGGGTTACGTTTAAGGTGGTTGTGCGACAACGTGGCTATCGAAAACGAAGGTTGAGGACGGTGGGAACACCTTGGATGGCGGCCGGGAAAACAGGGTCATGAGGTTTCGATTAAACAGGTAATCTCTCGCTTGTTTTTAATGTTTTTGAGGACATAGGTTGAAGGGGAATGGTTAGACGAAGGTGTAGGGATGAAAATGGAGGAAAACGGGATTGTTTTGGTGGTCGGAATAAGGAAAACCAGGAACGTCGGTTCGGTTGGACCGAGTCAGTCTGAATCGGTCTGAACCGATCTGTCGTAAGGACAGGGATGATGAATAGTGCCACGAGTGGCTTTCACGCGCAGGGCGTTTGGGCCGCGCGTGAGAGCACGTGTGTCAGGACCCGTCCCAATCCCCCTGGGATTAACGAGGGACGCTCCTGATCCCATCTGACACGGAGTGTCAGACCAGGGAAAATTTTTACCTTTAGCCCGACCGGCTTCCAGAACACGCCAGGATCCGGTGAAGGAGTGTGATGTCTCGGTCTCTGCTACAGTCCGCACCAGTAATCAACCTGAAGGGCAGTGAAAACTAAAAAGACCGTGAGTGGAAGAAAATTAATAGTTTGATAAAAACACATTTCATAAAAAACCTTTATGCCCTTCACTAAAAAGCATGCATGCATAGTAAAACCATTTATCAAACCACATATGTTTAAAAAACCATATTTAGGGTCTCAGCCCCAAGTTCCATAAATTCAAGTCACACGGGCTTCTACCCAACACCATTTACGGAAATTCATAACATAGTAAACATATGTGGGAACTCAGCCCAAATCCATTAATTATCATAAAACACAATTTCGCAAATCCAAGAAATCATGTTTATCCATATACATATATATATATATATATATATATATCATATAACCAATCCTGTCACGATTCTAAAGCTGCGCGCATGCTACCCAGGGTCTCAAATCCCAAGTCTCCCTAGGGTTCACCCAGGTCAATGTCCGCAGATCAATGACCCTCCTTGGGGATTATAATCCATAATAGCGTTCTTGAGAGTAAGGAACCCAACGGGGGCGACTCCACTCAGTTAGTGCTCCGTGATTACTCCGGGGTCCACCCAGGCCAACGACCCTCCCCGGAGGAGATAATCCATAGTATATAAGGATGGTATATGAAAAACCATTTAGAAATCATTCTCAAAACCTTTCAAGGGTTCATGCCATGTCCCCATAAACCGTCATGAACAAGAAATCCATTTACGGGTCCCCGACCTGAAATCACAATCGTAAATCATAACTGGGCCCTAAGCCCGATTTCATATACCAACTGGGCCTCGTGCCCAATTAGTGAACCAAATGGGCCTCGTGCCCGATATCGTAAACCAAATGGGCCCCGAGCCCAGTTAGTAAATCAAATGGGCCTCAAGCTTGATACATAAATCAACTGGGCCTCGAGCCCAATGCCTTGTTAAATCAAATGGACCTCAAGTCCAAGAGTTCGTAAATCAAATGGGCCTCATGCCCCGTTTCCATATTTTCAAATCCGAAATCAGTTCATGGACCAATTGGGCCCCTGGCCCGGTAACGTAACTAAAAAAGACTTCGAGTCCGAGGGTTTCCAAAACAAATGGGTCTCATGCCCGAGTTTTCCTTTTAAAATCCAAAACCATTTCATTAAACCATTTCCAAAACCATAAGCACGGATAACCAGTGTAAAACGGCAAACCTCGATTTACATCCAAACAAGTAAATCGTCTCAAAATGCAAGAAATTATGTCATTCACCAATATCCAAAATCAACATCATAGAATTATATCCATAAAACATCTAAAACATTTATGCATGCATCACAGTTTAGAAATCAAGGTCCACTCACAGATCGTCTGATGTTGCTGCG
The DNA here is from genome assembly GCA_032719365.1 of Prinsepia uniflora. Classification (NCBI taxonomy): domain Eukaryota; kingdom Viridiplantae; phylum Streptophyta; class Magnoliopsida; order Rosales; family Rosaceae; genus Prinsepia; species Prinsepia uniflora. The sequence continues at coordinate 40,762,576 of CM064869.1, read as the reverse complement.
TCGATTTGCGTGTCGTAAGCCTCTCCCGGCTAATCATCGTCATCGGTACTCCCAAACCTGTCCAAATCAATCTAGAGGGTTACTAACTATCTTATTAACCTCTCATTGAAACCCCGTAATTTTTCCAAAATTTTAACTATTTTAAACTCGATCCTAAACCTTCGGATGTTCCGAACAATATCGATACTGTGTCTGATCGACACGAAACCAGTCCCAAAACATTTTTTATATCGAATAGATTAAAAGTCATGTTGAACACTTTCCCAAACTACACCCCACGCGCCCTCACGCACCGCCGAAAAGGGATGCACGTGAAGCCCACGCGCCTGACACTGTCATCCTCTACCTCTATAGCCCGACCGGTTCAGACCGGTCCAGACCTGTCCGGTCCAACCGAACCGGTAGCCACGGTTCACATCCATTTCTCACTCATTTTCGATCATTTTCATCCCATTTTCATTCCTATAGGTTCCTAAAATCAAACCCAATCGATCTAGCCATTAAAAACATGAAAATGAGTTGTGAAATCACCTCCCCGATTAAGAACTCCCACGACAAAGCTTGCACTGTTCACCGTCGTCATCTCCGGCCTCCTCAGTCTCCATTTCCAATCCCCCACGACTCCTTGCAATCTCAGAAGTAGTTTCCAAAGAACCAAAATAGTTATCCACACTTAAAACAAAATATGCCATTAATGGTTTAAAACTAACCATTTTTGGGAAAGTCGGCTTACCTTCGTCGCCGTGCACGGCCGTGGCCTCCCCTAGGTTTGTCCTAACCCCTAGAACACGTTGGGTCCATCCAAATCGATCAACAACCTCCCCAAACTCGAGTTATGCCATTTGGAACCATTTCGGTCCCTGGTCACCGAACCCGGCTACCGTCCACAACTGCCCACGACGGCCCGACCCGTGGCCACCAGTCGACTCGCCTTGATCTCCCCTCTAAGTTCCATTCAAGTTCCACGAGCAAAGGATAAATTTGGGGGGGCAGTGAGAGGGTTGTGCCGTGTGTTGTTTAGAGAGGGAAAAATGATGAAGTTTTAATCGATGAGGAAGAAGAAGGTGAATTTTAGGTGATGAAGATCAGATGAGTGAATGACGAGGATGAGGGGTGTGGGGGAATGAAGGGCTAAGATTAAGAGAGAGTGGGTGAAGAAATTATAAAATAATCCCCAAAACTAATATTTTAATCCTAAACCCACCAATCACATTTTAGATCCACTTTTTGGGGTTAATGACCAATAGGATGAGTGACACTTGTCACTCATCCAAGGGTCCCACACTAAAAGTCAACCAATCAGATTTAGGCAAGTGTCTCTACCTCGTAATGCATGCATAGTTAAATCGAACTTCCGTGAACCATAACTTTCTCATCCGAAGTCCGATTTTAGCGTGCCACCTGTTTATGGATTCGTATTGACCTGATCTACCCAACGGTCCTCGGCCCTCAGCCATCAGACCTCCAAGGTCAAAAGTCAACATTTTACCCACGATTAGGGGCAAAACGGTCATTTTATACCGTACGTCCGATTTCACTCAACTTATTACCGATTAACCTAACTAATCCTTGATTAGTCACTAATCTAATTCTGAAATTCAGGACGGGTCGTTAAAACCTTCCCTCCTTCATTAATTTCGTCCTCGAAATTCCAACTATCTCGATTCCACAAACACCTCGTGGAAAGCAATTTCGATAATGTTATTCATTATGCATGATTATGATTGTTATGCATGCCTGGATTTGTTATTCGTTATGCATGCCTGGATTTGTTGGATTACTGCGCTTCATGAACTCAATTTATGCTTATAAGCTTAGCTAGCTTATTTGTGTTTAATTGTCGATGTAATTTCTTGACGGATCACCTTGATGTTTGTGTTCACCCTGCAATTTGTAGCATCACGTTTAAGAGGGGAATCTTATTCGTAATCTAAACTCATGACTTCCAAGGTCTACACATCACTTTTCTAGGGATAGTGTAGTGTCATTAAATCTTCTTTATGTTTCATGCATTATCACGCATCATCGGTAATAGTTGATTAATGGCGGGCACATCACGCTTAAACATGCAATCTAAGAGAAGATAATATGTGTGGGGTGAGCCTTAGCCGGACCCCTGCACGGGCACATAATTCAGATACATGCATAGTAATCTAATCAAGGAAATCTAACGGAACTATAATTGGTAAAGGTGGATAGAAACCCTAGCTCGACTTAGTTAGTTATTATTAGTTAATTTATTTCATTCATAAAACGTAACAACCCCACCCCCCCCCCCCCCCCCCCCCAACAATTGCATTTTAATTACTCCACTTAAGTCAATAGAGTTAAACGGAATTGGATATCATTGAGCAAGTCTTCGTGGGATCGACCTTTGCTTGCATCTTTACTACCTATACGTCTTGTGCACTTACAAAGTTTATTACACGTAGAGGTTTTTCCTAGTACATCTTTTGTGCTTGGTAAAATTTCTATCAAACACTATGACCTAGTCCACAGTATCCAATGTCTAGTTCACGTCCACGACTAATCCAATGGCATCGGAACTGGGCCGATTACCAACACGCTCACCAACGTACCCCTGGTATATACTATATACCGTCACCAGGCACGCTCACCAAGGTACGTACATCCATCCACCAACCAGTCCACTACAACCTAGATCGTAGCCAATCACGCTTCTATTCTGGAGTCCATCTATCCAATCCAGTACTAGACAGATCGAACTCCAACCCATCATTCATTCTGAGTCCCATGGTCACCCGACCAGTATCACAACATCTACTTCTAATCATGTACTCCAATATGTACCAATCCCTATCACGCTCACCAAGTTATATCTTCTCATGCCAACTAGGCATCCAAACTCACCCACGTCTACCGAGTCGCACCAAATCCGAAACTAACGGTTACCTGCTCAATCGATTAACATATTACATTCAATTGACTTCATAAGGAAGCCAATTCCATCATTCACACATCTAAGGCTGACCAAATACGACCCCGTCAGACTCTTACTTGTTCGATTAAAACACCATACGGGATTTACCTCGAAAAGAAGTTCAGTCTCATCATCTACATATCCAAAAAGCCAAGACACATTGTAGACACCTCGATTCACGCAACTACAGTTTCATACCAGATTGACTTCGAAAGGAAGTCGTCCTAACATTCTCATATCCAAAAATCTAAGACAGGGCAAAAAACTATCCACCTAACCTGATCATCAAGATCACGATCCAAATCCATCACTATGTCACCCGACCGTAAATGTCACAATCCTCGACCGTCACGACGCCCAAAGTCCTTAACATCACAAGCCCGATCCACCTAGATCCACACAAGTTCTCCCTCAGCTAACCATCCTCCTGAAATCTGATCATAGGGTCTGACACCCCCTTAAATCCTTCATCAGTCACAACACTCCTCAACCATTTCCCACATCTAAACTGATCTGTTAACGACAAGACACGTTGAGACTGTGGGTCCTCTCCAATTACCTCGTATCGATCCTTGTCATACCACCTAGGAAAATCAAGGATGATCCAAGACAATGACACCAAAATTCATCCTATGTGAATGCAAACAAAAACTCATTGCATTCACCACGCCATGTAACCTGACATCGTCTGCCACCAAGCAGAAAATGATAAATCTCATTCACCTAACTTCGAAATACCCAACTCCTCCTGATGACCCAAGACAATCGCGGGCCTGCCAACCAATACACGATCAACGTACTAGTGACTCAACCATCATCTGCCATGGTAGAACATGAGAAGTCACCCTAAATGACTTCGAAATACCCATTACCAATGCGAAATCAAGCACTCATCTCGTCACCTCAATCGTAACCTCTCTCGATTCTGAAGTTCCAACTAGGTCAGAACCAACACACTCGGACATCAACCACGTGTCCATAACTGGTCTAACTCACTACCAAGTTCGCCTATCAGCCTATACCGTTACGTACATCCAAAGGGTGTGGACCATTACTACTCAATCCTCACGTCTCGATCCCTGTTGGATCCCATCCAGCCCAACTCTATCCGAGATCCACTGCCGGACCACAGACATCGAACACATGCCCATATCGACGGAGTCACATCCCGACTCGTGACTCATCGTCATCACAATCGCCAGCACCAGCACCAGCACTAGTACCAACACCATCACTAACACTAGCACACTGTCTGCAAATCAGACAACCATGGATCTTTGCTCATAACGAGCAACGACCTCGTGCCTCTGTTCCAACTGGAGAAACTCTACCTCCCTCGTACTCAACACCTCTGGGTACAGTCACCTTGACAACTCATACAAAAAAAAAAGGAAACGTCCCCTGAACGTCCCCGATTCCCAATAACCACAACTACAACTACTCTCGACAGTAGTGCCTGCCACAACTCTTGCAGACCCAACCACTTGACCTCACTATCGAGACTCCGCATCCAACCGGAATCAACCGCCAGTACTCACTACTCTGAATCCCCACTCCGGGATTTCATCGACAAGCACCAACCATGGTAATCTGTCCAACCAATCTTTAACCAATCGTAACTCGACTCAACCATTGTCGTCTACCAGGTCGTCTACGACCTTAGCTGCCCAACTGTCCATCACAACTAAAGTAATAAGATAACCAACTATATCTAACCGTTTAATACCACCTCGACTGCAAAGTGCAGTCCCATCACTAAAGCTGACATGACTAGACCGACCGACGGTCTCGACTCCGAAAAGTCATCAAAGTCAAACCACTCGCCAACTCACCTTTTCGAAGCATACATCCTAAATTAGGGTTCCACGATCCCACCCTAGGGTTCCTCGAAACCCAATTGTCCTCAGTAGTAAAATCCATAATCTGACTGACCCCGCGGTCCTGACATCGTATGGACGTCAATCCTACCCTACCATCAGCTCAACTAGGGTTTGCATTTCCTGACCATCACGCAAAACGAGGTTCCCTCACTCGATTGGGGTTCGGGAAAACCAGGCTGCTCCCAACAGCATAGCCATCTAACTCAGCAAGATCCGACCATCTAATGGTACAACATCGTAAAAGACGATCCCAACCTAACCGTTCCACGATCGAAACTCTAAAGTACCATTACGTTCATCCTTCTATAGGGTCCCACATTGCCAACCATGACAGAACAATGACAACCCCGGTATCATGTGCCGAACCAAGACGATCCACGATTCAGTCTTACTAACTATCGTATGGGCATCCTAACTATCAGGTTGACCACGAACTGCAGCCCATTGAGACATCACATCCTCGAACTGCACGCACCACAAGAGCAAACCTTCTCTGATACCACTTGTTAGGACCCGTCCCAATCCCCCCAGGATTAATGAGGGATGCTCCTGATCCCGTCTGACACAGAGTGTCATACTAGGGAAAATTTAAACCTTTAGCCCGACCGACTTCCATAGAACGCTAGGATCCGGTGGAGGAGTGTGAAGTCTCGGTCTTTGCTACAGTCTGCACCAGTAATCAAGCTGAAGGGCAGTGAAAATAGAAAAGACTGTGAGTGGACGAAAATTAATAGTTTGATAAAACACATTTCATAAAAGACCTTTTTGCTCTTAGTAAAACCATTTATCAAACCACATATGTTTACTGAAATCCATAACATAGTAAACATATGTGGGAACTCAGCCCAAATCCATTTATTATCATAAAAGACAATTTCACAAATCCAAGTAATCATGTTTATCCATATATATATATATATATCATATAACCAATCCTGTCACGGTTCTAAAGCTACGCGCGTGCTACCCGGGGTCTCAAATCCCAAGTCTCCACAGGGTCCACTCTGGTCAATGTCTGCAGATGAATGACCCTCCATGGGGGTTATAATCCATAATAGCCTTCCTGAGAGTAAGGAACCCAACGGGGGTCACTCCACTCAGTTAGTGCTCCGTGACTACTTCGGGGGTCCACCTAGGCTAACGACCCTCTCCGAAGGAGACAATCCATAGTATATAAGGTTGGTATATGAAAAACCATTTAGAAATCATTCTCAAAACCTTTCAAGGGTTCATGCCCGGTCCCCATAAACCGTCATGAACCAGAAATCCATTTATGGGTCCCCGACCCAAAATCATAATCGTAAATCATAATTGGTGCCTAAGCCCGATTTCATATACCAACTCGGCATCGTGCCTGATTATTAAGCCAAATGGGCCTCGTGCCCGATATCGTAAACTAAATGGGCCCCGAGCCTGGTTCGTAAATCAAATGGGCATCAAGCCCGATACGTAAATCAATTGGACCTCGAGCCCGATACGTAAATCCACTAGGCCTCAAGCCGATGCATTGTTAAATCAAATGGACCTCAAGTCCGAGAGTTCGTAAATTAAATGGGTCTCGTGCCCAATTCCATATTTTCAAATCCGAAATCAGTTCATGAACCAATTGGAGCCCTGGCCGGGTAATGTAACTAAAAGGGACTTCGAGTCCAAGGGTTTCCAAAAAAAATGGGTCTTATGCTCGAGTTTACTTTTTCAAATCCAAAATCATTTCATTAAACCATTTCCAAAACCATAAGCATGGATAACCAGTGCAAAGTCGTAAACCTTGATTTGCATGCAAACACGTAAATCGCCTCAAAATGTGTGAAATTATGTAATTCACCAATATCCAAAATCAACATCATAGAATCATATCCATAAAACATCTAAAACATTTATACATGCACCAATGTTTAGAAATCAAGGTCCACTCACAGACCATCCTACGATGCGGCCTCGATTTGCGTGCCGTAAGCCTCTCTGCGCTAATCACCGTCACTGAGACTCCCAAACCTATCCAAATCAATCTAGAGGGTTACTAACTACCTTATTAACTTCTCATTGAAACCCCGTAATTTTCCCAAATTTTTAACTACTTTTAAACTCGATCCTAAACCTTCGAATGTCCCGAACAATATCGAGACAGTGTCTAATCGACACGAAACCATTCCCAAAATGTTCGTTACATCAAATAGATTAAAATTCATGTTGAACACTTTCCCAAACTACCACCCACGCGCCCTCACGGGCCGCCCAAAGGGGCAGCGCGTGAAGCCCACGCGCCTGACACTATCATCCCCTACCTCTGCAGCCCGGCAGGTTCAGACTGATCCAGACAGGTCTGGTCCAACCAAACCGGCTGTCACGGTTCACGGCCATTTCTCACTCATTTTCGATCCTTTCCATCTCTTTTTCATTTCTACGGGTTCCTAACATCAAACCCAATCGATCTAGTCATTAAAACCATGAAAATGAGTTGTGAAATCACCTCCCCGATTAAGAACTCCAACGGCCATGCTTGCACCGTTCACCACCGTCGTCTCCGGCCACCTCATCCTCCGTTTCCAATCCCCCACGACTCCTTGCAACCTCAGAAGTAGTTTCCAAAGAACCAAAACAGTTATCCACTCTTAAAACAAAATATGCCATTAATGGTTTAAAACTAACCATTTTCAAGAAAGCCGGCTTACTGTCGCCGCTGTCCACGGCCGTGGCCTCCCCTAGGTTTGTCCCAACCTCCAGAACACGTTGAGTCCATCCAAATTGATCAACAACCTCTCCAAACTCGAGTTATGCCATTTGGAACCATTTCGGTCCCTCGCCACCAAACCCGGCCACCGTCCATCGCCACCCACGACGGCTTGACCCGTGACCACCAGTCGACTCACCTTGATCTCCCCTCTAAGTTCCATTCAACTTCCACGAGGAAAGGATGAAGTTTGAGGGCATTGAGAGGGTTGTGCCGTGTGTTGTTTTGAGAGGGAAAAGTGATGAAGTTTTGATCGATGAAGAAAAAGAAGGTGAATTTTAGGTGGTGAAGATCAGATGAGTGAATGGTGAGGATGAGGGGTGTGCAGGAATGGAGGGCTAAGATTAAGAGAGAGTGGGTGAAGAAATTTTAAAATAATCCCCAAAACTGATATTTTAATCCTAAACCTACTAATCACATTTTAGATCCACTTTTTGGGGTTAATGACCAATAAGATGAGTGACACTTGTCACTCATCCAAGGGCCCCACACTAAAAGTGAACCAATCAGATTTAGCCAAGTGTCTTTGCCTTGTAATGCATGCATAGTTAAATCAAACTTTTGTGAACCATAACTTTCTCGTCCGAAATCCGATTTCAACATGCCACCTGTCTATGGATTCGTATCGACTCGATCTACGTAACGTTCCTCGGCCCTCGACCATCGGACCTCCCGGGTCAAAAGTCAACATTTTGCCCATAACCAGGGGTAAAATGGTCATTTTATACTATTTGTCCGATTTCGCTCAACTAATTACCGATTAACCTCACTAATCCTTGATTAGTCACTAATCTAATCCCGAAATTCAGGACGGGTCATTACAGCGTGGGCCCTCTTTTCGAGGCACGATCAACACGTTTTTTAATGTATTAAATGTGACGAACATTTTGGGATAAGTTTCAAGTCGATCGGACATTGTCTCGATATAGTTTGGGATGTCCGATTGTTTAGGATCGAGCTTAAAAATAGTTTAAAGATCGGGAAAGTTACGGGGCTTCAATGAGAGGTTAATGAGGTAGTTAGTAACCCTCTAATGTGATTTGGAAGGGCTTATAGCGCGCGAATCGAGGCGTAGCTTTGGACGGTCTATGAGTGGACCTTGTTTTATGAATTGATGCATGCATAAATGTTTTATATGTATTTTATATCATTAATTTGAGATGCCTTAAGTGCATATGATTGTGGTAATTAATATTTACCTATTTGCACATATTTCGAGGTTTTGGGTTTTATGTCGTGCCTATACGTGCTATGTTTTCAATGATGGTTTGATGAAATGGTTTGGTTTTAAAAATGAGGAACCGGGATTGAGACCCATTTGATTGGAAACTACAGGACTTGGAGTCTATTTGATTTGATGAGAAATCGGGCTGGAGGCCCATTTGAGTTATACGATCGGGCCGGGGGCGCCGTTGGTTTACGAATTTGGGCTTGAGGCCCAGTTGATTTATGGTATCGAGGTTGAGGCCCAGTTGATTGTGAAATTGGGCTTGAGGACCCGTTAAATTGTGGTATCGAGCATTTCTTCTCAATCAAATGCCATCCGCTCGTGATGTAACGCCCCGAAAATTCGGAAAATTGGAGGAAAATGACGATTTTGCCCCTGGAATTGGGCGAACGGTTGACATTTTATTCGAGCGGTTAAACGGACTTTGACCGATGACTGTGACGTAGTTCGGGACGTCACGAGTTCATAGACAGGTGGCACGCCCGATTCCGACATTCGAGGAAAAAGTTATGACGTACAGAAGTTTGAGGGTAATTTAGTAAATTGGGCAAAAGGGGCCATTTTTTGACTTGTGATCGGGACATTGTTTGGACTTTCCGGAAGTACCGTTGGATAGGTCTCGGGACGCTGAATCCGTGGACAGGCGGCATGCGTCAATCGGAGTCCGAACGAAAAAGTTATGGGTCTAGAACTATGAGGGGCATTTTGGTCATTTGTTTTGACAAGGGTAAAATGGTAATTTTGTTGCAGCAGGGATAATTGTGATAATTAGCTAGCTGATTCAATTAAGTTAGGCGTGGATTGACCATTTAGTGACACTTGTCACCATTTGTGAAGGATTAGTGGCTTGAATTCCTAATACAAACAAATGCACCCGCCCACCGTCCCGTGTTTAAATTCGATCAAATTGATGGGTGAAAGAAGAAAACAGGGACTACCTGAGGCGAAAAGAAGAAACTACAGAGAGAAACTAAGTGAAAAACTGAAAAGAATGCAGTCATATGAACCTAGAACCCTACTGAGAAACCTGAAAAACTGTCTAGAACAATTAATGTCAAATTTGATTTCTTAGACGGTTTCGATTGAAATTGACGAGATATTTCATCTTCTGGGAGCTCAACGAGGTGAACCAAATCGATTGGGCAATAAATTGGAGGTGAATTGACAGAGAACAGACTCTGTGACGTCTGCAAATTTTGGAGGTTGAGTTCAGATACTTGGAGGTAAGGGTTCTTGCAATTGGCTTTGCATTGATGCTTAGAATGACTATAAAATGCTCCCTGTATGATTAATTTAATGATATAACGTGAACTGGGGTAGGACCCGATTTCAGACCCGTCGGGTGTTCATCTTGAGTCGAGAGATTCTAGGGTTTAATTTATGAAATTGAAGTCACAGATCAATTATAGACATGGAATGGATGGTAATGAGTGAAAGAAGTGGAGCAATTGAGTTCGAATTGGCTAGGAATGAGTCGGGTTGGCACGCTGGTCGTAGGATCCGTTTACCAGGTAAACGGGCGAGGAAGGAGACTGTACAGGTTACTGTAGCAAGGCGCGTGAACTCACGCGCAGCCGCTTGCGGCGGCGCGTGAGGGCGCGTGGTGGGTTTTCTGAGGAAGCTTTCAACAGGTGTTTTACTTGTAATGTAACGGACATTTTAAAATTGGTTTCGAGTCGATCGGACACCGTCTCGCTAATGTTTCGAGGGTCCGAAGGTTTATGTTATAATTTAAAATAATATTAAATTCCAGGAAAATTATGGAGAATTGATATATGCAAATTGAATTGTTAGTAACCCTGCATAATGATTGTGAACAGGATTCGAGGTTCCTGGCAAGTATTGGAAATTACGGAAACGCGCGCAGCTCGGGAAGCGAGCGGTTTGGACGGTGTGTGATTGGACGTTTGTTTTATAAATTGATATGCATGCATAGTTAAATGTTTTACATGATTGATTGCATGATTTGACTTGCCATGATGTTATGATTTGTTTGGATGATTATTTAAGATTTAATGATTATTTTAATCGGTATTTCGGGCACGTTTTACGAGAAATACGTAAATGATATTTTGGGCTAGGCCCGGAGTCAAAAAGGGTTGCCAAAAGAGTATTTTGACTTAATTGGTGAGTCAAGGATGATTTCTGGATTATTACAATGTTTTCGATATGATTTTGCGGATTTATGTATAAATGATATTTGGGCTTGAGTCCCGGTTGATAATGATTTTGACTTGGTTTGAAGTCAAGGATTTGATTGAGATGTTTTGGGATATGATCCCAGGATGATTTTCAGTGTGATTATGAGCACCCAGACGGTCGAAGCTAGGGGAGTTCCCAGACGACCGAAGCTCGGGGATATGATTGTGATTGTTCCCAGGCAGCCGATGTCAAGACCCACCCCAGTTTTACCCCGAGAACCGAGGTAAATCCTGCTCCCGTCTGACACCCTGACACAAATACAGTGAGACGCAGGCGAAATTATACAACATATCCCGAAGTCAACAGTTTACAGAGCATCGTACTCAAAACAAACTCCGAGATCCCTCTCGTAACTTCTATGTCTCAGACGCTGCCTCGACGCCGGAACCCCGCACTAGCTCCACAACCTGGAGGGCAATTAAAACAGAAGGTGTGAGTGGACCATAATAACAGAAAAGTTTCTAAAACCATTTATAAGAAAACCTGGTTTAGCCCTCCGTTTTGAAACCACATGCATAACCTAGTTATAAAAACAGTTATAAATCGATCATCATAAAACATCATAAGAAACAGAAACACTATAAAACGAATAGAGAAATCATATCATAAACATCATAAAACGTGAATAGCAAATCATCATTTTCCGATCAAACCTGCTGGACCTATCCGAGTCTTTAAACTCCCGAGTCTTTAAACTCAATCCAGGCCTCAATAATATCCGAGTCTTTAAACTCCCGTGTCTTTAAACTCAACAGGCGTACGGGGGAAATGTCAATATATCCGAGTCTTTAAACTCCCGAGTCTTTAAACTCAATCCGGGTCTTTAAACCCAATCTGGGCCCGTCCCCCGTCAATCATAATATCCAGGTCTTTAAACCCAATAACCAGATCCAGCAAATCCAATCCAAAACCAGTTGAAAATCATTTCTAAATCCACATGCAAACCCGAATCCGAAATCACTGGTCTGATGCCCTTCCGGCATCCAGAACCGTCATTCCGAACCCAAATCTGGAAATCCACTTTCCAACTTTAAAACCAAATTCCGCTTATAATCATTGAAAATCATTTAACGTTTGAAACCCTAAAACTATAGCCTCATATTTAGAAATCACACTTTCTCGTAAAACGTGCAAAATAGTTATTCCTCGAAAACCGTGCAATTATATAAAACCACATCATAAATCCAACAATCATGACATCACGTATATAAAACAAGTATAGAAAACAGTTATGCATGTTCGAGTTTAAGGAAAGGGTCCACTCACAGTACTGAGCCCTCAATCGCGTCCCGAACGTTTTGTACGTTCCTCAGCTTCCTCGGGAACTCCCGATCCTGTCAACAACCACCAAAGTATGTTACTAACACGTCTACTAAGGTCCACCTAAATTCCCTCAAAAATCCCCGGGTCCTAAACGGAACGAATCGGAACCCTAAGCCTTCAACCTCGCGGAACTACTTCGAATCGACGTCCGATTAATCCGAAACCACCTCCAATAGACTCGTCACAACACCTAGACCAAAAACCATGTTGACAACTTTCCCAACCGCCGCCGCACGCGTGGCCCTCACGCGCCAGCTACAGTACATCTTCAACCTCGAGCAGACCCGGTTCAGCACAGTTCTTGCAACTTGAACCGACGTCAGCGGTTCTCCGCCGTACCTGCACCAAATCGACTCCTCTCTTCACCCACTGCTTCGTCCCGTCCTAAGGAACTCATCCCCCTCACTCCAATACCTCGACACGGCCTAAAACATGTCGACTCTAGTTCGAACAAAACCCGTACCAGTCCCCTGTTTCCTTCTCCGGCTACCCAGGTCTTCCCCCGTCACGGTGGCTACCCAAAACTCTTCCTAGGACTGTCCTAAACCTCACCCAACTCACCAAGACCGTCGACTCTCACCCAAAACCCACGACTTTCAAACTGAGCAAAATGGATAAAACAGAGCACACAGGGTACTCTCCGTCGTCTGGACTCCGCCGTTCATTCCTCCTTCACGGCAGCACAACCAGCAGCTACCTAGGACTCAACTGAGTCCCCTAGACTTCACTAGACTCCTCGATTCAACCCCTAACGCTACAACTCTCGACTTGACACTCGACGGCAAAACAGAGCACGAAGAGAAAAGTATGAAATTTACCTGCTTCCAGGAGCCGTCGTGAGCTCAGCCGTGTGGCAATAGCTCCTCCCATCCACCTCCAACCTCTGGACACCTCCTCTGGCCTCGATTGGTCGAACACGGCACAACCACTACCACGATCTCTCTGTTTTTCTCTGAGTTTCCTCCCTGGTTCCCGTGGCTCACTACTCACACACACACGGCCACCGTACCTCCCTGTCTCCTCCCAAGCTCTCTTCCACTCTCTGGTCACTCCTCACCCTTCAATTCACACAACACACACACTCACCCCTCAATTCTTCTCAATTCCTCCCTCTGTTTCTGTCTGGGTCGAACAACACACACGGCACGGTTGCACCCCAAATAATTGGACCGTGCACTCACTAGAACCAACCAGACCTCCTACACGTGTCACCAATCCCTCAAATCCTCTCCCAAGTCGCTCAATCTCAGCCCTCCATCTTCCCTCTCTGTTGCACAAATCCCAAGGTGCAAAAAGACCAAAATGCCCTTCCTAGAACCTCAAAATTACAACTTTGCCACTACCTTTCTAGACCCGTAACTCTCACATCGTAAGTCCGATGAATACGTGCCGCCTGTCATCGAACTCAAGACGACGAGATCTATCTAAGTATCCTAGGTCAACGTACCAAAACCCATTTATACGAAAAGTCAACTTTTCCCCCTAATTTAGCCAAATTACGGTTATGCCCTCAACCTTTCGAACATCATAACTTCCTCATCGGATGTCGGAATCTGGCGTGCCACCTGCCTACGGGTTTGTGACATCCCGAACTACGTCCTGGTCACTAGTCAAAGCCCATTTGACCACCCGAACTAAAAGTCAACTTTTTGCCCAAACCAGGGGCAAAATCGTCATTCTAAGCTAATGACCTTATCGGGACCAACTAACCCCCGATTAAGCTCACTAATCCCTACTTAATCACGGTCTTAACCCTAATCTCTGGGATGGGTCGTTACAGCCGAAGCTAGGGGTGTTCCCAGACGGCTGATACTCGGGGTGATATGTGTTCCCAGATAGCCGAAGCTCGGGGTGTTCCCAGACGGCCAATGCTCGGGGTTAAGGCCTATGCGTAGTGCGGATATGATTATGTGGTGGTTTGTGCACTTGTAAATGATGCAGATTGCTTGATGGATTGTTTGATTGATTGCTTGTGACTACGTACTGGTATTGAGTATGAGTTCGGGTCTATGTGGCCAGGTGATTATGTTTTCATATGTACTGTGGCTGGAAGGCCGGTGATTGTTGTTCATATGTTTTTCCCTATGCATGCTGGTTTGATAAACTGGAGGGTAAATGATGTCTTTTAAAAAAGTGTTTTAATGAATATATATTTTTGTCCGCTCACACTTTTCTGTTTTTGATGACCCTCCAGGCCGTGACACGACGTTCGGGGCTAACTGAGAGGCAGAGGCATAAGCGGAGATAATCCCTTGTCTGATAGGTGCTGAGGGGTAGTTTCGGGACTTCAGTTGACTTGTCAGACGGGAGCAGGACCAGGCACGGTTATCGAGGTCCAGTTGGGACGGGTCCTGTCACGTGACATGATACATCCTTATGCATATGTCACCAGGCCAATAAACTCATAAGGTTCAATAACTCGGGAACTCATTCCCCTCACTAGGTCAATTACACCATATCCCTTTTTTCCAGGGTCACTATGTAAAATGATTTTAACCTTTCCTCCTGATACCTTCCTATTGCCAATAAGCACTCAGTACAATCATTCATACTATAGCGCAAATCACATCCTTTTCTTAACTTCGACTCCACCATACACCAAGTAAGATCCTGCAGTTGGACTACAATATTCCAAATTATCAGAAATCATGTATTACTCTAAGCCTATGGAGTTTCATAACTAACAAGATTTCACCTATCCTTAAGTTATCAAACATGACAATCATCTCCCCAAATAATACCTGATCCGCCAATGTGGTTGTAAGCTCAATGTATTCCGACCATCACCTTATCACACATTAAGCCTTTCTTTTTTTCAATCATTACTGATCCTGATGGTCAATACAGTACTCGTACATTCCTTCCCAAAGGTATATGACATCCGCATACTCAACCTCGTGGGTCGATCTCACTCATACAAGGAAATGTAGAACTTCAAAGGGTTGAGCTAGCATTGACACACACCTCACCAAATCCCAAATCTCATAGTGAGTGATCGAAAACAAGTCACTGTTTCTCCACTTGTAACCATTCTATCTCAGTTCTTATTTCCATTGACTAATACGTCTGTTTCTCTTGAGATTCACACTAATCCCGACCGTTATTCGTTCGACCAGACCTAACCTTATTTAACCATACATTTCGCCCTGAGGCATTCACTACACCTGTCCAGTATCTCACACACCCATCCGTACATAGGAGGACACCAACCAATCATCACTCATGGTACCATAGATCATCTAAATGTGGTCAAACTACCCGACTCCTCATCTCCCAACTATAACTAGTCCATTTGGCTATCCAAGGGTATCACCATCAACTAACCTTAGCCATATCAAATCCGGACATTATCTTTTTCTCTCTAACTTATAACCAACAGTCACCACCATGTTGGCCTCTCTCAACATAGTCAATAATCACAACCTTCCCACAAACCACAAATCATTGACTCGTGATATAGGATACTTATCCCATACCGTTACCTTATTAAGTTGTCCATAATCACATGTAAGCTCAGACCATCATAAACTCAATCTCCCATCCTGGCAAAACCTGAGGAGTATGTCGAGAAATCTGTGCATCCTCATCCCTCACTAGGCATCTCATACACGAAGCACATACACTACACATATGACTAGCAACCTTTGAATACCTTATACCAACCGTCTATTGGTTGTGAGGATCAAAATCATCCCAGAGGGTAACACCCTCGAGTCTCCCTGAAGCATAACCTCTGGAATCCTAGACTCCACATATCACTCCCTAATCAACATACTCGATAGAAGTCTCATGAGTCATCAACCAATCCATTCCAAGGATTACATACAAATCATCCAAATCTAAGTCAGTCACTAGGCGAATAACACCAGTCATCCTGGGTGGCCTCACATCAATAGGTCTACCCCCCTTACATCTCACCAATTTTACCATATATCATTACGAAGGTTACCACATAACTATTATCAAAGTATCCCATCGGTAACTCTAGTGAGTTCAAAGACTTCCAATCACAAACAACACCATATTCGTCCAATAGCCAAACTCAAGACATGGAAGAGTGGATAGCCCGGGACCTACCCAATACATACGCTCTGGTTAAACTTACATCATGACCACAAATAATAGGTATCTAGGTCATCACTCCAGGGCTACTCAGGCTTCTTACGAAGGAATAACAAATCATTAGGCATGTGGTCCCAACTGACCACGCCGTTATGGTCCATCACGGGCCCCCACCAACTTTTTCCTCGCATGTCATATCATCAGTCAATATAGGAGCCAATCCTCGCTCTACCACACCCCAACAGTGCCATCTCACTATGTCAATCGATCTATATAACCATTTCTTTATGATGTGACAAGACGACTCACAATCATAACTATTATTGTATCATTACCCTTATCACTGCACCTCCCACTAGCCTATCTCCTAAGGCCAAATCTCTGTCTATCTCGGGTCTCCGCCCGAACCTCAAGCACTAATTGAAACTGACCCATAAGTCCAATAAATAAAGGTAAACAAGATCAATCCATAATTTCATACTCATCAGTATCTGACCTTATACTAGTCCTTGGCATCCTAGGTGCAAAATATTCCTCAATCAAGAGTCTGCCATATCGGCAACCATAGGTTTATTCAACTTTTCCGGCTCCTCCTGAGCCCTGATACATTACCATGACTCATCTCAAGTCCTAACCAATATCCTGACACATTTTAAATCCCGTATCTATATCTCGACTCCTTTTGAGTCCAATCTCATACCACTCAACCATGCCATCACTGACATACCCAGTCATCCAGCAAATACTAATGGTCAACCATATCTTATACGACCGATAAGGCCTAAGAGATATCCCATCCCATTTTAGACTGTTCAAATACACATTCCACTTAAGGAATTCACAGAGAATAATCTCATCACGAGTACAACTTGCCCAATTGTGCAACCTTTCTAGCCTCTGGGCTCATTCGTCCCTGGGACCCACACAACGCTATGTCTAACAAACAGTAGTTCACAGTGTACACTAAATAACATCTAACCCTTAATCTAGGGTCAATCTCATCCGAGATCTATCACGAGGTCTCATGCACCCTCGTCTACCCGTCTCACTACCAGGTCGCGCACGAGGCTTACGTTTTAGAGGCATGATGTGGCAACAGAATCAACAACCTAGTGCTCTGATACCAAGTTGACAGGACCGTCCCCGAAGGAACATGGATAACCGTGCCCAGTCTTGCTCCCGTCTGCCAAGTTGAATGAAGTTCCCAAATTACCCTCAGCACTTGCCAAACAAGGGATAACCATACATGTGCCCACTCATGCCTCCACCTCCCAATCAGCCTCGATTAACACGCCACGACCTGGAGGTCAATAAAAACACAAAGGGTGTGAGTGGACGAAAATAAATCCGTTTATGAAACATGTTACAGAAAGACATTTTTACCCTCCACGTAAAACCAATGCATGCAGTCGGAAATCATTTCATAATTCATTTTATTTCCAATATAAGAAAATCGTGTATGAAAATCAAAATCATTTTCCACTTCTCAAACTGCGAGTCTTAGCCCGAAACTCTAAACACAGGGCCTCAGCCCAAAATCCCGAATCAAAATCCAAGTACAAAACATAACCCAAAATCCATCAATCCATTTAAATCGGGCCCTTGCCCAACACATCTGGATCCATCGAAAATCAACAGTAATTCAATAGTCAATCAATTTGCTGGATCTCAATCACCGAGTCTTTAAACTCACATATATTAGGCCTTCCCGGGATATCAACGAGTCTTTAAACTCAAAACACAATCAATAGGCCTCGGGGGATATCACTATAACTGAGTCTTTAAACTCAAAACATATCAATCAAGGGCCCTCCCCCGTCATCAATCAACAAGGTCTTTAAACCCAAAACATGATCCAGCAATAGTACCGGGTCTTTAACCCAAAATCATTTGTAAATCACAACGAATCCAGAATCCATCGTAAAACCAATTTTTCAAGTCAAATCCGAGATCACACTTAATCGAAATGGAACTCATGTTTGAATTTCACGTTCAAATCCCCAATCATATCCGTCATCCATTCCCAAATCCGAATTCGCAATAATGATTCTGTAAGCCGGCATCCGGAACCATCATCCCGAACCCAAATCCGGAAATCCACCTTCAAGTTTCCAAAACCCGAAATCTCGTTCATCAAAACCACTTTTATGAACTAGGCATCAAGCCCGAAATCACTTTTCCCAAAATCCGTTTTAAATCTTTGAAATCAAATCGTATTTCAAATACCAAATTCAAATCACCAAAATCACGGTCAAACCACAATATACTCGAAATCTCGTAAAACGTGAAAATCCGTAATACTCTCGAAATATGTGCGAAAACCGTAAATCATACTCACAATCATAGTCAAAATATCATCAAAACATGATACGCACAAATCATATAAAATCATTCATTAAACCATCATGAAAACACAGGAGAAACCATAGTCTCGAAATACGTGCAATTTCGTATTGCATATCGAAATACGTATAAATACAGAAATCGCAATTACCATAAGCATATGAATCATAATTATAAAGCATAGAAAATGATTATGCATGCATTGAAATTTAGAAAACAAAGTCCACTCACACACCGTCCAAACGGCTCGCTACCGGACTGCACGTTTTTCCGTAAATTTCGAAAATCATAATCCCTGTCCAAAATCAATATCGAGGGTTACTAACTCTCCAATATACATCGTATAATTTTCCCTAATTTTTGTGGGATTTAAATACACCTTTTAAACGTAACCTAAACCTTCGGACCCTCGAAACAATATCAAAACGGAGTCCGATTTACTCGAAACCAACGCCAAAATGTTCGTTACATTGCATAGAACAAAAGTCGTGTTGAACTCACCTCGAGAATCGGGCCCACGCGCCCTCACGTGGAATGTTAATGATGAGGTTAGTGACCCTCTAATGTGATTTGGACAGGATTGGGAGTCCCGGTGATAGTGGTGTGGCCCGGGAAGGCCGGTGGCACGCGTATCGAGGCATACCGTTAAAACGGTCTGTGAGTGGACTTTGGTTTTATAAATTCTATGCATGCTTAAATGTTTTATATGGATTATGGTTGTGATTGTATGATGTTGATTTGGTTGTTGGTAAATTGTACAGTTTCATGTATTTCGAGGCGATTTACGTGCTTGCACGTAAATCGAGGTTTTCCAGTTTTACATGGATTTTCCATATTTATGACTTGGATATAATATGATGAAATGGTTTTGAAATTGGAAATATGAACTCGGGCTTGAGGCCCACTTGTTTTGGAAATTTCGGACTTGGAGTCCATTTGAGAATCGGGCCAGGGGCCCAGTTGGTTAATGAAATCGGGCCAGGGGCCCAGTTGGTATGAAATCGGGCTGAGACCCATTTGAGTTATGTTATCGGGCCAGGGGCCCAGTTGGTTTACAAATCGGGCCATGGGCCCAGTGGTTCATAAAATCGGGCATGAGGCCCAGTTGGATTATAAGTGTGATTTCGGGTCAGGGACCCTATGTTTAATAAATGTGATTTCGGGTCAGGGACCCTATGTTTAATAATTGTGATTTTGGGTCAGGGACCCTAAATGGAATTACATGGTTTTATGGAAATTTCGGGCAGGGCCCAATGGTAATGATGTGATAAAAGGATTTAATATAACTGTTTTCCATATACCATCTGGATACAAGGATATATGATGGTCTCCTCCAGATGTCTGGGACACTGGGGAAATCACGGTGCATTGCCTGCGAGGGGTCATTATACGGAGCAGCCGGACCGTATGATGACTCAGGAGCAGGATTGCTATGATTGACGTCAGGGACGTCAGACATCAGGGATGTCAGATATATGGACCCGGAGAGACCCCGGGCAGCACGCGTAGCTTATGAAACCGTGAGATATGACGTCAGGGACGTCTAGCGTCTGGGACGCTAAGCATCTGGGATGCTGGTGATGGTAATGGTAAAATATGGATTAATGGATCTATAAAATGGCTTTTCGGTTGGATATGTGTTATGTGGTGAAAATGGATTATTGGTTATGAATTGGTATGTCGGGTCAGGGACCCTAAATGGTTTTGGATTTATGGATTTATATTTATGGCTTTGGGCGGTGGCCCACATGGTTTTAATATGTATGGTTGTGGTATTCCACTGTTTTGGGCTGAGTTCCCACACTTGGTTTTTGGTTAACGGTTTTTGGGCTAAGCCCTAATGGCTCGGTTGAGCAAACATTTTGGTTACTGGTTTTTGGTGGCATGCATACGTTTTTATTGGAGGGCATAAATGTCTTATAAATGTATTTGGTAAACTTATTGGTTTTTGTCCACTCATAGCTTTTGGAGGGAAAATTTAAAACAAAAGGGTGAGTGGACTAAAAGAAATAAAAGTTTTCAAAAACCGTTTAACATCAAACTAGGGTTAAGAAAACCAGAAGATTTTTCCCTCCGTTTTAAAAACATGCATGCCTAACGAAGTATCAGAAAACCACGTCATAAAACAGTATCATCAATATGCTATGATCGTATCATAAAACCAAATCCACAAATATCAAAGTCCGATTAAACCTGCTGGGTCTATCCGAGTCTTTAAACTCAACCAGCCCTCAAATGTAATCCGAGTCTTTAAACTCCCGAGTCTTTAAACTCCCGAGTCTTTAAACTCCCGAGTCTTTAAAATCAATCCGGGCCCGTCCCCCGTCAATCAGAATCCGGGTCTTTAAACCCAATAACCAGATCCAGCAAATCCAATCCAAAACCGTTTGAAAATCATTTCTCAATCCACATCCCAACTCGAATCCGAAATCACCGGTCTGATGCCCTTCCGGCATCCAAAACCGTCATTCCGAACCCAAATCCGGAATTCCATGAAATCCAATTTGAAACCAAAACACGGTTGCCAAAACCATGTCTTATACCATCAGAACACAATTATAATTTGAAATCCCAAAGTTTAGCATCAAAATCAGAAATCTAGCTTTTTCTCGAAAAACGTGCAAGCATAGCAATCATATCTACTCATCATTAACAAGCATAAAAACATAATTTAAACCATAAAACAGAAATAAAACAGTTAGGCATGCTCGTAAGAAAAGATAGAGTCCACTCACGAATCAGAAAGTGTCACTCGCGCTCCGTGCGCTCCTCGACCGTCTCAGTCGTCTCCCGTCCTGTCAATAGGCACCAAATAGGGTCACAATTACATCAATTATGCTAACCCTAATTTCCCCTAATTTTCGGGAATTTATTCGTAATTTAAACTTAGACCCTAAACCGTCAGATTCCCGAACTATCCCGTCACATCGTCCGATTAACCCGAAAATTGCACCAATGGATTCCTTAGAACATTTAGAACCAAAACCATGTTGGAAGTTTGGCCGGAATCCTCCCCACGCGCCCCCACGCGCCGCCCAAAATGGATGCGCGTAGGCCTCACGCGCCTGCTACATTGCTTCTTCAACCTCGAGTCACCCGGTTCAACTGTGTTGAACCGGCGTAACCGGTTCTCCTCCATTCCTCCACCATTTCAATCCTGTTAGCTACATCTAGTTCCTAGCAATCTATTCCCATTCTAAAACCTAGAAATAGAAGTCCAAAACCCATCGTCTTCAACCTGGAACAAAACTACCCGTTAGCCCTGTTTTGGCCTTCGGCCACCCAGACCTTCCCCCGTCACGGCAACCATCCTAGACGACTCCTAAGACCTCCCTGAAGCTCACATCACTCACCAATCCCCTCGACTCTAGCCCTAGCTCACATCACTCATCACTCACATCACTCACAGACCCGTAGAAGCATCGTATAAGGCCGAAACCTCGAAATACGTGCTTATACGTAACCACATACAAATGCACCCATGGCATTACAAACAAGTAAATAAAACATATAATAAACATTTATGCATGCACCAATTTAGAAAACAAGGTCCACTCACAGACCGTCCGAGCTGCCGCCTCGATTTGCGTGCCATACGGCTCCCCGAGCCGATCACCGTCACCGGGACTCCCAAACCTGTCCAAATCGTAATAGAAGGTTACTAACTACTTAATTAACCTCCTACCAAAGCCCCGTAATTTTCCCGTATTTTTAACTATTTTTAATCCCGCACCTAAACATTTCGATGCCCCGAAACATATCGAGACGGTGTCCGATCGACACGAAACCAGTCCCAAAATGTTCGTTACATCGAATAGATGATTTCGTATGTTGAACACATCCCCAGAAACCCCACCACGCGCTGCCACGCGCCACCCAAAGGCCCCTGCGCGTGGGCTCACGCGCCGGTGAACAGTGCATCTTCCCCAGCGATCGAACCGGTCCAGCCTGCGCAGCCGGTCCAGCCGAACCGGCGTAGCCGGTTCAGGCGTTTTCCCGTCTCCATTTGGTCCGATTCCACCCCAAAACAACCCTATAATTCCTATTTCGATCCTAGGAGTATGTTTGGATCATCAAAACGAAGAAAAACACGTAGAACCCGAGGTTTGATTCTTGAACCTCACGGTTCTGTTTTTCCGAGTTCCTCCCCATGGCTTCTCAGCCACTAACCACCACCCAAAACATCCTAATAGCTTCCCAATAACCCCCTAATCTCATCCTAATCATCTAATAGCAACCATAATGCAAAGACCGAATTAAAATGGAATTTGGACCTCACCGTACCCTCTCGGGTTCATGGCTTCGGCCGTGCACGGTGGCGTCACCTGGCCGGCCACCGTCCTCCACCATCATCTCCTCACTCTCTAGTCTCTCCAGTAAGCATATGGGTTCAAAGGTTGAAGGTTGTAATGGGTTTGGGGTCTCTGAGATCGGGTTAAATGGTTTGAAAGGAAAGAAATGATCGATGAAGAGGCAGGTGAGATGCATGAAGGAAAAATGATGTTCATTGGATGTGTGACACTTGTCACTCATCCATTGGGGATCAGAACAAATATCTGGGCCCACTAGAGACAAAACTGCACTTTTTGTCTCGTAAAACGTGTCATCGTGAATAGTAACTGGGAACTTCCGTGAACCGTAACTTCGCCGTCGAACGTCCGAATTCGACGTGCCGCCTGTCTACGGATTCGTATCGTCCTTATCTACGTAACAGTCTTCGGCCCTCGGCCATCGGACCTCCTGGTCAAAAAGTCAACTTTTGACCTCCTATTCACCCAAATTACCAAAATGCCCTTGGGCTTCCAAACGTCATAACTTCCTCCTCGAACGTCGGAATTGAACGTGCCACCTGTCTATGAACTTGTGACGTCACGAACTACGTCACGGTCATCGGTCAAAGTCCATTTGACCGCCCGATTAAAAAGTCAACGTTTTGCCACCACTAGGGCCTCGCTAATCGTGATTAGTCACTAATCTAATCTAGGAATTTGGGACGGGTCGTTACAACCTTCCCTCCTTAATTAATTTCGTCCTCGAAATTCCAACCGACCTAATCTAACCGTTCTTCCCTCCTTAATTAGTTTCGTTCTCGAAACTCCAACTATCTTGATTCCACAACCTCCATCTCGTGTAAATAATTCGATCTCACGACACGTGTACACCCGTACACCCACTAATCAGAATAATCCTTACTCGTCTACAGCCCGACGTGCCACTAACGCTCTCGTCGTATCGACTACACTCGACCACGTCGAAGAACAGTAGCCACACGGTCCGAATTGACACTACTTGTCAAATCTACCATCTTGTTGATACAACAACTAGACGGTTCCCTTCTCAATCACTAATCTATCCTGACGTCTGCTCCCACTGGGAGTCACCAACCCGCACTCAACGATCTACGTTGACACCTCCGACAGACCGTCACCACTTGACAGCCGTCAGTCAAAACTAACACTATACCCACTTGTGGTTACACTAACCACCAACATAATCATCCTGTGTATATGTATACCAACATCTATCTCGACCTGCGTGTAACTGGACCCATCAGAAATACTATGACTCAATGCACAGTATCCAATGTCCAGTCCACGACCCCGACTAATCCAATGGTATCGGAACCAAGCCGACTACCAACACGCTCTCCAACGTACCACCGGTATCACCTATATACCGTCACCAGGCACGACAAGTACACCCAGTAACGTACCCTGAACAACGTACAAAGTACGTACATCTACCCATCGACATACCACAACAATAACCAGCCCACCTCGTTCCAATTATGGAGTCCATCTGTCCGATCTAGACAAATCGAAACTCCAACCCATTATCTATTTCCAAATCCGAATCCGAATCCGCAATTTTGTAAGAAATCCCGAATCCAAACCCAGAAATCATATCCATAAACATGTTCAAATTCGAATCCGAAATCATCATTCCGTAAACCGGCATTTGGAATAACCATTTCGAACCCAAATCCATAAAAAGAAAATCCACAGTCAAGCTCTAGAATCAAATCCTGAATCGTCACCCAGAATCCGATTCCAAAACCCAAATACAGAAATCCTCTTTCAAGTTCCAAAATCAAATCCTGAATCGTCATCCAGAAATCTGATTCCAAAACCTGAAATATCGTTCACGTCTACCGAGACGTACCAAAACCAAACCTATCGGTTACCCACTCAACCGATTACTACCATACGATCGATTGACTTCATAGGGAAGTCAATCCCAACATCAACACAACACTAGGTCAGACAAAATCCGACCTCGTCAGACACCTACTCATCGGACAACTACTCAGGTGAGTAATAAGTCATATGGGATTTACCTCGAAAAGAAGTTCAGTCCCATCATGCTCCACCCAACATCCAAGTAAGAGTGATAAACTCTCCACCTATCTGGATCATCAAGATCACGATCCAGATCCACCACTACGTCAAACGACTATAGACGTCACGATCGAGGATCGTCACGCCAACCAAAGTCCTTGACCATTTCCCACATCTTAAATAGATTAGTCTACGACGAGACACGCCGAGACTGTGCGTTCTCACTGATTTTCTCGTATCGATCCTTGTCATTCCACCGAGGAAAATCAAAGATGATACAAGACTATGACATCAAAATTCATCCTATGTGAATACAACCAAACTCGCTGCATTCACCACGTCACGTAAACCAACCTCGTCTGCCACCAAGCAGGAAATGAGAAATCTCAGTCACCTAACTTCGATATACTCATTTCACCTGATGACCCAAGACAAATCACAGGTCCACCAACCAATACATGATCAGTGTACTAGTGGCAACCAACAACATCAATAACATCTACATCACCAATATCATCTACCACCATCAATTATGGTAGAACCTGAGAAGTCACCCAAAATGACGTCGAAATACCCGATACCAATGCGGAAAACCCGTATTCCTCTCGTCACCTCAATCGCAAACTCCCGCGATTCCGAAGTTCCAACAAGATTGGAAACAACATACCCGGACATCAACCACGTGTCCCTTAACCACTTTAACCTTATCTGAGGTCCACTCTGGAACCACAGATACCGAACATATGCCCATCTCGTCAGAGCCACATCCCGACTCGTGACTCACCGTCATCACAATCACCCGCACCGACACCAGCACTAGCACTAGCACGAGTACCAGCACCATCACTACCACCTGTCAGCATCAGCACACAAGCATCCTCACTAGCATCAGTACTGACGCTAGCACACCGTGTGCAACACTGACATCCTGGATCTCCGCTCATACCAAGCGACGATCGCGTACCTCTGCTCGTATAGAAGAAACTCTGTCTCCCTCGTACCTGACAACTCTGGGTACAGTCACCCTGACAACTCATGCGAGAAAAGGAAAACGTTCCCCGAACGTCCCCGATCCCCAACAATCGTAACTATAACCACTCTCGGTAGTAGCGCCTGCCCCGCACTCGTGCAGACCTAACTACCAGACATCGCTATATCCAGACTCCGTATCCAATGGAATCAATCGCCCGTACCAACTACTCTGTATCCCACTCAGGGATTCCATCGACAAGTACCAACCCTGGTAACTTGTCCAACAATCTCTATCCTATCGTAACTTGACTAAACCATTGTCGTCTACCAGGTCATCCACGACCTTAGTTGCACCAAACCACAACTAAGTAGCACGACAACCAACTCGGTCCAACTGATACGTACAACCCTGACTGCGAAGTGCAGTCCCAACACAAGCTGACATGACTAGACCGACTAACGAATCCAAATCCGAATAGTCGTCAAAGTCACACCACTCGCCAACTCCCATTTCCGAACCATACCCACCAAGGTAGAGTTCCACAATCACACCTAGGGTCACTCTGAACCCAACTGCGAAAAGCAGTAAAATCCACGATCTGACCGACCCCGCGGTCCCGACATCGTAACGACGACAATCCAATCCTACCGTAAGTCCAACCAGAATTCCTCGAATCTGGCTGCCAACTACCATAAGTTCAACCAGAGTTCCCCGAACTCGACTACTAACCGCCAACAGCAGTAAACCCATCTAACTCAACCAATCCGACCATCGGATGGTCACAACACCAAATCAGTCGTCGAAACTGATCCTATGGCATCGTGAAAAACGACCCCAACTATCCGTCTCACGATCAAAACGTTAACGTACAGTTACGTCATCCCTTCCGTAGGGTCACACACTGTCAACCCTGACAGAACTATGGCAACCCCGGCATCTAGTGCCGAACCAAGACGTTCCACGATCCAATCCTACTAACTATCGTATCGGCACCCCAACAATCAGGTTGACCACGAACTGCAGCCCATTGAGATATCACATCCTCGACCTGTGTACATACTCCAAGAGCTACACGGTTGCTCGAATAGAGACAACCCCGCTCTGATACCACGCTGACAGGACCCATCCCAATCCCCCCGGGATTAGTGCGGGATGACCCTGCTCCCGTCTGACACGGAGTGTCAGACAAGGGATAATTTCGACCTTTACCCTCCCGGGCTATCAGAGTACGCCAGGATCCGGAGGAGGCATGTGATATCTCGGTCTCTGCTACAGTCCACATCCGATGTCAACCTGAAGGGCAGTCAAAACATTAAAAACTGTGAGTGGACAAAACAAGAGTTTATAAAAACATTTAATAAGGAAGACATTTGTACCCTCCACTAAAAAGCATGCATGCATTCGAAAACCATTTATCCAAAACAAACCATATGTGGGACTAAGCCCAAAGCAGATATAAACCAAGGTCGAAAGGACCACAATGAAAACGACCATACGGGCCACTGCCCAAATCCATAAAGGACTCGGCCCCAAACCATAAAGAAACCAAGTACACGAGCCACTGCTCATATCCTGTGCACACTTGTACACACCACATATCATATATCATATATACATCACATACATATATATAAGTCACACAACCAATCCTGTCACGGTATCCAAAGCTACGCGCGCGCTACCCAGGTCTCAATCCGAGTCATCTCAAAGTCAAGGTCAATGTCCGTAGACCACTGACCCTACCTGAGGTAATAGTAACCATAGCCTTCCTGAGAGTAAGGAACCCAACTGGGGGGTGACTCCACTCAGTCGGTGCTCCGTGACTACTCCGGGGTCCACCCAGGCCAACGACCCTCCCCGGAGGAGATAGTAGAACATGTAAAGGAAGGTAGACGAACATATATATACATAACATAAACATTCATGACCGGTTCCCCTGAACCGTCATGATCCATAATATCCATAATCAGGTAACATGCCGGTTCCCATAAACCGTCATGTACCGTAATAACATAACCAGGTAACATGTCGGTTCCCATAAACCGTCATGTACCGTAATAACATAACCAGGTAACATGCCGGTTCCCATAACCCGTCATGTACCGTAATAATCAACAAGGGTTCATGCCGATTCCCATAAACCGTCATGAACCATGATACCATAACAAGGGTTCATGCCGGTTCCCATAAACCGTCATGAACCTGGGAATCCATTTAAGGTTCCCTGACCTGAAATCCAAACCGTAAAGTGACTGGGTCTCATACCCGAACATAGGACACCAACTCACCGTGCCCGGAATCTGAGGTCATATGCCCGAGACAAAACCAAATGGGTCTCATACCCGAGTTTATCATTTTGAAATCCAAATTTAGTTCATTTAAATCAATAAAGAAATACAGACCCGTATAAGCACCGTATAAGGCCGAAACCTCGAAATACGTGCTTATACGTAACCACATACAAATGCACCCATGTCATTACAAGCAAGTAAATAAAACATATAATAAACATTTATGCATGCACCAATTTAGAAAACAAGGTCCACTCACAGACCGTCCGAGCTGCCGCCTCGATTTGCGTGCCATACGGCTCCCCGAGCCGATCACCATCACCGGGACTCCCAAACCTGTCCAAATCGTAATAGAAGGTTACTAACTACTTAATTAACCTCCTACCAAAGCCCCGTAATTTTCCCGTATTTTTAACTATTTTTAATCCCGCACCTAAACATTTCGATGCCCCGAAACATATCGAGACGGTGTCCGATCGACACGAAACCAGTCCCAAAATGTTCGTTACATCGAATAGATGATTTCGTATGTTGAAAACATCCCCAGAAACCCCACCATGCGCTGCCACGCGCCGCCCAAAGGCCCCTGCGCGTGGGCTCACGCGCCGGTGAACAGTGCATCTTCCCCAGTGATCGAACCGGTCCAGCCTGCGCAGCCGGTCCAGCCGAACCGGCGTAGCCGGTTCAGGCGTTTTCCCGTCTCCATTTGGTCCGATTCCACCCCAAAACAACCCTATAATTCCTATTTCGATCCTAGGAGTATGTTTGGATCATCAAAACGAAGAAAAACACGTAGAACCCGAGGTTTGATTCTTGAACCTCACGGTTCTGGTTTTCCGAGTTCCTCCCCATGGCTTCTCAGCCACTAACCACCACCCAAAACATCCTAATAGCTTCCCAATAACCCCCTAATCTCATCCTAATCATCTAATAGCAACCATAATGCAAAGATCGAATTAAAATGGAATTTGGACCTCACCGTACCCTCTCGGGTTCGTGGCTTCGGCCGTGCACGGTGGCGTCACCTGGCCGGCCACCGTCCCCCACCATCATCTCCTCACTCTCTAGTCTCTCCAGTAAGCATATGGGTTCAAAGGTTGAAGGTTGTAATGGGTTTGGGGTCTCTGAGATCGGGTTAAATGGTTTGAAAGGAAAGAAATGATCGATGAAGAGGAAGGTGAGATGCATGAAGGAAAAATGATGTTCATTGGATGGGTGACACTTGTCACTCATCCATTGGGGATCAGAACAAATATCTGGGCCCACTAGAGACAAAACTGCACTTTTTGTCTCGTAAAACGTGCCGTCGTGAATAGTAACTGGGAACTTCCGTGAACCGTAACTTCGCCGTCGAACGTCCGAATTCGACGTGCCGCCTGTCTACGGATTCGTATCGTCCTTATCTACGTAACGGTCTTCGGCCCTCGGCCATCGGACCTCCTGGTCAAAAAGTCAACTTTTGACCTCCTATTCACCCAAATTACCAAAATGCCCTTGGGCTTCCGAACGTCATAACTTCCTCCTCGAACGTCGGAATTGAACGTGCCACCTGTCTATGAACTTGTGACGTCACGAACTACGTCACGGTCATCGGTCAAAGTCCATTTGACCGCTCGATTAAAAAGTCAACGTTTTGCCACCACTAGGGGCAAAACGGTCACTTCGCATCGTTCGTCCGATTTCGCTCTACTAATCACGGATTAGCCTCACTAATCGTGATTAGTCACTAATCTAATCTAGAAATTTGGGACGGGTCGTTACAACCTGTCTACGGACTCGTTACGTACTAAACTACGTCACGGTCAATGGTCAACACTCATCCAACCTATAAATCAAAAAGTCAACTTTTGACATACTATTCACAAGGGCAAAATCGTTCTTTTATACAAATCTTTTTACAAAATTACATTTATACCCTTTCCCGAAGGTACGGTTTGTTACAAGTACGATGAAAAATGGGGTGTCTAGGGATGTGAACCTGTCACGCCGGTCCAGTTGGACCGGCCAAACCAGGTGAACCGGCCCAGAACAGTAAAACCGGTCTGCTTGAGTTATTACCGATGAACAGTAACCTGTCCCTTCTAGGAGCGCGTGAGGGCGCGTGGTCCATATTTTGGGAAAATCTTCTATTCGATGTAACGAAGATTTTGGGACTGGTCTCGCGTCAATCGGACATCGTTTCGAGAGGTTTCGAGCTGTCGGAAGGTTTAGGCTCGGTTTAAAAATAGTTAAAAGTTCGGGAAAATTACGGGGCTTTGGTAGGAGGTTAATTAAGTAGTTAGTAACCTTCTATTAAAATTTGGACAGGTTTGGGAGTCCCGGTGATGGTGATTGGCTCAGGGAGCCGTATGGCACGCAAATCGAGGCGGCAGCTCGGACGGTCTGTGTGTGGACCTTGTTTTCTAAATTGGTGCATGTATAAATGTTTATTATATGTTTTATTACATGTTTGATGATGACATGGGTGCATTTGTATGTGGTTACGTATAAGCACGTATTTCGAGGTTTCGACCTTATACGATGCTTATACGGGTCTGTATTTCTTTATTGATTTAAATGATTTGGTTTTGGATTTCTAAAAGAATAAATTCGGGTATGAGACCCATTTGGTTTGGTCTCGGGTATATGACACTATTTACGACCTTCGGGTCTAAATCGCGGTCGCGGCGGGTGCTATGTGCACGGCGATCAACGATATGACGCTCGCCTCCGGATTGGGATGTGTTCCTTCCGGAGAGGTCACGATGCATGATTCATGGTCGGGCAGCCTGGGGAGGCTCGACTTCGGAGTGCTGACGGTTCAGGATATCGATCGGTGATGAGTGCACCATGATCTTGTGGTGGTCGCGTCGGTTGATACGTTCACGGTGACATACCAGGATTGAGGGCGGTCCTGGATGGATGATTGCACGCATCACTATGATCGGAGTCGTGACTGACCCTTAGATATCGGGCACGGTGCCCAGTTGAGTCATATGTTCGGGTACGAGACCCAGTTACTTTACGGTTTATGATTTTGGGTCAGGGACCCTAGATAGATTTCCAAGTTCATGACGGTTTATGGGAACCGGCATGAACTCTGGAAAGGTCCTTGTGGTTCATGACGGTTTATGGGAACCGGCATGAACCTTTGTCAGGTCATTCTGGTTCATGACGGTTTATGGGAACCGGCATGAACCCTTGTTATGGATGTTATGGATCATGACGGTTCAGGGGAACCGGGCATGAATGTTTATGTTATGTATATATATGTTCATCTACCTTCCTTTACTTGTTCTATTATCTCCTCCGGGGAGGGTCATTGGCCTGGGTGGACCCCGGAGTAGTCACGGAGCACCGACTGAGTGGAGTCACCCCCTAGTTGGGTTCCTTACTCTCAGGAAGGCTACGATTACTATTACCTCGGGTAGGGTCAGTGGTCTGCGGACATTGATCTTGACTTTGAGAAGACTCGGATTGAGACCTGGGTAGCACGCGCGTAGCTTTGGAAACCGTGACAGGATTGGTTGTGTGAATTATATGTGTATATGCTATAAATATGATATATGATATGTGATGTGTGGTTACACAGGATTTGAGCGGTGGCTCGTGTACTTGGTTTATTTCTGGTTTGGGCTGAGTCCCTCATGGTTTTGGGCTGTGGCCCGTACGGTCATTTTCATTATGGTTTTGGGCTTAGTTCCCACATATGGCTCTTTCGGTTAAATGGTTTTCGAATGCATGTATGTTTTTTAGTGAAGGGTACAAATGTCTTCTCGTTAAAATGTTTTTATAAATTCTTGTTTTGTCCACTCACAGCTTTTAATGTTTTGACTGCCCTTTAGGTTGACATCGGATGTGGACTGTAGCAGAGACCGAGATATCACATGCCTCCTCCGGATCCTGGCGTACTCTGATAGCCCGGGAGGGCAAAGGTCGGAAATATCCCTTGTCTGACACTTCGTGTCAGACGGGAGCAGGGTTATCCCGCACTAATCCCGGGGGGGATTGGGATGGGTCCTGTCAGCGTGGTATCAGAGCATAGGATTACTTATCAGAGCGGGGTTGTCTCTATTCGAGCAACCGTGGAGCTCTTGGAGTATTATGCAGGTCGAGGATGTGATATCTCAAGGGGTTGCAGTTCGTGATCAACCTGATAGTTGGGGTGCCGATACGATAGTTAGTAGGATGAAATCGTTATATGTCTTGGTTCGGCACTAGATGCCAAGGTTGCCATAGTTCTGTCATGGTTGGCAGAGTGGGACCCTGGGAATGGATGACGTAAACGATACTTGAGCGTTTTGATCGTGTGACGGTTAGTTGGGATCGTCTTTCACGATGTCGTAGGATCGGTTCCGACGACTGGTTGGGTGTTGTGACCATCCGATGATCGGATTTGGTTAAGTTAAACGGATATACTGCTAGAGGCAGTCGGATTCAGGGAATTCGAGTTGGATTGACGGTAGGATTGGATTGACGTCTTTTCGATGTCAAGATCGCGTAGTCGGTCATATTGTGGATTGTACTGCAGTTGGTAGCTTGCAGTTGGGTTCAGAGTGACTCTAGGTGTGATTGTGGAACCCTACCTTGGGTGTGTGGTTCAGAAATATGACGAGTGGTTTGACTTGGACGACTATTCGGATTTGGGTTCGTTAGTCGGTCTAGTCATGTCAGCTTGTCTTGGGACTGCACTCTGCAGTCGAGGTTATACTTATCGGTTAGACCTAGTTGGTTGTCGTGCTACTTTAGTTGTGATGGACAGTTGGTGCAACTAAGGTCGTGGGCGACCTGGTAGACGACATTTGGTTTAGTCGAGGTACGACTGGTTAGAGATTGGTTGGACAAGTTATCAGGGTTAGTACTTGTCGATGGAATCCCATGTTTGGGATACGGGATAGTTTGTACGGTCGATGGATTCCGTTGGACGCGGAGTCTGGTTATCGCGATGTCTGGTAGTTTGGTCAGCACGAGTCAGTGACAGGAATTACTACCCAGGATGGTTGTAGTTACGGTTGTTGGGAATCGGGGACGTTTCCTTTTCTCGTGTGAGTCGTCAGGGTGACTTTACCTAGAGGTTTTGGGTATGAGGGAGGCAGAGTTTTTCCCATTCAAGCAGAGGTACAGGATCGTCGCTCGGTATGAGCGGAGATCTAGAGTTGTCTATTTCACACACTTGATGCTGATACTGATACTTGTGTGTTGGAGTTAGTGATAGTTCTGGTACTAGCACTGGCGCTGGTGCCGGTGATTATGATGACGATGAGTTACGGATTGGGATGTGACAATGGGCATATGTTTGGTATCTGTGGTTCAGGAGTGGATCTCAGATAGAGTTAAATTGGTTAGGGGACACGTGGTTGATGTCCAGGTATGTTGTTTCCAATCTTGTTGGAACTTCAGAATTGTGAGAGGTTGCGATTGAGGTGACGAGAGGAATGCGGGTTTTCCGCATTGGTATTGGGTATTTCGAAGTCATTTTGGGTGACTTCTCAGGTTTTACCATGGTAGATGATGTTGATGATGTAGATGTTGTTGGTTGCCACTAGTACACTGATCGTGTATTAGCTGGTGGACCCGGAATTATCTTGGGTCATCAGGTGGAGTGAGTATATCGAGTTAGGTGACTGAGATTTCTCATGTTCTGCTTGGTGGCAGACGATGATGGATTACGTGACGTGGTGAATGCAATGAGTTTTGGTTGCATTCACGTATGATGGATTTTGTTGTCATTATCTTGGATCATCGTTGGTTTTTCTTCGGTGGGATGACAAGGATCGATACGAAGTGATTGGGGAGAGCCCACAGTCTCGACGTGTCTCGTCGTTGACGAATCTATTTAGATGTGGGAAATGGTCTAGGACTTTGGGCGTTGTGACGATCCTCGATCGTGACGTTTATGGTCGGTTGACGTAGTGATGGATCTGGATCGTGATTTTGATGATCCAGATAGGTGGAGAGTTTATCACTCTTACTTGAGTGTTGAGTTGAGGATATTGGGACTGAACTTCTTTTCAAAGTGAATCCCGTATGGTATATTACTCGGGTGAGTAGTTTTCCGACGTGGTCGGATATAGTCAGCCATAGAGATGTGTTGATATTGTGATTGCCTTCTCTATGAAGTCAATCGATGGTAATAGGGTAATCGGTTGAACAGGTAACCGAGTGGTTCGGTTTTGGTACGTCTCGATAGACGTGAACGAGATTTCGAGGTTTAGAATCAGATTTCTAGATGACGATTCAGGATTTGATTTTGGAATTTGAAAGAGGATTTCTGGATTTGGGTTTTGGAATCGGATTCTGGGTAACGATTCAGGATTTGATTCTAGAGCTTGAATGTGGATTTTTTTTTTTTATGGATTTGGGTTCGGAATGGTCATTCCTAATACTAGTCTACGGAATGATGGTTTTGAATTCGAAATTGGACAGATGGACTCCATTATTGAAACATGATCGCCTACAACCTAGGTCGTGGTCGTTGTTGTGGTAGGTTGGTATGGATGTACGTACCTTGTACGTTGTTCGAGGTACAATACCAGGTAGACTTGTCTTGCCTGGTGACGATATATAGGTTATACCATGGGTACGTTGGTGAGCGTGTTGGTAGTCGGCTTAGTCTCGATACCATTGGATTAGTCGTGTACGTGAACTGGACATTGGATACTATGCATTGGGTCATAGTGATTCTGGTGGGTCCGGTTACACACAGGTCGAGTGAATTGTTGGTTAGTTATACTCAGGTTGACTGAGTTGATGGTTAGTATAACCACAAGTGAGTATAGTGTCAGTTTTTAGCTGGCGACTGTCAAGTGGTGACAGTTTGTCGGAGGTGTAAATGAGGATCGTTGAGTGAGATCTGATGACTCCCGGTGGGGGTAGACATCAGGATAGTTTGGAGATTGAAAAAGGAACCGTCTAGTTGTTGTGTCAATGAAAAGGTAGATCTTACAAGTGGTGTCAGTTCGGAGCGTACGACTTCTGTCATTCGACGTGGCCGAATGTAGTCGATACGACGTGAGTGTTAGTCTTATGTCTGGTTGCAGACGAGTAAGTATTGTTTTGGTTAGTGGGTGTACGAGTGTACACGTATTGTGAGGTAGATTCTACTTTCCACGGGGTGGATGTGGAATCAGGATAGTTGGAGTTTCGAGAACGAAACTAAATTAAGGAGGGAAGAACGGTTAGATTTAGGTATGTTGGAATTTCGAGGACGAAATTAATTAAGGAGGGCAGGTTGTAACGACCCGTCCCAAATTCCTAGATTAGATTAGTGACTAATCATGATTAGTGAGGTTAATCTGTGATTAGTTGGGTGAAATCGGACGAACGATGCAAAATGACCGTTTTGCCCCTAGGCGTGGGCAAAACGTTGACTTTTCGTTCGAAAGGTCAAATGGACATCGACCGATGACCGTGACGTAGTTCGTAACGTCATGAGTTCATAGACAAGTGGCACGTTCAATTCCGACGTTCAAGGACGAAGTTATGACGTTCGGAAGTTTAGGGGCATTTTGGTAATTTTGGTTAAAAGGGGTGAATAGTTGACTTTTTGACCAAGAGGTCCGATGGCCAAGGGCCAAAGACCGTTACGTAGATAAGGACGATAAGAATCCGTAGACAGGCGGCACGTCGAATTCGGACGTTCGACAGCGAAGTTACGGTTCGCGAAAGTTCAAGTGCACTATTGCACGAATTACGAAATAACTTAATTTTTGGACTTTAGTGGGGCCCAGATATTTAATGGAGGCCCAATGGATGAGTGACAAGTGTCAACCATCCACAGGCCACCCAAATTGATTTATGCACCGTGCATTTCCTTCCATTTTCTTCATTTCAAAACCATTCCCCCGATCTCACTTTCTCACCCAAACCATTCACCCAAAACCCATCCAACCTTCACTCAAGGGACCAGGACTGAGACCAGGGATGGAAGAGAGGACAAGAGGAGGTGGTTTCCGGCCAGAACCGCCGTCCACGGCGGCGAAAGGAGGAGAAACCCGCAAGGTACCCGGTTAGCTCATTTTGATCCATTTTTCCATTTTTGTTGTTATGGTTGGTTTTTAATGGTTTTAATGAGTCCATTATGTTGCAAGGGACATGTTAAGAAGGTTTTAGGAAGCTTGGGATGGCTGGGCAGCCATGGGAGAGTTTTGGGAACTTTGAACCGTTTGGTTCAAAATCGAACCATACGATTTAGGTGTTTTTAGGTTGTTTTAAGGATTGTAATGGCTAGAAAACATCAAAATAGGATGAAAGGAACCAAAAAGGAAGAACTAGGATGAAAAATGGGGTGTCTAGGGCTGTGAACCGGTCACGCCGGTCCAGTTGGAGCGCAGGAGGGCGCGTGGTCCATAATTTAGGGAAGTGTTCAACATGGAAAATCTTCTATTCGATGTAACAAAGATTTTGGGACTGGTCTCGCGTCAATCGGACATGGTTTCGATAGGTTTCGGGCTGTTGGAAGGTTTAGGGTCGATTTAAAAATAGTTAAAAGTTCGGGAAAATTACGGGGCTTTGGTAGGAGGTTAATTAAGTAGTTAGTAACCTTATATTAAAATTTGGACAGGTTTGGGAGTCCCGGTGATGGTGATTGGCTCGGGGAGCCGTATGACACGCAAATCGAGGCGGCAGCTCGGACGGTCTGTGAGTGGACCTTGTTTTCTAAATTGGTGCATGCATAAATGTTTATTATATGTTTTATTACATGTTTGATGATGACATGGGTGCATTTGTATGTGGTTACGTATAAGCACGTATTTCGAGGTTTCGGCCTTATACGATGCTTATACGGGTCTATATTTCTTTATTGATTTAAATGATTTGGTTTTGGATTTATTAAAGAATAAACTCGGGTATGAGACCCATTTTGTTTGGTCTCGGGCATATGACACTATTTACGACCTTCGGGTCTAAATCGTGGTCGCGGCGGGTGCTATGTGCACGGCGATCAACGATACGACGCTCGCCTCCGGATTGGGATGTGTTCCTTCCGGAGAGGTCACGATGCACGATTCGTGGTCGGGCAGCATGGGCAGGCTCGACTTCGGAGTGCTGACGGTTCAGGATATCGATCGGTGATGAGTGCACCATGATCTTGTGGTGGTCGCGTCGGTTGATACGTTCACGGCGACATACCAGGATTGAGGGCGGTCCTGGATGGATGGTTGCACGCATCACTATGATCGGAGTCGTGACTTGCCCTTAGATATCGGGAACGGTGCCCAGTTGAGTCATATGTTCGGGTACGAGACCCAGTTACTTTACGGTTTATGATTTTGGGTCAGGGACCCTAGATAGATTTCCAAGTTCATGACGGTTTATGGGAACCGGCATGAACTCTGGAAAGGTCATTGTGGTTCATGACGGTTTATGGAAACCGGCATGAACCTTTGTCAGGTCATTCTGGTTCATGACGGTTTATGGGAACCAGCATGAACCCTTGTTATGGATGTTATGGATCATGACGGTTCAGGGGAACCGGGCATGAATGTTTATGTTATGTATATATATGTTCATCTACCTTCCTTTACTTGTTCTATTATCTCCTCCGGGGAGGGTCATTGGCCTGGATGGACCCCGGAGTAGTCACGGAGCACTGACTGAGTGTAGTCACCCCCTGGTTGGGTTCCTTACTCTCAGGAAGGCTACGATTACTATTACCTCGGGTATGGTCAGTGGTCTGCGGACATTGATCTTGACTTTGAGAAGACTCGGATTGAGACCTGGGTAGCACGCGCGTAGCTTTGGAAACCGTGACAGGATTGGTTGTGTGAATTATATGTGTATATGCTATAAATATGATATATGATATGTGATGTGTGGTTACACAGGATTTGAGCGGTGGCTCGTGTACTTGGTTTATTTCTGGTTTGGGCTGAGTCCCTCATGGTTTTGGGCAGTGGCCCGTACGGTCATTTTCATTATGGTTTTGTGTTTAGTTCCCACATATGGCTCTTTCGGTTAAATGGTTTTTGAATGCATGCATGATTTTTAGTGAAGGGTACAAATGTCTTCTCGTTAAAATGTTTTTATAAATTCTTGTTTTGTCCACTCACAGCTTTTAATGTTTTGACTGCCCTTCAGGTTGACATCGAATCTGGACTGTAGCAGATACCGAGATATCACATGCCTCCTCCGGATCCTGGCGTACTCTGATCGCCCGGGAGGGCAAAGGTCGGAAATATCCCTTGTCTGACACTTCGTGTCAGACGGGAGCAAGGTCATCCCGCACTAATCCCGGGGGGGGGATTGGGATCGGTCCTGTCATTGTGAGGGACGAATTGAGGCTGGTGGAGGTGTCCAAAGGACGGAGGTGGACTGGAGGAGTCGTGTTCTCCCGACTGAGGTCACGACGGTGGTCGGTGTACAGGTAATTCCTCATCCTCTTTCAATTGCCTTGTTTTTCCATCGAATTTTAAACTCAAAGGCGTGGATTTTGAGTGCGAGTCGAGGCTTTTGATGAGTTAGGTGAGACTCAGGGAGGTCCTAGGAGTCGTCTAAGGCGGTTGTTGTGACGGGGGATTACCTGGTTGGCCGGAGTGTGAAACAGGGGACAGTTTAGGTTTTGGTTTCGAGCTCGAGTCGACGGGTTAGGGACGGTGTCGAGGTGTTTGGAGTAGGGAATGGGTAGCTTAGGATTGGACGATGAAGATGGTGAAAAAAAAGGAGGGAAACGGTGGAGGGTTGGTGGAGAACCGGTCACGCTGGTTCGGGTTGGCTGGACCGGTCTGGACCGTTGAGACTGAGGTTGACGATGACACTGTAGCAGGCGCGTGAAGCCCACGCGTAGCCACTTTGGACGGCGCGTGGGGGCGCGTGCGTCGGTGTTTGGGAAAACGGTCAACATGATTTTTGGTCTAGGTGTTGTGACGAGTCCATTGGAATAGGTTTCGGGTTAATCGGACGTCGTTTGTGGTTAGTTCCGCGAAGGTGAAGGTTTAGGGTTCCGGTTAGTTACGTTTAGGACCCGGGGATTTTTGGGGAAAATGAGGTGGACCTTTGTAGATGTGTTAGTAACGTTCTTGGGTGATGGTTGACAGGTTCGGGATTTCCCGAGGAAGCTGAAGAACGTACAGGACATTCGGGACGCGATTGAGTGCTCGGTACTGTGAGTGGACCCTTTCTCTTAACTTGAACATGCATATTTGCTTTTAATTACTTGTTTTATGGTTTTACATGTGATTCCATGATTGTTGAATATGCGGTGTTGGTTTTACATCATTACACGTTTTTTGAGAAAGTACGGTTTTCCGCACGTTTTACGAGAAATACTCTGTTTACGATTTTGATGCCATGACTTGGGGTTTTCAAATGATAGGCGACTTTCAATGATTATAAATGGATTTTGAAACATGATTTTGAGGATCAAGGTTTTCGGTTTTAAAATCGGATTTCGAGAATTGAGATTTGGTTTTAAAGTTGAAAAGTGGAATTCCGGATTTGGGTTCGGAATGACGGTTTTGGATGTCGGAAGGGCATTAAACCGGTGATTTCGGATTCGGGTTTGGATATGAATTTCGAAATGGTTTTCAAACGGTTTAGATTGGATTTACTGGATCTGGTTATTGGGTTTAAAGACTCGGATTATATTTTACGGGGGACGGGCCCGGATTGAGTTTAAAGACTCGAGAGTTTAAAGACTCGAATATATTGATATTTCCCCCGTAGGCCTATTGAGTTTAAAGACTCGGGAGTTTAAAGACTCGGATATTATTGAGGCCTGTTGAGTTTAAAGACTCGGGAGTTTAAAGACTCGGATAGGTCCAGCAGGTTTGATCGGATAATGATTGCCTGAGATTTATGCTTTATGATCTGGTTTTATGATATGTACGACGTGATTTCTTTAACTGGTTTAAATTCTGTTTTTATGATGATCCCTATGTGATTTATAACTGTTTTCATCTAATGGGCTATGTGTAACGACCCGTCCCGAATTCCGGGATTAGATTAGTCACTAATCTTGATTAGCGAGGTTGAACGGTGGTTAGTAGGGCGGAATCAGATAAATTGTGCAAAATGACTGTTTTGCCCCTGGTCGTGGGTAAAATGTTGACTTTTTGTTCGGGCGGTCAAATGGACTTTGACCGATGACCGTGACGTAGTTCGGGACGTCACGAGTTCATAGACAGGTGGCACGTTCGATTCCGACATTCGTAGAGAAAGTTATGGTGTTCGGAAGTTGAGGGGTATTTTGGTAATTTGGCTTATTAGGGGCCAAATGTTGACTTTTGATCGGGAGGTCCGATGGGCGAGGGCCAAGGACCGTTACATAGGTATCGTCGATACGAATCCAACGACAGGCGGCATGCCGAAATCGGAGATTCGACGACGACGTTATGGTCAAGGAAACGAACTAACAAACCGAGGCCGGGATTAAAATAATAATATAATAATGAATAGTGACCGTTGACCCTACACATCTGGATGAGTGACAAGTGTCACCCATCCCTTGTTTCCTGCTCCTTGTTTCCCTCCAAACATCATCATTACTACATCATCATCATCTAATCCACCAATTCCCCTAATTTCCTCTTCTTTGTTCCTAAACCGTGCACAAAATTGGGGGAATCAGATTGGGAGAATTGGCTCCCTCTCTCTGCCGTTCCTGAGAGAAAAATGGGAGACTAAGATGAGGGAATTAACGGGGAAACACGAGGGGTTGTGAGAGTGTTGAATTTTGGATTTTTGATTTCGGGAAAATGAGAGGGAAAATTCGAATTGAAGGAATTGGGCTGTGATGATCGAATTGGAGGTTACAAACATCTTCCTGAGGTTGTGACGAGTCGATCCACATCAAAAACAAGAAGGATTGGTGCCGTTTTGGCTCTGATCGAGCTTGGTGACAGAGGAAGAAATCGAGGCTGAGTCGTGGAGTTTGGGGCTGTGATTGACTCAATTGTTGTGGGGAAATGATTTCTCACGATCCCACGATGCTTCTGGGATCATCAATTGAAGGAAACCGGCTGAGATCGATGAAACTCCATGGTTGCACAGTGGACGGTGTTCGTACTTGAGGCGTGATCATTTACTGATCAAACGACGAAATTGATGTGGGGGAATTGTTCCTTGTGGTCCACTGATGCTTCTGGTTGAACCAATTTAGGGAAATCAATCGAGATTGAAGGAATCCCATGATTGAACAGTGACCGGAGTGTTCTTCGTGTTCATCGTTGAATCGTGGAATTGTAGGTAATGTTTTGTGTAATTGAGATTACAGAACCTTAATTTAACTTAAAACGAAACTAATGGAATGATCAATTGAAGGAATTAGGATCGAATTGACAGGATTGGAACCGGGTTGTGTCGCGGGTGAGTTGGACCCGTTTACCAGACAAACGGGTTGGGCTGGTGACACTGTAGCAGGCGCGTGAGTTTCACGCGCAGCCACTCACGGCGGCGCGTGGGCACGAATCTCGAGGTGAGGTTAACATGACTTTTAATCCATTCGATGTAACGGACATTTTGGGATTGGTTTCGTGTCGATCGGACACCGTCTCGATAGTGTTCGGGATGTCCGAAGGTTTTAAATTAAGTTTAAAAAATAAGTAAAAATTCGGGAAAATTACGGGACTTTGATAGGATGTTAATGATGAGGTTAGTGACCCTCTAATGTGATTTGGACAGGATTGGGAGTCCCGGTGATAGTGGTGTGGCCCGGGAGGGCCGGTGGCACGCGTATCGAGGCACACGGTTAAAACGGTCTGTGAGTGGACTTTGGTTTTATAAATTCTATGCATGCTTAAATGTTTTATATGGATTATGGTTGTGAGTGTGTGATGTTGATTTGGCTGTTGGTAAATTGTACGGTTTCACGTATTTCGAGGCGATTTACGTGCTTGCACGTAAATCGAGGTTTTTCGGTTTTACATGGATTTTCCATATTTATGACTTGGATATAATATGATGAAATGGTTTTGAAATTGAAAATATGAACTCGGGCTTGAGGCCCAATTATGTTGGAATTTCGGACTTGGAGTCCATTTGAGAATCGGGCCGGGGGCCCAGTTGGTTAATGAAATCGGGCCAGGGGCCCAGTTGGTATGAAATCGGGCTGAGACCCATTTGAGTTATGTTATCGGGCCAGGGGCCCAGTTGATTTACGAATTCGGGCCGTGGGCCTAGTGGGTTTATAAGTCGGGATGCGGGCCCAGTTGGTTTACAAATCGGGTCGTGGGCCCAGTGGTTCATAAAATCGGGCATGAGGCCCAGTTGGATAATAAATGTGATTTCGGGTCAGGGACCCTATATTTAATAATTGTAATTTTGGGTCAGGGACCCTAAATGGAACTGTGTGTTTTTATGGAAATTTCGGGCAGGGCCCAATGGTAATAATGTGATAAAAGGATTTAATAAAACTGTTTTCCATATACCATCTGGACACAAGGATATATGATGGTCTCCTCCAGATGTCTGGGACACTGGGGAAGTCACGGTGCATTGCCTACGAGGGGTCATTATACGGAGCAGCCGGACCGTATGATGACTCAGGAGCAGGATTGCTATGATTGACGTCAGGGACGTCAGACATCAGGGATGTCAGATATATGGATCCGGAGAGACCCCGGGCAGCACGCGTAGCTTATGAAACCGTGAGATACGACGTCAGGGACGTCTAGCGTCTGGGACGCTAAGCATCTGGGATGCTGGTGATGGTAATGGTAAAATATGGATTAATGAATAAAATGGCTTATTGGTTGGATATGTGTTATGTGGTAAAAATGGATTATTGGTTATGAAATGGTATGTAGGGTCGGGGACCCTAAATGGTTTTGGATTTTGAATTGATGTTCATTTATGGTCGTGGGTGGTGACCCACATGGTTTTAATATGTATGGTGGTGGTATTCCACGGTTTTGGGCTGAGTTCCCACACTTGGTTTTTGGTTAACGGTTTTTGGGCTAAGGCCCTAAGGGCTCGGTTGAGCAAACGTTTTGGTTACTGGTTTTGGTGGCATGCATACGTTTTTATTGGAGGGCATAAATGTCTTATAAATGTATTTGGTAAATTTATTGGTTTTTGTCCACTCACAGCTTTTGGTTTTAATGCCCTTCAGGTTGATCACGGATGCGATTGCAGCAGAGACTGGGACATTGCACACCTCCTCCATCGATCCTTGCGCACTCTGGATGCCCCGTTTGGGCAGTGGCTCTTGGTCATCTTTTGTCTGACACCCCTTGTTGGACGGGAGCAGGGCACATTCCATGGTAATCCCGGGGGGATTGGGATGGGTCCTGTCACTATGCATGTGTGTTTTCAAAACGGAGGGCTAAAACCCTGGTTTTTTATGAAATGGTTTTCGGAAATTCTTTTCTTATTTATGGTCCACTCACACCTTCTGTTTTTAAACTGCCCTCCAGGTCGTGGAGCTAGAGCGGGGTTTCGGCGTCGAGGCAGCGTCTGAGGCATAGCGTACTCGATAGCGACCCCGGAGTGTTTTAAGTTTTCCATGTGCGTGTACTGTTCATCGGTTTTCTTTCTTTTGTATTTGGTACTATGCTCTGTAAAACTTTGACTTCGAGATGTTTAAATTTCCTCCTGCGTCTGACTGTGTAGTTTAGTGGTTTACTTTGGTGTTGTGTCGGTGAGTTAGACGAGAGCAGGATTTACCTCGGTTTTCGGGGTGAACCCGGGGTGGGTCCTGACATTCGAGGTCAAAACGCGATCTAATTCCTTCGATTTTTGCGTGGTTGCAGTCGACACAGGCTTAGAAGGCTGTCTTTGATCTCTGTTTGGACTCTTTCAACTCACAAATTAACATTCAAATTTTCCCTCCATTTTCCTAAAATTCACGATTTCTTGTCCCTTCCTCTTTTTCTCTTAATTTTCTTTCTATTTCGATCTCTCAGTCTCTCCAGTGTCTCTGCTTCTCTCAATCCTTCCCAGTAATTGATTAAGTTACTTCAATCCAATATTCAAATGTAACGGTGCTCTGTTCTCTCACTCCAAACACTAAGTTGAAAAAATCAATTCACCTGCACAGTGCTCTTTTCTCCACACAACCTCCACAACACACATGTACACCCACTCAGCCCAACCAGCCACTAATCCATTCTTTCTTAGTGACAATTGTCACTTAATTAGTTAATCAACTCAGTTAAACAATCCACTATGGCTGATTCAAATTTCAGCATCCAAATTACCATTTTACCCTTCCTTCACTTAATTACCAAAATGCCCTTCCTCGTTCTAGAATCATAACTTATTCGTCCAAAGTCTGATTCCAACGTGTCGCTTGTCTATGGACTCAGGGAATTGAGACCTACCTAATGGTCCTTGAATCACGTCAAAAGTCCTTGTCGTTTGAAAAGTCAACAAATTGCCCCTTCTTAACCAAATTACCGAATTACCCTTGAACTTCCGAACATCATAACTTCCTCCTCGAATGTCGGAATCGGACGTGTCACCTCTCTATGAACTCGTGACGTTCCGAACTACGTCACAGTTATCGGTCAAAGTCCGTTTGACCGCTCGAGCCAAAAGTCAACCATTCACCCAATTCTAGGGGCAAAATCGTCATTTTCTTCAAATTTTCCAAAATTCCCTTTTTCGAATGTCCGGGTCGTTACAGGACGAGTAAACCGAAGTGGGTTGGGATTGCAAGAGTGACGAGGTTGGGTAGATGACAAGACAAAAGTTGGATATGTGAAGAGTACATACGATCTGTCTTGGTCACGAAGAGGAGCACGTG
The DNA here is from genome assembly GCA_032719365.1 of Prinsepia uniflora. Taxonomy (NCBI): domain Eukaryota; kingdom Viridiplantae; phylum Streptophyta; class Magnoliopsida; order Rosales; family Rosaceae; genus Prinsepia; species Prinsepia uniflora. The sequence continues at coordinate 40,717,601 of CM064869.1, read as the reverse complement.
TTGGATACTATGGTAGCAAGATTCGGACTGGTGCGTCTTGGGGGGCTGGACATTGAGTATTGCGCACGAAGCTGGAATGAGTTAGTATGGTTCAGTGATTGATGTGAGCGGGGGCTCAAGTCGTGGATGACTAAGGGAACCCTACAGTGCAGACGTGTTATCTCTGCTAAGACAAGTATTCAATTGGGGTCCAGATACACCCCGGATGGGTGAGACGTCGATGGTGTATCAACATGATGAGTAGTACAAAAGTTGAGAATCGAGATGAGTCAAGATGTCAGCGGAGATCGCTAAGTGATGTGAGATACGACACGAGGACTCGAGAGCAAGTCAAGATCAGAGTAGCGCAATGAAAGCGCAGTGGAGCTGGGAGTTGCTGGCTGGTCACGATGGTTGTGAAATATGGTTGTGACGACCCATCCTGAATTAGAGGGATTAATTAAGAATTAATGACGGATTAGCGAGGCTAATCAAGGATTAGACGAGGATTAGTGGACGTTCGGGCGAAATGACGATTTTGCCCCTAGAATGGGCAAATCGTTGACTTTTCATTCAGGTGGTCAAATGGACTTTGACCGATGACTGTGACGTATTTCGTGACGTCACGAGTTCATAGACAGGTGGCACGCTCGATTCCGACGTTCGAGGAAAAAGTTATGATGTTCGGAAGTTTGAGGGCATTTTGGTAATTTGGGAAAAAGTTGACTTTTGATCCGGGAGGTCCGATGGCCGAGGGCCAAAGACCGTTACGTAGATCAGGACGATAGGAATCCATAGACAGGTGGCACATCGAATTCGGACGTTCAACGGAGAAGTTACGGTTCACAGAAGTTCCGTGGTACTATTGCACGAATTACGAGACGACATGAGTTTTGTCCTAAGTGGGACCCAGAAAAATTGTCAGGGACCAATGGATGAGTGACAAGTGTCACCCATCCACTGGGCCTTCCTTTACATTCATGCATATCATCTCCATTTCTTTGTTCGTGCAACCAAATCCGTCCAAACCCAATCTCACCTCCACCCACACCAATCCAATCCAAACCTTCACCCATAGGGCCATCTGAGGAACCAGAGAGTGATGAGAAGACTGTGGATGATGGTGGCCGGCCAGGATGGCGCCGCCGTGCAGGCCACAAAAACGAGAAGGTATCGGTTTTGGCCCATTTTCCCTTTATTTTGATTTTTGTTATTATGGATGCTTTTGGATGATTAGAGGTTGGTTAGTGAGTTGCTAGGGAAGTTTTAAGATGGTTATGAGGGCGGTTCACGACTGAGGTGGCCGTGAGGCCCTTCAAACATGGTTAGGCTTTAGGGAGTTTTGATTAGGTTTAGGGATTGGAATGGATAGGAAACATCAAAATAGGAAGAATGAAATCGAAAAGGAAGAGATTGGACGAAAAATGGGGAAGGAAACTGGCCAGGCCGGTCATGCTGGTCCAGCTGAACTGGCTCTACAGAGTGAACCGGCTGGACCGGTTCGAACGAAGGTAGGAGAAATTGTAGCTTGGCGCGTGGATCCCACGCGCAGCCACTTCAGGCAGCACATGACGGCGCGTGGGGGAGAATTTGGGGAAGTTTTCAACATGTCAAATCATCTATTCGATGTAACGAACATTTTAGGACTGGTTTCGTGTCAATCGGACATCGTTTCGATATAGTTCGGGACGTCCGAAGGTTTAGGTTCGCGTTTAAAAATAGTTAAAAATTTCGGAAAATCACGGGACCTTAGTGAGGGGTTATTTAAGTAGTTAATAACCTTCTATTACGATTTGGATAGGTTCTGGAATCCCGGAGGCGACGATTGGCCTGGGAGACGATTATGGCACGCGTATCGAGACACGGCTTCGGACGGTCTGTGAGTGGACCCTTCTTTCGATTATGGCATGCATAAATGTTTTGTAAGTGTTTTAATATATTTTTTGTGATCCATGAGTGCATTTGTTTGTGGTAGCCTAGGATTTACGTATTTGCACGTATTTCGAGATTTACAATTTTATACGATGCTTATACGTGCTAGGTTTTCAACGAGGGTTTCATAAATTGGTTTTGGATTTGGAAATATGAAATCGGGCACGAGTCCCATTTGATTTACAAACTCTCAGACTTGGAGTCTATTTGATTTGACAAGAAATCGGACCGAGGGTCCATTTGAGTTATAGGATCGGTCGAGGGTCCTGTTGATTTATGATTCGGGCTTGAGGCCCATTTGGTTGTAATATCAGGCTGGAGGCCCAGTTGACTGTAGTATCGGGCTCGAGGCCCTATTGGTTGTGAAATTGGACTTGAGGTCCTGTTGCTTTATGGTTTCGGGCTTAGGCCCTGTTGATTGTAACATCGGGCTTGAGTCCCAGTTCGGTTTACGAAATGAGTATTCAGGCTTGAGACCCTGTTGAATTGTGGATTTAGGCCGAGGCCTGTGAAATGTATTTGAATCGGATTCGAGGAATCCTGTTGAAATGAATTGGGTATGAGACCCAGTTGAGAAATGTTTTAAGAAATAAAGAAAGAGTATTTGAAAATAGAAATGAACCCTCCATATATTTATATGGTCTCCTCCAGACGTCGACCTGGAGAGTCACGATCCACAGACCAGAATGGGTATCCCCATAGGGATCCCGTTCCAGGAGTGGGGGTTACGACTTATGTTGTGATCGGACTAGATCCAGAGAGAAAGCTCGGACTAGATCCAGAGATTGAGCCTCCCAGATGGAGATTCCTGGGAGAAGACTCGGAGTGAGACCCCGGGTAGTGTGCACACTAGTATAGAGATTTATCGTGACATTTATCGGGGATGTGTTCCCTAGGGGTTATGTGCCTCGAGTTGGCTTTTTCTCGGAAGTGCCGCAGATGGGTTATACGTATGTCAATACGTATGAGGTTTTACAAAAAGTGATTTGGGGGTGGAGTCCCCGTGTTTTATGATTTAGAAAGTGATTTGGGGCGAGACCCCCTATTCGATGTTTTGAGAATGGTTTTGGGTTGGGACCCATGTGACGTGATTTGGGCTGAGTCCCTATTGATTTGATTTCCGTTCCATGGTTTTAAGATTGTGATTTCGGGTCAGGGACCCAAATGGATTTATGGGTCATGACGGTTTATGGGACCGGGCATGAACCCTTGTAAGGTTTTGAGAATGTTTTCAAGTGGTTTTTATGAATATTTGATAAATGGTTTTGAATGCATGCATATGCTTTTATGAAGGGCATAAAAGTCTTTATGTGAAAAGGTTTGAATAAAATTATTATTTTGTCCACTCACGACTTTTAATGTTTTAATGCCCTTCAGGTTGATCGCGGATGCGGGCTGTAGCAGAGACTGAGACATCACTCCCCTCCTCCTACGATCTTGACGCACTCTGATAGTCCCGTCGAGGGCTAGAGATAGAATTTTCCCTGGTCTGACACATCGTGTCTGACGGGATCAGGCGGGTCCCACGTTAATCCCCGGGGATTTGGGACCTGTCCTGACATGGTGGTGATGAATTTGTTCGGTGTCCGACGAGTTCGGATTGGTATGAATTGATGGGACTCTAAGGAGAGTCAGTATGAGTACCGAGGTCGATAGATGCTGCAAGTTTGAGGATGACCTGCGAGATGGGATTCGTGCCATGGTTATGACAGGATCTAGAGGATGTTGTCTGATTGGATGTTGAGCTGGATGCCAGCTTGGATGTGATGACCCTTAGTGGGAGTACGTATTTCAGCCTGACGATTGTAGGTTAGAACATGTAGAAGACTCAAAAGCATTTGACCTTGACTTAGTATAACTAACCTGTTAGAGTGAGTGACAGGCGAGATGTCAGGACCGGTCCCAAATCCCCCGAGATTAACGAGGGACTCGCCTGATCCCGTCTGACACCACGTGTCAGACCAGGGAAAATTCCATCTTTAGCCCTCGCCGGGGGTATCAGAGTGCGTCAGGATCGTAGGAGGAGGGGAGTGATGCCTCGTCTCTGCTATAGCCCGCATCCGCGATCAACCTGAAGGGCATTAAAACATTAAAAGTCGTGAGTGGACAAAATAATAATTTAATTGAAAACATTTTCTCTTAAAGACATTTATGCCCTTCATAAAAACATACGCATGCATTCCAAAAACCGTTTATCAAACATTCATAAAACCATTTGAAAACATTCTCAAAGTCATTCAAGGGTTCATGCCCGGCCCCATAAACCGTCATGAACCGAAAATTCATCTGGGTCCCCGACCCGAAATCACAACTCAAAACCCGTAAATCCATACATGTGGGAACTCAGCCCAAATCAAAGTACATGGGTCTCAGCCAAAAACCATTCTCAGTGAAATACCAAAACAACGAATACTGGATCTCGCCCCAAATCACTTTCCGAATCATAAAACATGGAACACGGGGTCTCCGCCCCCAAATCACTTTCATAAAACCTCATACGTATCAACATACGTATAACCCAACCGCGCCTCTTCCGAGAAGATGCCAACTCGGGGCACACAGCCCCTAGGGAACACATCCCCAATATAAGTCAAGATATCGAATCTATACTAGTGTGCACACTACTCGGGGTCTCACTCCGAGTCTTCTCCCAGGAATCTCCATCTGGGAGGCTCAATCTCTAGATCTAGTCCGAGCTCTCTCTCTGGATCTAGTCCACAAATCTCTCCGGAATCTGGTCCGGGACCACAAAAATATAAGTAACCACCACTCCAGGAACGGGATCCCTATGGGGATACCCACTCTGGTCTGTGGATCGTGACTCTCCAGGTCGACGTTGGAGGAGACCATATAATCATATGGAGGGTTCATATCTTTTCAATTCTTTTCCTTCTTTCTCAAATCACTTTTCAACTGGGTCTCCTACCCGATTCATTTCAATAGGATTCCTCGAATCCGATTCAATTCCAATTTACAGGTCTCGGCCTAAATCAACAGTTCAACTGGGTCTCATGCCCGAATTCTCATTTCATAAACTGAACTGGGACTCAAGCCCGATTTCACAATCAACAGGGCCTCAAGCACGATATCCCGAATAACTGGGCCCTAAGCCCAAACCATCAAGCAACAGGACCTCAAGTCCGATTTCACAACCAACAAGGACTCAAGCCCGATACTACAGTCAAATGGGCCTTAAGCCCGAGATTATAACCAACTCGACCCTCGGTCCGATCGTATAACTCGAATGGACCCTCGATTCGATTCCTCGTCAAATCAAGTGGACTACAAGTCCGAGAGTTCGTAAATCAAATGGGTCTTGTGCCCAATTTCATATTTCTAAATCCGAAATCCATTTATTAAACCCTCGTTGAAAACCTAGAACGTATATGCATCGTATAAAACCGGAAATCTCGAAATACGTGCAAATACGTAAATCCTAGGCTACCACAAACAAATGCACTCATGGCATCACAAAACATGTATTAAAACAATTATAAAGCATTTATGCATACATCGAATTCATAAAACAAGTCCACTCACAGACCGTCTGAAGCTGCGTCTCGATAAACGTGCCATAACCGTCTCCCGGGTCAACCGTCACCTCCGGGATTCCCAAACCTGTCCAAACCATAATAGAAGGTTACTAATATCCTCATTAACCTCTCATTGAAGTCCCATAATTTTCCCGATTTTCTAACTATTTTTAAACCCAAACCTAAACCTTCGGACATCCCGAACTATATCGAAACGATGTCCGATTGACACGAAACCAGTCCCAAAATGTTCGTTACATCGAATAGATGATTTCACGTGTTGGAACCACCCCCAAAAGGATGGCTCACGCACCCATACGCGCCCCTAGAAGGGACTGCGCGTGGGCCTCACGCGCCAGAACAGTTTTCTTCTTCCTTGGTCGAACCGGCCGGTTCACCTGGTTTGGCCGGTCCAGTTGGACCGGCGTGACCGGTTCACGGCTCTAGACCCCCCATTTTTCGTCCAATCTCTTCCTTTTTGATTCCTTTCTTCCTATTTTCATGTTTTCTATCATTCTCAATCCCTAAACTCATCCAAAAACACCTAAAATCTATGGTTCAATTTTGAACCTCACGGTTCATTTTTCCCAGTTCGACCCCCAGGCTTCCTCAGCCTTCAACCTTGCCCAAAATCATCTTAATACCATCCTACCAACCCATTTAATCCATTGAAAGCATCCAAAATGACCCATAATGTAAAAATCGAAATATATGGAAAATTTGGCTTATAATGACCCATAATGACCCATAATCGAAAGCATCCAAAATGACCCATAATGTAAAAATCCAAAATGACCCATAATGTAAAAATCGAACGTCCAGATTCGACGTGCCGCCTATCTGCGGATTCGTATCGTCCCGATCTACGTAACGGTCTTCGGCCCTCGTCCATCGCACCTCCTGGGTCAAAAGTCAACTTTTGGCCCAAATTACCAAATTGCCCTTGAACTTCCGAACCTCATAACTTTTTCCTCGGACGTCGGAATCGAGCGTGCCACCTGTCTATGAACTCGTGACGTCACGAACTACGTCACAGTTATTGGCCAAAGTCCATTTGACCACCGGAATGAAAATTCAACGATTTGCCCATGCTAGGGGCAAAATCGTCATTTCGCCCGAACGTCCGCTAATCCTCGTCAAACCCGTGATTAATCTTCGATTAGCGAGGCTAATCCGTCATTAATTCTTAATTAATCTCGCTAATTCGGGACGGGTCGTCACAAACTTCCCACCTTAAGGAATTTCGTCCTCGAAATTTAAATCGACCTAATTCCACAACCAAACTGTGGAATCCAACCAATACCCTCGATTCGGATCGCTGCACCCCCATACAAGGGTACCCATGTAACAGTACACGTCCGACACACATACCGAACTCATCGGTACGTACCACCATTACAGCTTCCAAAGCTCTGATTCATCTCTGAGAACTACACGTCAACTCGTACGTCTCACTCGAGACAGAACATCGACACTCGTCGATCTCGCCTCTCACTCACTTAGACAGGTCAACCATACTAATCTGACATCTAACCGGATTTTCAGTCTGTCACTGTTCATCCTACAGTCGTCAGGGTGAACCACGCATCCCACTAAGGGCTATAACATCTAAGCTGGCATCCTGCTCAGCGTCTGATCAGACAACACCTATAGATCCTGCCATCATAATGGCACGAATCCCATCTCATAGGTCATCCTCAAACCTATGCCCACACTGACCTCGATACTCGTACGAATCAACCCTCCCAAATTCCTATTCCCAAATTGACTCTCAGAAGAGTCCCATCGATCACCAATCAACCTTTAACCAACACAAGTCACAGCCATTCGTGACCAGCCGGCAACTCCCGGCTACACTGCGCTTCGCTGCGCTACTCTGATCTCGACTCGCTCTCAAGTCCTCGTATCGTATCTCGCATCACTCAGCAATACCACTTGTCATCTAGACTCACCTCGAGTCTCCAAATTGTCACTCATCAGATCTGATCCGATTGTCACTCATGTCCATCTAGGACTCTATCCAAGCTACAACGTACTCGTACCCTCGGGCACTCACTCGTCACATCCTGTGACGCTAACCACTATCTACTCGTCAAGTCAATCAAATTGACCCACATCCTAGGTGTTCAGTTCTTACACCCTCTTGAACTCCTAGCCGTCAAATCACTCCTCGTCGTCCCACCTAGGAACGAAATCCAGGAGAATCCAAGAGAATGACGTCTAAGTTCATCCTATGTCATCCTCCGGCACTCAGTACTGTCTACCAAGAAGTCATAGTCGGTGACCTCGGAATATCTATCTCCAAAGCGAAATCAAGCACTCTTCTCAACGTCTCAAACACAACTTGTCTTGATTCCGATGTTCCAATCACGTTGGAACCATGTTCCTTTTCCAATCACTGAGTTCACTCATCACGCGGACATTCTCACGTCCTATAGGCAAACAAGTGCCATGTCCTCAACTTAGGAGGCATGGTCAACCGTAGTCGACCAAAACCAATCTATAATGGACTCTCAAGTCCTCGGCTTAACTGGACACCATCCACGTGTCCGTAATTACCGTACACCCAGTTACACTCATTCCGAGTGGAACTCACGCTACTCAAGGTTAAACCTTGTACACCATTTACGGATGTGCATAAACGACCTCTATCACGCACATTTCGCACCTTTAATCATCCTGATCCAACTCTGACTCACAGAATTGGTCGGAATCCACTAACATCGGTCGGTAGGCTAAACAGATTGCAACGTCTGTCATGATATGAAGCCAAATCTCTGCGTACTACCAATTCAGACAAACCGACCCATACGTCATAAGACGTCACTTACGTCATCCATTCACGTTAGTATCTCACGTTTCACTTCAATACTTCTGAGTACACCCTCGCGACTCAATCTCATAGTACTGGGGGGAACTAGTCTCCATTACTAGGGAAACTGATCTCCAACACAGGGGAAACTAATCTCCATCACTGAGGAAACTGGTCTCCATCACTAGGAAACTAGTCTCCATCACTGAGGAAACTGATCTCCATCACTGGGGGAAACTGGTCTCCATACCAAGTACTCCAGTACCTCGCACTGAGCCACTCGGGATCCTCTCTGTCCCACTTAAGTCAACATTTCATTATGTGATCGGACTCAGCCGTCACCGAGTCGAATCCAGAATCACTGCTCGTACTGTGCACCACTCACGCACCTCGTATCATCGTCACGACTGACGAATCCTATCGTCACAATCGTCACGGCAACCTGAGTCTATCCAACTCGATAAGACTCGATCATGTCCATCGATAGCAACGTCTGTCACAACCTCGTGTAGACCAAGCTCACAAACACTTTGCTATCGAGACTTCCAGACCATGTGGTAGTCTCACCGCTGGTACCAACCGCTCCACACGCAACATCCACCGATCTGTCCACCTCTGGATCCGATCACAAGTACCACACTCCTAGTAACTTGTCCAATCAATCGCCAACTAGGGTTACCACAACCCGGCTGCCCACTACAGCTCAACCATCCTGACTGATACATCGCTCTCGACTCCGAAGAGTCGTCGTACTCTGATACTAGTACCATACCAGCCAATAACTACTCTATGAGGATCTCGTCCTCTCGTAACTCTACGGCTCTCCGCCGATGGCCTCACAAGGAATTGGCCCTCATCGATATCTACCATCGCTCATCCATGGCATGTCATAAGCATGCTCCATCATGCTACTCAGCATCCATACTAGGAAATCCTCTACTAGTCGACATCCTCTGCCAGTCGGCAACCTGGAGGGATTCGACACACCGAAACATGGCATCACTACGCCAACCAGAGTTACACATTCCTATTCCCAGCCATCGTAAGCGTAGTCGTACAGGGTCATCGTAAACCGGGCGACCCTGACCTCTGACCACACTGGTATTAATCCGTACATCCTCTATCCGACACGACCTTACTGTCGAGCGGTCACGACTCTCAAGTCGTCATACTATATCTACGGATCCACTAGGTTCTACTCACCAGTGACACTACGGTTCTAAGCCGTCGGATTCACACGAATACGGATCCTCCTCGGGATCAAACTTCGAAACACGTGGCCTTCAATGCCAATTGAACCTCAAACCATCGTATCGAATCTCGTTCAGCACGTGGTACTTCCTACTCTTACCCTAACTATCAGGTTGAAGACGGGCTGTTACGACTTCAGAGACATCACATCCTTGTCCTGCGCGCACTCCACGAGCAAAATATGCTCTAATACCAACTTGTCAGGACCGGTCCCAAATCCCCCGGGATTAACGTGGGACCCGTCTGATCCCGTCTAACACCACATGTCAGACCAGGGAAAATTCCATCTTTAGCCCTCCCCGGGGATATCAGAGTGCGTCAGGGTCGTAGGAGGAGGGGAGTGATGTCTCTTCTCTGCTACAGCCTGCATCCGCGATCAACCTGAAGGGCATTAAAACATTAAAAGTCGTGAGTGGACAAAATAATAATTTAATTGAAAACATTTTTGCTTCAAGACATTTATTCCCTTCATAAAAACATACGCATGCATTCCAAAAACCGTTTATCAAACATTCATAAAACCATTTGAAAACATTCTGAAAATCATTCAAGGGTTCATGCCGGCCCCATAAACCGTCATGAATTGTAAATCCATTTGGGTCCCCGACCCGAAATCACAACTCAAAACCCGTAAATCCATACATGTGGGAACTCAGCCCAAATCAAAGTACATGGGTCTCAGCCCAAAACCATTCTCAGTGAAATACCAAAACAACGAATATGAGGTCACGCCCCAAATCACTTTCCAAATCATAAAACATGGAACACGGGGTCTCCGCCCCCAAATCACTTTCATAAAACCTCATATGTATCAACATACGTATAACCCATCCGTGGCTATTCCGAGAAGATGCCAACTCGGGGCACACAGCCCCTATTGAACACATCCCCGATATAAGTAACGATATCGAATCTATACTAGTGTGCACAATACTCGGGGTCTCACTCCGAGTCGTCTCCCAGGAATCTCCATCTGGGAGGCTCAATCTCTGTATCTAATCCGACCTCTCTCTCTCTGGATCTAGTCCACATATCTCTCTGGAATCTAGTCCGGGACCACAATAATATAAGTAACCACCACTCCTGGAACGGGATCCCTATGAGGATACCCACTCTGGTCTATGGATCGTGACTCTCCAGGTCAACGATGGAGGAGACCATATAATCATATGGAGGGGTTCATATCTTTTCAATTCTTTTCCTTCTTTCTCAAATCACTTTTCAACTGGGTCTCCTACCCGATTCATTTCAATAGGATTCCTCGAATCCGATTCAATTCCATTTTACAGGCCTCGGCCTAAATCCACAATTCAACTGGGTCTCATGCCCGAATTCTCATTTCATAAACTGAAATGGGACTCAAGCTCGATTTCACAATCAACAAGGCCTAAAGCCCGATATCCCGAATAACTGGGCACTAAGCCCGAACCATCAAGCAACAGGACCTCAAGTTCGATTTCACAACCAACAGGGCCTCAAGCCCGATACTACAGTCAAATGGGCCTCAAGCCCGAGATTATAACCAACTAGGCCCTCGGTCCGATCGTATAACACGAATGGACCCTCGGTCCGATTCCTAGTCAAATCAAATGGACTTCAAGTCCGAGAGTTCGTAAATCAAATGGGTCTCGTGCCCGATTTCATATTTCTAAATCCAAAATCCATTTATTAAACCCTCGTTAAAAACCTAGAACGTATATGCATCGTATAAAACTAGAAATCTCGAAATACGTGCAAATACGTAAATCCTAAGCTACCACAAAAAAATGCACTCATGGCATCACAAAACATGTATTAAACCAATTATAAAACATTTATGCATGCATCGAATTCATAAAACAAGTCCACTCACAGACCGTCTGAAGCTGCGTCTCGATACGTGTGCCATAACCCTCTCTCGGCTCAACCGTCACCTCCAGGATTCCCAAACCTGTCCAAATCGTAATAGAATGTTACTAATAGCCTCATTAACCTCTCATTGAAGTCCCATAATTTTCCCGATTTTCTAACTATTTTTAAACCTGAACCTAAACCTTCGGACGTCCCGAACTATATCGAAACGATGTCCGATTGACACGAAACCAATCCCAAAATGTTCGTTACATCGAATAGATGATTTCATGTGTTGGAATCACCCCCAAAGGATGGCTCACGCGCCCGTACGCGCACCTAGAAGGGACTGCACGTAGGCCTCACGCGCCAGAACAGTTTTCTTCTTCCTTGGTCGAACCGGCCGGTTCACCTGGTTTGGTCGGTCCAGTTGGACCGGCGTGACTAGTTCACGGCTCTAGACCCCCCATTTTTCGTCCAATCTCTTCCTTTTTGATTCCTTTCTTCCTATTTTCATGTTTTCTATCATTCTCAATCCCTAAACTCATCCAAAAACACCTAAAATCTATGGTTCAATTTTGAACCTCACGGTTCATTTTTCCCAGTTCGACCCCCAGGCTTCCTCAGCCTTCAACCTTGGCCAAAATCATCTGAATACCCTCCTACCAACCCATTTAATCTATTGAAAGCATCCAAAATGACCCATAATGTAAAAATCGAAATATATGGAAAATTTGGCCTAACCTTGCAATCGGTTCTCTCTGGCCTTCACCGCCGTGCACGGCGGCCCAGCAGCTTCCAGCCACCGTCCTCTTGATTCCTCAGCCTCTATCTCACTCTCTGGCCTCACTCAAGATCATAAGGGGTGAAGGTTTGGGATTTTGGGTGGAATGAGATCAGGTGGGTTTGTTTGGATGAAAAGAAAACAAGAAGATGATCGATGCATGTATGTAAGGGAAAGGCCAGTGGATGGGTGACACATGTCAATCATCCATTAGGCCTTGGGATGAAATATGGGCTCCACTAAAGTCCAAAAGTAATCCGTTTCTTAATTCGTACAATAGTACTTCCGTACTTCCGTACTTCCGTGAACCGTAACTTCGTCGTCGAACGTCCGGATTCGACGTGCGTCTGCGGATTCGTATCGTCCCGATCTACGTAACGGTCATTGGCCCTCGTCCATCGGACCTCCTGGGTCAAAAGTCAACTTTTAGCCCAAATTACCAAAATGCCCATGAACTTCCGAACATCATAACTTTTTCCTTGGAAGTCGGAATAGAGCAAGCCACCTGTCTATGAACTCGTGACGTCACGAGCTACGTCACAGTCATTGGCCAAAGTCTATTTGACAGCCGGAATGAAAAGTCAATGATTTGCCCATTCTAGGGGCAAAATCGTCATTTCGCCCAAACGTCCGCTAATCCTCGTCAAACCCGCGATTAGTGTAACGCCCCGGACGTTCAGGAAATGTAATATTATAAATATTGAATAAAATGACGTTTTACCCCTGTGTTTGTGTGGTCGATTTGTTGACTTTTGGATTTGGAGGTCGAACAGACGTTGAGTGATGACCGTGACGTAGTTCGGGATGTCACGAGTTCATAGACAGGTGGCACGTCCGATTCGGACGCTCGGAGTGAAAGTTATGATGTTCGGAAGTTCGGGGGCATTATCGTAATTTGGGCGTTATAAGGGGAAAAAGTTGACTTTTTGTTTGACAATTGATACTCATTTGACTCGAGGACCGTTGTGTTCGTCTCGACGCCCCGAGTACAACGACAGGCGGCACGCTTGAAACGGACGTCGGAGGACCGAGTTATGGGTCACGGATGTTGGAGGACATTTTGGTAATTATTGCACAGAGGGGCATTTTGGTCATTTTACGGTGGTTACTGTAGCACCACCGTGAGAAGCAGAGTGCGGCCGTGGTGTTTTTGAGCGTGCATTTGTTTAAGGCTAAGTGGACTGGTGAGTGGGTTTAGTTTATGGATTTTGAGGTTGTGGGAAGCAGCCATGCGTGTCTGGGTAGAGACTGAGTGCACGGGAGGAACGAGAATGGCTGTGGTCTCTGTGTATGCGGGAAACCGTTTTTAGAGGCCTCAGTTGGTCTCCCACGGGCTGTTGGCCACACCGATCGAATAACTGAGTATGGGAATGGAGTGAGGTTGGAGTTAGGATCATTTTGGTTCAATTTGGAAGCTGAGCTTGAGAGGGATTGTGAGAGAAACCGTGAGCAACCGTTTCGGGTTTTTTGGGGGGAAATCGCAGAGTTCAATTTCTAAGGGTTGAGGGATCAATCTAAACACACAGTGAGTCTTCTGGGAGTGACAGAGTCTCAGCCGTGCAAGAATTGAAGGGATTCGAGCACAGATTGCCCAAGAACCCAAGGTCCAGTTCGAAGGAAAAACCAGTTGGAGGGAAAAATCTCATTCAATTTCTGGAGCCTGTTGATCGAAACCAAAGGCCGTGTTAGACTTCTGGGGTCACTTCGTACACAACCGTGCAAGAATTGAAGGAGGAGGAGGACAGTTTGGCCGGGAACCTGAGTCTCAGTTTCAGGGGAAAACCAGTGCTGTGGACGACGACTTCCAGGTAACGGCGAGCTAATTTGTTAGTGCCATTGTGTGCGTATGGGTCCCTTATTGCTACTGGTGAAGTTAATTTGGGAATGGAACCGTGTAGGGTGAGTTCCAGGAGTCGACTTGTTCGACTGTTCGAGCTTGGGTTGGGTCGATTTGGTGTAAGTCGAGGTCAACCATTGATGCAGACCTAAAATAAATGGGTTAGAGAAGATAATAGGATTGAAAACGGGTAGAATTGACTGAGAATTGAGGGCTAACTAATCGGGTTGAGTCGCGGGTATCAGACCCGTTTAGCAGGCTGTTCGGGTAAGGGAGATGACACTGTAGCTTGGCGCGTGGCCTTCACGCGCAGCCACTTTGGGCGGCGCGTGACGGCGCGTGTGACGTCAACTCCGATCACGGTCAACATGAGAATTAATCCTTACAGTCTAACAAACATTTTATCTTTATAGTTCGAATCGATCGGGAGTCATTCGGGATAATTTCGGGAGTCCGGAAGATTAAGTCTTTAAGTTTATTTTCGCCGAAAAATCCGGAAAAATTAGGAAAAATCCTACGAGTTATTTTGGGATGTTTGTAACCCTTCTTGTACGTTTTCACAGGCCCGGACACTTCCGAAGCTACGGAGGAGCGCGCGGGACGCGATTGACGTGTCCTAAGACTGTGAGTGGGCTTTTTGATTTCTAAATTGGGCATGCATGACTATTTTGCTTATTTATCTCATGGTTTTACATATGATTTTATGATGGTGAGATGATATATCGGTTTTACATTTTTTTACGTTTTTCGAGGTATTTATCGTATTTCACGCATTTCGAGATTTCGGTTTTTGCCTATGCATGCGTGATGATTTTAATGAAGTACCTGGTTATGAATATGCATGTTTCGGATTTATGATGTTTGATCATATTGTGAAGTAATTTTCGGAAATTGCATGTGTTGGAAATTGCATGTGACTTCGGACATAAGTCCTACTATGTTGTGATATGATTTCGGAATGATATTGGAAAACAGTTGTGATGAATCATGGTTTATTGTGTTTTAAAAACGATTTTGGGTTTAAAGACCCGGTTGATGGTTGGATCTGGTTTTGGGTTTAAAGACCCGGTATGTTGATGTTGGGGGCGGGCCCGAAAATTGAGTTTCAAAACTCGTGAGTTTAAAGACTCGAATATTATGATACCCCCGAGGCCTACTAATCGTGTTTTGAGTTTAAAGACTCGTTGATATCCCGGGAAGGCCTAATGTTGAGTTTAAAGACTCGGATGGATCCAACGGCATAATCATGATTATTGATTTGCGTTTTACTTGATTTGTGCAAATAATATTTCAAAATGACGGTTTCTGGAATCTGGTATTATTAAATGGTTTTACATGAGTTATGACGATCCTTGTAACGTTTTTCATGTGTTTCGGAAAAAGAGTTTTCAAAAGTTCAATACACAATTTTGAATATTTGGTTATGCATGCGGATTACAAAACTGGAGGGCGAACCCGATTTCGGAAAAACTGTTTTTCCTGTTAAACTTATGTTTCGGTCCACTCACACCTTGTTGTTTTAAATTCCCTCCAGGTCGTGGTACAAGCGTGGGGGCAAGCGCCGAGGCAGAGGCGGAGGCATAAAGTTTTCCGTTGCGGAGTAGTTAGTTCACAGAGTAGGACTTGTTCTTTAATTTGTTTTGTAATATTGCTCTGTGAAACTGTGGACTTGACGTCCAGTCGGATGTATTTGTTTAATCTCCCTGGTCTGACAATGGGTGTGTTGTAATTTTAACTAGTTTTCCGGTCTTTTGGGTTCGATTGTCAGACGGAAGCAGGATGCTTCCCGATTATCGAGGCGATAATCGGGGTGGGTCCTGTCAATTGGTATCAAAGCCTAGGTTTACGATTCGTGTCCGGCACTCGGGTGTGCCTTGATTATTGTACTAACTTATGCCTCTTTCAGAAGAAGGACGATCGGCCATGCCTCCGCGACGCGAACCCCCTCCACGACCTAATGGCGATGCCGAGAGCGCTTTGATCGAGCGAGCCCAGCGTCTTGGGGCTACGGTGTTCAGTGGTGGAGCGGATCCCGAGGATGCTCACCGTTGGATTTCTCGGATTGAGTGGATTTTTACTGTGATGCACTGTCCTCTTGAGGAGCGTGTGGTGTTGGCTACATTTCTACTTGATGGATCTGTTTATGAGTGGTGGTATACTCTGGAGTTGTCAGGTTGGGATGCCCGTACAGTGACTTGGGAGACCTTTCGTGAACGGTTTCTGGATCAGTATTATCCCCGTTCATTCCGTGATGCTAGGGAGACCGAGTTTCTGCAGCTCCAGCAGGGGAGCATGTCCGTAGCTGAGTATTAACAGAAATTTCAGATGCTAGCTCGTTTTGCTCCTACCTTTGTATCTACTGAGGCTGAGAAATGTCGTAGGTTCGAGCTTGGTCTACGGGGTGAGATACGGGCCATTGTGACGGCCGGAGCTTTTGCTACTCTCAGGGAGTTGTCTGATGCCGCGGTGCAGGTTGAGGCTAGTCTCCCGACACGTCCACAGTATTCTGGTGGTGGACAACGTCGCGGGCGTTCATATTCTGGATCGTATGGTCAGGTAGCCTCGAAGAAGGGACGTTATGGTGGAGCCTCATCTGCAGGCAATGATCGTTATGGCAGGCCTGGTAACTATCAGGGTTCCGGATTCCGAGCGCCTAGGGTGCAGACTGCTCCGCAGGCGAGCGCGACTTCTGTTGCTTCCACGGGACGGCAGGGTGGTGGTTTTGTTCGAGATGCTTCCAGTGTCATCTGTTTCTTCTGTGGCGAGCGGGGCTACTATCGGAGGGATTGTCCATCTTTGCCACAGGGTGGTGGCGCAGGTTGGGGTGGAGCAGAGCAGGGACGGAGCACAGCTGCAGTTTCTGGGACTGGGAGCACTCGAGGAGGTGGTACCGGAGCGGCTAATGGACAGAGGGGTCGGGGCCGTGGGCGAGCAGCTGGACCACATGCCCTAGTTTTTGCTGTTACGCAGCAGGAGGCCAGGGCAGCGCTTGGTGTTGTGACAGGTACACTCACGATCTTTGGACATGATGTTTGTGCTTTAATTGATCCTGGAGCTACTCATTCATTTATTTCACGGGACTGTGAGTTGTTGGCGGGTAGAGAGGTGTCCGCACTGGACTGTGACATGGGAGTGAGTACGCCCACCGGAGATGTGTTTGTGGTGAATCAAGTGTTGCGGGAGTGCCCCGTAATGGTAGGTGATGTTGGTCTGGTGGCAGATTTGATACTCTTGGACTTGCATGACTTTGATGTCATCTTGGGTATGGATTGGTTGACGCTCCATCATGCCTCTATCGAATGCGTCGATAAGAGGGTTACTTTTCGGAGCCCGGGGTTACCGGAAACCACTTTTCAGGGAATTCAGCGAGCAACTCCTGTCGGAGTGATATCTACCCTGAAGGCAAGTAAGTTGTTGAGGAAGGAGTGCCAGGGATACTTAGCCCGAGTGATGGATTCACGAGCTGCACCATTGAGGGTGGAGGATATACCGATTGTACGGGAGTTCCCGGATGTCTTTCCGGAGGATCTACCGGGATTGCCACCGCATCGAGTTGTTGAGTTCACTATTGATCTGGTTCCACGTACGCAACCTATTTCTCAGACTCCGTATCGTATGGCGCCAGCCGAGTTGAAAGAACTGAAGGCGCAGTTACAAGAATTACTTGAGATGGGATTTATTCGACCGAGCGTATCCCCCTGGGGAGCCCCGGTGTTGTTTGTGAAGAAAAAGGATGGGAGTATGAGACTCTGCATCGATTACAGGCAACTGAATAAAGTAACAGTCAGGAACAAATATCCGTTGCCTCGGATCGATGATTTGTTCGATCAGCTTCGAGGAGCGCAGTACTTCTCCAAAATTGATCTACGTTCTGGGTATCATCAATTGCGGGTTAAGGATGAGGATGTACCCAAGACAGCCTTTAGGACCCGTTATGGTCATTATGAGTTCCTTGTGATGCCATTTGGCTTGACCAATGCACCCGCAGCGTTTATGGATTTGATGAACCGAGTGTTGCGGCCTTACTTGGATCACTTTGTCATCGTGTTCATCGACGATATCCTGGTCTACTCGAGGAGTGCGGAAGCGCACGAGGAGCACTTAAGGATGGTGCTAAGTACCTTGAGGGAAAACCAGTTGTACGCGAAGCTCAGCAAATGACAGTTTTGGTTGACGAACGTGAGTTTCTTGGGGCATGTGATCTCAACGGACGGGATCAGTGTGGATTCTCAGAAAATTAAGGCAATGGCGAAGTGAGAACAACCGAGGACCGTCACTGAAGTCAGAAGTTTCTTGGGTTTGGCTGGTTACTACAGGAGGTTTGTAGAGGGTTTCTCTACCATTGCTGCCCCGTTGACGCGACTGACGCGGAAGGGAGTCAAGTTTGAGTGGGATGACGACTGTGAGCGTAGCTGTCGGAAGCTAAAGGAAAGATTGACATCTGCTCCCATACTGACCCTTCCGGACGATAGTGGGGAATTTGAGGTGTACAGTGATGCATCCTTACAGGGTTTGGGATGTGTACTAATGCAGCATGGGAAAGTGATCGCCTATGCTTCACGCCAGTTGAAACCGCATGAGCGCAATTACCCTACGCACGATTTGGAGTTAGCTGCTGTTGTGCATGCATTGAAGATTTAGAGACATCACCTGTATGGTGCGACTTGCAGAATGTTCACGGATCACAAAAGCCTGAAGTACTTGTTCACTCAGAAGGAGTTAAATGTGAGGCAGCGACGGTGGCTAGAGCTAATTAAGGATTATGATTGCACGATTGAGTACCACCCGGGAAAAGCCAATGTGGTGGCTGATGCTCTAAGCCGGAAGTCAACGCATTCTGTAGCACATCTACGGACGGTTCACTTACCACTTTTGGTTGAACTCCGTAAGAATAGCATTGATTTGGGTTTGGATGGCCAAGGTGTCTTGCTGGCTAATTTTCATGTGAGACCACTTCTGGTCGATCGGATCGTTGAGGCTCAATCTCAAGATCCTGTCTCATGTGTACTTCGGATTGAAGTGGAAGCCGGTGAACGGCTAGATTTTACAGTCAGGGAGGATGGAGCTTTGTTAAAAGAAGGACGGTTGTGTGTGCCCGGCGTGGAGGCACTGAAGAAGGAGATCTTGGACGAAGCTCATAGTTCGGCCTACGCGATGCATCCTGGTGGGACCAAGATGTATCGTACCTTGCGAGAGCACTACTGGTGGCCGGGGATGAAACGGGAGATTGCCGTGTTTGTCAGCAGGTGTCTGATTTGCCAGCAAGTGAAGGCTGAGAGACAACGACCTTATGGAGCCTTGCAACCACTACCTATTCCAGAATGGAAATGGGATCACTTGACGATGGATTTTGTGTTTGGACTTCCTAGGACACCTAGGGGTCACGATGGAGTTTGGGTGATTGTGGACAGGCTTACGAAATCAGCTCACTTCTTGCCAGTGCGAGAGAACTTCAGGATGACACAGTTGGCCCAGTTGCTTATCGACGAGATTATTCGTCTGCACGGTACACCGGAATCAATAGTTTCTGACCGAGACCCGAGGTTTACTTCTCGATTTTGGCAGAGTCTGCAGGAAGCATTTGGGACGAAACTTCGTTTCAGTACTGCATTTCATCCTCAGACTGACGGCCAGTCTGATCGGACCATCCAGACATTGGAGGATATGATGCGAGCTTGCGTTTTGCAATTTCAGGACACTTGGGAGTCACATCTAGCCTTGATGGAATTTGCCTACAACAACAGCTACCAGGCAAGCATTGGGATGGCTCCGTACGAAGCCTTGTACGGACGGCAGTGCAGAACTCCGTTGTGTTGGACGAACGTGGGTGAAAGGAAGCTGACTAAATCCGAATTGGTGGAACTGACGACCGAGAAGGTCAAACTCATCAGGGATCGGCTCAAGGCAGCCCAGGACAGACAAAAGAGCTATGTGGACCATCGGATTCGAGATCTAGAGTTTGCGGTCGGAGATCGGGTATTTCTGAAATTGTCCCCTTGGAAGGGTGTAGTGAGATTCGGCAGGCGAGGAAAGTTGAGCCCTCGTTATATTGGACCATATGAGATTACCGAGAGGATTGGCCCGGTGGCCTACCGGCTGGCACTACCGCCAGAGCTTTCGAGGGTCCACGATGTTTTCCATGTGTCGATGTTGCGGAAATATGTGTTTGACGCATCTCATGTACTGGAGGAACATCCCATTGAACTTCGAGATGATTTGAGCTTCGAGGAGCAGCCGGTACAGATTTTGGATCGAAAGGATAAAGTGCTACGTCGGAAGACCGTTCCTCTGGTAAAGGTTCTCTGGAGGAACCAGAATGTGGAGGAAGCCACATGGGAACCCGAGGCGCAGATGCGAGAACAGTTCCCCTACTTGTTGCCTTGAAATTTCGGGACGAAATTTCTTAAGGGGGGAGGATTGTAACGCCCCGGACGTTCTGGAAATGTAATATTATAAATATTGAATAAAATGACGTTTTTACCCCTGTGTTTGTGTGGTCGATTTGTTGACTTTTTGATTTGGAGGTCGAACGGACGTTGAGTGATGACCGTGACGTAGTTCGGGATGTCACGAGTTCATAGACAGGTGGCACGTCCGATTCGGACGCTCGGAGTGAAAGTTATGATGTTCGGAAGTTCGGGGGCATTATCGTAATTTGGGTGTTATAAGGGGAAAAAGTTGACTTTTTGTTTGACAATTGATACTCATTTGACTCGAAGACCGTTGTGTTCGTCTCGACGCCCCGAGTACAACGATAGGCGGCACGCTTGAAACGGACGTCGGAGGACCGAGTTATGGGTCACGGATGTTGGAGGGCATTTTGGTAATTATTGCACAGAGGGGCATTTTGGTCATTTCACGATGGTTACTGTAGCACCACCGTGAGAAGCAGAGTGCGGCCGTGATGTTTTTGAGCGTGCATTTGTTTAAGGCTAAGTGGACTGGTGAGTGGGTTTAGTTTATGGATTTTGAGGTTGTGGGAAGCAGCCATGCGTGTCTGGGCAGAGACTGAGTGCACGGGAGGAACGAGAATGGTTGTGGTCTCTGTGTATGCGGGAAACCGTTTTCAGAGGCCTCAGTTGGTCTCCCACGGGCTGTTGGCCACACCGATCGAATAACTGAGTATGGGAATGGAGTGAGGTTGGAGTTAGGATCATTTTGGTTCAATTTGGAAGCTGAGCTTGAGAGGGATTGTGAGAGAAACCGTGAGCAACCGTTTCGGGTTTTTTGGGGGGAAATCACAGAGTTCAATTTCTAAGGGTCGAGGGATCAATCTAAACACACAGTGAGTCTTCTGGGAGTGACAGAGTCTCAGCCGTGCAAGAATTGAAGGGATTCGAGCACGGATTGCCCAAGAACCCAAGGTCCAGTTCGAAGGAAAAACCAGTTGGAGGGAAAAATCTCATTCAATTTCTGGAGCCTGTTGATCAAAACCAAAGGCCGTGTTAGACTTCTGGGGTCACTTCGTGCACAACCGTGCAAGAATTGAAGGAGGAGGAGGACAGTTTGGCCGGGAACCTGAGTCTCAGTTTCAGGGGAAAACCAGTGCTGTGGACGACGACTTCCAGGTAACAGCGAGCTAAATTGTTAGTGCCATTGTGTGCGTATGGGTCCCTTATTGCTACTGGTGAAGTTAATTTGGGAATGGAACCGTGTAGGGTGAGTTCCAGGAGTCGACTTGTTCGACTGTTCGAGCTTGGGTTGGGTCGATTTGGTGTAAGTCGAGGTTAACCATTGATGCAGACCTAAAATAAATGGGTTAGAGAAGATAATAGGATTGAAAACGGGTAGAATTGACTGAGAATTGAGGGCTAACTGATCGGGTTGAGTCGCGGGTATCAGACCCGTTTAGCAGGCTGTTCGGGTAAGGGAGATGACACTGTAGCTTGGCGCGTGGCCTTCACGCGCAGCCACTTTGGGCGGCGCGTGACGGCGCGTGTGACGTCAACTCCGATCACGGTCAACATGAGAATTAATCCTTACAGTCTAACAAACATTTTATCTTTAGAGTTCGAATCGATCGGGAGTCATTCGGGATAATTTCGGGAGTCCGGAAGATTAAGTCTTTAAGTTTATTTTCGCCGAAAAATCCGGAAAAATTAGGAAAAATCCTACGAGTTATTTTGGGATGTTTGTAACCCTTCTTGTACGTTTTCACAGGCTCGGACACTTCCGAAGCTACGGAGGAGCGCGCGGGATGCGATTGACGTGTCCTAAGACTGTGAGTGGGCTTTTTGATTTCTAAATTGGGCATGCATGACTATTTTGCTTATTTATCTCATGGTTTTACATATGATTTTATGATGGTGAGATGATATATCGGTTTTACAATGTTTTCACGTTTTTCGAGGTATTTATCGTATTTCACGCATTTCGAGATTTCGGTTTTTGCCTATGCATGCGTGATGATTTTAATGAAGTACCTGGTTATGAATATGCATGTTTCGGATTTATGATGTTTGATCATATTGTGAAGTAATTTTCGGAAATTGCATGTGTTGGAAATTGCATGTGACTTCGGACATAAGTCCTACTATGTTGTGATATGATTTCGGAATGATATTGGAAAACAGTTGTGATGAATCATGGTTTATTGTGTTTTAAAAACGGTTTTGGGTTTAAAGACCCGGTTGATGGTTGGATCTGGTTTTGGGTTTAAAGACCCGGTATGTTGATGTTGGGGGCGGGCCCGAAAATTGAGTTTCAAGACTCGTGAGTTTAAAGACTCGAATATTATGATACCCCCGAGGCCTACTAATCGTGTTTTGAGTTTAAAGACTCGTTGATATCCCGGGAAGGCCTAATGTTGAGTTTAAAAACTCGGATGGATCCAACGGCATAATCATGATTATTGATTTGCGTTTTACTTGATTTGTGCAAATAATATTTCAAAATGACGGTTTCTGGAATCTGGTATTATTAAATGGTTTTACATGAGTTATGACGATCCTTGTAACGTTTTTCATGTGTTTCGGAAAAAGAGTTTTCAAAAGTTCAATACACAATTTTAAATATTTGGTTATGCATGCGGATTACAAAACTGGAGGGCGAACCCGATTTCGGAAAAACTGTTTTTCCTGTTAAAATTATGTTTCGGTCCACTCACACCTTGTTGTTTTAAATTCCCTCCAGGTCGTGGTACAAGCGTGGGGGCAAGCGCCGAGGCAGAGGCGGAGGCATAAAGTTTTCCGTTGCGGAGTAGTTAGTTCACAGAGTAGGACTTGTTCTTTAATTTGTTTTGTAATATTGCTCTGTGAAACTGTGGACTTGACGTCCAGTCGGATGTATTTGTTTAATCTCCCTGGTCTGACAATGGGTGTGTTGTAATTTTAACTAGTTTTCCGATCTTTTGGGTTCGATTGTCAGACGGGAGCAGGATGCTTCCCGATTATCGAGGCGATAATCGGGGTGGGTCCTGTCAATTAGTCTTCGATTAGCGAGGCTAATCCATCATTAATTCTTAATTAATCTCGCTAATTCGGGATGGGTCGTCACACGAGACACCAATATTGTGTCTCGAGTGAGACTTACGAGCCGATGTGCGGCTGTATCGGACATGTATGATTACACGAGGGTACCCCACTACTTGGGACACGATTGGATTTCCATAGTTTGGTTGTGGAATTAGGTTAGCTGGAATTTTGAGGACGAAATTCTTTAAGGGGGGAGATTGTAACGACCCATCCCAAATTATCGGGATTAATTAAGAATTATTGACGGATTAGCGAGTCTAGTCGGAGATTAGCCGAAGATTATCGGATGTTTAGGGTGAAATTACGATTTTACCCTTGAACGAGGGTAAAAAGTTAACTTTTGACCCGGGAAGTTCGATGCACAAGGATCGATGACCGTGACGTCGATCGGGGCGTCACGAGTCCTTAGACAGGCAGCACGTCGAAATCGGACGTTCGACGGAAAACTTACGGTTCACGAAAGTTCCGAAGAACTATTACACGTTTTACGAGATGGGGAACTTTTGTTATTCAGTGGGCCCAGATATTTAGGGGCAGGCCCAATGGATAAATGACAAGTGTCATTCATCCATTACCCACCATTTCCCATACATGCATATCTATCCCCCTTTGTTCGATCATCCCACCAACCTAAAACCCATGAAACACAAATCCCCCTTCTCCCTTTTTGGATCAATTGAAGGCCCCTGTGAACTTGAGAGTGAGGTTGAGGGTGTGACAGGGAGGTCGAGAGGCTGACAGAATCGTCGTGGACGGCGGAGGAACCACGGCCAGGTAAACCCGATAAACCCATTTTTAAGTTCAAAATTAGATGTTTGAGTTTGGACGTTTGGGAGTAGGTTTTGATGATTGGGTTACGTTTGTGGTGGTCGTACGAGTAGGTGGCTATCGAAAACGAAGGCTGAGGACAGTGGGAAAGTCCTGGAAGGCAGTCGGGAAAATAGGGTCGTGAGGTTTCGATTAAACAGGTAATCTCTCGCCTGTTTTTCATGTTTTTGAGGACATAGGTTGATGGGGAATGGTTAGGCAAAGATGTAGGGATGAAAATGGAGGAAAATGGGATTGTTTTGGTGGTCGGAATAAGGAAAATCGGGAACGCCGGTTCGGTTGGACCGGGCTGGTCTGAACCGGTCTGTCCCAAGGACAGAGATGATGAATAGTACCATATGTGGTTTGTGACGTCACGAGTTCATAAACAGGTGGCACGTCCGATTCTGACATTCGAGGAGAAAGTTATGATGTTCGGAAGTCCAAGGGTAATTCGGTAATTTGGTTAAAGGGGCAATTAATTGACTTTTCAAACCACATGGACTTTGCACGTAATTCGAGGATTGTTGGGTAGGTCCCGAGACGCTGAATCCGTAGACAGGCGGAATGCGTCAATCGGAGATCAAGTTACGGGTCTAAAAGTGTGAAGGGCATTTTGGTAATTTGTAAAAAGAAGGGAAAATGGTAATTTGAGTTGGGCGGTTAAATGGTTGATGCTGAGATTATGTTAAACTGGGGAGGGACACCTGACACTAGTATTAACTGGCTGAGTGTCCTTGCACCGCCAAGGCGTCTGTTAATGGCTAAGGACAAAGACAATAAAAAATAATAGGGGATTAGCTTCAAATTCATTTTGAATTGAACAGAGTAGTAACCATTCGATGACCTGTAGGGAAACTGATGAATTTGAGAGGATTAAGAGACTGAGATAAGGAGAAAAGGCGAGGGACAGAGAGAGAATCTGAAGAGAAACCTGGAACCCAAACCCGTGAAGTTCAAATATTTCAAAATTTTGAATTCTAACTTAGAGGTCGTGACGACCACAACTGAGGCTTGGGTGAGCTTTCTAGAGCTCTTCTGAGTAGGACCATATCAAAATTGAAGGAAATTGATCAAGAATTGATCAAGAACGGGACCCGCGACGGCTTGGAACTTCCATGATTGAGTTCGATCACACAAAAGTATGTTCAAGTCAAATTGAGCTTGAATTCATGGTTATAATGGGTCTGTGATGCTTCCTAACAGATCAATTTAAAGAATTCGATAAAAATTGAGGGGATTGAATGATGAACAGCCTTCGAATAATCGAATTGAGATAGATAGTTGGAAGTAATTATAATTGAAATTGAGATGACAGACCTTAAATTCATGTGTTAACGATGCTATTGGACATTTGAATTACAGAAAACAAGTTGGAATTGAACAAGATTGCAACGGGTCACTACGCAGGTTGAACGACCCGTTTAGCAAGTAATCGGGTTACAGAGACGATAAATAGTGGTTCACTGTAGCAGCGCGTGAGCTTCATGCGCAGCCACTCACAGTGACGCTTGAGGGCGCGTGGGCTCGAGTTTCGAGGTGAGTCCAACATGAAACTTGCTTCTTTTAATGTAACGAACCTTTTGGCACTAGTTTCGAGGAAATCGGATATCGTTTCGATAGTGTTTAGTGTATCCGAAGTTTCCGTATACGTTTAACATACGCATTTAAATCCCGGAAAAATTGCGGAAAATTATATGATGTATATTGGAGCGTTAGTAACCCTCGATATTGATTTTGGACAGGAATTATGATTTCCGGAATTTAAGGAAAAACGTGCAGCTCGGAAGCGAGCCGATTGGACGGTGTGTGAGTGGACTTTGTTTTCTAAATTTCAATGCATGCATAATCATTTTCTATGCCTTATGTTTATGATTGCTATGCTTATGCTTATGGTAATTACGATTTCTGTATTTATACGTATTTCGATATGCAATACGTAATTGCACCTATTTTGAGACTATGGTTTCTCCTATGCTTTGATGATGGTTTAATGAATGATTTTATATGATTTGTGCATATCATATTGACAGGACCCATCCCAATCCCCCCGGGATTACCGTGGAATGTGCCCTGCACCCGTCCAATAAGGGGTGTCAGACAAGGGATAACCAAGAGCCACTGCCCAACGGGGCATCCAGAGTGCGCAAGGATCGATGGAGGAGGTGTGCAATGTCCCAGTCCCTGCTGCAATCGCATCCGTGATCAACCTGAAGGGCATTAAAACCAAAAGCTGTGAGTGGACAAAAACCAGTAAGTTCAGCAAATACATTTATAAGACATTTATGCCCTCCAATAAAAACGTATGCATGCCACGAAAACCAGTAACCAAAACGTTTGTTCAACCGAGCCATTAGGGCCTTAGCCCAAAAACCGTTGACCAAAAACCAAGTATGGGAACTCAGCCCAAAACAGTGGAATATCACAACCATACATATTAAAACCATGTGGGTCACCACCCACGACCATAAATGAACATCAATCCATTAAAATCATATAATCACAAATCCGCCCGGAAAGCCATTTCATTAATTCGTATTTTACCATTACCATCACCAACATCCCTGATGCGAGACGTCCCTGACGTCATATCTCACGGTTTCATAAGCTACGCGTGCTGCCCGGGGTCTCTCCGGGTCCATATATCTGACATCCGTGATGTCTGACGTCCCAGACGTCAATCATAGCAATCCTGCTCCTGAGTCATCATACGGTCCGGCTGCTCCGTATGGTGACCCTTCGCAGGCAATGCACCGTGACTTCCCCAGTGTCCCAGACATCTGGAGGAGACCATCATATATCCATGTGTACAGATGGTATATGGAAAAACAGTTTTATTAACTCATTTCACAACATCACAATGGGCCCTGCCCGAATTTTCCATAAAACAACACATTTCCATTTAGGGTCCCTGACCCGAAACCACATTTATTAAATATAGGGCCCCTGACCCGAAATCATCATTTTAATCCAACTGGGCCCCATGCCCGACTTTATGAACCACTGGGCCCACGGCCCGATTTATAAACCAACTGGGCCCGCAGCCCGATTACATACTCAAATGGACTCCAAGTCCGAGATTTCCAAAACAAGTGGGCCTCAAGCCCGAATTCAACTTTCCAATATAAAAACCGTTTTATCATATTATTTATTTAACCACAAGCACGCAAAACCACAAATAAACCATTAATCCCGATATACGTGAAATACGAAAAACACCTCGAAATACGTGCAACATACCCGAAATCAATGCTCACAAATACCATCATAGAAATCATGTATATAAACCATAAAACACATTTAAGCATGCATAGGATTTATAAAACCAAAGTCCACTCACAGACCGTTTTAACGGTATGCCTCGATACGCGTGCCACCGGCCCTCCCGGGCCACACCACTATCACCGGGACTCCCAATCCTGTCCAAATCACATTAGAGGGTTACTAACCTCATCATTAACATCCTATCAAAGTCCCGTAATTTTCCCGAATTTTTACTTATTTTTAAACTTAATTAAAACCTTCGGACATCCCGAACACTATCGAGACGGTGTCCGATCGACACGAAACCAATTCCAAAATGTCCGTTACATCGAATAGATTAAAAGTCATGTTGACCTCACCTCGAGATTCGTGCCCACGCGCCGTCACGCGCCGCCGTGAGTGGCTGCGCGTGAAACCCACGCGCCTGCTACAGTGTCACCATCTAACCCGTATGTCTGGTAAACGGGTCCAGTTTGCCCGCGATACGACCCGGTTCCAATTCTATCAATTCAGCCTTAATTACATCAATTGATCATTCCATTAGCTTCGTTTTAAGTTTAATTTAAGTTCTGTAACATTGATTACACAAGACCTTACCTACAATTCCACGATTCGATGATGAACACCAAGAACACCCGTCCATTGTTCATCCTTCGAACCCCATCCATTTCGATCGATATCCTTAAATTGATTCAACCAGAAGCTTCCATGGACTCCGTAAATCATTTCCCCCAACCCAATTGCTTCAATCAAGTGTTCAATCGTCACGACTCAAGCTCGATGGCCGTCACTGTGCAACCATGGAAGTCTGTCGATCACAACCGTTTTCCTTCAATTGATGAACGCAGAAGCATCGTGGGATCATGAGAAGTAGTTTCCCCACCTCAATTGAATCAATCGAAGCCTCAAACTCCACGACTCAAGCTCGAAGTTCCTCCTCTGTCACCAAGTGTGATCAGAGCCAATTGGTGGCCAAATCCCTTCGTTCCTTCGACAAAACTGATCGTTGTGATCCCAGGAAGCTGAATGTGAGCTCAATTGCGATCCTCACGGCCTAATTCCCAGTATTCGAATTTTCCCCCCAATTTTCCCGAAATCCAAAATCCAAAATTCAACCCACACTCAATCTCTCGTGTTTCCCAGTTAATTCAATCATCTTAGTCTCTCATTTTTCTCTCAGGAACGGCAGAGAGAGGGAGCCAATTCTCCCTAATCCGAATCCCACATTTTGTGCACGGTTTAGGAACAAAGAGGAGAAAATTAGGGGAAATGGTGGATTAGATGATGATGATGTAGTAATGATGACGTTTGGAGGGAAACAAGGAGCTGGAAACAAGGGATGGGTGACACTTGTCACTCATCCGGATGTGCACAGTCAACGGTCACTATTCATTATTATATTATTATTTTAATCCGAGCCTCGGTTCGTTAGTTCGTGTCCTTGACCATAACGTTGTCGTCGAATCTCCGATTTCGGCATGCCGCCTGTCGTTGGATTCGTATCGACGATACCTACGTAACGGTCCTTGGCCCTCGCCCATCGGACCTCCCGGTCAAAAAGTCAACATTTGGCCCCAAACATGCCAAATTACCAAAATACCCCTCAACTTCCGAACACCATAACTTTCTCTACGAATATCGGAATCGAACGTGCCACCTATCTATGAACTCGTGACGTCCCGAACTACGTCACGGTCATCGGTCAAAGTCCGTTTGACCGCCTGATCAAAAAGTCAACATTTTGCCCACGACCAAGGGCAAAACGGTCATTTTGCACAATTTGTCC
Source organism: Prinsepia uniflora (assembly GCA_032719365.1). NCBI lineage: Eukaryota > Viridiplantae > Streptophyta > Magnoliopsida > Rosales > Rosaceae > Prinsepia > Prinsepia uniflora. The sequence goes on along the minus strand of CM064869.1, from coordinate 40,688,313 downwards.
GATCCCGCCCTACTAAGCACCGTTCCACCTCACTAATCGAGATTAGTCACTGAACTAATCCCGGAATTCGGGACGGGTCGTTACAATATTTTGATGATGTTTTTATTATGATTGTGAGTATGAATTACGTTTTGACACGTATTTCGAGATTATTACGGATTTGCACGTTTTACGAGATTTTAAGTATGTGGTGATATGACCGGGATTTTGGTGATTTGAATTTGGGATTTGAAATATGATTTGGTTTCAAAGATTTAAAACGGATTTTGATAAACGTGATTTCGGGTTTCGGAAACTTGAAAGTGGATTTCCGGATTTGGGTTCGGAATGATTATTCCAGATGCTAGCTTACGGAATGATGGTTCCGAATTCGAATTCGGAAATGGATGATGGATATGATTTGGAATTTGGACTATGATGGATTCTAGATTTGTTATGATTGAAAAATGGTTTTGGGTTTAAAGACCCGGAAAAAGAAAAGAAAAACCGCTGGATCTGGTTTTGAGTTTAAAGACTCGGTTGATTGACGGGGGAGGGCCCTTGATTGACATGTTTGAGTTTAAAGACTCGGTTATGATACCCCCCGAAGCCTATTGATTGTGTTTTGAGTTTAAAGACTCGTTGATATCCCGGGAAGGCCTGATTATGCGCATGGTTTTGAGTTTAAAGACTCAGGCGCACTTGAGATCCAGCAGATTGATTGACTTGTGATTTACTGTTGATTTTTTATGTTTTAGGATGTGTTGGAAATGGCCCAGTTTATATGGTTTGATGGATTTGTGGGTTATGTTATGTACTTGGGTTTTGATTCGTGGTTTCAGGCTAAGGCCTGAGGTTTGAGAAAAGGAAAATGATTTTGATTTTCATACACGATTTTTCTAGTACTGGAAATGAAATGGATTGTGAAATGGTTTTCAAATACATGCATTGGTTTTACGTGTAACGACCCGTCCCAGAAATTAGGGATAAGACCGTGATTAAGATGAGATTAGTGAGCTTAATCGGGGGTGAGGTCGTCCCAATAAGGTCGTTAAGGTAGATTGACGATTTTGCCCCTAGGTCAGGCAAAAAGTTGACTTTTAGTTCGGGTGGTGGACCTTAGGACGTCACGAATCAGTAGACAGGTGGCACGCCCAATTCCGACATCCGAGGAGGAAGTTATGATGTTCGGAAGGTTGAGGGCATAACCGTAATTTGGCTAAGTAGGGGGAAAAGTTGACTTTTCGTACGATCAGGTTTTGGTACGTTGACCTAGGACCGTTAGGTAGATTTTGTCGTCCCGAGTCCAACGACAGGCGGCACGTGTTCATCAGAGTTAGGATGTGTGAGTTACGGGTCTAAAACGGTAAGGGTAAAATCGTAAATTTGACTTAAAAGGAAGGGCAGTTTGGTCTTTTGCACATTGGGATTTGTGCAACAGAGAGGGACAAATGGAGGGCTGAGATTGAGACATTTGTGAGGGAGAGGAGAGGATGGTGACACGTGTAGGGGAACTAGAGGGTTCCAGCATTTTGTGCACGGGTCCAATAATTTGGGGGTTAACCGTGTAGTGCGTATGTGTTCTTCGACCCAGAGAGAAACAGAGACTGGGAATTGGGGAGGAATCGATCAAGCACGGTGAGAGTGGGAGTTTTGTGAGGGTGTGAGAGTGATCAGAGCTTGAGAGGGAGACAGTGAGAAGGTTGGGAGGTGAGGACTTAGTGTGTGTGTGTGTGTGTGTGCTAAGTGTGAGCTCACGGGAAAATCAGAGAAAACAGAGAGCAGTGAGGAGTTTTGGGTGGTGGTCCTGCTGTGGTCGATCAATCGACGCTGCTGGTGGTGTTTAGAGACAAGAGTGGAGCCTTAGGAACCCAGTGGACACGGCGGACCTCACGGTGGAGAGCAGGACGCAGGTAATTTCTTTACTTTCCTCTCTGTGCTCTGTTTTACCGTTTAGGTTCAGACGTCTAGTTGTAGCTTTTGGGGTTGAATCGAGGAGTCCGGTGAGGTCTGGGGGACTCAGTAGGGTCCTAGGTAGCTTCTGGTTGTGCAGCCGTGACGGGGAAGTGCACGGTGGAGGCTAGAACGACGGAGAGTACCGGTGTGCTCTGTTTTTGCGTTTTACTTCAAACGTTGAGTCGTGGCTTTTGGACGTGAGTCGACGGGTTGAAGGGATCCTGAAACAGGAGACTTGTTCGAGTTTTGTTCGCGCTTGAGTCGACGAGTTGTAGGATGAGTCGAGGTGTTAGAATGAGGGGGATGAGTTCCTTAGGACGGGACGAAGCAGATGGTGAAGAGAGGAGCAGTTTTGGTGCAGGCACGGCGGAGAACCGGTCACGCCGATTCGAGTTGCAGGGATTGTTGCGAACCGGGTCGACCAGAGGTTGCTAGTGACACTATAGCTGGCGCGTGAGGGCCACGGGCAGCCACTTTGGGCGGCGCGTGGGGGCGCGTGCGACGGCGGTTGGGAAAACGGTCAACATGGTTTTTAGTCTAGGTGTTTTGACGAGTCTAATGGAATTGGTTTCGGGTTGTTCGGACGTTGTTTGAGGTTGAGGGTTTAAGTTAGTTACGTTTAGGACCCGGGGATTTTTGGGGGAAATTAGGTGGACCTTCGTAGACATGTTAGTAACGTACTTTAGTGGTTGTTGATAGGATCGGGACTTCCCGAGGAAGCTGAGGAACGTACGGGACGTTCGAGACGCGATTGAGGGCTCGGTACTGTGAGTGGACCCTTTCCTTAAACTCGAGCATGCATAACTGTTTCCTATAATTGTTTTATGGTTTTAATTATGATTTTATGTTTATCGAATATGCTTTGTGGATTTTACATATTGCACATTTTTTGAGGAATTACAGTTTTTGGCACATTTTACGAGGAAGGTTTGATGTTTGATTATGGTACTAGGAATTTGGGATTTCAAACAATAAATGGTTTTCCATGATTATAAAAGGATTTTGGAACATGAGTTGTTAATCAAGGTTTTCGATTTTAGAATTGGATTTCGGTAACGAGATTTGGTTTTAAAGTTGAAAAGCGGGAATTCCGGATTTGGATTCGGAATGACGGTTCTAGATGCCGGAAGGACATCGGACCGGTGATTTCGGATTCGGGTTTGGATATGGATTCCGAAATGGTTTTCAAATGGTTTTGATTGGATTTGCTGGATCTGGTTATTGGGTTTAAAGACCCGGATATTGATTGACGGGGGACGGGCCCGGATTGGGTTTAAAGACCCGGATTGAGTTTAAAGACTCGGGAGTTTAAAGACTCGGATATATTGATATTTCCCCCATAGGCCTGTTGAGTTTAAAGACTTGGGAGTTTAAAGACTCGGATATTATTGAGGCCTGAATTGAGTTTAAAGACTCGGATAGATCCAGCAGGTTTGATCGGTTGGTTATGGCTTGGTACTTATATTTTCTGATACGGTTTTTATGATGCGTATGATATGATTTCTACAACTGTTTTTATAGTGTTTCTGTTTTTATGATGAGTTTTACGTGATTGATAATTGTTTCTAGTAATTGGGTTATGCATGTGGTTTCAAAACGGAGGGCTAAACCCTGGTTTTAATATGAAACGGTTTTCGGAAATGATTTTATTATTTATGGTCCACTCACACCTTCTGTTTTAACTTGCCCTCCAGGTCGTGGAGCTAGCGCGGGGTTTCGACGTCGAGGCAGCGTCTGAGGCATAGAAGTCACGAGAGCGATCCCGGAGTGTTGTAAAGTTTTCTGTGTGCGTGTATCTAGTTACCAGTTTTCTTTTTGTTGTATTCAGTACTATGCTCTGTAAATTTTAACTTCGGGATGTTTTAAAGTTCTCCTGCCTCTGACGGTGTAGTTTAGTAGTTGTTTTGGTGTTGGGTCGGGGTGTCAAACGGGAGCAGGAGTTACCACGGTTATCGGGGAGAAACCGGGGTGGGTCCTGACATTACGTGGAGGGTAGAAATGTCTTTTCTATAACATGTTTTATAACTGAATTATTTTTGTCCACTCACACTTTTTGTGTTTTTATTGACCCTCCAGGTCGTGGCGCGATGATCGAGGCTGATCGAGAGGTGGAAGCATGAGTGAGCATGTATGTGGCTATCCCTTTTTTGGAAAGTGTTGAGGGTAATTTGGGAACTTCAGCTGACTTGTCAGACGGGAGCAGGACTGGGCACAGTTATTAATATTCCTCAGGGGACGGTCCTGTCACTGTGCGTGGGTGCCACGCGCCTGCTACAGTGTAGGACACTATTCATCTTCTCGACCCGGTTGTCTGAGAAACGGGTCCTTCAACCCGCGATGCAACCCATTCAGAACTCCATCAATACTGCATCATTTTCACCAATTAAAATGTTGAATGTCATCGGTTTAATACTAATTAAGGTTCTGTGAAATCAATTACATCCATAGTTGGCCTAAACTAATCAGACTTAATACAAATTTTTGAACGGGTTGAGAGGGAGAGAGTTGAGAGAATTGGACGGTTTTGTGTGTGTGTTGTGTGAATTGACGAGTGAGGCGTGACCAGAGATCAAGAGGGAGACAGTGAGAAGGTTAGAAGGTGCGGTGGTTGTGTGTGGGTGAGAGGTGAGCCACGAGAAACTAGGTGGAAAACAGAGAACAGAGAGGAGTTGTGGGTGGTGGTGCTGCCGTGTTCGATCAATCGAGGCCAGTGGAGGTGTCCAGAGGACGGAGGAGGACGGGAGGAGACACTTACTCACGGCTGAGCTCACGACGGCGACCGGAGGACAGGTAATTTCTGGTTTCCCTTTCGTTACTCTGTTTTGCCATCGATTTTCAAATCGAAAGTCGTGAAGTCTGGGGTTGAGTCGACGGTTTTGGTGAGGTGGGTGAGACTCAGGGAGGTTCTAGGAAGGGTTTAAGGTAGTCACCGTGACGGGGGGTGATCGGGTTGGCTGGATCGTGAAACATGGGAGGTGTTCGGGTTTTGTTCGAGCTTGAGTCGACGAGTTGTAGGATGAGTTGAGGTGTTAGATTGAGGGGGATGAGTTCCTTAGGACGGGACGAAGCAGTTGGTGAAGAGAGGAGGTGTTTTGGTGCAGGTACGGCGGTGAACCGTCCTCGCCGGTTCGAATTGCAGAGGCCGGTTCTACCGGGTCGACTCGATGAAGACGATGGTACTGTAACTGGCGCGTGAGGACCACGCGTAGCCACTTTGGACGGCGCGTGGGGGCGCGTACGGCGGCGGTTGGGACAACGGTCAATATGGTTTTTGGTCTAGGTGTTGTGACGAGTCTAATGGAATTGGTTTCGGGTTGTTCGGACGTCGATTCAATATAGTTCCGCGAGGGTGAAGGTTTAAGGTTTAGCTTCGTTACGTTTAGGATCCGGGGATTTTTGGGGAAACTTAGGTGAACCTTCGTAGACGTGTTAGTGACGTACTTTGGTGGTTGTTGAAAGGATCGGGGTTGCCCGAGGAAGCTGAGGAACGTACGAGACGTACGGGACGTGATTGAGGGCTCGGTACTGTGAGTGGACCCCTTCTCTAAACTCGAGCATGCATAACTGCTTTTCTATAATTGTTTTATGGTTTATATGTGATTTCATGATTATTGAATATTTTATATTGGTTTTCCTTACTTGTACGTTTTTCGAGAAAATACGTAATTGGCACGTTTTACGAGGAATGTTGATTTCTGAGAATGATGTTAGGATTTCAGAATTTTAAATGATAACTGGTTTTGAATGCTTATAAATGGATTTTAAGACGTGATTTCGATGATCAAGGTTTTCGGTTTTAGAATCGGATTTCGGAAATCGGAATTTGGTTTTAAAGTTGAACAGTGGAATTCCGGATTTGGGTTCGGAATGACGGTTCTGGATGCCGGAAGGGCATCGGACCAGTGATTTCGGATTCGGTTTTGGATATGGAATGGAAATGGTTTTCAAATAGTTTTGGATTGGATTTGCTGGATCTGGTTATTGGGTTCAAAGACCCGGATTATATTTGACGGGGGACGGACCCGGATTGGGTTTAAAGACCCGGATTGAGTTTAAAGACTCGGATATATTGATATTTCCCCCGTAGGCCTGTTGAGTTTAAAGACTCGGGAGTTTAAAGACTCGGATATTATTGAGGCCTGGATTGAGTTTAAAGACTCGGGAGTTTAAAGACTCGGATAGATCCAGCAGGTTTGATCGGTTGGTTATGGCTTGGTACTTATGTTTTCTGATACAGTTTTATGACACTGAGGATATGATTTCTATAACTGTGTTTTATAGTGTTTCTGTTTTTATGATGAGGTTTATGTGAATTATAACTGTTTTAATAACTGGGTTATGCATGTGGTTTCAAAACGGAGGGCCAAACCCGGTTTTCTTATAAATGGTTTTGGGAACTTTTCTTTTATTTTATGGTCCACTCACACCTTCTGTTTTAAATTGCCCTCCAGGTCGTGGAGCTAGAGCAGGGTTTCGGCGTCGAGGCAGCGTCTGAGGCATAGAAGTCGCGAAAGGGATCCCAAAGTGTTTTAAAATTTTCCGTGTGCGTGTATTTAGTTTATCGGTTTTCTTTCTTTTGTATCTAGAACTATGCTCTGTAAAACTTGACTTCGGGATGTTTATAGTTTCTCCTGCGTCTAACTGTGCTTGTTGGGTGGTTTACTTTAGTTACGTGTTGGGGTGTCAGACGGGAGCAGGATTTACCTCGGTTTTCGGGGTGGGTCCTAACAACCTGTCTATGAACTTGTGACGTCCCGAACTACGTCACAGTCATCGGTCAAAGTCCCTTTGACCGCTCAAACCAAAAGTCAACCGTTCACCCAGTTCCAAGGGCAAAATCGTCAATTCCTTCAAATTTTCCAAATTTTCCCTTTTCGAATTTCTGGGTCATTACATCATCGCCTACCCTCACACTCCAACTTTCATTCAAAGTCTAGGGGCAATAGATGAGGATTTGAGGATATGTGAGGGGTTGGGTTCACGGTTATGGGTTTACCGTTTCATGGTTTCTCGTGGGTTTGGGTTTTATCGCACAGAAGATGAAAATGGTGATAATGAAGGGTGAAGATGAGAGCATTGAGAGAGATAGACAGCTGGGAGGGGTGAGATGAGAGATGAGTGGAATAATATATATATATATATATATATAATCAACTAATCAAAACCTAGATCCACTTTTTAGGGTTGATGACCAATGGGAAGAGTGACACTTGTATTCATCCAAGGGACCCACATGAAAATATCTGCCAAGCAGATTAAAATAATATTTAATTCTAATCTCGAGATGTAAGTTCCAGATTTTGATCCTGTGACTATAACTTCTTCATTCGATTTCCGATTTCGTCGTGTCGCCTATCTACGGACTTGTGACGTCCTGATATACGTCACGGTCATTGGTCCTCATAACTTTGACTCCCCGAGTCAAAAGTCAATATTTTGCCCAATTCTAGGGGCAAAACAGTCATTTTACACCGTCCATCCGAATTTTCTCAACTAATCCCTGATTAGTCATTCTAAATCCATAATTACTTAATATTAAATCCCGATATTCGAGACGGATCGCCACATGAGAACCCGAGGCCTTGATGTGAGGGCAACACCCGTACTTGTTTGAGTAATTTCGAGGACGAAATTTTTGTTAGTTGAGTAGATTGTAACGACCCGGATTTTCTTTATAATTGTAATTTGGAAAAATTTGTGTAAAATGACCATTTTTCCCCTAGTCATGGCAAAATGTTTCCTTTTGATTCGAGACACTGTTTGGATGTTGACCTTTCTGTGACGACCCATCCCGAATTAGCGGGATTAATTAAGAATTAATGACGGATTAGCAAGGCTAATCAGAGATTAGACGAGGATTAGTGGGCGTTCGGGCGAAATGACGATTTTGCCCCTAGAATGGGCAAATCGTTGATTTTTTGTTCAGGGGGTCAAATGGACTTTGGCCAATGATCGTGACGTAGTTCGTGATGTCACGTGTTCATAGACAGGTGGCACGCTCGATTCCAACGTTCGAGGAGGAAGTTATGACGATCTGAAGTTCAAGGGCAATTTGGTAATTTGGGCCAAAAGTTAACTTTTGACCCGAGAGGTCCAATGGCCGAGGGCCGAGGACCGTTACGTAGATCGAGATGATACGAATCCGTAGACAGGTGGCACGTCGAATTCGGACGTTCAACGGCGAAGTTACAATTCATGGAAGTTGTGAAGCATTATTCATAATAGCACATTTTTCGAGGCAAGTGGAATTAGGTGGGGCCCAGGGTTTTGTTAGTGGCCCAATGGATGAGTGACAAGTGTCACTCATCCACTGGACAACCTTTTTCATTCATGCATCCACCCCCCCTTTGCATCGAACATTCCTTCATCCCAAACAAACCTGATCCATCCTCCCTCCCCAAAATCAAACCCTATTTGATCATGATTGAGAGGACCAGAGAGTGAGGAGAGGATGGTGGATGATGGTGGCCAGCCAGGACGGAGCCACCGTGCACGGCCGAGGCCCAAAACCCGAAAGGTAATCGGTTAGACCCAAATCCCATTTTATTTTGATTTCAACGTTATGGTTAGTTTTGGTTGATTAGGACTTGATTAGGGAGTTGCTAGGGAGGTTTTAGGAGGTTTTGGAGGCTGGTTCACGGCGAAGGAGGCCGTGGGAACGGCTGGGAAAAACAGGGCCGTGAGGCCTTGGTTTAACCGTGGGGTTTTAGGCCGCTTTAATTAGTTTTAGGGATTGGTTTAGATAGGAAAATTGAAAAGAGGAATTTTAGGATTGAAATGGAAGAAAACTAACCGAAAAAAAGGAGGGAAAACACCTGGATCGGTCACGTCAGTACGGTTCGGTTCGAACCAGGTGGACCAGCCGGTTAACCTGAGGAAGAAGAAAACTGTGCAGGGCGCGTAAGGCCCACGTACAGTCCCTTCTAGGGGAGAGTCCGGGCGCGTGAGTTGTCCTTTGAGGGTGGTTCCAACACGTGAAATCATCTATTTGATGTAACGAACATTTTGGGACTGGTTTCATGTCAATCGGACATCGTTTCGATATAGTTCGGGACGTTTGAAGGTTTAGGTTCGCGTTTAAAAATAGTTAGAAATTCTAGAAAATTCGAGACTTTAGTAAGGGGTTATTTAGGTAGTTAATAACCCTCTAAATGAATTTGGACAGGTTTGGGAATCCCGGAGGCTACTATTGACCCGGGAGACGATTATGGCACGCGTATCGAAGCGCGGCTTCGGACGGTCTGTGAGTGGACCCTTCCTTCAAAATTGATGCATGCATAAATGTTTATAAATGCTTTTAATACATGTTTTGTGTTGCCATGAGTGCAATTGTTTGTGGTAGCTTAGGATCAACATAATTGCACGTATTTCGAGGTTTTTGGCTTTATGTCTTACCTTTGCGTACCATGTTTTCAACGAGGGTTTAATGACTGGATTTTGGATTTAGAAATATGAAATCGGGTACGAGACCCATTTGATTTATAACTCTCGAACTTGGAGTCCATTTGATTTGACGAGGAATCGGACCTAGGGTCCAATTAAGCCATACGATTGGACCGAGGGTCCATTTGGTTTATGATTCGGGTTTGAGGCCCAGTTAGTAGTACCATCGGGCTTGATGCCCCGTTGATTTATGATATCGGGCCTGAGACCCATTTAGTTGAGATATCGGGCTTAAGGCCCCGTTAGTTGTGAAATTGGACTTGAGGTCCTGTTGCTTTATGGTTCCGGGCTTAGGGCCCAATTGTTGGTGATATCGGTCTTGAGTCTCAGTTCAGTTTGTGAAAGGAGAATTCGAGCATGAGACCCAGTTGAACTGTGGATTTAGGCCGAGGCCTGTGAAAGTGATTTGAATCTGATTCGAGGAATTCCGTTGAGATGAATCGGGTATGAGACCCAATTGAAAAGTGTTTTGAGAATGAAAGAAAGAGATTTGAAAATGAATATGAACCTTCCATGCGATTATATGGTCTCCTCCAGCGTTGACCTAGAGAGTCACGATCCACAGACCAGAGTGGGTATCCCCATAGGGATCCCGTTCTAGGAGTGGTGGTTACTAGATATGATATGGTCCCAGACCAGATTCCGGAGAGATGTGTGGACTAGATCCAGAGAGAGAGCTCGGACTAGATCCAGAGATTGAGCCTCCCAGATGGAGATTCCTGGGAGAAGACTCGGAGTGAGACCCCGAGTAGTGTGTACACTAGTGTAGATTTGACATCGTGACTATTTCGGGGATGTGTTCCCTAGGGGTTGTGTGCCCCGAGATGGCATCTTCTCGGAAGTGCCGCGGATGGGTTATACGTATGTTGATACGTATGTGCTTCTGATGGAAAGTGGTTTTAGGGCGAAGGCCTTGTGTTCCAAGTTTTAGTAATGATTTGGGGCAGAGACCCCGTATTCTGTGTTTTGGTGTTTCACTGAGAATGGATTTGGGCTGAGTTCCCACATGTATGGATAGTTGGTTTTTGAATTGTGATTTCGGGTCAGGGACCCAAATGGATTTATGGGTCATGACGGTTTATGGGGCCGGGCATGAACCCTTGAAAGGTTTTGGAGAATGTTTTCAAGTGTTTTTATGAATGTTTGATAAATGGTTTTGAATGCATGCATATGATTTTAGTGAAGGGTATAAATGTCTTTATACGAAAATGCTTTTATTAAAGTATTATTTTTGTCCACTCACAACTTTTGATGTTTTAATACCCTTCAGGTTGATCGCAGATGCAGGCTGTAGTAGAGACTAGACATCACTCCCCTCCTCCTACGATCCTGATGTACTCTGATAGCCCGGCGAGGGCTAGAGATGGACTTTTCCCTGGTCTGACACTTCGTGTCAGACGGGATCAGGCGGTTCCCACGTTAATCCCGGGGGATTTGGGACCGGTCCTGACAATTGACTGTTACGTAGATCTTGTCGCCATGAATTCGTAGACAGGCTGCATGCCAAATTTGGACGTTCAATGCGAAAGTTACGGGTCACGAAGTTCAAGGGTTACTATTATGTTTTCCGAGAGTTTGGGTTAAGTGGAATTATTGGATTAGTCAACTGATTCCTTGGACCAATCAAATGAGTGACAAGTGTCACCCATCTAACTAGCCCACTTACCCAAAAGATTGGGTGCATGTATCTGCCTTCCTTTCTATTTTTTCTCATTCGAACTGTGTACCCACTTTCTGAAACACACACACAGCCATCGACCACCTTCCCTAAACCTTCACCTTCTTTTAGTGAGCCTGAGGAGTGACTGAGTGGGTGTTGGACGGCGACTCGGGGCTGAGAACGGAAATGCAAGGCTAAGAGGACACCATAGGTAAAAACCCGAAACTTTCATGATCAGGTCAAGTTTGGGTTTGGATTTTTAGGCCTGGTTAAGTGGATTTAAGGGCCCAGATTGATTTCTGAGGTTAGTACATGCAAATTAGAGCCCAGAACCAGGCTTGAAGGCACTGTAATAGACGGGAAACAGATCGAAAAACCAACCTCCATTGTTGCTCAAATTAAGGTACGATTTTACTGTATTTTAGACGATTTTGAAACCATAGATCCAACCTAGACACCTAGACGATCTAGTAGGATGAAACGGTTTTGAAAACGGGTCAAAAGTGGGCGAGTTAAAACCGGGTCGGGCTCGTAGGTTTGGGCTACCCGATTACAGACTCGTCGAGAGGTTAGTGGTGATAACGTCATCAGCTGACGTCATCACCTATCAGGCTGTCAGAAAATGTGGACCACTTAGAGCATGACACGTGTCACATGTCAGTGCACAGTACACCTAATCATAGGGTGCCACGTGTCACTTACATGTCAGTGACGTGGACCAGTGTGCTGCTAACACGTGGCACCTGTCAGAGCCTGAAATGTGGCACTTATCAGAGTCTGACACGTGTTAGTCTGACATTGTCAAATGACATCATGCTGACCGTTGACTTTTGAACAGACGCTTTGACCCACGCGTGGGTGCAAATTTCGAGGCGGGTGGGTGCGGTGGTTTTGTGTCGATTCAAGACCGTTTGATAAGTCAAATTGAGGTTTTAAGCCTCGAAAAATGTGTTCAGGATGCGTTCCCGGGCTGATTTTGTTCTATGGTTTGATGTTAGACCTAGTGAGGTCAATTAGTGACCTTTGGATGTGTTTGGATAGGCCCGAAGACTGTGTTTAGCTTCGGGACAGGTTTAGGTTATTCGTTAGCGCAGCAAGGACTTACTGCGAGTGGACTGGTTGTTTTATACTGAAATGCATGCATAACCTTTTTATATGTTTTCTAAATGATTTATGTTAAATGTTTTGGAATCATGGGATTTAGATACTCGAATCATTGGTCATGGACTATGCTACGGATTTACGTGAAAATGAGGTTTTCGGGCTTGAGACCCATTTTGTGACCGATTGACTCAGGTTTTGGGGTCAATAGAGTTTTGAAAGAAATGTTAATTCAAACGATTTGACCAGTGATCCAGTATGAGCAGTTTTCGAGGAACAAGTTTTAAGAAATGGATTCTGGATGCGGATTTAGAAGGTTTCGAGCTTAGTCCCAGTTTTAAACAGTGGTTGTTTGGATTTTAGGAAAGAAGAATTTCAAAGATGATATTACTGAATTACATGTTTTCACACTTATATATATATATATATATATATATATATACTCTCCTGTATGTGCAGATTAGTCTCCTCCAGATGTCGAGGATCCTGGAGTTGTCACGATCCACTGCCTAGGATGAGTGACTTCGAGGAGGGGCTCAGGCTCAGGAATGCGAGTTATGATATTGTCTCGGATATGTTAGGGTCCGAGGCAGGTGCACCCCAGACGTCGTAGATCCTGGGAGTAGACTCGGAGATGAGAGCCCGAGTAGTACGCGTACTGTAGAGAAATTGTGACGGATATTGGTTGGACATCTGGGATGTCAAGGATGAGTTATATATATATATTATGTTTCACTGAGGTTGCGTCCAGACATATATATGTATAGATATATGTATATGTATAGAAATTTATATGTATGATTTGACTGTGCTTACACGTTTTATCTTAAATACATGCATGTTTCTAAAACGGAGGGTCAGATTATATATATATTTGAAATGTGTTTGTAACTGATTTATTTTTTGTCCACTCACACCTTGACGGTTTTCGTGACCCTCTAGGCGGTGATACTGAGCGGGGGACCGACTCCAGTGTTGAGGCATAATTAGCACTGTTGCGTTCTATTCATCATACGGGGTAGGTATTTGTATTTGTATTATTAGTACGAACCTAATGCTCTCGTCCCTTGTCTGACATTACTATTGTATTTAAAACACCGGTGTGTATTTTGGAACCCTAGTAAGGGTATTTGTGGTAATATAACCCTAAAAAGGGTAGTTGTGGCATTTTGTGACAGGACCCGCCCCGATCCCACAGGGACCACAAGGGGACGTGCCCTGCTCCCGTCTGACACCCAATAATTCATACCAATTTTAACCTCAAACATCAATGCATAAATAACCAATTTAAAGTTATACATCAAATCCGAATTAAACAGATGTCAGACAAGAGATGAAATCCAAAATTACAAATTTGCGAGCACGACTCTTAAGTAAACCTGCGGGTACACCACCCAACAGGGGTTCAGTTACGCAGAAGTAGATCTATGCCTAAGCCTCAGGTTCCTCCTCTACCTCAGTATCACGACCTGGAGGGGTTACCAAAAACATTAAGGGTGAGTGGACCGAAACTCAAGTTTATAAAATCATTTGATGAGTAAAACATATAATTTACCCCTCCCCTTTCCAAACATGCATGCATCCGTAATTAAAACCATCAATCATATAATATGAACCATAAGACATATAATAAAACCATAAGTATAATTTTAGTTGCTGCACTATACACTCCAATCCCGACATCCCTGATGTCTGACGTCCCTGACGTCCAATAAGGTCACAATCACAAGGCTACGCGTGCCACTCGGGTCTCAATTCCGAGTTCAATCCCCGAACCCCGTTCGGGTACAGCATCCCTGATGCTTAGCGTCATAGACGCTGGACGTTCTAGACGTCCGTGACCTCTCTGGGGTACCTCATCCGGAGGAGACAGTATCATATGGGAGGATCTATACAGTGCAGTACCAAATACATTTTATTGATATCCACATGCAAAACATATATGTATACATAGGTAAAATCCGAACCGATCGTTACGTTTCATCAAACGGGTCTCATGCCCAAATACCGTGAAACGTGCCATAACCGAAATTTCAATATCATCAAAACCATTTATAGATTCCAGCATGTGAACATATAAGTAAATCAGAAAACATTTAAGCATGCAAGGGTTTAATGAAAACGGGCCCACTCACTGTACGATCCCGCGGTGAACCTACGCGTACGAACTTGTACCGGGATTATCGTACAATTCCTGTAAGTCCAAATCACATGTAAGTGTCACTACAAGTCTTAAACGTTTAACCACAAAGTCCGAAATAGAACCCGGCTCGGGGAAGCCGTCCAACACGTTTCCCGAGGCAATCGGCCCTAAACTGACCCATCAAAAACTATCTCAGATCAACATGGTTATTTCACCAAAAATGTTCAGAATGATGAGAGGAATAAAAGTCATGTTGATCGTGATCGGAGATAAGCCCCAACGCGCCCTCACGCGCCGCCCAAAGTGGCTGCGCGTGAAAGTCACGCGCCTGACACTGTAGCTACAGTGTCAGCACCTTCACCCGTTTGTCTGTAATTCGGGCCTACCATCCGCGGCTTGACCCGGTTAATTACCCATCAATTCCTACTTGATTTCAATCCAATTTGATCCTAACATGTTATTTAAACATCTAATTTAAGTTCTGAGTTATTAATTAGCCAAATCAAATCCTTAAATGGCCCCTCGACCCGTGATCATCCAAACGGGTTGATCACCCCAGGGCACAATTGCACAGCCAATTGCCAACTTTCCAGCACACAATTGCACAGCCAATTGCACGATTGAACCACCGCACATGGTGGTGCCGCCCATGTCCCCCGCGGTCTGCTACAGTAACCAGGGCAAAAAGACCAAAATGCCCCTGGTTCAATAATTACCAAAATACCCCTCACTTCCAAGACCCGTAACTCACCCATACGAAGTCCGATTTCGGCGTGCCGCCTGTCTACGGACTCAGGACGTCGAGACCTACCCATCGGTCCTTGAGTCGCGTGAAAATAAATTGTCAAATGAAAAGTCAACATTTTCGCCCCAACCGTCAAAATTACGGTGATGCCCCTGAACTTCCGATAGTCATAACTTTTTCCCTGATCGTCCGAAATGGACGTGCCACCTGTCTATGGACTCGTGACGTCTCGAACTACGTCACGGTCATAGGTCAAAGTACATTTAATTCATAAATCAAAAAGTCAACAATTGGTCACACTAATCACAAGGGTAAAAGCGTCAATTCCCACATTAAATCACAATATTAAAATCCACGAATTTCCGGGGTGTTACAACCTTTCCCCCTTAAGAAATTTCATCCCGAAATTTCAAAGAAACAAATGAGGAAATTGATCTCGCATCTGAGCCTCAGGCTCCCATGTGGCTTCTTCCACATTCTGGTTTCTCCAGAGAATCTTCACGAGAGGGATCGTCTTCCGACGTAGTACCTTGTCCTTCCGATCCAAGATCTGTACTGGTTGTTCATCAAAGCTCAAATCCTCCCGTAGTTCGACAGGTTGTTCCCCAAGTACATGAGAAGCATCATGTACGTACTTCCGTAGCATCGATATGTGGAAAACATCGTGAACTCTAGATAGTTCTGGAGGTAGTGCCAATCGGTAAGCAACTCTGCCAATTCTCTCCACGATCTCATAAGGTCCGATAAAACGCGGACTCAGTTTCCCCCGTCGACCAAATCGGATAATCCCTTTCCACAGAGATAACTTCAGGAAGACAAAATCTCCCACTTCAAATTCCAAGTCTCGAATCCGTCGATCGGCATAACTCTTCTGGCAATCCTGTGCCGCCTTCAATCTCTCCTTGATAACACGAACAGTTTCCATGGTTAAGTCCATCAATTCCGGCCCTACAGCCGTTCGCTCTCCTATCTCCGTCCAGCAGATAGGTGACCTGCACTGTCGACCATACAGTGCCTCATAAGGTGCCATCCCGATGCTTGCCTGATAGCTGTTGTTGTAAGCGAATTCCATCAATGGCAAATGAGTATCCCATGAGTCCTGAAACTGTAGCACACAGGACCTCATCATGTCCTCCAGGGTCTGAATGGTTCTTTCAGACTGTCCATCAGTCTAAGGATGGAAAGCAGTACTGAAACGTAGGGTTGTTCCCAGAGTAGCTTGCAAACTCCGCCAGAACCTGGAAGTGAAACGCGGATCACGATCGGACACGATCGATTCTGGCGTACCATGCAATCGTATGATTTCCTTCACAAACAACTGAGCCAGTCGGTTAGGTTTATAGGTCTCCTGAACTGGCAAAAAATGGGCTGATATGGTTAACCGATCCACGATCACCCATACTCCGTCCACTCCACTCTGAGTCCTCGGTAACTTAAAGACGAAGTCCATGGTGATGTGATCCCACTTCCACTCGGGAATCGGAAGTGGCTGCATAGCCCCATACGGTCTCTGCCGTTCCGCCTTAACCTGCTGACAGGTTAAGCATTTGCTCACGAACTCAGCAATATCCTTCTTCATTCTTGGCCACCAATAATGGTTCTGGAGGGTACAGTACATCTTTGTACCCCATGGATGCATAGAATAGGCCGAACTATGGGCCTCCTCAAGAATCTCGGCCCGTAAATCTGCCACTGCAGGTACACACAAACGGTCCAATTTCACAAGTGCTCCGTCGTCCCGGATGGTAAAATCCTGTCTCCCATCCGCATCGACCTTAATTCTGTAAATACAGAGTATCGGATCCTGAAGTTGTGCTTCGATGATCCGATCAATCAGTACAGGTCGTACATGGAAGCTGGCCAACAAAGCTCCATGTTCATCCGTACCCAAAATAACTCCCGACTTCCGGAGTTCCACCAGTAAGGGAAGATACACCATCCCCAGGTGTGCAACTGAGCCCGCTGATTTTCTGCTGAGTGCATCCGCCACCACATTGGCCTTACCCAGATGGTACTCGATCGTACAGTCATAATCCTTCAGCAGCTCCAACCATCTCCGTTGTCTCATGTTAAGCTCCTTCTGAGTGAATAGGTATTTAAGACTCTGGTGGCCGGTGTATATCCAACACGTTGCGCCGAAAAGATAATGCCTCCAGATTTTGAGAGCATGAACCACCGCCGCCAACTCCAAATCATGGGTAAGGTAGTTCAACTCGTGGGTCTTCAGCTGCCGAGATGCATAGGCGATAACCTTGCTAGTTTGCATCAACACGCAGCCCAGGCCTTGCAGCGATGCATCACTGAAGACCACAAACTCTCCACTGTCATCCGGCAATGCGAGGACAGGTGCAGTGGTCAATCGATCTTTCAACTCTTGAAAACTTTGATCGCACTGCTCGTCCTAGATAAACTTCACTCCCTTCCGAGTCAAGCGAGTCAATGGTGCAGCAATTTTGGAGAAACCCTCCACGAATCTCTGGTAGTAACCCGCCAATCCGACAAAACTCCGCACCTCGGTCACCGTTATCGGTCTAGCCCAGTTGGTCACCGCTTCTGTTTTCTGGGGGTCCACGCAAATCCCATCCGTCGATATCACGTGTCTCAGAAAACCAATACTGCTGTAACAACCCGTACTTTCGGGAAGGGTAAAAATGTAATTTTGTAAAATTTTGTATAAATAGACGTTTTTGCCCTTGTGAATAGTAGATGAAAAGTTAACTTTTTGATTTACCGATTGGATGAGTGTTGACCCTTGACTGTGACGTAGTTTAGGACGTCACGAGTCCGTAGACAGGTGGCAGGTTCGAATCGGACAACCGGAGGAAACGTTATGACGTTCGGAAGATTGGGGGCGTTACCGTAATTTTGAGTAAATGAGGAAAAGGTTGACTTTTTGGAGGACTTGTGATTTTCACGTAGACCGAGGACCGTTGGATAGGTCTCGACGTCCTGAGTACAACGACAGATGGCACGCTGTCATCGGACGCCGGATGAAATAGTTACGGGTCTAGAACGTTCGAGGGCAAAACGGTAATTATTTTGGATAAGGGGTATTTTGGTCATTTTCCCTCAGCCCAATCAGATAAAGGCAAGTGGCAGGGATATTTTGGGCAAACCTATGGTTGATGGACACGTGCAAGGGACTGGATGGTTCCAGGGGCTACTAACGTGTGCACGGCCACACTTTGTGTACTTTTGAACCGTGCTTGTTCGAAGAACACAGAAAACAGAGGGTGAGATTTTGGGAGAGTTCGATCGATTCAGAGCAAGGGTGAGTGAGTTGATGACTTGTGAACGTGTTAGAGAGACGAGGGTGAGGTGTTGATCGTGTTTTGGGACTGGAATCGTGCACGGCGGCACGGTGGTGGTGCGGCGAAGATTTGAGGAAACAGGGAGGCCGTGAGTTCGTGGTGGTGGCTACGCCGTGTGGTGGCTCAAATCACGACCGTGGGACGTTCAGGAGGCTGTAGGGAGTCCAACGAACACCGTGGTACGCGGCGGCGCTTGCGGCGGAGACGGAATCGAAGGGTAAGCTTCTTCACTCTGTTTTCCCGTGCTTTTTCAATTCAAAAGTCGTGAGGGTAGGTTGAGAATCGAGGGGAGTGGTGAGTGCAGTGGTGTTCAGGGAGGTTCTAGGAGTGGTGTGGGATGGTCGCCGTGACGGGGACGTACACGGCGGAGCCAGTCGACGGAGAGTACTCTGTACTCTGTTTTGACCGTGGGTTCAAACGGCGAGTCGTGCCGTTTGGGCACGAGTCGACGGTCAAGGTGAGTCGGGTTAGACGTAGAAGGGCCCTAGGAACCGTCTGGTGTTGCCACCGTGACGGGGGATGACGGGAGTGGCTGGATCGTGAAACAGGGGCCGTCTGTGTGTTTCTTTCTAGCTTCAGTTGTGAAGCTGAGTGGTGAATCGAACCAGGAGAGTGAGGGGAATGGATAGGTTGGAACTGGACAAAGCTTTAGGTGAAGAAAGGGAGAGAAATCGTGCAGGTACGGCGGAGAACCGCTGACGCCGGTTCAGTTTGCAGACTACTGTGCTGAACCGGGTCTGCTCAAGGTTGAAGGGCACTGTAGCAAGCGCGTGAGGCCCACGCGCAGCCACTTTGGGCGGCGCGTGAGGTCCACGCGCAGCCACTTTGGGCGGCGCGTGGAGGCGCGTGGAGAGGAATCCGGCCAAGCTTCCAACATGAGTTTAGTCCTAAATGTTCTAAGGAATCCAATGATATAGTTTTCGGGTTAATCGGACGGTGTGACGGAGTTGTTCGGGAATCCAGACGGTTGAGGGTTTAGGATTAAAATATTATTTAATTCCCGAAAATTGGGGAAATTAGGATTAGGATCCTTGATGTATTTGTGACCCTATTTAGTGCATTTTGACAGGACGTGAGGCACCCGAGACAGTCGAGGAGGGCACGGAGCGCGAGTGACTCGTTCTGGATTTGTGAGTGGACTCTTTCTTTCTTTCAAGCATGCCTAACTATTTTATTGACGTTTTATGATCTTAAATATGTTTTTATGCTTTTGAATGATGATTATATGTGATTGATGAGTTTGCACGTTTTTTGAGACATTTCCGAGAGTTTGCACGTTTTTCAATGATGATTATATGTGATTGATGAGTTTGCACGTTTTTCGAGACATTTCCGAGAGTTTGCACGTTTTTCGAGAAAAAGCTGATTTTCGGATTTTGATGCCATAATTACAATTTCAACCTATAAATGTTTTCTGATAAGGATAAATGGGTTATGAATATGATTTGTGCTTATGTGTGATTTCTGGGTATAAGATTGGATTTCCGGATTTGGGTTCGGAATGTCGGTTCGAAACGCCGGAAGGGCTTCGAACCGGGGATTTCGAATTCGAGTTTGGCGATCGATTTCGAATTGGTTTTACACTGGATATGGATTGGATTTGCTGGATCTGGATATTGGGTTTAAAGACCTGGATTGATATTGACGGGGGACGGGCCCGGATTGAGTTTAAAGACTCGGGAGTTTAAAGACAGGATTTCATTTAAGGCCTGATTGAGTTTAAAGACTCGGATAGGTCCAGCAGGTTTGATCGGAAATGATGATTTGATGCTGAAACTATGATTTCTATAGCCACTTTATAGTGTATCTGTTTCTTATGAGATTTTATAGTGTTTCTGTTTCTTATGATGTTTCATATTATGATTTTCTAGTACTTCGTTGGGCATGCCTGTGTTAAAAACGGAGGGAACACCGATTCTTATTTTTCCTTAACCTCAAGTTAGTGATAAACTGATTTTACAACTTTTGGTTATTCTAGTCCACTCACACTTTTGGTTTTAAATTTTCCCTCCAGGTCGTGGTGATAGCACTGGGGTGAACGTTGAGGCAGATATCGAGGCATAGAGCTTCCGACGTCCTTCCGTTACGAGACTAGCATTGTAGGACTTTTGTGCCCATTTTGTAGAACTATGCTCTGACTGACTGTTGTGCATATGTTACTCCTTCGTCTGATAGTTATGCTTATAGTTGTGTGAAGGTTGTTTGTTTGTTTTTGATACTGTAAGTGTGATTGTCAGACGGGAGCAGGGTTCGTCCCGGGTATCGAGGCCATATTTAGGACGGGTCCTGACAACTGCTCAGCCAAAACTGACACTTGCTCAGCTTGGCGTACAATTGTTCTTGTCTCAGCCTCTCCAAGACCAACCGTAGATGTTCCTCATGTGCACGGGCACTCCTCGAGTACACCAAAATATCATCGATGAACACAATCACGAACTTATCCAGGTAGGGTCGGAAGACCCGGTTCATCAGATCCATGAATGCTGCTGGAGCATTCGTCAAACCAAATGGCATAACAAGGAACTCGTAGTGTCCGTAACGGGTTCGAAAAGCAGTTTTCGGAATATCCTCATCCGAAATCCTCAGTTGGTGATACCCAGACCGCAAATCAATTTTCGAGAAGCACTGAGCACCCCGCAACTGGTCAAAAAGGTCATCGATCCTGGGTAGAGGATACTGGTTCCTCAGTGTCACCTTGTTGAGTTGTCGATAATCAATACACAAACGGAGACTTCCCTCCTTCTTCTTCACGAACAACACCGGTGCTCCCCACGGTGAAGTACTCGGTCGGACATATCCCAAATCTACCAACTCCTGCAATTGAGTCTTGAGTTCTCGTAACTCGGCCAGCGCCATCCGGTATGGTGCCTGGGATATAGGTCGGGTACCAGGGAGTAGTTCAATAGTAAACTCGATCTCCCGCGATGGCGGTAATCCAGGTAAGTCTTCCGAGAACACATCCGGAAACTCACGTACCACCGGTATCTCGTCGATACCCGGAGTATCAACCTGATCCGACACGACGTGCGCCAAGTAACCCTGGCATCCCTTCCAGAGAAGTTTGGTAGCAGTAAGTGAAGAGACCACTTCAGGAGGCGAACCGTCACGTTCCCCCTGAAAGATAACCTCCGGCAAACCCGGGCTCCGCAGAATCACTTGCTTGCTACAGCAATCGATGAGCGATCCATGCTCCGATAGCCAATCCATCCCTAGGATTATATCGAAGTCGTGGATATCCAGAATGATTAAGTCTGCTGGTAAATCCACATCCTCAATTCTTACCGGGCACCTCCGAATCACCTGATTCACAAGGTACACGATACCCATCGGGGTGCCAACACCCATTTCGCAATCTAAAGCTGATACCACACAATCAAGCATACCAGCACAACTTTTCGAAATAAAAGAGTGTGTAGCCCCCGCATCCATCAATACACGTACAAGAAGGTTTAAGATATGAAGTGTACCTGTGACCACGCCTGGGGCAGTCCTCGCCTGCTGTTGGGTCATTGCAAACACTTGGGCCCTCGGCCCTCCATTCCGTCCGCGCCCGCGCGCGCCACGTCCAGCACCACGGTCACCTCCCGGACCGCGACCTCCATTAGTGTGGGAAGCCGTGCTCTGCACCACACTAGAGCCCCCAGCGTCGTTGTTCTTGGACAACTGCGGGCAATCACAGGCATAGTGGCCCTCCTCTCCGCAAGCAAAACAAGTTACTGGCCTTGGCCTGTCCGAATGCCCACCAGAAGCACCGCTCCAAGATGAGCGTTGCCCAGAGTTGTATCCTGATCCTCTGCCCTGAGAGCCTCCGCGTCGACCTGACCAGCCACGACCCTTGAAGGATGAGGGTGCTCCCCTGTAGCCCCCTCCCTTCATGTTCTTCTGGCCTGATGGCCCACGATGTGGGCGATCCTGTCGTCGCCCCTCGCCCGAAGGCTGTCGTGTCTGGTGTGCCGGCAGACTGGCCTCGACACGCACTGCAGCGTCGACCAAATCTCTCAGAGAAGCATGAGTAGCAGCAGTCACACTTGCCCGGATCTCCCCTCGGAGTCCAAGCTCGAACATTTGGCATTTGTCCTCCTCCGTGCTCACGAATGATGCAGCGAACCGGGATAGTTTTTCGAAAGTTTGCTCGTAGTCCGCAACGGACATATCACCCTGCTCCAGCCTCAGGAACTCAGCCTCCCGTGCCGCGCTAAATGATCGCGGGTAGTACTGGTCCAAAAATCTGGAACGGAAAGCTTCCCAAGTAGTGGTATGGACAGACCACCCAGACATTTCGAGTCTGTGCCATCACTGGTAGGCTCCTCCTTCCAGCAAAAAGGTCGCCAAGGTCACTCGTTCGCCCGGAGGGCAGTGCATCACCGAGAAGATCCTCTCCCACTTGGTGATCCAATCATGAGCATCCTCGGGGTTTGATCCCCCGCAGAAAGGAGTGGCTCCCAACCGTTGAGCCCTTTCAATGCTCACGCATTCCATCTCCCTTTCTAGATCCTCGTCAGTTCGTGTATGAGGAATTCTCCTAGGAGGCATAACCAACTGTCAAGAGGTATAGATCAGATAACGATATTCTTAAAAGTCGAAAAGTAACTAGTACTAATCGCTAGTCTAGCATGCTGACCATACCCTAGTACTGACCACAACCTAGTGCTCTGATACCAAGCTGACAGGACCCGCCCCGATCCCACAGGGACCACAAGGGGACGTGCCCTGCTCCCGTCTGACACCCAATAATTCATACCAATTTTAACCTCAAACATCAATGCATAAATAACCAATTTAAAGTTATACATCAAATCCGAATTAAACAGATGTCAGACAAGGGATGAAATCCAAAATTACAAATTTGCGAGCACGACTCTAAAGTAAACCTGCGGGTACACCACCCAACAGGGGTTCAGTTACGCAGAAGTAGATCTATGCCTCAGCCTCAGGATCCTCCTCTACCTCAGTATCACGACCTGGAGGGGTTACCAAAAACATTAAGGGTGAGTGGACCGAAACTCAAGTTTATAAAATCATTTGATGAGTAAAACATATAATTTACCCCTCCCTTTTCCAAACATGCATGCATCCGTAATTAAAACCATCAATCATATAATATGAACCATAAGACATATAATAAAACCACAAGTATAATTTTAGTTGCTGCACTATACACTCCAATCCCGACATCCCTGATGTCTGACGTCCCTGACGTCCAATAAGGTCACAATCACAAGGCTACGCGTGCCACTCGGGTCTCAATTCCGAGTTCAATCCCCGAACCCCGTTCGGGTACAGCATCTCTGATGCTTAGCGTCATAGACGCTGGACGTTCTAGACGTCCGTGACCTCTCCGGGGTACCTCATCCGGAGGAGACAGTATCAAATGGGAGGATCTATACAGTGCAGTACCAAATACATTTTATTGATATCCACATGCAAAACATATATGTATACATAGGTAAAATCCGAACCGATCGTTACGTTTCATCAAACGGGTCTCATGCCCAAATACCGTGAAACGTGCCATAACCGAAATTTCAATATCATCAAAACCATTTATAGATTCCAGCATGTGAACATATAAGTAAATCAGAAAACATTTAAGCATGCAAGGGTTTAATGAAAACGGGCACACTCACTGTACGATCCCGCGGTGAACCTGCGCGTACGAACTTGTACCAGGATTATCGTACAATTCCTGTCAGTCCAAATCACATGTAAGTGTCACTACAAGTCTTAAACGTTTAACCACAAAGTCCGAAATAGAACCCGGCTGGGGGAAGCCGTCGAACACGTTTCCCGAGGCAATCGGCCCTAAACTGACCCATCAAAAACTATCTCAGATCAACATGGTTATTTCACCAAAAATGTTCAGAATGATGAGAGGAATAAAAGTCATGTTGATCGTGATCGGAGATAAGCCCCAACGCGCCCTCACGTGCCGCCCAAAGTGGCTGCGCGTGAAAGTCACGCGCCTGACACTGTAGCTACAGTGTCAGCACCTTCACCCGTTTGTCTGTAATTCGGGTCTGCCACCCGCGGCTTGACCCGGTTAATTACCCATCAATTCCTACTTGATTTCAATCCAATTTGATCCTAACATGTTATTTAAACATCTAATTTAAGTTCTGAGTTATTAATTAGCCAAATCAAATTCTTAAATGGCCCCTCGACCCGTGATCATCCAAACGGGTTGATCACCCCAACTTACTGGTTTCTAAACCGAAATCAAATTAACCTTACATGAAGCATCATAGTATCACAACGAACTGGAAAACACACTCAATTGAACCAACACTCACCTGGAAGTAGTCGTCCAAACCTCTGAAATTCTTCTGAACACGGCAGTCACCGTCCCAGCTCACCCGTGGCTGATTGCCTTCGATTTTGATATGGTTGTGTTCTAAACACTCCCAGAAAGCTTACACTGCGATTAGATTGGCCTAACACACCGTAGAAATCAAAAACCCGATTTCCCTCCAAAAATTCCCGAAATGGTTTCTCTCTAGTTCCACTCTTATTTTCAGTCCTTTCAATACCAGAGTGAAGCTCACACACTATATAATCAGTTTTAATTAATTTCAAGCCGTCCCAGAGGCTCGTGGGTGCCCAATTGTCCACTGAAAAATGTCCCCCGAAAAGCTTCAAACTTGAATTAATAATGGGGTCGTGCACGGTGGATGCAACAGACCACGTTCTAAAGCATCAGACATTCCCAACTTTCCAGCACACAATTGCACAGCCAATTGCACGATTGAACCACCGCACATGGTGGTGCCGCCCATGTCCCCCGCTGTCTGCTACCGTAACCAGGGCAAAAAGACCAAAATGCCCCTGGTTTAATAATTACCAAAATACCCCTCACTTCCTAGACCCGTAACTCAGCCATACGAAGTCCGATTTCGGCGTGCCGCCTGTCTACGGACTCAGGACGTCAGACCTACCCATCGGTCCTTGAGTCGCGTGAAAATAAATTGTCAAATGAAAAGTCAACATTTTCGCCCCAACCGTCAAAATTACGGTGATGCCCCAGAAATTCCGATAGTCATAACTTTTTCCCTGATCGTCCAAAATGGACGTGCCACCTGTCTATGGACTCGTGACGTCCCGAACTACGTTACGGTAATAGGTCAAAGTACATTTAATTCATAAATCAAAAAGTCAACAATTGGTCACACTAATCACAAAGGTAAAAGCGTCAATTCCCACATTAAATCACAATATTAAAATCCACGAATTTCCGGGGTGTTACATTTTGAGTCGCACGTTAGATGGGAGCAGGCCTTGCCTCCGGTGGTCCTCAGGGGGATCGGGGCGGGTTCTGTCAAAAATGTTAATTTTTTAAATATTTAGTTAAACATATATTTTATCCTTATTTATTATTTTCTATAACCCTCATTATTTAAGGTTGTTTTCTTCTAAATGATAGAACCCATCCAAAATACAATGGAACAGTACACCCCCGCCCTGCTCTCGTCAGACATAGTTTATGTCAGACAAGGGATAAACACAAACCCCCCCTAGTTCATGCCTCCGTCTCTCGAGCCTCTATTTCCATGCAGCGGCCCTATAGGGTCACAAAACCAAGAAAACGTGTGAGTGGACAAAAATAAATAGTTTAAAACATAGTTTGAAAACATCAACGTTTACCCTCCGTTTTTCAAAACCATGCATGCATACAAAACCATTTTACTTCAATGAAATCAAAACACAATTTATCATTCTTGAAATATGTGAAAAGTATCTTCGAGTCAAAAACCATATGAAACCATCAAAACCACCAATAAATCAATGCAATCACTCAGATACAACTTCACGTCACGTAAATCCACACATAGCAACACATCAATCATATGGAACCAAATCTATATCTCACATCATGACAACGAAACAAAAATAGCCATTTCATCACCAATGCACAACATCAAACATCAATACCACTGCACTATTATCCGGCACATCATTCACTTGGGATACAGAGTCCAACTCGATGTCCGAGTCGCAATAACACACTAATCTCAGGATACAGAGCCAAGCTCGACGTCTGAAACTACTCATCATAATATCAAAGACATATCAACACGAAATCACATCAAGCATTATAACCATACATATAGCATACATCACAAAACATCACATTAATAACACACTCAATCCTCGAAACACAAGCACAATCTCAATCATCATATCACAAATGCACTACCAATAGGCCATCACATACACACTTGGGATTCGGAGCCCCTAGCTTGACGTCCAAGTGACATCCGACTCAGGATTTGGAGCCCCGGGCTCAACGTCTGAGACTTACATTCAAACCACACAATCACCCACATCATCATAGCATTACACATCACGCATATCGAGAAATACATGTTCACATCACAACTCAGTATCACATTCCATCACAAAATATCACATCACATATCACAATCCAAATCCACAATCAAAATCTTGAGCCTAAGCTCCAACTACGACTTAAACACTAATTCTTGTAAAACGTGCCATTAATACAATTTCCGTAAAAATCGTTCAAAAATTATATAAAAATCATACATATTCCAAAATACGTTATTTCATGTCATAATCCACATTCAACTCAAGACCACATTTGGAATGGTGTTCAAAACATAGATACGAAAACCTCGTAAAACATGCAATAAAATATTAATTAAATATTCGTAAAATCATCGAAAATCCGATAAAATTTCTAATCACTTACATATCATCAAAATCACATAAAACACATTTAAATCATATAAATATGCATGGATAATAGTTTAGAGAAAGAAAGTCCACTCACACACCACCGAATTCCACTTTGTACGTTTTTTTCGTAACTTGCGAAAATCTCGAAACCTGTCATAAATCACATCTAGAGGTCACTAATCATCCCAAATATCTTCTATTTTAATTCCATAATTTTTCGGAATTTTTAAACGGATTTAAAACGAATAAACTTTCGGACACCCAAAACTACCTTGAAACGATGTCTCATCGAATCGAAACATGTGCCAAA
The DNA here is from genome assembly GCA_032719365.1 of Prinsepia uniflora. Taxonomy (NCBI): domain Eukaryota; kingdom Viridiplantae; phylum Streptophyta; class Magnoliopsida; order Rosales; family Rosaceae; genus Prinsepia; species Prinsepia uniflora. The sequence continues at coordinate 40,660,971 of CM064869.1, read as the reverse complement.
ATGTTCGTTACATCGAGAGGATAAAAACTCATGTTGGCTGCACTTCAAAAATCCTCTTCACGAGTCCCCATGTGCCGCCACCCAAAGTATGACACGACCCATCCCAATCCCCCTGGGATTGACACGGGATGCGCCATGATCCCGTCTGACACGAAGTGTCACACAAGGGAATAAATTAAAACGATCAGCCTGACTAGCTTCCAGAGCGCGCCAGGATCCGATGGAAAAGTATGATGTCTCGGTTTCTACTACAGTCCGCACCGTGATCAACCTGAAGGGCATTAAAAACAACGAAAATTGTGAGTGGACGAAAATAAATGAGTTCATAAAAACATATTTCATAAATCTATTTATGCCCTTCACTAAAAAGCATGCATGCATAGGAAAACCATTTATCAAACCACATATGTTTCAATGACCATTAATAGGGTCTCAGTCTCAAGTTCCGTAAATTCAAGTCATACGGGCCCCTGCCCAAAACCATTTATACAAATCCATAACATAGTAACCATATATGGGATCTCAGTCCAAATCCATTTATCATTCACAAAACACAATTTCGTAAATCCAAGAAATCATGTTTATCATATATCATATAACCAATCCTGTCACAGTCTATAAAGCTACGCACGTGCTACCTGGGGTCTCAAATCCCAAGTCTCCCCAAGGTCCACCCAGGTCAATTTTCGTAGATCAATGACCCTCCCTGAGGGTTATAATCCATAATAGCCTTCCTGAGAGTAAGGTACCCAACGGGGGTGACTCCACTCAGTTAGTGCTCTGTGACTACTCTAGGGTCCACCCAGGCCAACGGCCCTCCCCGGAGGAGACAATTCATAAATATATAAGGATGGTATATGAAAAACTATTTTGAAATCATCCTCAAAACCTTTCAAAGGTTCATGCCCAGTCCCCATAAATCGTCATGAACCAGAAATCCATTTATGGTAAACCATAACTGGGCCCCAAGCCCAAATTCATAAACCAACTGGGCCTCAAACCCGATTTCGTAAACCAACAGGGCCTCAAGACTGATTATGTAAACCAACTGGGCCTCAAGCCCGATTCATAAATCAACTGGGCCTCGAGCCCGATACGCAAATCAACTAGGCCTCGAGCCCGATACGTAAACCAACTGGGCCTCTGGCCCGGTGCCTTGTTAAATCAAATGGACTTCAAGTCCGAGAGTTCGTAAATCAAATGGGTCTCGAGCTCGATTCTATATTTTCAAATCTGAAATCAGTTCACGAACCAATTGGACCCCTGGCCAGATAACGTGACTAAATAGACTTCGGGTCCGAGGGTTTCCAAAACAAATGGGTCTCATGCCCGAGTTTACCTTTTCAAATCTAAAACCATTTCATTAAACCATTTTCGAAACTAGAAGCACGTATAATCAGTGCAAAACCGTAACCTCAATTTACGTGCAAATACGTAAATTGCCTTGAAATACGTGAAATCATGTAAATCACCAATATCCAAATCATCATCATAGAATCACATATGTAAAACATATAAAACATTTATGCATGCATCACAGTTTAGAAATCAAAGTCCACTCACAGACCCTCCTACTTTGCTGCCTCGATCTGCGTGTTGTAAGCCTCCCCGGGCTAAACACCGTCACCGAGACTCCTAAACCTGTACAAATCATACTAAAGGGTTATTAACTACTTCATTAACCTCTCATTGAAGTCGCGTAATTTTCCCGAATTTTTAACTATTTTTAAACTTGATCCTAAACCTTCGGACGTCCCAAACTATATCGAAACGACGTCCAATCGATATGAAACCAGCCCCAAAATGTTCATTACATCGAATAGATTAAAAATCATGTTGAAAAAATTCCCAAAATATGCTTCACGCGCCCCCACGCGCCGCCCAAAGGGGGTGAGCGTGAAGCCCAAGCGCCTGCACTGTTCATCACCCCTAACCTCCAGCAGACCGGGTTCACTGGTTTTAACTAGACCGGACCGGTCTAGACCGGCGTGACCGGTTCAATGTTCTATCTCTCTTATTTTTTTATCAATTTTTGTCCCTTTCGATTCCTAAACCTTCTGCTACTCATTTCTTAGCATCCTATACAATCAAAACTACGAAAATGGGTCAAGAAGTTACCCGTTTGGATCAAAGAAGATGCCCTGTTTTTCCTCCGTGGTTTTTAGCCGTCATCGACCACCTCCGGCCATGATTCCAATCCTAATCAATTCCTACGATCTCCAGAAAGCCATTTTCATTGTTACAATCAACTAAAACCCCTTAAAACTCATATTCCAATTTCAAACCAACCTTACCTCGCGGTTTCTGGTTTTCCTCCGCCGTGGCCATCGCCATGGCCCATCGTTCGTCACGTCATCCTCGTCACTCTTAGTCTCTCACCAGAACACAAAATATGATCGAGCAGTGGGGTGGTATGCACTTGTGTGTTTGGGTGTTCATGGTTGAAGAAAATGAGAAGGAAGATGGAGATGTCGTGCACGGGTGGGAAGAAAATATAACAAATGAAAGATGATGGCTGATGATGATATGAACGGTCAGGATGGGAGAAGGAGATAGAGATGAATGGTGGAGATGGGAAATGAGTGGGATTAATTATATATTATTTCACCTAATTCACCAATCAAAACCTAGATCCAATTTTTAGGGATAATGACCAATGGGATAAGTGACACTTGTCACTCATCCATGGGTCCCACCTAAATATCTGCCCAATCAGATTTTGCCACATATTTTCTGCCTCGAAATGTGTGCATAGTCCAATTCAGCTTCCCGTGACCATAACTTATTTGTTCGACGTTCGATTTCGACGTGTCACATGTCTATGGACTCGTGACGTCCCGATCCACGTCACTGTCATCGGTCCTCGTACGTTTGACTCCCCGAGTCAAAACTCAACATTTTGCCCATAACTAGGGACAAAACGGTCATTTTGCATCGTCCGTCCGATTTCGCTCGACTAATCATTGATTAAGCTCACTAATCATCCATTAGTCACTAATCTAATCCAGGAATTCAAGACGGGTTGTTACAAAGTAGCTGCGCATAGGAGCTACACGCATGCACTGTTCAATCATCGTCCCAACCCGTTCTCTGGATTTTCGGGTCCCTCGAACCAGCGACCTGATCTGATTCTATCTCTCACTACACTCAACCATTTTCATTCGTTTTTCTTCTACTCTACTCGAAATCACCTAAGCATAAGATCTATGAACTTAAAACAAGGAAAGTTGACCTTAGGAACACAGGTGTGAATCCTTGATTATCGGCCATGGTGCACCCGAACTGTCTAGACAATCCCAGCGTCCAAACTCATGGTGATCAGTTTATGAGAGTTAGAAAACCTCAGGGACAACATCTCTAAGCTCGTGTTCCATGTTCCCAGTCAAAAACTAGGTCAAGCAAGTTCATACCAATAACCTCCTTCTCGGGTTCATGATCAGTTCGGGGTTCAGAAACCTCCCAACCATCTCCTTTGGTCCCTATTCTCTTGCGCTCAACCTTCTTTTCATCTTCTCCAACCTATTTCTCTGTTTCTCCCTCAATTCTCTAGCTTTAAGTTTTTCTTTGATTTTCTCCCTTTTTTGTCGAAACTACAATAACCCACACTTAAACAGCACACACACATACACAAGGCGGTGGCACAAGTTCATAAGGGATAAGGACACTTGTCACTGTCCAATTAGCCCTATAGAAAAATCACCAAGAAGAAATTACCAAATTGCCCCTCCTTGCCAAATTACTAAAACGCCCCTACGTAGTTTAAATCGGGGACAAAACGGTCCGAGTTTTGTTTTCAACATGCCGCCTGTTGACGCACTCTAGAGACACAAACCTTTCTAATGGCACTCTCGGAATCGCCAAAAATTGTCCTTGCCAAAAAGTCAACATTTTGACCCTAACAAAAAAAGTCAACCCTTTGACTATGACCAAAATGTCAACCTTTGACTTTTAGGGGCAAAACGATCAATTTTATTTTAATTTTTCGATTTTACCCTCATTGAAGGTCCGAGTCGTAACATGAAAATTACAATTTACTACCCTGTAGTTTACTCTCAATAACAGGGTCATACCTAGAGTTTCAGAATGGACATTTTACACCCTGAACTATATGAAACACTACAACCTTGTCCATCCGTTATGTTTTCCATCCACATCAATGTTAACTCGTGATGTGGCAGTTGTTTGGGCCCATAATAATTCAAAATATATTATGTTGAAGGGTAAATTAAACATTCTCCCAATAAACCCTAATTGATACATTCTCCTTCAGACATTCTCTCCCTCACAGCCTCACCTTATTCGCACCTTCTCCTATCTCCTTCTTCACACACATTCACTGAAATAATTCACATCTTCTCGTCTCCAAACTCCCTCATTCCCTCATTCATCTTCCTCTCCCGTCTTTTCTCGACAACAAGGAAGGACCGCGAGTTCGAATCTCGTCCTCACCGAGCACGACCGCGAGTTGTGGCAGTTGTAGCGGAGGGATTCCAGGCGCCTCACCAAGCACGTCTGAAATTCGGCTCTCTTGCGGCAGAGGACACTACGTTAGTCCTGGCTTCACCTGATCTCGACAACAAGGAAGAGAGGACGTGGACAAACCGGTGGCCTGAGAAATCCCCCTGAGCTAAGGTAAACTCAATCATTGTCCTTCACTAGGAACACTAATTGTTCTAAATTGGACACATTTTTCTATTCTTGGGTTAGTTACAATGGGTTCAATCTATGAGCTTGAGTTCATAGATTCAATCTATAAATTCAAAATTCATATTTCTAGTACATTCTTAAACGATTAAAATGCTATCTAAGAAATCTGTTTGAGTTAGGTTCTATTTAGGCAGCAATTAGGACTAGCTTCAACAATGCAAGATGAGATTGAACTTGGATTGGATTTGGCCAAGTTTTCTCTTAATTTAAACTCGCCTAATTGGGTTTGAGTTTGGCAGGATTTGGGCAAACACAATATATGTATACATTAGTGATAACTTTCCAAAATCAAGTTTCAAGATTATGCACATTTTATTCCTTTCTATTCAAACTGAAATCTGATTTTTCTTTTTTGTTTTTGTTCAGTAAATATATACAAAGAGGATATAAAAGTAGATCGATCTATATCATATATGCATGTGGTAAGTTCAAATTTTAGCGATACATTTTCAAGCATGAATGTGACTCATGGTCTTTCAAGATCAGAATGGCACATTGGCAATTTGACTACTGTATGTGATACTATTAGTTTTGGCAGTTTTATCAGTCCTATAACTGCCATGCTTGTTGGTACGGTGACGTAGCCAATTTTTTCTTCGTCTATTGGATTGGATTCAACTTATTCTTACTCAATGACCATTTTACTCTCCCATCTGAAGAGTATAAGATTAAATTATTATATTTTTAATATAAATGAATACATTTTGAAATACACTAAACAAAAGGAAGATTGAAAGAAAATTCAATCTAAAAAGTCAAAATTCATATTTCTAATACATTCGTAAACGATTAAAAATGCAATCTAAGAAATCTGTTTGAATTAGGTTCTATTGAGGCAGCAATTAGAACTAGCTTCAACAATGCAAGATGAGATTGAATTGGATTGGATTCGGCCAAGTTTTCTCTTAATCGCCTAATTAGGTTTGAGTTGGGCAGGATTTGGGTCGGTCGAACCCAAAAACAATTACGACCCTATTAAAAGGCTAGCTAAACACAAATGGGTGAGGAAACTCTAGTGACAGGTGTTAAAAACTTTCCCAGGGCCACAATAGTAATGGTAAGCTGAATATGGGAAGTTGGATATGTCATTACTATGAATCTTTGTGTCATCTGGATTAATGTGGTATAGTGGGCAATTTCCATGTGCTTTAGGGCTGCACCAAGCTAGAGTTTCTGGATTTATGATCATCTCTGTGTATCTTGTTATGTCCATTAGCAGCACCAATTAAATAAGTTCCAGAAGGGAAAGCTTTTAACACCTATGACTAGAGTTTGGTATGAACTGTTATCTAATAGTATTCAGGAATTAATTAATCTATTCAAGCAAAAAGGACAATGACAGATCAAAAGATTAATTATTCATAGATATTTGAATGCTGTTTTTAATGCATTTGTTGAGGAATGATTGTTGTTTTAGATATTTGAGTGCAGATTTTGATAAATGATTGCTGTTTTTGACATTTGAATGCAGATTTTGATGCAGTTTTTGTCAAATGAGTGTTGTTTTTAGATATTCGAATGCTGTGTTTGATGCATTTGTTGAGGAATGATTGATGTTTTAGATATTCGAGTGCAGATTTTGATAAATGATTGCTGTTTTTGATATTTGAATGCAGATTTTGATGCAGTTTTTGCCAAATGAGTGCTGTTTATAGATATTTGAATGTTGTTTATAGATATTTGAATGCTATTTTGATGTATTTGTTGAGGAATGATTGCTGTTTTAGATATTTGACTGCAGATTTTGATGCAGTTTTTGCCAAATGAGTGTTGTTTTTAGAGATTTGAATTCTGTTTTGATGCATTTGTTGAGTAATGATTGCTGTTTTAGATATTTGAATGCAGATTTTGATAAATGATTGTTGTTTTTGATATTTGAATTCAGATTTTGATGTAGTTTTTGCCAAATGAGTGTTGTTTTTAGATATTTGAATGCTGTTTTTGATGCATTTGTTGAGGAATGATTGCTGTTTTAGATATTTGTGTAACCCGTCCCGAGAGCCGGGATTAGTAGAGTAATTAAGGTGTGATTAGTGAGGTTAAGCGGCGGTTAGTGTAGAATGACGATTTTGCCCCTAGTTCGGGCAAAAACGTTGACTTTTAGTTCGGGTAGTCCGATGGACTTTGACCAGTGACCAGGACGTAGTTTACGACGTCACGAATCCATAGGCAGGTGGCACGCTCGATTCCGACATCCGAGGAGGAAGTTGTGATGTTCGGAAGGCTGAGGGCTTAACCGTAATTTGGGTAAATTATGGGGAATAGTTGACTTTTTGTATGACTGGGTTTTGGTAGGTAGACCTAGCATGGTTAGATAGCTTTCGTCGTCCTGAGTTCGATGACAGGCGGCACGTATTCGTCGGACTTACGAGGCGAGAGTTACGGGTCTAGGAAGTTTTGAGAAAACCGTAAAAAAAAGTGTTAAACAGGAGGGTATTTTGGTCTTTTTGGCATCTGGGGATTTGTGCAGAGAGAGAAAGCAAACTGGACGGTTGGGATTTAACCAGTTGGGATAAGGGTTGAGTGGATGGTGACATGTGGCAAGGGGCTAGAGGATTCTGGGAGAATCCTGTGTGTTCATAGCCCAAATAATTGGGTGCACTCGTGCAAACCCGTGGTTGTTCTTCGACAAACACAGAGAAACAGAGAGAGCTTGTGAGGAGAAGTTGAGGATTGATCGTGGTAATTGACGAGTCCTGATGAGTGAGGGAGGAACGGGAGACTGAAAGGAAGCTGGTGGTCGTGAATTGGTGGTGGAATCGTGCACGACGGCACGGCGGTGGTGCGGCAAAGTTTTTGGGGAAACAGGGAGACCGAGAGCGTTTGGTGGTGGCTACGCCGTGAGGTGGCTCAAACCACGACCGTGGGACATTCAGGAGGTTGCAGGGAGGCCAACGAACACCGTGGCACGCGGCGGTGCGCACGGCGGAGCTGCAATCGAAGGGTAAGTTTTCTTGCTCTGTTTTTCCCGTAAACTTCATTTGGGAAGTCGTGAGTCTGAGTTTAGAACCGAGAGGATTGAAGGTCAGGGTGATGTTTAGGGAGATCCTAGGAGTGGTTGGTGGTGGTCGCTGTGACGGGGCGTACACGGCGGAGCTCAGTCGAAGTGGAGTACTCTGTTACTCTGTTTCGGCCGTGAACTTCAAACCCAAAGTCGTCGAGTTTGGGGCTGAGTCGACGGTATAGGAGGGTTGGTCTAGGTTCAGTAAGGCCCTAGGGATTGTCTGGTATCGCCACCGTGACGGGAGGTGACCGGAGCAGATGGATCGTGAAACAGGGGTTTGAGGGATGTCTGGTTCGAGCTGGAATCGACGATGGTGGGACTGTGTCGAGGTTAGAGGAGTAGGGGAATGGATTCTTGGTGTCTGGACGAAGCCGTGAGTGGAAGAAGGGAAGGAAATGGTGACCGGACGGCGGAGAATGCTCCTCGCCGGTTCAATTCACGGCGGCCGGTTCAGCACAGTGAGGTCGAGGTTGAGGATGCTACTGTAGCTGGCACGTGAGGGCCACGCGCAACCACTTTGGGCTGCGCGTGGGGGCGCGTGCGGCGGCGGTTGGGAAAACGGTCAACATGGTTTTTGGTCTAGGAGTTGTGGTGAGTTCAATGGAGTTGGTTTCGAGTCAATCGGACTTCATTTGAGCTTAGTTCCGCGAGGGTGACTGTTTAGGGTCCCGGGTTTTAGGTCTTCGGTTCGGGGAATTTTGAGGAAATTTAGGTGAATGTTCGTAGATGTATTAGTGACGTATTTTTTAACGATGTTTGACAGGATCGGGATTTCTCGAGGAAGCCGAGGAACGGGCTGGACGTTCGGGACGCGAGTAGGGCTCTGTATGTGAGTGGACCCTTTCCTTAAACTCGATCATGCATAACTGTTTTTATATACGTTTTTGATGGTTTTACTCTTACATCTATGATCTTGACTATGTTATGATGGTTTTACGTGATTGCACGGTTTTCGAGAAAAAGACGGTTTTAGCATGTTTTACGAAAAGGGTGATTTTGGAAAGATAAATGATCTCAATGATTTTAAGGGGATTTTGGGACATGATTTTGAGAATCAAGGTTTTGGTTTTGAAATCGAAAGTGACAATTGGATTTGGGGCAAAGGCTTGAAAAGTGGTATTCCGGATTTGGGTTCGGAATGACGGTTCTGAACGCCGGAAAGGCTTCGGACCGGGGATTTCGGATTCGAGTTTGGATATGGATTTGGAAAAGGTTTTCAAAAGGTTTTGGATTGGATTTGCTGGATCTGGCTATTGGGTTTAAAGACCCGGATTGAGTTTAAAGACTCGGGAGTTTAAAGACTCGGATATATTGATTTCCCCCGTAGGCCTTGAGTTTAAAGACTCGGGAGTTTAAAGACTCGGATATGATTAAGGCCTGGATTGAGTTTAAAGACTCGGGAGTTTAAAGACTCGGATAGGTCCAGCAGGTTCGATCGGGAAATGAGGATTTGAGCTTTATGGTTTATGATACGGTTTCTGATACTCATGCTATGATTTCTATAACTGTTTTATAGTGTTTCTGTTTCTTATGATATTTTATAGCGTTTCTGTTCTTATGATGTTTTATGATGCTTATTTTATAACTGTGTTCATAACTGTTGTTTTTATATGAAATGGTTTTTGAACTTTTTGTACTTTCTGGTCCACTCACACTTTTTGTTTTTTTTAATTGCCCTCCAGGTTGTGGAGCTAATGCGGGGTTTTGACGTCGAGGCAGTGACCGAGGCATAGAAGTCACACGAGGGGTCCCGGAGTAGTTTAAAGTCTTCCGTGTGCGTGTAATTTATCGGTTTTTAGTTCCTTGTATTTTCGTACTATGCTCTGTAAATGATAACGTCGGGATATTTTGTTTACTTACTCCTGCGTCTGACTGGGTTTGAGTGAGTTTTTACTTGGGTGTTGTGTCGGGGAGTCAGACGGGAGCGGGATTTACCTCGGGTTTCGGGGTGAAACCGGGGTGGGTCCTGACAATTTGAGTGCAGATTTTGATAAACGATTGCTGTTTTTGATATTTGAATGCAGATTTTGATGCAGTTTTTGCCAAATGAGTGCTGTTTTTAGATATTTGAATGTTGTTTTTGATGCATTTGTTGAGGAATGATTGCTGTTTTAGATATTTGAATGCAGATTTTGATAAATGATTGTTGTTTGAATGCAGATTTTGATGCAGTTTTTGCCAAATGAGTGCTGTTTTTAGATATTTGAATGCATAATCCAGTTTGGAAATGGAAAATCGTTTGTGCTTTTGTGGACAAAGAGTTGTAATGCGTACTGGGTGGAGGAAGGAAAATCCTGGGAGGCGATTTTGGACTTGCAACAATGTAGGTAAATGGTTTGGTATGGTTGGATGTTGTGGCTATTAGGTAAAATGAAATAGATTTATATTTTGTGCTCATTGGCAGGGAAAAGGGTGTGGGTACTTTGATTGGGTAGATCCGCAGATGTGTGATCGCTCGAAGATGATTATACCTGGTTTGCTCAATCGAGTTAATTCTCTGGAGTCGGAATTGAAACAAACTCGAGCAAGTGCCAAGCGTCATAGGGCGGGGAATGCAATATGTGTGGTGGTGATCATTATTTTGTTGTTAAGGTCATTAGGGGAAGGTGCTGGACCTTCATCCCATAAGGCAACCTTAGAACTCCCTTGACGATCGATAGAGACTACGTTTATTTAGAATTGATTTCTGCTTGTACTAACAGGTTCCGCCCCGATCCTCTCTGGGACCACATGGGGACGTGCCCTGCTCCAGTCTGACACCCAAAATAATGTTCCAATTTTAACCTCAAACGTTCAAATGCATAAAAACCAAATTAAAGTTTTACATTGAATCCGAAATAAACAGATGTCAGACAAGGGATGAAATCCAAAACTACAAGTTGCGAGCACGACTCTAACATAAACCTGCGGGTAAAATCACCCAACAGGGATTCAGGTACGCAGAAGTAGATCTATGCCTCAGTCTCAGGTTCCTCCTCTACCTCAGTAGCACGACCTGGAGGGGTTACCAAAACATTAAGGGTGAGTGGGCCGAAACTCAAGTTTATAAAATCGTTTAGTAAGTAAAACATATAATTTACCCCTCCGTTTTCCAAACATGCATGCATGGAATTTAAAACCATAAGTCATATAGTATGAACCATGAGGTATGTAATAAAATCATAACATAATTTTAGCCACTGCACTATACACTCCAATCCTGACATCCCCGATGTCTGACGTCCAATAAGGTCACAGTCTCAAGGCTACGCGTGCCACTCGGGTCTCAGTTCTGAGTCCAATCCTTGAACCCTGTCCGGGTACGGCATCTCAAATGCCTAGCATCCTAAACGCTCGATGTCCCTGACGTCAAATAAGCAATCCTACTCCTGAGTCATTTTACGGTCCGGTTCCTCCGTAGAATGACCACTCGCAGGCAATGCGCTATGACCACTCCGGGGTACCACATCCAGAGGAGACAGTATCATAAGAATGGATCTATACAGTGCAGTACCAAATACATTTTATTGATATCCACATGCAAAACATATATATACATAGAGAAAATCCAAACCGAACTTTAAGTTTCATCAGACGGGGTTCAAACCCAATTACCGTGAAACGTGCCATAACCATAATTTCAATATCATCAAAACCATTTCTTGATTCCAGCATGTGAACATATAAGTAAATCGGAAAACATTTAAGCATGCAAGTGTTTAATGAAATCAGGCCCACTCACAGTACGATCCCGCGGTGAACCTGCGCGTACGAACTTGTACCAGGATTATCGTACAATTCCTGTCAGTCCAAATCACACGTAAGGCTCACAACAAGTCTTAAACATTTGACCAAAAAGTCTGAAACAGAAACCGGCTCGGGGAAACCGTCAACACGTTTCTCGAGACAACCGGCCCTAGACTAACCCTCCTAACAATCCCAGATCAACATGGTTAATTCACCAAAAATGTTCAGAAAGATGAGAGGAACAAAAGTCATGTTGATCGTGATCGGAGATAAGCCCCAACGCGCCCTCACGCGCCGCTCAAAGTGGCTGCGCGTGAAAGTCACGCGCCTGACACTGTAGCTGCTACAGTGTCACCTTCCTCACCCGATAGCCCTGCTATTCGGACCTTCAGCCCGCGATATGACCCGGGAAATTAACCCTGAATTTCAACTTGATTTCAATCCAATTTGATCCTAACATGTTATTTACACATCTAATTTAAGTTCTGAGTCACTAATCAACCTCGACAAGTCCCCAATCGACCCATCGACCTGTGATCAACCAATCGGGTCAGTCACCAGGACTCACTGGTTTCCAAACCAAAATCAAATTAACCTCCCAGTAAGCTTCCTAAGGCTAAAGCGAACTAAAACAAATGATCAATTTACCAAGGTATTACCTGTAAGTGATCGTCCAAATCTCTGCAACTCCACTGAAACAGGAACCTCAGTTCCAGGCCAACAGTGGCTGGTTCCTCTCGAATTTGATATGGCTAAGTTCCAATTGCTCCCAGAAAGCAAAACCAGGCCTTGTTTTGGTCCAACGATCACCAGAAATTGAAAACCCAATTTCCCTCCAAAATTTCCCGAAATGGCTTCTCTCTGGTTCCTCTCCTATTTTCAGTCCTTTCAACTGCAGAGTGAAGCTCATTAACTACTTAATCAGTTTAAAACATTTCAAGCCGTCCCAGAGGCTCGTGGAAGCCTCACTGTCCACTGAACTTTGTTCCCCGAAAAAGCTTCGAATCTTCATTAATCAATTCGACCGTGCAGGTGGATGGTTCAGCCCACGATCTAAAGCAATAGACAGCCCTTCCTTTCCAGCACACAATTGCATAAACAATTGCACACTGAACCACCGCACATGGTGGTGTCGTCCATCGTCCCCCGTGGTTGCTACAGTAACCAGGGCAAAATGACCAAAATGCCCCTGGTTCAATAATTACCAAAATGCCCCTCACTTTCTAGACCTGTAACTCAGCCATACGAAGTCCGATTTCGGCATGCCGCCTTTCTACGGACTCAGGGCATCGAGACCTACCTAACAGTCCTTGGGTCGAGTGAAAATTAGTTGCCAAATGAAAAGTCAACATTTTCGCCCCTAAAGTCTAAATTACGGTAATGCCCATGAACTTCCGATAGTCATAACTTCCTCCCTGAGCGTCCGAATTGGACGTGCCACCTGTCTATGGACTCGTGACGTCCCGAACTACGTCACGGTCATTGGTCAAAGTCTGTTTGACCCACAAATCAAAAAGTCAACAATTTGGCCATACCATTCACAAGGGTAAAAACGTCAATTCATACATTAAATTACAATATTAAAATCCTCAAATTTCCGGGGTGTTACATGTACTATTAGATTAAAAGTTGTTTTAGTAGTTTTCTTATTTTAAGGTTTGCAAAATGTAGTATGGTTGCTATTTTAGAATTGATTTCTACTTGCAGTATTATGGTTGCTATTTTAGAAGTTGCTTTCAACCTATAAGAGGTTGGACTTTGTAGTAATTATGTACTAATTTCATTGTTACCACTTCCAACGAATGTTGTAAATGGTGTAAATGATGATTTAAAAACAATCGGTTCCGCAAGGCTTGATTCTCATACACAGATCCCTCATCTCGCCCTTAATTCTTACCACTTCCAATGCCAACTCAACCTACAAATCAATGGACTCTAAATGTCAACAAGTAACATCATGATCTTAAAAGAGGTCTTCAAAGTTAGAAGAGAGGTCATACGTAACATTCGAAAGAGAACAAAATAGAATTTATTAGCTAACAATGTCATACATAATTAACTAACTAAAAAGGAGGTCTAGACGTCTTCAAATTCGTTGATCAAATATGCGAAAATGATCCACTTTGTGAAGATTGTCCAGTGAAGTTAAAAGTAGATTCTTGGGTAGTATTACTTGTTTTCTTCAAATCTCTTCTTGCCTGAACATATAAAATGAAATTAAGTTTAAAAATTTGTAAAAGTATTTAAAATTGTACCTTGCGCTTATTTGCCCTTAACTTAGCAATTTCCCTCAGTTCATTCTTCCTTTTCAATTTAGCAACTTCAACCTCAGCTAGACTTAGTGCTGGAGCAGTCTTTTTTGTCCCCTAAACACAATTGTGTACAATCATAAGTTACCTTAGTAAATACGGAATCAGTTAATCATAAATTAATATAGGTAATAACTAATCACTCATTACCTTAGTAACTCCTCCATCAACCTCTTTGTTCTTCCGTTTAGCATTTTTTTTCTTTAGGAGGTAGGCGTCTATGGCAAGTCCTACCATTGTGGCCAATCTGTCCACAAGATCCACACTTCAATGAACACTGATTCCTTCCAAGTTTGGTGCCATCTCCTTGTCTGCTTGCATTTTCGCTTGCCCCCTTTCTTCTCGATTTTCTTGGCCTACCAGGCTGCCTATTATATTGTGGTGGCACAATAGGAGTCATATTACATTTGTCCCAGTACTTAGAATCTAGGATTGGTTTGATGATGTTCTCGTAAGTCATCATGAACACCTATTTGCTATAGCATGGATCCACGTAGTGTTCCGGCATATCATCTCTTTTGTAATTTGTAGCAGACACAACATGGATGCATTAGCTAAATCCACAGCAAGGGAACCCTCATTACTAGTATCAACTTGATATTGAGTACCTCTAGACTGACTTGTAATCAAGTTTCCTGCATTAGCCTTATTTTGTTCTAGTTTGGATTTGGGGGCTGGGCAAATAGGACCTGGATATTTACTCGTTAACTCTTTTCTTCTTGCAATCCTTATCATCAGCTTCATTCTAATATCCTCGAACATACTAATTATCGGCAAGCTCCTCGACTCCAAAATCCAAGAATTAAATTATTCGCAGTAGTTGTTCACTATTATATCACACTTCAAATGTGTGTTAAAATGTGACTTGGACCAATGTTTAGGTGGTCTCTCTGCAGCTGTAAACTCAAAAACAGCACATATTTATCAAAATCTGCATCAAAATCTGAATTCAAAACACAAAAACAGCACTGAAATATCAAGAACTGCATCAAACACATCATTCAACTATAAAAACAGCACACATTTATCAAAATCTGAATTCAAATCACAAAAACAGCACTCAAATATCAAAAACTGCATCAAAATCTACATCCAAAACATCATTCAACTATAAAAACATCACTCAAAAACTCAAAATCTTCATCAAATTCTGCATTCAAATCAGAAAAACAGCACTGAAATATCAAGAACTGCATCAAACACATCATTCAACTATAAAAACAACACACATTTATCAAAATCTGCATCAAATTTTGCATTCAAATCAGAAAAACAGTACTGCAATATCAAGAACTGCATCCAAAACATCATTCAACTATAAAAACATCACACATTTATCAAAATCTGTATCAAATTCTGCATTCAAATCAGAAAAAACAGCACTGAAATATCAAGAACTGCATCAAACACATCATTCAACTATAAAAACATCACTCAAAAATTCAAAATCTGCATCAAATTCTGCATTCAAATCAGAAAAACAGCACTGAAATATCAAGAACTGCATTAAAAATTGCATTCAACTATAAAAACAGCACACATTTATCAAAATTTGCATTCAAATCAGAAAAACAGCACTGAAATATCAAGAACTGCATCAAAAACTGCATCAAACACATCATTCAACTATAAAAACAGCACACATTTATCAAAATCTGCATTCAAATCAGAAAAACAGCACTGAAATATCAAGAACTGAATCAAACACATCATTCAACTATAAAAACAGCTCATATTTATCAAAATCTGCATCAAATTCTGGCATCAAATCACAAAATCAGCACTCAAATATCAAAAACTGCATCAAAATCTACATCCAAAACATCATTCAACTATAAAAACATCACTCAAAAATTCAAAATCTGCATCAAAATCTGCATTCAAATCAGAAAAACAGCATTGAAATATCAAGAATTGCATAAACACTGCATTCAACTATAAAAACAGCACACATCAAAATCTGCATCAAATTCTGCATTCAAATCAGAAAAACAGCATTGAAATATCAAGAACTGCATCAAACACATCATTCAACTATAAAAACAGCACACATTTATCAAAATCTGAAATCAAATCACAAAAACAGCACTCAAAAATAAAGAACTGCATCAAACACATCATTCAACTATAAAAACAGCACACATTTATCATCAAAATCTGAAATCAAATCACAAAAACAGCACTCAAAAATCAAGAACTGCATCAAACACATCATTCAACTATAAAAACAGCACACATTTATCAAAATCTGCATCAATATCTGAAATCAAATCACAAAAATAGCACTCAAAAATCAAGAACTGCATCAAACACATCATTCAACTGTAAAAACAGCACACATTTATCAAAATCTGAAATCAAATCACAAAAACAGCACTCAAAAATCAAGAACTGCATCAAACACATCATTCAACTATAACAACAGCACACATTTATCAAAATCTACATCAACATCTGAAATCAAATCACAAAAACAGCACTCAAAAATCAAGAATTGCATCAAAAACTGCATCAAACACATCATTCAACTATAAAAACAGCACTCATTTATCAAAATCTGAATTCAAATCATAAAAACAACACTCAAATATCAAAAACTGCATCAAAATTGACAGGACCCGTCCCAACTGGACGTCAAAAACCGTGCCCGGTCCTGCTCCCGTCTGACAAGTCAACTAAAGGTCTGAAACTCCCCTTCAGTGCTTGCCAGACAAGGGATGTTCGCGCGGATTTCTGCTGCTGTCACTGCCTCACGATCAGTCTCGAGCGTCGTACCACGGCCTGGAGGGTCACAAAACAGGAAAGGTGTGAGTGGACAAAAATGACCTCTTATAAAAACATTTATCAAAATACATTCTTACCCTCCAGTTTTCACAAACTTGCATGCATATCGTAAAACATGAGTAATAGTATGAAATCCTTCAAGTATGAACAGTGGACCGATAAAATCAAAACATATTTTCCCATGGTCCATAAAACTCATGTTCACCAAATTAGTTCATGTTATAAAACATCAAATCCCGGCTCTCATGCCAAAACATGTGAAAACATAATCACCTGGCCACAAAGACCAAAAATCCGTACTCAATACCAGTACATCATCACAACAACATCAATCAGCACTAATCACCAGTGCTCCAGAACTATAACAATCCAATCAAACCGCACTACTCACAAGTGCTGCACTACGCGTAGGCCAATATCCAGTCACTCTCTCGGAAACAGACACCTCTGGGCTCAACCCCCTCGGGCTCAGTCACCTCTGGGCGAACACATCCCCAGGTTCAGACACCTCCGAGTGGTACATCCATGCTCAGTCTCATCCGAGAAGCTGACTACCATAGGATCAACTCCTGATCCTACAATCACATCCCCCAAGCTCCGGTCGTCTGGGTAATCCCCCCAAGCACCGACCGTCTGGGAATATCACAATCACAATGAAAACCATCCCGGGAATTACATCCCAAAACATTTCAATCAAATCTTGACTTCATACCAAGTCAAGGTCCTTCTCAACTGGGTCTCAAGCCCAAAATACCTTTTACACATAAACCGTTAAAATCACATTTAAATCAATAGAATAATCTGAAAATCATCATTGACTCACCAACCAAGTCAAAACATCATTTTAGAAATCATTTAAACTCCGGGCCTAGCCCAAAACATCATCTGCACATTCCTCGTAAAACGTGTCCGAAAGACTGATTAAAATAATCATAAAATCCCAATAAATCATTAATTTCACAATTTCACAAATGACTCCAATTCCGAGTCAGAATCACTATTCACTTGGGTTCTCATGCCCAAAATAACATTATCACGCAAATCCATGCGTTGCAACCTCCGTTGCCATTTTCACGTAAATCCACGAAATTGACCCTTGACTCATTCCCGAGTCACCACATCATTTTTCAATCCATGACTCAATAATCCGAGTCCAAACATTATTTTCAATCAATTTCAATCCCGGACTCATAAACCAAGTCCAAACATCATTTTTACCAAATTTCGCAATTTCTCGAAAATCGCCCAAAAATAATAATATAATAATCATAAAACCGAGAAATTACCGGATTGAAACACAAATCATGCCCAAGCGTATAAAATCATATAATAAGGCAGTTAAATCATATATGCATGCATCGCGGTTAGGAAAACAAAGTCCACTCACACACACCGTCCAAACGGTCCGTTTCCGAGCTGCACGTTTTTCCGTAAAATCTGGAAATCACAAATCCTGTCCAAAACCATTATAGAGGGTTACTAACATCTCAAAATACATCATATAATTTTCCCCAATTTTTCTGGGATTTAAATACGTATTTTAAACGTAAAACAAAACTTCGGATACGCGGAACATTATCGAAACAATATCCGATTTCACCGAAATCAACGTCAAAATGTTCGTTACACTGAGAGGATCAAAAGTCATGTTGACCTCACCTTGAGACTAGGCCGGACGCGCCCCCACGCGCCGCTGTGAGTGGCTGCGCGTGAAACCCACGCGCCAGCTACAGTAACCAGCACAGTCGTCCCCTTCGCCCGTTTGTCTGGTAAACGGGTTGAAAAACCCGCAAACAGACCCGGTTCAAACTCACCCAATTCGACACCAATTAAATCCGTTCTTTCAACTGATCCCTTCTAATCCATCTCTAATTGAGTTCTGTAAGTTCAATTACTCGAATCATGGTCTAAATCCTCACGACTCTCGATCGATCCTCGACGGGTTTCCAATTCGGGTTCACCAATTCCGTCCATGATTTCCAAATTAATTCATAGGGTAAGCATCGTGAGAGTGTATTGAATGTTTTTCCAAGATCAATTCGAAGAATTCTTACCTCTAACCCGTCGAACCCAAGCTCGAATTGAAGCTGCCATGGAAGCTCAGTTCATCCTCAATCCAACACCGTTTCACTTCGTTTTTGTTGCAGAAAGGTTCGTATGGATCCCAGAAGTCGAATTGAATCATCAATTTCGATCCTCACAGCTCACAATCCAGAATTCGAAAGTCCCCCAAATTCTCTGAATTTTCGAACCAAAATTCCCCCAGAGACCTCACTGTCACTTGAATCTCTCTCTCAATTCGGCTTCCTCAGTCTCCCAATTGTACAATGAGGCTGAAACACGGGTTAATTAGCTGTTAATGGACAATCATTAAGACAACCCACAATTTAGGGAATTTGTGTCTAAAGTGGTATAATTGTGTTTCTCATAATTCCCGTTTCAATGTTAGCAGCTGGGGTATGGAAGATGACAAAGTGACAAATGTCACAATCTGGTAGCAAGAATCAATATTAAAAGACCATTTTGCCCTCCGTTCGACAAATTACCATTTTACCCCTAGACATCCGTGACCCGTAACTTGGTCGCCCGAACTCTGTTCTCGACGTGCCGCCTGTCGTTGGATTCGTATCGACGAGACCTACGTAACGGTCCTTGGCCCTCGTCCATCGGACCTCCCGATCAAAAAGTCAACATTTGGCCCCTAATATGCCAAATTACCAAAATACCCCTCAACTTCCGAACATCATAACTTTCTCTACGAATGTCGGAATTGAACGTGCCACCTGTCTATGAACTCGTGACGTCCCGAACTACGTCACAGTCATCGGTCAAAGTCCATTTGACCGCCCGAACTAAAAGTCAACATTTTGCCCACGCTAGGGGCAAAACAATCATTTTGCACGTTTCGTCCGATTCCACTCAACTAATCCCCGATTAGTCATTCTAAACCATAATTAACTAATATTCAATCCCGATATTCGGGACGGGTCCTTACAAAAATCTACATCAAAAACATCATTCAACTATAAAAACAGTACTCATTTATCAAAATATGCATAAAAAACAACAAGTCATTTGCATACCTGTGAGCCAATCATATGCGTCTGGACTTAGCATTTTCATTTCTTCCATTGCTTTTCTAAATCCATACATTGTCGTGGACTTAGCAGTAGTAAAAAAGGCATCTTTTAAAGATTTTCCTTTAAAATCCTGGCAAAAGTTAGTGTATAGGTGCTTTGCGCAAAACCTTAAATCACAATTGGGCACGACTTGGTCAAATGCTTCCTTCAAACCCTTTTGTTTGTCACTGATGAATGTGTAAGCAAATTGATTCACCATTTCAATATCTTGGATCAACAGCTCTAAGAATCAAACCCATGAATCCTTACACTCGATCTCCACCATGGCATATGCTATGACCCAAGTCATATTATTGGCATCAATACCAATTGCACTCAACAACTGGCCACCATTTACTCCCTTCAAATGACAGCCATCCAATCCTATTAATGGTCGACAACCGACTTTGAAACCATTTTTGCATCCCGCTAAACACATATACATTCTTTCAAACACGGCATGGCCTAAATTTTCATTATAGTTGCATTTAATCTTAATCGTAGACTCGGGATTTGTCTTCCTCACCTCATTGGCGTAATCCCAAAGCCGTGCATATTGCTCTTTGATTGTACCCTCTAAAATCTTGGTTGCCTTCACCTTAGCTCTATAAGCCTTTATCCTTGAAATCCCACAATTCCAATCAGATTGAATTTTCGACTGTAGCAAAGCGACATGTATGGTAGGATTGTGCTTAACAGTCTCCACATATTGCTTGCCCAACCATCTTGAATTAATCATAGCATTTGTCCACACCTTTCCACAAGAATGCTTAGGTTGCAACGTTTTGACTTGTAATGTATCTTCATATTGCATTTTTTTATGCATATATCTCAAATTCACAATCATCGGCTCTGCAAGTCCCCTAAGCCTATACCTCTCACTCTTGATCCACAAGACCTCCCATCCAGCCTTAATGACACATTTGTTCACAGCTTCCCTAAAGGTTGTACAATCAGCAAATTTTGACCAACTTGAAACTGCGTATCATCCATGTCAGCTACGGGATTAAACTTTGGAAACTTCATCCCTACATCTTCATCATCTAATGATTCAATCGGACCCCCAAGAGACTTTTTATCTGATTCAACAAAACCATCAAACATGTTCTCATTGTCAAAATATTCACCCTCATTTACCTCAACCTGAATAGGTTCACTAGCAGTACATGTTTGATGGTCCTTATCAGTAGAGGGCGATACACACCCCACATTTCCTGCACCAACTTCCTTCTCGAGTATTTCTTCATTATCAATGCCATAATCATCAGAAGAACACTCAACATTACTAGGGTTATCATAATCAAACGACTCATCACCGTCTTGCATTAATAGTTTGCCTTTAGTCTTACTCCCACACTTTTTCCTTAATTTGTTTCCTTTAGGCTTAATCCCACAGTTTTTTCCTTAATTTGCTTCCTTTAGCCTTACTCCCACACTTTTTCCTTAATTTGCTTCCTAGGATGATTTCGTTGCATACATTCTTCCATCTTTCAATCATAACTTCAGCTTCAAAACCCTTGTGATCTAATAATATATCAATCATCCTCACACCAGGCACATAATAACACATATCAAGGACATCTTGATCACAAACTAACTTGGCCAATGCACCATCATCCACTCCAATTCTATACCAATACTCTATGCTACGGTGGACATAACCTAAACTCTTTACCATTTCGTCTATCTCAACCAAAGAAACTATGTCCTTATCAATATAGTCATAATAGTCAATCTTCCCATCAATATAAAAAGTGTCTAATAAATGCCCCTCATGAAACATACGAATTGTAAACAAATCTGGTCTATCTACATAATAATACATTTGATTACTACAAATATTGGAAAAGGTTTCCAACATAGAGATGATAAAGTCAAACATATGAAAAAACCCAAACAAATAAAGCCAAATACCCGCCATACTTCAAATTTCAATACATAAAGTCAAACACCACTAGCATGCCTAATATCTGTGTTTTTCAATAAAAACAGCCTAATATAGTATTTTTCTTCGTCCTAAGGATATAAAGTTGAATCTTGACACAATTAAGAATAGAATGTTATATTCGAACCCATGTTTATCCAACAAATTATATTTTACTAATTTGAAACTTGACACAATTAAGAATAGAATAAAGATTCTTCTGAAATTGGATATAAAGACTAGAATAAAGACTAAAATAAAGAATAGAATAAAGATTAGAATACCCAGATAGAATAAAGATTCTTCTACAATTGGATATAAAGTTGACCCAATTTTCTCCTATCCTTCGTTTTCATTCATGTGGCCGAGGCAAATTAGTCGAGATAAGGGTTTATTGTTTCATTTTTTGTTGTTGTCATTGCGGTGTTATAATGGATACCCAGTATTTCTTAAAGTGCATTGATAGGTCCTCAAATAAGCATTATTTTATATTATTTTATACCCTTTATACTTAGCTTTTAATATTAAAATAATAAATAAATAGATAAAATAATTTATTTTGTGTTATTTTTATTTAAATAAATAAAGTTTGTAATGTGGAGTATTTTAGCGAAAGAATCGTCTCGATCGGAATTATAACGAAGAAATTATGGACGAATTTCGGTGAAATATTGTGACGACCCGGACATTCAAAAAGGGAAAAGTTGGAAATTTCGGGGAAAATGACAATTTTGCCACTGAAATTGGGCGAAAAGTTGACTTTTGATTTGAGCAGTCAAACGGACTTTGACCGATGACCGTGACGTAGTACGGGACGTCACGAGTTCATAGACATGTGGCACGCCCGATTTCGACATTCGAGGAGAAAGTTATGACGTGCGGAAGTTGGTGAAAGGGACCGAAAGTTGACTTTTGATCGGGACATTGTTTGGACTTTCCGGGAGTACCGTTGGATAGGTCTCGGGATGACAGGACCCGTCCCAACTGGACGTCAAAAACCGTGTCCGGTCCTGCTCCCGTCTGACAAGTCAACTAAAGGTCCGAAACTCCCCTTCAGTACTTGCCAGACAAGGGATGTTTGCGCGGATTTCTGCTGCTGTCACTGCCTCACGATCAGTCCCGAGCGTCGTACCACGGCCTGGAGGGTCACAAAACAGAAAAGGTGTGAGTGGACAAAAATGACCTCTTATAAATTTATCAAAATACATTCTTACCCTCCAGTTTTCACAAACTTGCATGCATATCGTAAAACATGAGTAATAGTATGAAATCATTCAAGTATGTACAGTGGACCGATAAAATCAAAACATATTTTCCCATGGTCCACAAAACTCATGCTCACCAAATCAGTTCATGTTATAAAACATCAAATCCCGGCTCTCAGGCCAAACCATATGAAAACATAATCACTGGCCACAAAGACCAAAATCCCGTACTAAATACCAGTACGTCATCACAATCAATACCAATCAGCACTAATCACCAGTGCACAAGAAATATATCAATCCAATCAATCCGCACTACTCACGAGTGCTGCACTACGCGTAGGCCAATATCCAGTCACTCTCTCGGGAATAAACACCTCTGGGCTCAACCTCCTCGGGCTCAGTCACCTCTGGGCGAACACATCCCCAGGATCAGACACCTCCGAGTGGTACATCCAGGCTCAGTATCATCTGAGAAGCTGACTTCCATAGGATCAACTCCCGATCCTACAATCACATCCCCCAAGCTCCGGTCGTCTGGGTAATCCCCCCCCCCCCCCAAAAGTACCGACCGTCTGGGAATATCACAATCACAATGAAAACCATCCCGGGAATTACATCCCAAAACATTTCAATCAAATCTTGACTTCATACCAAGTCAAGGTCATTCTCAACTGGGTCTCAAGCCCAAAATATCAATTTCACGTAAATCCGTGCAACCGTAAACCCGAGTTGCCACGATCACGTAAATCCATAAAATCAATCATTGACTCATAATCCGAGTCCAAATATCATTTTCAATCCGGGCCTAGCCCAAAACATCAATTGCACGTTCCTCGTAAAACGTGCCAGAAAGACTGATTAAAATAATCACAAAAATCACGAGAATACCAAAAATCATCAAATTCACATGTAACTCCAAATCCGAGTCAAAATCATTATTTACTTAGGTTCTCACGCCCACAATATCATTTTTAACCAATTTCATGATTTCTCGAAAATCGTGCCAGAATATAATAATATAATAATCATAAAACCGAGAAAATCGAGAAATCACCGAATCAAAGCATCAATCATGTCAAATCATAGAAAATCATATAAATAAGCATTTTAAACCATATATGCATGCATCACAGTTAGAAAACCAAAAGTCCACTCACACACACCGTTCAAAACGGTTCGTTTTCGAGCTGCGCGTTTTTCCGTAAAATCCGGAAATCACGTCTCCTTCCCAAAATCATTATAGAGGGTATTAGCATATCAAAATACATCATATAATTTTCCCCAATTTTTCCGGGATTTAAATACGTATTTTTAACGTAATACAAAACTTCGGATACGCGGAACATTAACGAAACGATATCCGATTTCATCGAAACCAACGTCAAAATGTTCGTTACAATGAGAGGATCAAAAGTCATGTTGACCTCACCTTGAAACTAGGCCGGACGCGCCCTCACGCGCCGCCGTGAGTGGCTGCGCGTGAAATCCACGCGCCTGCTACAGTACCCTCGTCCTCACCCGTTTGTCTGTAAAACGGGCCATTTAACCCGCGAGGCGACCCGGTTAATTTCCTACCAATTCGACGTTGTTTCCATCAATTGAACATTCATTCAGTTTCGAATTAAGTTCAATTAAAGATCTGTGGACTCAATTACAAACAACATTACCTATAACCCCACGATCACAGTTGATCATTCGAAGGACCTCCGGCCATTGTTCATCCTTCGAAAACCATCAAAACTTCTAGATTTCGTTCAATTGATCCACCAGTAAGCTTCAATGGACTAAGAGAAACATTTCCCCTCCATCAATTGCGTCGTATGATCACTCAATGATCACGACTCAAGCTCGAAATTTCTGAAAGCTTCCTTCCTCAGTTCTACCTCAAATCGACCTCAATTCGACTTAGTTCCTTCATCAACATTGATCGTAGCAATCCCAGAAGACTAAAACTGAACCCAATTTCGATCAACAAGGCTCAATTCGTCCAATTCGATTTTCCTCCCAAATTTTCTAAAACCCGAATTCTCAGTCCTCAGCTCTCAGTTAATCTCTCGTGTTTCCCAGTTCGAATCACTCTCAATTAACTCACAATTTGCACTCTCAAGCTCAGCTGATGGAGAGGAATGAAGGAGGGAAGAAAATTGGATAATGGTTGTACACGGTTTGGAGAAACTGAAGAGAAATAATGGAGGAAATAAAAGATTAATCAAGTAATTAAAATAATAACAAAACATCATCATTTGGTCTCCCCCAAAATCATGGATCCATGTTTTGTGCCTGATTTTAAGGGATGAGTGACACTTGTCACTCATCCAAGTGTGTCCAGTCACTGGGTACTGTTCATATTAAAATATTATTTAATTCCCGGTTCGTTCGGTTAACCGAGCCCGATTCCGTGACCATAACTTCGTCGTCGAATCTCCGATTTCGGCATGCCGCCTGTCGTTGGATTCGTATCGACGAGACCTACGTAACGGTCCTTGGCCCTCGTCCATCGGACCTCTCGATCAAAAAGTCAACATTTGGCCCCTACTATGCCAAATTACCAAAATACCCCGCATCTTCCGATCATCATAACTTTCACTACGAATGTCGGAATCGAACGTGCCACCTGTCTATGAACTCGTGACGTCCCGAACTGCGTCATAGTCATCGGTCAAGGTCCGTTTGACCGCCCGAACTAAAAGTCAACATTTTGCCCACGCTAGGGGCAAAACGGTCATTTTGCACGTTTCGTCCGATTTCACTCAACTAATCCCCGATTAGTCATTCTAAATCATGATTAATTAATATTCAATCCCGATATTCGGAACGGGTCATTACAACCTTCCCTCCTTAAAGAATTTCGTCCCCGAAATTCCAACTACTTGTATTCCACATCTACCTCGTGGAAAACAAATGGGCCTCACAACACGTGTACACCTGTACACCCACTAGCCAATGCAGAACTCGTCTGCACTCAGACGTCACATCACAGATGCACGTCGTACTGACTACACTCGACCACCCCGAGTGAAAATGAATCACCAGAAATTGGCAATGTCGTCACTAAGCTGACTCCTTCAGCCTGACGGCCCCACGTAATCACTAATGTGCCCTGACATCCGCTCTCATAGAGAGTCACCAAAACTCACCTGTCAGTCCATGCTGACACCACAAGCCAAACTGTCACCACCAAGCTTTACCACCCTAGTAAAGCGCCAATCAGTAACAAATCAGTGACAACACATCATACCACCACGTCCGTCAATGTAGCACAAGATCAACAACATGATCTCCCCTCGCAGGGCAAACTCAATCCTGCGACAAACAGCAGTATCCACAACTGTCACCCCCCCCCCCCCCCTCAGCGATCCCAGATGCTGGTAAGGTCATGACAAGGTAACATCTCGCCGCAAAGCAACTTGCGGTCACACTAACCACCAACTCACTCATCCTGAGTATACGCATACCGTCATCACACTCAAACCGACAGTGTAACTGGGACACATTGAACACCAGCCTAGCAGTGATCACACAACTCAACACTAGAGTTATTCTAGCCAACCATGGCTAAGAGCACCTGCTCAAACAATCACTGAAATCATCAGAATCACTCTGCCCAGTGCATCGTGTTCAATGTCCAGTTCACGTTCACAACCCATCCAATGGTATCAGGATTAAGCCGACTACTAACACGTTCACCAACGTACTACTGGTATAACCCGTATACCGTCACCCGACACCACAAGTCTGCAAGGTATCGTACCCCAAACTATAAACAAGGTACATACATCTATCTATTGACAAGACTACAACCACCTAGGTCATAGCCAAACACGTTCCAATAATGGAGTCCATTTGCTCAAACCAGCAAGAGACAAATCGAAACTCCACCCATCATCTAATTCCAATTCCAAATCCGAATCCGCAATTTCGTAAGAAATCCCGAATCCGAACCCACACATCACATTTTTAATTCATGTCCAAATCCGAATCCGAAATCATTATTCCGTAAGCTAGCATTTGGAATAATCATTCCGCACCCAGGTCCAGTATTCCACTTTCAAGTTCTAAAATCGAATCCTGAATCGTCACCCAGAAATTCGATTCCAAAACTCGAAATCTCGTTCACGTCCACTCGGACACACCAAAACCGAACCTATCGGTTACCCATTTATTATACTCGGTTGACTTCATAAGGAAGCCAATCCAACAACCACACGGTTAAGGTTGACAAAATCCGATCACTTCGGAAACCTACTCACTTGAGTAACATACCACAAAGAGCCCCACTTCGAAAAGAAGTTCAGTCCCGTCATTTACGACTCATACCGGAGTAAGAGTGACAAACTCTCTACCCAACTGGATCATCAGGACCACGGTCCAGATCCATCACTACGTCAGCTGACCATGAACATCACGATCCTAGATTGTCACAATGCCCAATGTCCATGACATCACAAACCCGATCCACCTAGGGAAAACCAAGGATGATCCCAAAACGATAACACCAATATTCATCCCCGGGTCAAGTTTATTCTGGGCCCAACACGCCCATCTACAAACCAAACTGTGAACAAAAACAACCATCCGGACCCACACTAGTCCGACACACCCAAAACACATGATTACAACACAAATGGACAATACAAACCATTTACAAGGTATCAATACAATTATTTTGACCTACGGTCAAGTCGATCGGGGCAGTTCCTTCGCAAATGTCCAAGTTTCCTACAAAAGTGACAAGTGGCAGTGCTGAGGCGACTTGCCCCACCACGCCGCTTACTTGTCGACTGGGTTGAAGTTCCACCCGAATGAACACCTACCGAGGGTTGCGACACAAGGGTATGAAGGCTAACTCGCTTTGTTGTTTCCTGACTCATCTGTTCAGTATCTTGACGCTCTCGGCATCGTCCAGAGCCCAAAGATTGTTCTGGCACAGGTAAAATAGTAGCCTCCACTCGGATGGCAGCATCCGATAACTCCCTCAGGGTAGAATACGAGCCAACAGTTACAGCACCTCGTAACTCATTCCTCAATCCCTGCTCAAACCTTCGACACTTATCCTCCTCAGTAGCCACATACAGAGGAGCGAAACTAGATAAGTGCAAAAATTGTTGTTCATAATCGACCACTGACCGATTCCCTTGCTGCAATTGGAGAAACTCAACCTCCTTAGCGTTCCGAAATGAGCGAGGATAAAACTGATCCAAAAATCGCTCTCGGAATGCATCCCATGCCAAGGTACGGGCATCCCAGCCAGTCAACTGTAAACTATGCCACCACCTGTAAGCATAGCCATCCAAAAGAAAAATGGCTAAGGGTACCATGTCCTCCAGGGGACATATCATAACCTCAAAAATCCTTGCCAATCGTGTAAGCCAATCTTCGGCACCATCCGGTCCCGAATCACCACGAAACACAGTGGCTCCCAACCGTCGAGCTCGCTCAATATCTGGGCCTTTACTAACATTATTCTCGCCCCTCCCATCTTCAGACCGTGTACGGGACGCACGACTCGGAGGCATGACGTATCAACAGAAATCAAGAACCAAATGCTCTGATACCAATTTGACAGGACCCGTCCCAACTGGACGTAAAAAACCGTGTCCGGTCCTGCTCCCGTCTGACAAGTCAACTAAAGGTCTGAAACTCCCCTTCAGTACTTGCCAAACAAGGGATGTTTGCGCGGATTTTTGCTGCTGTCACTGCCTCACGATCAGTCCCGAGCGTCGTACCACGGCCTGAAGGGTCACAAAACAGAAAAGGTGTGAGTGGACAAAAATGACCTCTTATAAAAACATTTATCAAAATACATTCTTACCCTCCAGTTTTCACAAACTTGCATGCATATCGTAAAACATGAGTAATAGTATGAAATCATTCAAGTATGTACAGTGGACCGATAAAATCAAAACATATTTTCCCATGGTCCACAAAACTCATGCTCACCAAATCAGTTCATGTAAAAAAACATCAAATCCCGGCTCTCAGGCCAAACCATATGAAAACATAATCACTGGCCACAAAGACCAAAATCCCGTACTCAATACCAGTACGTCATCACAATCAATACCAATCAGCACTAATCACCAGTGCACAAGAAATATATCAATCCAATCAATCCGCACTACTCACGAGTGCTGCACTACGCGTAGGCCAATATCCAGTCACTCTCTCGGGAATAAACACCTCTGGGCTCAACCTCCTCGGGCTCAGTCACCTCTGGGCGAACACATCCCCAGGATCAGACACCTCCGAGTGGTACATCCAGGCTCAGTATCATCCGAGAAGCTGACTACCATAGGATCAACTCCCGATCCTACAATCACATCCCCCAAGCTCCGGTCGTCTGGGTAATCCCCCCCCCCCCCAAGTACCGACCGTCTAGGAATATCACAATCACAATGAAAACCATCCCGGGAATTACATCCCAAAACATTTCAATCAAATCTTGACTTCATACCAAGTCAAGGTCATTCTCAACTGGGTCTCAAGCCCAAAATATCAATTTCACGTAAATCCGTGCAACCGTAAACCCGAGTTGCCACGATCACATAAATCCATAAAATCAATCATTGACTCATAATCCGAGTCCAAATATCATTTTCAATCCGGGCCTAGCCCAAAACATCAATTGCACGTTCCTCGTAAAACGTGCCCGAAAGACTGATTAAAATAATCACAAAAATCACGAGAATACCAAAAATCATCAAATTCACATGTAACTCCAAATCCGAGTCAAAATCATTATTTACTTAGGTTCTCACGCCCACAATATCATTTTTAACCAATTTCATGATTTCTCGAAAATCGTGCCAGAATATAATAATATAATAATCATAAAACCGAGAAAATCGAGAAATCACCGAATCAAAGCATCAATCATGTCAAATCATAGAAAATCATATAAATAAGCATTTTAAACCATATATGCATGCATCACAGTTAGAAAACCAAAAGTCCACTCACACACACCGTTCAAAACGGTTCGTTTTCGAGCTGCGCGTTTTTCCGTAAAATCCGGAAATCACGTCTCCTTCCCAAAATCATTATAGAGGGTATTAGCATATCAAAATACATCATATAATTTTCCCTAATTTTTCCGGGATTTAAATACGTATTTTTAACGTAATACAAAACTTCGGATACGCGGAACATTAACGAAACGATATCCGATTTCATCGAAACCAACGTCAAAATCGTTACAATGAGAGGATCAAAAGTCATGTTGACCTCACCTTGAAACTAGGCCGGACGCGCCCTCACGCGCCGCCGTGAGTGGCTGCGCGTGAAATCCACGCGCCTGCTACAGTACCCTCGTCCTCACCCGTTTGTCTGTAAAACGGGCCATTTAACCCGCGAGGCGACCCGGTTAATTTCCTACCAATTCGACGTTGTTTCCATCAATTGAACATTCAGTTAGTTTCGAATTAAGTTCAATTAAAGATCTGTGGACTCAATTACAAACAACATTACCTATAACCCCACGATCACAGTTGATCATTCGAAGGACCTCCGGCCATTGTTCATCCTTCGAAAACCATCAAAACTTCTAGATTTCGTTCAATTGATCCACCAGTAAGCTTCAATGGACTAAGAGAAACATTTCCCCTCCATCAATTGCGTCGTATGATCACTCAATGATCACGACTCAAGCTCGAAATTTCTGAAAGCTTCCTTCCTCAGTTCTACCTCAAATCGACCTCAATTCGACTTAGTTCCTTCCTCAACATTGATCGTAGCAATCCCAGAAGACTAAAACTAAACCCAATTTCGATCAACAAGGCTCAATTCGTCCAATTCGATTTTCCTCCCAAATTTTCTAAAACCCGAATTCTCAGTCCTCAGCTCTCAGTTAATCTCTCGTGTTTCCCAGTTCGAATCACTCTCAATTAACTCACAATTTGCACTCTCAAGCTCAGCTGATGGAGAGGAATGAAGGAGGGAAGAAAATTGGATAATGGTTGTACACGGTTTGGAGAAACTGAAGAGAAATAATGGATGAAATAAAAGATTAATCAAGTAATTAAAATAATAACAAAACATCATCATTTGGTCTCCCCCAAAATCATGGATCCATGTTTTGTGCCTGATTTTAAGGGATGAGTGACACTTGTCACTCATCCAAGTGTGTCTAGTCACCGGGTACTGTTCATATTAAAATATTATTTAATTCCCGGTTCGTTCGGTTAACCGAGCCCGATTCCGTGACCATAACTTCGTCGTCGAATCTCCGATTTCGGCATGCCGCCTGTCGTTGGATTTGTATCGAAGAGACCTACGTAACGGTCCTTGGCCCTCGTCCATCGGACCTCCCGATCAAAAAGTCAACATTTGGCCCCTACTATGCCAAATTACCAAAATACCCCGCATCTTCCGATCATCATAACTTTCACTACGAATGTCGGAATCGAACGTGCCACCTGTTTATGAACTCGTGACGTCCCGAACTACGTCATAGTCATCGGTCAAGGTCCGTTTGACCGCCAGAACTAAAAGTCAACATTTTGCCCACGCTAGGGGCAAAACGGTCATTTTGCACGTTTCGTCCGATTTCACTCAACTAATCCCCGATTAGTCATTCTAAATCATGATTAATTAATATTCAATCCCGATATTCGGGACGGGTCATTACACGGGACGCTGAATCCGTAAACAGGCGGCATGTGTCAATCGGAGCCCGAACGAGAAACTTATGGGTCTATAATGACGAGGGGCATTTTGGTAATTTTTTGTGACAAGGGTAAAATGGTAATTTTCTGCAGTTGGGATTATTGTATGAATTAAATTAGCTGATTCACTTAATTTGGGTGTGGATTGACCAGGGGGTGACACTTGTCACCATGAGAGGAAGATTGGTGGCTTGAATGCCTAACACAAACAAACTAAACCGCCCAAATGTCCTTTGCTTATTTCGATCAAATTGATCGGTGAAGGAGACCAGGATATAGTTTCTGAGACAGGAAGAGGAAATTAGAGAGAAAACGAGCAGAATGGAGGAAACAATTGGGAAAATATAGACCCCTAAACTGAAAACCCAAACCCGTGAAACTCATATTTTGACAAAGTTCGAGTTTCAATTTTGAGCTTGAGATGACTCAAATTGGGATTCAATTATGTCTTCTGGGATCATTTCGACCAGGACTGGATTAAAAATGAAAGGAATTATGGTTGTTTTGGCGTAGAACAGAGAAGGGGAAGATTTCGAAAATTCGAGTTTGAGTCGTGGATTTGAGGCCATGGAACCACGAAATTGATCGGGGGAAAATGTTTACAAGGATCCAACGATGCTTCTTGATGCATCAATTGAAGAAAAACATGGGTAATTGATATCGATTGGATGATGAACAGCAACCGGAGATGTTTCGATGTTCAACCTTGAATCGTGTGGATTCAGGTAAGGATTGATGTTAATGGTTTCACAGAACTCTAATTAAGTGTATAAAGATGCTAAGGAATGATTGAATTGAAGGAAATGATGCAGAATTGATGGAGTTTGGAACGGGTTGCATCGCGGGTCAAATGACCCGTTTACCAGTCATTCGGGTTGGGACGGTAACTGTTCATGGTACTGTAGCAGGCGCGTGGCACCCACGCGCAGCCACTCACGGCGGCGCGTGGGAGCGCGTGAGGGGGAATCCCGAGGTGAGTTCAACATGAAACTTGTCCTATTTAATGTAACGAACATATTTGGTTTTGGTTGCGAGTTGATCGGACGCCGTCTCGATAATGTTTCGAGGGTCCGAAGGTTTATGTTACGTATTAAAATAATATTAAATTCCCGGAAAATTATGATAAATTTATATGATGATAATTAGGTCCCTAGTGACCTTGAGTGATGATTTTGGACAGGATTCGAGATTCCTGGCAAGTGTCGGAAATTACGGAAACGCGTGCAGCGCGGGAAACGAGCAATTGGACGGTGTGTGAGTGGACTTTTGTTTTCTACCCTGAATGCATGCATATATGTGTTAAATGCTTTATAATATGATTTAAAATGATTTGGTATGATTGATGTTCTGATATGGTGAATTCCGGATTTTGGAGAATATTATATTATTTTAATCGGTGTTTTGGCACGTATTTCGAGAAAATGTGCAAATGGTATTTTGGGCTAGGCCCAGAGTTAAAAAGGTTTCCAAAAGAGTATTTTGACTTAATTAGTGAGTCAAGGATGATTTTTGGATTATTTTACTGTGTTTAATGTGATTTCACGGATTTGCGTGATATTGACATGTTTTGGGCTTGAGTCCCGGTTGGTAACGATTTTGACTTGGTTGGAAGTCAGGGATTTGATTGAGATATTTTGGGATATAATCCCGGATGATTTTCATTATGACGATGAATACCCAGACGGTCGAAGCTAGGGGTGTTCCCAGACGACCGGAGCTCGGGGATATGATTGTGATTGTTCCCAGGCAGCCGAGGCTAGGGGCGTTCCCAGACGGCTGTTGCTCGGGGAGATATGTGTTCCCAGGTAGCCGAAGCTCGGGGTGTTTGTAACGACCCGAACTTTCGTAATTATTATTTTATTGTAAATTGACCGTTTTGCCCCTGAGGGGGGAAAAGTTGACTTTTACCTCGGGAAGTATTTAGGACTTTGACACGTGACCGTGACGTAGTTTAGGACGTCACGAGTTCATAGGCAGGTGGCACGTTCGATTCCGACGTTCGAGGAAGAAGTTGTGACGTTCGGAAGTCGAGGGGCATTTTGGTAATTTGGCCATTTGGGGGCCAAATGTTGACTTTTGACCCGGGAAGTCCAACGGACGAGGGCCAATGACCGTTACGTAGGTCTCGTCGATACGAATCCGTAGACAGGCGGCACGCTGAAATCGGACTTACGACGAAAAAGTTATGGTCAAGAACGTAACCGAACTAACCGAGACTCGGAACTTAATTTAATAATAAAATATTATAATCTGTTTTACTTTAACCCAATCAATCTGGACCCTTGATGAGTGACACATGTCACTCATCTACCCCATCCACATCATCCCCAACATTCTGGATCTTGGTCTGCCATAGGATTAATTAATTAATTTCTTTTCCTTAAATCCTCACCCTTCACTCTTCACTCAGGATGAATCACAGCCATCCATTCTATTTCTCCTTCTGTTCTTAAGCCATCAGAGACTCATTTCCTCATTTTCATTCCTTCCTTCAAACCGTGCAACCTCCCACCCTTCAAACAATCACACCAGCAGCTAACCACCCAACCTTCTTCATCAGGCAGCACCAGACCGTGCACCACCACCACCAGACACCGGCCAACGCCACCACGGCCACCCTGCACGGCCGGAAAACCCACAAACCCGTGAGGACCCGTGCAGCCCAAAATCATCAGACCATCCAAACCACGACGTCTGGGCTCGAACCAACCTAGGGCTAGGACCATTGTGACCTCTGGACGGCGTAGGACTGGACTGGGCAGCCCACGGCGGCGACACGGCGGCGGTAAACCTGCAAACCCGTAATGGCCGATTTTCCTTCCCTGCCTCAAACCGTCCGTTTTTAACGTTGCATTTGCTTGGTTGTTTTTGAGACTTAAACTAGGGGACTAGACGAACGTTTTGGACCTGAGTTGGTGGCTGGAAACGTGACGGCTCGCCGGAGAAGACGGACCAAAACCGGCAGCCATTTCCCCGTCGTTTTTCAGGTGATTCCTTGATCTTAAAATCCAGTTTTGATCACACAGAGCCATAGAACATGTTCAGACGAGTCCATAGGAACAAACCCCATCGATTTTGGTGGTCGGAATCACGATCTGTGATCGGGTCGAACCGTGGGTCTGCGGTGACCCGATTCGCAGACCCGACACTGTAGCTGATGACGTCATCATGCTGACGTCAGCAGTGACGTCATGATGACGTCATCATGTCAGAATATTGTCAGACCAGGGACCAATGGACTGTTGACACGTGTCCTCTGACACTGTCAGTGATGACGTCATGCTGACGTCAGCAGTGACGTCATGCTGACGTCAGCATCACTGTAGCACTGTTGACCAGAGGGTTGACCGGCGCGTGGGGGGCGCGTGTGAACAGTGTTTTGTGTGGGACCAGTGCCATTTTCAAGGTTTCGACGATACGGATCCAATGGCGGTGGTTTCGTGTCGATCGGAGATCGTTAAGTTGGTCAAATTAGGGTTTGATGCCTTGGGAAGCGTGTTCGGACGGCTTTCCCGGGCCGGTTTCAGTCTAGGGTTTCGTAGTTGTTTAGTAGGGACTTAAAGTGACCTTTACGTATGTTTTGGGCGTGACAGGAATTGTACTTTAAACCTTGGACGGGGCTTTACGCTCGGGAGTGCAGCGGGATTGTACTGTGAGTGGGCCTTTGATTTCACTAAACTTCGGCATGCATAACTGTTTTACTTTCTCCTATATCTATATGTGATTTGAGTAAAAGTATCTGTTCGGCTTGTGTATGATTTATGGCACGTATTACGATGTTTGGGCATGAGACCCGTCTGGTTGTTTATAAATGGTTTGGAGTCATATATATGTATAATGGAACTCGATATCATCTGTGGTACTGCACTGTATAGATCTACCCTAGGATTCTATCTCCTCCGGATGTAGGTACACCGGAGCGGTCACGGCGCATTGCCTGTGAGGAGTCATTCTACGGAGGGACCGGACCGTAGAGTGACTCAGGAGCAGGATTGCTACTATTGGACGTCTGGGACGTCAGGCATCTAGAATGCCATGCTCGGACTAGGTTCGGGATTTGGACTCGGGATTGAGACCCCGGGTGGCACGCGTAGCCTTGAGACTGTGACCTTATTGGGCGTCTGGGACGTCAGGCATCTGGGATGTCAGGGTTGGGATGTATAGTGCAGTGACTAAGATTATATTATGTTGATATTATTCTGCTTATGACTATATGGTTTTGTGGTTTTGATACTATGCATGTCTTTTCGGAAAACGGAGGGGAAAAGCTATATGTTTTCGAAATGGTAAACTACTTTGTAAACCTTGAGTTTCAGCCCACTCACCTTTGTTGTTTTACTACCCCTCCAGGTAGTGCTATCGAGGAGGAGGATCCCGAGGAGGAGGAGGAGGATCCCGAGGAGGAAGAGGCATAGGTTTACGTTGCGTACCTGAACCCTACTGCTGGGTAGGTTGGCACGTAGTGTGTCTAGAGTCGTGCTCAATAAACTGTATTCGGGAACCATCCCTTGTCTGACACTATTTGTATTTGAGTATTTGTGTGGTGTGCTATGTATGACTTAACTATGGATTTTCTTTATGCATTTTATATTCAATAAGGGTATTTTTGGTATTTTAACGTTGGGTGTCAGACGGGAGCAGGGCACGTCCCGGGTGGTCCCAGGGGGATCGGGGCGGGTCCTGTCAACTTGGTATCAGAGCACTAGGTTGTGGTCAGCATGCTAGACTAGTGGTCAGTACTTAGTTTAAACGATGTCAGTATCTAATCTATGCCTCTTAACAGCGGGTTATGCCTCCAAGGAGAATTCCTCAAATACGAACTGACGAGGAAATCGCGAGAGAGATGGAATGTGCTAGCATTGAGCGGGCTCAAAGGTTGGGAGCCACACCGTTCAGCGGGGGATCAAACCCCGAGGATGCCCATGAGTGGATTGCGAAATGGGAAAGAATCTTCACCGTGATGCATTGCCCACCCGGCGAGCGGGTGGCATTGGCGGTCGGCGGGTGGCATTGGCGGCCTTCTTACTGGAAGGCGGGGCTTATCAATGGTGGCATGGTCTTGAGATGTCCGGGTGGACCGTTCACACCACCACATGGGAGGTCTTTCGTGCCCGATTCTTAGATCAGTATTACCCGCGTTCATTTCGCATGGCACGAGAGGCAGAGTTCCTGCGGCTGGAACAGGGAGATATGTCCGTGGCAGATTACGAGCAGACCTTCGGGAAGCTTTCCCGTTTTGCCGCAGCTTTCGTGAGTACTGAGGAGGAAAAATGTCAAAGATTTGAGTTGGGACTCCGAGGGGAGTTGCGGGCAAGTGTGACGGCTACTAGTTACGCGACTCTGAGGGACATGGTCGACGCTGCAGTTCGTGTCGAGGCCAGTCTGGCGGCACACCAGGCGCGACAATCATCAGGCGAGGGACAGCGCCGGGATCGTCCACATCCTGGACCAACCGGCCCAAAGATCTCTGAGGGGGGAAATTACCGAGGAGCACCCTCATCTCTACGTGGTCGTGGCTGGTCAGGTCGACATGGGAACTCTCAGAGGGGTGGATCGAGATTCAGTTCTGGACAGCATCAGGCTTGGAGTGGTACATCAGGAGGGTCTTGGGATGGACCGAGGACAGTTAATTGCTTTGCTTGTGGAGGAGCGGGCCACTATGCCCGAGATTGCCATTTGTTGTCAAGGAACAACGAGACTAAAGGTGTTAGTGTGACACAGAGTTCGGCTTCTCACCCTTCCAGAGGCCGAGGACAGAGTGCTGAGCGTGGCGCGCGTGGGCGCGGACAGACTGCGGGACCCCGAGCTCGTGTTTTTGCAGTGACTCAGCAGCAGGCGAGGTCAGCCCCTGGTGTGGTTACAGGTACTCTTCATATCTCAAATATTGTTGTACGGGTGTTAATGGATGCTGGGGCTACTCATTCTTTTATTTCGAAAAGTTGTGCGGGTATGTTAGATCGTGAGGTGTCAGCCTTGGATAGTGAAATGGGTGTTGGCACACCGATGGGCGTTGTGTACGTCGTGAATCAGGTGATCCGGAGATGCCCAGTAAGGGT
The DNA here is from genome assembly GCA_032719365.1 of Prinsepia uniflora. Taxonomy (NCBI): domain Eukaryota; kingdom Viridiplantae; phylum Streptophyta; class Magnoliopsida; order Rosales; family Rosaceae; genus Prinsepia; species Prinsepia uniflora. The sequence goes on along the minus strand of CM064869.1, from coordinate 40,623,471 downwards.
GGAGGATGTAGATCTGCTAGCTGATCTAATCCTGATGGATATCCATGACTTTGATGTTATCTTGGGAATGGATTGGTTGACTGAGCACGGTTCGCTCATCGACTGTTGTAGTAGGCGGGTGATTCTGCGAAGTCCGGGTTTGCCGGAGGTTACTTTTCAGGGAGAGCGCGACGGTTCGCTACCTGAAGTAATTTCTTCACTTGCCGCTACGAAGCTTCTACAGAAGGGATGCCAGGGTTATCTGGCGCATGTTGTGACGACGAATAGTGATACTTCGGGTGCCGATGATATACCTGTGGTGCGGGAATTTCCGGATGTGTTCCCGGAAGATTTGCCTGGTTTACCACCACATCGGGAGATTGAGTTCACGATTGAACTACTTCCTGGCACACGACCTATATCGCAGGCACCATATCGGATGGCACCAGCGGAGTTACGGGAACTGAAGATCCAATTGCAGGAGTTGGTGGACTTGGGATTCATCCGACCGAGTACATCACCGTGGGGAGCACCAGTATTATTTGTGAAGAAGAAGGAGGGGAGCCTCCGTTTGTGTGTGGATTATCGACAGCTCAACAAGGTCACGGTAAGGAACCAGTACCCCTTACCCAGGATTGATGATCTCTTTGATCAACTGCGGGGAGCACAGTACTTCTCGAAGATAGATTTACGATCTGGTTATCACCAGTTGAAGATTGCTGAAGGAGATGTCCCGAAGACAGCGTTTCGGACCAGATATGGGCATTATGAATTCCTTGTGATGCCTTTCGGCTTGACGAATGCTCCAGCAGCATTCATGGATCTAATGAATAGGGTCTTCCGATCTTATTTGGATAAGTTCGTGATCGTGTTCATTGACGACATCCTTGTGTACTCGAGGAGTGCTCAAGCTCATGAGGAACACTTACGTTCGGTGTTAGGGAAGCTGAGGCAGAACCAGTTATACGCCAAGCTGAGTAAGTGTCAGTTTTGGCTAACCAGCATTGGTTTTCTGGGACATGTAGTGTCAGCAGACGGGATTAGCGTGGATCCCCAGAAGACCGAAGCGGTGACAAATTGGGCTAGGCCGACAACCGTGACAGAGGTACGGAGTTTCGTTGGTTTGGCAGGATACTACCGGAGATTTGTTGAGGGCTTCTCTAGTATTGCTGCACCGTTGACTCGTTTAACCAGGAAGGGAGTAAAGTTTGTTTGGGATGAACGGTGTGAGCAGAGTTATCAAGAATTGAAACGTCGGTTAACTACCGCACCTGTTCTTGCTTTGCCGGATAACAGTGGAGAGTTCGAAGTCTACAGTGACGCATCGTTGCAAGGTTTGGGTTGCGTGCTGATGCAGAATGGCAGAGTTATCGCTTATGCATCGAGACAACTAAAGACACATGAGCTGAACTACCCTACGCATGATCTGGAGTTGGCGGCGGTGGTTCACGCTTTAAAGATCTGGCGACATTATCTGTACGGGGTGACTTGCAGGATCTTCACCGATCATCAGAGTTTGAAGCATTTGTTCACTCAGAAGGAGCTGAACGTAAGGCAGCGACGGTGGTTGGAACTGATCAAGGATTACGATTGTACGATTGAATATCATCCAGGGAAGGCGAACGTTGTGGCAGACGCACTCAGTAGGAAGTCAGCAGGATCAATTGCACACCTGAGGCTGGTGTACCTTCCTTTGCTAGTGGAACTCCGAAGAGCTGGAGTTATGCTGGGGATGGATGAGCAGGGAGCTTTGTTGGCCAGTTTTCATGTACGACCTGTGCTCGTCGATCGGATTATCGAGGCACAATTGGAGGATCCGACACTTTGTATCTACAGGATCGAGGTCGAAGCAGACGAGAGGCAGGACTTTACTATTCGACCAGATGGAGCTCTGGTGAAACTGGGCCGTTTGTGTGTTCCTGCAGTGGCAGAGTTACGGGAAGAAATTCTCGAGGAAGCCCACAGTTCGGCTTATGCCATGCATCCGGGAGGTACAAAGATGTACCGTACCCTCCGGGACCACTATTGGTGGGCAGGAATGAAGAAGGATATTGCAGTGTTTGTGAGCAGATGTTTGACCTGTCAGCAGGTCAAGGCCGAGCGGCAGAGACCGTATGGAGCAATGCAACCGCTTCCGATTCCCGAGTGGAAGTGGGATCACATTACCATGGATTTTGTCTTCAAGTTGCCAAGGACTCAGAGGGGATGCGATGGAGTTTGGGTGATTGTCGACCGATTGACCAAGTCAGCTCATTTCTTACCAGTACAGGAGACATTTAAGCCAAACCGACTGGCTCAGCTATTCGTGAAGGAGATCATTCGACTTCATGGTACGCCGAAGTCGATAGTGTCTGATCGAGATCCGCGTTTCACATCTAGGTTCTGGCGAAGTTTGCAGAACGCCTTGGGTACAAACTTACATTTCAGTACAGCGTTCCACCCACAGACCGATGGGCAGTCAGAAAGGACTATCCAGACACTGGAGGACATGATGAGGTCTTGTGTACTGCAGTTTCAGGATTCGTGGGATACCCATTTGCCTTTGATGGAGTTCGCATACAACAACAGTTATCAGGCAAGTATCGGGATGGCACCCTACGAGGCACTGTATGGCCGACAGTGCAGGACACCTATCTGTTGGATGGAGGTAGGAGAGCGAGCAGCTTTAGGACCGGATTTGATGGACATGACCCAGGAAACAGTTCGAATTATCAAGGAAAGATTGAAGGCAGCACAGGATCGCCAAAAGAGCTATGCGGATCGACGAATTCGAGACTTGGAATTCGAGGTTGGAGATTTTGTGTTCCTTAAGTTATCTCCATGGAAAGGAATTATCCGTTTTGGCCGACGCGGGAAGTTGAGTCCACGTTACTTTGGACCGTTCGAGATCATTGAGAGGATTGGACTAGTGGCATACCGGTTGGCATTACCTCCAGAACTTGCCAGAGTGCACGATGTTTTCCATGTGTCCATGTTACGGAAATACCTACGGGACGATTCACATGCCTTGCCGGAACAACCAGTAGAACTGATGACTGATCTGAGCTTTGAAGAGAAACCAGTGCAGATTCTGGATCAGAAGAACAAGGTTCTGAGAAACAAGACGATTCGGTTGGTGAAAGTGCTATGGAGGAACCATGACGTCGAGGAAGCGACGTGGGAACCCGAAGACTTGATGAGGGAGCAGTACCCGTTTTTATTCGAGTAAATTTCGAGGACGAAATTTCTGTAAGGTGGGTAGATTGTAACGACCCGAACTTTCGTAATTATTATTTTATTGTAAATTGACCGTTTTGCCCCTGAGGGGGGAAAAGTTGACTTTTACCTCGGGAAGTATTTAGGACTTTGACACGTGACCGTGACGTAGTTTAGGACGTCACGAGTTCATAGGCAGGTGGCACGTTCGATTCCGACGTTCGAGGAAGAAGTTGTGACGTTCGGAAGTCGAGGGGCATTTTGGTAATTTGGCCATTTGGGGGCCAAATGTTGACTTTTGACCCGGGAAGTCCAACGGACGAGGGCCAATGACCGTTACGTAGGTCTCGTCGATACGAATCCGTAGACAGGCGGCACGCTGAAATCGGACTTACGACGAAAAAGTTATGGTCAAGAACGTAACCGAACTAACCGAGACTCGGAACTTAATTTAATAATAAAATATTATAATCTGTTTTACTTTAACCCAATCAATCTGGACCCTTGATGAGTGACACATGTCACTCATCTACCCCATCCACATCATCCCCAACATTCTGGATCTTGGTCTGCCATAGGATTAATTAATTAATTTCTTTTCCTTAAATCCTCACCCTTCACTCTTCACTCAGGATGAATCACAGCCATCCATTCTATTTCTCCTTCTGTTCTTAAGCCATCAGAGACTCATTTCCTCATTTTCATTCCTTCCTTCAAACCGTGCAACCTCCCACCCTTCAAACAATCACACCAGCAGCTAACCACCCAACCTTCTTCATCAGGCAGCACCAGACCGTGCACCACCACCACCAGACACCGGCCAACGCCACCACGGCCACCCTGCACGGCCGGAAAACCCACAAACCCGTGAGGACCCGTGCAGCCCAAAATCATCAGACCATCCAAACCACGACGTCTGGGCTCGAACCAACCTAGGGCTAGGACCATTGTGACCTCTGGACGGCGTAGGACTGGACTGGGCAGCCCACGGCGGCGACACGGCGGCGGTAAACCTGCAAACCCGTAATGGCCGATTTTCCTTCCCTGCCTCAAACCGTCCGTTTTTAACGTTGCATTTGCTTGGTTGTTTTTGAGACTTAAACTAGGGGACTAGACGAACGTTTTGGACCTGAGTTGGTGGCTGGAAACGTGACGGCTCGCCGGAGAAGACGGACCAAAACCGGCAGCCATTTCCCCGTCGTTTTTCAGGTGATTCCTTGATCTTAAAATCCAGTTTTGATCACACAGAGCCATAGAACATGTTCAGACGAGTCCATAGGAACAAACCCCATCGATTTTGGTGGTCGGAATCACGATCTGTGATCGGGTCGAACCGTGGGTCTGCGGTGACCCGATTCGCAGACCCGACACTGTAGCTGATGACGTCATCATGCTGACGTCAGCAGTGACGTCATGATGACGTCATCATGTCAGAATATTGTCAGACCAGGGACCAATGGACTGTTGACACGTGTCCTCTGACACTGTCAGTGATGACGTCATGCTGACGTCAGCAGTGACGTCATGCTGACGTCAGCATCACTGTAGCACTGTTGACCAGAGGGTTGACCGGCGCGTGGGGGGCGCGTGTGAACAGTGTTTTGTGTGGGACCAGTGCCATTTTCAAGGTTTCGACGATACGGATCCAATGGCGGTGGTTTCGTGTCGATCGGAGATCGTTAAGTTGGTCAAATTAGGGTTTGATGCCTTGGGAAGCGTGTTCGGACGGCTTTCCCGGGCCGGTTTCAGTCTAGGGTTTCGTAGTTGTTTAGTAGGGACTTAAAGTGACCTTTACGTATGTTTTGGGCGTGACAGTAATTGTACTTTAAACCTTGGACGGGGCTTTACGCTCGGGAGTGCAGCGGGATTGTACTGTGAGTGGGCCTTTGATTTCACTAAACTTCGGCATGCATAACTGTTTTACTTTCTCCTATATCTATATGTGATTTGAGTAAAAGTATCTGTTCGGCTTGTGTATGATTTATGGCACGTATTACGATGTTTGGGCATGAGACCCGTCTGGTTGTTTATAAATGGTTTGGAGTCATATATATGTATAATGGAACTCGATATCATCTGTGGTACTGCACTGTATAGATCTACCCTAGGATTCTATCTCCTCCGGATGTAGGTACACCGGAGCGGTCACGGCGCATTGCCTGTGAGGAGTCATTCTACGGAGGGACCGGACCGTAGAGTGACTCAGGAGCAGGATTGCTACTATTGGACGTCTGGGACGTCAGGCATCTAGAATGCCATGCTCGGACTAGGTTCGGGATTTGGACTCGGGATTGAGACCCCGGGTGGCACGCGTAGCCTTGAGACTGTGACCTTATTGGGCGTCTGGGACGTCAGGCATCTGGGATGTCAGGGTTGGGATGTATAGTGCAGTGACTAAGATTATATTATGTTGATATTATTCTGCTTATGACTATATGGTTTTGTGGTTTTGATACTATGCATGTCTTTTCGGAAAACGGAGGGGAAAAGCTATATGTTTTCGAAATGGTAAACTACTTTGTAAACCTTGAGTTTCGGCCCACTCACCTTTGTTGTTTTACTACCCCTCCAGGTAGTGCTATCGAGGAGGAGGATCCCGAGGAGGAGGAGGAGGATCCCGAGGAGGAAGAGGCATAGGTTTACGTTGCGTACCTGAACCCTACTGCTGGGTAGGTTGGCACGTAGTGTGTCTAGAGTCGTGCTCAATAAACTGTATTCGGGAACCATCCCTTGTCTGACACTATTTGTATTTGAGTATTTGTGTGGTGTGTTATGTATGACTTAACTATGGATTTTCTTTATGCATTTTATATTCAATAAGGGTATTTTTGGTATTTTAACGTTGGGTGTCAGACGGGAGCAGGGCACGTCCCGGGTGGTCCCAGGGGGATCGGGGCGGGTCCTGTCAGTGTTCCCAGACGGCTAACACTCGGGGTGATGCGTGCCGGGACAGTCGGAGCTCGGGGTGACTTCCCAGACGACTGAGGCACGGGTTATGGCCTAGTGCCGGTGTGACATTGTGATGGTTTGTGCACTTGTGAATAGTGCGGATTGATTGATTGATTGACTGAGTAATTGATTGTGACCTTGTGCATAGTACTGTTTGATGTTGATTATGAGTACGTACTGGTATTGAGTACGAGTTCTGGTCTGTGGGACCAGGTGACTATGTTTTCATGTGTTTGGCCTGAGAGCCGGAAGTTTGACTTATTATATGGTTTGGCTGGAAAGCCGGTGATTGTCATTCATATATTTTTCCTATGCATGCAAGGTTTGATAAACTGGAGGGTAAATGATGCCTTTTAAAATGTGTTTTAACGAATATATTTTTGTCCACTCACACTTTTCTGTTTTGATGACCCTCCAGGCCGTGGCACAACGTTTGGGGCTGATCTCGAGGCGGAGGCATGAGCGGCAGTTATCCCTGGTTTGACAGGTGCTGAAGGGTACTTTCGGGACTTCAGTTGACTTGTCAGACGGGAGCAGGACCGGGCACGGTTATCGAGGTCCAGTTGGGACGGGTCCTGTCAAATATTACTAAATTAACTAATTAATTAAATTAAAACTGTGCAACCCAATTGAACCCAAGCTGCAGCCCAACAGAAAAAAGAAAAAGAAAAATCCAGCCCATCCCGCAAGCCCAGGCCTGGGTCACTGTGCAGCCCACTCTCCAGCCCGTGCAGCCCAGCCCGTTAGCCCAAAGCCCAGACCGCACGGCCCAAGCGGCCCAGCGTGCTTCTGCCTTGCCCCAACGAGTTCGGCGCGCGGTCACCGAACGTCAAGCCTACTCCTCAGCGCGCGCCAGCCGAGCTCCATGCCACCCATTCAGCACCGCCCAGCCGATCTCCAGCCCACTTTCCAGCATGGCACTGCCGACCACTATTCCACTTTCCAGCTCCCTCTGACCGAATTTTGCCCCTTTCTTCAGTATTCTCTGCCAAAAATCCACCAGCAGCAATTTAATGGATTTTCTTGCTGTTTTTCAAGCTTTTCCTTTGTTTTTTTTTTAACATCTTTTCCCCACAAACACCACCCAATCTTATCATTTCACTTTTTAATATTTTTATTATAACTTTTATTTGTTTTTTAGAGTATAATTAGCTTTTCCCCCCTATAAATAGGGGTTCCATTCTTGTATTTGGGGAGTCCCCAATTAGTTTCATTCTTCCATTTCTTTCATTTTTCTTAGTTCTAGTTCTTAGTTAGTTCTTTTGTTTCTCTCTTTTGAGAGACATTTTTGGGGACCATTTTAACTTCTTGTAGATTTTCTTATTAATTAGCTTTCTTTTAGTTCTTGTTCTTAATTTATGTTATTTTTATTTTTCTTAATTTCATTTCTTCTTTACTTTGTTCTTGTGATATTTCTTTGAGATCTCTTCAACACATTTTTATGCTTTCCTTAAGAAACACCTAGGCCAAGTAATTCTAAGGCAATTCAAGAGTTTTAAGACCAAATTCCTCGTATTTCTTCTTCCATCTTCACAAGTTTCCTGCCGCTGTTCGGTGATTCTTGTGAAAATCCATACTTCTCTACTTAAATTCTTGTTATTGTTATTGGTTTTACTTATAATTCAATATATGTGTTGGTATTTTCTTTCTAACATTTGTAAGTAAGAATGCAATCTCCATGTGTTTTACTTTTTGAGTTTCTTTTACTTCATATGTTTTAGTACTTAAACTTCAATTCGAAACTAAATGTTGATCCGCTGTTCGGGGCATTTAGAATAGAGTTGAAGAGATTTAATGTTTGATCGTTGTTCGGCGCATTAAATCACTTACTTAAGGTGAATCATATTGTAAGTAATAATCCGCTGTTCGGTGCATTTATAAAATGAAAAATGTATGCATGTATTTGAGATGATTAAGGTATGATTTCGTGATTGGTTCAATATGAGCATGATGTTAGAGTGTTGGTAAAAATATGTGTTTGAAGAAAGTTCACTAGTACAAAGGTTAAAGTAGAAGTAAAATTAAGTATTTAATTATTTTTACTTGTTTTCTTTATTTTATATTTACAACTCTTTTCAAAACCCCCCTTTTCAATTCTTTATTCTTTATTCTTTTATTCTTTTATTCTTTTATTCTTCTTTTCTACTTTTAGTTTATTATTCTTTGATTCTTTCATCTCTTTATTCTTTTATTCTTTAATACTTTTAGTTTATTATTCTTTGATTAATTAATTCTTTAATTCTTTAATTCATTAATTCTTTAATTTGTTAATTCTTTTATTATTTAATTCATTAATGTATTCATTATTCATTTATTCATTACTCTTTCCCACTAACACATTATTAATGTTCCCTAATTTCCCCGGTTAAGAACGATCCCTATTTACCAATACTACATCTACACAAAAAGGGTTTAAATTGCACAACACTCAAATTGCGTGTTTAATTTAATGCGTAGTTTGGGCGTAGTCAATTTTTGGCGCCGTTGCCGGGGAAATTGAAAATCATTTTAATTTGTTAGTGTATGTATATAAATTGTGCATATTATACTTGTTTATAAATTTTACTTTTGTTAATATTATATTTGTTTATAACCTTTACTTACTTGTTTATATTTTATTTATCCATCTTATTTTTGTTCTTATTATTTTATAATGATCATACTTTACTTATTTATAATCTCTAATATATACTTGTTCATAAATGTTCATAATTTTTTTTTTATATATTTGTTCATATTCAAATTGTTTATGTAAATTTAAAATTCTATCATACTTGTTCATAATTTAATTTAATTTGTACTTGTCATAAATGCATATTGTACATATTCACTTTTCCTTACTTTTAATTTTTTTTTTCACTTTCTAACTTTTTCTTTAATCCATTAACTTTAATTTTATTCCATAAACTTTTTCTTTATTCAATTACTTAAAATTTATTCCATTAACTTTTTCTTTATTACACTAACTTTTACTTTATTCCATTATACTTTATTCCATTACTTTATATTCACACTTTTTTTTCTTTATTACACTTTAAATATATTCCTTTAACTTTATTCCATTAATGACAGGACCCATCCCAATCCCCCCGGGATTACCGTGGAATGTGCACTGCTCCCGTCCAACAAGGGGTGTCGGACAAGGGATAACCAAGAGCCACTGCCCACATGGGCATCCAGAGTGCGCAAGGATCGATGGAGGAGGTGTGCAATGTCCCAGTCTCTGCTGCAATCGCATCCGTAATCAACCTGAAGGGCATTAAAACCAAAAGCTGTGAGTGGACAAAAATCAATAAATTTACCAAATACATTTATAAGACATTTATGCCCTCCAATAAAAACGTATGCATGCCACCAAAACCAGTAACCAAAACGTTTGCTCAACCGAGCCCTTAGGGCCTTAGCCCAAAAACTGTTAACCAAAAACCAAGTGTGGGAACTCAGCCCAAAACCGTGGAATACCACCACCATACATATTAAAACCATGTGGGTCACCACCCACTACCATAATTGAACATCAATCCATAAATCCAAAACCATTTAGGGTCCCTGACCCGACATACCATTTCATAACCAATAATCCATTTTTACCACATAACACATATCCAACCAATAAGCCTTTTTATTCATTAATCCATATTTTACCATTACCATCACCAGCATCCCAGATGCTTAGCGTCCCAGACGCTAGACGTCCCTGACGTCATATCTCACGGTTTCATAAGCTACGCGTGCTGCCCGGGGTCTCTCCGGGTCCATATATCTGACATCCCTGATGTCTGACGTCCCTGACGTCAATCATAGCAATCCTGCTCCTGAGTCATCATACGGTCCGGCTGCTCCGTATAATGACCCCTCGCAGGCAATGCACCGTGACTTCCCCAGTGTCCCAGACATCTGGAGGAGACCATCATATATCCTTGTAGCCAGATGGTATATGGAAAACAGTTTTATTAAATCCTTTTATCACATCATTACCATTGGGCCCTGCCCGAAATTTCCATAAAACCACATAATTCCATTTAGGGTCCTTGACCCAAAATCACCATTATAAAATATAGGGTCCCTGACCCGAAATCACATTTATTATCCAACTGGGCCTCATGCCCGATTTTATAAACCACTGGGCCCACGGCCCGATTTGTAAACCAACTGGGCCCGCAGCCCGACTTATAAACCCACTGGGCCCACGGCCCGAATTCGTAAATCAACTGGGCCCCTGGCCCGATAACATAACTCAAATGGGTCTCAGCCCGATTTCATACCAACTGGGCCCCTGGCCCGATTTCATTAACCAACTGGGCCCCCGGCCCGATATTCAAATGGACTCCAAGTCCGAAATTTCCAACATAATTGGGCCTCAAGCCCGAGTTCATATTTCCAATTTCAAAACCATTTTATCATATTATATCCAAGTCATAAATATGGAAAATCCATGTAAAACCGGAAAACCTCGATTTACGTGCAAGCACGTAAATCGCCTCGAAATACGTGAAACCGTACAATTTACCAACAACCAAATCAACATCACACAATCACAACCATACTCCATATAAAACATTTAAGCATGCATAGAATTTATAAAACCAAAGTCCACTCACAGACCGTTTTAACCGTGTGCCTCGATACGCGTGCCACCGGCCCTCCCGGGCCACACCACTATCACCGGGACTCCCAATCCTGTCCAAATCACATTAGAGGGTCACTAACCTCAACATTAACATCCTATCAAAGTCCCGTAATTTTCCCGAATTTTTACTTATTTTTAAACTTAATTTAAAACCTTCGGACATCCCGAACAATATCGAGACGGTGTCCGATCGACACGAAACCAATTCCAAAATGTCCGTTACATTAAATAGGACAGAAGTCATGTTGACCTCACCTCGAGATTCGCGCCCACGCGCCGTCACGCGCCGCCGTGAGTGGCTGCGCGTGAAACTCACGCGCCTGCTACAGTGTCACCAGCCCAACCCGTTTGTCTGGTAAACGGGTCCAATTCACCCGCGACACAACCCGGTTCCAATCCTGTCAATTCGATCCTAATTCCTTCAATTGATCAATCCATTAGCTTCGTTTTAAGTCCAATTATAAGTCTGTAAACTCAATTACACAAATCCTTACCCAGATTCCCACGATTCGATGATGATCCACGAAGAACACCCGGTCACTGTTCAATCATGGGATTCCTTCAATCTCGATTGATTTCCCTAAATTGGTTCAACCAGAAGCATCAGTGGACCACGAGGAACAATTCCCCCACATCAATTTCGTCGTTTGATCAGTAAATGATCACGACTCAAGTATGAACACCGTCCACTGTGCAACCATGGAGTTTCATCGATCTCAGCCGGTTTCCTTCAATTGATGATCCCAGAAGCATCGTGGGATCATGATAGGCAGTTTCCCCACCTCAATTTCATCCAACGAAGCCTCCAATTCCACGACTCAGCTTCGAAATTCCTCCTGTCACCAAGCTCGTTCAGAGTCAAAACGGCACCAATTCCCTTCGTTCTTTCGACGTTTCTGATCGTGGCATTCCCAGAAGGCTGAATGTAACCTCCAATTCGATCCTCACGGCCTTAGGATTTGATTTCGAATTTTCCCTCCCATAATCTAATTTTCGAATTTTCTGTCTCACCACCCACACTCAGTCCCAGTGTTTCCCGAAATGAATCCAGTCTCCCTAGCCTCTCAATTCCCTCAATTCTGCCGTGAGAAGGCAGCCAAATTCTCCAGCCCTCACACTCTCTGTTTTGAAATCGTCCACGGGTAAGAAAAACAAAGAATAAGGAAATGGGGGAAAAAGATGGAGAATGAATGATGGTGTAGGAATGATTGTGTTTGGAGGGAAACAAGGATCAGAATTCAGGGGATGGGTGACACTTGTCACTCATCCGGATGTGCATAGTCAACGGTCACTATTCACTATTATATTATTATTTTAATCTGAGCCTCGGTTCGTTAGTTCGTTTCCTTGACCATAACGTCGTCGTCGGGTCACCGATTTCGGCATGCTGCCTGTCGTTGGATTCGTATCGACGATACCTACGTAACGGTCCTTGGCCTTCGTCCATCGGACCTCCCGATCAAAAAGTCAACATTTGGCCCCTAACAAGCCAAATTACCAAAATATCCCTCAACTTCCGAACACCATAACTTTCTCTACGAATGTCGGAATCGAACGTGCCACCTGTCTATGAACTCGTGACGTCCCGAACTACGTCACGGTCATCGGTCAAAGTCCATTTGACCGCCCGAACAAAAAGTCAACATTTTGCCCACGACCAGGGGCAAAACGGTCATTTTGCACAATTTAACCGATTCCGCCCTACTAACCACCGTTCAACCTCACTAATCAAGATTAGTCACTAAACTAATCCCGGAATTCGAGACGGGTCGTTACAATCTTCCCTCCTTAATAAATTTCGTCCTCGAAATTCCAACCGCTCTAAACTCAACGTACTTCCCTCCTTAATAAATTTCGCTCTCGAAACTTGATTATCCTGATTCCACAAACACCCGCGGAAAGTGGAATCGACCACGCAACACGTGTACACCCGTACACCAACTACTTAGAGAAAACTTGTCTACACCCAAACGTACCACTAGTACTCAAAACGCAACGATTACATTCGACCCCGTCGAATGACTGAAACTACTTGTTTCGAATTTGACACCACTTGTCAAATCAACCCTCTCGTTGACGCAACAACTCGACGGTTCTTTTCCCACTCCCACTAGGAGTCAGCTGACCCCACTCAACGATCTATGTTGACACATCCTGACAATCTGTCACCACACAGTTGTTGTCAGTCGAAAACTGACACTAGACTCACTCGTGGCTACACATGCCACCAACGTACTTGACTTAAATATATCCTTACCGACATTTTCACACGACCTGTGTGTAATTAAACAGATCGGAATTACCATGACCCATTGCATAGTAATGTCTGGTCCACAACCAATCCCATGGTATCGGAACCAATCCGACTACCAACACGTTCACCGACACACCTCGGGTATATCCCGTATACCGTAACTAGACATCACAAGTCTACAAGGTATTGTACCTCGAACCATGTACGAAGTACACACATCTACCTAATAACCAGACTACAACCACCTAGGTCATAGCCGAACGCGTTCCAATAATGGAGTACGTTTGCCCAATCCAGCATGAGACAAATCGAAACTCCACCCAACATCTAGTTCCAATTCCGAATCTGAATCCGCAATTTCGTAAGAAATCCCGGATCCAAGCCCAGACATCACATTTTAATTCATATCCAAATCCGAATCCGAAATCATTATTCCGTAAGCTAGCATTTGGAATAATCATTCCGTATTCAAATCCGGAAATATACTTTCAAGTTCCAAAATCGAATCCTGAATCGTCACCCAGAAATTCGATTCCAAATCCCGAAATCTCGTCATATTTACCAAGACACACCCAAAACCGAACCTATCGGTTACCCGTTCAATACACTTGATTGACTTCATAGGGAAGCCAATCCAACCTCCACACGTCTAAGGTTGACAAAATTCAACTACCTTGAAAACCTACTCACCCGAGTAGAATACCATACGGGCCCCACTTCGAAAAGAAGTTCAATCTCGTCATTTACGACTCACACACCCAAGTTCGTATCGATCCTTGTCATTCCACCTAGGAAAACCAAGGATGATCCAAAATGATGACGTCAAAACTCATCCTACGTGGATGCAACAAAACTCACTGCACTCGCCACGCCATGTACCCCAACATCGTCTGCCACCAAGCAGAAAACGAAAAATCTCGTTTACCTAATTTCGAACACGTAGCTCCTCCTAATGACCTCGCAACACACAAGAGCTCACCAACCAATACACGCTCAACGTACTGGTAACTACAGTCGATGTCTGCCAGGGTAGAAAGCAAGAAGTCAACCCCAATGACTTCGGAATACCAATCACCAAGAACGAACACCACTCTCGTTCCCCAATCACAACGCTTCTCGAATTTAAGGTTCCAACCACGTTGGAAACAGACATGCTCCCAACAAGACGTCAAGTCCAACCACTAGACTTCCTACCTCCTCAATTCACTTGGACAACCCCGTGTCCACAATCAATCCGTTATTGTTCCGTTCGCACATCCCGACCTTTACAGGTTCGACACTCGGTTTCCCAAGTTCTCAATTACAAATTCCTACCTTTATACCACTAATGGTTTTCCTCGTCTTTTCCAGTTTTAATCATTTCCATGTACATTTTAGGGATATTTAAAAACATAAAATCGCACAAATTTTGGAGTTGCCAACAACTCCCCCAAATCCACCAATTATCATGACGTAGGGGACGTCATCCCAAGATTACTCAATTATACCCTTTTTAATCCACTCCTTACCGGTTATCTCACCACTATTGGGACTTATCCCAACACAGCACAATCTTAACTGGATCCCATCCAGTCCATCCCTCAACCACTACCGAATCTCAAAGACCGAACATATGTTCATCATGACGGAGTCACACCCCAATTTGTGGCTCATCGTCAACACCATTACCGACACTAGCACCAGCGCTAGTACCAGCACCAACACACTATCAACAACACTAATATCAGCACACAGGCATCCATACTAGCATCAGCACAAAAGTACCAACCCGCAAACATCCATACTCGCACACCGTGTGCAAATACAACAACCCTGGATCTCCGTTCATACCGAACGACGATCCCGTACCTCACGACTATGGGTACCACCACTCTGACAATCCACATCAGGAAAATGAACGCTCCCTGAACGTCCCCTGATCCCCAAGTATTATAACCACACCAATTACCCTCGATAGCCAGTCATCTCCATATGACTTCCGACTAACTGTCATTGCTATCGAGATCCGCATCCACACATCACACCAATACCCGATCCAACACGGGATTCCATAATTTATCTCAGAACCGTATCCGTAAATCGAATCCCATAGTTCAGCCTAGACTCACCAGGGTCATCCACATGGTCATCCATGACCTCAGCCGCTCGTCGCAGCACAAGTTCCCATCCACTAATCGCAATTAAGGGTTACCTTTTTAATACTAGGGTTCCACAATCACACCCTATGGTTCATCCGAACCAAACAGCTTTCCGTAATATAAAATTCACAACCCGACCGACCCCGCGGTCTAGACATCGTATAGACGTCAAATCCAATCCTACCATCAACTCAATGTGGGTTCCACCACTAGGTCATCGGCCAACTCCGATGAACCAACATCCCTCACACCAACAACCACCACTAGGGTTCACATTTTTAAACCATTACTCACATGAGGTTCCCCGAACCTGGCTGCACCTAGCAGCACAACAATCCAATATCACATGACCGAACCGACGGTCCCACAACACCAGTCCACCACAATCAACCCCACTTGGGTCGAATCACATTAATGCACGGCGTATCGGGCCAATCGCACTCCATCCACTACCCAAACTCAAACACTATCTATCAGGTTGATAACGAATTGCAGCCCAATGAGACATCACACCCTCGACCTGCGCGCACAAATAGAGCAACCGTGCTCTGATACCAAGTTGACAGGACCCATCCCAATCCCCCCGGGATTACCGTGGAATGTGCCCTGCTCCCGTCCAACAAGGGGTGTCGGACAAGGGATAACCAAGAGCCACTGCCCACATGGGCATCCAGAGTGCGCAAGGATCGATGGAGGAGGTGTGCAATGTCCCAGTCTCTGCTGCAATCGCATCCGTAATCAACCTGAAGGGCATTAAAACCAAAAGCTGTGAGTGGACAAAAATCAATAAATTTACCAAATACATTTATAAGGCATTTATGCCCTCCAATAAAAACGTATGCATGCCACCAAAACCAGTAACCAAAACGTTTGCTCAACCGAACCCTTAGGGCCTTAGCCCAAAAACTGTTAACCAAAAACCAAGTGTGGGAACTCAGCCCAAAACCGTGGAATACCACCACCATACATATTAAAACCATGTGGGTCACCACCCACTACCATAATTGAACATCAATCCATAAATCCAAAACCATTTAGGGTCCCTGACCCGACATACCATTTCATAACCAATAATCCATTTTTACCACATAACACATATCCAACCAATAAGCCTTTTTATTCATTAATCCATATTTTACCATTACCATCACCAGCATCCCAGATGCTTAGCGTCCCAGACGCTAGACGTCCCTGACGTCATATCTCACGGTTTCATAAGCTACGCGTGCTGCCCGGGGTCTCTCCGGGTCCATATATCTGACATCCCTGATGTCTGACGTCCCTGACGTCAATCATAGCAATCCTGCTCCTGAGTCATCATACGGTCCGGCTGCTCCGTATAATGACCCCTCGCAGGCAATGCACCGTGACTTCCCCAGTGTCCCAGACATCTGGAGGAGACCATCATATATCCTTGTAGCCAGATGGTATATGGAAAACAGTTTTATTAAATCCTTTTATCACATCATTACCATTGGGCCCTGCCCGAAATTTCCATAAAACCACATAATTCCATTTAGGGTCCTTGACCCAAAATCACCATTATAAAATATAGGGTCCCTGACCCGAAATCACATTTATTATCCAACTGGGCCTCATGCCCGATTTTATAAACCACTGGGCCCACGGCCCGATTTGTAAACCAACTGGGCCCGCAGCCCGACTTATAAACCCACTGGGCCCACGGCCCGAATTCGTAAATCAACTGGGCCCCTGGCCCGATAACATAACTCAAATGGGTCTCAGCCCGATTTCATACCAACTGGGCCCCTGGCCCGATTTCATTAACCAACTGGGCCCCCGGCCCGATATTCAAATGGACTCCAAGTCCGAAATTTCCAACATAATTGGGCCTCAAGCCCGAGTTCATATTTCCAATTTCAAAACCATTTTATCATATTATATCCAAGTCATAAATATGGAAAATCCATGTAAAACCGGAAAACCTCGATTTACGTGCAAGCACGTAAATCGCCTCGAAATACGTGAAACCGTACAATTTACCAACAACCAAATCAACATCACACAATCACAACCATACTCCATATAAAACATTTAAGCATGCATAGAATTTATAAAACCAAAGTCCACTCACAGACCGTTTTAATCGTGTGCCTCGATACGCGTGCCACCGGCCCTCCCGGGCCACACCACTATCACCGGGACTCCCAATCCTGTCCAAATCACATTAGAGGGTCACTAACCTCAACATTAACATCCTATCAAAGTCCCGTAATTTTCCCGAATTTTTACTTATTTTTAAACTTAATTTAAAACCTTCGGACATCCCGAACAATATCGAGACGGTGTCCGATCGACACGAAACCAATTCCAAAATGTCCGTTACATTAAATAGGACAGAAGTCATGTTGACCTCACCTCGAGATTCGCGCCCACGCGCCGTCACGCGCCGCCGTGAGTGGTTGCGCGTGAAACTCACGCGCCTGCTACAGTGTCACCAACCCAACCCGTTTGTCTGGTAAACGGGTCCAATTCACCCGCGACACAACCCGGTTCCAATCCTGTCAATTCGATCCTAATTCCTTCAATTGATCAATCCATTAGCTTCGTTTTAAGTCCAATTATAAGTCTGTAAACTCAATTACACAAATCCTTACCCAGATTCCCACGATTCGATGATGATCCACGAAGAACACCCGGTCACTGTTCAATCATGGGATTCCTTCAATCTCGATTGATTTCCCTAAATTGGTTCAACCAGAAGCATCAGTGGACCACGAGGAACAATTCCCCCACATCAATTTCGTCGTTTGATCAGTAAATGATCACGACTCAAGTATGAACACCGTCCACTGTGCAACCATGGAGTTTCATCGATCTCAGCCGGTTTCCTTCAATTGATGATCCCAGAAGCATCGTGGGATCATGATAGGCAGTTTCCCCACCTCAATTTCATCCAACGAAGCCTCCAATTCCACGACTCAGCTTCGAAATTCCTCCTGTCACCAAGCTCGTTCAGAGTCAAAACGGCACCAATTCCCTTCGTTCTTTCGACGTTTCTGATCGTGGCATTCCCAGAAGGCTGAATGTAACCTCCAATTCGATCCTCACGGCCTTAGGATTTGATTTCGAATTTTCCCTCCCATAATCTAATTTTCGAATTTTCTGTCTCACCACCCACACTCAGTCCCAGTGTTTCCCGAAATGAATCCAGTCTCCCTAGCCTCTCAATTCCCTCAATTCTGCCGTGAGAAGGCAGCCAAATTCTCCAGCCCTCACACTCTCTGTTTTGAAATCGTCCACGGGTAAGAAAAACAAAGAATAAGGAAATGGGGGAAAAAGATGGAGAATGAATGATGGTGTAGGAATGATTGTGTTTGGAGGGAAACAAGGATCAGAATTCAGGGGATGGGTGACACTTGTCACTCATCCGGATGTGCATAGTCAACGGTCACTATTCACTATTATATTATTATTTTAATCTGAGCCTCGGTTCGTTAGTTCGTTTCCTTGACCATAACGTCGTCGTCGGGTCACCGATTTCGGCATGCCGCCTGTCGTTGGATTCGTATCGACGATACCTACGTAAAGGTCCTTGGCCTTCGTCCATCGGACCTCCCGATCAAAAAGTCAACATTTGGCCCCTAACAAGCCAAATTACCAAAATACCCCTCAACTTCCGAACACCATAACTTTCTCTACGAATGTCGGAATCGAACGTGCCACCTGTCTATGAACTCGTGACGTCCCGAACTACGTCACGGTCATCGGTCAAAGTCCATTTGACCGCCCGAACAAAAAGTCAACATTTTGCCCACGACTAGGGGCAAAACGGTCATTTTGCACAATTTAACCGATTCCGCCCTACTAACCACCGTTCAACCTCACTAATCAAGATTAGTCACTAAACTAATCCCGGAATTCGAGACGGGTCGTTACAATTAACTTTCTTTTCCATTAATTTTATCAACTTTATGTTCCACTAACTTTATGTTTACACTTATTTTATTTTTATGTAATTAATTGTTTGTTTATGTTTTTTAGACTTTAAATTTTTAAATGAAAGAAAAAAAAAATCGGAATAAAAAAAACATAAAATAATAATAATAATAATAATAATAATAATAAATTGAAAAAATTGAAATAAAAAAATATTAAAAAAAACTTATCTAGCTTTATGTTGGTATTAATTTCATACTTGTAAATAAATGTTGTATATATGTTACTTGTTACCTTTTATACATGTTCATAACTTTTATATTTCTTTGTATACATACATACTTGTTCATAATAGTCTTTCATTTATGTTTGTTTATAATTCTCTTACTTATTATTTTATTCTTGTTCATACTTGTACATAATGTTCATTCTTTTTAATTGTTCATAAATGCTTATAGTAAATAATCACTTTTCCTTATTTTTATTTTTATTTTATTTTATTTTATTATTTTATTTTTTTAAAAAAAAAACATAAAATTCGTAAAAAAAAATTTCTTCATTTATTTAATTTTTAAATTCCGAAAAAATTAATTCTAAAAAAAAAAATTGTTCATACTTAAATAAATTATTTTCTTTTTCTTCATTTATTTATTTCTTAACTTACATTTCATCTTTCATTTAACTTGCATTTTCATTTAACTTGCATTTTCACTTAACTCGCATCTTTCATTCTAACTTGCATTTCATATTTCATTTAACTTGCATTTTTAACTTCACTTGCATATTTAGTTTAACTTGCATTGCACTCTTCCTTTAACTTACATCTTTAACTCACATTGCATCCTTAACTTTAATTTGCATATCTAACTTGCAATCTTGACTAACGTACATCTCTGACTAACTAACTTGCATCTCTGTCTAGGCTGGATGGACGTTAAACTTCAAGCGCTTGTTGGGAGGCAACCCAATGTGTTCCCGAGATGTGAAGGAGTCATCAATACAGATTTGCTATCCTTCTACCCTTCACTCTCTTTTATTTTGTTTATTTAATGTTTTCCTATTATTTTCGTAAATCATCTTCCTTACTTTGATTCTATGTTTAATTACTTCGTATTTTCCTACATTGAGGACAATGTAGAATTTAAGTGTGGGGGAATGGTTTACAATTTTGAGTTCAAAAAAAAATGAAAAAAAAAATTAATTAAAAGAAATAAATAAAAAATAAAAAATATATATATAAAAAAAAAAGATGAAAAAAAAATGAAGAAAAAAAAAATTTAGTTTTCTTGAATCTTTTAACTTAGTGTTTTTATGAGTCTTAAGTTGCCATTTAACTTGTCAATGATATAAATGAACGGAAATGAATATGTTATGGCTATAAAGGTGATCACTATAACTTGAATTTGTTTGTTAATATTTTGTGATTAAGTGTTATAACTTGAAGATAATGCATGTAAATTGGTACATAAATGAGCATGATATGATAAGTATGAATCATTTGAACCTTATGTGAGCTTTAGAACTTTATAGACATCTTTGATGAGTGATTCATAAGTTCTTTGTTTAAATTGATATACATATGCCTCATAACTGCTTGCCATAGCTTTTAATGAACTCTAGAGTACTAGAACTTATTCTATGTGATTTTCAAAGCTTTTAAGTCAATAAACTCTCTGATTTTGGAAATGATTAAGGCATTAGGGTTAACACCACAAATTCAAACATCCATGTTCCCTATTTTGTGCGCACAAGTTGCGACCCCCTTAGTTTTAACCCTTTTGAGCCCACATTAAGCCTTTCTTTCATCACCATGATTATCTAAACACTTGAGCTTAGTATAGACATCCTTTACCCTTGTTCCAAGAACTCGGTTGAAGACATAATGATTGTGTAAAGAGAAAATAATGATGTTGGAAAGACTTTTATGTGAATTATTTGGATTTACCGACTCAAGCTTTGTTGTATTGTTGACACATGTTATTACCTTGATATAAAAAAAAAATCAAAAAATCAAAAAATCAAAAAGAAAAAAAAAGAAAAAAAAAGTTGAGTCTCGATCAAGGTAATAAGGTTTGGTTATGTAATGTTTGGGTTAAGTCCCTTACATTTGTAAATCCGACACAAAGAATGATTGTGAGTCCCAACATGATGAAATTAGGCCTATGTTCGAAGGGATGGATTACTGACATCATTGCACTAAGGTTGGGAAGCTATGATACGTTTTGGGAGTCTTTTGAGTCTTGGAACGAATTTGAGCACCACTTGTCCTATATATTCCTTGCCTCTAAACTTAGCCCCATTACAACCTTCGTAATGACCTTATGATCCTTAAGATGGTAAATTTTGATTAGTGGAGTCAATCACTTGAGTAAGCTTATGGTTTTGGTTCATTTGTGCAAGTATGTTTTGTTTTTATCTTGAGATGTTTGTTTGAGATTTTGCAAAAGTACTTCATTTCGATTATGTGAGTATTTCTCACATACTTTGAGTGCAAACACAAACCCTTACAAAATTGAGTGAATTTATGAGTGCATATCCTTGTGAGTTGATTCATACTTGTTTTATTCATGTTGAGATCCATTTCACCATATTTACTCATTATCTTACTTGTTAAAACATTTTGTTACAATGTATTAACTTTTGAATTTCATATGCTTAAATGCTTTAAGTGAAAACCTTTTATGCCATGATTGTAATAATGAAATATTGAGACAAATGGTTAAAGGTTACTTGTTTTGATTTTGTAGTTTAATTTTAGTATTTGCTAGGGACTAGCAAAGTTTAAGTGTGGGGGTATTTGATAGGTCCTCAAATAAGCATTATTTTATATTATTTTATACCCTTTATACTTAGCTTTTAATATAAAAATAATAAATAAATAAATAGATAAAATAATTTATTTTGTGTTATTTTTATTTAAATAAATAAAGTTTGTAATTTGGAGTATTTTAGCGAAAGAATCGTCTCGATCGGAATTATAACGAAGAAATTATGGACGAATTTCGGTGAAATATTACTAAATTAACTAATTAATTAAATTAAAACTGTGCAGCCCAATTGAACCCAAGCTGCAGCCCAATAGAAAAAAGAAAAAGAAAAATCCAGCCCATCCCGCAAGCCCAGGCCCGCGTCGCTGTGCAGCCCACTCTCCAGCCTGTGCAGCCCAGCCCGTCAGCCCAAAGCCCAGACTGCACGGCCCAAGCGGCCCAGCGTGCTTCTGCCTTGCCCCAGCGAGTTCGGCGCGCGGTCACCGAACGTCAAGCCTACTCCTCAGCGCGCGCCAGCCGAGCTCCATGCCACCCATTCAGCACCGCCCAGCCGATCTCCAGCCCACTTTCCAGCATGGCACTGCCGGCCACTATTCCACTTTCCAGCTCTCTCTGACCGAATTTTGCCCCTTTCTTCAGTATTCTCTGCCAAAAATCCACCAGCAGCAATTTAATGGATTTTCTTGCTGTTTTTCAAGCTTTTCCTTTGTTTTTTTTAACATCTTTTCCCCACAAACACCACCCAATCTTATCATTTCACTTTTTAATATTTTTATTATAACTTTTATTTGTTTTTAGAGTATAATTAGCTTTTTTCCCCCTATAAATAGGGGTTCAATTCTTGTATTTGGGGAGTCCCCAATTAGTTTCATTCTTCCATTTCTTTCATTTTTCTTAGTTCTAGTTCTTAGTTAGTTCTTTTGTTTCTCTCTTTTGAGAGACATTTTTGGGGACCATTTTAACTTCTTGTAGATTTTCTTATTAATTAGCTTTCTTTTAATTCTTGTTCTTAATTTATGTTATTTTTATTTTTCTTAATTTCAGTTCTTCTTTACTTTGTTCTTATGATATTTCTTTGAGATCTCTTAAACACATTTTTATGCTTTCCTTAAGAAACACCTAGGCCAAGTAATTCTAAGGCAATTCAAGAGTTTTAAGACCGAATTCCTCGTATTTCTTCTTCTATCTTCACAAGTTTCCTGCCGCTGTTCGGTGATTCTTGTGAAAATCCATACTTCTCTACTTAAATTCTTGTTATTGTTATTGGTTTTACTTATAATTCAATATATGTGTTGGTATTTTCTTTCTAACATTTGTAAGTAAGAATGCAATCTCCATGTGTTTTACTTTTTGAGTTTCTTTTACTTCATATGTTTTAGTACTTAAACTTCAATTCGAAACTAAATGTTGATCCGCTGTTCGAGGCATTTAGAATAGAGTTGAAGAGATTTAATGTTTGATCGTTGTTCGGCGCATTAAATCACTTACTTAAGGTGAATCATATTGTAAGTAATAATCCGCTGTTCGGTGCATTTATAATATGAAAAATGTATGCATGTATTTGAGATGATTAAGGTATGATTTCGTGATTGGTTCAATATGAGCATGATGTTAGAGTGTTGGTAAAAATATGTGTTTGAAGAAAGTTCACTAGTACAAAGGTTAAAGTAGAAGTAAAATTAAGTATTTAATTATTTTTACTTGTTTTCTTTATTTTATATTTACAACTCTTTTCAAAACCACCCTTTTCAATTCTTTATTCTTTTATTCTTTTATTCTTTTATTCTTCTTTTCTACTTTTAGTTTATTATTCTTTTATTCTTTAATACTTTTAGTTTATTATTCTTTGATTAATTAATTCTTTAATTCTTTAATTAATTAATTCTTTAATTTGTTAATTCTTTTATTATTTAATTATTTAATTCATTAATGTATTCATTATTCATTTATTCATTACTCTTTCCCACTAACACATTATTAATGTTCCCTAATTTCCCCGGTTAAGAACGATCCCTATTTACCAATACTACATCTACACAAAAAGGGTTTAAATTGCACAACACTCAAATTGCGTGTTTAATTTAATGCGTAGTTTGGGCGTAGTCATGCATACACTTGGAAATTAGGTCAGAAAGTAAAGATTGTAGAACATTCTTCCTCCTTAAAGAAACATGGAAAATTCTAGACCAATTTTGGCAGATTATCAATTGAATAGAAGCCAAGGATCGTAACAGGTTATAGATTTCAAGGATGCGTAATTTATCTAGATAATGATATCAAGTTCACTTGTGCTTCACTTATGTATATGCTTCACATTGTTGATAGCATCTATCTTCTATGAGTAGAACTAAGACTCTTTTTAATTAATTGAAGCCTTAAGGATTATGCATCGTTTGCTCCTTCTACAATCAAAATTATGAGCAACAAAATACATTCGCTTAAAAGGCCAAATAACTTACCGTATTTTGGAAGCTCCCCTCCAAGTTTTCGCCGGATCCAATCCATATTGCTCCAACTAGTTCTCCAACGTCGCTAGGTTTAAGGATGAGGAATTGCACGCTTCACACTGGGTTTGGGAAGAAGAAAAAGTCCCTAGGTTTAAGGAGGAGGAATTGCACGCTTCACTGGGTTTGGGAAAAAGAAGAAGAAGCCGCTGGGTTTAAGGAGGAGGAATTGCACGCTTCACGCTGGGTTTGAGAAGAAGAAGAAGAAGTCGCTGGGTTTAAGGATGAGGAATTGCACGCTGGGTTTATTTGGAGAATTGCACTCGGACGGGAATTACACGGTGGCTGGGCACGCTGGATCGTTGTGGGCGGGAGGGGAGATATTTAGAAGGGCATTTTTGTCAATTCAGTCTGAAATTAAATTATTGTGGGCCCAAACAACTGCCACATCACGAGTTAACATCGATGTGGATGGAAAACATAACAGATGGACAAGGTTGTCTTCCTTCATATAGTTAAGGGTGTAAAATATCCATTTTGAAACCCTAAGTATGACCCTGTTATTGAGCGTAAATTACAAGGTAGTAAACTGTAATTTTCTCTAAATCTTTTGGTGAAACTATAAAAATAAGACCAAATTTATTCCCTTGGCTTTATGGAAACTTAAATAGCTTAACACAAATTGAAATTAATGAAAATTATGAAGTTTGTTTAATAAAAATACAATTTTTTAAATATATAATTTATAAAAATGCAAATTTTAAAATATATAATTTAATATTCATATATAAATAATAATGATAAAAATACAATTTTAAAAATATAATTATTTTTTGAAAAAATACAATTTAAACTTGAAATTTGTAATATTTAAATTTAAAGTAATTAATACATAAGAAATTTGAAATTCTAAAACAGTAAAATAATAAAATTTATTACTACTCCATAAAATGCAAAGAGAAATTTGATCGAACAATCGAGATGAAAATGAATGCGAATGGTGGACGATGAAATCAGAGAGTTGAAGCACGAACAACGAACAAGAGACGAAAACCCAAATATACGATTGAGGATGAGCCAAGGGTGTTCTCCTATTTAGTCTTTCCCGCTTTCCCTCCTTTCTTCTGGAAAATAAAAGAGAGCGGAGAGAAGAAAAGCAGACCTCCTCAACGACAGCTAGTGGTCGTGGGCCGTTATGGTGGTGAACGACTGACCACTGAAACGGATGAAGAGGCGAGTCACGGCAGATCTCAACGACTTCTTCACCTTCCCATCGGCCAGCCATGAGGGACCCTTCAGGACCAGCGTCAGGGATTTCATTTCTAAGCACGCGCTGCTTCCTCCGCCATCTTCCCTCTTCCCTCATCTCATGACGTGGCAGATCCTCTTCAGGGTCGGAGATTCTCTTGATACCCGTGCATCATCATCATCAACGCCAGTCGACGCTCCCGTCGTCTGTCTCGACATCGTGGAGGAAGACGTCGCCAGATCTAGATCCGTCTATTGTGATCACTGCCGAGTTGTTGGTGAGTACACTCGCCGGCTCATTTCTCCAACTCTTTTCTTTCTTCAAATATCTTAGTAATCTCGCAACGTATGTTTCTTTCTTTTTTCTTTTCCGAATATGTTAGTTAATCGTTACATGAATTGAATTGAACTGGTTATTATCGTGAGATAACGTACAAGAAAATATGTAAGGTAAGTGGCGTGAGTCCCGGCTATTTGACGAAGATCGTGCAACCGCTTTAATTTCGAGCTAGGCTTTAATTTCGAGCTAGTGGTCGTACCAGGTATTCATGTTAGGAGGGGCACATTATATAAGAGGTGTTTATCGTCTGGATTGGATCGGAAACCAATGTTCTGATTCTATTCCTAAGGCCATGTTTAGATGAGAAGTTCAAATTACCTAGGATTTAAGCTATTTTAAATTAGGATCTTAACATTAGAGGAAGGTATTTCAAATAACTAGATGCAATGCGTTTGGAGGGGTCTGTAAGTAACTAGTTGATGGATGTTAGTTTGGAAATCCCTTGTTTAGTGGTTTTGTTATGCTCATTTGGTGCATGTACTCCCTTCGTAGTTGCTTAGTCACTTAGAAATCTCTCTATTCATCTAGGTTGCACCGAAACGTCCATGGGCCTCGGTATCGCGTTTCGGATACCGATACCGGTCAAATACGTGTCCGATACGCTCGGATACATTTGGATACGGTATCTAGATTTGGATATGGTATCTAGATTTGGATACGGTATCTAGATTTGGATACGATTTGGATACGCACGTGGGCTTCTTGGATACGGTTCGGATACCTTTAAACCCTGTAATTTCTCTCTCGCTCTCTCTGTCTTTCATGATTTTTTGCTAGAGTTTGGATTTCTAATGAGAGTTCTTTGGATTATCAAGATCTATTGGTTATTTGGTATTATTTTCTTTGATAAGCATGTGGGCTTCTTTTACTTTAGGGGGATGGGTTTATATGATTGTTTCCTAGGGTTAGTGAGATGAGATTCAATTCGATTCGGAGTTGCAATAATTTAGAGGGTTAGTTTATTTCATTTTGGGATCATGGAAGTGGGATGAATTACTGAAAGGTGAAAGGCTGGCGGTGGATTTATATGAGTAATATTTGATTTAAAGTTCAGTATTTGTCTATTTGATAATAATGATATTTGATGTGGATCTACTAATGTCTTTATTCTCTGTCTCAATTTTCTTCTGCTGTTTTATATTTTACTTTTTAAAAATGGGATTTTAAACCAATTTCTATTTTTCATGTATGAATACTTAAGCATGTGGCCTGATGGCCATAGTCATACATTATTTTATATATCTTTATGTATATGGAAGGTTTGGTTTTCGCAGAATACTCCTTTTCAGTAAGAAAAAGGCGAAAACTTAGGATTCAGTAAGGTGGACAGGAGGAAATGGAAGAGTCCATAGATGTGTATTTAGCTTAGCTTGAGTTCTATGTCAGTGTCAGTGCATGATGTCCACTTATTGTTATGATTTCATAGATTGATGTGTTGATTTTTCTTAGAATGTGAATTCCCCTTGAATCCGTTACCATTTTATTATGCAGTTCTTATTAGACATTTGTTTCTCTGATATTATTTATTTTTCATATCCTTTTCGTATCGTATCCTTTGATTTTTTGGTTTTGGCGTATCGGAGTATCGTGTCGTATCGTATCCTCGTATTCGTATCCTTTTCGGTGCAACTTAGCTATTCATTTGTTTCTAATGCATATTTTAGTAATATAACCAAAATCCCTTGGTACTTTGAAGTTCATTATCCACACATACTGTACAGGAATTCATGATAATAGGAGGGCCATTTTATGTCGGTAAATCACAATGCTGAAGAAAATAAAAACAGTGGCCATGGATGAGAATTCCATGGGCATAGATGTTATTTCGTTATCCAGTATGCAATTGCGGTATTGTTTATCTTACGACCCAAAAGTATAAATAACAAACTACTGATAATCTCAAACTAGAATACTTATTAGGTAAGACCTGAAATATGGATATTATAGTAAGCATAAAAACTACGAATGCCCTCAACTTTCATATACATGTTTAAACAGAGATTTTGAGGAAAAGAACAACCGGAGGGGCCCTTTAGTTTCTATGTGGGTTTGTCACTGTTTACGATGACACCAACTTTTGGCAGTTGCGTCCATAAGCTATGCTATGAAAATATTATACCTCATTTATTTCTAATAAATAAAACAATGTCATGTCAGTTGCACCTAAAATTTCTTGTAGTTAGTGTCAGTTTTCTTCCTTTTTATAACTTTGTCAGTGCCCATGCAATCACACACATCGTATTGACGAATTCCTTGACCAAATCTGTTGCAGGAGAAGGGGGTTCAGCAATAAACAGCAGAAATCTATAGAGATAAAGGGGAATGGAGATAATAGAGTTCTAGGGCAGAGAAACCCTTAAATCAGACACTATGGTATATTATTCATTAAAGACTACAAAACTGAACATACAAACCCTTGAATAGTCTATTTATACTAAAGACACAAACCTTAGCTTTTCTTACCAGAAATCCTCATTCTACTAGAACTTGCCTAATAAATCCTATTCCAATAAGACCACTCGAATAATATAATGGAAAATAATAAAATAATCAGAATCCCCAAATTACTAGAACCCTAGTCTAATTGGCCAAACAGCATTTTAGACTCCTGCATCAACATCCCAAAGAATGATTGAGGCTTAAAGACTCTACAGTGGTTAATAAGGTACATGGGCTTACCGTGCTGTATAAGCTGTGATCTCAAGGACATGCCACAAGATTGTGATACAAATTCCATGAAATTAACTGCCAAATATCGTTTTTAATTGGCTTTAGTAATAATATGTTGGATGTTGGAAGTTTGTTCTCAACTGTAGTGAACTATGAGTTTTGTTCTCCATAAGTTGAAGTAATCGAGAATGTAATTGGGTGCCCTTTTAGAGGAGTCTTCAACTTTGTTGTAGGAAGGTGTTTTATCATTTATGGTGGAATGTTGGCCTTAAGACACTCAAAAGTTACCGAATGTATAATTTCTGTTACCTGTGCTGGTTGCAAAGAGCAGAATGATTGCGAAGTAAACACCAGTTACATTTTCAACTATTCATCCTCTAAGGTGTCATGACACTCAATTCATAGCCTCTTGTAGAAACCTCAGTGTTTGCTTTGTATGACTAAAGCAGAGAATTGATCTCATTAATTTTTGTTTATGTAAGGCATGGGCCCTTTGGATTGCAGTCGTCTCACAACTTTGTAAGACTAGCTACTTGTATGAAACTATGAATGTTTTGCTACACCATTCTCGAACTGTACCAAGCAACAATAGTCAGTCAGCTGAGTTCTGACCTTTTACATTCATTTTCAAACGTTTAGGATGGAGTGGTCATCCAGTTTGCGGGAAACGTTATCATTTTATTATTAAGGCTGATGGTAATTCCATTGGTGGGTATCACAAGCCTTGTATGTGCTGTGGAGATGTTGTGCATATCTACGAATCCAAGTGAGGACTTAAAAACTCTCTATATGCCTATATTTATAATCATTTAATACAATTATTTCGGCATCATTTTTCAAAATTACTTTCTTCCATATTGATTCTAATAACAGCTCCAAGCATATATGGACATAGAAATACATATGGTGCATTTATATGTTTACATCGTTTGTATCAGATATTTTTATTTACATATGTACATCTATCCTTTTGTTGTCCTGGAAATAGTTTTCTCGATTCAAGGAAATTATTGCTTTTGTGTAGCAACATTTTTTATTTTTTGGTTAATATATACCTCTCTTTTTAAGTTTTCAAATTGTACATTCTACGAAGTCAACTTGTTTCTGTGTTTTCCAGGATACTGTTAATTGGAACGAGTCTTTTGTTTATGTGCTGTGGGTTGTTTGCTTACAGAAGTTAATCTAATGATATATTTCTAAAAGTAATTGAGTACTCATATAAGTAATACAAAAAACAGATTGAATATTGGATGTATAATGGAAGCTTTCTTTCAAGCAACAAAAAAAATATATATAATCTGTTAGCAAAAATGAAAAGAAAAGAGAAATGCCTTCTTACACTCTTTTGGCCTTTAGATATTTCAACATCTAAAGGTTGAGAATGATTATGATTTGTGAAGACACCAAGTGAATAAATATCTTTGATCTGTTTTTCACACATCTATCCTCTTGGGAACATGAAGGCACCTAGAAGTTTTTATTGCATCCCACTCCCAGGTGCTCTTTGTACTCTGTCGCTCTCTCCTTTTTGTTCGTCATCCACACTTCATTTGAGTCATGTATTGTTAAGAAAGGTTATTAAAACATTATTTATTCTATTGGTGTCATCACTTCAGTTTTCAATTGTCAGGTGTTTAAAATTTGTGTTCAAAAGTGTTTCTTGAATGGGACTCATAATAAGGATCCCCCAGAATCCCCGGAGATTGAGGATCAATCTCCTTGATCCTGTGTTATCTTAGGCCCAAAGAATCTCCCTGATTCTTTCCTAAACTTGTACATTAAATCCTGTAGATACTTTCCTAGTCTAGGTCTCTGATTTCCTTCCTAGTCTAAGTATTTATTTCCTAGTTAGTTTAACCTAGCATCTGTATAAATACCTCTCTACACTGTAAAGTTATTATTCAAGAAATACAAGGAAATTTCCTACCTCTTTATGGTATCAGAGCCTTAAGGCTCCACCGAGCAGAAAACCCTTCCGTTTTCTTTTTCTTTTTCTTGAATAATAACTTTACAGTGTAGAGAGGTATTTATACAGATGCTAGGTTAAACTAACTAGGAAATAAATACTTAGACTAGGAAGGAAATCAGAGACCTAGACTAGGAAAGTATCTACAGGATTTAATGTACAAGTTTAGGAAAGAATCAGGGAGATTCTTTGGGCCTAAGATAACACAGGATCAAGGAGATTGATCCTCAATCTCCGGGGATTCTGGGGGATCCTTATTATACGGTTGGTTGAATAAGTTGACCGAATTTTTCACACAAGTACTGGTGCTGATTTCCTTTCTTCAGCTGCCATTGATAGGGTTGAAATGATTCTTGCATGGTTCGTGATCTGCTTTTGAGAATGATTTGTATATGGTGGCTGATCTGTTTTGTTTCAGGTGCAAATCTTGCAATCTTGATGCAAGCACGAACGATGTAGAAGACTGGGTATATAACCAGTTAGAGAACACAACTCATATTCTGCATGGAGTAGTCCATTCAAATGGTTTTGGACACCTTCTTAGGGTCAATGGAAGGGAAGGTGGCTCAAGGGTTCTTTCTGGATGTCATATCATGGACTTTTGGGATCGGCTCTGTAGAGTACTTGGAGTCAGGTTTGGTTTTTTTTTTTTTTTTTTTTTTTCAAGAATCTGTATCTATACTACATATTAACGGAACACTCATCAACCAGCGGTTGTGAACGACATATTGTCTTTTGTTGAATATTCAACAGTAAATTTAAAAGGGCAATATGGCAATTAAACAATACCTCCACAACCTTTTTTTCTTGCAACCACCATATTTGTTCTCACCCTTATAACCTCCACCTGCTGTAAAGTTCCAATACATGCATAGCTTGAGTGGCTTCTTGTATTTTTCAAAGTTTTGCTTCCAATAGCTGGGCTAGACATGCCCTACCCTGGAGGGTCTGATTATGTACTCTGTTTGGAGTTGAACCCATAACAGCCTGTGTAATGAAGAGAGAGAAATACCCCGGACTACGTGTATTAGTGTTCAGCTTTTTTACTGTACATAAAAGCTCCTATGGTGTACTTTATTGTATGGTAAAATGTAGACCAAGAGGGCTACAATGATGTTTGAATGATATAGGATTGTAGGTAGTGAGAGCAACAGGAAAATTGAAGGAAAACTAACAAGAACAATAAGAAAACGAACATATTATAGGTTATAATATCACACCTAGGGTTATGTGACACAAACCTGGAAAGAAGCACAACTCCACAATTTTATTCTACATTAAAAACTGTCATCTAGAAATTACAACTATATAATTTATTTATAAATACCGAAACCTAATAAGAGAAGGAAATAATCCTGCTAGGAAAACAGGAAATTAAGCTTAATCCTAGTGTAGAAGAAGGCTAAAAGACTAAGCATTAAAACAAGAAATAATACTGCTGAACAAACGTTAATTTTTATTAAAAAACCTAATCATTAAAGACTAAGACCAAAGACACCAAAAGATTAAAGCACCCTTGACTGTTCTTCATCACTTTATGTAAGTATATAATATCTATAGAGTATCATTGATATATGTCTTCATCTTCAAATTAAGTTGATTTCACCGAAATAACTGGTTCCTATTCTTCTCAATTTTTATTGGTAAAAGGTATTTTCATTTCCATTTGGTTTAATTATTTCCAATCGTCCATGACATAACTCATATTTGTCATATTTCACACAGGATGGTCAGTGTGATGGATGTGTCAAAGAAGTATGGGTTGGAATATCGACTACTTCATTCAATCATCAAAGGGCATCCATGGTATGGTGAGTGGGGATATGAATTTGCTGCTGGTAGTTTTGCTCTGACTCATGATGCCTATAAGTTGGCTGTTGAAACACTCTCGAGCCTACCCTTGTCCATTTTTCTTTCCCAAGGTCGAAACCCTGGTTCGCGTGTCCATGACATCATCCTGAGATACCAGTCTCTATCTGAATGTGTACTGAAAAATGTTAAAGATATCTTTGGTTTCTTGATTAGCTTGGTCCATGATGCTCACAAGTGTTCCCCAAGGGTTGATGATGCCACGAACAAGAAGCCACGAGCTTCCACCTCTGGAGTTTTATGTACATGGACTGAGAGAGATATTCAATGTGTTGAAGAGGCCATGTTCAAAGTTCTGCGTGCAGTTTCTGGTTCAAATTGGGTAAGTGGCCGTAATCTTAGGCGTGCTGTGTACAAGGTGGCACCACCAGAACTGCTTGATTATTGCCTTAGGGAAATTGGAGGGAAAATGAGTGCAGATGGGATGCTTGTTTGTTCCAGATACAGTCCTGATACAGAGGCTTTTGAGTACAGGTTAGTTGTCATTCTAATCCTCAGAATTTTCTTCCTGGCAAGATTTATGTTTTCCTTTATTGTTTCCTGACTTGGAAGCAAACACATATTGTTAGTTTCCTAGAGTCAGTTTGGGTATTTATTTATTTATTTTGGATTTCTCTTCAGTTTGGGAAATTTTGGGATGTGTTGGTCAGTTCGGTTGGTTTTTCTGTTCCATGCAGTAGCCCTACAATTACCTCAATCTTCTTTAGGTATTCTTTGATGTTCTATATATATATATATATGTGAGATTTTGGTATAATTGATGTGATCTTTAGTTAAACCAATGGATGGACGTATAAGCTCAACTTCATTTGGCTGGATGTTACATCATTAATGTTGTCACAAAGGATTTATATTTTCTTGTTAATGCCTACACAATTTCACACAAAGTGATAAGCCTTTGTGCATTGAAGCTTTAGATTCAACATCACAAAGATAGGAATCATTAAAACAAAATTGTTTTACATTGCTTAGTAGCTTTTCTATTTTTATCTCGGAAATTGTTGTTGGAATTGCTTAACTCCAGTAATATAAGATTGGGTTTTTATGTTTATCTGAAATCCTTACTGTCATATACTCAAGGGAACGCATATGGAAATACCTTTCAACCAACAAAGAGAGTTGCTTGCTTCTCTTAAGCCATACTGTTCTGATTGCCGTTTGAGATGCTAAATTTTTCTTCTAGGTGATCCTGAAGAATTTGTAAGAGTTTCATTTAAGTACATCAAGGAATACATTGATGGATAGGACATGCCACAATGCAACTATGCAATCCTTGTTTTTCAATTGGGGGAAGGGGTTGAGTTTTTTGTTTTGTTTTAGCTACCTGAGCCAGTAGGTCTGGGATGTCCAAAAGATGCTAAAAGGCCTCTCAACTACCAAGTTTTCATATGGTTTTATAAAGTTTCAAGTCCAATATAAAGTTTCAAGTCCAATGCTTCTTTAATGACTAGTTTTTCTCAAGATTCATATTGTACTTCTAAAACCTTGCTGACCATTACGTTATCAATTCTAATGGTTCGTTGTTGAATAGTCTAATTGGCCTTTGGATCAGTGGATTGTTGGACAGGGGGCCAGCCTAATGATAGTTCGTTGAGCCTCTCTCTAGACTCAGAAAACTGTTTGGGCTTTACTTGGTTTTACTGAGGACCATCCTAGTTGGTTGTGGAGCTGTCACTCAAATTCTAATAGCTTTTTTAGGTTTTGTAAGTAGGTTTTGGGCATTCATAGCTTTACTTAGTAACCTAATTAACGAATCAGTCTAAGCATGGCTAGAGGATATTAAAACATTTGAAGGGACAAGATTGAAAGTTGTGTGTGTTTTAACCCCCACCTTTCTCCCCCAACCATAATGTTGAGAATGTTAAATTTAGTATCTATGCTTTTCACATTCATTAGCTCCACCCTTGTTCAGGCTAGCTTTTATAACTCTCTCTCTCTCTCTCTCTCTCTCTCTCTCTCTCTCTCTCTCTCTCTCTCGGTTCATTGTGCTCTCTAATTTTTATGTCTGAGCTGGTATGGCGTAAGTTTTAATGTACTGAACTTTTTGTCAGACTCGAGGTTGGAAGTGTCTCGCCGAAGGGGAGCACTGTTTACACCGTTTCTTCCATCTCTAGCCAGCTATCAGAAGAAACCCTTCTGTTGGACCTGCAGTGCTTATATGAGTCCATGATCCAACCCCAAACGATGATGAATGTGCCCCAGGTAGCAATCAGCTCAGCTGAAAGGCTACTTGACTGCAAGCAGTTTGTGAAAGACTACAAGCCTGAAAAGATGTCAACTAACAGCCCATCTGTGACATGTGTCTTGTGTAGTGTGGAATTCACGGATGAATCCGAAGAATATGCCTCGATGAATCCTCCTCCGGAACTGATTGTCCTATCGAATGCTACTGTATCTGATTTCAAGCTAGAAGCATCAGAAGCTTTCCGAGATGTGTACTTGATATTAAAAAGATTTGAAGCGGAAGAGTTAGTTGGCTATGGCAGTGTTGATGAATGCACCCAGGTCAAGCAGCTGTTAGGGTCAACAGAATTTGTTCGAGTGAGAGGGAGGTGCAATGCAAAGAATGTGTGGAGCAAGTTTAGGATGGAGAGGGGGATTGAGAGGTGGACAGTGGATTGCAGCTGTGGGGCGAAGGATGACGATGGAGAGAGAATGTTGGCTTGCGACGTTTGTGGGGTGTGGCTGCACACCAGATGTACAGGAATGCCGGATTCTGATTCAGTTCCTGCTAAATTTGTTTGCGAGGGATGCAAAAGCTCTGCTGCGTTTGTAGGCAAATCTGGTGGGCCTTGCAAGGATGAGGTAGTTGCTAGTGTAATTGTTGCTGGTGATAGCTGTTGCTTTGGAAATAATTTGAGTTCCCCTCCTGATGTACGCTGAGTGATAGAGTGAATTTGTCGGTGTCAAAGACTCGTCGTAAATGCCTAAATTGGTTTCCTGAGGTTATAGAGACGTTGGCTTTCTTGAGCAGGAAACTACATGTACAGAAGAAGATAAGATGCAGGGCCTCAAGAATTTATGATAGGCTTCATTCCTTCTCCCTTTCCATGATTTACTAACTTCCGACCCACTCCTAGTTGTTTTCCTTCTTGTAGTTGTGTATATGTTTATTCATTTCTGAAGACCTCTTAGGCTCTTACCCATTCCTAATTTCCTTTTGCAACCTAAACGCAGACACCCACGCACTTGTTCCCAATATAACAAGAAAAAAGAGAAATTATAACACATGTTTTGTTTTGCCAGCCAAGTAGAATAATCTCTATCTTAAATAACTTGCTTCTGCATGCTTATGTGCAAAAATCCCATCACATTGTGTTTGGAGGATTTATAATTCGTGGGTTGATTCCCCTACATTCCTCAAGATTTGTATTTGGTACCATCTTTGCACTTTGATTTCCCTATAATTAAGAAGGAATATGGTCGACTCGATTGAGTAGAATGATGGGCTTCTCCAACATTGATTCACTTGACTTGTGGTTTCTTTTTCTCTTGCTTGACCCTGACGGTACGAGATTCAAAGAGTAGACGGTGCTTTAGTAAGGACAATGTACGTAAGAAGATCTGTAAGAGTTCTTTGTTGCTATCCCAATGGTTGAAGTGTCGATCAGCATTGCTAGGTAACGTCCGGCTTTGTTTGTGGGCCTCTCTCCTTCCGTTGAGTCGGTGGAAGGTCTACGAGGATGGGATTAATTTTTGGAGATAGCATACCCTTGCGGGATCATGACCTTTTGTCTCGACCATTATAGCACGTGTGTCGCCCAAGACATAAGGGGCATGATGACTTGACACCATCCTTACCTTCCTCCAGCTTATCTCCAGCAAGAGCAGGTAAACTCAATTGCGATAACTAACTCTGTAAAATCTTTAATTTTAAGTTGGTATCGACTTTTTCATGACGATTTGGCAACAATGTGTGCAACTTTTTAAGTTTATTTGGACTAAAAAAAAAGTCATCATTTCACCCAGATAAATTAATTATGCATCTAAAATTGTAAATGTAAAAGGAAAAATCTTACTTACAAAAGTGCAAAATGACTCTTTTTGCCATGTCAAGCAATAGTTTTGACATTAATGATTTATGCGTGATTTTAAGTAAATATTTAGCTGTCAAACTAAATAGGGCTAAAGAAGTGAAAATTTTCAATGTGTTATGCATTTATATGAAATGTTTGAAAACATTGATGCCAAACTTAAAATACTAATAAAGATTGGGGTGTTATTGGGTTATTCGGAAGGCAAAAAAGGAAACAAATATGTTGGGCGACTTCCGATAAAAAAAAAATATATATATGTTGGGCGACCCGCACTCGGACCGGACTTAGAACTTTCCCAATTCAAAACCAATTCCAATATCAGAACTTCAGAAGAGAGGGTTTCTCAAATATTCAACGTTGTGCTTCTTCAAAGATAATTTCTACGAGTTTTTCTTTATATTCTCTACATTTTTAGGTACCTTCTGCTTCTTCAGCAACCATGTCTGGAGAAGAGGAAGAAAATGCCGCCGAGCTCAAAATCGGAGACGGTAGCTCTTTCTCTATAATTCTTATTTT
The DNA here is from genome assembly GCA_032719365.1 of Prinsepia uniflora. Taxonomy (NCBI): domain Eukaryota; kingdom Viridiplantae; phylum Streptophyta; class Magnoliopsida; order Rosales; family Rosaceae; genus Prinsepia; species Prinsepia uniflora. The sequence continues at coordinate 40,586,568 of CM064869.1, read as the reverse complement.
TAATGGAATTATTATTATTATTATTATCTTTTTTATTATTGAATGGGTTTTTGGTTTTGTGGACAGAGTTTTTGAAGGCAAAGTGCTTAATGAATTCTGAAGTTTGCATGATTCTTGAACACAAGTTCGAGCAGCTTCAACAGATGTCTGATGATCCCAGGAACCAAGTTTCTCAGTGAGAATCGCTTTCAGATTAATATTAAATTTTTTTAGTTGCTAACTTGTTTACTAGTAATTGGACTCAAGCATTTTACATTACATTATGTAAATTTGGTGTAAGTCAAGTGTTTAAGTATAACCCACTTCCCGATGCTTCTCTATACTAATTTCTAAGATACTGGGTATGCCTTAGTTTTACGAATTGGAGCCTTTCACCTGCAACCTAGCAGATGATTAAATAGATGCTCAGCTTTTCACTTGTATAATTGTATTGACTTTGAACTATTCATCTTAAGCAAATTTAATGTGAAGAATGATTATATTCCTTTTTCTTTTTTCTCCTGTTATCTTACTTTCTAGAGTATTTGAGAAGTCACTGCAGTATGTGAAGCGCTTTAGCCGTTACAAAAATCCTGATGCAGTTAAACAAGTTCGAGAGTATCCTTCAAATTTTGAAGATGGAAATTTATGTTCTTTTTTGTTCATGATTTTGCTTGCTACATGTCTACTTCACTCATACATCATATGCATAGTTTCCCATATATTATTACTCTCAAGAATTTCATACTGGCGATTGCCAAATAAAATAGAGAATTAGAAAACGTTTACTGACGTAGAGCATTTTGGGGCATATTTCTAGGATTGACAGACTTGGGTTTTTTGAACTTTTAATCAATCCTACAACTCCAAATTTAGTGGGATGGCTTATATTACTAGGTCTCCTGTGGGATGGCTTGTATTTGTTACTTTTCAATATATGATGTGTCTGGTGTTTTAAGTGTATTAAACTACAGCATTTTAAGGAGTTCAATTATTTGTACGCATTGAAGTAATCAAGTCAATCGTAGAAGAGTTGAAAATGGCAGAATGACAAAGCATCGAGTACTCTATCAACTGAAGATTATCCATGGATTGTGGGATTTGAGTTGATTGGCATTTTTCTTTTTAAAGGGGACCAGCTCGTGGCAAACCACGGGAGTCCATATATTGAATGTGTACATCTAACTATTACTGGCCACAAATACAAACATGAATCATATCTTTCAACTGCATTTTAGGGACAGCATTAGTGATTTTATGGAATTGGCAGTTTATATTCCTTACTCGACACAAGAACATGTACTTTTATCCGTAAAATATTGTTCTATCTCCATCAAAAGTTAATCTTAACTTGGATTCAGAATCCTGAGTAGATATCAACTGACTGAGTTTGAGGTAATAGCCCCAATCATGTTGAATCAACTCTAGGATGATTTTTTTTTTCTTTCTTTTCTTTAACTGCAGTCTGCTTAATGCTGGATTACTCTTGTTTTGCAGCTTTGTGTTCTTGGAAATCTCTGCCCTGAAACAGTTGAGGAAGCTATTGCTATGGTGCCATCTATCAAGGTATACCTTACTTGTTCCACTGTTTAATGTTGTTAAACTGTAGATTTCTTTATATTTGATACAATGATATGGATAGAGGGGGATTACATTATACACATTCGATATCGACCTCGTCAGTTACGAGAGTCAAACCTGAGACCTCTCACACAATGTGGAATGCCACTAGACCATATTACTAAGTGGCTACACGATTATTTATTTTAGGCATAACCACAGAATTTTAATGGAATATAACTTCCTTTTCCCCCATGATTTCCATAAAATAAAGCTGGCAAGTCATCATGCTAGGAAAAATCAAAGCTTCAACTATGAATATAAAATGTTAAGGTTAACCTTACCAAAAGCTTTAAAAAAAAAAAGAGTTACCATGGGGGATACAGTTAGAGATGGCAACAGAGATTCTTGATCGTGAAGGATGCTTGATGCAGGTTCTTCACTTCACTTCACTATTCATTTTGAGTGGGAGGTTGGAAGTTTGATAGAAGCTGGTGTGAGAGACAAAAACCTTGTTAAGAGTATAAAAAGAAAAGCTTTTCCATTTCCATTTGAAGGTTGATATATGTCATCTACCCCATCTAATTTCTATTTGTGGTTCTCTCTTATGCAGGCGAAAGGACGGGTTTATGATGATGATGCAATCGACAAAATGCTGAATGACCTGGCGCTAATCAAGAAATTTGAGTAAACTCGAAATGTCAAAAAAATTATTTTTCCTATCGGTATGAAAGGTGCTTTAATTTATGGCCATGTAACTTGAAATGCCATTTGGTATCGTATGTTGTAATATTTAGGTCTACAAAACCAGCATAGCCAAAGAGATTGGAATCTGGATTCCCACCAATTTCAACTTCAACCCTTACGTGTGAATCTTAAATTGATGTAGTTGAACATTACGAGTAGTATTTATGGATGACGATGTTGAGTCGACTGGTGATTAGCGGAATATTTATGCACCAGCTGAATGCCACCGTGGTTTGGATATAAATGAGATTAAAATGTAAGGTTAATTGATTGATCAACAGGTATTTTTTTCAGAAATTGATTGATCCAACAGTTGAGGATAGAGGTGGTACGATGCGGTTTAATACAGATATTGACAATATCTAGGTCTAAATTGTTAAAATTTCGGTTCGATACGATTTAAATTTTCTAAAATTATAAATAAAACTATTTTGATTCAAATTGTTACTAATGGTTCATTTGGATCGAAAAGCATAAAAAGAAATGGTTTTGAAATTCTTTAGCATAAAAAGAAATGGTTTTGAAATTGTTTAGGCATAAAAAATGGTAAAGTATATATTTTTTTTTTAAAGGCAAGGGTATAAAAAATAACAGATTAATCAATATTCAAAATTTTGTATATTATGCTTGCAGATGATTGGATTGCAAATATTATCGCTATATTAAGATTTATCAAATAAATATTATCATTTAATAATTTTCTATTATACTCTTATTTGAGATTCATGTATTTATTTGAATATATTTGAATTTTTTTTTTATTTTGAATTAATAATATTTAAAAATTTATATATTTCTTAAACGTTCGATTTTAATTTAACAAATTTCAAAAATAAAAATGAAAATTCAAACTGTTACTAACATAAAATTGTTTAAATTTTATCCAATTAAATCTAAATTATCAGATAAAGAATTTTAACAGATTTATTCGCACCACTAATTGAGGACCATGGGTAAGAAATTGTTACGCTGACCACCAGGCCACGAGGCTTTCCCATCTCTTAGAAAGAGCCGCTAAACAATCGGATTAGACAGGTCTGGAATGACCATAGATCATCAATGTGCGTAGAGACACTTTATGTAATGTCACCAAGATTTAATTACGAGCCAATTGACCACAAAAAGAAAGAAAGAAAGAAATAAATAAAGATTTAATCAAAGAAATAAAGAAATAAATAAAGATTTAATCAGGAGGCAAGTGAACCTAACAAAAAAAATATAAAGATTTAATTGGGAGGTAACCTCTTGGCGCAATTTAATCCTTACAAACCATGTATACCACAACTTTTGAGAGCTAATTTCCTAATCGTTCGTTCAAGCATAACTCGGCTAAAAATTCAACCTTCACCAGAACACCCAAAACTCTAATAGTGACCAGGAGACAGCCCCTTCTGTCCTCTTACATGTACACACTGACAATTAAGAACGAGGAATGCACTACCCTTTCCTGGAAGAAACCATGCCGCTTAAGAAAAATAGCCATGTTCGGCTAACCCATTGAAAGATTTTTCTACTTCCAGCACAACAGCTTCTTCCGTTACAAGCCAGTTCCCATTCTTGGGCTTCCCTCCATTTTGGGAGCAGCTCTGCCAAAAGGTGAGAGGTTGTATTCAAGTGTTCATGCATAAATTTTACAGGTCACTGAACCGCATTGGTTAAACAAATTACAATTGCCCAAGTAATCAGACCAACTAGCAAAGAGTCGACTTACCTTTGAACAAGTATATACTACAAGTGTCATCCAGTTCCAGTACTCCAGTGACTGCCTCTGACATTCATCAGCAGCGGCTTGTAGAAAGTACAATAATGGGGGCATTAGCTGCATTTCATAATGCCTTGATCCCCCACACCACCTACATCTCCCTGGGCCTCCATCAACTGATGTAGCCAGGAGTGGCTTTCCACCATATGAATATCTGATTACAGAAGAAACGATAAGAAGAAGAGGAAGACAGATGACAGTTGAAAAATAGATCTGAATCATCAATTCTAAGATAATTGATAGGAAAATTTCTAACACCTACGAAAGAAAAATGTACCAAAGCCTCACACAAGCTTCCCATAACTTCATCACAGCTTCTAATTTGAGGTCAAAAAGATGTTTCATACAAAGTAAACTTTCTAATCACCTATGGCGGCAAGTAACTGGTAGAGTATCAAATGGATATTGACGCAAAATAATATCCAAGTGAACTAAAGAGTAGTCATACGTAACTCCTCGTTGGTGTGTGTGTGTAAGAGAGAGAGAGAGAGAGTATTGTAAAATATTCATTTTATCTACACACTTAGGTGTAAGTTAATTGATTACTTCAATAGAAAATGTTGGACAACCACAGGAGGTGTAAAATCACAAAATGAACCACAAGTATGAACCATACCTTTGGGGTCTACCCACACAAGATGGTTTCCTAATTGTCTCACTTCCCCAAAACAATTAATTAAGGAAATTGATGGAATTGACAAGAGACATGAGTGTTGCTCCGCATATTATGATAAATAAACCCAAGTGAATTTCATGTGCTACTTCATCATAGTGAGTCTCAACATTGATATTGACCACCAAATGCATAATACAAATCTCCACAATTTAACTAATAAAGATATCAAGTTCCTCCTGCATTTGCAATCCCATTATTTCATCCTAAGATCCATCTACCTGACCATCCAAGTTCCATGGATTCAATACCTGAAACACTGTTCTGGGAATGCATCCAACCGTTTCTTGAACTTGAGGTATGCCCTGTCAGCAGTCAAAGCTTTATCATATTCATAAGCTTCCTCTGCCCATGTTTCATCTTGTACATGATCCACATCACCAGTTCTTTCTTTTGCAATGGAAAGTGATGAGTAGTTTGAACGTAAAGAAGTAAGATCCTTTGAAGATGGCTCTTGTTGAGTATATAAATAAAAACAAGGCACCACTGCATAAGCACATCAAACAAGCTATGGCTCAGAAAAACCTACTACAGCATCCAAATTCTGAGTCAGAACACGGTTTTTACCCAAAGATAGGTCATCATATATTTGGTGACTCAATTAACTCCTTCCCCAAAGAAAAGTAGTTATGATAATAAGTAAAATCATGTTGTCCACACACACACACACACACACAAATGTTGTTTTTCAAGCAAGGCACAAAATGTTTTTCTAGTTCTGCTCCACATAATAAGGGAAATAAACTACAAACTATACTAATTTCTAGGTTAGGTACTTTGATTACAACCTTTTTCTGTCAAATGAAAAGGAGAAAGTCATTCTCCATCTCATATTCATCAAAAGTCATTCTCCATCTCATATTCATCAAAAGATAACAACACTTCTCCCACATCTTTATATTTATAGCCAATTGATGGAGAATGATTAAGTTGTCTTTAGGTGTCTAAGGTTCTAGTATTTTAATAATTTAGGTCAGTTCCCTTAATTCTTAAGGGACAAGCATTAGTTTTCCTGTTTCTTTAAGTATTAGGTTTTATTTCCTGTTTTATTTCCAGCACGATACTTTCCTGTATTATTATGTTTAGGCCATTATATAAACTAATGTTGTAAAGCCTGGTTTTGATATTTGAATAAATTGTGGAGCTTTGCTTCTATCCAGAATTGTGTGATGTAACCTAATCCTAGGTGGGATGCCTGGAACTATAGGAGTGATACCTACAAAACTGATGGTGTGATATCAGTAGAATCCATCCTATCCTTATTGTTTCTGGTTACATTTCCCTTTGAATTATTATATTTCTTGCTGCCCACAATCCTGAATCCTTCAAACATCATATTAGTATAAGCTTTGAGCAATTGGCCACAGAAAAATGCCACACACACTGTACCGTACATGTACAAAGAGATAAGGGTCTTGAAATGGTGCCCTTACCATATGTCTGCCAGTCTACCACTCTTTCCAACTGACTCGAAGGTAATGGCTTCGTAGGAGTCTTACTATTATCATTTCTATGTGCTTTCTTGGCGTGAGAAGCCAAGCTTGCAGCGTCAGTAAGTGCTTTACCCAAATCCTCCAGATCTATTTCTTCATCATCATCCAAATCCTCCCACCAGTTCATGCTAGAAACTGACACTGATGGAGTTGAAGGAACCACTTCCCCAGACGTGATAAATGATTCCTCATTGTCAAATTTTTGAACCCGAAGTGCTCGCCAGCTGTATGTCATCATATATAATATTAGGCATAAAGTTTAAAATGTTTGCACAAGAATTAATACTTATTGTAGTTCTGTACTATCAAAAAAATATTCTTTATAAAGACCTAAGAGGAGTGCTCCCACATTTTGGCATTAAACAACCAAAAACGAAAAGAACACGCTCTTCAATCTTCAAGTTTTCATTTGAAATTGGGGCATAAACCTGGAAAAAATGAAAATCAGGGCCATCGATTTCGAAGAATATGTTTAAAACAAATCACAAATTCATTAGTTTCTAGAAAGCAAAACCTGAGCAACAAGACTTAGTTTATTTCCACATGCACTACATCCAAGCAGATCAGGTGTCACAGATTCCTCAGGGAGAGGCCAGTCCTTTCATAAAAAATAATAGTAAAACAAATAAGAAAAGGGCCTAAAATCAATCACCATATCTCTCAACAAAGTATAATATTGCAAATGGCTGCAACTGCTCACAGGTAGTCCACCAATTTTTGTTGTATAATGATCAGATTGTTCACGATAATCATCAGCCCATGGTCCAGGCATGCCTAGTAGGACTTCAGCCATCACCCAAGCTAGCAAAAGATCAGGAACCAAAATCATTATAGGTCAAATAATGTAAAGCAAGAGCTAAATACTCAAGTTAAATCATATGCAGAGCAAGAGCTAAATACTCAAGTTAAATCTCATGCAGCTAAGGATATAAACATAAAATCGAGCAGAGGTATAGCATAATCTAACTAGTAAATGGATTTATTCAACCCCACTGTTTCTTTTGCTCGGAAAGTTGAAAGTTCATTTACAAGAGCACAGCAATAATATGTACGAGTCAGGGAGAGACAACTCCTCCAGTACCCAAGACCACATCACTAATGTATCCAAAGGGCTTACAAAACAGGATGTTAGAGAAACTAATGTATACCCTAATAACACTTAATTTGCAGGAGGGCATGGTAAGCAATCCCAGAACAATGCCAAGACCAACCAGGAAGGTGGTTGGGACCTCCGAAATATCTCACCCTCATGTTGCCATTGCTGCAGCAGAATGCGCTGCTTGGTTTGCTTGCATTCGAGTTCACTTCCAAAGCGCAGAAGTGAAGATGGTTAATAACCAAATCTCAGCAAGGAGCCGGTAGATCTTCTACAAACCCATAACACTTCTACTCTTGATGCAATCGACCCCAGTTTGCAGTCAGACTACACAATGATTGTAATCCCCACTTTGTTCACATGTAAACCAGTTTAGTTTAAGTAGTTTAGCATCTCCCTCAGTTAGCTTAGGAAAAGTAGTGTATTTGAGTTCTCAACTGGAATTTCTAAGTTGGTCGCAATCTCCAAAACATGTTTACACTATAAACTTACAGATCATCCATCCAATTGTCGACTTTAAACAATTTCATATAATACATAACAAACTCACTTCATTTTGACTTCAAAAATGAATTATGCTCAACTCACAATTCACAAAGTTTGCCAAAATTACCCAAATTTACGCACTTAACCATTTTGACTTAGCCACTAGTTAACAAACCATGAATACTCAAAATACCATACTTCCTATATTCTGTACAGAAGTCCGAGCATTAAAATATATTCTAGCAACACTCAACCATCTAAATAGCTCATCCGAATACTCAAATTCACCTTTAATTATGTAGTCAAACATGACTAGAAGCCCAAGTCCTTTATTTTAACTGAATCCATTGTACAGCATTCTACCGTTCATATACTCTTAAAAGACACGTCAATTTAATAGGACTTCCACTTGATCTCGCGCTTAACACAACCAAAAAAAGAAAATAAAAAAACCAGTATAATAACATTGTTTTACGATCATAGAACCAGAATTAGGGTTTACAGCAGTAAAAAAATACTAGAAATTTACCTCAAATCCTCAAAATTAATCTTCAATCCTCAATTGAGCTTCCAATGAGTAGAAAGAACCCAGCCAACGCCAGTGTTTTCAATATCGTTTCAAAGGGGCGGCGCCGGATTGCCTAAGGCGTAGACTTGATTCAGGGGTTACACGTTTGGCGTGCGCGTCGAGAAAGGCGTAGTTAGCGGGCGTGGGTTTCTGGTTGAAGGCGGCGCCCTTCGATCTCGTAAACTACGCGAGTACGCGATGAAGACTAACTGGTGTCGAGTGATCCTCTTTTTTCTTGGTCGGGTTTTCTGCGCCAAACGACGTCGTAACCTGTTAAAAATGAAACCATGAACCATGCGTTTCAAGTACTATTGTGGTTAGGCCCATTCCCTTATAAATCAACCGACTTTATGATACACTCAGAACTTTTAGGGTACGCTTAGCATTTCCCGTCAGATTTCCCGCCAAATCGTAGGGCGCCGAACGTTAACCTGTGTTTCTTGGCAAAAAAACCTAAATTCAATTCCGATTTGGTTTCTGAAATTTGATAAACAAAACTAAGAGTAGGGGGGATTCCAGAAAATGAGAGGTGGTACAGTACAGATCAACTGGCATGACACGAAGCCAGTACTAACCCTAGATTTCCATCCAACTTCTGGTACTCTCGCTACTGGTGGCGCCGATTTCGACGTCAAGGTAAAATCTTCTTTCTTTCCCGGCCCAACTTTCAAAGACAAATTTCGACAATAAATATGTTCGTTGCTCTTTGTTGGTACATTTTTTCAGGGCTTACTTCTATGTGTTGTGTTGATCTAATATGCTTGATTTCATTTTCTGAATATTTTTTTTTTTGTTTTCACCAGCTTTGGTTATTAGATTCAAGCGAGACACAGAGAAAAATGCCAGCAGCTTCATATCAAAGTAGCCTTTCATATCATAGTTCAGCAGTAAATGTTCTTCGCTTCTCCCCTTCTGGTATGTGCATAGCTATCTCCTCACTTGGTATAATCCATTTAGAAAATGAGTAATCAATATGCTGTTACTTTACAATATTTTAGAGCTTTTTGTGTGACCCTTGAGTTCGTGAAGGCTAAATACACGTTTGAGCTTCATCATTTATGGTTTTGAGAGATAGACTTTAGAAGGACTGCCAACTGTTGTTGATTGCTTTTTTTTTTCTAGGTCAAACAGACTGTTGTTGATTAGGGGCCAGGGCTGTAGACAACCTTACATTGAGGGATGATTGAGTTAATTTAGCTGCTTTATTTTAGCTTATTCGGAGTTACTGAATGTGCTGTAGTTCAATTGTTTAAGCTCATTTGGATGATTTCTAGAATTTTTCATTGGATATTCATATGTATGGAGGTATACATAGTTAAGCTCCCTGTAGCCCAACAAATAGCTGTTTCCCCCAAGGGAGCTATTTAACAAGGTTTTCACTTTTTATGCTTGAGATTTGATGAAAGTATATGGAGAAAAGATGGGTGGTGGCAGAAGTGTACAAAACATATCTAAAGAAAGGTACAGAAAATGAAAAACAAAGCACAAAGAGTATTTTAAGTTGTTTTCACTTTCAAGATTTGGTTTTCCTTCTTTTTTCTCTATTTGTTCCCTCACTACCACCACACTTCTTCATCCCTTCTTTCCTTCATATATTTTCCCCATATCTCAACCACAAAAAGTGGACAACAAAAACTAAAAACCAAATGATTGTTAAATGCCCTTAGTTATGCACTTTTGAAGTTCTTATGAAAGACAGTGCCAGCTATTACTCACTAATTTTCTTTCTTACTTTTTGAATTCAATATTTCGATTTAAAAAATAGCTTTTAGCTACTCCAACATCTTTTGAAGTGAAGTAATATCAAAACATTGAATAGCTAGTCAAAAGGAGCTACCTCTCAATTTAAGACCTCATAGAAGTTTAACTATTTTAGGAGCTCAAGATAGTTGGTATGGTTACAGGCTTCTTGAAGTTGTTCTCAATGCGAGAAGTCTAAAGTTTGTACTTTTTTTTTTTTTTTTGCAATGGGAAAGAAGAGATAAGGATGAGACTAATGAAGAAAAAATGACATCACGGCTACCAGACTTTCAGTTCAGAATATGGAGAAGAATTCGGATAAAATTCCTGCTGCGTATGGATCAATTTTCCATTTCGTTGCCTTCTTCTTTGATTTTCTGAATCATTAATTTCACCATATTGTGTAGGTGCAGAACCACAAAACATAATTTAGAAGTATAGACTGATTTGGATAAAAGAAGAAAAAGACAGAAAAGGTGGGACAAGGGTATTAGGAGATAGTAGAAGTGAAAGACAGATAAAACGAAATCATATTAGAAAGAGATTAGATTATAGGCTATGGGGGTAGAGATAATTTAATGAAGGATAATTTCATTCATTAACCAAGTCCGTCACTACTGAATTACAAAGGTTGGATTATAAAAATCTAATCTTACTTGAAATAGGAAAGTACGCCACTAGAAACAAGAAAATAATAAAACTGGAAAGTACACCTAACTTAATATAATTTCAATTGACTCTTCATTAGCAGAGCTAATAGAAAATAAATAAAGAGAATTATTTGATTGGCAAGCTAATAGATGACTTAACATTATGTAAATTATATGACTGTTGAATTAGTTCGTAAACAGTGATGCATTGATTATGCAATTCCATCCTTTCCAATTGTCTTTTTCCCCCTACTATTTTCATTAATAATATAACTGGCAATAACTTAAGAATCTGCAATGAGTAATTTATTCAGAGACGTATCACATGGTTTTTTTGTTTTGTTAATTATAAAAATTCAGATTAGTTTTTCGAATTGGCCTACTGTACAAAATAAACAAAAGTGGGTCTACCACTAGCAAAACAAGAACCAAAGAAACTAGCGTACCTCATAACCATTGCATGTAACAACACCTGGACTCATGACCTATTAATCAGTCACCCAATCATTATACTCATTTACATCTCCAAGATTTAAGCCATTTAACATACTTCAATGATAATGAGCTTCACAGTCAAAATGATCAAACGTAATCAACAACAATTGTAGCTTTGACATTACAACATGAACCTCAAGCTCTAAGACGAGGAGGTCAAGGCAGACTATGTCACTTCAATTTTGTTAAGCTCATTTAATTTGTCCTGTAACTGGTAAAATGTAAGTAGATAATTGATGAATAAAGATCTACCATATTGTGTTAGTTCTCACTTTATCAATCATCCATCTATCAAGACCCACTTTTTTATTAGTTCAAAGCAGTCGATAATTGATTATATAAGCATATCTTAAAGTTTCACTAACTCTTTATGTTACGGTTTTGGTGGTTTCTCTTAAGTTTTATCAAATATTGAAACAATTTTTTGTTCTCTGTGGACCTTGATGTTTCTGTTGACATTATAATAGATAAACTTTTATCTTGATGGTTCTGTTTCAATTGGTATTCAGAATGTTTGCTTTATTGAATACCAACTATTGTCTAGGGTTGTTCATGCACTTCTTCAATAAGAGTAGTTCTGAAGTTTTTCTGATTCCTCCATCCCTTCATATCTAAAAAGAAAAATCTGTTATTTACATATAGAAGCTTCAAATTTTGCATATCGAGTAATGGCATTGTATTGGCTAGTTAATGAAGAATGGATTTTCTATAAAATGAGAGTTCTTTTTAAAAGATACAGAAAGAAAAAAAGAGATGAATTTTTGTAATATTGTTTTTGTCATGTCTTCATCGCGGTTCTTTTCGTTGTTGGAAGTAATATTAATCCTTGAATGCTGATGCAGGAGAACAACTTGCCTCTGGTGCAGACGGTATGCCAAGTTTACTCACACCATTTAATTTATTTCTATATATATCTTGACAATCTTTAGTTACTTATTTAGCTAGTTAGTGTTATTTCATCTTGCTTTTTTCTCTCTATCAGGAGGTGAGCTTATCATATGGAAGTTGCACGCAACAGAAAATACCAACGTGTGGAAGGTCTTAAAGACATTGTCGTAAGAACTTTTTGAATAGTTTAACTTCTGTATTCAGTGCATGTTAGTCCAAAGAACAGTTGGCCACACTCCACGTTTATGTGATTTAGGTCTGACCAAATCAGGGATGAGCCTACTTGTTTTATTTGTTATTTTTCTTGAGTTTTGAAACAAATGTGCTATCTATTGTATAAATGTACATGTATTAGGTTCTTGCGGAGGATCATCCATGCCATAAAAGAAAGGAAAACAGATAAATCGGAAATGGTTAAATCATTGCTTATAAACAACCTTATTGTAGGGATACTTTGTGGGTCTATCCATGCAAACTATCAGCCAAATCAGAAACCATTAAGATATCTACTTGGTATCAAGCAGAAGAACTCAGTTCTCTAATTTGGCTGAAATTATCTACATTTTAATAGTTTCTCAGTGATATTTTTGCAAGGATGGTCATTTGAGGGAGCCTTAAAATATATAGTCCAGATCTTTAAACTACGATGCTGATAGAGATTATCGGCTCCCCTGTATTTGATCCTTTTTATTTGTTGCATCCAGTTCAAAACCAATGTACCAATCTGTATTTCTTTCATACAGTATATTGAGTTTTCAAGACTTAAATGAAACTAATAAGCAACATCGCCTGATGCAGCAACTTAAGTTGAATAACCTGAGTTCATTTCTGCTTTAGTTGATTTAGGCCTGGAAATCTGGCATATTTGAGTTCATATAGAGATGTTTGATCTCCAATTTCAGAATCCGTTGGTCATATTGAGATGTTTGATTAACCTGACTTTTTCTGTGTTAGATTTCACCGCAAGGATGTGCTGGACCTCCAGTGGTCTACTGATGGTGCATTCCTCATCTCTGGTTCTGTTGATAATTCTTGCATCATATGGGATGTGAACAAAGGCAAGGAAGACGATGCCTAAGCAGTATTACGATAACAAAAATCTGTTCAAGTCTCTTAAAAAACTCCAACTCTGATTTTTCCTGTTTATTCCTCAGGTTCTGTTCATCAGATTCTGGATTCCCATTTCCATTATGTTCAAGGTGTTGCATGGGACCCTTTGGCCAACTACGTTGCTTCCCTTAGTTCCGATAGAACTTGTCGTATTTATGTCAAAAAACCTCAATCTAAAGGAAAAGGTTCTGAGAGGACAAATTATGTTGCTCAGCATGTTATTTCGAAGGCCGAACATCCACATTTGGATGATACTAAGGTTGAAAGATAGTAGATCATCTATTTATATCATTTATCTTAATCGTAGATAAAATATCCATTTTCTAAGCCTCTTGAATGCTTTCACATGCAGCCTGCAAAAAACCATCTCTTTCATGATGAGACTTTGCCATCTTTCTTTCGAAGATTAGCATGGTCACCTGATGGATCATTTCTACTTGTTCCAGCAGGTATTAGCCTAAATAAAATGCTCACAAATTTATGGGCTTATATGGTGTAATTTGCTTCTGATGGTCAGCAGTTTTCCAACTGAAACATTTTATGTTTATGACTAATAGGTATAGAAATTTGGGATGCTGTTGTCCTATATTTGTTTCCTTTTTTTATAAAAAACATCATCATGGGAATTAATCTGAACCCCCTTGCTATGATGGCCTTGAATTTTTTATTGTTTGGGTTTCCTTGATTAAGGAACACACAAGTGAGAGGGAAAGACGAAGTGAAAAAATTAGTAAAATACTGATTTTTATTTTTATTTTTAATGGTTTTTGGTTTGGCTATTTGTTGGTGCACATATGTTGGAATGATGAAATATAATCTTTGATGCTGCATTTAGGTTACCTTTATGTTGCTGAAAGACTATTGTGTTTTGTGGCATATCCCTGTAATGCCTGACTCGCTAATCTATAATAACCGCTTGTCTGGTTTCATTAAAAGTTTTTGTTACAACAATCTTCCAATTTCAGGTTCGTATAAAATATCACCAGCAGCAGAAACAATAAATACCGCTTATGTATTTTCAAGGAAGGACCTCTCAAGGCAAGGCAGAGCAATTACTTTCTAGTTCTGACATCACTAAATTTCTTTAGTATGATCCTTCAGCTTTTGAGCCTAAGTCTTTCATCACTTGGGTTATTTAACTGCCATTAATCATTAAATATGACCTAGTTTATTTAACGGTCATAAAATGCTTGCGAGGACTTTCCAGGGTCTTGCATTAATATTCCTGGTTTCATGTTAATGCAGGCCTGCTCTGCAGCTCCCTGGTGCCTGTAAACCTGTTGTAGCTGTTCGTTTCTGCCCTTTGCTCTTTAGCCTGCGGGGGTCAAATAAATGTGCGCATGCTGATTGTATTGTTGTTATGTTGGAAATATATTGTAGCTTAGCTTATTAAAGATGGTAATACAAATAGTCCTTGGTGAATTTGCAGCACGGTTCTTTAACCTTCCCCACCGCATTGTTTTTGCTGTGGCCACTTTAAATTCTTTATACATCTATGACACAGAGGGTGTTGCTCCAATTGCAATCTTCGCTGGTCTTCACTACGCGGCAATAACAGACATTGCATGGTAAACTTTTTGTTAGTCTCCTGCTATGTACCCAACTATTTGAGTGATACTTAAATTACTATAACTTTGAATGCTGATTATGTGTTTTAATAGCCTAATATTATTTCATTTTGAAAAGGTCACCTGACGCTCATTATCTAGCTTTGTCTTCTCAAGATGGTTACTGCACTTTGGTTGAATTCGAAAATGATGAACTGGGAAGACCTATCTATCTATCAGGTTTTCTGTCTTTGGATTTCGTATATATATCACTTTTGTGATTATCCAATATTCATCACTTCTACAGTTTGGTTCATCGTAACTTTTGTTTCATTTTGATATAGAGGAAAACAAAGACATGGGTGACCAGAAGAGAAGCCCAGGTCAGAAGCCGGAGGATTCCACAACTATAGGCACTACAAATGAGAGTCTTGCCGCTGCTGATAGCCTTGTTGCAAAAGCGGAAAGGAGTAAACAGCTAGAAGCAGAGACGAAAGGAGAAGATATGGATGTTGAAGAGACCACAAGAAGCCCGGTAAAGAAACCAGAAGACATGGTAATTGAGGTTATTCAGAACGATAGCCTTGTTGCAGCAGATACCGGAAAATCAGAAGAAGAAGAAGAAGAAGAAAAGAATAAAGGGAAAATTGAATCAGCCACCTCACTCGACACTCCTACTGTCCATAAGCCTACCAAAAGGCGTATTACACCTGTGGTAATTGACCCCTGATACTTGTTTGGGCCTAATTATGCAACTCGGCCCACTTACTCATGGCCCTTTTGTGAACGGAAATTAGAGATAATTGTCAGATATTATTTTTTAACTCTTATGCCCGGTTTCAACTATGGTAATTTCCTTGAATTACTTTTTCTTTTTCCTTTTTTTCATACAAAATAAAACATTTAGAACAAAACCATAACCGGAAAAATCAAATGTCCAAGTTCCAATCGCATCTGTAGGAAGAAATCTCGACCGTGCTTGATTCATATCACGCTGATGTTTAATTCTCACTTAAAGAATCCGTCACAAAGTTCCACTTCGAGAAGGGGTATCCAATATGAGGGTGTTTATCACTTGAATATTACTTGGAGGATAAATTTATTATATACTAGCCTCACTACGGGCGGCTACGCGCCAGCATGAGACTCTTCGGCGCGCTCCACGCGCTATTTTTTGTTACCCGAGATTACATTATTTCTATTTACAATTCTCAAATATAAAAATGACAAAATCATATAATAAAATTGGATCATGTACAAACTAAATTTGCATAACAAATATGCCTAGTTAGGGAGATTTTGAATTTTTATTTTTGATGTACCCATTTTTTTTAGGTAAAGGAAAATTCAAAATCTCCCTAACTAGACATATTTGTTATGTAAATTTATTTTGTACATGATCCAATTTTATCATATGATTTTGTCATTTTATATTTGAGAATTGGAAATTGGAAATAACGTAATTTCGGATAACGAAAAATGGGGTAACAAAAAATGGCGCATCGAAGAGCCTCGCGCAAGCGCGGAGCGCACTGAAGAGCCTCACGCAGGCACGGAGCCCCCTACAGTGAGGCTAGTATACTTATTATGTAAACAAAAAATACCTAATACCCACTTCATATTTTCATTATTTTCGTACAAATCTCTCGGCACGATATCCTAAAAAAAAATTGGTATAAAAATCAAATAGTAGGAGCTGCTTAATTCTTGATTAAAAAAACGTGGAAGCCACTCTTGACACGTGGAGGTTTAGAAACGAAGGGATATAATGGCCTATTTTGGCAAAGAATGTGCTAAACAAAGGGAGGTTTCTTCTTCAGATGATGCGAATAATTCAATAATAAGAGTACAAATTAATGTTTCAAAAAGTATAATACAATATTCCTTCTCTTACATGAATCATGTTCCTCCAAGTAGTTTACACAATGAAAAGCCATACGAATATAACAACCGAATATAAGTAGAGAAAAGCCAACGAAACCGAAAGCAAAGAGAGGCAAACATAATCGATCCAATGTATTTTATTTACATTGCAATATTGTTTACATTGAAAAAAAAAATATAATTGTGCTTCTTCCATTTGTTAGTGCATGCACACGCAATGTGAAGCATTTAAATTAGAGTAATTTGTTAATTTTTTATATGACTTTGTATTGAACTATCAAGTCTGAATGAGTGAAAACATGAAAGATGCTTGTTTCCCATTCATCTGTCTAATAAGCATTCATTCAGCCACAATAAAAAGAAATAATCCAGCAATGATGATGACAGGACCCGTCCCAACTGGAATTTGATTACCGTGCTCGGTCCTGCTCCCGTCTGACAAGCAACTGAAGTCCCGAAACTACCCCTCAGCACCTGTCAGATAAGGAATAACTGCACTGATTTCCGCTCATGCCTTTGCCTTTTGATTAGCCCAGAACGTCGTGCCACGACCTAGAGGGTCATAAAAACAAAAAAGGTGTGAGTGGATAAAAATAAGATCATTTGAAAATACATTTCAAATAGACCATTTTTCTCTCCAGTTTATCAAACCATGCATGCATAGGGTAAAACATATAAATAACCATCACCGACTTTCCCACCAAATCACATGAAAACACTAACCTAGCCACAAAGACCAACACCTGTACTCATTACCAGTACGCAAAGAAGTCACAATCAACATCAAATCGCACGACTCAAGTGCACAATCAATCACAATAATCACATTCGCACTACGCGTAGGCAATATCTTGTTCCTCAGTTGTCTGGGAAGCCACCCCTAGCTCCGTGACAGGACCCATCCCAATCCCCCCGGGATTAGTGCGGGATGACCCTGCTCCCGTCTGACACGAAGTGTCAGACAAGGGATATTTTCGTCCTTTGCCCTCCCGGGCTATCAGAGTACGCCAGGATCCGGAGGAGGCATGTGATATCTCGGTCTCTGCTACAGCCCACATCCGATGTCAACCTGAAGGGCAGTCAAAACATTAAAAACTGTGAGTGGACAAAACAAGAGTTTATAAAAACATTTTAACGAGAAGACATTTGTACCCTCCACTAAAAAGCATGCATGCATTCGAAAACCATTTATCCAAAACAAACCATATGTGGGACTAAGCCCAAAGCAGATATAAACTAAGGTCGAAAGGACCACAATAAAAACGACCATACGGGCCACTGCCCAAATCCTGTGCACACCTGTACACACCACATATCATATATCATATATCCATCACATACATATATATAAGTCACACAACCAATCCTGTCACGGTATCCAAAGCCACGCGCGCGCTACCCGGGTCTCAATCCGAGTCATCTCAAAGTCAAGATCAATGTCCGTAGACCACTGACCCTACCCGAGGTAATAGTAATCATAGCCTTCCTGAGAGTAAGGAACCCAACTGGGGGGTGACTCCACTCAGTCGGTGCTCCGTGACTACTCCGGGGTCCAACCAGGCCAACGACCCTCCCCGGAGGAGATAGTAGAACATGTAAAGGAAGGTAGACGAACATATATATACATAACATAAACATTCATGACCGGTTCCCCTAAACCGTCATGAATCCATAATATCCATAATCAGGTAACATGCCGGTTCCCATAAACCGTCATGTACCGTAATAACATCACCGAGGTAACATGCCGGTTCCCATAAACCGTCATGTACCGTAATAACCAACAAGGGTTCATGCCGGTTCCCATAAACCGTCATGAACCACGATACCATAACAAGGGTTCATGCCGGTTCCCATAAACCGTCATGAACCTGGGAATCCATTTAAGGTTCCCTGACCTGAGATCAAAACCGTAAAGTGACTGGGTCTCGTACCCGAACATAGGACACCAACTAGGCACCGTGCCCGGAATCTGAGGTCATATGCCCGAGACAAAACCAAATGGGTCTCATACCCGAGTTTATCCTTTTGAAATCCAAATCCAGTTCATTTAAATCAATAAAGACATACAGACCCGTATAAGCACCGTATAAGGCCGAAACCTCGAAATACGTGCTTATACGTAACCACATACAAATGCACCCATGGCATCATCAAACAAGTAATAAAACATATAATAAACACTTATGCATGCACCAATTTAGAAAACAAGGTCCACTCACAGACCGTCCGAGCTGCCGCCCCGATTTGCGTGCCATACGGCTCCCCGAGCCGATCACCGTCACCGGGACTCCCAAACCTGTCCAAATCGTAATAGAAGGTTACTAACTACTTAATTAACCTCCCACTAAAGCCCCGTAATTTTCCCGTATTTTTAACTATTTTTAATCCCGAACCTAAACCTTCCGATGCCCCGAAACATATCGAGACGGTGTCCGATCGACACGAAACCAGTCTCAAAATGTTCGTTACATCGAATGGAAGATTTCGTATGTTGGAACCTTCCTCAAATTCCTCCCCACGCGCCCACACGCGCCGCCTGAAGTGGCTGCGCGTGGGAGCCACGCGCCGCTACAGTGCATCTTCTTCCTTCGATCGAACCGGTCCGAACCGACCAGTCCGGTCTGACCCCTGCAACTGGACCGGCGTAACCGGTCCAGGTCTCCGACGCCCTCATTTCTCATCCATTTTCCTCCATTTCAATCCCTAAATTCATCTTTTAATCTTTCCTATCATTCCCAATTAACCAAACTAGCTAAAACACCCAAAATCCTAACGGTTCAAAATGGACCTCACGGTCCCTGTTTTTCCGATCATCCCACACGGCTGCTCAGCCCAAACCTCCACCCAAAACCTCACTAATCACCCCCTAGCAACCTATATAATCCATCCTAATCATCCAAATCGACCCATAACCACAGAAATGAAAAATGGATTGAAATCGGTTAAAACCGATACCTTTCGGGCTTCACGGCTCCACCGTCCACGGCGGCGTGCCCTTGGCCGGCCACCAGCATCCACACATCCTCTCCTCACTCTCTGGTCCTCTGTCATGATCATAAGGTGAGGGTTGGATGTTTGGGGTCGCACAGATGAGAGGAATGGGATCGGGAAATGGTTGGAGGAAAATGGAAAACTGGATGCACGGTTGAATGTTTTGGTGCATGAGTGGGTGAGGTTGGCCAGTGGATGGGTGACACTTGTCACTCATCCATTGGGCCTCCATTAAATATCTGGGCCCACTAGAGACAAAACTGCACTTTTTGTCTCGTAAAACGTGCCGTCGTGAATAGTAACCGGGAACTTCCGTGAACCGTAACTTCGCCGTCGAACGTCCGAATTCGACGTGCCGCCTGTCTACGGATTCGTATCGTCCTTATCTACATAACGGTCTTCGGCCCTCGGCCATCGGACCTCCCGGTCAAAAAGTCAACTTTTGACCTCCTATTCACCCAAATTACCAAAATGCCCCTAAACTTCTGAACGTCATAACTTCCTCCTCGAATGTCGGAATTGAACGTGCCACCTGTCTATGAACTCGTGACGTCACGAACTACGTCACGGTCATCGGTCAAAGTCCATTTGACCGCCCGATTAAAAAGTCAACGTTTTGCCACCATCAAGGGCAAAACGGTCATTTCGCACCGTTCGTCCGATTTCGCTCTACTAATCACAGATTAGCCTCACTAATAGTGATTAGTCACTAATCTAATCTAGGAATTTGGGACGGGTAGTTACACTCCGACTGTCCAGGCACACATATCCCCGAGCATCAGTCGTCTGGGAACCACCCCAATCTCTGATTGCCTTGGACCCGAGTGTCAGCCGCTTGGGAATACCCCCTAGCATCGGCTGCCTGGGAACAATCACAATCATAACCCCCGAGCTTCAGTCGTCTGGGTAATACCCATAGCTTCGACCGTTTGTGTCAGGACCCACCCCGGTTTCACCCCGAAACCCGACGTAAATCCCGCTCCCGTCTGACTCCCCGACACAACACCTAAGAAACACTTACTCGAACCCAGTCAAACGCAGGAGTAATTTCAAAATATCCCAACCTTATCGTTTACAGAGCATAGTACGAAAATACAAGGAAAATAAAAACCGACAAAGTACACGCACACAGAAGCCTTTAATCTATTCTGGGAACTCTCACGTCGCTTCTATGCCTCAGACTCTGCCTCGACGTCAAGACCCCGCGCTAGCTCCACAACCTGGAGGGCAATTAAAACAGAAAATGTGAGTGGACCAGAAAGTACAAAAGTTCAAAAACCATTTTATAAGAAAACCGAGTTAAACCCTCCGTTTTGAAACCACATGCATAACCAACAGTTATAAACACATTTATAAAGAATCATTCTTAACATCATAAGAAACAGAAACACTATAAAATATCATAAGAAACCATAACATGAGTATCAGAAACCGCATTAAAACCATAACCACCAAATCATCATTTTCCGATCAAACCTGCTGGATCTATCCGAGTCTTTAAACTCCCGAGTCTTTAAACTCAATCCAGGCCTTAATCATATCCGAGTCTTTAAACTCCCGAGTCTTTAAACTCAAGGCCTACGGGGGAAAATCAATATATATATATCCGAGTCTTTAAACTCCCGAGTCTTTAAACTCAATCCGGGTCTTTAAACCCAATCCGGCCGGTCCCCCGTCACATATATCCGGGTCTTTAAACCCAATATCCAGATCCAGCAAATCCAATCTCAAAACCATTTGAAAACCATTTACCAAATCCTCATCCAAACCCGAATCCGAAATCACTGGTCCGAAGCCCTTCCGGCATCCAGAACCGTCATTCCGAACCCAAATCCGGAGTCCACTTTCCAATCTTAAAACCAATTTCCGATTAGTGAAATCCGATTCTAAAATCGAAAACCTTGATCATCGAAATCATGTTCCCCAAAATCCCTTTATAATCATTGAAATCATTTATCCTTTGAAAGCCCGAAAACCGTATCTTTATTTTCCCAAACTACCTTTTTCTCGTAAAACGTGCTAAAACCGTCTTTTTCTCGAAAAACGTATAATAATGCAAAACCGACCAAACATAATCGATAAACACAAAATCATGATTGAAAACCATAAGACAATTATAGAAAACAGTTATGCATGCTCGAGTTTAGAGAAAGGGTCCACTCACAGTACTGAGCCCTACTCGCGTCCCGAACGTCCAGCCCGTTCCTCGGCTTCCTCGGGAAATCCCGATCCTGTCAAACACCGTCAAATTACGTCACTAACATGTCTACGGAGGTTCACCTAAATTCCCTCAAAAATCCCCGAATCGAAAACCTAAAACCCGGGACCCTAAATCTTCACCCTCGCGGAACTACACTCAAACGACTTCCGATTGACCTGAAACCAACTCCATTGAACTCACCCTAACTCCTAGACCAAAAACCTTGTTGACCGTTTTCCCCATCGCCGCCGCACGCGCCCCCACGCGCCACCCAAAGTGGCTGCGCGTGGCCCTCACGCGCCAGCTACAGTGTCACCCCCAACCTCGAGTGCACTGTGCTGAACCGGCCGCTGCAACTGGACCGGCGAGAGGCATTCTCCATCGTCCGGCCACCTTTTCCTTCCCTCTCTTCTCCTGCAGCTTCGTCCAGACACCACGAATCCATCCCTCAACTCCTCTAACCTCGACACAGCCCCGTCATCGTCGATTCAAGCTCGAACCAGACGGCCACTTTTCCCCTGTTTCACAATTCACCTGTTCCGGTAACCTCCCGTCACGGTGGCGATACCAGACTCACCCCACAACCTCACTGATCCACGTCCAACACCCCTAACCCTTCGACTCACCCCAGAAGTCCACGACTTTGGGTTCGAAATTCACGGTCGAAACAGGGTAACAGAGACTCCTCTTCGCCTGAGCTCCGCCGTGTACGCCCCCGTCACGGCGACCATCACAACCCACTCCTAGGACCTCCCTGAACATCACCTCGACCTTCTAACCTCTCGACTCTCAGCCAAACCTCACGACTTTCCAAATGAAGTTTACGGGAAAAACAGAGTAAAGAGATCTCACCTTCGATTGCAGCTCCGCCGTGCGCACTGCCGCGTGCCACGGTGTTCGTTAGTCTCCCTGCAACCTCCTGCAGCTTCCCCTGCCTTGGTTTGAGTCACCTCACGGCGTAGCCACCACCTCGAACTCACGGCCTCCCTGTTTCCTTCAAAACTTCTCCGCACCTCCGCCGTGCCGCCGTGCACAATTGCACCACCAAAACCCGATCAGCAACTCCCTTTCAATCTCCCGTTCCTCCCTCACTCACCAAAACTCGTCACCAGCCACGATCAATCCTCAATTCCTCCTCACAAGCTCACTCTGTTTCTCTGTGTTTGTCGAAGAACAGCCACGGGTAAGCACGAGTGCACCCCAATTATTTGGGCTGAGACCACACAGGATTCTCCCAGAATCCTCTAGCCCCCTGCCATGTGTCACCATCCACTCCACTCCTTATCCCACCTGGTGAAATCCCAGCCGCCCATTTCCTTCTTTCTACACAAATCCCAATGTGCAGAAAGACTAAAATACCCTCCTGTTTTACTCATTTTACAGTTTTACCAAAACTTCCTAGACCCGTAACTCTCGCCTCGTAAGTCCGATGAATACGTGCCGCCTGTCATCGAACTCAGGGCGACAAGAACTATCTAACTATCCTAGGTCAACCTACCAAAACTCAATTATTCAAAAAGTCAACATTTCTGCCCGACCCAGGGGCAAAATCGTCATTCTAAGTTCCCGGACCCCTCGGGACCACCTAACCCTGATTAACCTCACTAATCACACCTTAATCACTCTACTAATCCCAATTCTCGGGACGGATTGTTATAGTTTGGGCACTCACAATCACAATGAAAACCATCCCGGGATTACATCCCAAAATATTTCAATCAAATCCTTGACTTCAAACCGAGTCAAAATCATTCCCAACATGTAACGACCCGTCCCGAATATCGGGATTTAATAATATTTAATTATGATTTACTAATCTGGGATTAGTTGGGCGTTTTCGGGCGAATTGTGCAAAATGACCGTTTTGCCCCTGGGCGTGGGCAAAACGTTGACTTTTAATTCGGATGGTCAAATGGACTTTGACCGATGACCGTGACGTAGTTCGGGACGTCATGAGTTCATAGACAGGTGGCACTTTCGATTCCGACATTCGCAGAGAAAGTTATGAGGTTCGGAAGTTGAGGGGTATTTTGGTAATTTGGCTTATTAGGGGCCAAATGTTGACTTTTTGACCGGGAGGTCCGATGGACGAGGGCCAAGGACCGTTACGTAGGTATCGTCGATACGAATCCAACGACAGGTGGCATGCCGAAATCGGAGATTCGACGACGACGTTATGGTCAAGGAAACGAACTAACGAACCGAGGCTCGGATTAAAATAATAATATAATAGTGAATAGTAACCGATGACTGTGCACACCTGGATGAGTGACAAGTGTCACCCATCCCCTGAATTCTGATCCATGTTTCCCTCCCAACACCATCATTACAACATCATCATTTATCCTTCATCATTTCCTCCATTTTCTCCCTCATTTCCTCTTCTTTGTTCCTAAACCGTGCACAAAATTGGGGGAATGAGATTGGGAGAATTGGCTCCCTCTCTCTGCCGTTCCTGAGAGAAAACTGAGAGACTAAGATGAGTGAATTAACGGGGAAACACGAGGGGTTGTGAGAGTGTTGAATTTTGGATTTTGGATTTCGGGAAAATTAGAGGGAAAATTCGAATTGGGAGAATTAGGCCGTGAGGATCGCAATTGAGCTCACATTCAGCTTCCTGGGATCACAACGATCATAATTGTCGAAGAAACGAGATGAATTGGTGCCGTTTTGGCTCTGATCGAGCTTGGTGACAGAGGAAGAAAATCGAGGTTGAGTCGTGATCGTGGAGTGTTTAGACGACGGAATTGAGGTGGGGAAACTACTTCTCATGATCCCACGATGCTTCTGGGTTCGTCAATTGAAAGAAAACGGGTGTGGTTGACAGAACTCCATGGTTGAACAGTGACGGTGTTCGAGCTTGAGTCGTGACGATTGAGCGCAGGATTGAAGCAATTGAGTTGGGGGAAATGCTTAACGGAGTCCATGGAAGCTTCTGGTTGAATCAATTTAAGGAAATCAATTGGAATTGAAGGAATTCCATGAACGAACAGTAACCGGAGTGTTCTTGGTGTTCATCATCGAATCGTGGAATTGTAGATAAGGATTTGTGTAATTGAGTTTACAGACCTGTAATTGGACTTAAAACGAAACTAACTGATTGATCAATTGAAGGAATTAAGGCTGAATTGATGGACATTGAACCGGGTTGTATCGCGAGGGTAAATTGGACCGGTTTACCAGAGATACGGGTTAGGCTGATGACACTGTTCACGGCGCGTGGATTTCACGCGCAGCCACTCACGGCGGCGCGTGACGGCACGTGGGCATGAATCTCGAGGTGAGGTCAATGTGACTTTTAATCTATTCGATGTAGCGGACATTTTGGGATTGGTTTCGTGTCGATCGGACACCGTCTCGATATTGTTCGGGATGTCCGAAGGTTTTAAATCCAATTCAAAAATACTTAAAAATTCGGGAAAATTACGGGACTTGAATAGGATCTTAATGATGAGGTTAGTAATCCTCTAATGTGATTTGGACAGGATTGAGAGTCCCGGTGATAGTGGTGTGGCCCGGGAAGGCCTATGACACGCGTATCGAGGCGCTCGGTTAAACGGTCTGTGAGTGGACATTGGTTTCATAAATTCGATGCATGCATAACTGTTTTATGATTGTTATAATTATGATTAAATGATTTACTTTGGATATCGGTGAATTTAAAATGATTTCACGTATTTCGAGGTGAATTACGTATTTGCACGTAAATCGAGGTTTTCTGGATTTGCACCGATTTCCATAAATATGGTTGGATATGATTTCATGAAACGGTTACGAACTTGAATAATGTAAAATTGGGCCAGGGGCCCAGTTAACATGTGGATCGGGCCAGGGGCCCAGTTAACTTGTGAAATCAGGCCAGGGGCCCAGTTGATTTCTACATGTGATTGCGGGTCGGGGACCCTAAAATGGAATTGAATAAATGTTTTCTGGTTTACATTTTATATATGTTCACATGCTGGAATCTATAAATGGTTTTGATGATGTTTCGGTCATGGCACGTTTCACGGTATTTGGGCATGAGACCCGTTTGATGAAATGTAACGATCGGTTCGGATTTTACCTATGTATACCTATATGTTTTGCATGTGGATATCGATAAAATGTATTTAGTACTGCACTGTATAGATCCTTCCATATGATACTGTCTCCTCCGGATGAGGTACCCCGGAGAGGTCACGGACGTCTAGTACGTCCAGCGTCTATGACGCTAAGCATCGGGGATGTTGTACCCGAACGGGGTTCGGGGATTGAACTCGGAAATTGAGACCCGAGTGGCACGCGTAGCCTTGTGATTGTGACCTTATTGACTCACTCCGAAAAGAAGTTCAGTCCCGTCATTTACGACTCACATACCAAGGTAAGAGTGATAAACTCTCATCCAGTCTGGATCATCACGATCACAACCCAGATCCAACGCTACGTCATCCGACAAGTAACATCACGATCCTAGATCGTCACATCGTCCAAAGTCGACAACATCACAAATCAGATCCACCTAGGATCCACACATGCCCACATAGCTAACAATCCATCTGAAAGCTGATCGTAGGGTCTTACACCCTCATTGAATCATTCGCCAAATTTCCCTTGGTGGAAAGATGACCTCGCATTTCACCACCAAATCCAAATTCATACACAACTTCTTGTCTCCAATGACCCCAAGCCAAACATGGGTCCACCAACCAATACACGCTCAATGTACTGGTAGCGGCAATCATCATCTGCCACGGCAGGAAACAAGAAGTCAACCCCAAAGACTTCGGAATACCAGTCACCAATGTGGAAACGAGCACTCCTCTCCTCTCCCAATCACAACTCCCCCCGAAACGGGAGTTCCAACCATGTTGGAAACAGACATGCTCCCAATGAGATGTCAAGTCCAACCACTGGACTACCCACGTCCATACCTCACTTGGACCACCACGTGTCCAAAATAAATTCATTACTCGGACCTCACGTCCGCCAATAATCATGTACGCACAGACCCCGATTCCGAACGGGATATCCACAACTCTGCCTGGATGTGCATACCATACTGCCTTCGTCTCACATCTCAACCTTTACAGGTTCAATCCTCAGGTTCCAAGTGATTCGCAATCACAAAATCACACCTCAATACCACGAATGGTTTCCCCGACTTTTCCAATTTCAATAATTTCCTTGTACTCTCTGGGGATATAAGAAGTATACCAACATGCCAATCTCGGAGTTGACAACAACTCCCCAAATCCACCAATTCTCATGACACGCAGAACATCGTCCCTAGATTCCTCAAGTCTCAAACATACCATTTTATCCGTTCATCACTTGTCATCATAAACCTGTTGGGACTTATCCCAACACGACACAACCTCCACTGGATCCCATCCAGTCCAAGACTCAACCACCACTGAGTCGCAGATACCGATCATATGTCCATCATGACAGAGTCACACCCCAACTGGTGGCTCATCGTCATCACAATTACTGACACCAGCACCAGCGTTAGTACAAGGATTACTGACACCCCAACTGGTGGCTCATCATCATCACAACCACAATTACCCTGGTACTAACCATAAGGCATATAATATAAACCGTAACCATAATTTTAGCCACTGCACTATACACTCCAATCCGACATCCCTGATGTCCGACGTCCCTGATGTCAATAAGGTCACAATCACAAGGCTACGCGTGCCACTCGGGTCTCAATTTCCGAGTTCAATCCCCGAACCCCGTTTGGGTACAGCATCCCCGATGCTTAGCGTCATAGACGCTGGACGTACTAGACGTCCGTGACCTCTCCGGGGTACCTCATCCGGAGGAGACAATATAATATGGAGGGATTTATACAGTGCAGTACTAAATACATTTTATTGATATCCACATGTAAAACATATAGGTATACATAGATAAAATCCGAACCGATCGTTACGTTTCATCAAACGGGTCTCATGCCCAAATACCGTGAAACGTGTCATAACCGAAATGTCATCAAAACCATTTATTGATTCGAGCATGTGAACATATATAAAATGTAAACCAGAAAACATATATTCAATTCCATTTTAGGGTCCCCGACCCGCAATCGTATGTAGAAATCAACTGGGCCCCTGGCCCGATTTCACAAGTTAACTGGGCCCCTGGCCCGATCCACATGTTAACTGGGCCCCTGGCCCGATTCATAAGTTAACTGGGCCCCTGGACCGATTTATAAGTTAACTGGGCTCCTGGCCCGATTTTATTTTATCAAGTCCGTAACCGTTTCATGAAATCATATCCAACCACATTTATGGAAATCGGTGCAAATCCAGAAAACCTCGGTTTACGTGCAAATACGTAAATCACCTCGAAATGCTTGAAATCATTTAAATTCACCGATATCCAAAGTAAATCATTTAATCATAATTATATCAATCATAAAACAGTTATGCATGCATCGAATTTATGAAACCAATGTCCACTCACAGACCGTTTAACCGAGCGCCTCGATACGCGTGCCATAGGCCTTCCCGGGCCACACCACTATCACCGGGACTCCCAATCCTGTCCAAATCACATTAGAGGATTACTAACCTCATCATTAACATCCTATTCAAGTCCCGTAATTTTCCCGAATTTTTAAGTATTTTTAAATTGGATTAAAAACCTTCGGACATCTCGAACAATATTAAAACGGGATCCGATCGACACGAAACCAATCCCAAAATGTTCGTTACAATGTATAGGATAAAAGTCATGTTGACCTCACCTCGAGATTCGTGCCCACGCGCCGTCACGCACCGCCGTGAGTGGCTGCGCGTGAAAGCCACGCGCCTGCTACAGTGACTGCTACAGTGTTCCTTCTTCACCCGTTTGTCTGGTAAACGGGTCTAATTACCCGCGATAGGATCCGGTTCAATCACACCCAATTCGACATCAATTCAATCCGTTCTTGATCCTACAACAATCATTAACCAATGAATTTCAGTTCTGTGACATCGATCAACATCAACCATTCCTTAATCAAGCCATCAACCCGTGATCACGCAAAACAGGTCAATCACCAAAACTCCTCCAATCCTCAACCATTGTCAAATTAACTTCACAGGAAGCTCATTAGGATTAATACGAACTAATTCGCATGATTAATTGGACATGAAGTTACCTCAATCACCACAACTCAAGCTTGAGTTTTCCGGCCGTCCACCTCGTCCGTCCACGGCCCTAGGAGCTTCAAAACTTGCCCCAATTGATTTGGATCGACCAAGAAAGGTTCCAGAAAGCCATTTCGGACCTCCATTAGGCTTGGGCTGGCCTAAAAATCGAAATTCGAATTTGAATTCTTCAAAAACCAGTTTCGGGTTTTTGAACATTCCCTCACCATTCTCACTCCCTTCCTTCCTTTCTCCATCTCAGAATGAACCTCTCGACTTACTCTCAATTCCTTTAATCCAATTCCATCAATTGGCCGCCCAGATTGAAATTTGAAAATGAGGCTTGAATTTTGAGTTTTCGGGTCCGGGCATCCTCCACCCCTCACAAGACTCCATTCACAGCTCACTCACTCTCAAATTGTCCCAGGGACAGATTCGAATCCAACTCAAACCGACTTGTGACCTGCACATTGTGAAATAAAATTCTCACACTCTGCTTTTGTCTTCCACAATCAAACCCACCAGCCATTGTTTAAGGGTTGTCCTCACCGTCCCACACGGCTTTGTCTCCCACAAGCATTATTAAACAATCCCATTACACATATATAATAGGCTTTGTCTCCCACAAACATTATTAAACAATCCCATTACACATATATAATAGGCTTTGTCTCCCACAAACATTATTAAACAATCCCATTACACATATATAATAGGCTTTGTCTCCCACAAGCATTATTAAACAATCCCACTACACATATATAATAGTTTAGGCCATCATTTGCCCCATAAACAAATCATCCGTGCACTAGCCATGTTCTCTCAACACAGCTGCTACAGTAATCCGTTCAACAATACCTTGTGAAATTACTATTCTGCCCTTGTGCAGAAAATTACCAAAATGCCCCTCACACATCCAGACCCGTAACTCGGTCATTCGGACTCCGATTGTTGCGTGCCGCCTGTCTACGGACTCAGGGCATCGAGACCTTCCTAACGGTCCTTGGCCCTTGGCCATCGTACCTCCCGATAAAAAAGTCAACATTTTCCCCCATTTTGTCCAATTTACGAAAATGCCCTTGAACTTCCGTACGTCATAACTTTCACCACGAACGTCGGAATCGAACATGCCACCTGTCTATGAACTCGTGACGTCCCGAACTACGTCACGGTCATCGGTCAAAGTCCATTTGACCATCCGATTTAAAAGTCAACGTTTTGCCCACGCCCAGGGGCAAAACGGTCATTTTGCACAATTCGTCCGAAATCGCCCAACTAATCCCAGATTAGTAAATCACAATTAAATATTATTTAATCCCGATATTCGGGACGAGTCGTTACAACCTTCCCTCCTTAAAGAATTTTGTCCTCGAAATTACCAACAACCTTATTCCACAACCACCTTGTGGAAAACATTTCGACCTCACATCTGTGTACACCTGTACACCCACTTACTGGAACAACACCAGTCTCGTCTATACCCAGACATCCCATCACAGTCATACGTCATAATAGCAACAACACTCGACCACCGCGAGTGGAAATGATCACCTGATCCGCGATAAAATCGCATAACCATTTAGCTGACTCCTTCAGCTAAACAGTTCCCTTCCATTGCCAATAAATCCTTACATTTTCTCCCATTGGGAGTCACCAAATCTCATTTGTCAGTCCAAGCTGACACCACCAGTTCAAACTGTCACCACAAAGCTTTACCACCCTAGTAAAGCCCCAACCATCTGTCCGTCAGTGATAACACCACGTACTACATCACCCTCGATGTAGCGTAAGATCAACCACATGATCTCAATTCGCAGGGCAAGCCCATTCCTGCGACATAACTAAATCTCAATGTCCATATCCGCCGACTCCCTCAGCGAACCAAGACGCTGGGAAAATCTCGGTGTGATCAAGTCACACAAGGCTACTCGTGGTTACTCAGACCACCAATTCACTCATCCTGAGTGTACGTATACCGTCAACTTACTCCATCAAGTGGTGTAACTGGAACACATTGAATACCAGCCCAGCAGTGATCACACATATCAATACCAGGGTTCCACTAGCCAACCATGGCCAAGAGCACCTGCTCATACACTCACTGAACCCGACAAAATCACTCTGCACAGCGCACTGTATCCATTGTCTAGTCCATGATCACAACCAAACAAATGATACTGGAACCAAGCCGATTACCAACACGTTTAGTTACACACCACTGGTACATCCCATGTACCGCCATTAGGCACCACTCAGCCTAACCAGTCTCAATCCTCGTACAACGTACCCTGAACGTACGTCAATTCATCAATCCGCCTACAACCACCTAGGTCGTAGCCAAACACGTTCCAATAATGAAGTACATTTTCCCAAACCATCATGAGACAAAATGAGCTCCACCAGTCATCTAGTTCCAATTCCGAATCCGAATTCGCAATTTCGTAAGAAATCCTGAACCCGAACCCAGACATCATATTTTTAATCCATTTCCAAATCCGAATCCGAAATCATTACTCCGTAAGCTAGCATTGGAATAATCATTCCGTACCCAAATCCAGTAATCCATTTTCGAGCTTCGCAATCGAATCTTGAATCGTCACCCAGAAATTCGATTCCAAAACCCAAAATCTCGTTTACGTCCATCAAGACGTAACATAACCGAATCTATCGGTTGCCTGTCCAAAACACTCGATTGACTTCATAGGGAAGCCAATCCCAATATCCACACGTCAAAGGTTGACAAAATCCGACCACATCGGAAACCTACTCAACCAAGTCACAAACCATATGGACTCACTCCGAAAAGAAGTTCAGTCCCGTCATTTACGACTCACATATCAAGGTAAGAGTGATAAACTCTCCACCCATCTGGATCATCAAGATCACAATCCATATCCATCGCTACGCCACCCGACAAGTAACATCACGATCCTAGATCGTCACATCGACCAAAGTCGACAACATCACAAATCAGATCCACCTAGGATCCACACATGCTCACATAGCTAACAATCCATCTGGAAGCTGATCGTAGGGTCTTACACCCTCAATTGAATCCTTCACCAAATTTCCCTTGGTGGAAAGATGACCACGCATATCACCACCAAATCCAAAATCATACAAAACTTCTTGTGTCCAATGAACCCAAGCCAAACATGGGTCCACCCACCAATGCACGCTCAACATACTGGTAGCAACAATCATCATCTGCCACGGCAGGAAAATATGAAGTCAACCCCAATGACTTCGGAATACCAATCACCGATGCGGAAACGAGCACTCCTCTCGTCTCCCAATCACAACTCTCCCCGAAACGGGAGTTCCAACCATGTTGGGAACAGACATGCTCCCAATGAGATGTCATGTCCCACCACTGGACTGCCCACGTCCATACCTCACTTGGACCACCATGTGTCCAAAATCAATTCATTACTCGGACCTCACGTCCGTCAATAATCATGTATGCACACACCCCGATTCCGAATGGGATATCTACAATTTTGCCTGAATGTACATACCATACTGCCTCCGTCTCACATCTCAACCTAAACAGGTTCAATCCTCAGGTTCCAAGTGATTCACAATCACAAAATTACACGTCAATACCACAAATGGTTTCCCGACTTTTCCAATTTCAATACTTCCTTGCACCCTCTGAGGATATTAGAGGTAAACAATCTTACCAATCTCGGAGTTGACAACAACTCCCCAAATCCACTGATTCTCATGACGTAGGGAACATCGTCCCTAGATTCCCCAAGTTTCAAT
Organism: Prinsepia uniflora; assembly: GCA_032719365.1. Taxonomy (NCBI): domain Eukaryota; kingdom Viridiplantae; phylum Streptophyta; class Magnoliopsida; order Rosales; family Rosaceae; genus Prinsepia; species Prinsepia uniflora. The sequence continues at coordinate 40,553,807 of CM064869.1, read as the reverse complement.
CATACCATTTTATCCGTTCATCACAAGTCATCGTATATCTATCGGAACTCATCCCAACACGACACAACCTCCACTGGATCCCATCCAGTCCAAGACTCAACCACCACTGAGTCGCAGATACCAATCATCTGTTCATCATGACAGAGTCACACCCCAACTGGTGGCTCATCGTCATCAAAATTACTGTCACCAGCACCAGCGCTAGTACCAGCACCAACGCACCATCATCAACACTAGTATCAGCACACAGGCATCCATACTAGTATTGGCATAAAGGTATCACCATACCAACATCCATACATAGCACACGAACACCCATGCTAGCACACTGTGTGCTAAGTTGTTACCCTGGATCTCCGTTCATTACGAACGACGATCCCCTAACAGCACTCGTACCCCACGACTATGGGTACCTCCAATTTGACCACTGGCACATCAGGATAATGGATGTTCCCTGAACATCCCCTGATCCCCAAGTGTGAAAGCCACACTAAATACCCTCGATAGCCAGTCATCTCGACACAACTGTCGACCAACAGTCATCGTTGTCAAGATCCGTAACCACACCTCACACTAATATTCGATCCAACACGGGATTCCATATTTTATCTCATAACCGCATCCGTGGATCGAAACCCATAATCCTGACTAGACTCACTAGAGTCATCCACATGGTCATCCACGACCTCAGCCGCTCGTCGCAGCACAAGTTCTCACTTAAGGTTCACCTTTCGGTCCATCGATTATAATTTAGGGTTCCAAAATCACACCCTAGGGTTCCACCGAACCCAACTACCCTCTGTAGTAAAATCCACAACCTGACCGACCCCGCGGTCCTGTCATCGCATAGACGTCAAATCCAATCCAATCGTCAACTCAACGTGGGTTCCATCGTGGATTCCACCACGAAGGTCATCGGCTAACTCCGATGCACCAACACCCCGTACACTAGCCAACACTACCAGGGTCCAAAACATAGACCAATACTCAACTGAGTTTCGTATTTCCATAACATTATTCAAATGGGGTTCCTTGAACCCGGCTGTGCCCAGTAGCACAACCGTCCATCATCACGTGACCGAACCGACGGCCCCACATTACCAGTTAATCGAATACAACCCACTTGGGTTGAATCGCATCAATGCACGGCGTATCGGGCCACACACACCCAATCCACCAAAACTAACTATCAGGTTGACAATGGAACTGCAGCCCAACGAGACATCACACCCTCGTCCATCGCGCACAAAAGAGCAAAACCTGCTCTGATACCACCTGGCACGACCCATCCCAATCCCTCCCGGGATTACCATGGAATGTGTCATGCTCCCGTCTAACAAGAGGTGTCGGACAAGGGATAACCTGTTTCCATTGCCCAACCGGGCTTCCAGAGTGCGTAAGGATCGATGGAGGAGGTGTATGATGTCCCAGTCTCTGCTGCAGTCGCATCCGGAATCAACCTGAAGGGCATTAAAAACAAAAGCTGTGAGTGGACAAAAATAAACAAGTCTGTTTAAAACATTTATAAGACATTTATGCCCCTCAGTAAAACCATATGCTTGCGCCAAAAACCAATGATCACACATTTATTTAGAAATAACCATTAGGGCCTTAGCCCGGAAACCAAAGCATAGTTTCAATTTCCAAAAGTCAATCCAAGAGTTAATTCATAAATCTAGTAATATGAACCATAAGGCATATAATATAAACCATAACCATAATTTTAGCCACTGCACTATACACTCCAATCCGACATCCCTGATGTCCGACGTCCCTGATGTCAATAAGGTCACAATCACAAGGCTACGCGTGCCACTCGGGTCTCAATTTCCGAGTTCAATCCCTGAACCCCGTTCGGGTACAGCATCCCCGATGCTTAGCGTCATAGACGCTGGACGTACTAGACATCCGTGACCTCTCCGGGGTACCTCATCCGGAGGAGACAATATAATATGGAGGGATTTATACAGTGCAGTACTAAATACATTTTATTGATATCCACATGTAAAACATATAGGTATACATAGATAAAATCCGAACCGATCGTTACGTTTCATCAAACGGGTCTCATGCCCAAATACCGTGAAACGTGCCATAACCGAAATGTCATCAAAACCATTTATTGATTCGAGCATGTGAACATATATAAAATGTAAACCAGAAAACATTTATTCAATTCCATTTTAGGGTCCCCGACCCGCAATCGTATGTAGAAATCAACTGGGCCCCTGGCCCGATTTCACAAGTTAACTGGGCCCCTGGCCCGATCCACATGTTAACTGGGCCCCTGGCCCGATTCATAAGTTAACTGGGCCCCTGGCCCGATTTATAAGTTAACTGGGCTCCTGGCCCGATTTTATTTTATCAAGTCCGTAACCGTTTCATGAAATCATATCCAACCACATTTATGGAAATCGGTGCAAATCCAGAAAACCTCGGTTTACGTGCAAATACGTAAATCACCTCGAAATGCTTGAAATCATTTAAATTCACCGATATCCAAAGTAAATCATTTAATCATAATTATATCAATCATAAAACAGTTATGCATGCATCGAATTTATGAAACCAATGTCCACTCACAGACCGTTTAACCGAGCGCCTCGATACGCGTGCCATAGGCCTTCCCGGGCCACACCACTATCACCGGGACTCCCAATCCTGTCCAAATCACATTAGAGAATTACTAACCTCATCATTAACATCCTATTCAAGTCCCGTAATTTTCCCGAATTTTTAAATATTTTTAAATTGGATTAAAAACCTTCGGACATCCCGAACAATATTGAAACGGGATCCAATCGACACGAAACCAATCCCAAAATGTTCGTTACAATGTATAGGATAAAAGTCATGTTGACCTCACCTCGAGATTCGTGCCCACGCGCCGTCACGCACCGCCGTGAGTGGCTGCGCGTGAAAGCCACGCGCCTGCTACAGTGACTGCTACAGTGTTCCTTCTTCACCCGTTTGTCTGGTAAACGGGTCTGATTACCCGCGATAGGATCCGGTTCAATCACACCCAATTCGACATCAATTCAATCCGTTCTTGATCCTACAACAATCATTAACCAATGAATTTCAGTTCTGTGACATCGATCAACATCAACCATTCCTTAATCAAGCCATCAACCCGTGATCACCCAAAACGGGTCAATCACCAAAACTCCTCCAATCCTCAACCATTGTCAAATTAACTTCACAGGAAGCTCATCAGGATTAATACGAACTAATTCGCATGATTAATTGGACATGAAGTTACCTCAATCACCACAACTCAAGCATGAGTTTTCCAGCCGTCCACCTCGTCCGTCCACGGCCCTAGGAGCTTCAAAACTTGCCCCAATTGATTTGGATCGACCAAGAAAGGTTCCAGAAAGCCATTTCGGACCTCCATTAGGCTTGGGCTGGCCTAAAAATCAAAATTCGAATTTGAATTCTTCAAAAACCAGTTTCGGGTTTTTGAACATTCCCTCACCATTCTCACTCCCTTTCTTCCTTTCTCCATCTCAGAATGAACCTCTCGACTTACTCTCAATTCCTTTAATCCAATTCCATCAATTGGCCGCCCAGATTGAAATTTGAAAATGAGGCTTGAATTTTGAGTTTTCGGGTCCGGGCATCCTCCACCCCTCACAAGACTCCATTCACAGCTCACTCACTCTCAAATTGTCCCAGGGACAGATTCGAATCCAACTCAAACCGACTAGTGACCTATACATTGTGAAATAAAATTCTCACACTCTGCTTTTGTCTTCCACGATCAAACCCACCAGCCATTGTTTAAGGGTTGTCCTCACCGTCCCACACAGCTTTGTCTCCCACAAGAATTATTAAACAATCCCATTACACATATATAATAGGCTTTGTCTCCCACAAACATTATTAAACAATCCCATTACACATATATAATAGGCTTTGTCTCCCACAAACATTATTAAACAATCCCACTACACATATATAATAGTTTAGGCCATCATTTCCCCATAAACAAATCATCCGTGCACTAGCCATGTTCTCTCAACACAGCTGCTACAGTAATCCGTCCAACAATACCTTGTGAAATTACTATTCTGCCCTTGTGCAGAAAATTACCAAAATGCCCCTCACACATCCAGACCCGTAACTCGGTCATTCGGACTCCGATTGATGCGTGCCGCCTGTCTACGGACTCAGGGCATCGAGACCTTCCTAACGATCCTTGGCCCTTGGCCATCGGACCTCCCGATAAAAAAGTCAACATTTTCCCCCATTTCGTCCAATTTACGAAAATGCCCTTGAACTTCCGTACGTCATAACTTTCACCACGAACGTCGGAATCGAACGTGCCACCTGTCTATGAACTCGTGACGTCCCAAACTACGTCATGGTCATCGGTCAAAGTCCATTTGACCATCCGATTTAAAAGTCAACATTTTGCCCACGCCCAGGGGCAAAACGGTCATTTTGCCCAATTCGTCCGAAATCGCCCAACTAATCCCAGATTAGTAAATCACAATTAAATATTATTAAATCCCGATATTCGGGACGGGTCGTTACATGGAGTGTATAGTGCAGTGGCTAAAATTATGGTTATGGTTTATATTATATGCCTTATGGTTCATATTACTGGATTTATGAAATAACTCTTGGATTGACTTTTGGAAATTGAAACTACGCTTTGGTTTCCGGGCTAAGGCCCTAATGGTTATTTCTAAATAAATGTGTGATCATTGGTTTTTGGCGCATGCATATGGTTTTACTGAGGGGCATAAATGTCTTATAAATGTTTTAAACAGACTTGTTTATTTTCGTCCACTCACAGCTTTTGTTTTTAATGCCCTTCAGGTTGATTCCGGATGCGACTGCAGTAGAGACTTGGACATCATACACCTCCTCCATCGATCCTTACGCACTCTGGAAGCCCGTTTGGGCAAAGGCAATCGGTTATCCCTTGTCTGATGCCTTTTGTCAGACGGGAGCACGTCACATTCCATGGTAATCCCGGGGGGATTGGGATGGGTCGTGTCACAACAGGATCTCAAGCCCAAATGTCATTTTCACGTAAATCCATAATATATCAATTGAAAACATTAAAATAATCCAGAAATCATCCTTGACTGATCAACTAAGTCAAAATATCCTTTTTGAAACCTTTTTGACTCTGGGCGTAGCCCAAAACATCATTTGCACATTTCTCGTAAAACGTGTCCGAAAGACGGATTAAAATAAGTAGTAATCACAATTACTCATGACAAATCACCATGACATCATTGCAAACCAAATCATGCAATCAATCATGTAAAACATTTAACTATGCATACATAACAGTTTATAAAACAAACGTCCACTCACACACCATCCAAACCGCTCGATTCCGAGCTACACGTTTTTCCGTAATTTTTGACATTTTTCAGGAATCATGAATCCTGTCCAAAATCATCATTAAGGGTCATTACTCAAAGAATATCATATTAATTTCCCATAATTTTCTAGGAAATAATTACGAATTAAAAACGTAACATAAGCCTTCGGACCCTCGAAACAATATCGAAACAGTCTCCGATGGACTCGAAACTAACGCTAAAAGGTTCATTACATTGCATAGAATAAAAGTCATGTTGACCTCACCTCGAGAATACCACTCACGCACCCCCGCGCGCCTGCTACAGTACCCCGGTTACTGTTCATCGTCACCTCTACCCATTTCGCCTGCAAACGGGTCCTGCGGTGCAACCCGGTCCAATCCTGTTCAATTCTCAGTCAATTTCCATAATTGATCAAGCTAATAACATCGGTTTAAGTCTAATTAAAGTTCTGTAAGTTCAATTTTATGATTCCTTACCTCGAAGGCATTCGACCAAGCCCCGAGATTTCAAGGTCTGTTCATCATTCGCTTCTCTCACTGGTCATCAATTCCTCTAAATTGATTTGTCAGCGAGCTTCATAGAAGTCGAATAAACACATTCCAAGTCTCAATTTCATCCTTCTAACCCTTCAATCACAAAAATCAATCCTTGAGTTTCTCCATTCCCGCCATATGTGTTCTAGGCCAAAGGGATACCCATTTTCTTCATTTTGGATTAGGTTCAACTCGCCTTGACCTCAGAAGGCTTAATTCAAGGTCAATTTTAGTGTTTATGGTCGGAAATCTCAAATTCGAATTGTTGGGAGTTTGAATGCTCACGATTTGAGTTTCGGATTTTTTGGGATTTCCTTCAAAATTCCTCTCCCTTCATCTTTGTTTCCATTATTTCTTTCTCCCCATCCAATTATCTCTCTATTCCTTTCACAGATCGATCAAAAGGGAAGGTTTGATGTCTGATGTTGGAGCATACTGATGCTCTGTTTTTTCCTTCGCAATTACTCACATACATGTACATATACGTACTCAAACCAAGCATCATCATTATACTTGCCACTACTTAAGCTATTAGAGTGACAGATGTCACAAAATTGACTGAATGAGTCACCATTCCACTGACTTAGCATAATCCTGCCCCAAATTACCATTTTGCTCTTCTTTGAAAAATTACCAAATTACCCCTCACTATTCAGGGTCCATAACTTTCACATCCGAAATCCAATAGACGCATGTCGCCTGTCTACGGATTCAGCGTCCCGAGACCTACCCAACAGTCTCTTCGAAAAGTCTGAAAATTGTCCCGAATGAAAAGTCAACTTTTGGCCCCCATAACTAAGGGCAAAATCGTCCTTTCCTTCCAATTTTCCTTTTTTGAATTTCCGAGTCGTCACAACCTTCCCCCTTAAAGAATTTTGTCCTAGAAATTTGGATGTACCTCTCCAACAACAATCATGGAGACCTAATCCGCATCCATATCAGCCCCTCGGGTTCCCACGTGAACCCTCACTCGTTAGGTGTAACCATAACCACTTTTTCCATCTTTCCCGGCTCGTCCCGCGCCCTCTTACATTACACTGACTCATCCCGAGTCCAAATCCAACTCCTGACTCATTATGAGTCCAAGTCCAAACACTCAACTCCTCTCGAGTCTGAATTCAACATCCACTATCAATGCCACCACTGGCGTATCCGGTTACCAAGCAAACACCCATAGGCGAACCGCATCCTATTCAGGATCTCCCAACACACACTAAACCATTTCATTTTGGATCCAACTCGCCCAGTCATGCTGTATTTCTCACTACTGGGCTCAAGCATCATCCGAACCCACACAAATCTGATGCGACTAAAACACAGTTTTCAATATCCGACCCCAAAATCTAGGTCATGCCCATTCATATAACATTAGATTGAATCACCGTCTGGACCAACACAAGTCCAAGATGCACTACCTGACCCCAGGTTATACCCACTCCAGGGATTTCCTATACCCTGGTATCTCGTCTCATCACCAGGCCGTGCACAGGGCTCGCATCTCGGAGGCATGGCAAATCAGTAACCTAATGCTATGATACCAAATTGACAGGACCCGTCCCAACTAGACTTTGATAACCGTGCCCGGTCCTGCTCCTGCCTGACAAGAAATTGAAGTCCCGAAACTACCCCTCAGCACCTGTTAGACAAGAGATAACTACACTGATTTCCGCTCATGCCTCCGCCTCTCGATTAGCCCCGAACGTCGTGCCACAGCCTAGGGGGTCATAAAAACAGAAAAGGTGTGAATGGACAAAAATAAGATCCTTTGAAAATACATTTCAAATAGACCATTTTCCCCTCCATTTTGTCAAACCATGCATGCATAGGGTAAAACATATAAATAACCATCACCGGCTTTCCAGCCAAATCACATGAAAACACTAACCTGGCCACAAAGACCAACACCCGTACTCATTACCAGTACGCAAAGAAATCACAATCAACATCAAATCGCACGACTCAAGTGCACAATTAATCACAATAATCACATCTGCACTACGCGTAGGCAATATCTCATGCCTCAATCGTCTAGAAAGCCACCCCTAGCTCCGACTGTCCAGGCACACATATCCCCGAGCATCAGTCGACTGGGAACCACCCCGAGCTCCGACTTCTTGGGCCCCGAGTGTCAGCTGCTTGGGAATACCCCCTAGCATTGGCTGCCTGGGAACAATCACAATCATAACCACTGAGCTTTGGTCGTCTGGGTAATACTTCTACCTTCGACCATCTGTGTGACGACCCAAAAATTCGAAAAAGGAAAAAAATTGGAAAAATTGGAAAGAAATGACGATTTTGCCCCTAGTTTTGAGGGCCAAAAGTTGACTTTTTGATCGGGACATTGTTTTGAGTTTTTGGAAAGAACGTTGGATAGGTCTCGAGACGCTGAATCCGTAGACAGGCAGCATGCGTCAATCGGAGTTCGGACGTGGAAGTTACGGGTCTAGAATTATGAGGGGTATTTTGGTAATTATTGGCGCAGGGGTAAAATGGTAATTTTGGTTGATCTAATTAATGCATCACCATTTAGTGACTCATTCAATCTAGTAAGTGACACATGTCACTGAAATTAGAAGGATTGGTCGCCTGTTTGTGGATGTCGTGTGTGAATATGAACAATAGATATCACAAACCGCCCACCCCTTCGTTTAAATTGCATCAAATTGATTGATGAATGTTGATGAATGAGGTTAAGTGTGAAACCTGAGACAGTGGGATGATTTCACAGAGAAAATTGAGTAAGACTTCGAAGAGAATTGAGGACGATAAACTACTTAAGACCCAGATTCATGAAATTCAAATTGATCGATTTTCGAATTGGGATTTATGGACCACAAACACTGAAATTGAGCTTGGATTAAGCTTTCTGAGCTTAAACCGAAGCGAACCCAATCAAAAACAAAGGAAATCGATGGTGGTTTAGTCAAGAACAGAACCCACAAGCCTCTCAAAAATTCAAGGTTAAGTCGTGAAATTAGAGGGGTTGAAGGCTGAAATTGGCCTTGGAAATATACTTATGAGGGTCCAACGAAACTTGTCGATGCATCAATTGTAAGAATTCAATTGGAATTGGGCGAGATTAAAGGATGAACAGTTCCCGGGTGTTCATCGACAAAGTTGAGATCGAATGGAAGAATTGAGGATCCGTTTACAGTTAAACGGGTGAAGGTGGTGACAATGTAGTACGCGCGTGGGTTTCCTGTCAGGGCCCACCCCTAATCCCCCAGGATTAGGGACTAAACCCTGCTCCCGTCTGACTTACGCATGACACGAAGGCTAAACCAATGTCCAACCTTCGTGCGACACGTAAGTCGGACAAGGGAGTCTCGATCCAAAGATCCGAAAAGGTAACCAGTCTTCCCAGAGTATGCCAAACTACTGTGGATCGCGGGTGTGATGTCTCCGACTCTCTCGACCAACAGCCCGCACCGCAACAACCTGGAGGGTATCGAAAACAAGAAAAGACTGTGAGTGGACAAAAATAAAGTTTGAGTTCAAAAACATTTCATAAAAAAAATGATATTTATACCCTCCGTTTCAAAAACCAATGCATGCATATCAAATTCATGTCATAAAACCATTCAAGATTCCGGTTAAACAAACCATATAAGAAAAACCGAACACAAGTTCCTTTTTCCAAATCCCAGGCCTCAGCCCAAAACCACCGAAAACCATTTCATCCGGGCATAGCCCAAAACATCGGAAAACCTTGTTGAAAGCCATATCATATTTCCATTCACCGAACCTGCTGGATCTATCCGAGTCTTTAAACTCCCGAGTCTTTAAACTCAACAGGCCTACGGGGGAAAATATCAATATCCGAGTCTTTAAACTCAATCCGGGTCTTTAAACCCAATTCGGGCCCGTCCCCCGTCAATCATAATCCGGGTCTTTAAACCCAATAACCAGATCCAGCAAATCCAATCCAAAACCGTTTGAAAACCATTTTCCATTTCCGAATCCGAATTCGCAATCTCATCAGGAATCCGAATCCAAACCCAGAACTCACATCCACCTCCTTTCCAGATCCGAGTCCGCAACCATCATTCCGTAAGCCGACATCCGGAATAACCATTCCGAACCCAAACCCGGAATCCACTTCCAAGTCCCGAATCGAATCCCGAATCGTCATCCGGAATTCCGATTCAAAAACCCAAAATCACGTTTCCAAAATCGTTTTACTTTCTTTGAAATCAAATCGTATTTCAAATCTCAAAATCAAATCATTAAAACCAGGTTCAAATCACAATATCCATCAAAATCTCGTAAAACGTGAAATACCGTCATTTCTTCGAAAAACGTGCACAAACCGTAAACCATCGCAATCATAAATAAAATCATAGAATCATGTATAGAAAACATATAAAAACATATATGCATGCATCAAGAGTTAGAAAGCAAAGTCCACTCACAGACCATTCCGACGTCGCCTTGATACGCGCGCACTTACACCGTCCCCGGCCATTCCGCTATCCTCGGCTTTCCCGAACCTGTCCAAAGCCCATAACGAGGTTACTCACTGCGTCACAAAAGTCCTACTCAAGTCCCATAACTTTTCCCGAACTTAAAACGTAACTAAACAGGACCCTAAACCTTCAACCTCGTAGAACTAACCCGAAACAACGTCCAATCGTCCCAAAACTTATCCCAAAAGACTCGTTACAATGATTAGACCAAAAACCTAGTTGAACACTTCCCTAGAAACCGCCGCAAGCGCCTCCACGCGCCTCCCAGAGTGGCTGCGCGTGGGCCTCACGTGCCTGCACACAGTCACTGTTCATCTTCTTCCTCGATGGTCAGACCGGTTCAACTGTACCAAACCGGCGTGACAGTTCTCCCTCATTTCCTACTCGAATCCCGTCCTTTCAATCCCATTAGGTTCGTCCCTTTCCCAGCAACCATTTCCAATCCTAAAATCTAGACATTACAGCCTCTAAACCGTCGTCCTCAAGCTCGAACCAAAATTGCCCGAAACCTCTGTTTTGGTTCCCGGTCAGCCAAGCAATCCCCCTGCACGGCTTCGAGTTTAAACGACTCCTAGGGACCTACTGAGTCTCACAAAATTCACAGAATCCCTCGACTCAGCCCCAAAAGCCACGACTTTCGAATTGAACAAAACGGGAAAAACAGGGGATAGAGAACACTTACCCTTGCTCCGGTCTCCGCCGTGTTAGCCGCCGTGCTCCACTGAGTCCACACGACTCTCCTCAGGTTACTGAACACCACCACCCATCCAATTTAATGGTTTGCTCAACTGGGGTGCACAACCGTGCACGGTGTTGCTGCCCTGTTCTCTGGTTTCCAGTCACGGCACACGCACAACCACCGTCCACAACCTCACTACACTACTCTTTCACACTTACCAACCCCTCTTCGATCACTCACTCAAGCTTCAAACCCTCACACACTGAGAATCGAATCAGCAAAATCCTCACCGTCTTACTCTCTATTTTTTGAAGAATGAACACTTGCACGGTTTTGAACGTGTACAAGTTGTACCCGTGCACACCATAAACTCCCTAGAACCCTCAAGGCTCATCCCACGTGTCCAACTCTCCATGGACAACAAAAATAAATATCCTATCACACACGCCCATGTGGTCTTATCTGATTGGCCCAAGGGTGAAAAGACTAAAATGCCCCTAAGTCCAAAATTACCAATTTGCCCTTCAACTTCCTAGACCCATAACTTAACCATCCGACGTCCGATAACAGCGTGCCACCTGTCGTTGTACTCAGGACGTCGAGACCTATCTAACGGTCCTCGGTCTACATGAAAACCAAGCGTCCAGCAAAAAGTTAACATTGTCTCCTATATAACCAAAATTACGGTAACGCCCTTAACCTTCCAAACACCATAACGTTTTCTCCGATTGTCCAAATCGGACGTGCCACCTGTCTACGGATTCGTGACGTCCCGAACTACGTCATGGTCAACGGTCCAATTGACCACCCGAACTAAAAGTCAACATGTTTGCCCGTTCTAGGGGCAAAACCGTCATTCTGCGCCTAAAGTCCAACAGTAGCCAACTAAACACCGATTAATCTCACTAATCCATCACTAATAACTTCCCTAATCCCGATTCCAGGGAAGGGTCGTTACATTTCATGCATAGCCACTCAAGGCGGCGTGTGAGGGCGCGTGGGCACGATTCCCGAGGATTCACGATTCCTGGAAAGTGTCAAAAATTATGAAAACGCGTGCAGCTCAGAAAATGAGCAGTTTGGACGGCCATGGCATTACGTTCGGGGCTGATCGAGAGGCGGAGGCATGAGCGAAAATCAGTGTAGTTATCCCTTGTCTGACAGGCGCTGAAGGGTAGTTTCGGGACTTCAGTTGACTTGTCAGACGGGAGCAGGACTGGGCATGCCTCCGAGACACGAGCCCTGTGCGCGACCTAGTGATGAGACGAGATACGAGGGTGTAGAAAATCCCTGGAATGATTATAACCCTAGATTGGGGTCCGAACATTGTATCATGTGTTCTGGTTGTGTCGAACTTGTGTTGGTCCGGGTGATTGTTTACGATATGGTATATGAATGGGCATGATGGGCCCAGGATACATTTGACCCGAGGATAGGGGGACGGATGAGTGACCTTTGGTTTTGGATATTGAATGGGATTCATAGGGAGTCCATAGTTGATTTAATGTGTGTTGAGAGATCCTGAATAGGATGTGGTTCGCCTATAGGTGTTTGCTAGGTGACCAGATATGCCAGTGGTGGCATTGATGTTAGTGAATGTTGAATTCAGACTCGAGAGGAGTCGAGACATTGGTTTTGGACTTAATAGGAGTCAGGAGTTGGTTTAGAACTCGGAATAAGTCATAATGTGATATGAGGGCTCCGGATGAGCCGGGAAAAGATGGAAAAAGTGGTAATGGTTGCACATAACGAGTGAGGGTTCATGTGGGAACCCTAGGTATTGACCTAGATGTGAATTAAGTCTCTAGATTCTTGTGGAGAGGTACGCCCGAATTTCGGGGACGAAATTCTTTAAGTGGAGAAGGTTGTGACGACCTGGAAATTAGAAAAAGGAAAAAATTGGAAAAATTGGAAAGAAATGACGATTTTGCCCCTAGTTTTGAGGGCCGAAAGTTGACTTTTTGATTGGGACCTTGTTTTGATTTTCTGGAAGGAACATTGGGTAGGTCTTGAGACTCTGAATCCGCAGACAGGCAAAATACATCAATCGGAGTTCGGATGTGGAAGTTACGGGTCTAGAATTGTGAGGGGTATTTTGGTAATTATTGGCGCAGGGGTAAAATGGTAATTGTGGCTGATCCAATTAATGCATCACCGTTTAGTGACTCATTCAGTCCAGTAAGTGACACATGTCACTGAAATTAGAAGGATTGGTGGCCTGTTTGTGGATGTCGTGTGTGAATATGAATAATAGATATCACAAACAGCCCACCTCTTCGTTTAAATTGCATCAAATTGATTGATGAATGAGGTTAAGTGTGAAACCTGAGACAATGGGACGATTTCACAGAGAAAATCGAGTAAGACTTCGAAGAGAATTGAGGACGATAAACCCTTAAACCCGAGACCCAGATTCATGAAATTCAAATTGATCGATTTTCGAATTGGGATTTATGGACCACAAACACTGAAATTGAGCTTGGATTAAGCTTTCTGAGCTCAAACCAAAGCGAACCCAATCAAAAACAAAGGAAATCGATGATGGTTTAGTCAAGAACAGAACCCACAAGCCTCTCGAAAATTCAAGGTTAAGTCGTAAAATTAGAGAGGTTGAAGGCTAAAATTAGCCTTGGAAATATGCTTATGAGGGCCCAACGAAACTTGTGGATGCATCAATTGCAAGAATTCAATTGGGATTGGTCGAGATTAAAGGATGAACAGTACCCGGGTGTTCATCGACGAAGTTGAGATCGAATGAAAGAATTGAGGATCCGTTTACAGTTAAACGGGTGAAGGTGGTGACACTGTAGCACACGCGTGGGTTTCACGCGCAGCCACTCACGGTGACGCGTGAGGGTGTGTGGGCACGATTCCCCAGGATTCACGATTCCTGGAAAGTGCCAGAAATTACGAAAACACGTGCTGCTCGGAAAGCGAGCGGTTTGGATGGCCGTGGCCCGACGTTCAGGGCTGATCGAGAGGCGGAGGCATGAGTGGAAATCAGTGCAGTTATCCCTAGTCTGACAGGCGCTGAAGGGTAGTTTCGGGACTTCAGTTGACTTGTTAGATGGGTGAAGGACTAGGCACGGTTATCAAAGTCCAGTTTGGAGGGGTCCTGTCAACCTAGGCACTCACAATCACAATGAAAACCAAATCGGGATTACATCCCAAAACATTTCAATCCAATCCTTGACTTCAAACCGAGTCAAAATCATTCCCGACAGGGTCTCAAGCCCAAATGCCATTTACACTTAAATCCATAATATCTCATTTGAAAATATTAAAATAATCCAGAAATCATCCTTGACTCATCAACTAAATCAAAATATCCTTTTTGAAACCTTTTTTAATCCAGGTCTAACCCAAAACATCATTTGCACATTCCTCGTAAAACGTGTCCAAAAGATCGATTAAAATAAGCATTAATCACAATTAATCATGCCAAATCACCATGACATCATTGCAAACCAAATCATGCAATCAATCATGCAAAATATTTAACTATGCATGCATAACAGTTTATAAAACAAACGTCCACTCACACACCGTCCAAACCGCTCGATTCCGAGCTGCACGTTTTTCCGTAATTTTCAACATTTTTCAGGAATCATGAATCCTGTCCAAAATCATCATTAAGGGTCACTAATGACTCAAAAAATATCATATTAATTTCCCATAATTTTCCGGGAATTAATTACGAATTAAAAACGTAACATAAGCCTTCGGACCCTTGAAACAATATCGAAACGGTGTCCAATCGACTCGAAACCAACGCTAAAATGTTCGGTACATTGCATAGAATAATAGTCATGTTGACCTCAACTCGAGAATCACACTCACGCGCCGCCGCAAGCGGCTGCGCGTGAAGTCCACGCTCCTGCTACAGTACCGAGATTACTGTTCATCGTCACCTCTACCCGTTTCCCCTGCAAACGGGTCCTGCGATGCAACCCGGTCTAATCCATTTCAATTCTCAGTCGATTTCCATAATTGATCAAGCTAATATCATCGGTTTAAGTCTAATTAAAGTTCTGTAAGTTCAATTTTATGATTCCTTACCTCGAAGGCATTCGACCAAGCCCCGAGATTTCAAGGTCTGTTCATCATTCACTTCTCTCACAGGTTATCAATTCCTCTAAATTGATTCGTTAGGGAGCTTCATGGAAGTCGGATAAACACATTCCAAGTCTCAATTTCATCATTTTAACCCTTCAATCACGCAACTCAATCCTTGAGTTTGTCCATTCCCGCCATATGTGTTCTAGGCCAAAAGGATACCCATTTTCTTCGTTTTGGATTGGGATCAACTCGCCTTGAGCTCGGAAGGCTTAATTCAAGGTCAATTTCAGTGTTTGTGGTCGGAAATGTCAAATTCGAATTGTTGCGAGTTTGAATGCTAACGGTTTGAGTTTCGGGTTTTTTGGGATTTCCTTCAAAATTCCTCTCCTTACATCTTTGTTTCCATTATTTCTTTCTCCCCGTCTAATTATCTCTCTATTCCTCTCACAGATCGATCAAAACGTGTCCGAAAGACCGATGAAAATAAGCATTAATCACAATTAATCATGCTAAATCACCATGACATCATTGCAAACCAAATCATGCAATCAATCATGTAAAACATTTAACTATACATGCATAATAACAGTTTATAAAACAAACGTCCACTCACACACCGTCCAAACCGCTCGATTTTGAGCTGCACGCTTTTCCATAATTTTCGACATTTTCCAGGAATCATGTATGCTTTACAAAATCATCATTAAGGGTCACTAATGATTCAATAAATATCATATTAATTTCCCATAATTTTCCGGAAATTAATTACAAATTAAAAACGTAACATAAGCCTTCAGACCCTCGAAACAGTATCGCAACGGTGTCTGATCGACTCGAAATTAACGCTAAAATGTTCGTTACATTGCATAGAATAAAAGTCATGTTGATCTCACCTCGAGAATCCCACTCAAGCGCCGCCACAAGCGACTGTGCGTGAGGTCCACGCTCCTGCTACAATACCTCGGTTACTGTTCATCGTCACCTCTACCCGTTTCCCTTGCAAACGGGTCCTGCGGTGCAACCCGGTCCAATCCTGTTCAATTCTCAGTCGATTTCCATAATTGATCAAGCTAATAGCATCGGTTTAAGTCTAATTAAAATTATGTAAGTTCAATTTTATGATTCCTTACCTCGAAGGCATTCGACCAAGCCCCGAGATTTTAAGGTCTGTTCATCATTCGCTTCTCTCACTGGTCATCAATTCCTCTAAATTGATTCGTCAGCGAGCTTCATAGAAGTCGGATAAACACATTCCAAGTCTCAATTTCATCCTTCTAATCCTTCAATCACACAACTCAATCCTTGAGTTTTTCCATTCCCGCCATATGTGTTATAGGCCAAAGGGATACCCATTTTCTTCCTTTTGGATTGGGTTCAACTCGCCCTGACCTCAGAAAGCTTAATTCAAGGTCTGTTCATCATTCGCTTCTCTCACTGATCATCAATTCCTCTAAATTGATTCGTCAGCGAGCTTGATAGAAGTCGGATAAACACATTCCAAGTCTCAATTTCATCATTTTAACCCTTCAATCACGCAACTCAATCCTTGAGTTTCTCCATTCCCGCCATATGTGTTCTAGGCCAAAAGGATACCCATTTTCTTCGTTTTGGATTGGGTTCAACTCGCCTTGAGCTCGGAAGGCTTAATTCAAGGTCAATTTCAGTGTTTGTGGTCGGAAATCTCAAATTCGAATTGTTGGGAGTTTGAATGCTCACGGTTTGAGTTTCGGGTTTTTTGGGATTTCCTTCAAAATTCCTCTCCCTTCATCTTTGTTTCCATTATTTCTTTCTCCCCATCTAATTATCTCTCTATTCCTCTCATAGATCGATCAAAACATGTCCGAAAGACCGATGAATGTAATGACCCGGAAATTCGAAAAACGAAAATTTGGAAAATTTGAGGAAAATGACGATTTTGCCCCTAGAATTGGGCGAACGGTTGACTTTTTATTCGAGCGGTCAAATGAACTTGGACCGATGACCGTGACGTAGTTCGGGACGTCACGAGTTCATAGACAGGTGGTACGCCCAAGTCCGACATTCGAGGAGAAAGTTATGATGTTCGGAAGTTTAAGGGCAGTTTGGGAAATTGGTAAAAGGGGCCGACAGTTGACTTTTTGATCGGGACCTTGTTTGGACTTTCCGGGAATACCGTTGGATAGGTCTCGGGACGCTGAATCCGTAGACAGACGGCATGCGTCAATCGGAGTCCGAGCGAAAAAGTTGTGGGTCTAGAACTATGAGTGGCATTTTGGTAATTTGCTATGATAAGGGTAAAACAGTAATTTGTCTTTAACGGTGAAATTAAATTATAAACTATATCTTAATTCAGCTGATTCAGCTTATAGGATGAGGATGATTACTTTAATGACACCTGGTAAGGTTTACGTGAGATTAGTGGCATTGTTTGAATGCCTAACATGGACAAATTAGCCGCCTAACCTTTGTTTAAATTCTTAACTTAGATTGATCAAGAAGGAAACCAGAGAACACATGGAGATTCAAAGGGAATTTTGAGTGAAAAACAGAAGGAAAATAAGAGAGAAAACGAGGAGGAATACTGTGAACCCAAGAGGAAAAACCCGAAAACCATGCTTGATGAAATTGAGATTTAATTCGAAGTTTTAGCTTAACCCAGGCCGACTTAAGAGTAGAATTAGTCCTCTGGGATGATTTCGAGTCGAACCACATCAGAAAGGAAGACAATTGAAGGGGAAATCAGCAAGAACAGACTCTGCGACTTCCATGGAACTTGGAGCTTGAGTTCGATAACTTGGAGGTAGTAATTCTTGAAATTGATTTCAATTTTGTGTTTAGAATGACCGTTATATGCTTCTGGTGTAAACAATTGAAGGATATAGGTCGTTTTTGGGTAGAACCCGAGTTAGGACCCGTCGGGTTTCAATGTTGAGTCATGGGATTCAGGGCATGGTTTCATTAAATTGAGGTCGCAGATCAGTTAGAAACATGGAATAGATGAGAATGAATGAAAGAACGGAAGGAATTGGGTTCAATTTGAGGGAAAATGAATCGGGTTGCGACGCGGGTCGCAGACCCGAATACCAGTGAAATGGGTGACAGGGATGCTACTGTTCATGTCACTGTAGCAAGGCGCGTGAACTCACGCGCAGCCGCTTGCGGCGGCGCGTGAGGGCGCGTGGTGACTGTTCTGGGAAAGTGGTCAACATGTGTTTTATTCTATACAGTGTAACGATCATTTTGGTTTTGGTTTCGAATCAATCGGATACCGTCTCGATAATGTTTCGAGGGTCCGAAGATTTAAGTTACGTATTTAATTAATATTAAATTCCCGGAAAATTATGGGAAAATTAGATGATGTAAATTGACTTGTTAGTAACCTTGAATAATGATTGTGAACAGGATTCGAGATTCCTAGCAAGTGTCGGAAATTACGGAAACGCGTGCAGCGCGGGAAATGAGCAGTTGGACGGTATGTGAGTGGACGTTTGCTTTATAAATTGATATGCATGCATAGTTAAATGTTTTACATGATTTCTGACATGATTTGAATTGCAATGATTTGATATGATTATTGTGTGATTTATTGATTATTTTAATCGGTGCTTCGGGCACGTCTTTCGAGAAAATGTGAAATGATTGTTTAGGGCTAATGCCCGGGATTTGTGATTGGTTTTGGCTTGGATTATGAGTTGGGAAATTGATTTAATGGATTTGTGATGTCTTCGGATATGATTTTACGGATTTGCGTATCTTGAATTATTTATTGATTTTACGGATTGACGAGAAATGAAATTTAGGCATGTGGCCCCGTGATAATGGTTTTGACATGGTTTTGATACTTGATTTGGAATAATGTTTTTGATGGTGTATTGATGTTTGATGCCCCCAGATGCGTAATTCCTGGAGGGACCGGATGTGTAATCCCCGGTGAGGCTGGATGTGTAATTCCCAGCATTGGATGACGACTCTGGATGTGTAATTCCCAGAGGATCCTCGGATGTGTAATTCCCGAGTTATATGCTTTATTATATGGTGACCTGATTTTATAAAATGATTTAAATGATTTATATATTTTTCCCTATGCATGCATGGTTTGATAAACTGGAGGGTAACAGACGTGTTTCAAATGTGTTTTACATGATATTATTTTTGTCCACTCACACCTTTGTTTTGATGACCCTCCAGGCCGTGGCACGATACTCGGGGCAGATTACGAGGCAGAGGCATGAGCAGAAATCAGTGCAGTTATCCCTGGTCTGGCAGGTGCTGAAGGATACCTTCGGGATTTCAGTCGACTTGTCAGACGGGAGCAGGACCGGGCACAGTTATCGGGGTCCAGTTGGGACAGGTCCTGTCAATGAAAATAAGCATTAATCACAATTAATCATGCCAAATCACCATGACATCATTGCAAACCAAATCATGCAATCAATCATGTAAAACATTTAACTATACATGCATAACAGTTTATAAAACAAACGTCCACTCACACACCGTCCAAACCGCTCGATTCCGAGCTGCACGCTTTTCCATAATTTTTGACATTTTCCAGGAATCATGTATGCTTTACAAAATCATCATTAAGGGTCACTAATGACTCAATAAATATCATATTAATTTCCTATAATTTTTCGGAAATTAATTACGAATTAAAAACGTAACATAAGCCTTCAGACCCTCGAAACAGTATCGCAACGGTGTCTGATCGACTCGAAATTAACGCTAAAATGTTCGTTACATTGCATAGAATAAAAGTCATGTTGATCTCACCTCGAGAATCCCACTCACGCGCCGCCACAAGAGACTGTGCGTGAAGTCCACGTTCCTGCTACAGTACCTCGGTTACTGTTCATCGTCACCTCTACCCGTTTCCCCTGCAAACGGGTCCTGCGGTGCAACCCGGTCCAATCCTGTTCAATTCTCAGTCGATTTTCATAATTGATCAAGATAATAACATCGGTTTAAGTCTAATTAAAATTATGTAAGTTCAATTTTATGATTCCTTACCTCGAAGGCATTCGACCAAGCCCCGAGATTTCAAGGTCTGTTCATCATTCGCTTCTCTCACTGGTCATCAATTCCTCTAAATTGATTCGTCAGCGAGCTTCATAGAAGTCGGATAAACACATTCCAAGTCTCAATTTCATCCTTCTAACCCTTCAATCACACAACTCAATCCTTGAGTTTTTCCATTCCCGCCATATGTGTTATAGGCCAAAGGGATACCCATTTTCTTCCTTTTGGATTGGGTTCAACTCGCCCTGACCTCAGAAGGCTTAATTCAAGGTCAATTTCAGTGTTTATGGTCGGAAATCTCAAATTTGAATTGTTGGGAGTTTGAATGCTCACAGTTTGAGTTTCGGGTTTTTTGGGATTTCCTTCACAATTCCTCTCCCTTCATCTTTGTTTCCATTGTTTCTTTCTCCCCATCAAATTATCTCTCTATTCCTCTCACAGATCGATCAAAAGGGAAGGTTTGATGTCTGATGTTGGAGCATACCGATGCTCTGTTTTTTTTTCCTTCGCAATTACACACATACATGTACATATACGTACTCAAACCAAGCATCATCATTATACTTGCCACTACTTAAGCTATTAGAGTGACAGATGTCACAAAATTGACTGAATTAGTCACCATTCCACTGACTTAGCATAATCCTGCCCCAAATTACCATTTTGCCCTTCTTTGAAAAATTACCAAATTACCCCTCATTATTCAAGGTCCATAACTTTCACATCCAAACTACAATAGACGCATGCCGCCTGTACAGATTCAACGTCCCGAGACCTACCCAACAGTCTCTTCGGAAAGTTTGAAAAATGACCCGAATGAAAAGTCAACTTTTGGCCCCCATAACCAAGGGCAAAATTGTCCTTTCCTTCCAATTTTCCAACTTTTCCTTTTTCGAATTTTCGGGTCGTCACAGATGATGAGTATGGAAGAAGATAACATGTGATCTAATGCTTCTCAAGTCTGCCGATGAATCCCAATGAAAAGACCATCTTTGTTAACTTGGCATCTGCAATTTGCTACTAAAACACCCGCAACAAAGAGAAAAAGAAAGAATATCAATTTATGGGATATGAATAAATTAATATGAAAATGAAGAAGACCCAAGTGAAAAAGAGTGATCCAATCCTAACTACCACACTCATCTACTCTAAATTCCAAATCCAATCCAATAAAAAATCATAACAACATTTAATCAAAACAACCAATCAAAATTTATCGCTTGATAGTGCCAGTGGAGTCCATTACCGAGAATATATATATAGCTAGCCTGCAGTATCAAACATGAAAAACAGACATGTCACATAGCAGTTGAGGGAGAGTAGAGAGAGGGAAAAAAGAGGAAAAGATCACATGGTGACTGGTGAGTAAGCTAAACTAATGCACTCCAGTTCTGCCCATGAATCCCAATAAAAAGATAATCTTTGGCAACTTAGCATTCGCAGTTTGCTATTAAATCAGCCACAACAAAGAGAAAAAGAGAGAATATCAATTTATGGGAGGTGAATGTGTTATTATGAAAATGAAGAAGATGAACGCGAAAAAGAGTGATCCAATCTTAACTATTATACTCATCTACTCTAAATTCCAAATCCAATCCAATAAAAATTCATAAAAAAATTTAATCAAAACAAACAATTAAAAATTACCTGAAAAATCACCCAAAACCAAAGGAAAAGCCAAATTCTCCTTCATCCTCAACCCTTCCAAATGTAACTCATAAAAAATCTTCCTCTGCTTATTACACATGAAAAGTAGAGAGCTTGAAACTCAAAATTTGAACAAAAAATCCAAAAGAAAGCTATTGAGTCTTGAAAGTAATAAGCACCTATACAAATCAACAAAGAAAAACTCAAAAGTTTGAGAAATAAACGACACACTTGGCTATATGAAGAGTTTATCTTGTCTGTTTGTGCTCTGTTATTGCAATTATAAGCAAAAAAATTATGAATGGAATCTAATTATGAAAATAGGTAAGTGTTCAAAAACAAATTTGATAACTCTAAAATCAGGTCATATAATCCATCGTATAACCCTACTAAATTATCAATTTATTAAAACAGATTTTAAATAAACTGATAAACAAAATCTTAAACATGAGAATGAATAGCCAACATAAGAATGAAGAGACAACATTTAAACTGAAATAGAATCAATCAAACTCCAATTCCTTCTACGAAAACAAAGTAATTTTATCAACAACATTTGCAGGAACAAAAACCTGAAATCTTGGAGATTGAGAAGGAAGGTAACAATCAAATAAAACAAAATACTAAAAATTTTGACGCTCTATTTTCCATCAGTTCATTTTGACAAATAAAAATGATGAAACCCAACTAACATAGAAACCAATGCAAGAAAACACAAAATAACCTCCGCTGAATTTAACAAATTGAGAAGGAACCAAAACGAAAGAACGCGGTAAACAATACTTTCAAAACAGCATGAATAAAATTTGCTTAAAAAATAAACGTAAAGTGAAAGTAAACTCTTCCGTAAGAATCTTAATAATTTTAACCTCCTCTCAACATGAAGCTTCATGTTGAAATTGGAACTCAAACTAATTTCTTCTTTTAAAAAATTTAAACTAATTGTTGTATAGATGGTACCTCACTGAGACGACTTCTTCTTCCTCTTACAACCAATCACCCAATCTACAGCCAAACCAATCGAAATCAATCCAATAGTAAATGGACAAATGAATTAATCAACAATTGCAGGAACCCATATCTAAATTACCAACAATTGCGACAACGAACTAAAATGGACAAATCAATTGATTACAAAATGCAATGAATGATATGACCCTAAATATAGAATCAGATAACCGAACCAACCGAAAGCAACTTGTTAGTAAATGGACAAATGAATTACTCAATCATTAAGCATTCATAAAGGAAAAACATCCAAACAGCAGGCAAACTTCAATAAAATGAGTACACAAAACCTTAACATTATCAAATGAGTATACAATACCTCCGCAGCCAACACAAACTTCTTATCTCTCTTACAAACCCTCTGTAGCCAACACAAATTCCAAATAGAAAAACTAAATAAACTGAAACAAAGCAAGTGCAGAATCAACTTGAACCTTGGAAGAGTCTTCATGCGTGGAAGAGTTTTCATGCATGAAAGAGACAGGATCGGAATTGAAGAAAAGTTCAGGGCGTTGAGGACGATGAACCAAATATCAGGGACAATATCGAGGTCGATTGTGAAATGGATGTTTGAATTGTATTGTGAATTAAAGATGATTGGATGGAATTTAATGATTTTCGGATATGATTTTACGGATTTACAAGAAATGAGATTTGGGCATGAGACCCTGTGATAAATGGTTTGACATGGTTTTAATGTTGATTTTGAAATAACGATTTTGATTGTGTATTGATGTTCGATGCCCCCAGATTAGGCCTGGCAATGGGTCGTGTCGTGTCGGGTTCGTGTCGTGTCATGTACTCTATTTTACCTATTTAAGCTCAACCCGAACCCAACCCGTTTATTAATCGTGTCAAAACATGTAACCCAAACCCGACCTGTTTATTAAACAGATAACCCGAACCCACCAGTTTAACCCGTTTATTAAACGTGTCGGGTTGAATAACCTATTTAACCTGTTTAACCCGTTTAACCTGTTTAACCCATTTAACTTGTTTAACCCATTTAACCTATTTAGCCATATATCCTACATAATATTTGAAGCATAATTTTTTCACTAAAATATTATACCAGCCATCAACGAACTTCATAATTCAACAAACTTCATAATTCATAATTCATAAGTAAATGCAATAATTTAGTATCCATGACCAACAATGCAATATCGTCAATGTAATATTAAGTTCTAAAAGAAAATAAGTATAGTACATAATACCAAATAAAATTAGATAATTAATTAACAAACTCTAAGGGAAATGTTTCAACAAAAAAAAGTGTTAAAATTGATTAGATCTTCGGGGATTGCACAAGAACACAGAAACTAATCAGCACCTACAATAAAATAAAGAAAACATTAGAATCAAACCACAAAATTAATAAAAATGTGTAAAGACATGCTAGAATGTGATTTTTTAGTACGTAAATGCTATCCATCATTAGGAATGGTATTAGAGCATTCAAGGGATTGAGAATTATTGATACTAATTTCTAATTTGCTGATATCCTCAGTGAGATCCTCCAACTTGGGGGCAAGTTCTAAATCATCTACAAAATTGAATATTTAAATGAGATTTCTTAATTAAGAAAACAATAGATACGAAATCAAGCTAAAAGGTGAAAGTAAGAAAACAAACCATCGCTACCAAATATCCAATCACGTGTACAGATTATAGCTTCGATATTTTCAAGTTTTAGTGCACTGCGGTACTGGTCTAAAATTCTTCCACCAACACTAAAAGCCGATTCAGACGCAACCGTAGAAATAGGAATAGACAAAATATCACGTGCCATGATAGATAATTCAGGATAACGAAATTGATTAGCTTTCCAAAAATCAAGAACATTCAATTTTATCTTCCTATCAACTTTTGGCTCGTCCAAATATAGCTGTAGCTGACTCTTTTGGGCCGAAAAAGTGAATTCCACACTTTCAAAGTCATCAAATTCCTATATGATATCATAAACTATAAGACTAATTCATATTGACGACAACAAATATATAGAAAAAAGCAGAAACTACATTCTACAATTTTAGATGCATAAACAAGTATAGTAAGAAACTGTATACTAGATATTATTTCGTACCTGCATTACATCCATGCATTCTTTAGAAACCATATCAACATCATTGGAATACCGAGAAGATGATGAGCTACTTGTTGGACTAGTAGGTTTAGAATATTTTTGCATGTATAAGTCAAATAGCTCAAACAATTTATCACGCACATTAGCCATTTCCCTGGAGGCAGGACCGTACAACCTCTTATAACTAAACTCCACAAACTGAATTTTGTATCGAGGATCCAAAATTACAGCAATAGAAAGGATCATGTTGTAGTCTTTCCAATACTTATCAAATTTGGACATCATTCCTATAGCCATGGTCCTCATAAAACTATCCAAATCCTCCTTGGCCTTTCTTAAAGTATCTTGGACAACAAAAATTTGAAGAAAATACAGATTTGATGTGGGATATTGCCTGCCGGAAAACAAGCATGTTACATCATAAAACACCTTGAGAAACTTACAGAGTTTCTCCACCTTATCCCACTCATCTTGAGAGAGAGGATGTTTATAATTAGAATCACTCAATTGCAAATGAAGAAATGCACGCTGATAATAAAGAGCCCCATCAAGCATAAGAAAAGTGGAATTCCATCTAGTTGGTACATCTTGACGCAAACCTTCCTTACATTCTAAAGACACTTGTGTTGCACAATCTAAAAATTTTTGTTTCCTCATTTGTGAACCCTTAGCATACTTAATGCTCTCCCTTATCTTTATCACATCATCATCAATTTCTTTCATACCATCTTGCACAATTAAATTTAGAATGTGCGCACAACAACAGATATGAAAATAGTTTCCATTCACTAAAAGTGCATCCTTCAAAAGAAGTTGTCTTTTCAACAAGTCAACAAAACAATCATTTGCAGATGCATTATCCAGAGTGATAGAAAACAATTTTCTTTCAATCCCCCAATCACACAACAAATTATAAATTTTCTTAGATAAGGCAACACCACTATGCGGAGGTGGCATGAAACTGAAGTTTAAAATTCTTTTCTGTAGTTTCCAATTAGCATCAACATAATGAGCAGTCAAGCATAGATAACCATCAGTTGTTAAAGAGCTCCACATATCTGAGGTCAAACAAATTCTTACGGGAATGACCCCTAATATCTTCTTAAGCTTATCTTTTTTTCTTTTATACATGCTTAAAACATCAGCTTTGGTAGTATTCATAGATATCAACTTGAGATCAGCACATATATAGCTAAAGACTCGTCCAATACCAGCATATTCAACAAACTGAAATGGTAAGTCATGCATAACAATAGCCATCACCAATAGCTCCCTAAACTTATCTTCATCGAATTTTGCAGATCTAGTTATAATTGCTCCATCAGATTTTGATAACAAGAATTGTCCTAGATCTCTAGTATCTTTCCTTATGCATGTTTCAATATGTCTTTTAAGATTTCCAGTACCATAACTGCTATCAGCAATATATGTTAACCCACATTTCATGCACTTAGCTCTTTGTTTTTTCTCTCCTTCAGTAGGAGGAAGAATTTTAAAATGTTTCCATACCTCTGAAGTCAACCTTCTTTTCTTCTTACTAGCTGCAGCAGCTGCCTGAGCTTGAGACAGAGGCTCTGCATCAACTGGAACTGATCTTTCATTATCATTTTCGGTTGCACTTCTATCTTCAAAACTATCACCAATATCATCAAACGGATTTTCCATCTGAATAAAAGCAAATACAAAAAGAAAAACCAAGAGACAGATCAGTCCTATTTCACACAAAATACAACCAACGAAAACAACTACCATCTAAAACCGCCAAGAATATGCCTAACCTAACCAGAAGGGAAGACACAAGAAAAATCTGAGTCTTTCTTAGCAAAAAAAACCAGCAATGAAAATGCAATCTTCCCAATTGCAGCTCAAGGAGGCAACATTAAAGTTTGAAGAACGGCAACACAATTAAAATTCAGAAAGCTGAGGAATGTAAGAAGCAACAAACAATACTTGAATAGAAGATAACACTGACCACTTAAATCGACTTCTCCCCAATTACGTCCACTGACAGAAAGCTGTTTATCCTCTGGTGTTATTCCGCAAGAACTTTGGAAGTAATTGCTCAAATTAGTGACATCTTACAATTCAAGCATAAAAGAAAAGAGCTATCAATTAGAAAATTACTCAATTCGTGAACACCATTAACGAAGTTACAACTACACCCATTGGTTCATTTATTTCACATCAACACGATAAGTTTATTAACTGGAGGAATTGATGGTGAATTATATATACAAGTGCATGGAATGTAGCTAGGGAGACAGAAAAAAATGCCACAATAATTGGACATTAGGCATAGAAATTAATTAATTCAAAATTTCAAGGAAGTAGCTGAAGGAAAATGTATGAGAAGAAGGCACACACAGTGAGCAAGCTGCCAATATTCCCGCTGTTTTGATAGGCCGACAAACGTACAAAATATGTCACATAGAAAAGTTCTTCTTCCTAAATTAACTAATAAACTAAGTTGTATTAGTTGAGAATTAATTACGACACCAATTTAATATTAAACTGACTTTAGTGATCCTCTAATATTATATTAACTGATCGATCGACACTGTTAGTCCGCTTATTTAAACAAAATCCAACTACAATACCCATACGGAAAAGAAAAGGGTATTAGAGTATCAAATATGAGTGAAACCCTAATAGATTGTGGTGCATAACGGCTGAATCAAGAACAACCCAAAAATGGGAAAGAAAATGAGGGTTTGGTTGGGATTCCAAGTAAAAGTATATATATATATATATATATATATATATGGATGAATCCGAGTTACACAATATGAGCCTGATACCATTATTGCTGTTGTTGGAAAGCAAATACAAAGGGTAATTTCTAACACTATCTCATGATAATAATGCAGTATTTTTGTATTGTTGACAAACTAAAATTTATAACAGTAGTAAACGTACAAGTAAACGGAAGATAAAATCTTAGATTATTCTTCCATTTGTAAACAAAAACATTGGATGTATAACTATTGTGGTTTTGAACCAATCAAGCTATTATAGAAGTACATGATATTCGAACCCGATGAATTCAACTTAAGCCTATACCTGCCAAACAACCCGATGCAAAGTTCTACATTCAAAGAAAAAAGAAACGCTCGCACGAAGTCGACCTAGAAACAGCCCATTCAAGAAAAATGAATGGAACAAACCTAACTCATACAATATCACACGATCCACATTCATCTCTCTAATCATCAGTTGAACCATATCTTCTGATTTTGGTGTTTGAATGAAAATAACAACCGTACAAAACTCGATATTTGTACTTATACTATGACTCATCCAATATTTAGTTGTGTTTCATCCTCTTTTGTTATTTGTCCCTCAATTATAAGTAATCATTTTTCATAGCTTGAATCCATGATGGATCAAAAAGTGGATCGTTGCTTTTGCAAATTGCAATCGCTTCTTCAAGTTCTCACTTTTCCTCATCCTCTTGGACAACTTTAAGGTTGGATGAGGAACCCAGAATCAATTTGCAAACCCAGAACAATTGCATCAACAATAAAATTGTACAGAAAAATAAGAACAAATAAATTAAGAACAGAAAAATCAACTACAACCTCATAATCAATTTGCAAAATTAGTAAACGTGGGAATAAAATTAGCGACAAACCCATATCTCCATTCACATGTACAAAAAAATAAGAACCCAGAACTGAAATTAGTCAAAAGCCCATATCTTAATTCACACAAATTGCAGCGACAATCGAGAAGAGAGAAATCAAATCACTAATAATCAAATGAATGAAATAACTGAGAAATCAAGAACATAGGAATCAACTACAAACCTAGAAATGAAATCAATGAAGACGGTGATGTTTAAATAAGACGCGTGGAGAAGCCGGTGACATCGAAGACGGTGAAGCGGCTGGCTAGCAGGTGGGTGGGTCGTTGGATTGTTGATGGAGATTGAGAATGGAGAAGACTTGGTGCGGCTGTTGGAGAGAATTGAAGTGGAGGCTGCTATAGATTTGGGGTTTTGTGTTGAATTAGGTTATAAATTATAAAGTTTTAGTATTTATATTTTGGTCCTTCTGAAACCCTAGATTACTAAATGGGTTGGCAGGTTAACGGGTTAACAGGTTGGGACTCAATAACCCGTTTAATAAACGGGTTAATAGGTTATTAAATGGGTTAACGGGTTGACCCGAAACCCACCTGTTTAATAAACGGGTTATAACGGGTTGACCCGAAAATGACCCGGATTATTATCGAGTCGGGTTAATTCGGGTTAATTTCGTGCGGGTTTCGAGTCGTATATCGGGTCGTGTCAGAAATTGCCACCCTTACCCCAGATGTGTAATTCCTGGGTAGACTTCGGATGTGTAATTCCCGGAGGGACTTCGGATGTGTAATTCCTAGAGGGACCGGATGTGTAATTCCTGGTAAGGCTGGATGTGTAATTCCCAGCAGAGCTGGATGTGTAATTCCCAGCAGGATGACGACTCTGGATGTGTAATTCCCAGAGGACCCTCATATGTGTAATTCCCGAGTTATATGCTTTATTGTATGATAAAATGGTTTTATAAAATGATTTAAATGGTATTTGGGCTTGAGAGCCGGGATTTGATGTTTTCATGAGATTTTGCTAGAAAGCCGGTGATGTTTTTCATATGTTGATTCTATGCATGCATGGTTTGATAAACTGGAGGGTAAATGATGTGATTTGATAAATGTGTTTTAAATGATATTATTTTTGTCCACTACCTTTCTTGTTTTGATGACCCTCCCGGTCGTGGCACGACGTTCGGGGCTGATCGAGAGGCGAAGGCATGAGCGGAAATCAGGGTAGTTATCCCTTGTCTGACAAGTGCTGAAGGGTAGTTTTAGGACTTCAGTTGACTTGTCAGACGGGAGCAGGACCGTGCACGATTATCAATTGAATTCACAATTTTTTTTAATAAGATCGTCGTATAAAAAACCCTAGCAGTATTATTTGCACAATTCTTTAATTCCTATTTGATTCAATATTTTTCTAAATTACAAGAACCCTGTTAAACTAGTCTAAAACTCTAGCAGTATTATACGAAAAGGACTCCAGTGGCAACTCGATCTTGTTGAGATTCGATATGCACCTTTCGTTTTTCTACTTGTGGAACCCAAAATCACTGGAAGAATGTGGAGCTACCCCGTGACCCATAATTCCCGAAATGACCAAATTGAACCTGGCAATAATAATTAAAGCCCAAGCTCCGAATATGGCTCAAGCCTACAATGCTTACATAGCCCAAATATTGGGCCCAAAAACACGTGGAAGCCTCTCACCATCGATCTACGTAACACGTTTTAGCACACAAATCAAGGAGCATTTTTCCCACATCGGAACTATGGAAATTGAACATCACACTCACCCCTATATAAAGGGAACACATTTCCCAATAAAGGTAATTCTGTTCAACGCTACTTAAGTTCTTGAGATTTCTCTTTCGAAGCTGACTTAAGCATTGGAGCGTTCTTGGTCGAACACCCCCCGGGTCTCGATCATTGAACGAACGATAGTTTACTGTTTGCTTGTTTGCAGGGATCCTTGAGTCTTTTGAGTTTAAAGGACGAATTCAGCTTCAACAATTGGTGCTTTCAACTGCTCAGATAAGGAATGAAGCTCACATAGAGACTCCGGAGAAGCGCCCAATTCGTTCCCTACGTGTGTCCATAGAAGTGCCCATGGAGACGTAAGAAAGGATGCCAACCTTCAGCTTCGGAGCATTCCCATCTCCAACAAACCAAGTGCCTGCGCTAGGGGAAGGAACTTCAACCTTGCAGCAAACAAGCGGGTGGATGGTGGGAGGATCATCAAGGCAGGGTTAGCCCACTGCAAACATGAATCTGCAGGACTTCTTGAATGGGCGCCATGACATCTCAAGGACGAGTCACCACCAACCTCCTCAGGACAACTTGGCACAACAAGTGGAAAGGTTGAGCATCTAAGTTCAACTTCAGTCGGAGCTCTTGCAGCGACTCCTGGCAGAAAGAATAATCCATGAACCAGAGAGACATTCCACTTCGCGTGGAAAGCAAGAGAATGTTCCAAGGCGTGCGGGGAAGGAAGTGGTCCGATGCCGAATAATGTCTCGGGACACCTCACTAAGTGACTCTGGCGAAGAAAGTCACACCCGCAAGGAAAAGAGACTGCAACGGCCGAGGCCATCAGTGCATGAGTAGCTTGGAAGTAGGGTTGGGCCAACTTCATGAGTGGAGCGCTCACATAGGAGCAGAAGGGAACGTCAGACTCCACATAAAGCCCCAAGACAATCTGCCCATGGAAGTAAGGGGGAAGATGAGGCTTACTCACCTACACTACCACAAAGGTCAAGGGGAGAGGCCTGAGGAGGTTCCCGGTGGATAACACATAATGACTCACTACCTCATGGAGGTGCGCAGCGAGCTAATGACGTTCAAAGGATGTTGGGCCGATACCTTCGTATTCAACAAGATGGCATTGGAGCATTGGAGCGTTCTTAGTCGAACACCCCCCGGGTCTCGATCATTGAACGAACGATAGCTTACTGGTTGCTTGTTTGTAGGGATCCTTGAGTCTTTTGAGTTTAAAGGACGAATTCAGCTTCAACACTACTCCAACGGGAATACTACGGATACTGGTAAACACCTATTTGATTTCTCTTGTTTGTATATTTTTACATGCAAATTTATATACGGTTCTTATTTAGTCTATAATATGATGAATACATGCATTCGATATCTTCCTGTTAATACGTTTAAGTTTTTGCAATATAATTAATTTGGGCTCTCGATTAAAATAACTTGTTTACTTGATTTTTATTTAATTATTGTGCGATTTTTTCTTTCATTTGAATTATTTGTGTCTATAGTTAGAATTATATAGTACATAGATATTCAATCCAATTGTTCCTTGAAAATGAGCACAGCCAGATGTGTACATGTTCATTGGATTGTATTCATATGACAACGAATAAAGTGAACCGAAAGAGTATACTGCAAAAACAAATTATTAATCAATTTCAGTAATATATGCCTACATAAATAGATGAACTATTAGTAGATATGAAGTCACATCGGTATTTTTATTTTATTTTATTTCAAGCATTATTAAGAAAATGGTATTAATGGACATGTCTTGTTAACAACTGTTTACTATAACTGTTACTTCTATATATCGTATGTATGTGACATATATTTTATTACTTATATATATAATGATGTTGTGACATAGTTGAATTAATGTTATTAGTAGTCATTGACCTTGAAAATGAGGAAGAAACCGTGAGCGAAGAAGATTCATGAATTATTAATCGTATGGAAAGTTTTGATGAAGATTTGAGTGGAAAGCTTGTGCTTACTGAAGAAGAGCCTTATGATCTCTACAACAGTTATGCTATAAGAATTGGATTTTGATAACGCTCAAACTACGCATTAAATTAAACACGTAATTTGAGTATTATGCAAATTAAACCCTTTTTGTGTAGTTGTAGTATTGATAAATAGGGATCGTTCTTAACCGGGGCAATTAGGGAATATTAATAATATGTTAGTTAAAAAGAGTAATAAATAATCAACGAATAAACTAATGAGTGAATTAATGAATATATAAATAGATAACAAATTAATTAAAGAATAAAAGAATAAGAGAATGAAAGAATAAAGATGGGGGGTTTTTAGGGATTGTGATAAAACAAGTAAAATATAAATAAACTAATTCTATTCCTATTTTAACCTCTATACAAGTGGACTTTCTTCAAACACAAATTCTACCAACACTCTAACATTTGTATAATTTGAACATATTACAAAATTCTACTTTCACCATCTCACACTTGCATACATTTTTTTTAATATTATAAATGCACCGAACAGCGGTCATAAACACTTATAAAATGATTAACCTAGTGTTTATGATTTGAATGTGTGTCAAACATTTAAATCTCTTCAATTTTTTACTAAGTGCACCGAACAGCGGTCATAAACACTTAGCATAAAATTGAAGCTTAAGCACTCAAATGTATGAAGTAAATGAAATTCGGAAAGTAGAACACGTTATAATGATATTCTTGTCTACAAAAGTTAGAAAGAAAATACCCACAAAAATATTGAATTAAAAAAAATAAAACTGAAACAATAATAAGAGTTTTAGCAAGGAAAAAAAATAAGTTACACTTTCGGAATCCAAGAAAGCTTGTGATTCCAAAAATGGATGGAAAAATGAAATGTTATTCACAAGATTTTCTAACAGTAAAAGAAACCTTATGAAGATAGAGGAATAAACACGAGAATGCGAACTTAAATTCAAGAATTGCAACATAAATACTAAGTCTTGGTATTTCAAAAGGAAACATACCATTTGTGTTTAGGAGCTCTCTCTCAAAACAAAGTTCACTAAACAAGTGAAATGCACCCCTATTTATAGGGAGAAAAAACTACTAAAAATAAAATAAAGTAAATAAAAATTACAATAAAAAATAAATAAAAATTACAATAAAAAATAAATAAATATGAAATGATGAATAATGATGAACAATGATGAAATTAGGCATTGTTTGGAGCTGATTTGATGGATGGAAAATGGCTGAAAAAATGCAGAAAATTTGAAAAAGGGGAGCTGTTGAGGAGTTGGTGAGGAGCAGCTGAAAACTGAATGCTGATTTCGGCAAGGGCGCACTGACAGAGCAGTTGAAGAGTTGGTGGACTACTGCCAGGAGGAGCAAGTCAGAGCAGTAGGCGTGCACTGAATCGGCAAGGAGACTTAGGCACGCGCACCGAACGTGGGCTGGAGAGAAGCTTCTGGGTTTCCTTTTGGGCCTAGCGCTTGGAAAGGCTGGGCTTGCTGCTTGGGCCTGCGTGATGGGCTCGCCATTGAACTGAAATGGATTTTGGGCTAGGCAATTTTTCTGGGCTGCACAATAGAAAAAAATGGGCTGGATTTAAAATATGAATTTGGGCTTGCAAAATCAAAATTAATTAATTCATATAATTCAACCAAATTTGGTCCATAATTTTTTCATTATAATTCCGATCGAGACGATTCTTTCGTCAAAACGCTCCAAATTACAAACTTTATTTATTTAAACAGAAAAATCACAAAATATATTATTTTATCTAATTATTTATTATTTTAATATTAAAAGTCAAGTATAAAGGGTATAAAATAATATAAAATAATATAAAATAATGCTTAATTAACGACCTATCAAATACCCTCACACTTAAACTTTGCGAGTCCCTAGTAAATACTGAATTTAAACTACGAAGTCAAAACAAGTAAACCCTTTATCATTTGTCTCAAAATTTCATCATTATTATGGCAAAAAAGATTTTCACTATAAGGCAATTAAGCATATGGAATTCAAGAGTTAATAAATGGTAACAAAATGTTTCAACAAGTAAGATAATGAGTAAATACAATAAAATGGATCTCAACATGAATAAGACAAATATGAATCAACTCACAAGGATATGCACTCATAAATTCACTCAATTTGTAAGGGTTTGTGTTTGCACTCAAATATGTGAGAAAATCCTCACATAATAGAAGTAAAGTACTTTTACAAAATCTCAAACAAACATCTCAATATAAAAATTAAACATACTTGCACAAATGAACCAAAACCATAAGCTTACTCAAGTGATAAACTCAACTAATCAAATT
Source organism: Prinsepia uniflora (assembly GCA_032719365.1). Lineage (NCBI taxonomy): Eukaryota > Viridiplantae > Streptophyta > Magnoliopsida > Rosales > Rosaceae > Prinsepia > Prinsepia uniflora. Next base: position 40,519,343 of record CM064869.1, on the reverse strand, counting down.
TTACCATTTTAAGGATCATAAGGTCTTTATGAAGGTTGTAATGGGGCTAAACTTAGAGGCAAGGAAAAATATTGGACAAGTGGTGCTCAAATTTGTTCCAAGACTAAATAGATTCCCTAAACATAACATAACTTCCTGACCTTAGTGCAATGATATCATGAATTCATCCCTTCGAATATAGGTCAAATTTCAACATGTTCAATCATTCAGATTACAAATGTAAAGGACTTAGCTCAAATATAATCAAACCTTATTACCTTGATATAAACTCAATATTTTTTTTTTAATTTTTTTAATTTATTATTATTATTATTATTATTATTATTTCATATATCAAGGTAATAACATAATACAACTAAGTTTGAGTAAGTAAATCCATATAATACACATAAAAGTCTTCAAAACATCATCAATTTCTCTTCACACCAATTTCATGTCTTCAATCAAGTCTTTGGAACAAGGGTGAAAGATGTCTATACTAAGCTCAAGTGTTTAGATAATCATGGTGATGAAAGAAAGGTTTAATGTGGGCTCAAAGGGATTAAAACTAAGGGGGTCGCAACTTGTGCGCACAAAATAGGGAACATGGATTTTTGAATTTATGGTGTTAACCCTAATGTCTTAATCATATCCAAAATCAGAGAGTTTAATGACTTAAAAGCTTTGAAAATCACATAGAATAAGTTCTAGTACTCTAGAGTTCATTAAGATCTATTGCAAGCAGTTATGAGGTATATGTATATCAATTTAAACAAAGAACTTATGAATTACTCATCAAAGAAGTATATATAGTTCTAAAGCTCAAATAGGGTTCAAATTATTCATACTTATCTTAGCATGCTCGTTTATCTACCAATTTACATGCATTATCTAAAAGTTATAACATTTAATCACAAAGTATTAACAAACGAATTCAAGTTATAGTGATAATCTTTATAGCCATAACATACGTATTCCCTTCATTATTATCATTGACAGGTTAAAGGGCAACTTAAGACTCGAAAAAAAAATGAAAAGACTCAAGAAAGCCGAAATATTTATTTATTTTATTATTATTATTATTATTATTATTATTATTATTATTATTATTATTATTATTATTATTATTATTATATTTTTTATGTGCAAAAATCTAAACCCCTCCCCCACACTTAAACTCTACATTGTCCTCAATGTAAGAAAGTAGAAGTGAAATGAACATAGACTCTAAGTAAGGAAGAGGATTTACGAAAATAAAATAAGAAAAACACTAAAGAAACAAAATAAAAGAGAGTGAAGGGATTAAAGAAAGCAAATCTGCGGTGATGACTCCTTCACGACTTAGGAATACATTGGGTTGCCTCTCAACAAGCACTTGAAGTTTAATATCAGGTCAGCCTAGATAAAGTTCTTGAATCAATTCATATGATGCGGGGCCGTAGCACTTTTGCTGTTTCCACATCGTGCTCTCTAAATGCCTCGATGTAAGGCTTTAATCTGTGGCCATTAACTTTGAACTCTTTCCCAGTTTCAATGCTTTTGATCTGTATGGCTCCATGGGCAAATATATTAGTAACAACAAAATGACCTACCCATCTAGAACATAACTTACCAGGAAAGAGTCTAAGCCGGGAATTGAATAACAACACTTTCTGTCCAATGTCAAACGTTTTACTCTTGATCTGCTTGTCATGAAATGCCTTAGTCTTTTCCTTGTAGATCAGAGTCTTTTCGAATGCATCATTCCTGATTTCCTCAAGCTCACTTAGCTGGAGCTTTCAATACAAACCAACGTCATCTAGCTTGATGTTGAAAGTCTTGACAGCCCACCATGCTTTGTGTTCGAGTTCCACCGGAAGGTGGCATGCTTTTCCATAGACCAACCTATAGGGTGACATCTCTATAAAAGTTTTGTAGGCCGTCTTGTAGGCCAAAAGTGCATCATCCAATCGCTGGCTCCAATCCTTGTGACTAGGGCCCACGGTTCTCTCTAAAATCATCTTGATCTCCCTATTGCTTACTTCGGCCATTCCACTCATTTGAGGATGATAAGGTGTAGAGACTTTGTGAGTGACACCGTATCGTTTCATTAAGGCTTCAATGGTCTTGTTGCAGAAGTGATTTCCACCATCACTTATCAGGACCCGTGAGATCCCAAACCTAGAAAGAATGTTAATTCTGAGGAAATCTGCAACAGTTTTAGAGTCATTAGTCCTGGTGGCTTTATCTTCCACCCATTTCGAGAGATAATCAACTTCAAGTAAGATATAGAGATAGCCATTAGATTGAGGAAATGGACCTATAAAATCAATACCCCAAACATCAAATATTTCAACAGTTAAAACATAATGTTGTGGCATTTCATCCCTTCGTCCTAAGTTTCCTGATCTCTGACATTTATCACAGGCTAAACAGAATGAATGTGCATCTTTAAAAAGTGTGGGCCAATATAATCCAGATTCTAAAATTCTAAGTACAGTTTTTCTAGATCCAAAGTGACCTCCACAAGCATGGTTATGGCAGAACTCTAGGACTAACCTATGTTCAATATCAGGGACACATCTCCTAATCAATAAATCTGCAGTGTTTCCATAAATAAGGTTCATCCCAAACATAGTACCTAGCATGCTTCTTAAGTTTATCTTTTTGTGCACGAGTGAGAGTGGAAGGTAACTGCTTGGTGACTAAGTAATTTACGATATCAGCATACCAAGGAGTACTTACCTGGATTCCGAAGAGTTGTTCATCCGGAAACATCTCCTGAATCACCACGGGATCTCGTTCATGTGCAATACGACTCAAATGGTCTGCCACCACATTTTCTACACCTTTCTTGTCTTTAATCTCAATGTCAAACTCTTGAAGAAGAAGAAGAATCCATCGGATTAGCCTTGGTTTAGCTTCCTTCTTGGCCAGGAGATACTTCAGTGATGCATGATCAGTGTAAATAACGACTTTAGTTTGAAGTAAATAAGAGAGAAAATTTATCTAAAGCAAACACAATAGCAAGCAACTCCTTCTCGGTGGTGGTGTAGTTCATTTGGGCATCATTCAAAGTTCTGGATGCATAATAAATGGCGCAGGGCTTCTTGTCCTGCCTTTGTCCGAGTACAGCACCAACTGCATAATCAGAGGCATCACACATTAGTTCAAAGGGTAAGGACTAATCCGGGGCACAAAGAATGGGTGCAGTGGTTAAAATATTTTTAAGCTTCTCAAAAGCTTCCTGACAGTCTGCATCAAAGACGAAGGGTGTCTCTTTCTGAAGCAATCGGCACAAGGGCCTTGCAATGAGGGAGAAGTCTTTGATAAATCTCCTGTAAAAACATGCATGACCAAGAAATGAACGGATCTCTCTCACAGAAGTGGGAGAGGGTAAGGGGCGCACAATATCAACTTTAGATTTATCAACTTCAATTCCTCTTTCAGAGACAATATGACCTAAGACTATCCCTTGTCTAACCATGAAATGACATTTTTCCCAGTTAAGTACTAGATTAGTTCCGACACACCTTTGTAAGAAAAGTTCTCAGTGTTCTAAGCATGCATCAAAACTATCCCCAAAGAAACTGAAATCGTCCATAAATACTTCAATTATTTTTTTGACATATTCAGAGAAAATAGAAAGGATGCATCTTTGGAAAGTACCTGGGGCGTTACATAAACCGAAGGGCATTTTTCGATAGGCAAAACTGCTAAAAGGACAAGTGAAAGTCGTTTTGTCTTGATCATTTTGAGCGATACAACTTTGATTGTACCCGGAATAACCATCAAGAAAACAGTAATAGGAGTGACCTGCTAACCTTTCAAGCATTTGATCAATGAAGGGCAAAGGGAAGTGATCCTTCCTAGTTGCTTTGTTTAGGCGTCGATAATCTATGCAGACTCTGTATCCGGTCACTATTCACTGGGGCACGAGCTCACCTTCGCTGTTCGCAACAACTGTGACTCCACTTTTCTTCGGAACTACTTGGACTGGTGAGACCCATTTGCGGTCTGAAATTGGGTAGATGACACCACAGTCCAAGATTTTGATGACCTCTTATTTCACGACCTCAATCATCGGAGGATGGAGGCGACGTTGAGCTTCACGAGAGGGTTTTGCATCATCTTCTAGCAAGATCCGATGCACACAGGTTGTAGGGCTGATTCCCTTGATGTCTGAAAAAGTCCACCCAATGGATGTCTTGTACTTCGTCAAGACACGTACCAATTTGTCTTCATGTGATTCGATCAGTGTAGAAGACATAATGACGGGCAAAGTGTTGTCCGGGCCGAGATAGGCATACTTCAAGTGATCAGGTAGAACGTTGAGCTCGAGAATGGGGGCCTGAACCACTGAAGGAGGAGTGGAATTAGTGCTAACTGAAAGTGACAAGGGTACATGAGGATTTACCATTTTGGGGGCCTCATTGAGGGTCATGAATTCTTCCCAAATTTGAGGCTCTAGTTCATAATTCTTATCTGCACCTTCGATATCACTTCCCTAGATTCACTTAGTCTAGGAGGCCCGGTGATGAAATCCGAGCATCATGAAATCTCAGGGAGGGTATGCAACTAATAATGCAATAAGTAGAGCTTTAGAGTGTCATGAATCACTTTCCTCTTTCGCTTCTCATAATACTTTCCTGGGCGTACGGCCTGCGCATACTGATAACCACTCTTCCACCATTCAACGTTAATCATGGCCAGTTGGGATAGACGTAACGCGAGAAGCAAAGATAATTTCGAGAGCACCCCGAGGCTAGCTTGGCATATACTCCATTGGTGTTCCCTTTCTTAATCCAAAACTTGTCACCAGTCATAACCCTTCTAGACACCATAACCAACCGATGGAAGATTTGATGAATTACCAAATTCGAGTGCTTACAAACTCCACCCCAACCTCATGCCCATATGACAGGACCCATCCCAACTGGACTTTGATAACCGTACCTGGTCCTGCTCCCGTCTGACAAGTCCACTGAAGTCCCGAAACTACAACTCAGCACCTGTCAGACAAGGGATAACTGTGTTGATTTATGCTCATGCCTCCACCTCTTGATTAGCGCCGTACGTCGTGCCACGACCTGGAGGGTCATCAAAATAGAAAAGTTGTGAGTGGAAAAAAATAATATCATTTGAAAGTACATTTCAAATAGACCATTTACCCTCTAGTTTATCAAATCATGCATGCATAGGGAAAAACATATGAATAACAATCACCGGCTTTCCAGCCAAATCACATGAAAAACATCAAATCCCGGCTCTCAAGCCAAACTTATGAAAACACTAACTTGGCCACAAAGACCAAAACTCGTACTCAATCCCAGTACGCAATCACAATTAACATCAAACAGCACTACTCACAAGTGCATCAATCAATCAATCAATCTTCACTACTCACAAGTGCACAAACAATCACACAGTCACATCCGCACTACGCGTAGGCCAACCTTAGGAACTGCACTCAGGCACCATCCGAGTCATGTCAGTCATGTCTGGGAACTGCACTCAGGCACCATCCGAGTCATGTCAGTCATGTCTGGGAACTGCACACGCACCATCTAGACGTACCACATACTCGGGGTCTGCACTCACGCAACATCCGAGTCACGTCCAGGAACTACACTCGCATCATCTAGACATGTACCAGTATCCACAATCGCAAACACAATCCTTACCACAAACATATATCAATCATATCCTTGACTTCAAACCAAGTCAAAAGCATTCCCGACAGGGTCTCAAGCCCAAATTCCATTTACACGTAAATCCGTCAAATCCCATTTGAAAACATTAAAAGAATCATTAAATCATCCTTGACTCACAAACTAAGTCAAAATATCCTTTTTGAACCCTTTTTTACTCCGGGCCTAACCCAAAGCGTCATTTGCACATTTCTCGTAAAACGTGCCCGAAAGACCGATTAACATAATCATTAAATCACAAATAATCATGTCAAATCACCATGACATCATTGCAAACCCAATCATGCAATCAATCATGTAAAACAATTAACTATGCATGCATAACAGTTTATAAAACAAACGACCACTCACACACCGTCCAAATCGCTCGCTTTCAGAGCTGCACGCGTTTCCGTAATTTTTGGTACTTTCCCATAATCTTGAATCCGTGGGAATTGTGTCCACGCGCCCTCACGCGCGTCGTGAGTGGCTGCACGTGAAACCCACGTGCGTGCTACAATGTCGTCTCTCCCACCCGTTTAACTGATAAACGGATCTTACAACCCGCGAAGCAACCCGATTCGATCCCCATCAATTCTGTATCAATTCCTCAATTCTTCCATTCGATCTCAATTTTTCAACTAATATTTGAGCACTGTTCATCCTCCAATTTCGTTCAAAATCGATTGTTTTCTTTCAATTGATGCATCAAAAACCTTCGTGGGATTCTACTAAGTATATTTCCAAGGCCAATTACAGTCTTCAATCCTTCCAAGTACTCGAACTGAGTCTCACAATTCCAAAGTTCACACCCCTTCTGTTCTACGTCAAAACGACATCAATTGTCGTCAAATTTGAGTTGTTTCTAGTCGAAATGATCCCATAAGACTCAATTGAGGGTCAATTTCACTCATCACGGCACACAAATTCAAGTTCGAATTTTGAAAGGCATAAACTTCACGGGTTTGGGTCTTCGAGTTTAGGGGTTTATCTTCCTCAATTCTCCTCTAATTCTCACTCGTTTTTCTCTGTGGATTCGTCCCACCCTCTCATGATTTATACTTGGCCACATCCATCAATCAATTTGATGAAATTTGAACGAAGGGGTGGGCGGTTTTGTTGTATCTATTGTTATTCAAACACGACATCCTACGAACAGGCCACCAATCCATCTAATTTCAGTGACATGTGTCACTTACTTTCCAGCTAAGTCACTAAACGCTGATTCATCAATTGGATCAGCCACAATTACCATTTTACCCATGCACACATAATTTCCAAAATACCCCTAACCTTCGCAGATCCGCAACTTTCACATCTGACCTCCGATTGACCTATGCCGCCTGTCTACGGATTCAGCGTCCCAAGACCTATCCAACGGTCTTTCCGGAAAGTCCAAACAAGGTCCTGATCAAAAAGTCAACTTTTACCCCCATAACCAAGGGCAAAATCATCATTTCTTTCCAATTTTTCCAAATTTTCCTTTTTTGAATTTTCGGGTCGTCACACCATAAACTCGAGTCTATGGTGTGTGGTGATGAAATCCACACATCATGAAGGGTTAAGGAGAAAATAAACATAAGGAGCGCTACCTGTTCCCGAAAGTAAAATTTTGAAGAAAAATGGGCCTTGAGATTCATGCAACTCTAAAACATTTAATAGAAAACAATAATTACACCTTAGGAAAGTCACATATATATAGTTCCTTAATTTTTCTTTTTTTTCTTTTTTTTTATATAATAACAATTAAATAAATAAATAAAAAATAACAATAGAATAAAATAAACTAGCATAATATACAATTCATGAACTAACACAATATAGGCATTAAATACAATTTATGAAAAACTATATTATGAGCATTGTGAACTAATATAATATGGAAAGCATAAAACATAAAAGTTATGAACAAAAATGTATATACAAGTATGACTAATATAACTCGAGTATGTAAAATTATAAACAAAGTATGAACAAGTGTAATACGAGTTTGGATTTACAAGTATAAAAATAAAAAATATGAACAAGTATGTGACGACCCGGAAATTCGAAAAAGGAAAAATTGGAAGGAAATGACGATTTTGGCCCCGGTTATAAGGGCCAAAAGTTGACTTTTTATTCGGGACCTTGTTTGGAATTTTCGGGAGTACCGTTGGATAGGTCTCGGGACGCTGAATCCGTAGACAGGAGGCATGCGTCAATCGGAGTTCGGACGTAACAGTTATGGGTCTAGAATGGTGAGGGGTATTTTGGTAATTATGCAAGGAAGGGCAAACTGGTCTTTTTGACAGTTTGATGTCTCATCAGAGATATTAACCTTAATTGGACATCTGTACCTGTTGAAATGGACGGTTAAATGGGTTGAGTCAAGTGTGTGGGTGAGTCACTCATGTGATTGAGTGACACATGTCACTTGTTTAGGCTAATTAGTGGCTTGATATGTGAGATTTTTTTGTTTGAAATATTAGAACCGTGTGTGTGTGTGTGTGTTTGAAAAATAGAGTCTATGATCTCTCTTGATCGATTTTACCAGCAACTAAAACCCATTTGAGAACTGATGTAATTGAGAGTGAAACCGTGAGAAATTATAGAAAAGAAAGGGGAAGAAAAACCCAGCTGAAACCAAACTGAGAAACCCGAAAACCCTTGAGGAACCATAGGATCGAATTTGATGTTGTGGACGTCTGTCAGTGAAATTGATGTTAAGTTTAGCTTCCTGGGATTGAGACGAGTCGAACCCAATTAAATTTGAAGGAAATTGGACTCATTTTGGACTAGAACAGAGAATGGGAGGACCTTGAATTTTCGTGATTGAGTCGTGATTCTAGAGGGATTAAACGATGAAATTGGACTTGGAAATTTGTTTAGTAGAATCTCACGATGCTTCCTGATGCATCAATTGAAGGAAAACAATGGGAAATTGTGGAGATTGGACGATGAACAGTGATTCGATGTTCTTACAAGGTCCAGTTCAATTCGATTGGATTAAGGTAAGGTTTTATGTAATTGGATTTACAGAACCCTAATTAGACTCCTAACGATGCTAATGGACGATTGAATTATCGAAATGGATGCAGAATTGATAGGAATTAAACCAGGTCAGGTCGCGGGTTGCAGGGATCCGTTTGCAGGAAATCAGGTGAAGGAGACAACACTGTAGCAGGCGCGTGAGTTTCACGGGCAGCCACTCACGGCGGAGCGTGAGGGCGCATGGGCCTGATTCCTGAGGTGAGTTCAACATGACTTTTGTTCTATACAATGTAACGAACATTTTGGCGTTAGTTTCGAATTAATCGGACACCGTTTCGATATTGTTTCGAGGGTCCGAAGGTTTATGTTACGTGTTTAATTAATATTTAATTCCCGAAAAATTAGAGGGAATTGATATGATGTTAATTGAGTCATTAGTGACCCTGAGTAATGATTTTGGATAGGATTCAATGTAAGGACCCGTCCCGAAAATTAGGGTTAAGACGGTGATTAGTGGAGGATTAGTGAGCTAATCGGTGGTTTAGGTGGTTACTTTTGGACCTTGGGCGTCGAAGGACGATTTTGCCCCTTGTTGGGCAGAATGTTGACTTTGAGTTCGGGCGGTCAATTGGATATTGACCAATGACCGTGACGTAGTTTGGGACGTCACGAATTCGTAGACGGGTGGCACGCCTGATTCCGGTATCCGAGGAGGAAGTTATGATGTCCGGAAGGTTGAGGGCATTACTGTAATTTAGTTAAAATAGGGGGAAACGTTGACATTTTGTTAGACTTGTCAATTTCACGTTGACCTAGGACCATTAGGTAGATCTCGTCGTCCTGAGTTCAACGGCAGGCAGCACGCGTTCATCAGGTATAGGATGGACGAGATACGGGTCTAAAATGGTAGGGGTATTCTTGTAATTTTGACTCAAAAGAGGGTCATTTTGGCCTTTTGCACATTGGGAATTGTGCAACTGGATTGGGACAAGTGTACAGGTTTAAATGGGATATTTTTCGAAAGGGACCATTAGATGGTGGACACGTGCAAAGTGTCTTGTGGGTTCTAGGGAGTGCACAGTGTGTGTTCAAATTGAACGGGTGTGTGTGGTCGTGTTCGAGAGGAAACAGAGTGAGGTCTGAGAGGGAATTGATCGCGTTCTGGGTGAGAGTGTGAGTGCTTGAGTGTGTGAGTGTGATCAGGGGAAGATAGAGAGTGCAAGGAAGGTGGTGAGAGGAGCTGAGAAGTCGAGTGTTACTGTGTGCAAGGTGTGAGGTTCTCAGGAAAACAGAGAGGGAGTTGGGAGGTGTGCTGTCGTGCCTGGTCAATTGAAGATGTAGGTGGTGCTCAGTGGACGGAGGAGGAGCTGAGGAGTTGTGTGGACACCTAGGGACACGGCGGAGCCCACGGCGGTGAGCGGCAGGAGAGGTAATTTCTATTTCCTCTGTTTTTTCGCTTTGTTTCAAGTTGAAAGTCGTGAAGTCTGGGGCTGAGTCGAGGGTTTCTGTGAGTTGGGTAAGGCTCAGTAGGTTCCTAGGAGTCGTTTAAGGTCGATACCGTGACGGGGGAGTACGTGGGTGGCCGGATTGAAGAACAGGGGCTTTGAACGGATTTTGTTGCGAGCTAGGGAAGACGGTGTAGAGGCCGTGTCGATGTAATTGGTTGAAGGGAACAAGTTGTTTAGGACTGGACGAAGAGATTGGTGAAGAGAGGGAGGAAAACGGTGGAGGAACGGTGGAGAACCGCTCTTGCCGGTTCAGACCGGTCGAGTAGCTGAAGAAGAAGATGAACAGTATCTGGGTGCAGGCGCGTGAGGCCCACGCGCAGCCACTTTGGGCAGCGCGTGGGGGCGCGTGTGGCGGTTTTTGGGGAAACTTCCAACTAGGTTTTTTGTAACACCCCGGAAATTCGAGGATTTTAATATTGTAATTTAATGTATGAATTGACGTTTTTAGCCTTGTGAATGGTATGGCCAAATTGTTGACTTTTTTATTGGTGGGTCAAATGGACTTTGACCAATAACCGTGACGTAGTTCAGGACGTCACGAGTCCATAGACAGGTGGCATGTCCAATTCGGACGATCAGGGAAAAAGTTATGACTATCGGAAGTTCAGGGGCATTACCGTAATTTGGACTTTAGGGGCGGAAATGTTGACTTTTCGTTTGGAAACTAATTTTCACATGAATCAAGGACGGTTAGGTAGGTCTCGATGCCCTGAGTCCGTAGACAGGGGGCACGCTGAAATCGGACTTCGTACGGGGAAGTTATGGTCAGAAACGTGAATTCGGGAGTTTCGCGTCTTGGTAATCGTGTCGAATATTTTATTCTGATGTTATGATTGGAGGACACCTGGATGAGTGACAAGTGTCACTCACCCATTGGCTAGATTGGATCAAACTCCACTATGTGATTAAATAGAATTAATCTACCTTTTAATCCCAGCCATTGATCTGAAACCCCCAGATTTCATCCCAACCATTGATCTCATCCCTGAGATCAAATCTGGACCATCCATTTCATGTATCAGATTCCCTCTCCATCTTTATATTTTCCTACCCGATTCCACACACTGTCCATTTCGAACAAACACCCCAGCTCATCACCCATTCTCTGTGTCTGCGTGTGGGAGACTCACTGGTGAGGGCTGAGGGAAGGCGGTGAACGGCGGCAAACGGCGGTGAGGTAAGCGGGTTCAAACCCGAAAACCTTCTAAAAACTCAGAAATGGAAGCTTGATGGTTCAACATTATCTTCTATTCCTTTTGATTCTGTTCACTTACAGGGACTGATAGGAACCCATTTTACTCGATTTCGTGACTAGTGGTGGCCTGAACAGAGTGTAAACGGCGACGGGAGAACCGGGTCTGTTCATCGAGGTAAGTCTTCGATTCAGCCCTTATTTGATGATTTTAATTAGGTAGAACCCTTTATGGGATTGAGACGAACAGTTAGGAACAAACCTGAGTTAAAATGGTTGGGAAATGAAGAATTGGTGACCGGGTCATGATCGCGGGTCTGATCGACCCAGTTGCAGAGAAACGGGTCGACCCGTCAGAGGACAGAGGTGATGACGTGGTACCCTGTCAGACCTGTCAGTGACGTGGACCACTCTTGTGTCGGCACGTGTCACATGTCAGTGCATAGTCAGCACTGACATGTCAGTGACGTGGCCTAATCAGGGACTGCCACGTGTCACTGACATGTCAGTGACGTGGACCAGTGCTGTGTTGACACGTGGCACATGTCAGATCTGACACGTGGCCTGACAGATCAGTGAGGTGGACCAATCGTGTGTTGACACGTGGCACCTGTCAGAGTCTGACATGTCAGACCTGACAGCTGTCAGATGACGTCAGCATGACGTCATGCTGACGTCAGCAGGAACTGTTCCTGCGTTGACCAGGGCGTTGACCGGCGCGTGTGGCGCATGTGAACAGTAATTTTGGTGGGACCACCACCATCCTTTAGGTTTCGACGATCCGGATCCAATGGCGGTGGTTTCGGGTCGATCAGAGATCATTAAGTTGGTCAAAATGAGGTCTATTGCATTGGGAAGCGCGTTCGGGCGGCTTTTTCGGGCCGGTTTCAGTCTAGGGTTTCATGGTTGAATGTTAGGGGTTTATATTGACCTTTACATATACTTTGGACATGACAGGGATTGTACAATTGTACCAGGTCCAGGGGATACGTTCGGTTTTCAGCAGGATTGTACTATGAGTGGGCCCGATTTCATTAAACCCTTGCATGCTTTAATGTTTTCCGATTTACTTATATGTTCACATGCTGGAATCCAAAAACGGTTTTGATGATATTGAAATTATGATTATGGCACGTTTCACGGTATTTGGGTTTGAGACCCGTTTTGGTGAAACCTGAAGATTGGTTTGGATTTTATCTATGTATATCTGTTTTGCATGTGGATATCAATAAAATGTATTTGGTACTGCACTGTATAGATCCATTCTTGTGATACTGTCTCCTCCGGATGTGGTACCCAGGAGTGGTCATGGCGCATTGCCTGCGAGGGGTCATTCTACGGAGGAACCGGACCGTAAAATGACTCAGGAGCATGATTGCTTATTTGACGTCAGGGACGTTGAGCGTCTAGGACGCTAGGCATTTGTGATGCCGTACTCGGACAGGTTTCAGGAATTGGATTCGAGATTGAAACCCCGAGTGGCACGCGTAGCCTTGAGACTGTGACCTTATCGGACGTCAGGGACGTCAGACATCGGGGATGTCTGGATCGGAGTGTATAGTGCAGTGGCTAAAATTTATCTTATGATTTTATTACATGCCTTATGGTTCATACTATATGATTTATGGTTTTAAATTCTAATGCATGCATGTTTGGAAAACGGAGGGGTAAATTATATGATTTACTGATTAATCGATTTTATAAACTTGAGTTTCGGCCCACTCACCCTTAATGTTTTGGTAACCCCTCCAGGTCGTGCTACTGAGGTAGAGGAGGAACCTGAGGCTGAGGCATATATCTACTTCTGCGTACCTGAATCCCTGTTGGGTGATTTTGCCCGCAGGGTTATGTTAGAGTCGTGCTCGCAACTTGTGATTTGGATTTCATCCCTTGTCTGACGTCTGTTTATTTCGAACTTGATGTAAAACTTTAATTTGGTTTTTATGCATTTTAACGTTTAAGGTTAAAATTGGTATGAATTTTGGGTGTCATACGGGAGCAGGGCACGTCCCCATGTGGTCCCAGAGAGGATCGGGGCGGGTCCTGTCATTTTTGGTCTAGATGTTGTAACGAATCTTTTGGGATAAGTTTCGGATTAATCGGATGTCGAGTCGAGTTAGTTCGGCGAGGTAGAAGGTTTAAGGTTCCGGTTCGTTACGTTTAAGACCCGGGGATTTTTGGGGAAAATTATGAGAGTCTTGGTAGACGTGTTAGTGACGTTCTTTGGTGACTGTTGACAGGATCGGGACTTCCCGAGGAAGCTGAGGAACGTACGGAACGTACGGGGCGCGAGTGACGTGCCGGTATTTGTGAGTGGACTTCTTCCTTATAACTGAGCATGCATAACTTCTTTTCATTACTTGATTTATGGTTTTATATGTGATTTCATGATTATTGATTATGCTATAACTGTTTTACATTATTGCACGTTTTTAGAGAAATAACGTATTTGGCACGTTTTACGAGAAAGGCTTGATTTCTGATTATGATGCCCTGGTTTCAGGATTTCAAACGATGAATGGTTTTCAATGATTATAAAGGGATTTGAAACATGATTTAACAAATAAGGTTTTCGGTTTTAGAATCGGATTTCGAGAATCGAGATTTGGTTTTAAAGTTAAAACGTGGGATTTCGGATTTGGGTTCGGAATGACGGTTCTGGATGCCGGAAGGGCATCAGACCAGTGATTTCGGATTCGGGTTTGGATATGAATTTGGAAATGGTGTTCAAACGATTTTGGATTGGATTTGTTGGATCTGGATATTGGGTTTAAAGACCCGGATATTGTGATTGACGGGGGACGGGCCCGGATTGGGTTTAAAGACCCGGATTGAGTTTAAAGACTCGGATTATATTGAGGCCTGGATTGAGTTTAAAGACTCGGGAGTTTAAAGACTCGGATAGATCCAGCAGGTTTGATCAGATAATGATGGCTTGGTATTTTACGTTTTGTGATACGATTTTTATGATGCGTATGATGTGGTTTCTATAACTATTTTTATAATGATTCTGTAACTGTTTTAATGGTGATGATTACGTGGATTATAATTGTTTTCAGCAACTGAGTTATGCATGTATGTTTTTAAAACGGAGGGCCAAACTCTGTTTTGTTATAAAATGGTTTTGAAACTTTTATATTATATGGTCCACTCACACTTTCTGGTTTTAACAGCCCTCCAGGTCGTGGAGCTAGAGCGGGGGTGTCGACATCGAGGCAGCGTCAGAGGCATAGAGTATTCGAGAAGGATCCCGGAGTGGTTTACATTTTTCCGTGTGCGTGTACTCTGTGTGTAGACTTATGTTATTTGGTTAGTCTTATGCTCTGTATAGTTTTGACTCTGGGTTGTATTAAATTTCTTCTGCGTCTGACAGTGTATTTGTGGTTTCGTAAGGGTATTTTCGGTTTTTCACTTTGGGTTGTCAGACGGGAGCATGATTTACCTCGGTTTTCGGGGCGGAACCGGGGTGGATCCTGACAATTGGTATCAGAGCATAGGTTTGTCGGGTTTGTCGGTTTATGTCTGGTTGTTTGACTGTTTCTATTCCTCTTTCAGCGTGTGGTTGACTATGCCTCCGAGACGTGAACCCCATCCACGACCTGAAGACGAAGCGGCGAGAGGGACAGAGAGTGCTACGATTGAGCGAGCCCATCGGCTTGGGGCTACGACTTTTAGTGGTGGGGCAGATCCTGAGGAAGCCCAGAGGTGGATTACGAGACTTGAGCGGATCTTTGCAGTAATGCATTGCCCACCGGAGGATCGAGTGTTACTGGCTACCTTCTTACTAGACGGTGCGGCGTACGAGTGGTGGTATACCCTCGAGTTTTCTGGTTGGGATGCCCACACTGTGACTTGGGAGACGTTTCGGGAGAGGTTCCTAGATCAGTATTACCCTCGTTCTTTCCGAGATGCCAAGGAGGCTGAGTTTCTACAGCTCCAAAAGGGGAATCTGAGTGTGGCTGAGTACGAACAGAAATTTCAGATGTTGTCTTGTTTTGCTCCTGCATTTGTGGCCACTGAAGCCGAGAAGTGTGGTAGGTTTGAGTTGGGCCTGCGAGGTGAGATTCGAGCCATAGTGACGGCTGGATCGTTTGCTACCCTCCGAGAGTTGTCGGATGCTGTGGTGCGGGTTGAGGCTAGCTTACCGGTACGACGCCGGGAGCCACCTTTTTCTGGAGCTTCGAGTCAAAGGACACCAAAGAGAGGTAACTACAGTGGAGCATCGTCGTCGGGCAATGATCGTTTTGGCAGAACTGGTAGTTTCCAGAGTTCAGGGTTTCATGGGTATCGAGCACAGCCGACTCCGCAAACTAGTGCGACGTCTGTTGCATCTACAAGAAGACCGAGTGGTGGACCTGGTCGGGATGTTTGTTTCTACTCTGGGGAGCGAGGTCACTTCCAATGTGAGTGTCCACTGTTACCACATGAAGGTGGTGTAGGTCGAGGATCGGCGGAGCCCAGACGGAGTACAGCGTCAGTGTCAGGGAAAGCCGGCACCAGAGGAGGTGGTGGTACCACTAGTGGTGTGGGAGGAAGTGGTAGATCTTCCGGACCCCAGGCCCGAGTGTTTTCGATGACTCAGCAGGAGGTTCAGTCGGCACCAGGTGCGGGGACAGGTACTTTTACTTTCCTTGGTTAAGTTGTACACAATGTTGTTTGGTTTCGGGGTAGAGTCTAGGACTTTCCGTAGGTGACTTGGAGTAAGGAGGTTCAGGATTACGGGGAGTTCCGTTGAAGAAAGATGGAAGGAACTGGCAAGGAGTGACTATAACTGATCGATATGAGGTTATTGAAGAGAACCCACAATCTAGGATTTGCCTTTAGGACTTTGTAGATTTATTTCGACAAGGTGATCGGAGCAGCAGTCGAGGGAGATGAAGACGAAATAGTGAGTCGGGTAGTGGTTGAGTTACCAGGAGACCGGGAGTCTAGTTAGAACTTGGGAGGTTACCGGAAGGTGTAGGTGGTTGTACGTACAGATGTACTCTATGAACTCTAAGGGGTACTCTAAATGAGGTATTTTAAAATATCTTTGTTTCTTTTCATAGAGTTTTCCTTGCGTACACCATGAAGGGCTAGTTGGTAGTTGACTAGGCGAGAGTATTCAGCGGGTAACTGGTAGTAGAGGTGTCGTGAAATAACCAAGGTGGAGATGATAGATCGGGAAACCCAGGAGTAGTTGTTGTTGCACCAGTGTTGATCACCGGGTAGGAGACCCAAGTGTTGGGAACGAGCAGTGGAATTTCGGGGACGAAATTCTTTTAAGGAGGGTAGGTTGTAATGACAGGACCCGCCCCGATCCTCTCTGGAACCATATGGGGACGTGCCCTGCTCCCATCTGACACCCAATAATTCATACCAATTTTGACCTCAAAACCTCAAATGCATAAATAATCAAATTAAAGTCATACAACAAATCTGAATTAAACAGATGTCAGACAAGGGATGAAATCCAAAATTACAAGTTTGCGAGCACGACTCTAAAGTAAACCTGCGGGCACACCACCCAACAGGGGTTCAGGTACGCAGAAGTAGATCTATGCCTCAGCCTCAGGTTCCTCCTCTACGTTAGTATCATGACCTGGAGGGGTTACCAAAAACATTAAAGGTGAGTGGACCGAAACTCAAGTTTATAAAATCGTTTGATAAGTAAAACATATAATTTACCCCTCCTTTTTCCAAACATGCATGCAGCATCATTTAAAATCATAAATAATATAATATGAATCATAAGGCATGTAATAAAACCATAACCATAATTTTAGCCACTGCACTATACACTCCAATCCGACATCCCTGATGTCTGACGTCCCTGACGTCCAATAAGGTCACAATCACAAGGCTACGCGTGCCACTCGGGTCCCAATTCCGAGTTCCATCCCCGAACCCTGTTCGGTTACAGCATCCCCGATGCTTAGCGTCGTAGACGCTGGACGTTCTAGACGTCCGTGACCTCTCCGGGGTACCTCATCCGGAGGAGACAATATAATATGGAAGGATCTATACAGTGCAGTACCAAATACATTTTATTGATATCCACATGCAAACATATATGTATACATAGGTAAAATCTGAACTGATCGTTACGTTTCATCAAACGGGTCTCATGCCCAAATACCGTGAAACGTGCCCTAACCGAAATCTCAATATCATCAAAACCATTTATAGATTCCAGCATGTGAACATATAAGTAAATCAGAAAACATTTAAGCATGCAAGGGTTTAATGAAAACGGGCCCACTCACTGTACGATTCCGCTGCGAATCTGCGCGTACGGACCTGAACCGAGATTATCGTACAATTCCTGTCAGTTCAATTCACACGTAAGGGTCACTACAAGTCCTTAATATTTATTCAAAAGAAAGTTCGAAACAGAAGCCGGTTCGGGGAAACCGTCAACACGTTTCCCGAGGCAACCGACCCTAACCTGACCCTTCAAACTATCTCAGATCAACATGGTTAATTCACCACAAATGTTCAGAATGATGAGAGGAATAAAAGTCATGTTGATCGTGATCGGAGATAAGCCCCAACGCGCCCTCACGCGCCGCCCAAAGTGGCTGCGCTTGAAAGTCACGCGCCTGACACTGTAGCTACAGTGTCAGCACCTTCACCCGTTTGTCTGTAATTCGGGCCTGCCACCCGCGGCTTGACCTGGTTAATTACCCGTCAATTCCTACTTGATTTCAATCCAATTTGATCCTAACATGTTATTTAAACATCTAATTTAAGTTCTGAGTTATTAATTATCCAAAACCAATCCTTAAACGGCCCCTCGACCCGTGATCATCCAAACGGGTCAATCACCAGAACTCACTGGTTTCAAACCCATTGTCCAATTAACTTCACAGGAAGTATAACAGGATCAAAACGAACCAAAATGAACAATCAATTGTGTCTGAAAGTACCTGAAGGTCGTCGTCCCAAGCTCTGTGATTTCCCTGAAAACAGCAGTCACCGTCCCAGCTCAGCCGTGGCTGATGGCCTTCGATTTCGATGCGGTTGAGTTCCAAACACTCCCAGAAGACTAAACCAGGCCTTGGTTTGGTCCAACAGTCACCAGAAATCAAAACCCGATTTTCCCTCCAATTTTTCCAGAAATGGCTTCTCTGGTTTTCCTCACCCGTTCTTAGTTATCTCTGCATCAGAGTGATGCTCACTCATGTCCTAATCAGTTTTAAACAAATTCAAGCCGTCCCAGAGGCTCGTGGGTGTCCAATTTGTCCACTGAAATTTGTCCCCCGAAAGCTTCGAATTTTTGATTAATCAATTTGATCGTGTAGCTGGAAGAATCAGACCACGTTTGATGCTTCAAAAAGGTTTAAACAATCAATACTTTCCAACCCACACTCACCAGTAAACAAATCGCACTCAGAGCCACCGCACATGGTGGTGCCGCCCATGACCCCCGAGGTTTGCTACAGTAACCAGGGCAAAAAGACCAAAATGCCCCTGGTTCAAATAATTACCAAACTGCCCTTCACTTTCTAGACCCGTAACTCAGCCATACGAAGTCCGATTTCGGCGTGCCGCCTGTCTACGTACTCAGGACGTCGAGACCTACCTATCGGTCCTGGAGTCGTGTGAAAATTAATTGTTAAACGAAAAGTCAACATTTTCGCCCTAACCGTCACAATTACGGTAATGCCCCTGAACTTCCGATAGTCATAACGTTTTCCCTGATCGTCCGAAATGGACGTGCCACCTGTCTCTAAACTCGTGACGTCCCGAACTACGTCACGGTCATTGGTCAAGGTCCATTTGACCCACCAATCAAAAAGTCAACAATTTGGCCATACTATTAACAAGGGTAAAAACGTCAATTGATACATTAAATTACAATATTAAAGTCCTCGAATGTCCGGGGTGTTACATGTAAGAACCCGCCCCAGAAATTAGGGTTAAGACGGTGATTAGTGGAGGATTAGTGAGCTAATCGGTGGTTTAGGTGGTTACTTTTGCACCTTGGGCGTAGAAGGATGATTTTGCCCATGGTTGGGCAGAATGTTGACTTTGAGTTTGGGCGGTCAATTGGATATTGACCGATGATCGTGACGTAGTTTGGGACGTCACGAATCCGTAGACGGGTGTCACGCCTGATTCCGGTATCCGAGGAGGAAGTTATGATGTCCGGAAGGTTGAGGGCATTACCGTAATTTAGTTAAAATAGGGGGAACGTTGACTTTTTGTTAGACTTGTCAATTTCATGTTGACCTCGGACCGTTAGGTAGATCTCGTCGTCCTGAGTTCAACGGCAGGCGGCACGCGTTCATCAGGTATAGGACGGGCGAGATACAGGTCTAAAATGGTAGGGGCATTCTCGTAATTTTGACTCAAAAGAGGGGCATTTTAGTCTTTTACACATTGGGAATTGTGCAACTGGATTGGGAAAAGTGTACAGGTTTAAATGGGATATTTTTGGAAAGGGACCATTGGATGGTGGACACGTACAAAGTGTCTAGTGGGTTCTAGGGAGTGCACGGTGTGTGTTCAAATTGAACGGGTATGTGTGGTCGTGTTCAAGAGGAAACAGAGTGAGGTATGAAAGGGAATTGATCAGGCTCTGGGTGAGAGTGTGAGTGCTTGAGTGTGTGAGTGTGATCAGGGGAAGATGGAGAGTGCAAGGAAGGTGGTGAGAGGAGCTGAGAAGTCGAGTGTTGGTGTGTGCAAAGTGTGAGGTTCTCAGGAAAACAGAGAGGGAGTTGGAAGGTGTGCTGTCGTGCCTAGTCAATTGAAGCTGTAGGTGGTGCTCAGTGGACGGAGGAGGAGCTGAGGAGTTGTGTGGACACCTAGGGACACGGTGGAGCCCACGGCAGTGAGCGGCAGGAGAGGTAATTTCGATTTCCTCTGTTTTTCCGCTTTGTTTCAAGTTGAAAGTCGTGAAGTCTGGGGCTGAGTCGAGTGTTTCTGTGAGTTGGGTAATGCTCAGTAGGTTCCTAGGAGTCGTTTAAGGTCGATACCGTGACAGGGGAGTACGTGGGTGGCCGGATTGAAGAACAGGGGCTTTGAACGGATTTTGTTGCGAGCTAAGGACGACGGTGTAGAAGCCGTGTCGATGTAATTGGTTGAGGGGAACAGGTTGTTTAGAACTGGACGAAGAGATTGGTGAAGAGAGGGAGGAAAACGGTGGAGGAACGGTGGAGAACTGCTCTTGCCGGTTCAGACCGGTCGAGTAGCTGAAGAAGAAGATGAACAGTGTCTGGGTGCAGGCGCGTAAGGCCCACACGCAGCCACTTTGGGCAGCGCGTGAGGCGGTTTTTGGGGAAACTTCCAACTAAGTTTTTGGTCTAGATGTTGTAACGAATCTTTTGGGAAAAGTTTCGGGTTAATCGGATGTCGAGTCGAGTTAGTTCGGCGAGGTAGAAGGTTTAAGGTTCCGGTTCGTTACGTTTAAGACTCGGGGATTTTTGGAGAAAATTAGGAGAGTCTTGGTAGACGTGTTAGTGACGGTCTTTGGTGACTGTTGACAGGATCGGGACTTCCCGAGGAAGCTGAGGAACGTACGGAACGTACGGGGCGCGAGTGACGTGCCGGTATTTGTGGGTGGACTTCTTCCTTATAACTGAGCATGCATAACTGCTTTTCATTACTTGATTTATGGTTTTATATGTGATTTCATGATTATTGATTATGCTGTAACTGTTTTACATTATTGCACGTTTTTAGAGAAATAACGTATTTGGCACGTTTTACGAGAAAGGCTTGATTTCTGATTATGATGCCATGGTTTCGGGATTTCAAACGATGAATGGTTTTCAATGATTATAAAGGGATTTGAAACATGATTTAACAAAAAAGGTTTTCGGTTTTAGAATCGGATTTCGAGAATCGAGATTTGGTTTTAAAGTTAAAACGTGGGATTCCGGATTTGGATTCGGAATGACGGTTCTGGATGCCGGAAGGGCATCATACCACTGATTTCAGATTCGGGTTTGGATATGAATTTGGAAATGGTTTTCAAACGATTTCGGATTGGATTTGCTGGATCTGGATATTGGGTTTAAAGACCCGGATATTGTGATTGACGGGGGACGGGCCCGGATTGAGTTTAAAGACCCGGATTGAGTTTAAAGACTCGGATTATATTGAGGCCTGGATTGAATTTAAAGACTCGGGAGTTTAAAGACTCGGATAGATCCAGCAGGTTTGATCGGATAATGATGGCTTGGTATTTTACGTTTTGTGATACAATTTTTATGATGCGTATGATGTGGTTTCTATAACTGTTTTTATAATGATTCTGTAACTGTTTTAATGGTGATGATTACGTGGATTATAATTGTTTTCAGCAACTGAGTTATGCATGTATGTTTTCAAAACGGAGGGCCAAACCCTGTTTTGTTAGAAAATGGTTTTTGAAACTTTTATATTATATGGTCCACTCACACTTTCTGGTTTTAACAGCCCTCCAGGTCGTGGAGCTAGCGCGGGGGTGTCGACGTCGAGGCAGCGTCAGAGGCATAGAGTATTCGAGAGGGATCCCGGAGTTGTTTACATTTTTCCGTGTGCATGTACTCTGTGTGTAGACTTATGTTATTTGGTTAGTCCTATGCTCTGTATAGTTTTAACTCTGGGTTGTATTAAATTTCTCTTGCGTCTGACAGTGTATTCGTGGTTTCGTAAGGGTATTTTCGGTTTTTCATTCTGGGTTGTAAGACCGGAGCAGGATTTACCTCGGTTTTCGGGGCGAAACCGAGGTGGGTCCTGACATTCAAGATTCCTAGAAAATTTCAAAAATTACGGAAATGCGTGCAGCTCGGAAAGCGAGCGGTTTGGACGGTGTGTTTGTGGACGTTTGTTTTATAAACTGATATGCATGCATAGTTAAATGTTTTACATGATTTATGGCGTGATTTGAATTGCAATGATTTGGTATGATTATTTCTGGATTTAATGATTATTTTAATAGGTATTTTGGGCACGTTTTTTGAGAAACTGTGAAATTAGTGCTTTGGACGAAAGCCCGGGATTTGAGATTGGTTTTGAATTGGGAAATTGATTTGGTGGATTTATAATGCTTTTTGAGATATTTTATGGATTTATGTGAAAAGGGCAACTGAGCTTGCGATTGCACAGATTTGCGTGGAATTGATGATTTTGGGCTAGGCTCGGGATGTTAAAAGGATGTTTGAATTGTATTGTGAATTAAAGATGATTGGATGGAATTTAATGATTTTCAGATATGATTTTACGAATTTACAAGAAATGAGATTTGGGCATGAGACCCTGTGATAAATGGTTTGACATGGTTTTAATGTTGATTTTGAAATAACGATTTTGATTGTGTATTGATGTTCGATGCCCCCAGATTAGGCCTAGCAATGGGTCGTGTCGTGTCTGGTTCGTGTCGTGTCATGTACTCTATTTTACCTATTTAAGCTCAACCCGAACCCAACCCGTTTATTAATCGTGTCAAAACATGTAACCCGAACCCGACCTGTTTATTAAACAGGTAACCCGAACCCACCCGTTTAACCCGTTTATTAAACGTGTCGTGTTGAATAACCTATTTAACCCGTTTAACCTATTTAACCCATTTAACTTGTTTAACTCTTTTAACATGTTTAACCTATTTAACCATATATCCTACATAATATTTGAAGCATAATTTTTTCACTAAAATATTATACCAACCATCAACGAACTTCATAATTCAACAAACTTCATAATTCAAAATTCATAAGTAAATGCAATAATTTAGTATCCATGACCAACAATACAATATCGTCAATGTAATATTAAGTTCTAAAAGAAAATAAGTATAGTACATAATACCAAATAAAATTAGATAATTAATTAACAAACTCTAAGGGAAATGTTTCAACAAAAAATGTGTTAAAATTGATTAGATCTTCGGGGATTGCACAAGAACACAGAAACTAATCAGCGCCTACAATAAAATAAAGAAAACATTAGAATCCAACCACAAAATTAATAAAAATGTGTAAATACATGCTAGAATGTGATTTTTTAGTACCTAAATGCTATCCATCATTAGGAATGGTATTAGAGCATTCAAGGGATTGAGAATTATTGATACTAATTTCTAATTTGCTGATATCCTCAGTGAGATCCTCCAACTTGGGGGTAAGTTCTAAATCATCTACAAAATTGAATATTTAAATGAGATTTCTTAATTAAGAAAACAATAGATACGAAATCAAGCTAAAAGGTGAAAGTAAGAAAACAAACCATCGCTACCAAATATCCAATCACGTGTACAGATTATAGCTTCGATATTTTCAGGTTTGAGTGCACTGCGGTACTGGTCTAAAATTCTTCCACCAACACTAAAAGCCGATTCAGACGCAACCGTAGAAATAGGAATAGACAAAATATCACGTTCCATGATAGATAATTCAGGATAACGAAATTGATTAGCTTTCCAAAAATCAAGAACATTCAATTTTATCTTCCTATCAACTTTTGGCTCGTCCAAATATAGCTGTAGCTGACTCTTTTGGGCCGAAAAAGTGAATTCCTCACTTTCATAGTCATCAAATTCCTATATGATATCATAAACTATAAGACTAATTCATATTGACGACAACAAATATATAGAAAAAAGCAGAAACTACATTCTACAATTTTAGATGCATAAACAAGTATAGTAAGAAACTGTATACTAGATATTATTTCGTACCTGCATTACATCCATGCATTCTTTAGAAACCATATCAACATCATTGGAATACCGAGAAGATGATGAGCTACTTGTTGGACTAGTAGGTTTAGAATATTTTTGCATGTATAATTCAAATAGCTCAAACAATTTATCACGCACATTAGCCATTTCCCTGGAGGCAGGACCGTACTACCTCTTATAACTAAACTCCACAAACTGAATTTTGTATCGAGGATCCAAAATTACAGCAATAGAAAGGATCATGTGGTAGTCTTTCCAATACTTATCAAATTTGGACATCATTCCTATAGCCATGGTCCTCATAAAACTATCTAAATCCTCCTTGGCCTTTCTTAAAGTATCTTGGACAACAAAAATTTGAAGAAAATACAGATTTGATGTGGGATATTGCCTGCCGGAAAACAAGCATGTTACATCATAAAACACCTTGAGAAACTTACAGAGTTTCTCCACCTTATCCCACTCATCTTGAGAGAGAGGATGTTTATAATTAGAATCACTCAATTGCAAATGAAGAAATGCACGCTGATAATAAAGAGCCCTATCAAGCATAAGAAAAGTGGAATTCCATCTAGTTGGTACATCTTGACGCAAACCTTTCTTACATTCCAAAGACACTCGTGTTGCACAATCTGAAAATTTTTGTTTCCTCATTTGTGAACCCTTAGCATACTTAATGCTCTCCCTTATCTTTATCACAGCATCATCAATTTCTTTCATACCATCTTGCACAATTAAATTTAGAATGTACGCACAACAACGAATATGAAAATAGTTTCCATTCACTAAAATTGCATCCTTCAAAAGAAGTTGTCTTTTCAACAAATCAACAAAACAATCATTTGCAGATGCATTATCCAGAGTGATAGAAAACAATTTTCTTTCAATCCCCCAATCACACAACAAATTATAAATTTTCTCAGATAAGGCAACACCACTATGCGGAGGAGGCATGAAACTGAAGTTTAAAATTCTTTTCTGTAGTTTCCAATTAGCATCAACATAATGAGCAGTCAAGCATAGATAACCATCAGTTGTTAAAGAGCTCCACATATCTGAGGTCAAACAAATTCTTACGGGAATGACCCCTAATATCTTCTTAAGCTTATCTTTTTTTCTTTTGTACATGCTTAAAACATCAGCTTTGGCAGTATTCATAGATATCAACTTGAGATCAGCACATATATAGCTAAAGACTCGTCTAATACCAGCATATTCAACAAACTGAAATGGTAAGTCATGCATAACAATAGCCATCACCAATAGCTCCCTAAACTTATCTTCATCGAATTTTGCAGATCTAGTTATAATTGCTCCATCAGATTTTGATAACAACAATTGTCCTAGATCTCTAGTATCTTTCCTTATGCATGTTTCAATATGTCTTTTAAGATTTCCAGTACCATAACTGCTATCAGCAATATATTTTAACCCACATTTCATGCACTTAGCTCTTTGTTTTTTCTCTCCTTCAGTAGGAGGAAGAATTTCAAAATGTTTCCATACCTCCGAAGTCAACCTTCTTTTCTTCTTACTAGCTGCAGCAGCTGCCTGAGCTTGAGACAGAGGCTCTGCATCAACTGGAACTGATCTTTCATTATCATTTTCGGTTGCACTTCTATCTTCGAAACTATCACCAATATCATCAAACGGATTTTCCATCTGAATAAAAGCAAACAAAAAAAGAAAAACCAAGAGATAGATCAGTCCTATTTCACACAAAATACAACCAACGAAAAAAACTACCATCTAAAACCGCCAAGAATATGCCTAACCTAACCAGAAGGGAAGACACAAGAAAAATCTGAGTCTTTCTTAGCAGAAAAAACCAGCAATGAAAATGCAATCTTCCCAATTGCAGCTCAAGGAGGCAACATTAAAGTTTGAAGAACGGCAACACAATTAAAATTCAGAAAGCTGAGGAATGTAAGAAGCAACAAACAATACTTGAATAGAAGATAACACTGACCACTTAAATCGACTTCTCCCCAATTACGTCCACTTACAGAAAGCTGTTTATCCTCTGGTGTTATTCCGCAAGAACTTTGGAAGTAATTGCTCAAATTAGTGACATCCTACAATTCAAGCATAAAAGAAAAGAGCTATCAATTAGAAAATTACTCGATTCGTGAACACCATTAACGAAGTTACAACTACACCCATTGGTTCATTTATTTCACATCAACACGATAAGTTTATTAACTGGAGGAATTGATGATGAATTATATATACAAGTGCATGGAATGTAGCTAGGGAGACAGAAAAAAATGCAACAATAATTGGACATTAGGCATAGAAATTAATTAATTCAAAATTTCAAGGAAGTAGCTGAAGGAAAATGCATGAAGAGAAGGCACACACAGTGAGCAAGCTGCCAATATTCCTGCTGTTTTGATAGGCCGACAAACGTACAAAATATGTCACATAGAAAAATTCTTCTTCCTAAATTAACTAATAAACTAAGTTGTATTAGTTGAGAATTAATTACGACACCAATTTAATATTAAACTGACTTTAGTGATCCACTAATATTATATTAACTGATCGATCGACACTGTTAGTCCGCTTATTTAAACAAAATCCAACTACAATACCCATACGGAAAAGAAAAGGGTATTAGAATATCAAATATGAGTGAAACCCTAATGGATCGTGGTGCATAATGGCTGAATCAAGAACAACCCAAAAATGGGAAAGAAAATGAGGGTTTGGTTGGGAATCCAAGTAAAAGTATATATATATATATATATATGGATGAATCCGAGTTACACAATATGAGCCTGATACCATTATTGCTGTTGTTGGAAAGCAAATACAAAGGGTAATTTCTAACACTATCTCATGATAATAATGCAGTATTTTTGTATTGTTGACAAACTAAAATTTATAACAGTAGTAAACGTACAAGTAAACGGAAGATAAAATCTTAGATTATTCTTCCATTTGTAAACAAAAACATTGGATGTATAACTATTGTGGTTTTGAACCAATCTAGCTATTATAGAAGTACATGATATTCGAACCCGATGAATTCAACTTAAGCCTATACCTGCCAAACAACCCGATGCAAAGTTCTACATTCAAAGAAAAAAGAAACGCTCGCACGAAGTCGACCTAGAAACAGCCTATTCAAGAAAAATGAATGGAACAAACCTAACTCATACAATATCACACGATCCACATTCATCTCTCTAATCATCAGTTGAACCATATCTTCTGATTTTGGTGTTTGAATGAAAATAACAACCGTACAAAACTCGATATTTGTACTTATAATATGACTCATCCAATATTTAGTTGTGTTTCATCCTCTTTTGTTATTTGTCCCTCAATTATAAGTAATCATTTTTCATAGCTTGAATCCATGATGGATCAAAAAGTGGATCGTTGCTTTTGCAAATTGCAATCGCTTCTTCAAGTTCTCACTTTTCCTCATCCTCTTGGACAACTTTAAGGTTGGATGAGGAACCTAGAATCAATTTGCAAACCCAGAACAATTGCAGCAACAATAAAATTGTACAGAAAAATAAGAACAAATAAATTAAGAACAGAAAAATCAACTACAACCCCATAATTAATTTGCAAAATTAGTGAACGTGGGAATAAAATTAGCGACAAACCCATATCTCCATTCACATGTACAAAAAAATAAGAACCCAGAACTGAAATTAGTCAAAAGCCCATATCTTAATTCACACAAATTGCAGCGACAATCGAGAAGAGAGAAATCAAATCACTAATAATCAAATGAATGAAATAACTGAGAAATCAAGAACATAGGAATCAACTACAAACCTAGAAATGAAATCAATGAAGACAGTGATGTTTAAATAAGACGCGTGGTGGCATGGAGAAGCCGGCAACGTCGAAGACGGTGATGCGGCTAGCTGGCGAGTGGGTAGGTCGTTGGATTGTTGATGGAGATTGAGAATGGAGAAGACTTGGTGACAGGACCCGCCCCGATCCCACGTGGACCACAAGGGGGCGTGCCCTGCTCCCGTCTGACACCCAAATTAACATACCAATTTTAACCTCAAACGTTCAAATGCATAAATAACCAAATTAAAGTTTTACATCAAATCCGAAATAAACAGATGTTAGACAAGGGATGAAATCCAAAATTACAAGTTGCGAGCACGACTCTAAAATAAACCTGCGGGTAAACCACCCAACAAGGGTTCAGGTACGCAGAAGTAGATCTATGCCTCAGCCTCAGGATCCTCCTCTACCTCAGTAGCACCGCCTGGAGGGGTTACCAAAACAATAAGGGTGAGTGGGCCGAAACTCAAGTTTATAAAACCGTTTAATAAGTAAAACATATAATTTACCCCTCCGTTTTCCAAACATGCATGCATCAAAATTTTAAACCATAAATCATATAATATGAACCATAAGGCATGTAATAAAACCATAAACATAATTTTAGTCACTGCACTATACACTCCAATCCTGACATCCTCGATGTCTGACGTCCCTGACGTCCAATAAGGTCACAGTCTCAAGGCTACGCGTGCCACTCGGGTCTCAATTCCGAGTCCAGTCCCCGAACCCTGTCCGGGTACGGCATCTCAAACGCCTAGCATCCTAGGCACTCGACGTCCCTGACGTCAAATAAGCAATCCTGCTCCTGAGTCATTTTACGGTCCGGTTCCTCCGTAGAATGACCCCTCGCAGGCAATGCGCTATGACCACTCCGGGGTACCACATCCGGAGGAGACAGTATCATAAGAATGGATCTATACAGTGCAGTACCAAATACATTTTATTGATATCCACATGCAACACATATATATACATAGATAAAATCCAAACCGATCGTTAAGTTTCATCAGACGGGTTTCAAACCCAAATACCGTGAAACGTGCCATAACCATAATTTCAATATCATCTAAAACATTTCTTGATTCCAGCATGTGAACATATAAGTAAATCGGAAAAACATTTAAGCATGCAAGGTTTAATGAAATGGGGCCCACTCACAGTATGATCCCGTGGTGAATCTGCGTGTACGGACCCGTATCGGGATTATCGTACAATTCTTGTCAGTCCAAATCACACGTAAGGGTCACTACAAGTCTTAATCATTTAACCAAAAAGTCCGAAACAGAAACCGGCTCGGGGAACCCGTCCAACACATTTCCCGAGACAACCGGCCCTAAACTGACCCATCAAAACTATCTCAGATCAACACGGTTAATTCAACAAAAATGTTCAGAATGATGAGAGGAATAAAAGTCATGTTGATCGTGATTAGAGATGAGGCTCAACGCGCCCTCACGCGCCGCCCAAAGTGGCTGCGCGTGAAAGTCACGCGCCTGACACTGTAGCTACAGTGTCACCACCTTCACCCGTTTTCTGTAATACGCGCCTACCACCCGCGGCTTGACCCGGTTGATTACCCATCAATTCCTACTCGATTTCAATCCAATTTGATTCTAACATGTTTATTATTCTTCCAATTTAAGTCCTGTGACACTAATTTGCCTCGAAAAGTCCTTTAACTGGCCATTCGACCCGTGATCAATCAAACGGGTTGATCATCCCAACTCACTGGTTTCCAAACCAAAATCAAATTAACCTTCCAGGAAGCATCATAAGACTAAAACGAACTATAAGGAATTATCAATTGAACAAAACGTTACCTGGAAGTAGCCGTCCAAACCTCTGAAATTCCTCTGAAAACGGCAGCCTCCGTCCCAGCTCCCCCGTGGCTGGTTGCCTTCGATTTCGATATGGATGTGTTCTAAACACTCCCAGAAAAATCACTCAGTGTTTAGATTGGTCCAACAGACCGTATAAATCAAAATCCGAAATTTCCCTCAAATTTTTCCTAAACTCAATCACTGGTTTTTCTCTCTAATTCCAAGCCCCCTTTGCAGCAGAATGAAGTAGACGCACATCCTACTCAGTTAAAATCAACTGAGCCGTCCTAGAGGCTCGTGGAAGCCCAGCCTGGCCACTGAGAAAGTTTCCCGCAAAGCTTCGAATTGGATTAAATCAAATGCCCGTGTTTGCTGGACGAATCCAGCCATGTGCTGATGTCTTTCAGTTTAAACAATTCGCTCTTTTCAGTCCACTAACGGATTAAAGAATGGGATTGCTCAGAATCACCACCCACAGTGGTGCAGCCATGTTCTCCCACGATTGCTACAGTAACCAGGGGTAAAATGACCAAAATGCCCCTAGTTCAATAATTACCAAAATGCCCTTCACTTTCTAGACCCGTAACTCAGCCATACGAAGTCCGATTTTGGCGTGCCGCCTGTCTACGGACTCAGGACATCGAGACCTACCTAACAGTCCTTGAGTCATGTGAAAATTAGTTGCCAAACGAAAAGTCAACATTTTCGCCCCTAAAGTCCAAATTACGGTAATGCCCCTGAACTTCCGATAGTCATAACTTTTTCCTTGAGCGTCCGAATTGGACGTGCCACCTGTCTATGGACTCGTGACGTCCAGAACTACGTCATGGTCATTGGTCAAAGTCCATCTGACTCATAAATCAAAAAGTCAACAATTTGGCCATACCATACACAAGGGTAAAAACGTCAATTCATACATTAAATTACATTACTATAATCCTCAAATTTCCGGGGTGTTACAACCTTCCCCCCTTAAGAAATTTCGTCCCGAAATTTCAAAGAAACAAATAAGGAAATTGCTCTCGCATCTGAGCCTCGGGCTCCCATGTGGCTTCTTCTACATTCTTGTTTTTCCAGAGAATCTTCACGAGAGGGATCGTCTTCCGACGTAGTACCTTGTCCTTCCGATCCAAAATCTGAACTGGTTGTTCATCAAAGCTTAAATCCTCTTGGAGTTCGATAGGTTGTTCCTCCAGTACATGAGAAGCATCATGTACGTACTTCCGCAGCATCGATATGTGGAAAACATTGTGAACTTTAGAAAGTTCTGGAGGTAGTGCCAATCTGTATGCAACCCGGCCAATCCTCTCCACGATCTCATATGGTCCGATAAAACGCGGACTCAGTTTCCCCCGTCGACCAAAACGGATAATCCCTTTCCACGGAGATAAGTTCAGGAAGACAAAATCTCCCACTTCAAATTCCAAGCCTCGAATCCGTCGATCGGCATAACTCTTCTGGCGATCTTGTGCTGCCTTCAATCTTTCCTTGATAACCCGAACAGTTTCCTGGGTTAAGTCCATCAATTCTGGCCCTACGGCCGCTCGCTCCCCTATCTCCATCCAGCAGATAGGTGTCCTGCACTGTCGACCATACAGTGCCTCATAGGGTGCCATCCCGATACTTGCCTGATAGCTGTTGTTGTAAGCGAATTCCATCAATGGAAAATGGGTATCCCATGAGTCCTGAAACTGTAGCACACAGGACCTCATCATGTCCTCCAAGGTCTGAATGGTACGTTCAGATTGTCCATCGGTCTGTGGATGGAACGCAGTACTGAAACGTAGGGTTGTTCCCAAAGTAGCTTGCAAACTCCGCCAGAACCTGGAAGTGAAACGCGGATCACGATCGGACACGATCGATTCCGGCGTACCATGCAATCATATGATTTCTTTTACGAACAATTGAGCTAGTCGGTTAGGTTTATAAGTCTCCTGAACTGGCAGAAAATGGGCTGACTTGGTTAACCGGTCCACGATCACCCACACTCCGTCAACTCCACTCTGAGTCCTTGGTAACTTAAAGACGAAGTCCATGGTGATGTGATCCCACTTCCACTCGGAATCGGAAGTGGCTGTATAGCCCCATAAGGTCTCTGCCGTTCCGTCTTAACCTGCTGACAGGTTAAGCATTTGCTTACGAACTCCGCAATGTCCTTCTTCATTCCTGGCCACCAATAATGGTTCCAGAGGGTACGGTACATCTTTGTACCTCCCGGATGCATAGCATAAGCCGAACTATGGGCCTCCTCCAGAATCTCGGCCCGTAACTCTGCCACTGCAGGTACACACAAACGGCCTAATTTCACAAGTGCTCCATCATCCCGGATGGTAAAATCCTGTCTCCCATCCGCATCGACCTCAATCCTGTAAATACAGAGTATCGGATCCTGAAGTTGTGCTTCGATGATCCGATCAATCAGCACTGGTCGTACATGAAAGCTGGCCAACAAAGCTCCATGCTCATCCGTATCCAAAATAACTCCCGTCTTCCGGAGTTCCACCAGCAAAGTAAGATACACCATCCCCAGGTGTGCAACTGATCCTGCTGACTTCCTGCTAAGTGCATCTGCCACCACATTGGCCTTACCCGGATGGTACTCAATTGTACAATCATAATCCTTCAGCAGCTCTAACCATCTCCGTTGTCTCATGTTAAGCTCCTTTTGAGTGAATAGGTACTTTAGGCTCTGGTGGTCGGTGTATATCCGGCACGTTGCGCCGAATAGGTAATGTCTCCAGATTTTTAGGGCATGAACCACCGCTGCCAACTCCAAATCATGGGTAGGGTAGTTCAACTCATGAGTCTTTAGCTGCCGGGATGCGTAGGCGATAACCTTGCCAGTCTGCATCAATACGCAGCCCAAACCTTGTAGTGATGTGTCACTAAAGACCACGAATTCTCCACTGTCATCCGGCAATACAAGGACAGGTGCAGTGGTCAATCGATCCTTCAATTCTTGAAAACTCCGATCACACTGCTCGTCCCAAATTAATTTCACTCCCTTCCGAGCCAAACGAGTCAACGGTGCAGCGATTTTTGAGAAACCCTCAACGAATCTTCTGTAGTAACCTGCTAACCCGACAAAACTCCGCACCTCCGTTACCGTTGTCGGTCTAGCCCAGTTAGTCACCGCCTCTATTTTCTGCGGATCCACGCTAATCCCATCCGTTGATATCACATGTCCTAGAAAACTAATACTGCTCAGCCAAAACTGACACTTGCTCAGTTTGGCGTACAACTGTTCTTGTCTCAGCTTCTCCAACACCAACCGTAGATGTTCCTCATGTGCTCGGACACTCCTTGAGTATACCAAGATATCATCGATGAACACAATCACGAATTTATCCAAGTAGGGTCGGAAGACCCAGTTCATCAGATCCATGAATGCTGCTGGAGCATTCGTCAAGCCGAAAGGCATCACAAGGAACTCGTAGTGTCCGTAACGGGTTCGAAAATCAGTTTTTGGAATATCCACCTCCGAAATCCTCAGTTGGTGATACCCAGACCACAAATCAATCTTCGAAAAGCACTGTGCTCCCCGCAACTAGTCAAAAAGGTCATCAATCCTGGGTAGAGGATACTGGTTCCTCAGTGTCACCTTGTTGAGTTGCTGATAGTCAATGCACAAATGGAGACTCCCTTCCTTCTTCTTTACGAACAACACCGGTACTCCCCACGGTGAAGTACTCGGTTGGACGTATCCTAAATCCACCAACTCCTGCAACTGAGTTTTGAGTTCCCGTAACTCGGCCGGCGCCATCCGGTATGGTGGCTGGGATATAGGTCGGGTACCAGGGAGTAGTTCAATCGTAAACTCGATCTCCTGTGATGGTGGTAATCCAGGTAAGTCTTCCGGGAACACATCCGGAAACTCACGTACCACCGGTATCTCGTCGATACCCGCAGTATCAACCTGTTCCGACACAACATGCGCCAGCTAACCCTGGCATCCCTTCCGTAGAAGTTTGGTAGCAGTAAGTGAAGAAATCACTTCAGGAGGCGAACCGTCACGCTCCCCCTAAAAGATAACCTCCAGCAAACCCGGGCTTTGCAGAATCACTTGCTTGCTACAGCAGTCGATGAGCGACCCATGCTCCGATAGCCAATCCATCCCCAAAATTACATCGAAGTCATGGATATCCAGAATAATCAAGTCCGCTGGCAAATCCACATCCTCAATTCTCACCGGGCACCTCCGAATCACCTGATTCACAAGGTACACGATGCCCATCGGGGTGACAACACCCATTTTGCAATCTAAGGCTGATACCACACAATCAAGCATACCAACACAACTCTTCGAAATAAAAGAATGTGTAGCCCCAGCATCCATCAATACACGTACAAGAAGGTTTAAGATATGTAGTGTACCCGTAACCACGCCTGGGGCGGTCCTTGCCTGCTGCTGGGTCATTGCAAACACTTGAGCCCTAGGCCCTCTGTCAGGACCCGTCCCAAATATCTCCTCGATACCCGGGACGAACCCTGCTCCCGTCTGACAATCACACCTAAAGTACCAAAATAGCCTTAATACCACAATAAGCATAACTATCAGACGAAGGAGTAAATATATACAACTGTAAGTCAGAGCATAGTTCTACAAAATGGGCACAAAATCCTACTATGCTAGTCTCGCAACGGAAGAACTTCGTAAGCTCTATGCCTCGATTCCTGCCTCAACGTTCACCCCAACGCGATCACCACGACCTGGAGGGAAAATTTAAAACCAAAAGTGTGAGTGGACTAGAATAAATAAAAGTTTCAAAATCAGTTTCTCATCAAATCAGAGTTAAGAAAATAATATTTGTTCCCTCCGTTTTGAAAAACATACATGCCCAACTACATATTAGAACATTATAACGTAAAACATCATAAGAAACAGAAACACTATAAAGCAGTTATAGAAATCATAGTAGGTGCATCATAAAACCATATCATAAACTATGAACATCAAATCATCATTTTCCGATCAAACCTGCTGGACCTATCCGAGTCTTTAAACTCAACCAGGCCTCTATAACATCCGAGTCTTTAAACTCTCGAGTCTTTAAAGTCAATAGGCCTACGGGGGTAATATTATAAAAGTCCGAGTCTTTAAACTCCCGAGTCTTTAAACTCAATCCGGGCCCGTCCCCCGTTAATCGGAATCCGGATCTTTAAACCCAATATCCAGATCCAGCAAATCCAATCCTAAATCAATGTAAAACCATTTCTAGATCCATAGCTAAACTCGAATTCGAAATCCCCGGTTCGAAGCCCATCCGGCGTTCAGAACCGTCATTCCGAACCCAAATCCGGAAATCTACTTTTTTACACAAATTATGTTTCACAATCCATTTATCATCATCAGAAAATAGTTATAGCTTGAAATTCCCAAATATGGTATCAAAATCCGAAAATCAGCTTTTTCTCGAAAAACGTGCAAAATCTCGAAAATGTCTCGAAAAACGTGCAAACACATCAACCATATATAAGCATCATTAAGAAGCATAAAAACACATTTAACAACATAAAACATCAATAAAAACAGTTAGGCATGCTCGAAAGAAAGAAAAAGTCCACTCACAAATCAGAACGAGTCAATCGCGCTCCGTGCGCTCCTCGACCGTCTCAGGCGTCTCCCGTCCTGTCAATATGCACCAAATAGAGTCACAATTACATCAAGGATACTAACCCTCATTTCCCCGATTTTTCGGGAATTTATTAATATTTTAATCTTAAACTCTAAACCGTCCGGATTCCCGAATAATCTCCTAACATCGTCCGATTCACCCGAAAATCACACCATTGGATTCCTTAGAACATTTAGAACCAAAACCATGTTTTAAGCTTGGCCGGAATCCTCCCCACGCGCCGCCCAAAGTGGCTGCGCGTGGGCCTCACGCGCCTGCTACAGTGCTCCTTCTTCCTCGAGTCACCCGGTTCAACACAGTTGAACCGGCGTGACCGGTTCTCTGTGATTCCTCCACCGTTTCAGTTCAATCCAATCCCAAGAGCTTCGTCCCATCCTAAGCAAGCTAACCCCGTCCTTACATCGAAGAATCACGGCCCAAAACCTCACGATTCTCCCTCGTAAAACTGAGCCCGTGGCCCTTGTTTTGGCTGCCGGCAGCCCAGGTCCTCCCCCGGCACGGCACCACAACCAAACGACGCCTGAGACCTCCAGGAGTCTCTCCACACCCACCAAATCTCTCGACTCTAAGCCTAACTCCACGACTTTCGAATTGAAACTCACGGGAAAAACAGAGGAAGGAAGCTTACCCTTCGATTCAATCTCCGCCGTGTACACCGCCGCGTACCACGGTGCTTGTTGGGTTCCCTGTAACCTCCTGAGTCTCCTATTGGCTTGAATCGATCCACCACACGGCACAACCACCGCCACAGTCCACCGTCTCTCTCTGTTTTCTCCAAAATCCAGCCGCCCACCGTCGTGTCTCCGGGCACGATTTCTCCACCAAAACACGATCACAAGCTCAGCCGTGTCTCTCTGTCACTCTCACAGTTCACTCTTCACTCACTCACACCCTGAATCGATCACAAGCTCCCCAATTTTTCCTCTCTGTTTCTCTGTGTTCAAACGAGTGCACGGTTTGAACGTGCACAATGTGTGGCCGTGCATACTTAAGCTCTCCCTATAACCCTCTAGCTTCTGCCCACGTGTCCATCATCCATTGGCTCAGCACCAAAATATCCCAGCCCACTTTTGCCACTTGTCCTGATCTGATTGGGCTGAGGAAAAAGACCAAAATACCCCTAGTGTACAAATTACCATTTTGCCCTCACACTTCCTAGACCCATAACTCTTTCGTCCGACGTCCGATGACAGCGTGCTGCCTGTCGTTGTACTCAGGAAGTCGAGACCTATCTAACGGTCCTCGGTCTATGTGAAAATCACAAGTCCTCCAAAAAGTCAACATTTTCCTCATTTAGTCAAATTACGGTAACGCCCTCAATCTCCCGAACGTCATAACTTTTTCTCCGATTGTCCGAATCGAACCTGCCACCTGTCTACGGACTCGTGACGTCCTAAACTACGTCACGGTCAAAAGTCAACACTCATCCAACTGGTAAATCAAAAAGTCAACTTTTAACGCACTATTCATAAGGGAAAAATCGTCATTTCATACAAATATTTACAAAAATTACATTTATACCCTTCCCGAAGGTACGGGTTGTTACACCCTCCATTCCGTCCGCGCCCGCGCGCGCCACGCCTAGCACCACAGTCACCTCCCTGACCTCAACCTCCATTAGTGTGGGAAGCCGTGCTCTGCACCACACTAGAGCCCCCAGCGTCGTTGCTCTTGGACAACAGTGGGCAATCACAGGCATAGTGGCCCTCTTCTCCGCAAGCAAAACAGGTTACTGGCCTCGCCTGTCCGAATGCTCACCAGAAGCACCGCTCCAAGATGAACGCTGCCCAGAGTTGTATCCAGATCCTCTACCCTAAGAGCCTCCCCGTCGACCATGACCCTTAAAGGATGAGGGTGCTCCCTTGTAGCCTCCTCCCTTGTTGTTCTTCTGGCTTGATGGCCCACGGTGTGGGCGATCCTGACGTCGCCCCTCGCACAAAGGTTGTCATGTCTGGTGTGCCGCCAGACTGGCCTCGACACGCACCGCAGCGTCGACCATATCTCTCAGAGAAGCATGAGTAGCAGCAGTCACACTTGCCCGGATCTCCCCTCGGAGTCCAAGCTCAAACCTTTTGCATTTGTCCTCCTCCGTGCTCACGAATGATGCAGCGAACCGGGAAAGTTTCCCAAAAGTCTGCTCGTAGTCCGCAACGGACATATCCCCCTGCTCCAGCCGCAGGAACTCTGCCTCCCGTGCCGCGCGAAAAGATCGCGGGTAGTACTGGTCCAGAAATCGGGAACGGAAAACTTCCCAAGTAGTGGTATGGACAGACCATCCAGACATTTCAAGGCCGTGCCACTACTGGTAGGCTCCTCCTTCCAGTAAGAAGGCCGCCAAGGTCACCCGTTCGCCCGGAGGGCAGTGCATCACCGTGAAGATCCTTTCCCATTTGGTGATCCAATCATGAGCATCTTCGGGGTTTGACCCCCGCTGAAAGGAGTGGCTACCAAGCGCTGAGCCCGCTCAATGCTTGCGCATTCCATTTCCCTTTCCAGAACCTCGTCAGTTCGTGTATGAGGAATCCTCCTTGGAGGCATAACCGACTGTCAAGAAGCATAGATCAGATAACATTATCCTTAAACTCGAAAAGTAACTAGTACTAATCGCTAGTCTAGCATGCTGACCACAACTTAGTGCTTTGATACCAAGCTGACAGGACCCGCCCCGATCCCACGGGGACCACAAGGGGACGTGCCCTGCTCCCGTCTGACACCCAAATTAACATACTAATTTTAACCTCAAACGTTCAAATGCATAAATAACCAAATTAAAGTTTTACATCAAATCCGAAATAAACAGATGTCAGACAAGGGATGAAATCCAAAATTACAAGTTGCGAGCACGACTCTAAAATAAACCTGCGGGTAAACCACCCAACAGGGGTTCAGGTACCGAGAAGTAGATCTATGCCTCAGCCTCAGGATCCTCCTCTACCTTAGTAGCACCGCCTGGAGGGGTTACCAAAACAATAAGGGTGAGTGGGCCGAAACTCAAGTTTATAAAACCGTTTAATAAGTAAAACATATAATTTACCCCTCCGTTTTCCAAACATGCATGCATCGGAATTTTAAACCATAAATCATATAATATGAACCATAAGGCATGTAATAAAACCATAAACATAATTTTAGTCACTGCACTATACACTCCAATCCTGACATCCCTGATGTCTGACGTCCCTGACGTCCAATAAGGTCAGAGTCTCAAGGCTACGCGTGCCACTCGGGTCTCAATTCCGAGTCCAATCCCCGAACCCTGTCCGGGTACGGCATCTCAAATGCCTAGCATCCTAGACGCTCGACGTCCCTGACGTCAAATAAGCAATCTTGCTCCTGAGTCATTTTACGGTCCGGTTCCTCCGTAGAATGACCCCTCGCAGGCAATGCGCTATGACCACTCTGGAGTACCACATCCGGAGGAGACAGTATCATAAGAATGGATCTATACAGTGCAGTACCAAATACATTTTATTAATATCCACATGCAACACATATATATACATAGATAAAATCCAAACCGATCGTTAAGTTTCATCAGACGGGTTTCAAACCCAAATACCGTGAAACGTGCCATAACCATAATTTCAATATCATCTAAAACATTTCTTGATTCCAGCATGTGAACATATAAGTAAATCGGAAAAACATTTAAGCATGCAAGGTTTAATGAAATCGGGCCCACTCACAGTACGATCCCGCGGTGAATCTGCGCGTACAGACCCGTACCGGGATTATCGTACAATTCCCATCAGTCCAAATCACACGTAAGGATCACTACAAGTCTTAATCATTTAACCAAAAAGTCCGAAACAGAAACCGACTCGGGGAACCCGTCCAACACGTTTCCCGAGACAACTGGCCCTAAACTAACCCATCAAAACTATCTCAGATCAACATAGTTAATTCACCAAAAATGTTCAGAATGATGAGAGGAATAAAAGTCATGTTGATCGTGATTAGAGATGAGGCTCAACGCGCCCTCACGCGCCGCCCAAAGTGGCTGCGCGTGAAAGTCACGCGCCTGACACTGTAGCTACAGTGTCACCACCTTCACCTGTTTGTCTGTAATACGGGCCTATCACCCGCGGCTTGACCCGGTTGATTACCCATCAATTCCTACTCGATTTCAATCCAATTTGATCCTTACATGTTTATTATTCTTCCAATTTAAGTTCTGTGACACTAATTTGCCTCGAAAAGTCCTTTAACTGGCCATTCGACCCGTGATCAATCAAACGGGTTGATCATCCCAACTCACTGGTTTCCAAACCAAAATCAAATTAACCTTCCAGGAAGCATCGTAAGACTAAAACGAACTATAAGGAATTATCAATTGAACAAAACGTTACCTGGAAGTAGCCGTCCAAACCTCTGAAATTCCTCTTAAAACGGCAGCCTCCGTCCCAGCTCCCCCGTGGCTGGTTGCCTTTGATTTCGATATGGATGTGTTCTAAACACTCCCAGAAAAATCACTCAGTGTTTAGATTGGTCCAACAGACCGTATAAATCAAAATCTGAAATTTCCCTCCAATTTTTCCGAAACTCAATCACTGGTTTTTCTCTTTAATTCCCAGCCCCCTTTGCAGCAGAATGAAGTAGACGCACATCCTACTCAGTTTAAACCAACTGAGCCGTCCCAGAGGCTCGTGGAAGCCCAGCCTGGCCACTGAGAAAGTTTCCCGCAAAGCTTCGAATTGGATTAAATCAAATGCCCGTGTTTGCTGGACGAATCCAGCCATGTGCTGATGTCTTTCAGTTTAAACAATTCGCTCTTTTCAGTCCACTAACGGATTAAAGAATGGGATTGCTCAGAATCACCACCCACTAGCGCTGGTGCTGGTACCGGTGATTGTGATGACGTTGAGTCACATCCGTCGTGATGGGCATATGTTTGGTATCTGTGGTCCCAGAGTGGATCTCAGATAAAGTTAAATTGGTTAGGGGACACGTGGTTGATGTCCGGGTATGTTGTTTCCAATCTTGTTGGAACTTCGGAATCGCGAGAGGTTGCGATTGAGGTGACACGAGGAATGCGGGTTTTCTGCATTGATAATGGATATTTAGGAGTCGTTTGGATGACTTCTCAGGTTCTACCATAATTGATGGTGGTAGATGATGTTGATGATGTAGATGTTATTGGTTGCCACTAGTACATTGGTCGTGTACTGGTTGGTGAACCCGGGATTTTTTTTGGGTCATCAGGAGGAGATGAGTATATCGAAGTTAGGCGACTGAGATTTCTCATTTTCTGCTTGGTGGCAAACGTTGTTGGGTTACATGATGTGGTGAGTGCAGCGAGTTTTATTTGCATTCACGAGGATGGATTTTGTGTCATCGTCTTGTATCATCCTTGATTTTCTAGGTGGAGTGCCAAGGATCGATACGAGGTAGTCAGTGAGAACCCACAGTCTCGACGTGTCTCGTCGTTGACTGATCTGTTTAGATGTGGGAATTGGTTTAGGACTTTGGGTATTGCTATGGATCTGGATCGTGATCTTGATGATCCAGATAGGTGGAGAGTTTATTACTCTTACTGGGATGTTTGAGTTGAGGATGATGGGACTGAACTTCTTTTCGAGGTAAATCCCATATGGTTTACTACTCGCCTGAGTAGTTGTCCGATGAGTAGTTTTCCGACGTGGTCGGATATTGTCAGACCTAGTGTTGTGTTGAGGTTGGGATTGGCTTCCCTATGAAGTCAATCGATTGTAATGTGGTAATCGGTTGAGCAAGTAACCAATAGGTTCGGTTTGGTGCGTCTGGGTAGACGAAAAAGAGATTTCAGGTTTTGGAATCAGATTTCTGGATGACGATTCAGGATTTGATTTTGGAACTTGAAAGAGGATTTCTGTATTTGGGTTTTGGAATCGGATTCTGGGTGACGATTCAGGATTTGATTCTAGAGCTTGACTGTGGATTTTCTTCTTATGGATTTGGGTTCGGAATGGTTATTCCAAATGCTAGCTTACGGAATAATGATTTTGGATTCGGATTTGGACATGGCTATTGATATGATTTCTGAGTTTGGATTCGGGATTTCTTACGAAATTGCGGATTTGGATTCGGATTTGGAAAGAGATGAGGGGTTGGAGTTTCGATTTGTCTAATCCGGGATTGGACAAATGGACTCCATAATAGGAACGTGTTGGCTACGACCTAGGTTGTCGTGTTGTTGTTATTGTTGTGGTTGTAGTCAAGTTGGTATTGATGTACGTATCTTGTACATTGTTCGAGGTACGATACTAGGCAGACTTGTCGTGCCTGGTGACGGTATATAGGTTATACCAGGGGTACATTGGTGAATGTGTTGGTAGTCGGCTTAGTTCCGATACCATCGGATTAGTTGAGGTCGTGGACTGGACATTGGATACTATACGTTGGGTCACGGTATTTCTGATGGGTCTAGTTACACACAGGTTGAGTGAGTTGGCGGTTAGTATAACCACAAGTGGGAATAGTGTCAATTGTCGACTAACGGCTGTCAAGTGGTGATAGTTTGTCGGAGGTGTCAACGTAGATCGTTGAGTGCGGTTTGGTGACTCCCAGTGGGAGCAGACTTCAGGATAGGTTAGAGACTGAGGAAGGAACCGTAGAGTTGTTTAGGTCAGCGAAAGGGTAGATTTGACAAGTGGGTCGATCATAGGATACTTGGGCTACTCTGATATTGACAGGTGGTGTCAGTTCGGAGCGTACGACTTCTGTCATTCGACGTGGTCGAATGTAGACGATGTGACGTGAGCGTTAGTGGTATGTCTAGTTGCAGACGAGTAAGGATTGTTCTGGTTAGTTGGTGTACGAGCGTGCACGTGTTTTGAGGTCGATTCTACTTTCCACGAGATGGATGTGGAATCAGGATAGTTGGAGTTTCGAGAATGAAACTAAATTAAAGAGGGAAGAACGGTTAGATTAGGTCGGTTGGAATTTCGAGGATGAAATTAATTAAGGAGGGAAGGTTGTAACGACCCGTCCCAAATTCCTAGATTAGATTAGTGACTAATCACGATTAGTGAGGCTAATCGGTGATTAGTTAGGCGAAATCGGACGAACGATGCAAAATGACCGTTTTGCCCCTAATGGTGGCAAAATGTTGACTTTTCATTCGGGCGGTCAAATGGACTTTGACCGATGACCGTGACGTAGTTCGTGACGTCACGAGTTCATAGACAGGTGGCACGTTCGATTCCGACGTTCGAGGAGGAAGTTATGACGTTCGGAAGTTTAGGGGCATTTTGGTAATTTTAGATAAAAGGGGGTCAAATGTTGACCTTTTGACCAGGAGGTCCGATGGCCGAGGGCCAAAGACCGTTGCGTAGATAAGGACGATACGAATCCATAGACAGGCGGCACGTCAAATTCGGACGTTCGACGGTGAAATTACGATTCACGGAAGTTCGAGTGCACTATTGCACGAAGTACGAAACGAGTTCACTTTTGGACTCTAGTGGGCCCAGATATTTTTCCTGATGCCCAATGGATGAGTGACAAGTGTCACCCATCCAATGGACACCATTACCCCTTCATGCATCGTCCATTTTCATTTTCCTCATTCAAACTCAAATACCCGATCTCACACCCACCATTTTCTCCGATCCGTGCAACCCAAACCCAGCCAACCATCACCCATGACCAGGCAGAGGACCAGGGAGATTGAGGGAGCTGAGGTGGCCGGCCTGGAGGCCTGAACCGCCGCCCACGGCGGCGAGAAGAGGAGAAAACCCGCACGAGGTAATCGGTTTTGCCTGTTTAATCCATTTTCGATTTCTAGTTATTATGGGCTTGTTTGGACGTGTGGGTTGAACTAAATAGGTTGTTAGGATAGTTTTAGGAAGATTTGGAGGGTGGTTCACGGCGGAGGAAGGCTGGAAGGTGGCCGGGAAAAACAGGGGCCGTGGGGGTTAATTTTTAGGGATCGATTTAGGGGGTTTTAGGTCGTTTTGTTAATTGGGTTAGATAGGAAACTTGAAAATAGGAATTTAGGAATTGGAATGGAAGCAAACGGACCAAAAATGAGGGAGAAGGAGACCTGGACCGGTTACGCCGGTCCAAGTTGCAGGAAAAACCGGACCGGACCGGTCTGACCGAAGTAGGAGACGGGTACTGTAGCGGCGCGTGAAGCCCACGCGCAGCCACTTCAGGCGGCACGTGTGGGCGCATGGGGGAGAATTTGGGGATGTGTTCAACATGTGAAATCTTCTATTCGATGTAACGAACATTTTGGGACTAGTTTCGTGTCGATCAGACACCGTCTCGATATGTTTCGGGGCATCGGAAGGTTTAGGTTCGGGATTAAAAATAGTTAAAAATACGGGAAAATTACGGGGCTTTAGTGGGAGGTTAATTAAGTAGTTAGTAACCTTCTATTACGATTTGGACAGGTTCGAGAGTCCCGGTGATGGTGATCGGCTCGGGGAGCCGTATGGCACGCAAATCGAGGCGGCAGCTCGGACGGTCTGTGAGTGGACCTTGTTTTCTAAATTGGTGCATGCATAAATGTTTATTATATGTTTTAAATGCTTGTTTGTAATGCCATGGGTGCATTTGTATGTGGTTACGTATAAGCACGTATTACGAGGTTTCGGCCTTATACGGTGCTTATACGGGTCTGTATTTCTTTATTGATTTAAATGATTTGATTTTGGATTTCTAAAAAGATAAACTCGGGTATGAGACCCATTTGGTTTTGTCTCGGGCATATGACACTATTTACGACCTTCGGGTCTAAATCGTGGTCGCGATGGGTGCTATGTGCACGGCGATCGACGATATGACGCTCGCCTCCGGATTGGGATGTGTTCCTTCCAGAGAGGTCACGATGCACGATTCATGGTCGGGCAGCCTGGGGAGGCTCGACTTCGGAGTGCTGACGGTTCAGGATATCGATCGGTGATGAGTGCACCATGATCTTGTGGTGGTCGCGTCAGTTGATACGTTCACGGCGACATACCAGGATTGAGGGCGGTCCTGGATGGATGGTTGCATGCATCACTATGATCGGAGTCGTGACTGACCCTTAGATATCGAGCATGGTGCCTAGTTGAGTCATATGTTCGGGCACGAGACCCAGTTGTTTTACACTGATGATTTTGGGTCAGGGACCCTAGATGGATTTCCAAGTTCATGACGGT
This sequence comes from Prinsepia uniflora, assembly GCA_032719365.1. Lineage (NCBI taxonomy): Eukaryota > Viridiplantae > Streptophyta > Magnoliopsida > Rosales > Rosaceae > Prinsepia > Prinsepia uniflora. Next base: position 40,474,976 of record CM064869.1, on the reverse strand, counting down.
TTATGGGAACCGGCATGAACTCTAGAAAGGTCATTGTGGTTCATAACGGTTTATGGGAACCGGCATGAACCTTTGTCAGGTCATTCTGGTTCTTGACGATTTATGGGGACCGGCATGAACCCTGGTTATGTTATTACGGTACATGACGGTTTATGGGAACCGACATGTTACCTCGGTTATGTTATTACGGTACATGACGGTTTATGGGAACCAGCATGTTACCTGGTTATGTTATTACGGTACATGACGGTTTATGGGAACCGGCATGTTACCTTGGTTATGGATATTATGGATCATGATGGTTCAGGGGAACCGGGCATGGATATTATGTTATGTATATATATGTTCATATACCTTCCTTTACTTCTATTATCTCCTCCGGGGAGGGTCGTTGGCCTGGGTGGACCCCGGAGTAGTCACGGAGCACTGACTGAGTGGAGTCACCCCCCAGTTGGGTTCCTTACTCTCAGGAAGACTATGATTACTATTACCTCGGGTAGGGTCAGTGGTCTGCGGACATTGATCTTGACTTTGAGAAGACTCGGATTGAGACCTGGGTAGCACGCGCGTAGCTTTGGAAACCGTGACAGGATTGGTTGTGTGAATTATATGTATATGTGATGTATGCAATATATGATATGATGTATGATGTGCGTTTACACAGGTTTTGGGCAGTGGCTCGTATGGTTAGTTTCTTATGATTTGGGCTGAGTCCCTTATGGATTTGGGCAGTGGCCCATGTACTTGATTTCATTATGGTTTTCTGGATAAATGGTTTTCGAATGCATGCATGCTTTTTAGTGAAGGGTACAAATGTCTTCTCGTTAAAATGTTTTTATAAACTCTTTGTTTTGTCCACTCACAGTTTTTAATGTTTTGACTGCCCTTCAGGTTGACTGCGGGTGTGGACTGTAGCAGAGACTGAGATATCACATGCCTCCTCCGGATCCTGGCGTACTCTGATAGCCCGGGAGGGCAAAGATCGGAAATATCCCTTGTCTGACACTTCGTGTCAGACGGGAGCAGGGTCATCCCCCACTAATCCCGGGGGGGATTGGGATGGGTCCTGTCAGTTAAGGTCCTAGAAGGAAGATAGAAAGATTAGGATTGAAAGGGAATCGAATCGGGTTGAAATAAGGAAGGAAAATTGGTGAACCGGTCACGCTAGTCAGACCGGACTGGATTGTAGAATCTAACCGGACTAGCTGGTTCACCCAAGGTTGAAGAAGCACAGTGCCCGGCGCGTGGCTCCCACGCGTAGGGGCTTTGGCCGGCATGTGTGGGCGCGTGGCCCACATTTTGGGGATGCTTCCAACACATGAAATCATCCTTTCAATGTAACGAACATTTTGGGACTGGTTTCGTGTCGATCGGACATCGTTTCGATAGGTTTCGGGATGTCCGAAGGTTTAGGATCGGGATTAAAAATAGTTAGAAATTCCAGAAACTTACGGGGCTTTAGTGAGAGGTTATTTAAGTAGTTAGTAACCCTTTAAATTAATTTGGACAGGTTTGAGAATCCCAGAGACGATGATTGGCCCGGGAAGGGCGTATGGCACACATCTCGAGGCGCGGCTTCAGACGGTCTGTGAGTGGACCTTGATTACTAAACTGTGATGCATGCATAAATGTTTTATATGCTTTATATATTTGATTCTATGATGATGATTGTGATTTATATGGTTTCACGCATTTCGAGGCGATTTACGTGCTTGCACGTAAATCGAGGTTTTCAGTTTTACACTGATTTTCCGTACTTATAATTTTGGAAATGATTTCATAAAATGGTGTTGGATTTTAAAAGGTAAACTCGGGTTCGTGACCCATTTTTTTTTGGAAACCCTTGGACTCGAAGTCCATTTAGTTACGTTTTCGGGTCAGAGACCCAATTGGTTCTTGAATCGATTTCGGATTTGGAAATATGGACTGGGCACGATACCCATTTGATTTACGACCTCTCGGACCTGAAGTCCATTTGATTTAGCAAGGCATTGGGCCAAAGGCCCAGTTGATTTACATATCGGGCTCGAGGCCCAGTTGGTTTACGAATCGGGCTCGGAGCCTAGTTGACTTACGTATCAGGCACAAGGCCCATTTGGTTTACGAAATCGGGCACAAGGCCCATTTAGTTTACGAAATAGGGCACGAGGCCCAGTTGGTTTACGATTCGGGCCATAGGCCCAGTTAGTTTACGATTCGGGCCGGAGGCCCAGTTTGTATGTGGATTCGGGCTTAGGGCCCAGTTATGTTTTAAAATTGTGATTTCGGGTCGGGGACCCATAAATGGATTTATGGTTCATGCCGGTTTATGGGAACCGGCATGAACCCTTCAAAGGTTTTTATGGCTCATGACGGTTTATGGGGACCGGCATGAACCCTTCAAAGGTTTTTATGGCTCATGACGGTTTATGGGGACCGACATGAACCCTTGAAAGGTTTTGAGATGTTTTCAAAAAGTTTTTCGATACCATCCTTTATATATGGATTGTCTTCTCCGGGGAGGGTCGTTGGCCTAGGTGGACCCGAAGTAGTCACGGAGCACTGACTGAGTGGAGACGCCCCCATTAGGTTCCTTACTCTCAGAAAGGCTATGAATTATAACCCTCAAGGAGGGTCATTAATCTACGGGCATTGACCTGGGTGGACCTTGGGGAGACTTGGGCTTTGAGACCCCGGGTAGCACGCGCGTAGCTCTAGATACAGTGACAGGATTGGTTATATGAATTATGATAAACATGATTTCTTTGTTTTGCGAAATTTTGTTTTATGATTGATAAATGGATTTGGGCTGAGATCCCACATATGTTTACTATGTTCTAGTTTTCTGTAAATGGATTTGGGCAGGGGCCTGTATGGATTTGGTTGTTTAAACATATGTGGTTTGATAACTGGTTTTACTATGCATGCATGCTTTTTAGTGAAGGGCATAAAGGTTTTTTATAAATGTGTTTTAATGAACTTATTACTTTTCGTCCACTCACAGTCTTTCTGTTTTCAATACCCTTCAGGTTGAATACGGTGCGGACTGTAGCAGAGACCGAGACATCACATACCTCCTCTGGATCCTGGCGTACTCTGAAAGCCGGAAGGCTAAAGGTTTTAATTTTTCCTGGTCTGACACTCTGTGTCAGACGGGATCAGGAGCGTTCCTCGTAATCCTGGGGGGATTGGGACGGGTCCTGACATTACGTGCATAGAGATATATTTGAGGTGAGATTAATTCATTAGATAATTGAAGGGTTAAGTCGTCGGAGTATTGAAGGGTTTAGAAAATAATTCGATACACTTAAATTTATTGTGGTTAAATTTTGTACTTATTGTAAAAGTTGTAATGCAATTTTGGTGCATAGAAAAATAAAATAAACAACGGTAATCATTAACACATTCTCCTAATTAATCTCATTACGCATAAATGAGTAATGACATTAAGAATTTTATGTGGAGCCCACCTATTAAAAAAAGTTTGATTTTGCAAGTAAATGCAGAAGTACTCTGTAATGGGAATCATTCCCATTGATTCGATTTCAATTACCTCTAAGTAAACACTCCTTTACTTTATACATATGAATGGTTAAATGATCTCCAATTTGATTTATTTATTTTTTGTATAAATGATCTTGCATTTATGATTTATGCATTAAAACGGTTCTGATTATGATATATGCATAAATACATTTGATAAATCGAAAGAGTGATACGAAAATGTACCCGGTGATGAGACAAATATTATCCATAGGCCACGTTTAATGAGCGGAACTAATTTGGATTGGATAAACTCATCAAATTCAATATATCTTAAATATTAAAATTAATATGTTAGACTACAAAAGAATTAGATATGATTAGATATAGAAGAAAACTTATCTCTTTTAATTCTATCATTTTGAGTGGATTGAATTGGATAAGTTTTATTTTGTGTCCCACCAATCCTCGTACAATAAAAACACATCTATTACTTTCAAAATATATTGAATTTGATGAGTTATCCAATATAATGCAATCATGTTTCCCAAACGAGCCGAGATAGCGTTACCGGATGACCTTCATTCTCGCTTAATAAGATTGGCCTTCAATATAATTAAATTACATAATCAAAAAACTTTATGGACTAAGAAGTTGCACACATAATTTATGATTCCTGAGAAAGAGACGAGGACTTGGCTGTAAGGAGCTTGAGCAGCATTCTTGCCTTTGTTTTGGTCCCTCCACTGCTCTGGCTCTGCAGAAGCAACAGCAACTGAGTCAAAACTCCCCCACTAATTGCTTCTTCTCGTGCTAATAAAGACTGATTACACAGAATTATTAGTGACCCAATGGCACTCTCACTGCTCTGTTGGTCATCTTCTGAGACCCTAAAAACCATTTTAACAAGACAAGGAATGGTCTTGGGGTTGTTAATCATCGCCTCTACTGCACTCTGTGAGCCTAAGAGCTTCTCAATTGTGGCCATGGCCAACGAAGCCCTTGGCCTACAAGTAGAAATGTATGATATGAGTCCATTTAACATGCCTTGTTGTCTTACCAGAGCCTCTCTGTTCTCTTCCAAAGAAGATAAGGCTGATATGGCTTTCACCCCGGCATCTGCAGCTTCCTCTGCGGAATGCAGGTGGAGCAATATCTGATGCAGGAGTGTGTCGTTGTTTCCGAGCATAGAACATAGTTGTTTTGTGTGTGAAGATGTTGATGTGGCCTCTACGAGACGGCACAAATTGATCCTGATGAGGGCAGTGCCGCTGGTGAATAAAGCTTGCAAGGCTTCTAATTTATTGTCATCTTTAAGCATGTTAAGAGACTCGACGCCGCCTAGAGGAAGGAGGATTAGAATGAAAGAAAGCGCATGCTCCAAAAAAGAGCAGTGATCATGTTGAAGTTGAGCTTGACGGAGTTGGTTTTCAAACACTAGCTGGAGAAGTAAAGGCAAGAATCCCAAATGGAGCAACAAATTCCTGGGGAGAGAATGAATTGGAATCTTTTGGATGGCTTCAAGCTTGGTCTCATAGGCAAGATGAGGAGACTCGAGGCAGAGCTTGAGTGAATTTAGAGAATGAAGGGTTTGGAATTCATGGTAGTAGCCAGGATTTTCCAACCAGTGATGGATCAAGTGGCGGAGCGCGTGATTGGGGACCATGACCGGGGGCTGATGCAGCTTCTGCATTGTGACCGGACAGGTGAGATTGCCGGCGGACAACCATGTTTGTATACTGGACCTGTCGTAAGTCTGGCCGGTACAAAGAGTGACTGGATCGTGGAGCAACTCCAGACTGATGGGGCATCTGAACAAGTGAGGAATCTCATTCTCATTCTCATTCATATTTTGATTTTGATTTTGATTTTAGGGAGAAATGTTCATCTCAGTCGATGAGGAAGGGGCCGTCTGGTGATGCTCCCTTTTCCGGAGAAATGGTCTAAGCACTTTTTTAACACTCGGGCCACAGGCAGGTGTAGTGTGTAGATAGAGAAATTATAAAGAATGTGGGAATTAATTATAATTGGGCGAACGGCAAATGGTCCCCCACGTCTCTCCTGATTTACTCTTACTCATTCAGTCAAACTGACTCGCCTACCTTTCCAATTCTTACTGTTATTCTTCTTTGAATCCCACCAATATCAAGCTTTGAACAATAATATTCTCCTTTTAGCTCGCTTATGAAAATCATATTATCACTGTAAGATAAATCAACTTATACAATAATAATAACACAAAATAAATGCAGCATGAACACCTAAGCAATCCATGTTATTAAAATTAAGCATAATTACAAATCAAGTTCTAAAAAACTGAAATCTTAATGGTATCTATAACCCCACCATAAAGCATTACCCTTTCATAAAATAAACAATTACTGCTATCAAACTCATCAATTGTACATAATATAAATTTGGTATTGTTTTAATAAATGTTAATTTTGATATATAATCAGAATTATCAAATACCGACAAATGTGTAAAGATGATGACTTTTGTTTTTGTTTTTACTTACAAAAACAAAACAAAACATAAAAGGAATTGGTACAAGACTTGCTTTTCAAAATTTTCATCAACATGACCAGCAAGCAATCTCGGCTTTCATCGCTTTCGTTTCCCAACCTTTGGTTATTATGCAGTCAAATCTTGGCTTAGATTAGTTTTTGTCTCCTGCTTTAGTTTTAGGGAGTGGAAACCAAAGACCAAAGATAGATTACAGACCCGCGTACCAATCAATAATGAGAGCAAATCAGAATTTCATTCCTTTCCGTCAATTTTGTTTCCATTAGAATTTTATGCATTTTGTTACTAGAAGGATTTTGACTTTCGTACACCTCAAGGCTCAAACATATATATATATACACATTGTACCTCTTATATTATGTTTATTCTAGTATTTATGATAAGTTTTTCATTTTATGCCTAAATTTGAGATTTTCCAATTTAAGTAATTTATTGATGAACGTTATTAAATTTGAATTTAAATGTTTATATCAATTGGGAGTATGCCCTATCCCAAACAAAATTGATGATCGTCAATGAAGAAAAATTGTATATAATTTTAGTTTATATAATTCACTTATTCATTTATTACTTCACCGCTTAAATAAGAAAGATGATGAGAACGTATAATATTTTATTGATATAAAATATGAACATATTGCAATTTATGTGTTGAAACTATGACTTTAAATACCATATGTTTAGGACTATTCACATAAACCCAATGACATGGCATCAAGACTTGGGAATCAAATTCATTTTCCATATTTGCATTAATTTACACCACCACATGCCTCTACATATAGGTGCTAGATAGAAGGCCACCAGTGTGTCTACACGAAGTTTAGAGGCACAAGGAAAATAGGAGCACGATGCACCCACAACTTGATCCGAGAATCCACCCAAAGCTGCCTATTTTGGACTTTGAGGTTGAGCACCAAGTTGTTGGAGACGTGCTTTAAACCCAATCATGTATTCATGTGATGAAAACTTTTAAGCATATTCGTCATATATATATATATATATATATCTAGTTACTATTTAGCTCAAGTCTAAATCAAAAGAATAATTTGGCATCATTATTGATGACTAATGAACTTTCAAAAAGTTAATTTAAACCTGATAAGCTAAAATGCTAAATAGTCGTAACCGGTAATATCGTGGATTGGGCATCGATGAATCTGGAAATCAAATGTTAGTATACACCAATTGAGAGGATGACGTCCTGGTCTCAATTAGATTTGGTCAATATGAAAGCTCCATTTCACTTACCATCCGTGCATTTGATGGTGACCATATCCTATAAGACCTTCAACTTTAAAAACTGAAGGAAGCCATAATTGATACCTTTGAGACCACAAAACAATACAATTCAACGAAGCTGCTCACTAATAAGTGTCCTAGGAATAAAGACACAACTCTTATGACTCGTTTATTTACAAGGAATGTGAATATATAGTAAATAAGAGAAGAAATAAGTTGGTAATCATTCATATTGTGATATTTACCAACTATATATAATTAGTACATTAATGAGAATGATTTTCATTTTTATTGTTTACTAACCATTAACAATCGAAATAAAAATTAATTTATTACTAAAATGCCCTTCTTCTTTTTTCCAATATTCTCAAAATTTTGTTATCTTCTTAATTATCACCCTCTTAAGACCCATTTAGTAAAAGATACGATTTATTAAAAATTAAATAATAAATAAAGTATTCTTCTTCATTTTCTAAAAGATTTCATTCATTAAAAATTAATATATCATCCCTCTCCAATCTGAGTTATAATAAAATGTCACTATATTTTTTATGGCTAAATTTTGTAATTATTGTAAAAGTTTGAGGGCAATTTTGGCAAATAAAAATTAAAAATAAGTAATAAGAATCATTAACAGATCCTTTAGTTAAACCCATTTTAGTAATAAGAATCATTAACACGCCCTAATAGTAAAAACAAGAAGAAATCAGGAAGTTAGCGCGAGCACCTAGCTCGGCCCTGATGCCATGCTTATTGAGTAGGGGAAGCATGATGAAGGAAAATTGATCGAAGCACAAAACTGATAGTGTGTGTTATGTAGTATATATATATAGAGAAAGAGAGAGAGAGAGAGAGAGAGAGAGAGAGAGAGAGAGAGAGAGAGAGAGAGAGTAATACAGACAAGTAGCAACAGAGAAATTACGAGATCGAAAATTGTTGTATTCTTATTTCAATACCGAAGTTACAGAATAACATATATGCGCGCAATTAATTACCTGCTAGCTATAACTAATCCCCACAGCTAGCTAAACAAGCACTTCACTTTGACAAGTCACTAATACAAGTGTATGTACAACTAAGTATTACATACAACTAGCAATCACTGCAGCATGCAGCCTGAACTCTGAAAAGAATGAGTACGAATGGTACGTGTTGATAAATATGATACGAAAGGTAATTAAATTTGAGTGACATGTGAATAAAAATCAAGTACGTACGTACGTATATATTAAGGGTTGAATCCATTTGGGTTGGTGGATGGTGTTGAGCGGCGGTTGTTATGCATCCCATTGGTACTATTAAACTGAGCGTTTTGTTGTTGTTTGTCCGGGGTACTGTCATCAGGCGATTGAAGATTGTCCGCATCTGCACCCGGGCCTTGGTCATCCCCAATATACTGCTGCATCACCAACACCGACGCCGTGGCTGCAAAATCCGAAGACGCCAACAAATCCCCAATGGCACCGAGTTCCGGGCACTCACTCCAGTCCGTTAACCCTGCCGTTAACGGCGATATCATTCCCTGTCCTCTACCAACAATGAACAGATCGTGAACGCTGTCCATCGATCTAATGGCGGCAACTGTTTCCTCTCCGTTATTCACCACCTTCTCAGTGTAAACAATGGACTCGTCATTCGCATTTTTCGCTCTAAAATCATTGATGAACTCCTCATCCAGCTGCTTCTCCCACCCCAAATCGGTCTCCACCGACAATATCCTCGAATTGTTGCCATCCGCATCAGCAGTAGTATTGTTAGGATTTGTCGTAGAAGAAATGGCAGCTGTCTCCACTCCGGCCTCCTCCCCCGGCACAAACCTCAACACCGCGAGACTGATCCCGGGATGCTCCGACATCCTCCACGCGTACGACAACGCCTCCCTGTCGTCGGGCCCACCAAAGAAGAGAACAACAACATGATGCGACAATTGATTTGCCGCCAACCGATTGGATCCGTTGAGCCCTCTGTCCACGAGAATCCCGACGGAGCAAGGGGCGCTTGCGAGGACATTCTGGTTCATGGTCCGAAAAGCCGGGTTCATGGCTTCCATCCCTCCGTCCACCGTCTGCTGTTTGTGGAAAGGGATGATTAAAAACGCGACGCGCTTGTCTTCCGCCAGGTGGCAAATGTCTTCGTGCATGGTGGAGTACGGGGAGATGGCGGTGAGCGGTTGCACCGATACGCACCCGGCGTGCTGCTCGTAGTTTTCAAATGCGTTGATGATGTGATCTGATTGGGCCTGCGTCCTGTTCAGCGCAGGCCTTCCGGATTTCCTAGTGTTGTGGACTATGAGCATTGCCGAAGCCCGCCCGCTGAGCTCCACCAAATGCAGCACGTAGATGCACAGCGGGGATCTTTTGGACGGGTGTGAGGCCTCAAGCAAATTAATCATTGTGGGTACGTTTCGAGGGGTGTGCACGCAAACCAGTAGTCTTAATTCTGCGTCGGATTTCGACCTCTGGATGCTCCGCCTTTTGTAGGGGATAAATTTTCGGGCGGGCTTGTAAACCATTGTCACAATTGGGGTAATGATTCCGGTCATGGCAACCGCCACAATGACCATAATCGCAAACGCCTCGTCGTCCAAAACCTTCTGGTCTTTTCCGACGTTGAGGACAATGAGCTCCACTAGGCCTTTGGTGTTCATGAGGAGGCCCAGAGTGAAGCCTTCGTCGAATGGCATCTGGTAGAAGAGGCAGATGATGACGGTGCCGGCGATTTTTCCGACGCAGGCGAGAAATATAACGAGGAAGAGAATCCCCCAAGTGCCGGCTCCCTGTATGGTGCCTATGTTGGTTCTGAGTCCGCTGATTGCGAAAAACAGAGGAAGCAGAAGCCCCGAAACAAAATCCTCAAGCTTCTCAATCAGTGTGGCTCCCAGAGGTCCATTGGGAATCACAAGCCCAAACACAAAGGCCCCAAAAACGGAGTGGGTCCCAATGGCGTCAGTGACGAATCCGGAGATCATGACCCCGGTGAGAATGAGGCAGATGTAGAATTCGCTGAAGCTCTCTCCCTCGGGGGTTCTTCGGATAATCCAACAAACCGCGGGGCGGACGATGAAAATACAAACGAGGACAAAAGCCGCACTGGAGAGGACGACATAGAGGGAAGCCAAGGAAGTAGCGTCGTTTTCCGCGAGGGCGATGGCGAGAGCAAGGAGGGCCCACGCGCACATGTCGTTGACGAGGGCGGAGGAGAGGGCGATCCTGCCGATTTCGGTGTTGATGAGCTTGAGCTCGGCGAGGATACGGGCGAGGACGGGGAAAGCCGTGACGGAGAGGGCGACGCCGAGGAAGAGAATGAAAGTGCCTTGATTCATGACCTGATCTCGCCTGTGGAGAAGGAAGGAGAAGGCGGCGCCGATGAGGAAGGGGAGGATCATGCCAGCAATAGCAATGACAACGGCTCTTTTTCCCATGCGGCGAATCACGGAAATGTCCATCTCCAATCCCACCAGGAAGAGGAAGTATAGGAGGCCCACATTCGCCATTGTCTCCAGGACCATTACACTTCTTAGAGGGAATATTGTTTTGGCGAATTTGTCACTCTGTCCAAGCACCGATGGTCCTAATAATACACCACCCTGTATATATATTCACAAATGAATCCATGCATGCATTCATTAATAAAAGGATAATCCTTATTATAACAATGAATTTAGAAAAACAAGAAAATGCTACGTACGATGATTTCTGAGATGACTCGAGGTTGGCGAAAGGGTTTGAGAAGGATGACAAGAAGGCGAGTGGTGACGACCACCATTGTTAATTGCAATATGAAAAGGGGGAGGGAGTAGTCTAAAGGGTTGTCGCCTTGCCATATGCCGTTTGTAGTGATCATGGTCGGAGCGTAGCATACTATTGAACCATCCGATGATGAATTATTCTCTGCCTCTCTCGCCGCAGCTAGTGCCGTTGCCATATTTAATTAATTGCGATCTATATATGTATTTATTACCTTTTTTTTCCCTCTCTTTTATAGGCGTCCAGTCGTCCATACGATATTGTCACCATTCACCTACCGACCTACAAAAATTTAAGTGATGACCGCTGAAGCTACGTAGTTCCTCGATTATCAAATTTATAAGGTACCCTAGCTATCTATGAGATCGATGCAAGTCATGCACAACTCTATTCTGTTTTTTCAGTTATGTATTATTTGCAAGATATATATGGAGGTGTATGAGTTTAAAGAAATTTCTGTATTGCAGTTGTAATTAGCTGGGCATGCATGGATAGAAAATTACAAAAAAAAATCTCTACTGAAATGATCGAGTTATGGTGGAATGAGAGGGGAGAGGGGAGAGGAAAGGCAGGGATTAGGTTTTGATGGTTGAGCGCCCCATCTGGAGCTTCTATTAATGATCTGTGGTCTCAAGTCAACGCTTGATTGGTATCCACCTATTGTAAGAAGGATTATCGCCCCCCATCGTACAACTCCAATTCACTTCATCGTGTTAATTTATTTCGTGGGGAAATAGGTGCTTAAGTTGTGGTGTATGTCTCTGTATGAGCTATACCATTCGGAGAAATCATATTTTAGTCATAAAATTTGACACGAATTTTAAACTATTAGAACTCTTTTTTTTTTTTTTTTACTTTTAACGGCAGAGATGCAATCAAATTCATGAAATTATTATTTTTATTAAATGATTATTTCCTTGAAAAAACATAATCTTAATTCTGCTTTTTTATCCACTCACCTCCCTCATTAATATTTTTTCTTTAACTCAATTCTTTTCTAGTTTGAATTTTTTGGTCCAATCTTCTCCTTTCTATCTCTCCGTCTTCGAGCTACCTAGTTGTAACACCCCGGATACTCGGGAAAAAGTAAATTGAGAAAAAAAGTGTACAAAAAGACGATTTTACCTTTGGAAAAGTCAAAATGTTGACTTTATGACTGGGGCATCCTTAAGAAATTCTGAGAAGTACTATTAGGAAGGTCTCATATCACGACCCAACGCACCAGCCCCTACTCGTTTAACTTTGGAGTTCCCTAGTAATTCAAAGCCAATGAGCTTCCAAAATGCCTCATGTTGGATAGATGCGCGCCCACACATATAAGGCGCATCCTCCAGATTGCTAACCATGCTCCCAAGGCACAGGTCCTCACAGTCTAAGTTTCTGAGACCGTAGATAGGTAGTATACTCAAATTGGAGGACGGGTGAGATAGTTATGAGTATAGGAAGTTCAAGGGTATTATGGTAATTTTGGAACTAGGGGTAATTTGGTAAATTTACACTTTAGGCATGTGATTCATATGACTAAAGACTAGAAAGTTCTATAAATTTCTCCATTTTCCCTCCACAATGTGTTGAGACAGTGGGTGATGTATAATAACTCGGACGTCGAGCCTAGGGCTATGGTTCTTGTGCGAGTATGTGATAGGCCTACCGATTGTGCACTTGTGATGTGATGGTAGGTGTAGTACTTGTGATGTGATGATGAGTTGGTTGTTTGTTAGTTGCGGTATACTTGCCTGTGAGGCAGTAGTTTGTGTTTGAAATTTTGTGTTGAGGATGGATGACTGTGGTATGTGTGGTTTTATGTGGTTATCATTATGGTGCGCTTATGTGGCGCCATTGTGAAGGATTTTATGTTGTCTATCATGATAATTGATGTGTGAATTTTGTGATTGATTATTATGGTGATTAGTGTACTGGTTGTTGTGATTTCTGATGCTTGTTGCATTCTCGATGCGACATGAGATTGTGAAGTATTAGACTATAATGGGTTTTATTTCTATTTGGTGTCCTGGATGTATTAGGTGACACGTTTTACAGAGTTTAGAATCGAGTTGTGTCCTTAGTCCAAACTTAAAGTAATAAGTACGAGTTTGATTAAGATATGAAATCACATGCTCACGTCACAAGTACTGACGATTGTTGTGATGATTATAAGGGATGGTATTAATTATGACAGTTGTTTGAAACTAATACCCAGAGAAGAGATGATCTAAATAACAAATTAATAATATTAATTGAGATAGTAGAAGGTCATGATTACTTGAAGTCAGAAAAGTAAAATTGGATTATTTGAAGAAATTGAAACTCTAACTAATGTATGATAATGAAATTTAGAGGTTTGTACAAATTTGTGAGTAAATATTCTTTGTCGATGTAAGTGGTTGGGAATGACTCGAACGTTGTGTTGTAGTCCTCAAAGTGAGTAAATTTTTCTCGTGGTTCGTGACGTGTGAAATGTGTTGGTTGAGTATGTGAGTAGACTTCGTTTAAAACTTATGACTGCGTACCCGAGTATTTTATTGGCCTTCTACATGTTTTAGTGATGTCTAATTGGTTGAAACTTCTTATGGCTTTTGTAATTGGTTGAATATTAAAGTAATATTTTAATAACACATTTTGCGAGGAAATTGGGTATATTGTATACTGAATCATGACTACGTCTGGATACCAGTTTTAATACTCGTGTGTCAATTGGTTGAGATTGGATTATGGATTGGTGGAGCATAAGTTGAGGTTATACGAGATCCTGGTATTACCAGAATCTTGATAGAAGCCTTGGTATAAAGTATGTGTTGATTTTTAAACTCGGTTTCTGAATATCGTTTCGATCGTGGGTTCAAATTGAGTATGATTTATGAGAGTTGTAGTATTGGAGCCTTGATAATTTTCATATGATTTGTGAATGGTTTTCGAGAGTACCTTATTGATACATCGTGATTATGTTATGTTTTAGGGTATAGGCTCGAGGGTTCGAGTTATGATCTGGATATGTAAATCATCGGTATTCGTGATATAGGAAATATTGTGTATAATTTGGATTAAGGACTTGATAGTGATCTATAAGGATATATTATGGTTTTGATCTAATTAGATAATTAGGTCATATTCACTCTTAAGTCTCGGTATCTAACTTCAGGTTAGTCTAAAATTTCGATGACGAAATTTTTTAAAGGGGGAAGATTGTAACACCCCGGATGCTTGAGAAAAAATAAATTGACAAAAGGAGGGTACAAAAAGACGATTTTACCCTTGGAAAAGTCAAAATGTTTACTTTTTGATTGGGGCATCCTTTGGAAATTATGAGAAGTACCGTTAGAAAGGTCTCGAGTTTCTGAGACCGTAGACAAGTAGTATACTAAAATCGGAGGACGGATGAGATAGTTATGAGTCTAGGAAGTTCAAAGGTATTATGGCAATTTTGGATTAAGGGTAATTTGGTAAATTCACACTTTAGGCATGTGATTCATATGACTAAATACTAGAAGGTTCTATAAATTTCTCCATTTTCCCTCCACAATTCCCTACCGACATTGACACGACCCATCCCAATCCCCCCGGGATTACCATGGAATGTATCATGCTCCCGTCTGACAAGGGGCGTCAGACAAGGGATAACCGATTGCCATTGCCCAGACGGGCTTCCAGAGTGCGTAAGGATCGATGGAGGAGGTGTGCGATGCTCAAGTCTCTGCTGCAGTCGTATCCGGAATCAACCTGAAGGGCATTGAAAACAAAAGCTGTGAGTGGACGAAAATAAACAAGTCTGCTTAAAACATTTATAAGACATTTATGCCCCTCAGTAAAATCACATGCATGCACCAAAACCAATAATCCCATATTTATTTAGAAATAACCATTAGGGCCTTAGCTCGGAAACCAAAGCATAGTTTCCATTTCCAAAAGTAAATCCAAGAGTTGTTTCATAAATCCAGTAATATGAACCATAAGGCATATAATATAAACCATAACCATTATTTTAGCCACTGCACTATACACTCCAATCCGACATCCCTGATGTCTGACGTCCGTGACGTCAATAAGGTCACAATCACAAGGCTACGCGTGCCACTCGGGTCTCAATTTTCCGAGTTAAATCCCCGAACCCCGTTCGGGTACAACATCACCTGATGCTTAGCGTCATAGACGCTGGACGTACTAGACGCCCGTGACCTCTCCGGGGTACCTCATCCGGAGGAGACAATATAATATGGAAGGATCTATACAGTGCAGTACCAAATACATTTTATCGATATCCACATGCAAGGCATATATATATACATGGATAAAAATCCAAACCAATCATTAAGTTTCATCAGACGGGTCTCAAGCCCAAATACCGTGAAACGTGCCATAACCAGATTTTCCATATCATCAAAACCACTATTGTTTTTAGCATGTGAATATATATAAAATGTAAACCAGAAAACATTTATTCAATTCCGTTTTAGGGTCCCCGACCCGCAACCACATGTAGAAGTCAACTGGGCCCCTGGCCCGATTTCATAAGTTAACTGGGCCCCTGGCCCGATCCACATGTTAACTGGGCCCCTGGCCCGATTTCATAAATCAACTGGGCCCCTGGCCCGATTTCACTTTATCAAATTTGTAACCGTTTCATGAAATCATATCCAACCATATTTTGGAAATCCGTGCAAATCCAGAAAAATCTCGATTTACGTGCAAACACGTAAATCGCCTCGAAATGCGTGAAAATATATAAATTCACCGATATCCAAAACAAATCATTTAATCACAATTTATAACAATCATGAAACAGTTATGCATGCATCGAATTTATAAAACCAATGTCCACTCACAGACTGTTTAACCGAGCGCCTCGATACGCGTGCCATAGGCCTTCCCGGGCCACATCACTATCACCGGGACTCCCAATCCTGTTCAAATCAATTTAGAGGATCACTAACCTCATCATTAACATCCTATTCAAGTCCCGTAATTTTCCCGAATTTTTAAGTATTTTTAAACTGGATTTAAAACCTTCGGACATCCCGAACAATAACGAAACGGGATCCGATCGACACGAAACCAACGCTAAAATGTTCGTTACATTGTATAGGACAAAAGTCATGTTGGAAGTTTCCCAAAATTACCTCACACGCGCCCCCACGCGCCGGTTGAACTCCCTGCGCGTGAAACCCACGCGCCGGGTACTGTTCACCGTCGTTCAACCCGAACGACTGGTAAACGGGTCGCCGTGACCCACGGGCCAACCCGATCGGTTCTCCGTCGATACAGGATCAATTTGGATGGGGTTTTCACCTACATGATCGTCTGGGTTAAATTAGGAGTTCTGTGGAAACAAAAACAATGAACACGTCAAGATCCTCACCTCCCCGATCGAGAAGTTCACGGCCAACCTCCACCGTCGACTGCTCTCAGCTCCGACCACCATTCTCGATGAAAACGGTCCCTATAGACTCGTCTCATCCTCTGAGTCATCCTCATGGTTACTAGATCGACCGAAAGACAGTAAGGCCCATCCTGCCATTTTAGACTCGAGAATCGGACTCACGGGTTTAGGGCCATATCGCCGTCGTGGTCACCACCGTGGCCACCCAAAATGCCTGGACTGATCACAGGAACCTCCACCACCCATCAGCACGATCAAAAAACAGTCTACAACGACATTCCTAATTTTGAGTTTTTCGGCCTCCCCTGTTTTTCCTTCCGCCGTCATCTCCGCCGGCTCCCGCCGTCTCCCATCGTGCCCAGCTCTCAGCAGCCATCCCACAACCCTCCGCACAAACCCATGGATACAGATATGGTGGTGGTGTGCAGTGTGAGCCGTGTACATGCTCACGGGTTTGAGAGAAATGAGAGTGGGAGGATGTAGGCTGATCCAATTAAAGAGAGAGGGAAAAAGAATGAACGGCCCAGATTAAATCTCACCAATGAGATTAAGGGTCCAGATCAAAAGATGCACTAAGTGGGATTTCTTTATATTTTTTAATCCAATAATTTAATCAATCTGACCAATCCAGATCTGATCCCAATAATTAAAGGTTAGTGGTCCACGTGTCCCACTCAGAAATTCAGACCAATCAGAGAATGCCACGTGTCCACGCCTCGTAATGCGTGCATAACGAAACCAAACTTCCGTGACCCATAACTTCGTCGTCGAATCTCCGATTTCGGAGTGCCGCCTGTCGTTGGATTCGCATCGACGAAACCTACATAACGGTCCTTGGCCCTCGGCCATCGGACATCCTGGTCAAAAAGTCAACATTTGCCCATATATCGTCCAAATTACGAAAATGCCCCTGGACTTCCGTACATCATAACTTTCACCACGAACGTCGGAATCGAACGTGCCACCTGTCTATGAACTCGTGACGTCCCGAACTACGTCACGGTCATCGGTCAAAGTCCATTTGACCATCCGAATTAAAAGTCAATGTTTTGCCCACACCCAGGGGCAAAACGGTCATTTTGCACAATTCGTCCGAAATCGCCCAACTAATCCCAGATTAGTAAATCACAATTAAATATTATTAAATCCCGATATTCGGGACAGGTCGTTACAACCTTCCCTCCTTAAAGAATTTCGTCCTCGAAATTACCAACAATCTTATTCCACCACCACCTTGTGGAAAACAATTCGACCACACATCTGTGTACACTTGTACACCCACATACTGGGACAACACCAGCCTCGTTTGTACCCAGACATCCCATCACAGTCATACGTCATAATAGCAACAACACTCGACCACCTCGAGTGGAAATGATCACCTGATCCGCGATAAAATCGCCTAACCATTTAGCTGACTCCTTCAGCTAGATGGTTCCTTTCCATTATCAATATATCCTTACATTTGCTCCCATTGGGAGTCACCAAATCTCATTTGTTAGTCCACGCCGACACCATCAGTCAAACTGTCACCACTAAGCTTTACCACCCTAGTAAAGCCCCAACCATCTGTCTGTCCGTGACAACACCACGTACTACATCACTCTCGATGTAGCGCAAGATCAACCACATGATCTCAATTCGCAGGGCAAGCCCAATCCTGCGACACCAATTAATCTCAATGTCCATAATCGCAGACTCCCTCAGCGAACCAAGACGCTGGGAAATCACGGTGTGATCAAGTCACACAAGGCTACTCGTGGTTACTCAGACCACCAATTCACTCATCCTGAGTGTACGTATACCGTCAATTAACCCAATCAAGTGGCGCAACTGGAACACATTGAATACCAGCCCAGCAGTGATCACACATATCAATACCGGGGTTCCACTAGCCAACCATGGCTAAGAGCACCTGCTCTTAAGATCACTGAACCCGACAAGCTCAATCTGCCCAGCGCACAGTATCCAATGTCCAGTCCACAATACAGCCAAACAAATGATATCAGAACCAATCCGATTACCAACACATTAGTTACACACCACTGGTACATCCCATGTACCGCCATTAGGCACCACTCAGCCTAACCAGTATCAATCCTCGTACCCTGTACGTACCTCAATCCATCAATCTGACTATAGCCACCCCGGTCATAGCCAAACACGTTCCAAAAATGAAGTACCTTTGCCCCAAACCAACATAAGACAAAACGAACTCCAACCGTCATCTAGTTCCAATTCCGAATCCGAATCCGCAATTTCGTAAGAAATCCCGAATTCGAACCCAACATCATATTTTTAATCCATTTCCAAATCCGAATCCGAAATCATTATTCCGTAAGCTAGCATTGGAATAATCATTCCGCACCCAAATCCAGTAATCCATTTTCGAGCTTCGCAATCGAATCCTGAATCGTCACCCAGAAATTCGATTCCAAAACCCAAAATCTCGTTTACGTCCACCAAGACGTAACAAAACCGAACCTATCGGTTGCCTGTCCGAAACACTCGATTGACTTCATAGGGAAGCCAATCCCAATATCCACACGTCAGAGTTTGACAAAATCCGACCACATCGGAAACCTACTCAACCAAGTAACAACCATATGGACTCACTCCGAAAAGAAGTTCAGTCCCGTCATTTACGACTCACGTACCAAGGTAAGAGTGATAACTCTCATCCAATCTGGATCATCACGATCACAACCCAGATCCATTGCTACGTCACCCGACAAGCAACATCACGATCCTAGATCGTCACATCGTCCAAAGTCGACAACATCACAAATCAGATCCACCTAGGATCCACACATGCCCACGTAGTTAACAATCCATCTGAAAGCTGATCGTAGGGTCTTACACCCTCAATTGAATCCTTCGCCAAATTTCCCTTGGTGGAAAGATGACCTCGCATTTCCCACCAAATCCACAATCATACACAACTTCTTGTGTCCAATGACCCCAAGCCAAACATGGGTCCACCAACCAATACACGCTCAACGTACTGGTAGCAACAATCATCATCTGCCACGGCAGAAAATATGAAGTCAACCCCAATGACTTCGGAACACCAATCACCGATGCGGAAACGAGCACTCCTCTCGTCTCCCAATCACAACTCTCCCCGGATCGAGAGTTCCAACCATGTTGGAAACAGACATGCTCCCAATGAGATGTCAAGTCCAACCACTGGACTGCCCACGTCCATACCTCACTTGGACCACCACGTGTCCAAAATCAATTCATTACTCGGACCTCACGTCCGCCAATAATCATGTATGCACACACCCCGATTCCGAACGGAAATTTCCTCAACTCTGCCTGGATGTGCATACCATACTGCCTCCGTCTCACATCTCAACCTAAACAGGTTCAATCCTCAGGTTCCAAGTGATTCACAATCACAACATCCCACATCAATACCACGAATGGTTTCCCCGACTTTTCCAATTTCAATAATTTCCTTGTACTCTCAGGGGATATAAGCAGTACACAAACTTACCAATCTCGGAGTTGACCACAACTCCCCAAATCCACCAACTCGCATGACATAGGGAACATCGTCCCTAGATTCCCCAAGTTTCAATCATACCATTTTAATCCATTCATCATTGGTCATCGTAAATCTGTTGGGACTTATCCCAACACGACACAACCTCCACTGGATCCCATCCAGTCCAAGACTCAACCACCACTGAGTCGCAGATACCAATCATCTGTTCATCATGACAGAGTCACACCCCAACTGGTGGCTCATCGTCATCACAATTACTGTCACCAGCACCAACGCACCATCATTAACACTAGTATCAGCACACAGGCATCCATACTAGTATTGGCATAAAGGCACCAACATACCAACATCCATACATAGCACACGAACATCCACACTAGCACACGAACACCCATGCTAGCACACGAACATCCATGCTAGCACACAGTGTGCAAAATTGTTACCCTGGATCTCCGTTCATTACGAACGACGATCCCGTAACACCACTCGTACCCCACGACTGTGGGTACCTCCAATTTTCGCCATCGGCACATCAGGATAATGGACGTTCCCTGAACATCCCCTGATCCCCAAGTGTGAAAGCCACACTAAATACCCTCGATAGCCAATTATCTCGACACAACTGTCGACCAACAGTCATCGTTGTCAAGATCCGTATCCACACATCATACTAACATTCGATCCCAAACAGGATTCCATATTTCCTCGTAACCGTATCCGTAGATCGAAACCCATAAGACTCACTAGAGTCATCCACATGGTCATCCATGACCTCAGCCGCTCGTCGCAGCACAAGTTCTCACTTAAGGTTCACCTTTCGGTCCATCGATTACAAGTTAGGGTTCCAAAATCACACCCTAGGGTTCCACCGAACCCAACTGCCCTCTGCAGTAAAATCCACAACCTGACCGACCCCGCGGTCCTGACATCGTATAGACGTCCAATCCAATCCAATCCAATTGTCAACTCAACGTGGGTTCCATCGCGAAGGTCATCGGCTAACTCCGATGCACCAACACCTCATACACTAGCCAACACTACCAGGGTCCAAAACTTAGACCAATACTCAACTGAGTTTCGCATTTCCATAATATTATTCCAATGGGGTTCCTTGAACCCGGCTGTGCCCAGTGGCACAACAATCCATAATCACATGACCGAACCGACGGTCCCACATTACTAGTTAATCGTATACAACCCCACCTGGGTTGAATCGCAACAATGCACGGCGTATCGGGCCAAACACACCCAATTCACCATACAAACCCAAAACTATCTATCAGGTTGACAACGGAACTGCAGCCCAAAGAGACATCACACCCTCGTCCTTCGCGCACAAAAGAGCAAAACCTGCTCTGATACCACTTGACACGACCCATCCCAATCCCCCCGGGATTACCATGGAATGTATCATGCTCCCGTCTGACAAGGGGCGTCAGACAAGGGATAACCGATTGCCATTGCCCAGACGGGCTTCCAAAGTGCGTAAGGATCGATGGAGGAGGTGTGCGATGCTCAAGTCTCTGCTGCAGTCGTATCCGGAATCAACCTGAAGGGCATTGAAAACAAAAGCTGTGAGTGGACGAAAATAAACAAGTCTGCTTAAAACATTTATAAGACATTTATGCCCCTCAGTAAAATCACATGCATGCACCAAAACCAATAATCCCATATTTATTTAGAAATAACCATTAGGGCCTTAGCCCGGAAACCAAAGCATAGTTTCCATTTCCAAAAGTAAATCCAAGAGTTGTTTCATAAATCCAGTAATATGAACCATAAGGCATATAATATAAACCATAACCATTATTTTAGCCACTGCACTATACACTCCAATCCGACATCCCTGATGTCTGACGTCCCTGACGTCAATAAGGTCACAATCACAAGGCTACGCGTGCCACTCGGGTCTCAATTTTCCGAGTTAAATCCCCGAACCCCGTTCGGGTACAGCATCACCTGATGCAGCATCACCTGATGCTTAGCGTCATAGACGCTGGACGTACTAGACGCCCGTGACCTCTCCGGGATACCTCATCCGGAGGAGACAATATAATATGGAAGGATCTATACAGTGCAGTACCAAATACATTTTATCGATATCCACATGCAAGGCATATATATATACATGGATAAAAATCCAAACCAATCATTAAGTTTCATCAGACGGGTCTCAAGCCCAAATACCGTGAAACGTGCCATAACCAGATTTTCCATATCATCAAAACCACTATTGTTTTTAGCATGTGAATATATATAAAATGTAAACCAGAAAACATTTATTCAATTCCGTTTTAGGGTCCCCGACCCGCAACCACATGTAGAAGTCAACTGGGCCCCTGACCCGATTTCATAAGTTAACTGGGCCCCTGGCCCAATCCACATGTTAACTGGGCCCCTGGCCCGATTTCATAAATCAACTGGGCCCCTAGCCCGATTTCACTTTATCAAATTTGTAACCGTTTCATGAAATCATATCCAACCATATTTTGGAAATCCGTGCAAATCCAGAAAAATCTCGATTTACGTGCAAACACGTAAATCGCCTCGAAATGCGTGAAAATATATAAATTCACCGATATCCAAAACAAATAATTTAATCACAATTTATAACAATCATGAAACAGTTATGCATGCATCGAATTTATAAAACCAATGTCGACTCACAGACCGTTTAACCGAGCGCCTCGATACGCGTGCCATAGGCCTTCCCGGGCCACATCACTATCACCGGGACTCCCAATCCTGTTCAAATCAATTTAGAGGATCACTAACCTCATCATTAACATCCTATTCAAGTCCCGTAATTTTCCCAAATTTTTAAGTATTTTTAAACTGGATTTAAAACCTTCGGACATCCCGAACAATAACGAAACGGGATCCGATCGACACGAAACCAACGCTAAAATGTTCGTTACATTGTATAGGACAAAAGTCATGTTGGAAGTTTCCCAAAATTACCTCACACGCGCCCCCACGCGCCGGTTGAACTCCCTGCGCGTGAAACCCACGCGCCGGGTACTGTTCACCGTCGTTCAACCCGAACGACTGGTAAACGGGTCGTCGTGACCCACGGGCCAACCCGATCGGTTCTCCGTCGATACAGGATCAATTTGGATGGGGTTTTCACCTACATGATCGTCTGGGTTAAATTAGGAGTTCTGTGGAAACAAAAACAATGAACACGTCAAGATCCTCACCTCCCCGATCGAGAAGTTCACGGCCAACCTCCACCGTCGACTGCTCTCAGCTCCGACCACCATTCTCGATGAAAACGGTCCCTATAGACTCGTCTCATCCTCTGAGTCATCCTCATGGTTACTAGATCGACCGAAAGACAGTAAGGCCCATCCTGCCATTTTAGACCCGAGAATCGGACTCACGGGTTTAGGGCCATATCGCCGTCGTGGTCACCACCGTGGCCACCCAAAATGCCTGGACTGATCACAGGAACCTCCACCACCCATCAGCACGATCAAAAACAGTCTACAACGACATTCCCAATTTTGAGTTTTTCGGCCTCCCCTGTTTTTCCTTCCGCCGTCATCTCCGCCGGCTCCCGCCGTCTCCCATCGTGCCCAGCTCTCAGCAGCCATCCCACAACCCTCCGCACAAACCCATGGATACAGATATGGTGGTGGTGTGCAGTGTGAGCCGTGTACATGCTCACGGGTTTGAGAGAAATGAGAGTGGGAGGATGTAGGCTGATCCAATTAAAGAGAGAGGGAAAAAGAATGAACGGCCCAGATTAAATCTCACCAATGAGATTAAGGGTCCAGATCAAAAGATGCACTAAGTGGGATTTCTTTATATTTTTTAATCCAATAATTTAATCAATCTGACCAATCCAGATCTGATCCCAATAATTAAAGGTTAGTGGTCCACGTGTCCCACTCAGAAATTCAGACCAATCAGAGAACGCCACGTGTCCACGCCTCGTAATGCGTGCATAACGAAACCAAACTTCCGTGACCCATAACTTCGTCGTCGAATCTCCGATTTCGGCGTGCCGCCTGTTGTTGGATTCACATCGACGAAACCTACGTAACGGTCCTTGGCCCTCGGCCATCGGACATCCTGGTCAAAAAGTCAACATTTGCCCATATATCGTCCAAATTACGAAAATGCCCCTGGACTTCCGTACATCATAACTTTCACCACGAACGTCGGAATCGAACGTGCCACCTGTCTATGAACTCGTGACGTCCCGAACTACGTCACGGTCATCGGTCAAAGTCCATTTGACCATCCGAATTAAAAGTCAACATTTTGCCCACACCTAGGGGGCAAAACGGTCATTTTGCACAATTCGTCCGAAATCGCCCAACTAATCCCAGATTAGTAAATCACAATTAAATATTATTAAATCCCGATATTCGGGACGGGTCGTTACAGACATACAAACAATATATATAGATGTGTGTGTATTTGAAGGAATCCGCGGCCGGGGGAGGGGGGGGGGGGCGGCGAGTATTGGCCGAAAACCATAAGAATGGTGGCCATGAGAGGAAAAAAGAGAAACAAGAAAGAGAGGGAGATTATATTGGACCTTGTATAAGCTAGTTATGATAGTTTAAGTTAATGTTCCATTTAAACAATCCTTAAGAAATCGTATAAGTTGGGTGATGAATCTAAATTGTGGAATGATATAATTGAACAAATTTGGTGGTTAAATACTTGATTATATTAAAGGATTGTAAGGGTAAACCTAAATGGTTAAAGAGTTAAATGATTAATTAGGTTAATGTTTATATCAATGATTATGCTAGTAATTATTATAATTATGTTAATTATTATATTGGAGATTACTAATGATAATAGTGGATTACAACTAAGGAATCAGTAAAGGAGAAACATTTGTGTTAGTGTTAAATTGGTTAAAGTACAGGTTAAAGAATAATAGAAAATTTTGTCACATGACGAGGTTAAGTGGGTTAGAAGTGGGCGGTAATCCCGCAACGGCGGATATAATTTGATTACATTACTAAAGCATTGGATTAGGTTGAAATTAGTAAAATCCCTTGTCTGACAAGAGTTGTCAGATATGAGTAGGATCAGTTTTTTTAGAGATGGGTCTTGTCAACTTGGTATTAGAGCATAGGATACTGAAATTAAGGATTATTCATGAGATTGAATATTAATTTTACATGTGTTGAATTGATCTGGGTATGTTAGTTAAATGATTACTTCATGTTGATGGTATTGTAACGACCCGTCCTGAATTTCGGGATTAGATTAGTGATTAATCAAGGATTAGTGAGGTTAATCGGTGATTAGTGGGATACTTTCGGAAGGACGACGCGAAATGACGATTTTGTCCCTGGAATGGGCGAAACATTGACTTTTCGTTCAGGCGGTCAAATGGACTTTGGCCTATAACTGTGACGTAGATCGGGACATCACGAGTTCATAGACAGGTGGCACGTTTAATTCTGACGTTCGAGAAGTTATGACGTTCGGAAGTTCATGGGTATTTTGGTAATTTGGTTAAAAGGGGCAAATATTTGACTTTTTACTCGGGTGGTTCGATGGTCGAAGACCGAGGACCATTACGTAGATCGAGTCGATACGAATCCTTAGACGGGCGGCACGCTGAAATCGGACTTCGGACGGAAAAGTTATGGGTCACGGAAGTTCAATTACCCTATGCACGCATTACGAGGCAATGATGAGATGGCAATATCTGATTGGGCAGATATTTTGGTAGGACCCATGGATGAGTGACAAGTGTCACTCATCCCATTGGTCATTATCCCTAAAAAATGGATATACCCTAATTAAATATTATTATCCTATTATTTTATAAATTAATCTCACCCACCACTCATCCTAGCCCGTCATCTCTACCTCCCCCTCTCATCTCCACCGTCCATCATCGCTCTAATTTTATCTCCTTCAAACCGTGCCCACCATTGTCAACAAACACCACCACAAACCTTCATCTGGTGTCATCAACAATGAGACTAAGGGAGAGTGACTAACCAGATTCACTAAGACAACGGGACTGACTGGGCTGAGCACGGAGGCGACGCGGCGGAGGTGAGAAAGACTCAAACCCGATAACCCGGTTGAACCCATTTTTGGAAATTCATTACTTAACGTTCAAGGACCGTTTTGGTTGATTGTGTGAGCTACTAGGGACTCAGATGAGTTGAATGGGACTATTTTTGAGGGCTGGGAAGGCCAGAGTCGACGGTAGAAGCCAGTCGTAGGTGGCCGGTTACTGTTCCTTTTCGAACAGGTACATTTTCGACCTTTTTTCTTGATTTTGAGGTTATGGATCGACTAGGGAGAATGAGACGAGGAACTAGGATTATAGGGAGAAAAATAGTCGAGAAAACAGTGAGAACCGACCGGGTCGGTTCATCGGTTCGGTCGAACTAGTTTGAACCAGTGAACCGGGTCCAACGCGAGGAAGACGATGAACTGTTCACTGCGTGTGGGATTCACACACAGCCTCTTGCGGCGGCCCGTGGGGGTGTATGGAGGATATTTTGGGGATGTTGTCAACATGAATTTTAATCTATTCAATGTAACGAACATTTTGGGAATGGTTTCGTGTCGATCGGACACCGTCTCGATAATGTTCTGGACATCCGAAGGTTTAGGATCATGTTTTAAAATAGTTAAAAATTTGAAAAAATTACGGGGCTTCAATGAGAGGTTAATAAGGTAGTTAGTAACCCTCTAGATTGATTTGAACAGGTTTGGGAGTGTCAATGACGACGATTAGCCCGGTGAGGCTTACGACACACAAATCAAGGCGGCAACTTAGGACGATCTATGAGTGGACCTTGATTTCTAAACTATGATGCATGCATAAATGTTTTATATGGTTTATAGATATGATTATATGATGATGAATTGGAGGATTGTGATTTATATCGGTTCACACATTTCGAGGCGATTTATGTGCTTACACGTAAATCACGGTTTACGGTTTTGCACTGATTTTCTGTGCGTATAGTTTTGGAAATGATTTCATAAAATGGTTTTGGACTTGAAAAGGTAAACTCGGGTTCGAGACCCATTTGTTTTGGAAACCCTCGGACTCGAAGTCCATTTAGTTACGTTTTCGGGCTAGAGGCCCGATTGGTTTTTGAAACGATTTTGGATTTGGAAATATGGATCGGGCACGTGACCCATTTGATTTATGAACTCTCGGACCTGAAGTCTATTTGATTTAACAAGGCATCGGGCCGGAGGCCCAGTTGGTTTACGTCTCGGGCTCGAGGCCCAATTATTTTCCGTATCAGGATCGAGGCCCAATTGACTTACGTATCGGACACGCGGCCCATTTGGTTTACGATATCGGGCACGAGGCCCATTTGGTTTATGAAATCGGGCACGAGGCCCAGTTGGTTTACGATTTGGGCCAGAGAACCAGTTTGTATGTGGATTCGGGCTTAGGGCCCAGTTATGTTTTAAGATTGTGATTTCGGGTCAGGGACCCACAAATGGATTTATGATTCATGACGGTTTATGAGGACCGGCATGAACCTTTGAAAGGTTTTTATGATTCATGACGGTTTATGGGGGCTAGACAAGAATCCTTGAAAGGTTTTGAGAATATTTTCAAATGGTTTTTCGTATACCATCCTTTATATATGGATTGTCTCCTCCGGGGAGGGTCGTTGGCCTGGGTGGACCCCGGAGTAGACACGGAGCACTGACTGAGTGGAGTCGCCCCTGTTGGGTTCATTACTCTCAGAAAGGCTATGGATTGTAACCCCCAGTGAGAGTCATTAATCTACGGACATTGACCTGGGTGGACCCTGGGGAGACTTGGGCTTTGAGACCCCGGGTAGCACTTGCGTAGCTCTAGATACCGTGACAGGATTGGTTATATAATATATGATAAACATAATTTCAATTGGTTTACGAAATTGTGTTTTATGATTGATAAATGGATTTGGGCTGAGATCCCACATATGTTTATTATGTTCTAGATTTCTGTGAATGTTTTGGGCAGGGGTCCGTATGATTATGGTTGTTTAAACATATGTGGTTTGATGAATGGTTTTACTATGCATGCATGCATGCTTTTTAGTGAAGGGCATAAAGGTCTGTTATGAAATGTGTTTTACTAAATTTATTACTTTTTGTCCACTCACAGTCTTTCTGTTTTCAATGCCCTTCAGGTTGAATACGAGCGGACTGTAGCAGAGACCGAGACATCACATACTTCCTCCAGATCCTGGCGTACTCTTCAAGCTTGCGGGCTAAAGGTTCAAATTTTCCCTGGTCTGACACTCCGTGTCAAACGGGATCAGGAGCGTCCCTCGTTAATCCCGGGGGGATTGGGACGGGTCCTGACAGGTATGATGTATGATTATCTTGTAATTGAAAAAGTACAAATTTACTATATGACGATTATGATGATATATATCTGATGGTAATGTAGATATGAAGTCGTGATGATAATGGTGATGATGGCCTATAAACCAACTCGTCATTTTTGGAAGCTAGAATTGGAAAAAAAAAAAAAAAAGGCACCAACATGATCCTTGGATTCTCATGATCAAAACCAATCAAAAAGCGATGGAAGAACACGTGGGATTAAGCCCAGAACTGGGCTTGAAGTCTGGATGTGGGCTTCAAACAAACTTCCAAGGAATTAGGTGAGATTTTTACAAATTGAATTCACATACAGTCAGGACGCAACTCATTTAGCATGATATTGTCTGCTTTGGGCCTCCTCGCCCTCATAGTTTTGTTTTCGGGAGCTCATGGTGCAATATCCCAAGGGGTCACCTGTAACGACCCGTCCCAAATTATCGGGATTATTAAGAATTAATGACAGATTAGCCAGGCTAATCGGGGATTAAACGAGGATTAACGGACGTTCGGGTAGAAATTACGATTTTACCCCTAAATGAGGGTAAAAAGTTGATTTTTGGCCCGGGAGGTCCAATGGCCAAGGGCCAAGGACCGTTACA
The DNA here is from genome assembly GCA_032719365.1 of Prinsepia uniflora. Classification (NCBI taxonomy): domain Eukaryota; kingdom Viridiplantae; phylum Streptophyta; class Magnoliopsida; order Rosales; family Rosaceae; genus Prinsepia; species Prinsepia uniflora. The sequence continues at coordinate 40,446,173 of CM064869.1, read as the reverse complement.
TAGATCGAGTCGATGCGAATCCGTAGACAGGCGGCATATCAAAATCAGACATTCTACGGAAAAGTTACAGTTCACGGAAGTTCCGGGGAACTATTTACGACAGCGCGCTTTACAAGACAAAAAGTGAACTTTTGTCCTGAGTGGGGCCCAGAACTTTTCCCTAGGCCCAATGGATGAGTGAAAAGTGTCACTCATCCATTGCCTAGCATCACACATACATGCACCCACCTTCATCCTCATCTGTTCCATTCCTTCGAACCAAAACTGTGCAACCCAAAACATCAACCCTCCCCACCATCATGTCCCATTCTCCAACATGATGTTTGGGGAGCAGAAAGAGAGAGACTGAGGCAGTTGAATGACTGAGAGACGGCGGAGGCCACGACGGAGGGAGTTAAACCCGATTACCCGGTTATGTCCAATTTTCCATTGTTTTCGATTTTGACGTTATGGATAGTTTTGGATGATTGGGAGATGATTATTAGGTTGTTAGGAGTGCTTAGAGGAAGTTTTGGAACGACGGGGAAGAGCTGAACGACCCTGGGTGCAATCGAGAAATTTGGACTGTAACGACCCGTCTCGAATTCCGGGATTAGATTATCATGGATTAGGGAGGTTAATCGGTGATTAATGGGGTACTTTCGGACGGACAGTACGAAATGACGATTTTGCCCCTGGATTGGGTAAAACATTGAATTTTCATTTTGGCGCTCAAATGGACTTTGGTCGATGACTGTGACGTAGTTCAGGACGTCATGAGTTCATAGACAAGTGGCACGTCCGATTCCGACATTCGAGGAAGAAGTTATGACGTTCGGAAGTTCATGGGTATTTTGGTAATTTGGTTAAAAGGAGGAAATAGTTGACTTTTAACCCAGGAGTTTCGATGGCCTAGAGTTGAGGACCGTTACGTAGATCGAGTCGATACGAATTCATAGACAGGTGGCACACCGAAATCGGACGTCAAACGGGAAAGTTATGGGTCACGAAAGTTCGATTGCACTATGCATGCATTATGTAACGATCTGTCTCAGAAACTGAGATTAGATTTGTGATTAATGACAGATTAGTAAAGTTAATAGGTGATTAGTTGGGTGATTTCGGACGGACGGTACAAAATGACAGTTTTCCCCTTGGAATGGGCAAAACATTGACTTTTCGTTCGGGCAGTCAAATGAACTTTGATCGATGACTGTGACGTAGTTCGTAACGTCACGAGTTCATAGGTAGGTGACACGTCCGATTCCGACATTTGAAGACGAAGTTATGATGTTCGGAAGTTTGGGGGTATTTTGGTCAATTAGTTGAAAAAGGGCAAATGGTTGACTTTTTAGACGACAAGTTAATTTCATGTATTTCGAGGACTGTTAGGTAAGTCTCGATTCCCTGAGTACAACGACAGGTGGCACCCTGTCATCGAATTTCGGACGGTTCAATTATGAGCCTAAATACGCGAGGGACAAAATGGTAATTTGCAAGGATAAGGGCAAATTGGTCTTTTTGTTGTGCCCAGTTACAATTGGACATGTGGCTGTTCTTGGGAATTATGCCCATAGAAAATTGGACACCTGGCTTCCTCTAGATGGGTATGGAAGCCTCTTCACCGTCTCTCAAAATTTTAAAAATGGGTGCACGGGTTTGAGAGACTGAAAACAGAGTATATGTGTAAACCGTGAGGGATCCACTCAGACAATTCCTTCAATCTTTCATCTATTGCCCATACTGTCTGAAGGGAAATGAGAGAGAGAGATTAGACAAAGAGATTGGTGGTGGCACGGCGGTCCACGGCGGCGGGTTGAGGTAAGGAACGTGTGAAACCCACGAAGTCCTATTTTTCAATTAAAGATGACAACTCATGATTTCATGGGTTTTGATCGAGGTAGTTGCTGGGAAGGAGTTGTTGGAGGTCTAAGGAGTCATTTGAGCCTGTTTTCAAGGCCAGGGTTGGATGGTAAGTGAACCTTCCATGAAACCTTCGTTTAAATTCGAACATGGCAACTTTGGTTGTGAGGACTGACAATTGAAATGGTTATTTGGGTGAGGTATTGGACGTCAAAGGGAAGCTTTTGGAAGGGGAATTAGAGGCAGAGATGGTCGGAGAAGCAAGAACACAGAGAAGGAAAGTTTAGTGTGGAATCGATGATCGTGAAGGTAACCTCTAGGCCTTATTTTTCAATTTTGAAACTGTGGATCGATTACTTAAGATAGGATGAAGCTGTTAGGATGAAAAAAGGGTGGAATCGGATTGAAAATGGTTGAAAACCGGCCACGCCGGTTCGAGCTGGACTGGACTGGTCTAGACCGGGTTTACCCGAGGTAGAAGACGATTATGCTGGGCACGTGGCTCCCACGCGCAGCTCCTTTTCGTGAGGGCGTATGGAGCCTAGTTTGAGGAAGCTTTCAACATGTGAAATGATGTAATCAATGTAACAAACATTTTGGCACTGGTTTCGAGTCGATCGGACATCGTCTCGATATGTTTTGGGATGTCCGAAGGTTTTAGGGCTCTGTTAAAAATAGTTAAAACTTAGGGAAAATTACGGGGCTTTAGTAGAAGTATTATGACGTAGTTAGTGACCTTATTATGGGATTTGGACAGGTTCGAAAAAGCCGGTGATAGTGGATTAGCCCGGAAAGTGAAATTTCATGCGTATCGAGGCGGCGACGCTAATGGTCTGTGAGTGGACTTTGCTTTCTAACTTATGATGCATGCATAAATGTTTTTATATGTTTTCATATGTTTTCTATGGATATGATTATGATCTCGATGATTTCCGGTTTTGCATGTATTTCGAGATATTTACGGAATTGTACGTTTTACGAGAGATGGTTTTCTGCTATGATAAAGGTTTCGATACTATGATTTTGGGCTTTTAAATATGATTTGATTTCAAAGGTTTAGAAATGGATTCTGAAAAGTGATTTCGGGCTTGAAGCCCAGTTTAGAAAAGGGATTACGATAAACGAGATTTCGGGTTTTGGAACTGGATTTGGGAAAGGATGATTCCTGATTCAGTTTTGGAACTTGAAGGTGAATTTCTGGATTTGGGTTCGGGATGATGGTTCCGGATGCCGGCTTACGGAATCATTATTGCGAATTCGGATATGGATTTTCTATGATTTTCACTTGGTTTTGGGTTTAAAGACCCAGAAAATGACTGGATCTGGTTTTGAGTTTAAAGACTCGGTTGATTGACGGGGGAGGGCCCTGGATTGATATGTTTTGAGTTTAAAGACTCTGTTATTGTGATATCCCTTGAGGTCTGTTGATTGTGTTTTGAGTTTAAAGACTCGTTGATATCCCGGGAAGGCCTGATTATACGTATGTGTTTTGAGTTTAAAGACTCGGGTGCACTTGAGATCCAGCAACTTGATTGATTGATGTTTTTCATTGGTTTTTCACTGGTTTTCAGATGTTTTGGGCAATGGCCCGGATGATTTGGATTTGATGAGTTTTGGGCTGAGTTCCCGTACTTTGATGAGAATTTATGATTTTGGGTTGAGGCCCTGGATTTGAGATACGGATTTGAGACAAAGAAATGATTCCGGTTTCCATTGATGGTGATGATATGGCTTTATGGAATGAGTTTTATATGCATGCATTGGTTTTAAAATGGAGGGTAGAAATGTAATTTCTTATGAACTGTTTTCTAAACTTATTATTTGTTTTGTCCATTCACAGCCTTTTATGTTTTCGATACCCTCCAGGTTCTTGCGGTGCGGGTTGTTGGTAGAGAGAGACGGAGACATCAAACACGCGATCCATAGTAGATTTTGCACACTCTGGGAAGTCCGGAACTTGTCAACGGTTCGTTTGGAAATCCCTTGTCCGGCTTACGTGTTACATGGAGTTTGGACGTCGGTTTAGCCTTCGTGTCACACGTAAGTTAGACGGAAGCATGACTTAGCCCTTCATCCCGGGGAATTGGGGGTGGACGTCGGTTTAGCCTTCGATAATGTTTGGGACATCCGAAGGTTTAGGATAGAGTTTAAAAATAGTTAAAAATTTGGGAAAATTATGGGGCTTCAATGAGAGGTTAATAAGGTAGTTAGTAACCCTCTAGATTGATTTGGACAGGTTTGGGAGTCCCGGTGACGACGATTAGTCGAGTGAGGCTTACGACACGTAAACCGAGGCGGCAGCTTAGGACGGTTTGTGAGTGGATCTTGATTTTCTAAACTGTGATGCATGCATAAATGTGTTATATGTTTCATCGATATGATTTTATGATGTTGAATTGGATATTGGTGAATTACATGGTTTCACGCATTTCGAGGCGATTTACATGCTTACACGTAAATCGAGGTTTACGATTTTGCACTGGTTTTCCGTACTTATAGTTTTGAAAATGATTTAATGAAATGGTTTTGGATTTGAAAAGGTAAACTCGGGTTCGAGATCCATTTGTTTTGGAAACCCTCAGACTCGAAGTCCCTTTTAGCTACGTTTTTGGGGCAGAGGCCCAATTGGTTCTTGAATCGATTTCGGATTTGGAAATATGGACGAGGCACGAGACCCATTTGATTTACAAACTCTCGGACCTGAAGTCCATTTGATTTAACAAGGCATCGGGTCGAAGGCCCAGTTGATTTACATATCGGGCTCGAGGCCCAGTTGGTTTACGAATCGGGCTCGGAGCCCAATTAACTTACGTATCGGGCACGAGGCCCATTTGGTTTACGAAATCGGGAACGAGGCCCAGTTGGTTTATGATTCGGGCTGGAGGCCCAGTTTGTATGTGGATTCGGGCTTAGGGCCCAGTTACGTTTTAAAATTGTGATTTCGGGTCGGGGACCCATAAATGGATTTATGGTTCATCATGGTTTATGGGGACCGACATGAACCCTTGAACAGTTTTTATGGTTCATGACGGTTTATGGGGACCGGGCATGAACCTTTGAAAGGTTTTAATAATGATTTCAAATGGTTTTTGGTATACCATCTTTTATATATGAATTGTCTCCTCTAGGGAGGGTCATTGGCCTGGGTGGACCTCGGAGTAGTCACAGAGCACTAACTCAGTGAAGTCACCCTCATTGGGTTCCTTACTCTCAGAAAGGCTATGGATTATAACCCCCAGGGAGGGTCATTGATCTACAGACATTGACCTGTGTGGACCCTGGGGAGACTTGAGCTTTGAGACCCCGGGTAGCACACGCGTAGCTCTAGATACAGTGACAGGATTGGTTATATGATATATATTGATAAACATGATTTCTTGGTTTTGCAAAAATATGTTTTATGATGATAAATGGATTTGGGCTGAGATCCCACTTATGTTTATTATGTTCTAGATTTCTGTAAATGGTTTTGGGCAGGGGCCCATATGGATATGGTTGTTTAAACATATGTGGTTTGATAAATGGTTTTACTATGCATGCATATTTTTTAGTGAAGGGCATAAATGTCTTTTATGAAATATGTTTTATAAACTCTTTTATTTTCGTCCACTCACAGTCTTTCTGTTTTCTATACCCTTCAGGTTGAATACGGACGGACTGTAGCAGAAACCGAGACATCACATACCTCCTCTAGATCCTGGCGTACTCTGGAAGCTGGTCAGGCTAAAGGTTCAAATTTTCCCTGGTCTGACACTCTATGTCAGACGGGATCAGGAACGTCCCTCGTTAATCTCGGGGGGATTGGGACGGGTCCTGACATGGACCGTGATAGGGTGGTTTGGAATGGTTAGGTTTTAGGTAGTTTTAATGGTTTCAAAATCGATGGAATGATAGGAAATTAAGAAACTTAGAAAATGGAATCGAAAGGGGAAGAAACGAACCAAAAATGAGTGAGGAAAATGAGTGAACCAGCTCTGCTGGTCAGACCAGACCAAAAACTAGCAAACCGGTTCGGACCCGGTCTGCTGAAAGAGGAAGATGAACAGTGTGTAGGGTTCGTGAGCCACACGCGCAGCCCATTTGGGCGGCGCTTGGGGGCACGTGAAGCATTTCCTGGGGGTGGTTCCAACATGTAATTTCATCTATTCGATGTAACGAACATTTTGAGACTGGTTTCGAGTCGATCGGACATCATTTCGATATAGTTCGAGAGGGGTTATTTAAGTAGTTAGTAACCCTCTATTACGATTTGGATAGGTTCGGGAGCCCCAGTGACGGTGATTGGCCCGGGAGAGGCTTATGATGCGCATACCAAGGCACGACTTCGGACGGTCTGTGAGTGGACCTTTTTTTCGAAATTGATGCATGCATAAATGTTTTATATGAGTTTATGAACATGTTTTATGATGCCATGCGTGCATTTGTTTGTGGTAGCTAGTATTTACGTATTTGCACGCTTTTCGAGGTTTTCGACTTTATGTCGTGCCTATGCGTACCGTGTTTTCAATGATGGTTTGATGAACTGGTTTTGGATTTGGAAATATGAAATCGGGCATGAGACCCATTTGATTTACTAACCCTCGGAATTGGAGTCCATTTGGTTACACGAGAATTCGGGCTGGAGGCTCTTTTGAGTTATATGATCGGGCCAAGGGCCCCGTTGGTTTACGAACTCGGGCTTGAGGCCCAATTGAATTATGAAATCGGGCTTGAGTCACAGTTGACCCTAGTGTCGATCTAGAGGCCCAGTTGATTTTGAAATCAGGCTCGAGGCCTCGTTGATTTATGGTATCGGGCTTGAGGCCCCGTTAATTGTGAAATTGGGCTCGAGGCCCCGTTGATTTATGGTATCGAGCTTGAGGCCACAATGGTTGTGATATCGGGCCAGAGGCCTAGTTGATCATGAAATCGGGCTTGATTCCCAATTCGATTTATGAAATAAGAATTCGGGTATGAGACCCTATTGAACTGTGGATTTAGGCCGAGGTTTTTGAAAGTCGATTTGAATCGGATTTGAGGAATCCCATTGAGATTCGGGTATGAGACCCAGTTAAATTGAGAATTGAAAGAAAGTATTTTGAAAATGAATATACCCTTCGACATGAGTTGTTGGTCTCCTCCATACGTCGACCTGGAGAGTCACGATCCACTACCCGGAATGAGTATCCCCATAGGGTGCCCATTCCAGGAGTGGGAGTTATGATGTGGTCCCAGACTAGATTCCGGAGAGATGTTTGGACTAGATCCATAGATAGAGCCTCCCAGACGAAGAATTTCTGGGGGTAGACTCGGAGTGAGACCCCGAGTAATGTGTACACTTATATAGATGAATCGTGACATATATCAGGGATGTGTTCCCTAGGGGCTGTGTGCCCCGAGTTGGCATCTCACCTGAGATGCCGAGGATGGGTTATATGTATGTATATACGTATGAGACTTCACGGAAAGTGGTTTGGGGTGGAGACCCCGTGTTCTATGTTTTGAAAAATGGTTTTGGGCTGAGACCCACGTGGAATGGATTTGGGCAGAGTCCCACTTGTGTTTGATTTGGGCTGGGTTCCCATATGGTTTGATTTACGGTTTTGGGCCAAGGCCCTTACGGTTTTGTGAATGTTTTGATAAACAGCTTTCGAATGCATGCATGTTTTTAGTGAAGGGCATAATTGAACTGACAGGACCCATCCCAATCCCCCCGGGATTACCATGGAATGTGCCCTGCTCCCGTCCAACAAGGGGTGTCAGACAAAGGATGACCAAGAGCCACTGCCCAAACAGGGCATCCAGAGTGCGCAAGGATCGATGGAGGAGGTGTGCAATGTCCTAGTCTCTGCTGCAATCGCATCCGTGATCAACCTGAAGGGCATTAAAACCAAAAGCTGTGAGTGGACAAAAACCAGTAAGTTCATCAAATACATTTATAAGACATTTATGCCCTCCAATAAAAACGTATGCATGCCACGAAAACCAGTAACCAAAACGTTTGCTCAACTGAGCCATTAGGGCCTTAGCCCAAAAACCGTCAACCAAAAACCAAGTGTAGGAACTCAGCCCAAAACTGTGAAATACCATAACTATACATAAACAACCATGTGGGTCACCACCCACGACCATAAATGAACATCAATTCATTAAAATCACACAATCATAAATCCACCCGGAAAGCCATTTCATTAATTCGTATTTTACCATTACCATCACCAGCATCCCTGATGCTAGACGTCCCTGACGTCATGTCTCACGGTTTCATAAGCTACGCGTGCTGCCCGGGGTCTCTCCGGGTCCATAAATCTGACATCCCTGATGTCTGACGTCCCAGACGTCAATCATAGCAATCCTGCTCCTGAGTCATCATACGGTCCGGCTGCTTCGTATGGTGACCCTTCACAGGCAATGCACCGTGACTTCCCCAGTGTCCCAGACATCTGGAGGAGACCATCATATATCCTTGTATCAAGATGGTATATGGAAAACAGTTTTTATTAATTCATTTCACAACATCACAATGGGCCCTGCCCGAATTTTCCAAAAAACAACACATTTCTATTTAGGGTCCCTGACCCGAAATCACATTTATTAAATATAGGGTCCCTGACCCGAAATCACAATTTTAATCCAACTGGGCCTCATGCCCGACTTTATGAACCACTGGGCCCACGACCCGATTTATAAACCAACTGGGCCCGCAGCCCGACTTATAAACCAACTGGGCCCGCAGCCCGATTACGTACTCAAATGGACTCCAAGTCCGAGATTTCCAAAACAAGTGGGCCTCAAGCCCGAATTCATCTTTCCAATATAAAAACCATTTTATCATATTATTTATTTAACCACAAGCACGCAAAACCACAAATAAACCGTTAATCCTGATATACGTGAAATACGGAACACCTCGAAATACGTGCAACATACCCAAAATCAATGCTCACAAATACCATCATAGAAATCATGTATATAAACCATATAACACATTTAAGCATGCATAGGATTTATAAAACCAAAGTCCACTCACAGACCGTTTTAACCGTGTGCCTCGATACGCGTGCCACCGGCCCTCCCGGGCCACACCACTATCACCGGGACTCCCAATCCTGTCCAAATCACATTAGAGGGTTACTAACCTCATTATTAACATCCTATCAAAGTCCCGTAATTTTCCCGAATTTTTACTTATTTTTAAACTTAATTTAAAACCTTCGGACATCCCGAACACTATCGAGACGGTGTCCGATCGACACGAAACCAATCCTAAAATGTCCGTTACATCGAATAGATTAAAAGTCATGTTGGAAGTTTCCCCAAAATACCCTTCACGCGCCCCCATGCGCCAGGTCAACATTCAGGTCAACAATGATGACGTCATGCTACAGTAACCGGGTTCTGAAACCGGGTCTGTAACCGGGTCGCCGTCGACCCGCGGCTTGACCCGATCACAGATCGAGTTCCAGACCACCATTTTTTATGCGGTTTGATCCTATGGACTCGTCATAACCTCCTCTACGGTTCTGTGACATCCAAACTCATTTTTAGGTTGAAGTAACCACCTGAACTCGACGGGAAAGTTGGCTGCCAGCTCTGGTTTGTCTTCTCCGGCGAGTCGTCGATCTTCCAGCCGTGGTTCATGGTCCAAAATGGTCGTCTAGGTTCCTAGGACATGTTTCAGAAGTAAGCAAGCAATCCCAACGTCAAAAACCAGTGTTTCGAAACAGGGAAGAAAATCAAACCTTCTCGGGTTTCTGGGCATATCGCCGCCGTGGCACCGCCGTGGCTCGTCCAGTCGTGGTCTGAGTTGTCCTAAGGTTCCAGTGGTCCTAACCCTAAGTTTGTTCGAGCCCAGATGTCAAGGTTTGGACGGTTGGATGGTTTTGGGCTGATCGGGTTCCTCTCGGGTCTGGGGGGTTTTCTGGGCTGCGCCGCCGTCCGTGGTGGTGGTGGCCGCGTCAGGTGAAGGTGGTGGGTGGCTGATGTGTGTCTGGACGTGTCTGGTGCATGGGTTGAGGCTGAGGTGGTGATGTGTTTGTTCTTGAAAGGAAACCGTGCTCACGGTTTTGAGGGAGAATGAAAATGAGAGTGTTTGGGTTGATGGGTTTAAATGAGAACATGCATAAGAGATCAACGGCTAGGATCCAATCTGAGTATAGGATGAAGGGTGGGGATTTAAGGAGAGAAAATGATTATTTAACCCAAATGGCCAGCAAAGATCCCTGATTTAGGGAATGAAGGGGATGATGACATGTGTCATACATCAAGGGTCCAGATTGGTTTGGGATTAGGATAATCAGATTTTATTATTATATTATTATTTTATTCCGAGTCTCGGTTAATCGTGTTTTACGTCCTTGACCATAACTTCGTCGTCAAATCTCCGATTTCGGCATGCCGCCTGTCGTTGGATTCGTATCGACGAGACCTACGTAACGGTCCTTGGCCCTTGTCCATCGGACCTCCCGGTCAAAAAGTCAACATTTGGCCCCAAACATGCCAAATTACCAAAATACCCCTCAACTTCCGCACACCATAACTTTCTCTACGAATGTCGGAATCGAACATGCCACCTGTCTATGAACTCGTGACATCTCGAACTACGTCACGGTCATCGATCAAAGTCCGTTTGACCGCCCGATCAAAAAGTCATCATTTTGCCCACGACCAGGGGCAAAACGGTCATTTTGCACATTTGTCCGATTTCGCCCTACTAACCACCGTTCAACCTCACTAATCAAGATTAGTCACTAAACTGATCCCGGAATTCGGGACGGGTCGTTACATGAACCTTTGTGAATTTTTTTTTTATAAATTATTTATGTTGTCCACTCACGACTTTTGATGTTTTGATTGCCTTTCAGGTTGATCGCGGATGCAGGCTATAGCAGAGACCGAGACATCACACTCATCCTCCAGATCCTAGCGCTCTCTGGTAGTCCAGGTTGGGTTAAGGAAGGAATTATCCCTGGTTTGACACATCGTGTTAGAAGGGAGCAAGCACGTCCCACGTTAATCCCGGGGGATTTGGGACGGGTCCTGTCAAGTGGTACATAGCGTGTTTTGCTCTCAGAGTGATGCGCATGAGGATGTGATGTCTCTGCAGTATTAACAGCCCGTCATCAATCTGATAGTTAGGGTATGAGTACTAGGATTCAGTGGAATCGAGTCCTAGTTAGATCACGTTTGGTACGAGGTGCGACAGTTTGGAGTTAGTTGTGGCATAGGATGCCGCATTTCTCGAGAGAAGTGATCCTGAGTATGATCACTGTGCTTGTGAGTCCGACGGCTTAGAACCATAGCGTTACTGGAGATAGGATCCAGGGGACCGGTAGACACGGTATGACAACCAGAGAGTCGAGACCGTTGAGCGGTCATGTCAGAAAGGGATCGAACCAAAGACGAATCAGTAGAGGTCGGACGTCAGGGTCGTTTGCGAAAAAAGTACAATGATCCGAGATTGTGCTACTGAGGGCAGCCTGGCGCACGATAACCTTAGTTGAGGCTACTTAGAGTAGGAGCGTTGATCCTATTTGGCATAAGGTACCATATTTTGGTTTGTCGGATCCCGAAGGGATGTCGACTGGCAGAGGATGCCCCGAAGTAGTTGTTGTGTGGCATGATAGGATACGATTGTGATACGTGGTGTTTGTGCAGTGTTAGGCACGGAGTATGGCCAAGTCCTTGTGGAGGCCAGAGGCTAAGAGGCCTGGAGTTACGAGGGGACGAGATCCTCAGATTGGGGTACTGGTTGTTTAGACACCTGTATCAGAGTACGACGACTCTTCGGAGTCAAGCATGAGGGATCACTCGAGATGGAAGTGCTGCAAGGAGCAGCCGGGTTTGTGATAAGATTGGACGAGTGACCAGGAGAGCAGTATTGGTGGATCAGATTTCGAGGTGGAACGATCGGTGGATGTTGTGTATTGAGCGGTTGGTGCTGGTGGTGAGTTGACCGCATAGGTTCGGAGTCTCGGTGGTGACGTATATGGGTTATGTCTGTATGAGCTTGTGGCAAGCACCACCCTCGAGGATGATTATAGTTTACGATGGTTGTTAAGAATCGAGGGACATACGGGAATGTTCAGTTTCTGGTATGGCTTGTTGGAACGGCCATACCCAGAACCGCGGGGTACGAGAGAGGCAGGGCCCTCCAACCTAAGCAGAGACAAGTGGCATTTGCACGGTTGAAGCAGGGTTAGAATTGGTTTGATTCGCACTCCGCGTGGCGGTAGTGCGATGACGATAATGAGGATAGACGACGAGCCACGAGCTGAGGGTATCTCAGTCGTGTTGTGCTCATGGTTAGTTTCTACCACTACACGACAAGAAAGATTCGTCGGCTAGTGTAGATTCTGAGGTGTCGTGTCGAGATGATAGGTAGGATGGAGCTGAGCTGGGTGGAACCCTTCAGTGGTTGGATTGGACGGGGACTCTATTCTAATAGCGATTGAGATGACTAAGATTGGACAACGTGGGTTTTGTTGTGGGGATTAGTGACTGGTTGGTCAGATGGTGAAATGCAGAGATGCGACCAAAGAGTCGAGCGGCACATCGAATCGGGATGAATTGACATCCTTTTGGATGTACATAAACGGTTGTCAACGAATATGTGAGTTGGATTGCTTACAGACATGTGGACGATGTCCGAGTGAGTTAAGGGTGTGGTTTGTGATCGAGTTGGTAGACGTGCCCTATAGGGGTAAACATGTGAGTTCGATGGGCACTGAGTGGGACAGAGGGGATCTCGAGTGGCTCAGTGCGAGGTACGGGGTATACTTAGTTTGGTGGACTACGGTTGACCATACCCCCTGAGTTGAGGACTTGGCACTAGTTTGCCTATGAGACGTAAATACTCGTGTAGAGAGTAAGCTCAGTAATCGGAAAAGGAGCATGTTTCCAACGTGATTGGAACTTCGGAATCGAGAGAGGTTGCGATTGAGATAAAGAGAAGGATACTTGATTCCAAAGTTAGTTGGAGATGGGTATTCCGATGTGATAGTTAAAGGTTTCAAGAGGGTGTAAGAACCGAAAAGCTAGACTATGAGTCGAATTTGATTGACTGGAAAAGCATATGGTACTTAGCGTCACCGGATGTGACGAGTAAATGTCTGAGGTAATGAACCCATATTGGTCTTATGGGTCATCTTATGTCGACCGAGGAAGCTGATAGTGGATCCTAGGTGGATCAGGTAGTGTGGTGACGATCTAGTCGATCGAGATGACTGAGATGATTATGGAAATCGTGAGGTGAGTAGACCAATGTCCGGTCATCATTAAAGTGAATTACCTTGCTGATTATACCAAGTTAAGAGCAGAGGAGAACTATATCGCGAGACAGTTAACGAATCCCTTAGCATAGTCAGTGAGAAGGCAATACAGAAATTGGTTATAAGAGTGTATGATCTGTCTTGGGTATGAGAGCAGAGAATGTGCTGGTTTGAGGTGCGCCTGGTGATGGAAGGTTGAGGTCCGAGCCGTGGTTGGAGCGCGGACAGTAGTGCGTGATTGGATGTTACCCGAGTACTGGACTAGAGCAGGCGGAGTAGGGCCTTGAGGATTGTTGTCATGGGGGTGCACTGGTGTGTTGTGCCCGTTGGACGATGGTATTGACCACGGTCAATCGGTATGTCGGGTAATGTATTGTAGGTCAGTTAGAGTTCGAGATGGATCTGAGTAGCGATCAGATTAGATCCGATAGTGACAGTTTGTGACAGGACCCGTCCCTTGAGGAACATTGATAACCTTGCCCGGTCTTGTTCCCGTCTGAAAAGTCAACTGAAGTTACAAAATTACCCTCAGCACTTGCCAAACAAGGGTAACCATACATGTGCCCACTCATGCCTCCACCTCTCGACTAGCCTCGATCATCGCACTACGACCGTCCAAACTGCTCGCTTCCAAGCTGCACATTTTTCTGTAATTTCTGAGAGTCATGATTCCTGTCCAAAATCATTCTCGAGGGTAACTAACACTTCAATATATGTCATATAATTTTCCCCCTTTTTTTCGGGATTTAAATGCATATTTAAACTATAATATATCGCTTCGGACCCTCAAAACTATATCGAAACGGTGTTCGATGGACTCGAAACCTGTACCAAAATGTTCGTTACATCAAAAGGAACAAGTTTCATGTTGACCTCACCTCGCGATTGTGGCTCACGCGCCCCCACGTACCACCATGAGTGGCTACGCGTGAAGCCCAAGCACTGCTACAGTGAATGGCACTGTTCATCGTTCTCACCCGAATTCTGTAATACGGGTCTGTTAGCCCGCGTGTTCGACCCGTTCAGAACTCCCATCAATTCTTAATCCATTCGATTTGCACTCGAATTCGAAGAACTGCCGAATATTGTTCATCATTCAAATTCCCTTAGTTTTATCTGTTTCCTTTCAATTGATTCATCAATAAGCTTTGTAGGATCCTTCTAAACAGGTTTCCAACCTCAATTGCGACTTTAACTCCCTCCAATTGATCGAACTCGGAGGTGGGTTTTCGACCTAAAACCAGAGTCTGTCTGGGCTTATTCCTCCCCAATTTTCTTCGATTTTTGATGTCATTCGACTCATTTAGGTCCCCATAAGCTCATCCAAATCTTTGTTTCACCAATTACTCACACATATCCAATTCAATCCCATGCTTTCAATCAAGGAATTCGGGTGGGGGTTTTTGGGCTTCCTGTATAGTTCCAGATGATCAATCTCTTCTAATTCCTTGTTTTCCCTCTCTCTAACCTTCCCAATTCGATCGATCAGGTGAGGCTCACTGATGTTTCTGTTTTTCTTCTCCCAACCATATCCATATGTAGATAAAAATGAGATTAAGCCGTTAGTGCCACTCATCTCTCCTGCTAAGTGACAGATGTCACTCACAAAACATATGACTCGCCAAGATGGCCGAATCATCAATTCCTAGCCCAAAATTACCTTTTTGCCCTTACATCACATAATTACCAAATGCCCCTCATAGTTCTAGACCTGTAACTTCCACGTCCGAACTCCGATTGGCACACGCCGCCTATCTACGAACTTAGCATCTCGATACCTACACAATGGTCCTTACGGAAAGTCCAAATAATGTCCCAGTCAAAATGTCAACTTTTGGCCCTTATAACCACGGGAAAAATTGTCATTTTCTTCAAATTTTCCAAATTTTCCTTTTTCGACTTTCCGGGTCATCACAGTTTGGGACTCGAGTGAGTCAAGATTTCAGCATCGGTTGCTGAGTAACGCGAGGTATGATGTGGGGACTCGAGAGCGAGTCGAGATCAGAGTGGCGCAATGGAACCGAGTGTTGCCCGCTGGTCACGATGGTTGTGACGTATTGCCTTAATGGATTTAATCGGGCTCTAAGGAGAGTCAGTATTTTAGTATGGGAAAATGAGAGAATTGATTTGTTCGAGTATCAAGGTTGATTGAACCTGCGGCATAGGTTGAGGATGATTTGCGAGATGGGATTCGTGCCATTGTGATGGCAGGATCTATAGGATGTTGTTCGAAGCGGAGGCTGAATAGGATATCAGCCCGATTGTCGGATAAGAAAGGTCGTCAGGCTGAAAATCCTATTAGATGACGATTTAGTAGGATTGTCCTGCTAAGAGTGAGTGACAGGCGAAATCGACGAGTGTCGATGTCTCGAGTGAGACGTGCGAGCTGACGAGTAGTTCACGAGAATAAGTTGGGGCCTTGGAGGCTCCGGTGACCGCGAGCACTGCCGAGTACGACATTTGGGACAGACGTGTATGTGTATAGGAGATTACCGAGTAGAGGAAACATGGTTGGATTCCACAGTTTGGTTGTGGAATTGGGTCTGTTTGAATTTCGAGGACGAAATTCTTGAAGGGGGGAAGATTGTAACGGCCCGTCCCGAATTATCGGGATTAATTAAGAATTAATGAAGGATTAGCGAGGCTAATCGATAATTAAACGAGAATTAATAGACGTTCAGGGTGAAATTATGATTTTGCCTCAGAACGAGGGAAAATTTTGACTTTTGACCCGGGAGGTCCAATGGCCGAGGGCCAAGGATCCTTACGTAGATCGAGTCGACGCGAATCCGTAGACAGGCGGTGTAAGACCCGTGTCCTGGAGGGAACGGTAAACGATCCCACATTCCTGCGCGCGTGCGCGGGGAGGGGGGGAGGGGGAATGGTCTGGGACGGGAGTGGTGTTGTGCCTTAAAGGTGTAGGCACACACCAATCTAGCACGAGGCCTCCCTTGGCCGCGTTGGTTGAGGTGTTATCCCAAGCGTGAGGTCTTGGGGTTAATACCCAGCGGGCGCACGTTGATTAGTTCTCGTGGAGGCCCGGGCATGGGACAATATTGTGTTAGATAGAGCTGGTCGTTGCACAACTCTGATCTAAACGAGGATTTTTGGGAGCTCATTGGCTTTGCGGGGGATTGGAACCCCAAAGTTAAGCGAGTTAAGGCTGGTGCAATTCCATGATGGGTGACCCCCTGGGAATTTGCACCGTGAGCTCTCGAAAACAAAACTGTGAGGGCAAGGGTAAGGAGGCCCAAAGCGGACAATATCGTGCTAGATGAGTTGGGTCCTAATAGAGGAGGGTCGGGTCCTGACAGAATGGTATTAGAGCCAGACCTCGACTAGGAAGTGTGTCAGCGAGGACGCTGGGCCCTAAGGGGGTGGATTGTAAGACCCGTGTCCTGCAGGGAACGGTGAACGATCCCACATTCCTGCGAGGGAAGGGGGAATGGTCTGGGAGGAGAATGGTGGTGTGCTTTAAAGGTGTAGGAAAATACCTATCTAGCATGATGCCTCCCTTGGCTGTAATGACCCGTCCCGAATATCGGGATTAAATATTAATTAATCATGATTTAGAATGACTAATCGGGGATTAGTTGAGTGAAATCGGACGAAACGTGCAAAATGACCGTTTTGCCCCTGGCGTGGGCAAAATGTTGACTTTTAGTTCGGGCGGTCAAACGGACTTTGACCGATGACTATGACGTAGTTCGGGACGTCACGAGTTCATAGACAGGTGGCACGTTCGATTCCGACATTCGTAGTGAAAGTTATGATGATCGGAAGATGAGGGGTATTTTGGTAATTTGGCATAGTAGGGGCCAAATGTTGACTTTTTGATCGGGAGGTCCGATGGACGAGGGCCAAGGACCGTTACGTAGGTCTCGTCGATACGAATCCAACGACAGGCGGCATGCCGAAATCGGAGATTCGACGACGAAGTTATGGTCACGGAATCGGGCTCGGTTAACCGAACGAACCGGAAATTAAATAATATTTTAATATGAACAGTACCCGGTGACTGGACACACTTGGATGAGTGACAAGTGTCACTCATCCCTTAAAATCAGGCACAAAACATGGATCCATGATTTTGGGGGAGACCAAATGATGATGTTTTAATATTATTTTAATTAATTATCCTTTTATTTCCCATTAATTCTCTTCTGTTTTCCTTAACCGTGTACTACCCAAAACACAAATTCTTTCCACCTTAATCTCCTCTCCATCAGCTGAACTTGTGAGTGCGAATTGGAGAGAATTCAGAGAGGAATTCAGCGAGGGAAACACGAGGGATTGTGGATGGCTGTAGAACTGGAATTCGGGTTTTAGAAAATTGGGAGGGAAAATCAAATTGGAAGAATTGAGCCGTGATGATCGATTTGAAGCTTGGAAACAGCTTCCTGAGGTGGAGACGAGTGGAACCAGATCAAAAACGAGAAGAATCGAGGCCGAATTGGCTCTGAACGGGTCTGGTAACAGAGAGCTTGAGTCGAGGTTGAGTCGTGATCAATGAGTGATCAAACGACGCAATTGATGGAGGGGAAATGTTTCTCTTAGTTCATTGAAGCTTACTGGTGGATCAATTGAACGAAATCGTGAAGGTTTGATGATTTTCGAAGGATGAACAATGGCCGGAGCTCCTTCGAATGATCAACTGTGATCGTGGGGTTATAGGTAATGTCGTTTGTAATTAAGTCCACAGACCTCTAATTAGACTTGTAACTAAGCCGTGTGAATGTTCAATTGAAGGATTTAACGTCGAATTGGTAGGATTTGAACCGGGTCTGCTCGCGGGTTAAACGACCCGTTTACCAGACAAACGGGTGAGGGAGACAGCACTGTAGCTGGCGCGTGGGTTTCACGCGCAGCCACTCACGGCGGCGCGTGGGGGCGCGTCCGGCCTAGTCTCAAGGTGAGGTCAACATGACTTTTGATCCTCTCAGTGTAACGAACATTTTGACGTTGATTTCGATGAAATCGGATATTGTTTCGTTAATGTTCCGCGTATCCGAAGTTTTGTATTACGTTAAAAATACGTATTTAAATCCCGGAAAAATTGGGGAAAATTATATGTTGTATTTTGAGATGTTAGTAACCCTCTATAATGATTTTGGACAGGAGTTGTGATTTCCAGATTTTACGGAAAAACGTGCAGCTCGGAAACGGACCGTTTTGGACGGTGTGTGTGAGTGGACTTTGTTTTCTAACAGTGATGCATGCATATATGATTTAAATGCCTTATTATATGATTTTATATGCTTGGTCATGATTTGTGTTTCAATCCGGTAATTTCTCGGTTTTATGATTATTATATTATATTTTAGCACGATTTTCGAGAAATGGTGAAATTGATGTTTTTGGGCTAGGCCCGGATTGAAAATGATGTTTGACTCGGGTTATGAGTCAGGAAATTGAAAATGATATTTGGACTCGGATTATGAGTCAGTGATTGATTTTGTGGATTTACGTGAAAATGGCAACGGAGGTTGCAACGCATGGATTTGCGTGATAATATTATTTTGGGCATGAGAACCCAAGTGAATAGTGATTTTGACTCGGAATTGGAGTCAGTTGTGAAATTGTGAAATTAATATTTTATTGGGATTTTATGATTATTTTAATCAGTCTTTCGGGCACGTTTTACGAGGTACGTGCAAATGATGTTTTGGGCTAGGCCTGGAGTCTAAATGATTTCTGAAATGATGTTTTGACTTGGTATGAAGTCAAGATTTGATTGAAATGTTTTGGGATGTAATTCCCGGGATGGTGTTCATTGTGATTGTGATATTCCCAGACGGTCGGTGCTTGGGGGGGGATTACCCAGACGACCGGAGCTTGGGGGATGTGATTGTAGGATCGGGAGTTGATCCTATGGTAGTCAGCTTCTCGGATGATACTGAGCCTGGATGTACCACTCGGAGGTGTCTGATCCTGGGGATGTGTTCGCCCAGAGGTGACTGAGCCCGAGGGGGTTGAGCCCAGAGGTGTTTATTCCCGAGAGAGTGACTGGATATTGGCCTACGCGTAGTGCAGCACTTGTGAGTAGTGCAGATGTGATTGGTGATATTTTATGCACTCGTGAGTAGTGCGGATTGATTGGATTGATATATTTATTGTGCACTGGTAAGTAATGCTGATTGGTATTGATTGTGATGATGTACTGGTATTGAGTACGGGTTTTTGGTCCTTGTGGCCAGGTGATTATGTTTTCACATGTTTTGGCCTAAGAGCCGGGATTTGATGTTTTATCACATGAACTGAATTGGTGATCATGAGTTTTATGGACCATGGGAAAATATGTTTTGATTTTATCGGTCACTCATGTTTTACGATATGCATGCAAGTTTGTGAAAACTGGAGGGTAAGATTGTATTTTGATAAATGTTTTTATAAGAGGTTATTTTTGTCCACTCACACCATTTCTGTTTTGTGACCCTCCAGGCCGTGGTACGACGTTCGGGACTGATCGTGAGGCAGTGACAGCAGCAGAAATCCGCGCAAACATCCCTTGTCTGGCAAGCACTGAAAGGGAGTTTCGGACCTTTAGTTGACTTGTCAGACGGGAGCAGGACCGGGTACGGTTTTTGACGTCCAGTTGGGACGGGTCCTGTCAAATTGGTATCAGAGCATTTGGTTCTTGATTTCTGTTGATACGTCATGCCTCCGAGTCGTGCGTCCCGTACACGGTCTGAAGATGGGAGGGGCGAGAGTAGTATTAGTAAAGGCCCAGATATTGAGCGAGCTCGACGGTTGGGAGCCACTGTGTTTCGTGGTGATTCGGGGCCGGATGGTGCCGAAGATTGGCTTACTCGATTGGAAAGGATTTTTGAGGTTATGATATGTCCCCTAGAGGACATGGTACCCTTGGCCACTTTTCTTTTGGATGGCTATGCTTACAGGTGGTGGCATAGTTTACAGTTGACTGGCTGGGATGCCCGTACCTTGGCGTGGGATGCATTCCGAGAGCGATTTTTGGATCAGTTTTATCCTCGCTCATTTCGGAACGCTAGGGAGGTTGAGTTTCTCCAATTGCAGCAAGGGAATCGGTCAGTGGTCGATTATGAACAGCAATTTTTGCACTTATCTAGTTTCGCTCCTCTGTATGTGGCTACAGAGGAGGATAAGTGTCGAAGGTTTGAGCAGGGATTGAGGAATGAGTTACGAGGAGCTGTAACTGTTGGCTCGTATTCTACCCTGAGGGAATTATCGGATGCTGCTATCCGAGTGGAGGCTACTATTTTACCTGTGTCAGAACAATCTTTGGGCTCTGGACGACGCCGAGAGCGTCAGGATACTAAACAGATAAGTCAGGAAACAACGAAGCGAGTTAGCCTTCATACTCTTGTGTCGCAACCCTCGGTAGGTGTTCATTCGGGTGGAACATCAACCCAGTCGACAAGTAAGCGGCGTGGTGGGGCAAGTCGCCTCAGCACTGCCACTTGTCACTTTTGTAGGAAACTTGGACATTTGCGAAGGAACTGCCCCGATCGACTTGACCGTAGGTCAGAATAATTGTATTGATGCATGTTTTCGTGATACCTTGTAAATGGTTTGTCTTGTCCATTTGTGTTGTAATATTGTATCATGTGTTTTGGGTGTGTCGGACTAGTGTGGGTCCGGATGGTTGTTTTTGTTCACAGTTTGGTTTGTAGATAGATGGGCGTGTTGGGCCCAGAATAAACTTGACCTGGGGATGAATATTGGTGTTATCGTTTTGGGATCATCCTTGGTTTTCCCTAGGTGGATCGGGTTTGTGATGTCATGGACATTGGGCATTGTGACGATCTAGGATCGTGATGTTCATGGCGAGCTGATGTAGTGATGGATCTGGACTGTGATCCTGATGATCCAGTTGGGTAGAGAGTTTGCCACTCTTACTCCGGTATGTGAGTCGTAAATGACGGGACTGAACTTCTTTTCGAAGTGGAGCCCTTTTATGGTATATTACACGAGTGAGTAGGTTTCCGAAGTGGTCGGATTTTGTCAACCTTAACCGTGTGGTTGTTGGATTGGCCTCCTTATGAAGTCAACCGAGTATAATGAATGGGTAACCGATAGGTTCGGTTTTGGTACGTCCGAGTGGACGTGAACGAGATTTCGGGTTTTGGAATCGAATTTCTGGGTGACGATTCAGGATTCGATTTTAGAACTTGAAAGTGGAATACTGGATTTGGGTGCGGAATGATTATTCCAAATGCTAGCTTACGGAATAATGATTTCGGATTCGGATTTGGACATGAATTAAAAATGTGATGTGTGGGTTCGGATTCGGGATTTCTTACGAAATTGCGGATTCGAATTTGGAATTGGAACTAGTTAATGGGTGGAGTTTCGATTTGTCTCTTGCTGGTTTGGGCAAATGGACTCCATTATTGGAACATGTTTGGCTATGACCTAGGTGGTTGTAGTCTTGTCAATGGATAGATGTGTGTACCTTGTTTATGGTTTGGGGTACGATACTTTGCAGACTTGTGGTGTCGGGTGACGGTATACGGGTTATACCAGTAGTACGTTGGTGAACGTTTTAGTAGTCGGCTTAATCCTAATACCATTGGATGGGTTGTGAACGTGAACTGGACATTGAACACGATGCACTGGGCAGAGTGATTCTGATGATTTTAGTGATTGTTTGAGCAGGTGCTCTTAGCCATGGTTGGCTAGAATAACTCTAGTGTTGAGTTGTGTGATCACTGCTAGGCTGGTGTTCAATGTGTTCCAGTTACACCGTCGGTTTGAGTGTGATGACGGTATACGTATACTCAGGATGAGTGAGTTGGTGGTTAGTGTGACCGCAAGTTGCTTTGCGGCGAGATGTTACCTTGTCGTGACCTTACCAGCATCTGGGATCGCTGAGGGGGTGACAGTTGTGGATACTGCTGTTGGTATTTGTCGCAGGATTGAGTTTGCCCTGCGAGGGGAGATCATGTTGTTGATCTTGTGCTACATTGACTGACGTGGTGGTTTGATGTGTTGTCACTGATTTGTTACTGATTGGCGCTTTACTAGGGTGGTAAAGCTCGGTGGTGACAGTTTGGCTTGTGGTGTCAGCATGGACTGACAAGTGAGTTTGGGTGACTCTCTATGAGAGCGGATGTCAGGGCACATTAGTGATTACGTGGGGCCGTCAGGCTGAAGGAGTCAGCTTAGTGACGACATTGCCAATTTCTGGTGAGTCATTTTCACTCGGGGTGGTCGAGTGTAGTCAGTACGACGTGCATCTGTGATGTGACGTCTGAGTGCAGACGAGTTCTGCATTGGCTAGTGGGTGTACAGGTGTACACGTGTTGTGAGGCCCATTTGTTTTCCACGAGGTAGATGTGGAATACAAGTAGTTGGAATTTCGGGGACGAAATTCTTTAAGGAGGGAAGGTTGTAATGACCCGTCCCGAATATCGGGATTAAATATTAATTAATCATGATTTAGAATGACTAATCGGGGATTAGTTGAGTGAAATCGGACGAAACGTGCAAAATGACCGTTTTGCCCCTGGCGTGGGCAAAATGTTGACTTTTAGTTCGGGCGGTCAAACGGACTTTGACCGATGACTATGACGTAGTTCGGGACGTCACGAGTTCATAGACAGGTGGCACGTTCGATTCCGACATTCGTAGTGAAAGTTATGATGATCGGAAGATGAGGGGTATTTTGGTAATTTGGCATAGTAGGGGCCAAATGTTGACTTTTTGATCGGGAGGTCCGATGGACGAGGGCCAAGGACCGTTACGTAGGTCTCGTCGATACGAATCCAACGACAGGCGGCATGCCGAAATCGGAGATTCGACGACGAAGTTATGGTCACGGAATCGGGCTCGGTTAACCGAACGAACCGGAAATTAAATAATATTTTAATATGAACAGTACCCGGTGACTGGACACACTTGGATGAGTGACAAGTGTCACTCATCCCTTAAAATCAGGCACAAAACATGGATCCATGATTTTGGGGGAGACCAAATGATGATGTTTTAATATTATTTTAATTAATTATCCTTTTATTTCCCATTAATTCTCTTCTGTTTTCCTTAACCGTGTACTACCCAAAACACAAATTCTTTCCACCTTAATCTCCTCTCCATCAGCTGAACTTGTGAGTGCGAATTGGAGAGAATTCAGAGAGGAATTCAGCGAGGGAAACACGAGGGATTGTGGATGGCTGTAGAACTGGAATTCGGGTTTTAGAAAATTGGGAGGGAAAATCAAATTGGAAGAATTGAGCCGTGATGATCGATTTGAAGCTTGGAAACAGCTTCCTGAGGTGGAGACGAGTGGAACCAGATCAAAAACGAGAAGAATCGAGGCCGAATTGGCTCTAAACGGGTCTGGTAACAGAGAGCTTGAGTCGAGGTTGAGTCGTGATCAATGAGTGATCAAACGACGCAATTGATGGAGGGGAAATGTTTCTCTTAGTTCATTGAAGCTTACTGGTGGATCAATTGAACGAAATCGTGAAGGTTTGATGATTTTCGAAGGATGAACAATGGCCGGAGCTCCTTCGAATGATCAACTGTGATCGTGGGGTTATAGGTAATGTCGTTTGTAATTAAGTCCACAGACCTCTAATTAGACTTGTAACTAAGCCGTGTGAATGTTCAATTGAAGGATTTAACGTCGAATTGGTAGGATTTGAACCGGGTCTGCTCGCGGGTTAAACGACCCGTTTACCAGACAAACGGGTGAGGGAGACAGCACTGTAGCTGGCGCGTGGGTTTCACGCGCAGCCACTCACGGCGGCGCGTGGGGGCGCGTCCGGCCTAGTCTCAAGGTGAGGTCAACATGACTTTTGATCCTCTCAGTGTAACGAACATTTTGACGTTGATTTCGATGAAATCGGATATTGTTTCGTTAATGTTCCGCGTATCCGAAGTTTTGTATTACGTTAAAAATACGTATTTAAATCCCGGAAAAATTGGGGAAAATTATATGTTGTATTTTGAGATGTTAGTAACCCTCTATAATGATTTTGGACAGGAGTTGTGATTTCCAGATTTTACGGAAAAACGTGCAGCTCGGAAACGGACCGTTTTGGACGGTGTGTGTGAGTGGACTTTGTTTTCTAACAGTGATGCATGCATATATGATTTAAATGCCTTATTATATGATTTTATATGCTTGGTCATGATTTGTGTTTCAATCCGGTAATTTCTCGGTTTTATGATTATTATATTATATTTTAGCACGATTTTCGAGAAATGGTGAAATTGATGTTTTTGGGCTAGGCCCGGATTGAAAATGATGTTTGACTCGGGTTATGAGTCAGGAAATTGAAAATGATATTTGGACTCGGATTATGAGTCAGTGATTGATTTTGTGGATTTACGTGAAAATGGCAACGGAGGTTGCAACGCATGGATTTGCGTGATAATATTATTTTGGGCATGAGAACCCAAGTGAATAGTGATTTTGACTCGGAATTGGAGTCAGTTGTGAAATTGTGAAATTAATATTTTATTGGGATTTTATGATTATTTTAATCAGTCTTTCGGGCACGTTTTACGAGGTACGTGCAAATGATGTTTTGGGCTAGGCCTGGAGTCTAAATGATTTCTGAAATGATGTTTTGACTTGGTATGAAGTCAAGATTTGATTGAAATGTTTTGGGATGTAATTCCCGGGATGGTGTTCATTGTGATTGTGATATTCCCAGACGGTCGGTGCTTGGGGGGGGATTACCCAGACGACCGGAGCTTGGGGGATGTGATTGTAGGATCGGGAGTTGATCCTATGGTAGTCAGCTTCTCGGATGATACTGAGCCTGGATGTACCACTCGGAGGTGTCTGATCCTGGGGATGTGTTCGCCCAGAGGTGACTGAGCCCGAGGGGGTTGAGCCCAGAGGTGTTTATTCCCGAGAGAGTGACTGGATATTGGCCTACGCGTAGTGCAGCACTTGTGAGTAGTGCAGATGTGATTGGTGATATTTTATGCACTCGTGAGTAGTGCGGATTGATTGGATTGATATATTTATTGTGCACTGGTAAGTAATGCTGATTGGTATTGATTGTGATGATGTACTGGTATTGAGTACGGGTTTTTGGTCCTTGTGGCCAGGTGATTATGTTTTCACATGTTTTGGCCTAAGAGCCGGGATTTGATGTTTTATCACATAAACTGAATTGGTGATCATGAGTTTTATGGACCATGGGAAAATATGTTTTGATTTTATCGGTCACTCATGTTTTACGATATGCATGCAAGTTTGTGAAAACTGGAGGGTAAGATTGTATTTTGATAAATGTTTTTATAAGAGGTTATTTTTGTCCACTCACACCATTTCTGTTTTGTGACCCTCCAGGCCGTGGTACGACGTTCGGGACTGATCGTGAGGCAGTGACAGCAGCAGAAATCCGCGCAAACATCCCTTGTCTGGCAAGCACTGAAAGGGAGTTTCGGACCTTTAGTTGACTTGTCAGACGGGAGCAGGACCGGGTACGGTTTTTGACGTCCAGTTGGGACGGGTCCTGTCATTGGCCGTGCGGGTTGAGGTGTTATCCTAGGCATGAGGTCTTGGGGTCAAAACCCAGCAGGCGCACGTTGATTAGTTCTTACGGAGGCCCGGGCGTGGGACAATATCGTGTTAGATAGAGCTGGCCGCTGCGCAAATCTGATCTAAACGAGGCCTTTTGGGAGCTTAGTGGCTTTGGATGGGATTGGAACTCCAAAGTTAAGCGAGTTGATGCGGGTGCAATTCCATGATGGGTGACCCCCTTGGGAAGTTGCACCGTGAGCTCCTGAAAACAAAACCGTGAGGGCAAGGGCAAGGAGGCCCAAAACGGACAATATCGTGCTAGATGAGTCGGGTCCTAACAGGCGGCAAGCCGAAATTGAACGTTCGACGGAAAGGTTACGGTTTACGGAAGTTCTAGGGAACTATTTATGATGGCGCGCTTTACAAGACAAAAAGTGGACTTTTGTTCTGAGTGGGGCCCAGACCTTTACCACAGGCCCAATGGATGAGTGAAAGTCACTCATCCATTGCCTAACATCACACACACATGCACCTACCTTCATCCTCATCTGTTCCATTCATTTGAACCAAAACCGTGCAACCCAAAACATTAACCCTCCCCACCATCTTGTCCCATTTTCCAACATGATGTTTGGGGTACAGAAAGAGAGAGACTGAGGCGGCTGGATGACTGAGAGACGGCAGAGTGAGGTAAACCCGATTACCCGGTTATGCCCAATTTGTCATTATTTTCGATTTTGACGTTATGGATAGTTTTGGATGATTGGGAGATGATTATTAGGTTGTTAGGAGTGCCTAGAGGAAGTTTTGGAACAACGGGGAAGGGCTGAATGGCCCTGGGTGCAATCGGGAAATTTGGACCATGATAGGGTGGTTTGGAATGGTTAGGTTTTAGGTAGTTTTAATGGTTTTAAATCGATGGAATGAAAGGAAATGAAGAAACTTACAAAATGGAATCGAAAGGGGAAGAAACAGACCGAAAATGAGTGAGGAAAATGGGTGAACCGGCTCCGTCGATTGGATCGGATCGAAAACCAACAGACAGACCGGTTCGGACTCGGTCTGCCGAAGGAGGAAGATGAACAATGTGTAGGGCGCGTGAGCCACACGCGCAGCCCCTTTGGGCGGTGCATGGGGGTGCGTGAAACATTTCATGGGGATGGTTCCAACATGTAATTTCATTTATTCGATGTAACGAACATTTTGGGACTGGTTTCGAGTCGATCGAACATCGTTTCGATATAGTTCGGGACGTCCGAAGGTTTAGGATCGACTTTAAAAATAGTTAAAAATTCCAGAAAATTACGGGGCTTTAGTGAGGGGTTATTAAAGTAGTTAGTAACCCTCTATTACGATTTGGACAGGTTTGGGAGCCCTGGTGAAGGTGATTGGCCCGGGAGAGGCTTATGGTGCGCGTATCAAGGCGCGGCTTCAGACGGTCTGTGAGTGGACTTTTCTTTCTAAATTGATGCATGCATAAATTTTTTATATGAGTTTATGTACATGTTTTATGATGTCATGAGTGCATTTGTTTGTGGTAGCTAGTATTTACGTATTTGCACGCTTTTCGAGGTTTACCGTGTTTTCAATGATGGTTTGATGAACTGGCTTTGGATTTGGAAATATGAAATCGAGCATGAGAACCATTTGATTTACGAACCCTCAAACTTGGAGTTCATTTGGTTACACGAGAATTCAGGCTGGAGGCCCATTTGAGTTATACGATCGGGCCAAGGGCCCCGTTGGTTTACGAACTCGGGCTTGAGGCCCAATTGAATTATGAAATCGGGCTTGAGTCCTAGTTGACCCTAGTATTGGGCTAGAGGCCCAGTTGATTTTGAAATCGGGCTCAAGGCCCCGTTGATTTATGGTATCGGGGTTGATGTAACAACCCGTACCTACGGGAAGAGTAAAAATGTAATTTTTGGGAAGTTTTGTAAAAAGGACGATTTTGCCCTTGTGAATAGTAAACGAAAAGTTGACTTTGTGTACTATCGATTTGATGAGTGTTAGCCCTTGACCGTGACGTAGGTTAGGACGTCACGAGTCCGTAGACAGGCGGCAGGTTCGATTCGGACAACCGGAGGAAAAGTTATGATGTACGGAAGGTTGGGGGCGTTACCGTAATTTTGAGTTAAGAGGGGAAATGTTGACTTTTTGGAGGATTTGTGGTTTTCACGTAGACCGAGGACCGTTGGATAGGCCTCGACGTCCTGAGTTCAACGACAGGCGGCACGCTGTCATCGGACGTCGGACGGAAAAGATACGGGTCTGGAAAGTCTGAGGGCAAAATGGTAATTTTGTGCAGGAGGGGCATTTTGGTCATTTTTCCTCAGCCCAATCAGATAAGGGTAAGTGGCAGATATTTTGGGCTGGCCTATAACTGGTGGACACGTGGTGAGAAGCCAGAGGCTTCTGGAGATGTCTAAAGTGTGCACGGCCACACTTGGTTCGTTTTTGAACCGTGCACAATTTCGAAGGAAACAGAAAACAGAGGGGAACATTTAGGGAGACAGTGATCGATTCAGGGGGAGATTGAGTGAAGAATGAATTGATAGAGTGACATAGAGACAAGGAGGAGCTGGTGATCGTGGTCTGGTGGCGCAACCGTGCACGGAGGCGACGTGGTGGACGGTTGGATAATTGGGAGAAACAGAGGAGGCCGTGGACGGTGGTGGCTGTTGTGTTGTGTGGTGGACGGATTCAAGGTACTAGGAGACTTAGGAGGTTGAGGGGAGTCCCACGAGCACCGTGGTGGGTGACGGTTCTCACGGCGGCGCCGGAATCGAAAGGTAATTTCTTTTACCCTGTTTTTCGTGGATTTTCATTTGAAGAGTTGTGGACCTAGAGCTAGAATCGAAAGGTTTGGTGAGTGAAGGGAGGTTTAGGGAGGTCCTAGGAGTTGTTTGTGGTGGTTGCCGTGACGGGAAGTTCACGGTGGGTGGTGGTTCGACGGCGGGTCCTCTGTACCCTGTTTTAGCCGTGATTTTCAAACTTGAAGTCGTGGACTTCGGGGATGAATCGACGGATTCTATGAGTTGGGTAGGACTAAGTAGGGTCCTAGGAAGGTGCTGGTATCACCACCGTGAAGGGGGAAGCAGTGGACGGCCGGGAAGGAAAACAGGGCTCACGGGCAGTGTTTTTCGAGGTTGAAGACGAGGGGTTTCAGGCCGTGATTTCTGGATTTTAGGACTGGGTTTGGTTGCAGGGGACTGGACGAAGCTATTGGAATTGAAATGGGGAAGAATGGTGGAGGAACGGAGGAGAACCGGTCACGCCGGTTCAACACAGTTGAACCGGGTGACTCGAGGTTGAAGATACACTGTAGCAGGCGCGTGAGGCCCACGCGCAGCCACTTTGGGCGGCGCGTGGGGCGCGTGGGGAGGAATCCGGTCAAGCGTCCAACATGAGTTTAGCCCTAAATGTCCTAAGGAATCCAATGGTATAGTTTTCGGGTTAATCGGACGGTGTTACGGAATGGTTCGGGAATCCGTACGGTTTAGGGTTTAGGATTAAAATATGATTAAATTCCCGAAAAATTGGCGAAAATAGGGAAGGTATCCTTGATGTTATTGTGACCCTATTTGGTATCTATTGACAGGACGGGAGACGCCAGAGACGGTTGAGGAGCGCACGGAGCGCGAGTGACTTGCTCTGAACTGTGAGTGGACTCTTTCTTACTTCCGAGCATGCCAAACTGTTTTAATTACTGTTTTATGATTTCTATGTGTGTTTTTATGTCCTGATGATGATTATACGTGATTGAGATGTTTGCACGTTTTTCGAGACATTTTCGGGCTTTTGCGCGTTTTTCGAGAAAAGCTGATTTTCCGATTTTAAAGCTATGTTTGGAGATTTTAATCTATAAGTGTTTCAGAAGATGATAAATGGATTGTGAAACATAAATTGTGATTTAACGTGAGTTTTGGGTATAAAAGTAGATCTCCGGATTTGGGTTCGGAATGTCGGTTCTGAACGCCGGAAGGGCTTCGAACCGGGGATTTCGAATTCGGATTTGGCGATGAATTTTGAATTGGTTTTACACTGGATATGGATTGGATTTGCTGGATCTGGATATGGGTTTAAAGACCCGGATTGATATTGATGGGGGACGGGCCCGGATTTGAGTTTAAAGACTCGGGAGTTTAAAGACTCGGATATTACGATATTACCCCCATAGGCCTATTGAGTTTAAAGACTCGGGAGTTTAAAGACTCGGATTTATATGTGAGTCCTGGTTGAGTTTAAAGACTCGGATAGGTCCAGCAGGTTTGATCGGGTTATACTCCGGTTTCTTATGATGTTTTATAGTGTATCTGTTTCTTATGATTGGTTTTATAGTGTTTCTGTTTCTTATGATATTTCATATTAAGACTCTTCTAATACTTCATTGGCATGCCTGGTTTTAAACCGGAGGGATCAAATGATTTTATTTCCTTCCTTTGATTTGCTGGTAAACGGTTTTAAAACTTTCATTCTTTTGGGTCCACTCACACCTTTTGTTTTTAATTTCCCTCCAGGTCGTGGTGATAGCGCTGGGGTGAACGTTGAGGCAGATATCGAGGCATAGGGCTTCTGACGTTCTTCCGTTGCAGACTTAGACTTGTAGGACTTTTGGTGCCCATTTTGTAGAACTATGCTCTGACTTACTGTTGTATATATTTACTCCTTCGTCTGATGGTTATGCTTATAGTTGTATTAAGTTTATTTTTGGTATTGTAAGCGTGATTGTCAGACGGGAGCAGGGTTCATCCCGAGTATCGAGGTGATATTTGGGACGGGTCCTGACAGTTGAGGCCACGTTGATTGTGAAATCGAGCTCGAGGACCCGTTGATTTATGGTATCGGGCTTGAGGCCCTGTTGGTTGTGATATCGGGCCAGAGGCCCAATTGATCATGAAATCGGGCTTGAGTCCCAGTTCGGTTTATGAAATGAGAATTCGGGCATGAGACCCTATTGAACTGTGGATTTAGGCCGAGGCCTGTGAAAGTGGATTTGAATCGGATTCGAGGAATCCCATTGAGATTCAGGTATGAGACCCAATTAAATTGAGAATTAAAAGAAAGTATTTCAAAAATGAATATTCCCTCCAACATGAGTTGTTGATCTCCTCCAGACGTTGACTTGGAGAGTCACGATCCACTAGCCGGAATGAGTATCCTCATAAGGAGCCCATTCCAGGAGTGGGAGTTATGATGTGGTCCTGGACCAGATTCCGGAGAGATGCTCAAACTAGATCGGGAGATAGAACCTCCCAGATGGAAAATTCCTGGGGGTAGACATTGAGTGAGACACTGAATAGTGTGCACACTTATATAGATGAATCGTGCCATATATCAGGGATGTGTTCCCTAGGGGCTGTGTGCCCCGAGTTGGCATCTCACCTGAGATGCCGAGGATGGGTTATATGTACGTATATACGTATGAGATTACACGAAAAGTGGTTTAGGGCGGAGACCCCGTGTTCTATGTTTTGAAAAATGGTTTTGGGCTGAGACCCACGTGGAATGGATTTAGGCAGAGTCCCACTTGTGTTTGATTTGGGCTGGGTTCCCATATGGTTTGATTTACGGTTTTAGGCCAAGGCCCTAACGGTTTTGTGAATGTTTTGATAACCGGTTTTTGAATGGGTCCATGTTTTTAGTGAAGGGCATAAATGATCCTTTGTGAAATTGTTTTTATAAATTATTTATTTTGTCCACTCACGACTTTTGATGTTTTGAATGCCTTTCAGGGTGATCACGGATGCGGGCTGTAGCAGAGACCGAGACATCACACTCCTTCTCCAGATCCTGGCGCTCTCTGGTAGTCCCGGTTGGGCTAAGGACGAAATTATCCTTGGTCTGACACTTCTTGTCAGACGGGAGCAGGCACGTCCCACGTTAAACCCGGGGGATTTGGGATGAGTCCTGTCATCACCCATCATGAAATTGCACCAACCTCAACTCGCTTAACTTTAGAGTTCCAACCGAACCCAAAGCCAATGAGCTCCCAAAAGGCCTTGTGCTAGATAGATGTGTGCTACACCTTTAAGGCATACCACCATTCCCCTCCCAAGAATGTGGGATCGTTCACAGTTCCCTCCAGGAAAAGGGTCTTACAATCCACCCCCCTTAGGGCCCAGCGTCCTCGCTGGCACACTTCCCGATCGGGGTCTGGCTCTGATACCATTCTGTTTGGACCCGACCTTCCTCAGTCAGGACCAGACTCATTTAGCACGATATTGTTTGCCTTGGGCCTCCTCACCCTCACAGTTTTGTTTTCGGGAGCTAACGGTGCAACTTCCCAAGGGGTCACCCATCATGGAATTACACCAACCTCAACTCGCTTAACTTTGGAGTTCCAACCGAACCCAAAGCCACTGAGCTCCCAAAAGGCCTCGTGCTAGATAGGTGTGTGCCTACACCTTTAAGGCATACCACCATTCCCCCCTCCTAGGAATGTGGGATTGTTCACCGTTACCTCCATGACAAGGGTCTTACAAGTAGTGCATGTTGGATGGTGTGATTACTGAGTATTGATCAGTCTGACTGATATGGTCAATCATCAGATTAAGTCCGAGATGTACATGGTATGGTAATCGGATGGGTTCTGATATCGATTGTACATTGAGAGCGAGGACCGGACATCGAATATTATGCACTAGTGCATAGTGAATTTGAGAGGGTTCAAGGATTGTGCGAGCCTAGAGCTCAGGGTCATGATAGACCAGGGGGAACCCTAGTGATTCTTTTTGTGATTATCCCTGCTAGAGCAAGTATTCAATGGGCTCTAGATACATCCTGAATGTATCGAAATAATGAGTGGGATGTTAGTTTAATACTCGAGAGGAGTCGGGATCATAATGTTGGTTGCTAAGTGAGATATGATACGGTACGGTACGAGGTACCTTGATAGGACTCTAGAGCGAGTCGAGTTTTTCCTTAGTGATTTGAGTGGTAACAGTGGAACCGTGAGTGACCAGTTAGTCGTGACGGCGTGTCGTGTATGTGATTTATGGTTGGAGACCGTCTAGTGTCAAACGACTTGTGATGCTCATGCTGAGCAGGGTTATCAACTTGGTATAGCAGGATTGTCAGATTGGATACTGAGCAGAATTGTCAACTTGAATTTTGAGTACATCTGCGTAGGTGACAGGTGAGATCGACGAGTGTTGGTGTCTCGTTTGAGACTTAGATTGAGCATTGGAGCTTTCCAGTGACAACAAGTCACTCTCGGATACGGTCACAGAGGATTGAGCTGAGTTACAGCATTGACCGTTTTCTTGTAGTTGACGTCGAGCGACATTTGTTTAGTGTGCATGCTGTGGAGATCGCATGACTCCCAGGAGTTCACTAGCCTGCCTGTTAACATGCTTTCTGGTCTTGAGCAGAAATACCCAACATAGGAACCTTACGGGTTCTTATTTTCCTCATCGTTCCACGGCCCTAAAGCTCTCAATTCTTCCTATTTTCTGTAACAACCCATCCCAAAAACCGGGATTAGATTATTGGTTAATGACAGATAAGTGAAGTTAACCGGTGATTAGTTGGATGTGTTCAGACGGACGGTGCGAAATGATAATTTTGCCCCTAGAATGGA
Source organism: Prinsepia uniflora (assembly GCA_032719365.1). Classification (NCBI taxonomy): domain Eukaryota; kingdom Viridiplantae; phylum Streptophyta; class Magnoliopsida; order Rosales; family Rosaceae; genus Prinsepia; species Prinsepia uniflora. Next base: position 40,413,034 of record CM064869.1, on the reverse strand, counting down.
CAAAAATGTTGACTTTTAGTTCGGGCAGTCAAATGGACGTTGGCCAATGACTGTGACGTAGTTCAGGACGTAACGAGTTCATATACAGGTGGCACGTCCGATTCTGACATCTGAGGAGGAAGTTATGACGTTCGAAAGTTTGAGGGTATTTTGGTAATTTGGTTAAAAAGGGGCAATTTGTTGACTTTTCATACGACATAGCTTTTTCACGTAATTTGAGGACCATTAGGTAGGTCTCGATCTCCTGAATACAACAATAGGCGGCATGAGACAATTGGAGTTCGGATGATGGAGTTACGGGTCTGGGAATATGAGGGGTAAAATGGTAATTTGCCATTCAAGGGCATTTTGGTCAATTAGCTTGCATTCGGATTGGTGCCCAGTGATCAGGGGACACTTGGCTGTTCTTGGGAGTTCTAACCACAGAGAAGTGGACACTTGGCCCAATCTAGAGGATTGTAGAACTCTCTCACCGCCTCACAATGTCTCAGGTTTTAAACCTTGGTTGCACGATTATGGGAAAACAGAAAATAGAGCAGGAGAAAATCCTCCCACTCACCTCCTTCGGTTCTTCCTCCACTAAGGCTACTTTGTGAACAAAAATAAGGGAAAGGATGATGAGGGAAGTTGTGGTGCTGTTGTGAAGGAGTGTCGAGTACGGCGGTGAGTGTAAGGGGTAAGAACCTTGAATTCTATTTTTAGCCCGTTTCTGCTTCAGCTTGATCTACTGGTTAATGAACTAATTGATTAGTGGGATGAGGTTTAGGAAGTTTAGATGAGTGGGTCGAGACTAGGTTCGAGCCCTGCCGTGGATGGTGGCCGTGGAAACCGCGAATGGGTAAGTTTGAATTCAAACATGATGAATCTTGATATGGTGAGTGTTGAATGACTTGGTTAATTGGGTGAGCAAATGAAGGTCACCAGGAGTCGGTTGGGACCAAGTTCATGGTCGAAGGCGGTCTGTGGCAGCCAGAACCAGAGAAGGAATGTTGGTTGGTTGTTCATCGACGTGGAAGGTATACTTCAGGCTTTCATTCCATGTTTTTAAGTAGCTAGGTTGATCATAAACGAAGGGACAAAACTAACAGATGAAAAGGGGTGGGAATCAGATTAAAATTGGACAAGATAGGGTGATGGACCGCCTGCGCCGGTTTGGTCGAATCGGTTCAGACCGGATTAGACAGAGGTTGAAGACGACACTGTAGCAGCGCGTGAGGCCCACTCGCAGCCCCTTTGGGAGGTACGTGTGGGCGCGTGGCATAGTTTTTGAGGATGGTTCCAACATGACTTTTAAAGTATTCGATGTAACTAACATTTTGGCACTGGTTTCGAGTCGATCGGACATCGTCTTGATATGTTTCGGGATGTTCAAAGGTTTTAAGGCTCGGTTAAAAATAGTTAAAAATTTGGGAAAATTACGGGGCTTTAGTATAAGCTTTATAAAGTAGTTAGTGACCTTATTATGGGATTTGGACAGGTTCGGGAAAGCTGGTGATAGTGGATTAGCGGGGAAAGTGTAATTGTGCGCGTATCGAGGCGGCGACGCTAATGGTCTGTGAGTGGACTTTACTTTCAAACTTATGTTGCATGCATATATGTTTTATATGTTTTCTATACGTGATTTCTATGCTTATGATTATGATCTTGATGCTTTACGATTTTGCATGTATTTCGAGAGATTTACGGAGTTGCATGTTTTACTAGATTACGATTGATGTTGTGATTTGACCCTGATTTTGATGATTTGATTTTGGAATTTGAAATATGATTTGATTTCGGGATTTGAAATTTGAAAGAGAAATTCTGGATTTGGATTCGGGATCATGGTTCCGGATGCTAACTTATGGAATCATTATTGCGAATTCGAATATGGATTTTCTATGGTTTTCACTTGGTTTTGGGTTTAAAGACCCGTTGAAAACTGGTTTTGGGTTTAAAGACCCGGAAAATGGCTGGATCTGGTTTTGAGTTTAAAGTCTCAGTTGATTGACGGGGGATGGCCATGAATTGATATGTTTTGAGTTTAAGGACTCGGTTATTGTGATATCCCCCGAGGCCTGTTGATTGTGTTTTCAGTTTAATGACTCGTTGATATCCCGGGAAGGCCTGATTATGCACATGTGTTTTGAGTTTAAAGACTCGGGAGCACTTGAGATTCAGTGTAACGACCCGTCCCGAATTCCGGGATTGGATTAGTGACTGATCTTGATTAGTGAGGTTGATCGGTGGTTAGTAGGGCGAAATCGAAGAAAATGTGCAAAATGACCGTTTTGCCCCTGGTCGTGGGCAAAATGTTGACTTTTGATCGGGCGGTCAAATGGACTTTGACCGATGACCGTGACGTAGTTCGGGACGTCACGAGTTCATAGACAGGTAGCACGTTCGATTCCGACATTCGAGGAGAAAGTTATGATGTTCGGAAGTTGAGGGGCATTTTGGTAATTTGGCATATTAGGGGCCAAATGTTGACTTTTTGACCGGGAGGTCCAATTGACGAGGGCCAAGGACCTTTACGTAGGTCTCGTCGATACGAATCCAACGACAGGCGGCATACCGAAATCGGAGATTCGACGACGAAGTTATGGTCACGGGAACGGACTCGATTAACCGAACGAACCGGGATTAAAATATTATTTTATTATGAAAAGTACCCGGTGACTGAACACACCTGGATGAGTGACAAGTGTCACTCATCCCTTAAATTAAGGCTTAAAACCAGAATCCTTGTCTTAGGGGAAACATCATTATGATGTTTTATTATTAATTAAACTTAATTATATTTATTTTCGTCCATTAATCTTCTATGTTCTTCAAACCGTGCACAATTTGGGGGAAACAGAATTGAGAGAATTGGGCTCTCTTCCACAGCCGGTTTCGAGGGAGAATTGTGTGATTTGTGGGACTGAATTAACAGGGAAACGCGAGGGAGTGATTGAGAGCTGAGGGACTAGAATTTCGGATTTTAGGATTTTGGGGGGGAAAATCGGATTTTGGGGGGGAAAATCGGATTTTGAACTAGGAGCCTTAAGGATCGAAATTGAAGCTCGAGTAAGCTTTCTGGGATCAATAAGAATCGATCTGCAACAAGAACGAAGGGAATTGGGGTCGAATTGAGGAAGAACAGAAGGAAGGAGCTCTCTGAAATTTCGACCTTGAGTTGAAGAATTTAAGGCTTTGATTGATGAAATTGAACTAGGGATTTTGTTCCTGAGGATCCCACGATGCTTCTGGAAGGATCAATTGAAGAAAACCGATGGCTTTTGGCTCTGAACACACTTGGTGACAGAGAAGGAGTTTGAAGGTTGAGTCGTGATCGTGGAGTGTTTGAACGATGAAATTGATGTGGGGAAAAACTTTCTCATGGTCCAGTGATGCTTCTGGGTGCATCAATTGAAAGAAACCAGAAGGGATTAACGAGTTTCGAAGGATGAACAATATCGGGTGTTCTTCGATGTTCATCGTGAAATCGTTGGCATTTAGGTAAGTGATCGTGTAATTGAGTTTACAGATCTTAAACTGAACTTAAAACAAAGCTAACTTAATGATCAATTGAAGGAATTAAGGCTGAATTGATAGGAAACCAATCGGGTCATCACGCGGGCAAAAGGACCCATTTATCAGACATACGGGTTAGGACGATGACACTGTAGCAGGCGCGTGGGTTTCACGCGCAGCCACTCACGGCGGCGCGTGACGGCACGTGGGCACGAATCTCAAGGTGAGGTCAACATGACTTCTATCCTATTTAATGTAACGAACATTTTAGGATTGGTTTCGTGTCAATCGGACACCGTCTCGATATTGTTCGGGACGTCCGAAGGTTTTAAATCAAGTTTAAAAATAGTTAAAAATTCGGAAAAATTACGGGACTTTGATAGGATGTTAATGAAGAGGTTAGTGACCCTCTAATGTGATTTGGACAGGATTGGTAGTCCCGGTGATAGTGGTGTGGCCCGGGAGGGCCGATGGCACGCTTATCGAGGCATACCGTTAAACGGTCTGTGAGTGGACTTTGATTTTATAAATTCTATGCATGCTTAACTGTTTTATATGGATTATGATTGTGAGTGTATGATGTTGATTTGGATGTTGGTAAATTATACGGTTTCACGTATTTCGAGGCGATTTACGTGCTTGCACGTAAATCCAGATTTTTCCGGTTTTGCACGGCTTTTCCATGTTTGTGGTCTTGGATATGATTTCATGAAATGGTTTTGAAATTGGAAGGATGAACTCGGGCTTGAGGCCCAATTGTTTTGGAAACCTCGGACTTGGAGTCCATTTGAGTTATATATCGGGCCGGGGGCCCAGTTGCTTATGAAATCGGGCCAGGGGCCCAGTTGTTACGAAATCGGGCTGAGACCCATTTGAGTGATATTATCGGGCTAGGGGCCCAGTTGATTTACGAATCGGGCCGTGGGCCCAACGGTTTATAAAATCGGGCATGAGGCCCAGTTGGGGTATAAATGTGATGTCGGGTCTAGGACCCTATGTTAATAAATGTGATTTCGGGTCTGGGACCCTATGTTTAATAAATGTGATTTCGGGTTAGGGACCCTAAATGGAATTGTGATGTTTTATGGAGGCTTGTGGCAGGGCCCATTGTAAGGTTGTGAAATGATTTAATAAAACTGTTTTCCATATACTATCTGGATACAAGGATATATGATGGTCTCCTCCAGGTGTCTGGGACACTGGGGAAGTCACGGTGCATTGCCTGCAAGGGGTCATCGTACGGAGTTACCGGACCGTATAATGATTCAGGAGCAGGATTGCTATGATTGACGTCAGAGACGTCAGTCATCTGTGATGTCAGAGATATGGACCCGGAGAGACCCCGGGTAGCACGCGTCGCTTATTATACCGTGAGATATGACGTCTGGGACGTCAAGCGTCTGGGACGCTAAGCATCTGGGATGCTGGTGATGGTAATGGTAAATATGGATTAATGAATCTATGAAATGGCTTTTCGGTTGGATTGTGTTTATGTGGTAAAAATGGATTATTGGTTATTGAAATGGTATCTCGGGTCGGGGACCCTAAATGGTTTTGGATTTATGGATTTATGTTTATGGCTTTGGGCGGTGGCCCACCTAGTTTTAGTATGTCTGGTAGTGGTATTCCACAGTTTTGGGCTGAGTTCCCACACTTGGTTTTAAGTTAACGGTTTTTGGGCTAAGGCCCTAATGGCTTGGTTGAACAAACGTTTTGGTTACTGGTTTTCGTGGCATGCATACGTTTTTATTGGAGGGCATAAATGTCTTATAAATTTGTTTAATGAACTTAATGATTTTTGTCCACTCACAGCTTTTATTGGTTTTAATGCCCTTCAGGTTGATACGAATGCGACTGCAGCAGAGATTGGAACATTGCACGCCTCCTCCATCGATCCTTGCGCACTCTGGAAGCCCCGTTTGGGCAGTGACTCTTGGTTATCCCTTGTCTGACACCCCTTGTTGGACGGGAGCATGGCACATTCCACGGTAATCCCGGGGGGATTGGGATGGGTCCTATCATTCAGCAACTTGAGTGATCGATGTTTTTCACTGGTTTTTCAGATGTTTTGGGAAATGGCCCGGATGATTTGGATTTAATGATTTTGGGCTGAGTTCCCATACTTTGATGAGAATTTATGATTTTGGGCTGAGGCCCTGGATTTTGAGACACAGATTTGAGACCAAGAATTTATCCCGGTTTTCATTAATGGTTTTGGATATGAAATGGTTTTGTGAATTGGTTTTCATATGCATGCATTGGTTTTATGTGGAGGGTATAAATGTATTTTTCTATAAACTGTTTTCAGAATATATTCTTTATTTGTGTCCACTCAGAGTCTTTTATATTTTTGATACCCTCTAGGTTGTTACAGTGCGGGCTGTTGGTAGAGAGAGATAGAGACATCACACACAGGATCCTTAGTAGATTATGCGCGCTCTGGGAAGTCCCATACTTGTGGACGGTTCATTTTGGAAATCCGTTGTCCTGCTTATGTGTTACATGGAGGTTGGACGTCGGTTTAGCCTTCGTGTCACGCGTAAGTTAGACGGGAGCATGACTTAGCCCTAAATCCCGGGGGATTGGGGGTGGGTCGTGTCATTTTCCCTTCTTTCCTCTCACTCTATTTTTCTTTTCTTTCTTTCTTCTCTATTCATGGGTCACTCCCTCATACTTTCTGGTTTTTCCTTCACGGCCACCACCTTAGTGGTTTTCGGCCAAACTCTCACCAATTATATAAATGGCACACACACAAACATATAATGGAATAAGTCGATGGGAATGAGAAAATATCAAAACACCCTAGAACTGGACACTTGGCAGCTTACCATTGGTCCATATTTCAAAATGACCAAAAAGCCCTTGTTGGCAAAATTACCAAAATACCCTTACGGGTTCTTGACCCAAAACAACCTCAAACGACCTCCGTTTTTGGTGTGCCACCTGTCCACGAATTCAGAATTTTGAGACCTTCGTAACAGTGTTTTCGGAATCACCAAAAATCATTTCGGTCAAAAATCAACATTTTGACCTAGTCAAAGTCAACCTTTTACTTCAAGGGGTAAAATGGTCCATTTCATCTAACGTTTTCGATTTTACCCTCGTTGAAGGTCCGGGTTGTTACATTCCGAGTATGGTAAGGTGCACACTTGGCCTTCTTAAGACTTCCTTGGACATCACTTTCCTCTTTAGTGATCTTAGGTTTTCCTAATGTGGAACTTTCCCTTTTCGACATGCTTAGACCTTCCTCATGTCGAAATTTTGGCGTAAAAGACTTCTCTTGAATGGCAAGATATACTATTTCCTCCTCATTTTCATCGAGTCTAAGAATGGTTCATTCTTACTTCCTTTTCCATACTCAAATGAACTCTTCTACTTCTGCACACACTTCACAAGATTGATCACTTTCTAAAATGGATGGAAATTAAAATGCACAAAAGACAAATAAAAAGTAAATGAGCACTAGATGACATCTAAAAGATGCATGAACAATGACTCAACACCTCCTCAGAAACGAATCTCCAAATTGACGTTCGGGAGGAACTATACAACATGAGGATGGTTACTGTGAAAAACAGTTATAGAATAAATCCAAATCATCAAAATCATTTCTTTAAAACAAAATTTTGACTCCAAATCCAATTCAAAATGATTTCAAGTCAAGTCTAAACTCAAAACACTGTTTCCACAAAACCGATAAAATATGTGTCCAAAATCAATCCTGAATAAATGTTCTAAATCCGAAAATTGATCAAAACACATTTAGAATCATTTAATCAGCCCATTGCAATCAATCTAATGCAATAAAATATTTAAAATATTAAACTATGCATGTATCACAGTTTATAAAATAAAAGCCCACTCCCCATCCATTAAAGTAGCTCAATCTCTAGCTATGCACTCCTTTAAAGTCATGGGAGTTGTCTGAACTCTTAAAATATCAATCGGCGACTACTAACATTAAAAATATCCATGTATTCAAACACCCAAAACCCCAGGATAACACACACATCCTAAACATAAACATTGTTAAGTTGGAGCTCAAAACTACCCTATGATGAAATCTGATCGCTTCGAAACCTGCAACATCAAATTCAAAAAGTCAAAAACATAGAAAGGTGCATTGTCGTGGATCGTGGGATGGTACCAGACGCTGCCATGAGCCAGTGGAAGGCCAGCGGCCTTCCGAAGCGCCGCCATGCGCCCAAACGTGCTCCCATGCACGTGCGTGCACACGCCAACTGACATGCCAACAAGTTGTTGATGTGACCTATCACGTGGAAACACGTGGCTTTCCAAGTGGTGATACATGGCATGCCACATGTCATGATAATATGACACGTCAGTATTATCGTCAACTTCGTATTGGGTCAACCCGTGGGTCAACAACTAGGTTTCGACTCGGATTCTCGACCCTGTTCCAAATTCGTCCAAATTCATTAAATCACATCAACGACTACAATCATGGGGATAAACCTCCACCCGACAATCAATGACACTCATCTAGTCTGAGTGATTCCAATCTCAATCATCATGGTTGGCTGACACTAATCCAAACTAGCTCAATCCATACCCACCTTGATCCTCCGAGGATCCACACTAGTTTTCGCAGCCACATAACCTAACCAATAACACCAACATGGGTCCACCATATCGATACTCACTCATCACGTTAGGTGACACCAAGCACCTTCCGCTCCCCGACTCATTCAATTTGGCCCATAGCTTGGGTGTCAAGTTCCTAAACAACCCTTGAAACCAAGAGAAATTGAAACCATGTTGCAAGCATACCTAAACGTCCTTATCAAAGAAGTAGAAAATGAGAAGTCTCTTTCACCAACCAATAATACATGTTGATAGCTACTGTAGAAATCCTCTCACGATCGTATCACTCCTCAAATCAACTCGACTTTTACAAGCTTATATGTAACGACCCATCCCGGAATTCGGGATTAGGTTGGTAACTAACCATGATTAATGGGGGTTAATCGGTGATTAGTTGGGTGGAATTGGACGAACGTGGCAAAATGACGGTTTTGCCCCTAGTCGTGGGTGAAACGTTGACTTTTTATTCGGGCGGTCAAATGGACCTTGCCCGATGACCGTGACGTAGTTTGGGACGTCACGAGTTCATAGACAGGTGGCACGTCCGATTCGGGCAAACAGGGTGAAAGTTATGACGTGCGGAAGTCCAGGGGCATTATCGTAAATTGGACGTTATAGGGGAAAAAGTTGACTTTTTGTTTGACAATTGATATCCATATGACTCGAAGACCGTTATGTTCGTCTCGACGCCCCGAGTACAACGACAGGTGGCACGCGTCGATCGGAGTTCGAATGACCAAGTTACGGGTCTAGGACACGTGAGGGGCATTTTGGTAAATTGTCATGAAAGGGCAAAATGGTAATTTGGCTGTGGGTTTTGGGACAGCCGTGTATGGCACTGTGGGGTTCCTTCCAGGCGGCAGAGCACAGGTGAATTAGTTTATGGGACACCTGCTTGGACTTTGTGTTGGCAATTGTTAATGTCTTGAGTGGGTTGATCAGTGCACGGGTGCAAATGTGGGTTGAGCAGGCTGCTGGTGTGTCCGAAAACTGGGAGGAAAGAAACTGATATTGTCCCCCCCCCCCCCCCCCCCCCCCCCCCCCACACGCGTGATCGATTTACTAAGGCCATTGGAGAGGTGAGTGTCGGTAAATTCTTTAAGGGAGTGCGGACTGAGGGACAGAAGAGAGTACACGCTGTGATGGTGGTGGTGTGGGGACTGTAAACTGGGCGGTGAGTTTGAATTGAAAAAAACAGAAAACAGAGCACTTGAACTTCTTTTCACACTGAGCAGAGCACGGGTCGTGTTGATCGATTAATTGGAAGGTTTGGATCAGTCTTTGGGTGGTGAGTGAGATGGGGAGAGATGAGTTGAGAGTGAGGGGGTGGAAGGCAATCTGAAACCCGAAAAACTACATTTTCGAGTCTCGTTTTCAAATTTTGATTTGGGCGGCCAATTGTTGGAATTGGAGCTGAGTTCGAGTTTCTAGATGTTCAAACGAGTCGAACGGGATCGGCAGCGAGGGAACTGGTGAGGATGTGAGCCCAGACGGCTTGTGAGTTCAGCTTTTGGAATCCCAGTTGGGTTGGAATGGTTCGAGGGATCCGAGCTCACAATTGAGATCGAATGTTGGTTCCTGGTAGTCCTGCGATGCTGCTGGTCCGACCAATTGAAGAAGAATGATGAGGATCAATGGATTCCAGGGAAAATCAGTGTGTGGTCGTTCATCGGGAAATTGAGCACAATTAGATGGTCTGAGGTGAGTTGGACTTGCTTGATCTCACAGAACCTTGATTAAGTCCAAAGCGAGGTTAATGGATGGTTTAATTTTAGGAAACAAGCTGGAATTAAGGGAGACTCAGCCGGGTCGCTTCGCGGGTTACCGGACCCGTTTATCAGAGAAACGGGTGAAGGAGGAGATGAACAGTGCCTGTTACTGTAGCCGGCGCGTGGGTGTCACGCGCAGCCACTCACGGCGGCGCGTGGCGGCGCGTGGACCCGAATTTCAAGGTGAGTTCAACACGACTTTTGTTCTATACAATGTAACGAACATTTTAGCGTTGGTTTTGAATTTATCGGACGCCGTTTCGATGTGGTTCGAAGGTCCGAAGGTTTAGGCTACGTTTATAATTAACGATTAAATTCCCGGAAAATTATGGGAAATTAGTATGTTGTTATTTAAGCCCTTAGTGACACTAAAGTATGTTTGCGGACAGGATTTGGAGTTTCTGGAAATATCGGAAATTACGGGCATGCGTGCGGCGCAAAACCGAGCCTTAAGGATGGTGTGTGAGTGGACGTTGCTTTCAAATTTAATGCATGCATAAATTATTTCTATGATTTTATGATTATGATTATAAGTTATGATTGATTTTGGTTTCCGCATTTATACGTATTCGATTCCCGTATTTATACATATTTCTACTATACATGTGAAATTACACGTATTTCGAGACTATGGTCACTCGTGTGCTTAATGATGGTTTAATGAAAGAAGTTATATGAAATGGGTATAAAATGATTTAAGAAGGTTGTTTATGATTTGCGAGTGTGACCAACGATTTTGACACGTTTTTCGAGAACGTTCCAGATTTTGCACGTTTTACGAGATTTCGAGTTATTGTGATTTGATCACTGGTGATGTTTGAATTGGGGAATTTAAATGAGACTTGTGATTTTGAGGATTTTAAATGAGGGTTTTGAGTATGTTTTGCTTGGATCGTGATTTTGGTAATTATGATTGTGGTTCGGATGTTTTGATAATGAGATTTGAGAAATGAAGTGATTTCAAGGAATTAAAATGGATTTTGGAAAATACGATTTCGGGCTTGATGCTCGGGGCATGAAAGTAATTTTAACGAACGAGATTACGGTTTTCGGAAATTTTAAGTGAATTCTTGGTTTGGGTTCGGGATGATGCTTCCGGATGCCGGCTTACGGAATCATTACTGCGAATTCGAATTCAGGAATGAAAAAGGATTTAATAAAGTGATTTGGTCTGATTTTGCATGCCCCGTGTTTCACGATAATTTGATTATGTTGGTGGAAATTCGGACCATGGGTCCTGTTGTGAAAAATGTGATTTTGGGATGGATCCCACATTGTCGTGATTGATGAACTGTTTTGGGGTTTAAAGACCCGCTGAAAACTGCTTTGGGTTTGAAGACCCGTTGCTGTGTTTGAAAACTGTTTTGGGTTTAAAAACCCGGTGCTATTGCTGGAGCACGTTTTGAGTTTAAAGACTCGGTTAATTGATGACGGGGGAGGGCCCTTAATGATTTTAAAGACTCGTGAGTTTAAAGACTCGATTATTGTGATACCCCGAGGCCTACTAATCATGTTTTGAGTTTAAAGACTCGTTGATATCCCGGGAAGGCCTGTTTATGCGCATGTTTTTGAGTTTAAAGACTCGGGCGCACTTGATACCCAGCAAAATGATTGACTTGTGATTTATTGATGATTTCTGATGTTTCAGTTAAGTTGGGCAGTGGCCCGGTATATGGTTGTTGGTTTGGGATCATGTTGTGCATTTGGTTTGATTCGTGGTTTTGGGCTGCGGCCCGGTGATTACGATTGCGGGCTAAGACCCGATGGTTGAGGAAGGAAAAATGATTTTGAGATTCATACGAGTTTTCCCTTATGTTGAAATTTGATACCCAGTTTTTCTTATGTGGAAAATCTTAACCGATTGCGAAATGATTTTTGTATGCATGCATTTGTTTTTACGCGGAGGGTAAAAACGCTTGTTGTAACTGTTTTGCTAAACTGATTTATTTTTGTCCACTCACACCTTTTGGTTTTTATTGACCCTCCAGGTCGTGGCGCGTTGTTCGAGGCTGTACGAGGGGCGGAGGCATGAGTAAGCACTTATGGCTATCCCTGGTCTGGCACGTATTGAGGGTAAACTTGGGTATTTCAGTCGACTTGCCAGACGGGAGCAGGACTGGGCGCGGTTTTCGATGCCCCTTCCGGGGGCGGTCCTGTCATTATACATCCATGCGTGATGAATATAGTTCACTTAACCTGACACGTGGTAAGGAATACTCGTCCCATAACATCTCTCTGTCCAGCTGCTTCGTCGAATCTACTCTCGAAGTTCCATCGAATTTCGACAAAGAACACTGGGAAACCCCAACAATGACATTCCACGTCAACTGAACCCCAAATCTACTAAGCCCTGTAACCGGACTCCCAATGATCTTAACTCTATCGGTAGGTACCAAAAATATGGTTGTAAACTGGGTCACGTACCCGGTAACATCCCTCAGATGTCGGAGGAAACTCGACACATTCTAAAACTCACTCCAAGCTTATTGAGCTAACTGGGAACATCACAACACGTGTCCCATATCTCGAACCTTCATTCTATAGTAATTTCCCAGCTTCTAAGTTATAACTCACGAAACGAGTATCGTCTGGCTAGTCATGGGAACTCCATGGGATCAACTCTTGAGCACATCACTCATGCAATCGCTTCAAAGATAGCTAGGGTACCTGTTACCAATCGAGGCATACCCCGTACCTCCAGGTACAGTACACATCCAAAAGTCACAACGAGCTCGAAGGATAACTGCAATCTCAACCGGTCCTCTCTGGATCCTCTCTGTCCCGCTCAGGGATCATTGCAACTCGTAGGGCTGCCACTCGAAAAACTCGGAGCTAGAGGCAACCCTCGTCTGAGCTCCTTGGTAAAACATCCTCTAGACGCACTTGGCGTCATCCGGAATCATCCGATCGGTGATGGATTCCATCCAACACATCTCAGTGGAGATGGTGTGGCATCTTGACATAACCCGACGAATCCTCATCGTCTCAGTCGTTGCTGCACTCAGCGCAATCCGAATCTAACCAGAAATCTCTGCACATACCGAGCTATCGTCAACTCTATTACTCATGTCGAAGGAACTCCGCCTCTTCCGTATCTCGATAAGACTGGGGCAAAAATGACGTAAGAACGTCCCTTGAACGTCGCCCAACCCTCGATAGTCTCATCCACGTTCGTCAATAGTAATGTCTGCCACAAACCTCATGCAGACCAATCCAAGAACACTCCGCTGTCTGTACCAAATGCTCAGGACTAACATAACCATGTCCTCAAGAGCGTAACTCAACGTCTGTATAATTCGCTCAAAGCTTAAAATCCACTGATCGGTGTTGGACCGATCCACAAATACCGCTCCCCTCGTAACTTGTTCAACCAATCTCAAACTAGGGTCGTCCACGACCACATCCATCTTGACCAATCGTTAGTCACATCTCCTAGAAGTCACCATACTAGGATAACTGGTTAATTAGATCCCATCCACTCGTAACTCTACGGTCTCTAGCCGCTGGGCCCATAAGAAACTCGGCCCTACTCGGGTCTAACGCGCTGAAACACGGCATAGGATGCCAAACAAAATCTATCCGGGGTTCATTCCCACTTAACTCTCCTATTCTTACCCTCACTATCTAGTTGATAACGGGCTATCATCATCATTGAGACACCACATCTGAAGCATGCGCATCACCATAAGAGCAACCTAGTGCTCTGATACCAAGCTGACAAGACCCATCTCAATCCCCCTGGATTATCGTGCGATGTGCCTTGCTCCCGTCTAACACCAGGTGTCAGACTAGGAATAAAACTATAACCCACTCGGGGTTTCCAGAGTGCTCAGTCATTTCCAGAGTACGCAGCGACATGTGATGTCTCAGTCTCGGCTACAACTTGCATCCTCGATCAACCTGAAAGGTATAAAAAACCATAAAAGTAGTGAATGGAGGAAAATAAATATTTTTAAAATAATTTATGAATTAAACATTTATATCCTTCACTTAAAAACATTCATGCATCAAAAAACAAGTATCTCAAACACTATAGGGGCACTATCGGGATACTCGACTATATGGGTCACTACAAGGGTACTATAAAACTATTGGGCTATAGGGTTACTATCAGACTGGAAATTGTAGATCTCCAGATCTGAAATGGCTTCTATTGCCTTCAACCCAGCTTCATTTTTCCAAACTCATACCTTCAAAACCGTTACTCACTCCCCATTTGATTATTTTCTTTCATATTTGGATTGCCCAACACATATTTAAAAAAATTAACTAAGCACAAAACACCCAAACTAATAAATAAGGCACACATGATAGATTAGAAAGACGATTAGAAAGACGAGGGATGAACTCATTCTAACAATTATGGTTGTGGCTCAAGATGAGCGAGAGTGATGAGAAGACAGGAGCGAAGATATGGTGAGGGGCGTGAAAGATTGCAAGCATGAACATAAGTTGGAACAAGAAGTATTTGTTTTCTCCGGGTTCTCTCTTTGAATAGAAAAAAAGCGTATAACTTGGTTTTTACTTTGAATGAAAAACAAAGGTAGACTTAGTGGGGTGGTTACTATAAAGGTTATATAGTAGGCAGATTTGTAAAACCATTTTAGGGGTCCCTATTTTTGAATACATTTTTGTCTAACCTCATGTTTTTCTATAATAATAACATTGTACTTTTCATGGGTACTTTTCTATATCAAAGTTACGCATTAGACTTCACATAACCCTTTTTTTTCCGTTTGATTATACATTAAATTTTACTTTTCTTAACTTTCATTAATGTCGACTTAATCACTTGTGATTTAGGGTCTGCTCAAAACTCACTAATCCCATAAGCAATAAGCTCCTCTCACACCTTTCAAAGAAATATTCTAAGACCATATAATTGGGACATATTAATCCCATCGTTGGCCTATATCATAACATCTAAAAAGGCTAAAATGATAGCACCAAATTTTACTTTTTAAACTAGGAAAAATGTCATTTTATACCTTTATAAGTACAAGTAAGATTGAGAAAATATAATGTTACATATGCATAATTGGGGCTTTGAATTCCCATGAAAAGTACAATGTTATTATTATAGAAAAACAATTTGCTTTGAAGGCTAATGCGTAACTTTAATATAGAAAAATCATAATAATAAGAGAGTATTTAGGACTTTTGATGAAAGACTCTTTCGTTGGAGGTCCTTAATATTTTAATCGTCGGGCATAAGTACTTTTGATTAAAGTAAAAATGATTAAAGTAAAAATGGTGAAAAAGTGACGAGGGATTGTTTCTGAAGAAAATTGGGTTTATGTTAATTTTCATTCCTAATTAGTTCTAGCATATTCCAATGGCACTAAATATAGGTCCTATTCTAAACTCCTAACTCACCGGCAATCATCCCATTAACATCGCTTCCATTCTTTCGCGCCAAAGCCAACCGAATCCATTTGGACCAAAGAAAACAACTCAAATTATTGATTTTGGCGGGAAAATTAAACACCGCGCCAGTTCCACTTGGAGGGAAAAGCAAAATTAAAAAGAAAACCCTAATTCCCAAACCCACTCTCTTTAATACTTACTATATAAGCCTCTCACTTTATCGTCTCCGCCTCCCATCTCAAGTTCTTAACTGTTGGACGAAATCCCGCTCATCTCATCGTCTCCGCCTCGCACCAGACCTGTTCGACCAAGTCCTTGAGAGCGAGAGAGAGGATGTTCGTGGTGAAGAGAGATGGGCGCCAGGAAGCGGTACATTTCGACAAAATTACGGCGCGCTTGAAAAAGCTGAGCTATGGACTTAGCACCGATCACTGCGACCCTGTTCTGGTGTCCCAGAAGGTCTGCGCTGGGGTCTACAAGGGCGTCACCACCAGCCAACTCGATGAACTGGCCGCCGAGACCGCCGCTGCCATGACCGCCAATCACCCTGACTACGCTTGTGTCAGTCTCTTTTTCTCTCTCGCCTTTTGACTCCACGCGTCAAAGGTTTTTTTTTTGTTCTTTTAATTTTTATTTGGTTTTTGAATTATTTTGTTAGTAACTCGATCAGTATTTTGTAGTTTACATTTTCTATTATTTCTCTAATTATTGTAATTTCTTCAAATCTTTTCGGTTTGTTTTTTGTACTATTCAATTTGATTCTTTTGGTTATTTGGTAGCTGTACTTGTGTATTTGTTCACAGTTGACAACATTATGAATTGCTGGCTTCGTCAGTTAATATAACTTCATTTGAACTATCTTGCAGTTGGCTGCAAGAATTGTTGTATCAAATCTACACAAAAACACTATGAAATCTTTTTCAGAGACGTGAGTTTTATTAACATTCAATTCTATCATCTTATCTTTAGTTTCTTTTCAATCTTGATATTGATGGAAGTGGGTGTTTTGTGCAGGATCAAAATGATGTACAACCATGTTAGTGAAAGATCGGGGCTAGAAGCCCCCCTCATAGCTGATGACGTTTATGAAATCATCATGAAGGTAAATCCCTTTCAAAATTTGTTAATTAGTTGGCAAATAGTTTAATCTGAGCTAATGAATGGGGCTTACATAAAAAGCATACCTTTGGTTTTGCTTCAGAATGCGGCTTGTCTGGATAGCGAGATCATTTATGACCGGGACTTTGACTATGATTACTTTGGTTTCAAGACTCTTGAGAGGTCCTACCTCTTAAAGTTTCAAGGCAAGGTTGTAGAAAGGCCTCAGCACATGCTAATGAGGGTTTCTGTTGGAATTCACAAGGATGATATTGATTCTGTTATAAAAACATATCATCTGATGTCTCAGCGGTGGTTCACTCATGCTTCTCCCACCCTTTTCAATTCTGGAACACCAAAGCCTCAAGTATGTTTTGGTGTTTTTTCTTGTAGTCATTGTTTCCTTTTAATTTCTCTTCTGGTTTTCAGAATGATACAAGGTAGTTATTTTGTTTTTGAAGTTTGCTTACATGATTCGTGCTGATGATTTCACAGTTGAGTAGCTGCTTCCTTGTTTGCATGAAGGATGATAGCATTGAAGGCATTTATGATACCTTGAAGGAATGCGCTGTTATCAGCAAATCAGCTGGAGGAATTGGTGTCTCTGTACACAACATTCGTGCCACAGGCAGTTACATTCGTGGAACAAATGGGACATCCAATGGAATTGTTCCAATGTTGCGAGTTTTCAATGATACTGCTCGTTATGTTGATCAAGGGGGAGGCAAGAGGAAAGGTATGCTCACCATTTTAGGGGGGTTACACGTTAATATATTGTGCTTAAAGTGTCCAATAATGATGAACACTGTTTTTGGCGCTTCTAGGTGCTTTTGCTGTGTATTTGGAGCCCTGGCATGCTGATATATTTGAATTTTTAGATTTAAGAAAGAATCATGGAAAGGTATGGTATTTCTAGAATTGTCTTTGAATGAAATTCTTTTTATTCTGGGGGTAACAGTTCCGTGTTTCCTTTAAAAATTTGCTTCAAGTACTATTGAATTTAGTTAATATTAAACTTGTGTAATTTATTACCTCACAGGAAGAGCATCGAGCTCGTGATCTTTTTTATGCACTTTGGGTTCCTGATCTCTTCATGGAAAGAGTTCAAAGTAATGGAAACTGGTCCTTGTTTTGCCCTAATGAGTCTCCAGGTTTGGCAGATTGCTGGGGTGAAAAGTTTGAACAGCTATACACCCAATATGAAAGAGAGGTATACCAAAAATTTGAATTGGCTGTGTTGGTAAATTAGAAGTGTTCTATCCAAACCACTGATTTATCCATTAATGATATTTCTACACAGGGAAAGGCCAAAAAGGTTATCCAGGCACAGCAATTGTGGTTTGAAATTTTAAAATCTCAGATAGAAACTGGAACTCCCTACATGCTCTTTAAGGTGATTATTTATTTATTAAAAAAGTTTATTTAGTTATTTATCAAATCTGATTTCTCAGATAATACATATATTTTTGTTTATGTAACGTTTTAATCTTTTGTCCTTTCTATAATTGTTTTCTTTTTAGGATACTAGCAATAGGAAGAGTAATCAGCAAAATTTGGGGACCATAAAATCCTCCAACTTGTGTACTGAGATAATCGAGTATACAAGTCCAACAGAAACTGCTGTATGCAACCTGGCATCAATTGCTCTGCCACGATATGTTAGGGAGAAGGTGATGGCCTCTTGGCTGCATTATCTCAAAATTGTTGATTGCTACGTTGAGTTCTTTGATCTGATATCTTATACATTTTGATATCTTAGGGTGTCCCTGTGGAGTCACATCCGTCTAAACTTGTTGGTAGCAGAGGTTCCAAAAATCGATATTTTGACTTTGACAAACTTGCAGAGGTTTGAGTTTTTATTTATGATTCCAATACTATTTTCTTGAAATCTTTCTTGGCCACTAGTAATGGGTGATCTTGGGGTTGACTCTTGTAAATAGTTAGGTTGATATCCAATGTGTATAATCCTCTTCTCAATATCCTTGCATAAAAGAAGTTTAGTCTTCACGATCTTGGTTTTTCTCTCGAATCAGAATTTGACTAGTATTTGCCTTTCATTGTATTAGCTTATTCTTTAAACTGCAAATTTAATAAAGTATCACTGCCATTGTCCTTATTAGGTCACTGCACTTGCCACTGCAAACCTCAACAAGATAATTGATGTTAATTACTATCCTGTTGAGAGTGCAAAGACGTCAAATTTACGGCATAGACCAATTGGGATTGGAGTTCAAGGTCTTGCTGATACTTTCATCTTGCTTGGCATGCCCTTTGATTCAAACGAGGTAAATCATGTTTCTATTTTGTTGCTTTATCTTAAATCTTGGATAATTTGGGCTTCATACTGGATTTTCCTTGAAATGTAGGCTCAGCAACTGAATAAGGACATATTTGAAACCATATATTACCATGCTCTGAAAGCTTCTTCTGAGTTAGCTGCAAAGGAAGGCCCCTATGTAACATATCATGGCAGTCCTGTAAGCAAGGTATTAAGCTCTTGTCTGTAGCAGACCTTTCATTCACTGTCCTCTTTTCTTACCCTCTTGTTATGCATGCTCTAACATTCATTCTCAGTTTGAGCTTAGCTTGCTCAGGTTTTAAGGAAGTTTGTAGAGAACATGCCTTTAGTTCAAGTCATGGATATAAGAGTTGATTTTTGCATCCTTGTTTTGAATTGTTTTGTTTTTGTTTGATAGCAGCGAGTAGTAGTTTTATAGGTGTAGAAAGTTGACATCTAATTCCGGGTAAATAGTACTAGACTTCTGATTCGTAAGTTGCCATTATTTTCAGGGAATTATTCAGCCAGACATGTGGGGCATAATACCTTCAGATAGATGGGATTGGGTTGCTCTTCGGAAAATGATATCCAAGAATGGAGTCCGAAATTCACTGCTTGTTGCCCCAATGCCTACTGCTTCAACCAGCCAAATTTTGGGGAACAACGAGTGTTTTGAGCCTTATACTTCCAATATCTACAGTCGTAGGGTTTTGAGGTTTGCTTTTCCATCTCTTTCATCTTCATTTTGCTTTTCCATCTCCTCCTTCATTTGTCAAGTTTTTAGTTTAGAGTATAGTTTCATTTTTGTTGTATGGTCTGTTTTAACCCCTTTTTCTCTGTCTTAGTGGTGAGTTTGTGGTGGTAAATAAACATCTTCTTCATGACTTGACTGAGATGGGTCTTTGGTCTCCTTCAATTAAGAACAATATCATCTATGAGGATGGGTCTGTTCAGAAAATCCCAGAAATCCCTGAGGACCTGAAAGTCATTTACAGGTATGGACTTGTAATTGAGCATTGAGGTGTGATGTCGATTGAATATGTATATAACAATATGCTAAGCCAATTTGGTGTTATCAGAACTGTTTGGGAGATCAAGCAAAGGACTTTAGTTGACATGGCTGCTGATAGGGGATGCTACATCGACCAGAGTCAAAGTCTTAATATACATATGGACCAACCCAACTTTGGGAAACTTACTTCATTGCATTTCTATGCTTGGACCAAGGTATGCCTTATGCCTAACCTAATAGGCTAATAGCCAATAGCCAATAGCCTTCCACCAGTTGAATGAAATTTGTTACTAATCTCTTTCGTTCTTTTTCTATTCTATCAAACATGTTAGGGTCTGAAAACAGGCATGTATTATCTACGTTCTCGCGCAGCAGCAGATGCTATCAAGTTTACCGTCGATACCACCACTCTCAAAGTACACATTATCAAATATCTTTTGGTATCACTTGACTTTAATTTCCTATAGTTTTCTTATACTAATACCACCATCTGGGGAATTACAGGAGAAACCAGATGTGGTGAATGTTGATGTTGATGACAATGCTGACACGCAGAAGGTACAGATGGTATGCTCTCTGGCAAACCGGGAAGATTGCTTGGCCTGCGGAAGTTGAGATGCTAAAAATGGAAAGTAAGTTGAGTGAATAATGGAAAGTAAGTTATAGTAATATAGAATTGAAGTATTGTATTATAGTAGTTGGCAGTTTGCAGTTGGTTGTAATACTAAGAGCTAATACTGGTATCCAATCCTGGGTTAAGATGTCTAGTAGTTGTTTGATTGTAAAACTAGTATGATTTAGTCTAATGCTTATTTCACGGGAACATAATTTGGACATGTGCCCCTTGATAATTGTACACTTATGAATTGCCTGATTTTGTTGCAAACGATGTTGGCCTTGAAGTCATTTGAACATAAGGAACTCAGTTGCACTAAGAACAAGGAGAAAATTACATATAACCGGAACTTTACTTCATGCTTTAGGGAGTGTTTGGCAAGCCTCACAAGCTAGAACGGCATTGTGCATGATAGCCAATATTTGGTATAACGAGATTGTCAAGATTATGCATGCACACTAAGAAACAATTTTGTATGCAGTTCATCTGAATCAGTTACATACGAAGGAGCAATTTTTTAGATATTATTATTGATAATATTTGTGTTATATTTGTATTGGGTTTTAGCCATTGAGAGAGTAACGAGAGAATGGGAAGAGGCTGTCTTCCAAATGAGAAGGATAAATCCTCATAAAGGTCTAGATCTCCTTTACCTTGTCACCTTCTTATTGGATTTAAGCTGAAATCCCACACACCATTATATGGGCTTAAATAACGGGAAAAAAAGAGTAGGTTTAAGACTAACTTTTTAGATGGGTTTTCCCCCCATTGCGTGCCCTCATACTGTTTTTCCTCCGCCACTCAAGCTCGAATTCTATCTGTGCACCTCTCGAACATGGACTCTATCCCCTTCATCGCTTGTGCTTGGACTCTCTCTATCTCTTTGTTCAAGAGTCGAGGTTATAGTCGAATTGATAAGTAATGATTTTTGAAGCTCTTGTTTTTTTTTTCTTCCAAGAAATACCTTTTTTATTAACTAAACACGAGAAGAAACGCCAACATCCGTAGCGAGAAGGTTAAACATCCAAGTTGGTTCCAGACCGGTCCAAACATGGTACCCACTCATACACTTTACATGGTTAGCAACAGCATGTGCCACCATGTTACACGCCCTAGGGGCAAATTGGAAAATAATAGAAAAGACTCACAAAGTACATATATATCATGAAGGATGTTGGTAAGAGTACCATCAGTGCCCTTCTTGCATAACAATTGAATCAGCTGTAGTGAGTCAGATTCCACAATTACAGTAGTATGGCCAGCCGTCACACAAGACTCCAGACCTGAACGAACAGCCAAAGCTTCCGCTTGAAGAGCCGACGAGCATGCAATCATACCAGCCCCCCCGGCCCCCTCGAAGGAACCTAGCCAAGATCGTAGAACCCAGCCATAAGCCCCCTTGTGTGTGCCTCTAGACCAAGCTCCATCACAATTGAGTTTGAGGACTCTGGGGATGGGACGCTGCCAACCTTGGCCCTGTACACGTTGACAAGGCCCCGCTTTTTCAACCATAACTACCTCACCAACCACAGTCCCCTCAATTCTGGCCTTAGAGAACTCGGATATCTGTCGAAAAAATAAATCTAGAGTTGTGGCTGGAGATTGTAAAGTATGCTTAAAGCACTGTTCATTACGTGTTTTCCAAATCCGCCAACAACCAAAGGCAAGCATCTGGAAGATATTCCCTTCATCCTCTTTGTTACCATATTTGACTTGTAGAGCGTGCCAACAGTCACGAAACGAAAGGCCTTGAAGAGTATCAGTCACCAATTGAAGCGGTCCTCCATACCAGAAAGTTTGAGCAAACTGACAAGTGAAAAAGAGGTGGGACTCTGACTCCTCCTCAACCCCACATAATGGGCACACCGTCTCCACATTTACTCGTCGACGGGTCAGATTCTGACGGGTAGCAATATATCCACGACAACAAGTCCAAATAAAGTGCCTGATTTTGTGTGGTACGTTCAGGCTCCAAATATGTTTCCAGATGCGTTGCTGCCCATTGGCCGTACTAGTCTCCCCACTACCTCTTCCAAATAACTCACCATTACGACACAGCTCCGTAGCCAATAAATACCCAGAGTGAACATTATATCGACCATTCGTCGAGAAGTGCCAGACATAACGGTCAGAACACCCATACTTACTTAACGGAATAGAGCAAATGGCATTAGTGTCCTCCTCATCAAACAAATTTGCCACCAGGCTAGACAACCATGTATGGCTAATAGGGCAAATCAACTCATTAACCAAATGTGGAAGGTTTGGATTAAGAGATTTTACCTTAAAGGGCCGGGCAACTGGAAGCCATGGGTCCGATCGAGTGTGAATTAGGGTCCCATCCCCTACATGCCAACGAAGGCCCGACTTCAGGATACGCAACCCCTTCAAGATGCCCTTCCAGCCCCATGACGACCCCGTCACATCCTTAGCTTCCAGAATTATAGTCCCACTATGGTACTTTGCCCGTAATAACCTCGCCAGAAGGGATGAGGGTTGATCCAATAGCCTCCACCCTATTTTGGCAAGCATGGCTAGATTGAAGACCCTAATGTCCTGGAAGCCCAATCCCCCAGCATCTTTTGGAACCGTGAGTCTCTCCCAAGCAGCCCAATGCAGACCACGTTGTAGTTGTTGCTTACCCCACCAATACCGGGCCAATACCCGCTCAATATCCTTACAAACCCCCACCGGAAGTTGAAAACATGACATAGCATAATTAGGGAGAGCAAGAGCTATAGACTTAATAAGAACCTCTTTCCCTGCCTTGGAAAGAAATTGTTCGGACCAACCTAGGGCCTTCGCCTCCACTTTATTTCGAATATCATCAAACACTCTCTTCTTTGAAGCCCCAAAATCGGCTTGAAGACCCAGATATTTTCCAAACTCCACTTTAACACGGACACCTAGCACCCCGACAATCTGGTCCTGCAAGAGAGGAGGACAATCTGCACTGAACACGACGGAGCTCTTCTCAAAATTTATTTTCTGGCCCGAGCACAACTCATACAGTTGCAATATCTCCTTCAAACACTCTGCCTCTGCCATCGTCGCTTTAGAGAATAAAACCGAGTCATCTGCAAATAGGTGGGTGACACAGAAAGAACTAGGTGCAACCGGGACTCCCCGTAGGGCTCCTACCTCAGTCTTTCTACGAATGAGGGCTGACAAGCCTTCTGCACATAGAACAAAAAGGAAAGGAGATAAGGGGTCACCTTGCCTCAGGCCTCTAGAAGGTCGGAATACCTTAGTAGGGGATCCATTCATAAGAGCACTGAACGACGTCGTAGTGATACATTCTTTAATCCAATGACAGAAGACCGGGTGAAAGCCCAGCCTTGCCATAACCTCCAGGAGGAACTCCCACTCCACTCTATCATAGGCCTTTGACATATCTAATTTAAGCATCATATCCTCACCATTTTTACCCCGTTTCTTCCCAATTGTATGCAGCAACTCATGTACCATGAGAACATTGTCTGTAATTTGTCGTCCCGACACAAAAGCACTTTGCGAATCACTAATCACCTCCCCCATCAAACCTTTCAGTCGGTTGGTAAGAACCTTGGCAATAATTTTATAAATGACATTGCATAAGGAAATAGGACAAAATTGTGTCATATTCATCGGGCTAGCAACCTTAGGGATTAAAGCCAAGTGTGTGAAATTAAATTGTCTAAACATATATCCAGTCTGAAAGAAGTGCACAACAGCATGGATTACCTCATTTCCAAGTAGGCCCCAATGTTTATGGTAGAAGCTCGCAGTAAAGCCATCAGGACCAGGGGATTTTGTAGGATGAATCTGCACAAGTGCTCTCCGAACCTCCTCATGTGTGACTGGCCGAATCAATGCCGCATTTTCTGAGGTAGAAACCCTCGTTTCAATACAGTTTGTGACTTCCTGGAATTGGGAGGGCAGTGAGGTTGTGAAAAGGTCCTGAAAGAAACCATTAGCAATCACCCCCAAATCCTCCTCCCTGTCTATCCAAACTCCCTCCCTATTGTAGAGACCCCGGATACGATTAAACCGTCGTCGCTTCACAGTTTTTGCATGGAAAAATCTAGTATTTTGATCCCCCTCATTCAACCAGTGCACCCGAGACTGCAGCTTCCAATAAATTTCCTCATCCATCACGGCTTTCTTGAGTTCTTCCTCTAACCCCTTCACCCGTGGGCCATCAAAACACACAGCTTGGTAACATCCACTGAGCTGGTCCTTTAACTTTTTGATCAGCGTCTGGGAGTTGCAACCTTCCTTTCTTTTCCAGTGCACCAAACCTCTACGGACCCATTTCAGTTTCTCAAACACCTTTTGGCTTGGAGAGCCATTCCTACCCACCCGCCACTCCCTTTGAACAACATCCCCACACGCCTCTATCTTGTTCCACCGCGGATCATAAATAAACCGTCCCTGTTTCCTCCAAGCGCCAATCATCGTGTCAAGAGCAAGCATGGAGTGATCGGACCCTGATAGCAAAATGTGAGTAACCTGTACTTGGGGGTAGGATGACATCCATGACTCAGATGCCAGGCCACGATCCAGTCTCTCTTGTACAAATCCAGTATCCCGTTTGTTTCTCCAGGTAAATGGGTGCCCTGTAAATCCCAAGTCAAGGAGCCTCCCATCCGCCACAAAATTTCGAAAGGCCCTCATACTTGCCACTGACCGAGGGTTGCCTCCCTCTTTCTCCCTTGCATCAAGAATATCATTGAAGTCCCCCAACAGTAGACAGGCATCAGACTCCGTTTCTAATCGTTGCCTGAGGGTGGCCCATTGCCTCAATATGATACTATCATTTGTACTAGCGTAAATCGAAAATAATCTCCACTTAATGCCCAATTCATCATCATTAACAAGGACCTCAATCAAGAAATCAGCATATTTAATCAACTCAACTTGCCCTGCAGTTTTCCAGAACACACACATACCTCCACTAAGCCCCCGAGGTTCCACAGCCTGCATAAAATCCATCTCTAAACGCCTTTTCAAGTATTGAAATTGGGAACTTTTATTTTTGGTTTCCAGGAGGACAATAATATCCGGTTGAAGCACTCTATTCTGCTCACACAGATTGTGCACAGTCAGAGCACCACCAATTCCCTGACAATTCCAACAAAGTATCCTCATTGCAACTATAACACGTAGGGAGAGGGTCCAAAGCGCCCCACCACTTAAGAGAGAATCCTATTCCATAGAAAGCAACCCCACAAATCAGACAAGCCAGAATCTCCAACTAGTTTGCAATAACCCAGCCACTTGCAACTCAAGTAAACAAAATTAATCAGAAACATCCCCAAGAATATAATCTCATGCTCTTCTTTTCATTCCACTTCCCCAACTCCAGTGTTTTCCTTCGAAACTAAAAACAGAGGCTCCCTTATAATAAGGGCGCCTTAAGCACTCGGGTTAGAAGAGAATACCACCCCAGGAAACAAGACACATGATTTAAATCCCATAACATTCAGTCTCTGCCGCTAGATAGCCAACCAAAACCAACAAGCGGGACCGACCAGACAACCAAAGCTCAGAGGAATAACAGAGAGTACCTTAGTTGTGCATTGTTGAGCTCTTCCCCTATAGTAGAAATCATCCATATATGGATACTAACACTTGTAGAATGCTGACCGTAAGAAGAGATCAAAGTCACAAGAATCCACTTCACCCAATAGAAACCCTCACATGATTCATGCATACACACTTGCTCAAAAGCTCCAGGTCAACCCAATTTCTCCCAATTGGAGATTTTTATTGTTCGCCACGATCCTGAAGAACAGCTGCGAAATTGCCCCAGTCCAGACCAGACGACGAACGCCAAGCCACAGCTTTTGATTGAGCGAAGCACTAAGACCTGACTTCGTCTTGTGTGACCCAATAGTTGGAAGGAGAAATTATTCTTGTGAAGGATGAAAAAATACTCTCTCGAAGGAGAGAGAAGCCTTTCAAGGAGGAGAGTGGATAACTCTCACGTTTATCAAACTTTATACCTGCAGGTAACTGGGTATAGGGTTTTGTTTTGATTTTGATTTTGGGTGGAGTGGTAGCTTTGTTTAGGATTGATAAAGGTGGTCAGGGTAGGGATCTCGCGAAGGAGAAGATGGGAAGCTCACAGAGGAGCAGGGATTGGGATCTCACGAAGGAGATGGAGAAGCCCTAGCAGAGCAGGGCGACGGAACCTTGTGATAGCTCACGAAGGAGATGCCTTTAATTATTTTTGAAGCTCTTGTTGGATCTTGTAGTAGTATCAAATGAGGGAAAAGTATGAGATTGAGATGAGAAGAACGTAAAACTGCAAATTAGACTTGACTTTGGTGGTGTAACTGGCGACTCTCTTAATTTTTTCAATTTCTCGACTGTTGCAGCCTATTTACAAATTCTCATGAAATTATATTAGTTTAAAATCTCAACTATCCTTATTCACCTTCTCTAAATAAATAATTACTTGAATTTAATTATGTTATTTTAATATTAAAAATTATGATATTCCTCAATTTTTCAAAACATCCAAACAATTTTAAGAGCTTATTTAAGTAAATATATATTAAAAAATGTTTAAGTAATAAAAGTTATTATATAGCAAAAATTTTAGTCCTAATCCAGCCTTCTCTCTGCACCATACATAATACCAAAATTTAATCTAACCAATCCAGTCAAACAATCTAGAGATAGACAGTCCTATCACCTATGACAATAATGCCGACACATATAGTTCAAAGACGGACGGCTCTGTGTAACAAAGGACCCACAAGGAACAATTACTTTGGACAACATTGAACAATTAGAAAAAAAAGGTCATGTTTAACAACGTTTTCTAAGTAATTAAAATTTAAAGGTTTGTACAAAAAGAATTTTTTTTAGAGTGGAATCCAAAATTACCCTAAAATTTTGGAGCTGACATGTGACCCATAATTCCTAAAATGATCAAATTGTCACTGACAATAATACTAATGGTTTGCAGACATCCACACATTAAATAATCTATTTACCAGCTAAATACGATATTTAATCGGATTAAAAGATTTCGTAGTATTAATATTCTTCCCGAGAGTTAATTGTCGTTATTCTTAATAATGCACAATTAATATTTATATTAAATTGCTATAATTATCATCATAATAAGCAATTATTATTAAATAATATATTTTATTAATTACAAATTCAACCGACCAATCAGAACGCTCTGTGGCTCCCAAAGTTTTCCTATAAATAGCGGAGCTCATTTCATTTTCAAGGTAATTCGATTCAACGCTACTTAAGCTTTTGAGATTTCTCTTTCAAAACTGACTTAAGTATTGAAGTGTTCTTGGTCGAACAACCATCAGGGCCTCGATCAGGGTGAACGATATTGTTTTCTGTTTGTAGGGATCTGGGAGACTTTTGAGAGTACAAACAAATTCTGCTTCAACAATTGGTGCTTTCATTGAGAGCCGATTGACAAATATCCAAAAAGAGCTCTCACGATCGTTCATCGTTCTTCAATGGTGTTCATTGTTCATCTTACTTCGTTCGTCATTCATCGACATTGTTCGAAAATCTTGAATGTTGTTCATCATCAAACAAAAAATTTCCATTCAAAAATCCTCGCGATTCAACATGGTTAGGGTTCGTCGATCCGTTCAATCAGATGAAGGTGGTGTTTTAGCCTTAACAACTTAGACAAGGAAGGAAGCTCACATAGAGACATCAGAGGAACGCCCAAGTTGGCCCTGAAGTGTGTCCATCAAAGCGTCCATGGAGACGCATGGAAGAATTCCAACTTTCAACTTCGGAGCATTCCTCTGTCCAACAACCCAAGTGCATGCGCTAGGAGAAGGAACTTCAGCCTTACAACAATCATGGATCTACGAGATTTCCTAGATGGACGCCATCTCATCTCAAGGAGGAACCATCCCCAGCCTCCACAGGAAAACTTGGCTCAACAAGTCGAAAGGTTGAGCAGCCAAGTTCAAATACAGTCAGAGCTTTTACAACGGCTTTTAGCGGAGAGAACAACCCAGGAACCTGAGAGACATTCCACCTCGCGTGGAAGGCAAAAGGACGTTCCAAGGTGCTCGGAAAAGGAAAATATCTGATTTCGAACAATGTCTCGGGACACCTCGTTAAGTGACTCTGTAGAAAAAATTCACACCCTCAGAGCAAAGAGCTCACATCGCCCAAGGTTGTCAGTGCATGAGCGGCTTGGAAAGAGGGTAGGGGCAACCTCAAGAGGAACGCTCACATGAAAGTAAGGGGCAGCATACGACCTCCCAGAAAACCCCAAGATGATCTGCCCATCGCAGTGAGGGGAGGACAAGGCTTACTCACCTGCGCGACCTCAAAGATCAAAGGTTGAGACTCAAGGAGGTTCACGACGGTTAGCACGTAACGGCTCTCCGCCTCGGCGAGTTGCTTTGCAAGCTGATTATGTGTAGAAGATGTTGGATCGACACCTATGTGTCCAGCGTGATGGCGATCTAGAAGACGATCTATGTCACCAAATTCAGTCATCCTCACCCTTTGTGAGAGATATTGAGGAAGAAACATTCCCTCAAAGATTCGCGACCCCAAACTTAAATCCTTTCAACGGAACTTCCGACCCGGTAAAACATATAGATTACTACCGAGGAGTCATGGGTCCCCATATACACAATGAACTCATGTGCAAAGTGTTTCAATCCTCTCTTCAAGGCCAAGCCATGATGTGGTTTAATCATCTGCCCCTTAGGTCGATCACATCCTTTGAAGAGTTGGCTCTAGCGTTTGTGAAGGAGTATTCGCAATTTTGGACAATCGAAGTAAAGGATGACCATTTCTTCACCATCCGGAAGTGAGCAAAAAAGACCCTCCACCAATACATTCAGAGATACTATGAGGAAAAGTCTCGAATTGTTGGTTGCAGCGACCTTATTTGACAAGACCCGTCCCCGAAGGACATAGATAACCGTGCCCGGTCCTGTTCCTGTTTGACAAGTCCATTGAAGTTTCGAATTTACCCTCAGCGCTTGCCAAACAAGGGATAACCGCACATGTGCCCACTCATGCCTTCACCTCCCGATCAGCCTCGATCATTGCGCCACGACCTGAAGGGTCAATAAAACAGAAAAGGTGTGAGTGGACACAACAAATTTTTAGAAATATATTTATCAAAATACATTCTTACCCTCTAGTTTCACAAACATGCATGCATATCATAAATTATGAGTAACATATATCTGGGTACAAATGTTTATAAATCAAAAATCTCAATAAAACCACGGGACTCATTTCCACATCCAATCTCATAGTCACGTTATCCCTGCAACGCGTGCAAATCAATAAGATCAATGACCGCTCAAATCCGAGCATGTCGCTGTGAACACATCACCAGCCGACAATCCAGATCGTCGTGAACACATCACTGACCGATCCCCACATAATACAGCACACTGATCTGAGTCGAGCCTCCCTCGGCTGCACGACAACAGACCGTGCTACGTACCTCTCCGGGCGAACACATCCCATCCCGGATGCGAGCGTTATCTCCAGGGTTCATTCTGGGAAACACATTCCCAATTGGAAACCCTAATATCCACAACACAGGGTGCACTCCGGGGGAAACATATTCCCAACCGAAAGCCCTAAATATCCGCAACACATCACTATTATAAAAACCAGTGAAAACAGTTGCATTTAAAATCAAAACTATTTTCAACACAGGGTCTCAGCCCAAAACATAGTTTCCTCAAAATTCGTAAAACTAGAGTCCAGATTATTTCATAAATCTGAAAACCATCAATATCATCATGTAATCACATGGAAATACCAATCCAATCAAAATCACATCTCCAATGGATCTCAAGCCCAAAATATCATTTTCACGCAAATCCGTGCAATCGCAATCTCAGTTGCCATTTTCACATAAATCCATAAAATATATCCAAAAAGCATTACAAATCCATCAAATCAATCCTTGACTCATAATCCGAGTCAAAACCAATCTCAAATCCCGGGCTTTCGCCTAAAACAGCAATTTCACAGTTTTCTCGAAAATTGTGCCCAAAACAATATAATATTCCCAAAATCCAGAAATCATCATATCGAAACATTAATCATGCCAAATCATATAATAAAGCATTTAAAACATATATGCATGCATTCTGGGTAGAAAACAAAAGTCCACTCACACACTGTCCAAATTGCCCGTTTCCGAGCTGCACGTTTTTCCGTAAATTCCATAAATCACCATTCCTGTCCAAAATCATTATCAAGGGTCACTAACACTTCAATATACCTCATATAATTTTCCCCAATTTTTTCGGGATTTAAATACGTATATTAAAACTTCGGATTCACAGAACACTATCGAAACGATATCCGATTTCCTCGAAACCAGTGCCAAAATGTTAATTAGATCAAAAGAAGTAAGTTTCATGTTGAACTCACCTCGGGAATCGATCCCACGCGCCCTCATGCACCGCTGCAAGCGACTGCGCGTGAAGTCCACGCGCCGTGTATCCTGCTACAGTTGTCTCTCCCGCCCGTTTGTTTGTAAAACGGGTCCGGTTGGCCCGCGGCTTGGCCCGGCTGAATTCTTGTCAATTTCAACTTGATTTAGTTAATTGATTCAGCCAGTAGCATCACCATGAATCTAATTAAGGCTTTGTAACCCCAATTTCGTAAGAACTTACCTCAATCCAAACGAATTCGAATTCGAAAATTCGAAGAACAGGTGGGCACGTTCATCCTTCAATCTCGATCAATTCCAGTTGTTTTCTTGCAATGGATTCACTCAGAAGCTTCATAGGATTCTTATAAACTTGTTTCTCATGTCAATTGCTCCCTTAAACCCCTCCAAATTCACGACTTAACCTTGAATTTTCGAGGAGTTGAGGTACTCCATTCATGGCCAAAACGACACCAATTGTCTTTGTTCTTGATTGGGTTCGACTCGCCTTGAGCTCAGGAGGCTTAATTCAAGGCTAATTTCAGTGTTTATGGCTCAGAGTTTCAAATTCAATTTTTGATCAATTCGAAAGTTCGAAGGGTTTGAGTTCGGGTTCTGGGTTTTCTTTCACAATTTCCCTTCCCTTTCCTCTCAGTCTTTCTCGTTTTTCTTCCTTCAATTCTCTTATCTTTCTATCCCTCTCAGAACTCGATTAGAAAGGAAGATTGGATGAGCTGTTTTGCTGCTCTATTCTTCCTTCACGCATACATGTATATGGATATGTATTCAAAACCAAATATCATCAATTTGCCACCCATCGTGTTTATAAGGTGACCGATGTCACCTAAAGACCCAAATGACTCACCAATACGGCAGAGCCATCCAATACTGTGCCAATTTACCAATTTACCCTTATTTTGCAAAATTACCAAATTGCCCTTCACCGTCTCAGACCCATATCTTTTACATCCGAACTCCGATTGACGCATGCCATCTGTCTACGGATTCAGCGTCTCGAGACCTATCCAACAATACTTATGGAAAGTCCAAACAAGGTCTCGATAAAAAAGTTAACTTTTGGCCCTTATAACCAGGGGCAAAATCGTCATTTCCTTCAAATTTTCTAAATTGTCGTTTTTTGAATTTCCGGGCCGTTACATTGTTGCTCCAATGGCGTTCAAATAGGGGCTTCCCCAAGACAGCTACCTCTATGGAGACATTTTCATGGGCAATGCATGTAGCCTGACCAAGATGATTTCCTTAGCAGAGCGACATGCATGCTGGGAGGATGAAAAGAATGTTGCACATGTGCCAGATCATGTCGGGACGAGCGAGAAAGCCTCCAAACTATCATCAACATGCAAAGATGATGTTAGTGGCCAATTTTCACATGGGGGGATGGGGGTGTTCAACAAACGCAAGGTGAGCCAAACTCCCAATGCCTCAACCATCGAGAAGCCTAATATGTAATTCTCCATACCAATCCACCAGATTCATAAAGAGATCATGGACAAGACTTGGTTCAAAAAACCAGGACACATCAAAGGTGATCAGGAGAAAGCTGATAAAACCAAATGGTGCGCTTGTCATGAATGTTAGGGGCATAATATCAATACATGCATATCTTTCGAAAGATATCTCCAAAATCTCCTGAAGGAAGGACATTGCACATACTACATCAAAAAGAAGACTGTAGATCATATGGAGAACAAAAAACCTAAGGAGCCCGTACCAAAGGTGATCCTCATCAACTAGCTACATGTCAATGGAAATTTTCATGTCACCGCTTGACACAAGCTGCATTGAAAATTCAAGAGACATAGAAGTCTATGAAACTTTCAATTTTTCTTTTTATGTTGTCTTCTAAATTCAAGTACCTTGCATTTGACTTATCAATAAGATTGATAATTTGTTCT
The DNA here is from genome assembly GCA_032719365.1 of Prinsepia uniflora. NCBI lineage: Eukaryota > Viridiplantae > Streptophyta > Magnoliopsida > Rosales > Rosaceae > Prinsepia > Prinsepia uniflora. The sequence continues at coordinate 40,380,476 of CM064869.1, read as the reverse complement.
GAATTCATACAAACATATTTATACATCATATTCAATTTCCAAAAACTTCTTCCAAAAAGTGTTCAAAAAAAATCCAAGCCTTCCTCTGGGAAGCACTAAAGCATCCCACTAGGCAGCACTTCGAACCTTTCACTCGAAAGCATTCAAGTCTTCCTTTGGTGAGCAACTAAAAATTCCTTCTAGAATCAAAGCCTTCGCCTGCGAAGCATCGAAGCCTTCGCCTTGCGAAGCACCCATGTCTTCTTCGTGTGAAGCATCTAAGTCTTCTCCATGCGAAACACCCAAGCCTTCACCATACGAAGCATCTAAGTCTTTGTCATGCGAAGCGACCAAGCTTTTGCAATGCAAAAAACCCAAGATTTTTCCATGTGAAGCATCTCAGCCTTCACCTTGCGAAGCATCAAAGTTTTCTTCTTAGAAACACTCCTAGCCTTCATCTTGGAAGCACTTCAAGCCTTCCTCTTTGAAGCATTTAAAGTCTTCCACTTGGAAGCACTTCAAGCCTTCTTTTAAGAAGTAAAAGCCTTTCCTTGAAGGCAACACAAAAACAAACGCTAACCAAGTAAGTTAAAACCCACTGTTGGATACCCATGGCTAAAACGGGGGACATCTAATGAACAAAATAGTTTGGTTTAGATCAAACAGTTAATAAAGTTTGACAAAGACATTGGAAAATAGAAACTCAAAATTCTTCATAAGTGCTGATTTCATTTATTCATTTGAAGGATGGTTGGCAAATCAAATATCGATTGCTCAAACCAATTATTGACTACAAGAATGTAAATACAAACATTTTCATAAACAAATATAGCAACTAAGGATGCAAGTCTTCACAACCCATCATTTTTCGAAACTCTGCCCATTCTTCTCATGAAAGTAGGGGAATATCGTCAAATAATGACTTTTCAGTTTCAAGAACGTTGCTTTTCTTAGCCTCCAGCCCAGGCTCCGGTTCAGGCTCAAGCTCAGGCTCCATCTCTAGTTCAAGCTCCAACTCTTTGGTGGTGATCCCACTCCGGCTCTCCATACCCAAGTTTTGTGCTTAATCTTCCTGAAAACACAAAGTTATGAGGGCATGTGATGGTAGCAAGCAGTCGACTCTCAAATTTTGAATTTCAACCTCTAACAGTTTGACTTGCTCTTCAAAATCATACAAGCGTCAGCGCAATAGAACAGGCTCATTGAGAGCAGTGTCACATTCACTCTCTACCAACAAATTTTCTGCGTGACTTGTCTCCAGTTCGCGCACCTTGTTCTCTAATGAACGAATTCTCCCCACCAAGGCATTGTTGTTTCGTCTAAAATGGTTGAGACCCTTTCGAATGCAAATACACTCTAATTTCATCCGCTTATTCTCCTCTTCCAAGCTAGCTTGCCCACGAAGTATGTCAACCATCTTGCGGGCCCCAGCTTTTGCAATCCTGGGGTCTCTGACAACTTTATCATAAGCATCCAATAGCACTACCTTGGCAGTTTTCGGAGCCACATTAGCAACTTCTGTATCGACAGTTCTAGTTGCCATTTGTGTCCCTTCCACTATACGTTCTTAATCCTCATCCTCAATGCCTCAATCATTTTAGAGGAAGCAGATACATCCTTCGACCTTTTAGAAGGTTCAACTACTTGTTCCAAAGAACCATCTGAGACTCTACGCTTGCTGGATGATCCCACTGGACTAGCATGATGGGGTGTAGAATCCAGGGCAACATGGGAAGGCATCGAAAGACTTGATTTTTCACGGGAGGTGCAGCCAGTTCCCTCTTTGTGGTCCCTCTTCTGGATGAATGTTTTTTTTCAGGTGTGGCGGAGCACTTAACCACTCCTTGACCAAACTAGTAGGGGGTTTTCTGCCGTCGAAATCTTTGGATGGGCAAGGTAACCAACTCATCCCATGAAATTCAAGAGGAATTTTTAGAGCTCTATCGTTCTTCTTAAGGTCAGGATTACTTTCAAAATCAGAATACAATTCATCGCGAGTACGGAAGCGAAAGGCAATCCTCACATTTCCACTACAGTTTTGGTCCCATGCGCCTTCCACCTCAAATCAGCTCTATTTGTACGCCCCGACATTGAATACAACAGTCACAAACAATTCCACTTTGGGAATAACCTGCATGAGACTTCCAACGGAGAGTCCAACATGCGCTATGGAGTAGCAATGCTAGAATTCCTTGTTTGAAAGCTCCAGTCTAAAGAACTCGTTCAACTTGTCAAAACACATAATGTGTCTATAAGAGTCCATATCCAGTTGAGCAGGAGAGCAACCCATCTAACTAGGGATCCCAAAGAAAAACCTCAAAAGCGAGAATTTGAACCCCCAGTTGACGATCAAAGGATGGAATTTGGTCCATCGGCTGGATCTCAAATTCCTTCCCCTGCTGTTCGTGGGAGCCTTCATGGAGGAACATCTGTCACAAAGTTCTGCAAGCACCCCTTTTGGAAAAATATGTTTATTGCAGACCTTCTAGGCCTTGAATTCTTCAGGTCCCTCGAAGTCTGTATCCTTTCCATGGAACTGATTCTGACTGTGCGAGCCACTTTGCTCCCACAATGTGAGCCTACTAGGTCTCTCCAGAAGTGCACCTTGACGCATCTTTAAATGACCACCATGAACAAATAAAATGATCACCGCTTAAATCGTAGCCAACGGATGTCCTGAACTCCCAAAATGAGCAAAAACGTTCACCTGCAATAAATGAAAAAATTTATTAGTTTTTGAAATAAACATATACCAAGTATAAATACACTTGGATATGTACACACAAGATGGAATTTGGTCCATCGGCTGGATCTCAAATTCCTTCCCCTGCTGTTTGTGGGAGCCTACATGGAGAAACATTTGTCGCAAAGTTTTACAAGCACCCATTCTGGAAAAACATGTTTATTGTAGACCTTCTAGGCATTGAATTCTTCAAGTCCCTCGAAGTCTGTATCCTTTCCACCAAACTGATTCTGACTGCGCGAGCCACCTTGCTCCCACAATGCGAGTCTACTAGGTCTCTCCAGAAGTGTACCTTGACGCATCTTTAAATGACCGCCCCGAACCAATAAAGTGATCGTCGCTCGAATCGTAGCCAACGGATGTCCTGAACTCCCAGAATGAGCAAAAAAGTTCACTTACAATAAATGAAAAAATTTATTAGTGTTTGAAATAAACATATACCAAGTATAAATACACTTGGATATGTACACAAAAGATGGAATTTGGTCCATCAGTTGGATCTCAAATTCCTTCCCCTGCCATTCGTGGGAGCCTTCATGGAGAAACATATGTCGCAAAGTTCTGCAAGCACCACTTCTGGAAAAACATGTTTATTGCAGACCTTCTAGGCCTTGAATTCTTCAGGTCCCTCGAAGTCTGTATCCTTTCCACGAAACAGATTCTGACTGCGCGAGCCACCTTGCTCCCACAATGTGAGTCTACTAGGTCTCTCCAGAAGTGCACCTTGACACATTTTTAAATGACCGTCCCGAACAAATAAAGTTGACACGACCCACCCTCAATCCCCCGAGATTAAGGGCTAAGTCATGTTTCCGTATAACTTACGAATGACACGAAGGCTAAATCGACGTCCAACCTCCGTGTGACACGTAAGTCAGACAAGGGATTCTCAACCAAACCGTTCAAAACTTCCGGACTTTCCAGAGTGCGCAGATTCTACTGTGGATCGCGTATGTGATGTCTCCATCTCTCTCGACCAACAACCCGCATCGCAACAACCTGGAGGGTATCAAAAACATAAAAGACTGTGAGTGGACAAAAATAAATAGTCATTACAGAAAACAGTTATTAGAAAACACAATTTATATCCTCCACGCAAAAACCAATGCATGCATATAAAATCAGTGTTATGAAAGCATTGCATATCCAAAACCATCAATGGAAACTCGAATCATTTCTTTTCCTCAAATCCATAATTCAAATCCAGGGCCTCAGCCCAAAATCACAAATCCTCATCTAGTACGGGAACTCAGCCCAAAACTTATCAAAATCAAATCATTCGGGCCATTGCCCAAAACATCTGAAAACCAGTGAAAAACATCAATCATGCGAGTTGCTAGATCTCAAGTGTGCCCGAGTCTTTAAACTCAAAACCATGCACATAATTAGGCCTTCTCGGGATATCAACGAGTCTTTAAACTCAAAACACAATCAACAGGCCTCGGGGGGTATCATAACCGAGTCTTTAAACTCAAAACATATATCGAGTCTTTAAACTCAAAACATATCAATCCAGGGCCCTCCCCCTGTCAATCAACCGAGTCTTTAAACTCAAAACCAGATCCAGCGGTTTTTCTTTTTCTTTTTCTGAGTCTTTAAACCCAAAACCATTTTTCAATCAAGTGAAAACCAAAGAAAATCCATATCCGAATTCGCAACAATGATTCCGTAAGCCGGAATCCGGAAACATCAACCCGAACCCAAATCCAGAATTTCTCTTTCAAGTTTCAAAACCGAATCAAGAATCATCTTTCCAAAATCTGATTCCAAAACCGAAACCACTTTTCCGAAGTCACTTTCATGAACAGGGCTCCAAGCCCGAAATCAATTTTCCAAAATCCATTTCAAATCCTTGAAATCAAATCATATTTCAAATCCCGAAGTCAAATCATCAAAATCATGCTCAAATCACAATAGAAATCGAAACCTCGTAAAATGTGCAAAATCGTAAATCATCAATATCAATGTACAAATATAGAAATCACGTATAGAAAACATATAAAAACATATATGCATGCATCATAAGTTCGAAAGTAAAGTCCATTCACAGACCATTAGCGTCCCCAGCTCGATACGAGCGCACTTATGCTGTTTTAGGCTAATCCGCTATCCCCGGCTTTCCCGAACCTGTCCAAATCCCATAATAATGTCACTAACTACTTCATAAAGCTTATGATAAGGCCCCGTAATTTTTCCGAATTTTTAACTATTTTTAAACGAGCCCTAAAACCTTCGGACATCCCGAAATATATCGAGACGATGTCCGATCGACTCGAAACTAGTGTTAAAATGTTCGTTACAACAAATACTTAAAAAGTCGTGTTGGAACCTTCCTAAAAAACTGTGCCACGTGTCCACACGCGCCGGCACTGTTCATCTCCTTCAACCTCCCGCCAGCCCAATTCAGACCGGTTTGAACCGGCCCGGTTCGATCGAACCGACGAGGGCGGTTTTCAGTCCATTTCCAAACCGTTTTTGATCCTATTCCTCCCTAAGGCTTCGTCCAACCTTTTCTTATAAATCTACCTTATCAAAACCGAAAATAAAGGGCTAAGGGATACCTTCTTGAGCCATGATCAAACTGGATTTCTGCAACTTTCCTCTGTCACGTCTCCTATCCATCTCAAGCCCTGCTTTTAATCCTAGTCAACCTCTTGCACCTTAAGAAACAATTTCCAAGCGTCAAAAGTGATCAACCATTCCTAAAACAGGATTTACCATTTTTACCACAATATTTACCTTCCATCGATTCCACGGCCACCAAACATGGCAGCCCTCCATTCTCTGCTCTTCGAAGTTGTCTCACCGTCAGAAGCATCAACCAATTGATTAGAATGGCTAACAAGTGCTTAAACGAAGACCCACTGTCAAAGTTCAAAACAGAGCACTCGTCTACCACCGTGCACGACTGTGCACTCCACCAACCTCACTGCGCGCCTTCACCTCCCCTTCATTCTTCTTCAAATAGCACCGAAAGAGGGTGAGGGTCAGATAGATGGAAGGGTTGGTTCATGATCACTCGTGTTTTCTCTGTTTGTCACTCTGTTTTTCCCTGCCCGTGCAACCAAGTATCACTAGCCTTAAAACTGAACAGAGTCGGCTTACAGGGTTCTACTGTCAGGACTGGTCCCAAAAACCGTCATGCCCCGTAAATCCATTTGGGTCCCCGACCCGAAATCACACTTACAAATCATAACTCAAAACATGGGAACTCAGCCCCAAATCATGTCACGTGGGTCTCAGCCCAAAACCATTTCCCAAAATATCAAATACGGGGTCTCCGCCCCAAATCACTTTCTAAATCATAAAACACAGGGTCTCCGCCCTCAAATAACCTTTCCATAAAACCTCATACGTATCACATACGTATAACCCATCTGAGGTACTTCCGAGAAGATGCCAACTCGGGGCACACAACCCCTAGGGAACACATCCCCGATATATGTCACGATATCATCAATCTATCTAGTGTGCACACTACTCGGGGTCTCACTCCGAGTCTTCTCCCAGGAATCTCCATCTGGGAGGCTCAATCACTGGATCTAGTCCGAGCTCTCTCTCTGGATCTAGTCCACACATCTCTCCAGAATCTGGTCCGGGACCACATCATATCTAGTAACCACCACTTCTGGAACGGGATCCCTATGGGGATACCCACTCTGGTCTGTGGATTGTGACTCTCCAAGTCGACGCTGGAGGAGACCATATAATCAATATGGAGGGTTCATATCTTTTCAAATACTTTCTTTCTTTCTCAAATCCATTTCTCAATTGGGTCTCATACCCGATTCATTTCAACAGGATTCTTCGAATCCGATTCAAATCACTTTCATAGGCCTCGGCCTAAATCCACAGTTCAACAGGGTCTCATGCCCGAATACTCATTTCACAAACTGAACTGGGACTCAAGCCCGATAACACGAATAACTGGGCCCTAAGCCCGAACCACAACTTAACAGGACCTTAAGTCCGATTTTACAACCAATAGGGCCCTAAGCCCGATATCTCAACCAAATGGGTCTCAGGCCCGATATCATAAATCAACGGGGCATCAAGCCCGATAGTACCACTAACTGGTCCTCAAACCCGAATCGTAACCCAACTAGGCCCCTGGCCCGATCGTATAACACAAATGGACCCTCGGTCCAATTCCTCATCAATTCAAATGGACTCCAAGTCCGAGAATTTGTAAATCAAAAAGGGCCTCATGCCCGATTTCATGTTTCCTAATCCAAAACCAATTCATAAAACCCTCATTGAAAATCTAGAATGTATAAGCAGCGTATAAAACTGGAAATCTCAAAATACATGCAAATACGTAAATCCTAGGCTACCACAAACAAATGCACTCATGGCATCACAAAACATATATTAAAACCATTATAAAACATTTATGCATGCATCAATTTCGAGAGAAGGGTCCACTCACAGACCGTCTGAAGCCGCGCCTCGATACGCGTGCCATAATCGTCTCCCGGGTTAATCATCGCCTCCGGGATTCCCAAACCTGTCCTAATTTATTTAGAGGGTTACTAATAGCCTCATTAACCTCTCATTGAAGTCCCATAATTTTCTCGATTCTCTAACTATTTTTAAATGCGAATCTAAACCTTCGGACGTCCCGAACTATATCGAAACGATGTCCGATTGACACGAAACCAGTCCCAAAATGTTCGTTACATCGAATAGATGAAATTACATGTTGGAACGTCCCCCAAAGGATGGCTCACGTGCCCCTAGAAGGGACGACGCGTTGGCTTCACGTGCCCTGCACAATCTTCTTCTTCCTCAAGTGAACCAGCCGGTCCACCTGGTTCGAATCAAACCGGACCGGCGTGACCGGTCAAGGTGTTTTCCCTCCTCGTTTTTGGTCCGTTTGCTTCCATTTTAATTCCATTAATCATATTTTCAAGTTTCCTATCTAAACCAATCCCTAAAACTAATTAAAAACCATTAAAACCCAAGGTTCCAAAACTTGGTTCACAGTCCAAGTTTTCCAAAACCTCCCCCACAGTGTCTCAACCTCCAAACTTCCTCAAAATCATTCTAATACTCTCCTACTAACCCATTTAACTCAAAACAATCCATAAAAACGGTACATAATACATAGAATGGAAAAATGGATTAAATCGGTTAAAACAGATTACCTTTCGGGTTTTGCGCCTCCGCCGTGCACAACGGCGTTTCTTGGCCTGCCACCAGCATCCAGACGTCCTCCCTCTCTTTCCAGGTTCCTCAGGTGGCCATAAGGGTGAAGGTTTTGGATTTGGGTTTGGAAAAATGGATCGGTTTCGTTGTTTAGGTGGAAGGAAAATGAATGATCGATGAAGGGAAGGGTGAGATGCATGAATATGTTTGGCTGGGCAATGGATGGGTGACACTTGTCACTCATCCATTGGCTGTATAAAAAGCTGGGCCCACTAAAGACAAAACTTCACTTTTTGTCTCGAAAACACGTGTCGCCGTAAATAGTTCCCTGGAACTTCCGTGAACCGTAACTTCTCCGTCAAACGTCCGAATTCGACGTGCCGCCTGTCTATGGATTCGTATCGTCCCGATCTACGTAACGGTCTTCGGCCCTCGGCCATCAGACCTCTCGGGTCAAAAGTCAACTTTTGGCCCAAATTACCAAAATGCCCTTGAACTTCCGAACGTCATAACTTTTTCCTCGGACGTCAGAATCGAGCGTGCCACCTGTCTATGAACTCATGACGTCACGAACTACGTCACAGTTATCGGCCAAAGTCCATTTAACTGTCCGAATGAGAAGTTAACGATTCACCCATTCTAGGGGCAAAATCGTCATTTCGCCCGAACGTTTGCTAATCCTCGTCTAATCTCTGATTAGTCTCGCTAATCCGTCATTAATCCTTAATTAATCTCGTTAATTCGGGACGGGTCGTCACATCTACGACCCTCTAGAGAAGGGACATGTGTCCCACATCCATTGGGCACCAATCCCAAGAACAGCCAAGTGTCACGATTGCACTAGCACAGATCCCAATGCAGGAAATGACCAAAATGCCCCTGCCTTCACAAATTACCATTTTGCCCCTCGAGTTTTTAGACTTATAACGAAACCGTCCGACGTCCGATGACAGCATGCCGCCTGTCGTTGTACTCAGGGAATGGAGGCCTACCTAACGGTCCTCGAATGACGTGAAAAGTCCATGTCATTTGAAAAGTCAACGAATTTCCTCTTTTAACTAAATTACCAAATTACCCTTAAACTTCTGAACGTCATAACTTCCTCCTCGGATGTTAGAATTAGACGTGCCACCTGTCTATGAACTCGTGACGTCTTGAACTACGTCACGGTCATCGGTCAAAGTCCATTTGACCGCCCGAACAAAAAGTCAATATTTTTGCCAATTCCAAGGGTAAAATCGTCATTTCGCACCGTCCGTCCGAAAGCATCCAACTAATCACTGATTAACTTCACTAATCCATCATAAATCACTAAGCTAATCCCGATTTCTGGAACGGGTCGTTGCAAAAGTGATCGCCCTCGAATCGTAGCCAACAGATGTCCTGAACTCCCAGAATGAGCAAAAACGTTCACCTGCAATAAATGAGCAAATTTATTAGTTTTTGAAATAAATATATACCAAGTATAAATACACTTGGATACACATATGGTGATTCAAAATATGTATGTTATTATCAAACACATTAATAGCATTAATATATTAAATACATATTTAAATATATTAATATATTTATATGTATTAAATATGGGTACAAATATACCTGCAAAAAAAAATCAAACTTTTATTAAAAATATTTATTTAAGTTGTATAAATAGAAATAAGTAAAAATTTTAAGTATATGTTAAACAAAAAAAATATATAAAGTAAAAAAAGGGGAAGCTACTGAGTTGATTTGGTCTAATCAAAGCGCGCCACGTGGCTAACAAGGGAGCTAGCTCTGCCAACAACGCCTTGGCTCGAGGCTTCCTAGCTAATCAGAAGTATGCTGCGTGGCCACTTCAGACAAGCTTAGCTGCTGTCGCACGAGACCCATCATCCAGAAGCTCTATCTCGCCCTGATGAAGGCTGCAGACGGCAGCCAGACCAACCTGATAGGTCATTAATCAAGCTTTATTTTATGTTATTTTATGCCTTTTATACTTACCTTTTAATATTAAATTACCAAACAATTGGAGAAAATAATATATTTTGTGGGAAATTTACAGAAATAAATAAAGCTTGGAATTTTGAGCATTTTGGCTAAAGAATCGTCCCAATCGGAATTATAACGAATAAATTATGGACAAAATAAGGAAGGCCACCAAAAAATCTAAAAGAAATTCGGTGGGAGCCTACTAAATCCAAGCTTGTTGCGGCCCAATCCAGCCCACACTCGCAAGTCCAGCTTCTATCCAATTTGTGAAGCCTAGACCATCTCTCCAACCCAGATTGCGCAATTCCAGTGCGCGACCCAAATCCATAACAGACCCCAGCCCAACGTATACCTTTGGACCACGCCTGCCGTTCTTCGCTTTACCTTTTCAGAGTGCGCGCGCCGAATGCCAGCTATAGAACCCGCATGTGCCCGCCGAGCTAACTGCCGACCTCAGCGTGTCAGTCACTGATTTCCCTTATTATTGTCAGCGCCTATCTACCGAAATCATTATCTGTAAATATGCAGGGCCATGCTGAATCTGAGCAGCCCATTGGCAGGTTTTTCCCCATAATTTTACCCCAAAAATCAGCTATTCTGGTCATTTCACTTTTTAATTTTTTTCAATTGTAATTTTCAATTTATTTGCACTTTATTTTCTAGATTTTTTGGTACTTTCCCTATAAATAGAGGGGTCATTCTCATTGTTTGGGGACTTTTCATTTAGGCACACTTTGAGTCTTCCTTAAGGGAAACTTAGCCAAAATATTTCCAATACAAGTTTAGAGTTTGAGTCCGTAATTCCCGTGTTTTATTTCTCCATCTTCACAAGGTTCTTGCCGCTGTTCGGTGATCCTTGTGAATAACAATTCATTGTTTTTATCCACCCCGAAAGTGTAACATTTGCTCTCCATCTACTTAAACTCTTTTATTTGTTTTTTGTTATATTTATAATGCAACAACCTAGATTTTATGTATTTTTGTAAATTGGGAAATTCCATGAAAAATGACCATTTTGCCCCTAGTTAGGGTGAAATGTTGACTTTTGACTCGAGACACTATTTGGATATTGACTCTTGACTGTTACATAGACCACGTCACCACGAGTCCGAAGACAGGCGGCATGCCGAATTTGGACGTTCAATACGTAAGTTACGGATAACGGAGTGCGAGGGTTACTATTACATTTTCTGAGGTTTCGGGCCAAGTGGCATTATTTGTCAGGACCCACCCCTAATCCCCCAGGATTAAGGGCTAAATCCCGATCCCATCTAACTTACGCATGACAAGAAGGTTAAACTGACGTCCAACCTTCATGTGACACGTAAGTCGGACAAGGGATTCTCAATCCAACCATTCGAAAAGTAACCGGACATCCGAGAGTGTACAGAACTATTGTGGATCACGGGTGTGATGTCTCCGTCTCTCTCGATCAACAGCCGTGCCGCAACAACCTGGAGGGTATAAAAAACACGAAAAGACTGTGAGTGGACAAAAATAAAGAATAAGTTCAAAAACAGTTCAATAAAGCAATTACAGTTATACCCTCCACTAAAAAAAAATCAATGTATGCATATCAAATCCAAGTCATGAAGCCATTCATATCGAGAACCATCTTTGAAAATCATATGAAAACCCGAATCAAATCCGCTATTCAATCCAGGCCTCAGCCTCAAATCACAAATCATCTCAAATCCGGGAACTTAGTCCCCAAATCTCGTCAAATCCAACTCATCCGGGCCACTGCCCAAAACCAGTGAAAATATCAATCATTCAAGTTACTGGAGCTCAAGTGCGCCCGAGTCTTTAAACTCAAAACACAATGCGCAAATAGCCAGGCCTTCCCGGGATATCTGAGTCTTTAAACTCAAAACACATATCACAGGCCTCAGGGGGGGGGGGGTTATCATAATCACCGAGTCTTTAAACTCAAAACATATACCGAGTCTTTAAACTCAAAACATATCAATTCAGGGCCCTCCCCCCCGTCAATCAATCCGAGTCTTTAAAGTCAAAACCAGATCCAGTGGGGTTTTCCTCTTTTTTCGGGTCTTTAAACCAAAAACCATTTCTCAGTCAATCAGTGAAAACCACATAAAATCCACAGTCAAATTCGCAACGATGATTCTATAAGCCGGCCTCCAGAACCATCGTCCCGAACCTAATTCCAGGCTTCCTTTCCCAGTCTCAAAACAAAAACCGAAAGCTCCTTTATCGAAATCTCAGAAACAGGGCTCCAAGTCCGAAATCCCTTTTCAAAACCTTGAAATCAAATCATATTCCAAATCCCAAAATCAAACCATTTAAACCATGATCAAATAACAAGATCGTTCGAAAACTCGTAAAACGTGAAATCCTGTAAATATCTCGAAAAACATGCAAAAACGTAAACCATCAAGATCATAAAGAAAATCATAGAATCACGTATGAAAACATATTAAAACATATATGCATGCATCATAAGTTAGAAAGAAAAGTCCACTCAAAGACCATTCTGACGTCGCCTCGATAACCGCGCACTTACGCCGTTCCCGGCCATTCCGCTATCCTCGGCTTCCCGAACCTGTCCAAATCCCATAACGAGGTCACTAACTACTTCTTTAAGCTTATACTAAAGCCCCGTAATTTTCCCATATTTTTAACTATTTTTAACCTAGGCCTAAAACCTTCGGACAACCCGAAACATATCGAGCCGATGTCCGATTGACTCGAAACCAGTGCCAAGTTGTTCGTTACATCGAATTATTTAAAAGTCATGTTGGAAACTTTCCAAGAAGAGCCATCACGTGCCCTTACGCACCACCCAAAGATGTTGCACGTGGGAGCCACGCGCTGACACTGTTCACATTTTTCAACCCGTGTTCAACCGGTTCAGTTAATCCGGTCCAGCCATGAACTGGCGTGTGCGGTTTTGTCCATTTCTCGTTCCTTTTTAATCTGTTTTCCCTCCTAATTAATCTAATACTCCCGTCCTTTCAATTCTAAGCATTTTACTTAATTAAACCGTGAACAATGGAGCTAGAAATTACCTTCCCACGGCGACTGTAGAACCGGCCATTTTTAAATTTCTGTTCTGGTCTCCACATCCTGTCTTAGGCTTCCCTCCAAGCCCGAACGACTCCTAACAACCTCCAAACCATTTTCCAATGAATCAAAACAAATAATAACCCTCAAATAAAAAGCCACCATTTTTGGACTTCAACCTCAAGCTGCACGGAAACTCACCTTACCAAGTCATTGTGCACTGCCGTGGTGACCACCGCACTCATTTCCTCACCCTCTTCATCTTTCCTTCACACATCATGGACCAGGAATGAAGATCGAAGGAGTTTGGCTGGATTAGTTCATGGCTTCCTCTGTTTGTCTCACGGTTCAAGTCACCGTCCACGACGGTTCTTGTGGTAACACCACCACAATCACCTTATTCAGACCAATACCTAACCCATCCGAAGTCCGATGGCGGCGTGTCGCCTGTCGTTGTACTCAGTACCTCGAGATCTATCTAACGGTCCTCGGTTTACGTGAAGAAAACTTGTCATGCAAAAGTCAACAAATTCCCCATTTTTAACCAAATTACAGAAATGCCTTCGACCTTCCGAACATCATAACTTCCTCCTCGGATGTCGGAATCGAACGTGCCACCTGTCTACGGACTCGTGACGTCCCGAACTACGTCACGGTCATCGGTCAATGTTCATTTGACAGCCTGAACTAAAAGTCAACATTTTGCCCATTATAGGGGCAAAATCTTCATTCTGCGCCGTCCGTCCAAAAGTATCCGACTAATCACCGATTAACGTCACTAATCTAATCCCGAATTTCGGGACGGGTCATTACAATCTATCCTCCTTAAAAACATTTCGTCCCCAAAATTGCACATCTCGTACCTCTTTAACTAGCGGGAAGGAATCCAACGGTTCTTACACCTGGGTCTCGTACCCGGTGTCCATCTCCTCCTAATCCAACTTATCCTGACAGTTCCCAACCTGTCATCTTCTTACTCATCCAACTGTTAGTTCATCGGAAGACTGTCCCAATCACACTGGGGTCATCACAAATCAAACACGCTTCACTTTGAAGCCCATCGGTCACTCCAACCTCTAAACTGAACTACTTGTCTCCCGAAAATGTCCAACTCAAATCCCTTCCAAAACTCCTGATCTCCTGGGTCTCCCGACCAAGATAAAATCCATTCACAAACTCTACCACGTACATAGGGTCCATAGGGCAGACCCAGCACTGGATCCGAGTCCAACATCCAATGTCTGTCTAATCATTCTATCCTCCTGATCCACCCTATTCTATCCTAAGTAAAAAAAAAACACTCTAGTCCCGATCCACTCCAAACACCTGCTAGGATACAAGTCACCAATTATCGGCATCCTCCATTCTCAATCACTGACCTTGAGTTCCCCAGTTTCCACTCTCAAAGTCGCCACTCACTCGGTGTCATCCTCGGCACTAGCCGACTTATACCAACATGTCAGGGGAAAGTCTACTAGTAACAATCGCACGAGCAGTCAACCCCGATCATGCAAACCTAGCCGGATCCAATACGGAGCCTAGGTCCATCGCGTTTCCACTGCGTTTGTCAGGACCCACCCCGGTTCCACCCCGAAAATCGAGGTAAATCTTGCTCCCGTCTGACTAAACCGAAAGAAACTCACGAAAAGTACCCAAACCCACAGTCAGACGCAGGAGAACTTTTAAACATCTGAAGTCAAAGTTTACAGAGCATAGTACTAAATACAAAGAAAAGAAAACCGAAAAGCTAAGTACATGCACAACGGAAAAGTTCAACACTCCGGGGCCACTCTATGCCTTTGAAAATGCCTCGACGTCAGACCCCGCGCTAACTCCACAACCTGGAGGGCAATGTAAAACAGAAGGTGTGAGTGGACCAGAATAAAAGAAAAGTTTTCAAAACCATTTATAAGAAAACCGGGTTTGGCCCTCCGTTTTGAAACCACATGCATAACCCAGTTATTAAAACAGTTATAGTTCACATAAACCTTATCATAAAAACAGAAACCAGGTTGTAGAAATCATATCATCAGCGTCATAAAACTGTATCAGAAAACATAAGTATCAAGCCAACACCAACCGATCAAACCTGCTGGACCTATCCGAGTCTTTAAACTCCCGAGTCTTTAAACTCAATCCAGGCCTCAATAATATCCGAGTCTTTAAACTCCCGAGTCTTTAAACTCAACAGGCCTACGGGGGAAAATATCAATATATCCGAGTCTTTAAACTCTCGAGTCTTTAAACTCAATCCGGGTCTTTAAACCCAATAACCAGATCCAGCAAATCCAATCACAACCATTTGAAAACCATTTCTAAATCGGTATCCAAACCCGAATCCGAAATCACTGGGCTGATGCCCTTCCAGCATCCCGAACCGTCATTCCGAACCCAAATCCGGAATTCTACGTTCCAACTCATTTTCCGAAATCCGATTCTAAAACCGAAAACCCTTGATCATCGAAATCATGTTCCAAACTCCCTTTAAAATCATTAAAGACCATTTATCATTTGAAAACCTGAAAACCATAACATTATTTTCAGAAATCAACATTTCCTGGGGAAACGTGCCAAATACGTTATTTCTCGGAAACCGTGCAATTATGTAAAACCACATCACAAATCCAACAATCATGAATCACATATAGAAAACAATGATAGAAAAACAGTTATGCATGTTCGAGTTTAAGGAAAGGGTCCACTCACAGTACCGAGCCCTTAATCGCGTCCCGAACGTCAAGTACGTTCCTCAGCTTCCTCGGGAAGTCCCGATTCTGTCAACAATCACCCAAGAACGTTACTAACACATCTACGAAGGTCCACCTAATTTACCCCAAAAATTCCCGGGTTCTAAACGTAACGAATCGAAACCTTACACTTGCAACCTCGCGAATCTACTTCGATTCAACGTCCGATTAACCCGAAACCAATACCGATAGACTCATCACAACACCTAGATCAAAAACCATGTTGACCGTTTTCCCAACCGCCGCCGCACGCGCCCCCACGCGCCGCCCAAAGGTGGCTGCGCATGGCCCTCACGCGCCAGCTACAGTGTCACCAGCAACCTCTGGTCGACCCGGTTCAACACAGTCGCTGCACCTCGAACCGGCGTGAGCGGTTCACCGCTGTGCCTACACCAAAACTACTCCTCTCTTCACCAACTGCTTCGTCCAGACCTAAGCTATCCATTCCCCTTACTCAGACATCTCGACTCAGGCTACAACTCATCGACTCAAGCTTGAAACCAAAACCCGATAAACCCCTGTCTCACAATCCAGCCAACCCGATCACCCCCCGACACGGTAACCACCGTAAGCGGTTCCTAGGACCTTTCTGAACCTCACATCACTCACCAAAACCGTCGATTCACGCCCAACAGCCACGACTTTCAAACTGAGCAAAACGGAAAAACAGAGCACATCAGTACTCTCCGTCGTTCCAGCCTCCACCGTGCACTTCCCCGTCACGACTGCACAACCAAAAGACACGTAGGACTCTACTAAGTCCCCTAGAGCTCACTAGACTCCTCGATTCAACCCCCAAAGTCACGACTTTCGATTTGAAAATCGACGGCAAAACAGAGTACAGAGAGGAAAGAAGAAAGATTACCTGCGGTCGATCGCCGTCGTGAGCTCCACTGGGGCTAGTCAACTCCTCTCACCCCTCACGACACCACCACGAGTCCAATTGCACCCTACACGGTCACACCACCACCACGATCTTCCACTTCTTCTCTGTTTTCTCTGAAAACCAACTGCCCCGACTACCGTGTTCTTGCACGATTTCACTCCCCCAAACACTCACCAGTTCACTCTTCCACCCTCTGCTCACTCCTCACTCACCAGAACACACCAACACTCACCATCGTCTCTCAATTTTCTCTCAATCTCCCTCTCTGTTTCTCCCTGGTTCGAAGAACACACACTGCACGATTTAACCCCACATTATTGGACCCGTGCACACAGTCCTGGAATCCTCTAGTCAAGCCCCACATGTCACCATCCTACCCTTCCTCTCACAAGTGGCCCAATCTCAGCCATCCAATTTTCCCTCTCTGTGCACAAATCCCCAGACAACCAAAAGACCAAAATACCCTTTCTTTTAACCCAAAATTACGATTGTGCCACTACCTTTCTAGACCCGTAACTCACACATCCTAACTCCGATCAAAACGTGCCGCCTGTCGTTGAATTCAGGACGACGAGATCTACGTAACGGTCCTAGGTCAACGTGTCAAAACCCGTTCGTACGAAAAGTCAACTTTACCCCCTAGTTTAGCCAAATTACGATTATGCCCTCAACCTTTCGAACATTATAACTTCCTCCTCGGATGTCGGAATCGAGCGTGCCACCTGTCTACTCATTCGTGACGTCCCGACCTACATCACAGTCACCAGTCAAAGTCCATTTGACCACCCGAACAAAAAGTCAACGGTTTGCCCAACCAGGGGCAAAATCGTCATTTACCTACTAAGCACCAATGAACTCACTAATCCCATCTTAATTATGGTCTTAATCCTAACTTCTGGGACGGGTCGTTACAGCGCTACTCTGATCAACCAACGACATCCTGACCGTTCGTCCCAATGGTCAACACACCCGATCTAGTGCTCTCAACACACCAATCCCGAACCTCCGCTCTTACCGAGACAAAACCCTTAATCTACACTTGAGTCGGGGAAACTAGCATCCCTTGTTGTCATCCACAACTCGGAGAAACCATATGCTCAACCCACATCGCACTCGTACTGGACTCACCTAGAGTCACTCACCGATCAACCCCTACTTCAGCTGCACCTAGCAGCAACATCCCAATCCGGTCGTAAATCGGCCCAACCACCACGACTATCGACCACAAACCCCAACTCGCGGTTTCCAAACTAAGCACTTGCCCTGGGGTTTCTTACTCAGGTACTCACATTCCAGACCAGTCATCCTACGTGGTTCCTCAAATCATTCCCGTCATACGGGTTATCCAAACCGCGACAATCACTAGGTCACAACCACCTTACCACTCGGGTCATCACACCCGTCTCAAACAAAACACCATCCGGCCCAACAGCCCACCGTCAACTGACCTCCTTAGCCCACGTCTCTCACTAACTCAATGACTAATCTCGGGCCCCACACGCCGACCAACCTACTCCTCCGTAGCTCACCGACTACCATCCAGGTTAATCCCGCTGGCGTATCTTCGACCCTATGATCCAATTATCAAGCATAACCAGCGCCAACACACTAACCGTTCCGGCCCTAAGCCGGCATACGTCATACTTCGTACCGCCTATCAAGCGACTAACATTCTAGCACTAACAATCGCTGCTCACTAACCACAACGAACATACTATCATTATCGTATCCAGGTTGCTGACGGGCTATTCCGCGTCGAGACAACACATCCACAGTAGCATCACACCACCCATGTCGACAAACCAACGACTCTGGGAACCAAACCTCGCGCAGAACACACGAAACCTCACTCTGATACCAATTGTCAGGACCCACCCCTAATCCCCCAGGATTAAGGGCTAAATCCCGATCCCGTCTAACTTACGCATGACACGAAGGCTAAACTGACGTCCAACCTTCATGTGACACGTAAGTCGGACAAGGGATTCTCGATCCAACCATTCAAAAAGTAACCGGACTTCCGAGAGTGTACCAAACTACTGTGGATCACGGGTGTGATGTCTCCGTCTCTCTCGATCAACAGCCCATACCGTAACAACCTGGAGGGTATCGAAAATATGAAAAGACTGTGAGTGGACAAAAATAAAGAATAAGTTCAAAAACAGTTCAATAAAACAATTACAGTTATACCCTCCACTAAAAAAAAAGTCAATGCATGCATATCAAATCCAAGTCATGAAACCATTCCTTCGAGAACCATCTTTGAAAATCATATGAAAACCCGAATCAAATTCGCTATTCAATCCAGGCCTCAGCCTCAAATCACAAATCATCTCAAATCTGAGAACTCAGTCCCAAAACTCGTCAAATCCAATTCATCCGGGCCACCGCCCAAAACCAGTGAAAATATCAATCATACAAGTTACTGGAACTCAAGTGCGCCCGAGTCTTTAAACTCAAAACACAATGCGCAAATAGCCAGGCCTTCCCGGGATATTCGAGTCTTTAAACTCAAGACACATATCACAGGCCTCGGGGGATATCATAATCACCGAGTCTTTAAACTCAAAACATATACTGAGTCTTTAAACTCAAAACATATCAATCCAGGGCCTTCCCCCCGTCAATCAATCCAAGTCTTTAAACTCAAAACCAGATCCAGTGGGTTTTTCCTCTTTTTCCGGGTCTTTAAACCCAAAACATTTTTCAGTCAATTAGTGAAAACCACATAAAATCCACAGTCGAATTCGTAACGATGATTCCATAAGCCGGCATCCGGAACCATCGTCCCGAACCCAATTCCAGACTTCCTTTCCCAGTCTCAAAACTAAAACCGAAAGCTCCTTTATCGAAATCTCAGACACAGGGCTCCAAGCCTGAAATCCCTTTTCAAAACCTTGAAATCAAATCATATTCCAAATCCCAAAATCAAACCATTTAAACCATGATCAAATCACAAGATCGTTCGAAAACTCGTAAAACGTGAAATCTCGTAAATATCTTGAAAAACGTGCAAAATCGTAAACCATCATAATCATAAAGCAAATCATAGAATCACGTATGAAAACATATTAAAACATATATGTATGCATCATAAGTTAGAAAGAAAAGTCTACTCACATACCATTATGACGTCGCCTCGATACGCGCACACTTACGCTGTTCCCGGCCATTCCGCTATCCTCGGCTTCCCGAACCTATCCAAATCTCATAACAAGGTCACTAACTACTTCACTAAGCTTATACTAAAGCCCCGTAATTTTCCCGTATTTTTATCTATTTTTAACGTAGGCCTAAAACCTTCGGACAACTCGAAACATATTGAGCCGATGTCCGATTGGCTCGAAACCAGTGCCAAAATGTTCGGTACATCGAATAATTTAAAAGTTGTGTTGGAAACTTTCCCAGAAGAGCCATCACACGCCCTCACGCACCACCCAAAGAGGCTGCGCGTGGGAGCCACGCACTGACACTGTTCACATTCTTTAACTCGTGTTCAACCGGTTCAGACCGGTTCAGTTAATCCAGTCCAACTGTGAACTTGCGTGAGCGGTTTTGTCCATTTCTCGTTCCTTTTTAATCCGTTTCCCTCCTAATTAATCTAATACTCCCGTCCTTTCAATTATAAGCATTTCACTTAATTAAACCGTGAACAATGGATCTAGAAATTACCTTCCCACGACGACTGTCGAACCGGCCATTTTTAAATTTCTGTTCTGGTCTCCATAGCCTGTCTCAGGCTTCCCTCCAAGCCTGAACGACTCCTAACAACCTCCAAACCATTTTCCAATGAATCAAAACAAATAATAACCCTCAAATCAAAAGCCACCATTTTTGGACTTCAACCTCAAGCTTCACAGAAACTCACCTTACTAAGTCATTGTGCACTGCCGTGGTGACCACCGCACTCATTTCCTCACCCTCTTCATCTTTCCTTCACACATCATGGACCAGGAATGAAGATCGAAGGAGTTTGGCTGGATTAGTTCACGGCTTCCTCTGTTTGTCTCACGGTTCAAGTCACCGTCCACGACGGTTCTTGTGGCAACACCACCACAATCACCTTATCATCCTCACTCACTCCCCTCCACAACCCATAGACAAAAATTGAAGATTTAGGGGTTTATAGGGATGGTTTCTCAGGGTTACGTACTCTCTGTTGTTTTTTCCTTAACTGTGCAACAATTTCCCATTTTTAAACCATATGATCGATTATGTGGCGGTGGGAAGGTTTCCCCCACCTTCCAGAGAAGGACAGATGTCCCAAAACCAGTGGGCATCAACTCCAGGGCAGCCACTTGTCCATTTGTCACTGGCACAAATCACAATGCAGTGAAAAGACCAAATTACCCCTTCCTTCACAATTACCGTTTTACCCTTCACTTATTCAGACCAATACCTAACCCATCTGAAGTACGATGATGGCGTGCCACCTATCATTGTACTCAGGACGTTGAGATCTATCTAACGGTCCTCGTTTTGCGTGAAGAAAACTTGTCGTGTAAAAAGTAAACAAATTCCCCCTTTCTAACCAAATTACAGAAATGCCCTCGACCTTCCGAACATCATAACTTCCTCCTCGGATGTCGGAATCGGACGTGCTACCTGTCTACGGACTCGTGATGTCCCAAACTACGTCACGGTCATTGGTCAATGTATATTTCACCACCCGAACTAAAAGTCAACATTTTGACCATTCTATGATCAAAATCGTCATTCTGCGCAGTCCATCCAAAAGTATCAACCTAATCACCGATTAACGTCACTAATCCATCATTAACCACTAATCTAATCCCGACTTCCGGGACGAGTCGTTACATTATTGGATTGGTCAACTAGGTTATTGGACCAATCAGATGAGTGACAAGTGTCACTCATCTAACTGGCTCATTTAACCAAAAGATTGGATGCATGTATCTGCTCTCTCCCTTGCAATGCTCATTTAAACCGTGAACCCAACTTTTGCAAACACACATACCCTGTAACGACCCGTCCCAAATTTCAGAATTAGATTAGTGACTAATGAAGGATTAGTGAGGTTAATCGGTGATTAGTTGAGCGAAATCGGATGGATGATGCAAAATGTAAGACCCGTGTCCTGTAGTGAACGGTGAACGATCCCACATTCCTGCGAGGGGGGAATGGTCTGGGAAGGGAATGGTGGTATGCCTTAAAGGTGTAGGCACACACCTATCTAGCATGAGGCCTTTTGGGAGCTCAGTGGCTTTGGGGGGGATTGGAATCCCAAAGTTAAGCGAGTTGAGGCTGGTGCAATTCCATGATGGGTGACCCCCTGGGAAGTTGCACCGTGAGCTCCCGCAAACAAAACCGTGAGGGCGAGGCCCAAAGCGGACAATATCGTGCTAGATGAACCGGGACCTGACAGAAGAGGGTCGGGTCCTGACAATTTGGTATCAGAGCCAGACCCCGACCAAAAAGTGTGCCAGCGAGGACGCTGGGCCCTAAGGGGGGTGGATTGTAAGACCCGTGTCTTGTAGTGAACGGTGAACGATCCCACATTCCTGCGAGGGGGGAATGGTCTGGGAAGGGAATGGTGGAGTGCCTTAAAGGTGTAGGCACACACCTATCTAGCATTAGGCCTTTTGGGAGCTCAGTGGCTTTGGGGGGGGGGGGGGGGGGGGGGGGTGGGGATTGGAACCCCAAAGTTAAGTGAGTTGAGGCTGGTGCAATTCCATGATGGGTGACCCCCTGGGAAGTTGCACCGTGAGCTCTCGAAAACAAAACCGTGAGGGCGAGGCCCAAAGCGGACAATATCGTGCTAGATGAATCGGGACCTGACAGAAGAGGGTCGGGTCCTAACACAAAATGACCGTTTTGTCCCTGATCGTGGGTAAAATGTTGACTTTTGACCCGGGAGGTCCGATGGCCAAGGGCCGAGGGACGTTACGTAGATCGGGTCGATAAAAATCCGTAGACAGGCGGCACGCCGAAATTGGACGTCGAACGGAAAAGTTATGGTTCACGGAAGTTCGATTGCACTATGCATGCATTACGAGGCGGGGATGATGTGGCAATAACTGATTGGGCATATATTTAAGTGGGACCCATGGATGAGTGACAAGTGTCACTCATCCCATTGGTCACTTCCCCAAAAAAGTGGATCTATTTTAATTAAATACTATTATCCTAATTATTTTATAATTTAATCTCACCCACTAATCATCTCCACCCTTCATCTATATCTCCTTCTCTCATCCTCACCGCCCATCTTCTTTCTCTCTCTCATCTGATCATCATCAGATATCATCTTCCTTCCTTTTTCATTTTCCAAATCTGATCACCATTATTTTTCCCTGTCAAAACAAACACACGGCTCAACCATCTCATGGCCATCAAACTCTATCCTTTGCACCTGAAACCTGAAGGAAACTTAGAAAGGAGATCGAGACGAGTCGACTGGTGGCCACAGGTCGAGCCGTCGTGGACGTCGGTGGACGGTGGCTGATTTCGGTAGCCAGGAACCGAAATGGTTCCAAATGGCATAACTCGGGCTTGGAGAGGTTGTTGATTGTTTTGGATGGACCCAACGTGTTCTGGAGGTTGAGACAGACCTAGGGGAGGCCACGGCGGTGACGGTAAGCCGACTTTCCTGAAAATGGTTACTTTTGAACCATTAATGGCATTTTTTGCTTTAAGGGTGAATAACTGTTTTGGTTCTTTGGAAAATGCTTCTGAGGTTACAAGAAGTCGCGGGGGATTGCAAATGGAGGCTGTGGTGGCCGGAGAAGGCGGCGGTGGACGGTGCAAGCTTGGCCGTGGGAGTTCTTGATCAGGGAGGTGATTTCACAACCCTTTTTCATGTTTTTAATAGCTAGATCGACAGGGTTTAATGCTAGGAACCTATAGGAATGAAAATGGGATGAAAATGATCGAAAATGAGGGAGAAATGGTAGTGAACAGTGACCCCGGTTCGGTTGGACCTGACCGGTCTGAACCAGCGGGGCTATAGAGTTTAGGGGTAATGAACACGCGTGGCTGTCACGTGCAGCCCCCTTAGGCGGCGCGTGGGGGGTAGTTTGGGGATGTGTTCGACATGACTTTTAATCTATTCGATGTAACAAACATTTTGGGACTGGTCTCTTGTCGATCGTATACCGTCTCGATATTGTTCTGAAAATCCGAAGGTTTGGAACAATATCGATATTATCTGGGACATCGATATTGTTCGGGACATCCGAAGGTTTAGTGATTTATATGATTTCACGCATTTCGAGGCAATTTACGTGTTTGCACGTAAATCGAGGTTTACGATTTTGCACTGATTATACGTGCTTATGGTTTTAGAAATGGTTTAATGAAATAGTTTTGGATTTGATAAGTAAACTCGGGCATGGGGCCCATTTATTTTGGAATCCCTCGGACTCGAAGTCCCTTTTAGTCACGTTATCGGGCCAGGGGCCCAATTGGTTCGTGAATTGATTTCAGAATTCTGTATATGGGATTGGGCACGAGACCCTTTTGATTTACGAACTCTCGGACTTGAAGTCCATTTGATTTAACAAGGCATCAGACCGGAGGCCCAATTTATTTATGTATCGGGCTCGAGGCCCAATTGGTTTGCGTATCGGGCTAGAGGCCCAATCGATTTATGAATTCGGGCTTAGGGCTCAGTTATTGTTTTTGATTGTGATTTCGGATCGGGGACCCATAAATGGATCTCTGGTTCATGACGGTTTATGGGGACCGGGCATGAACCCTTGAAAGGTTTTAAGAATGATTTCAAATGGTTTTTCATATACCATCCTTATATATTATGGATTCTCTCCTCCGGGGAGAGTCGTTGGCCTGGGTGGACCCCGGAGTAGTCACGGAGTACTAACTGAGTGGAGTCGCCCCCGTTGGGTACCTTACTCTCAGAAATGCTATGGATTATAACCCCCAGGGAGGGTCATTGATATACGGACATTGACCTAGGTGGACCCTGGAGAGACTTGGGATTTGAGACCCCGGGTAGCATGCGCGTAGCTCTAGATACCGTGACAGGATTGGTTATATGATATTTATGATAAACATGATTTCTTGGTTTTGCGAAATTGTGTTTTATGGATAATAAACGAATTTGGGCTGAGTTCCCACATATGTTTACTATGTTATGAATTTCTGTAAATGGTTTTGGCCAGGGGCCCGTGTGACTTGAATTTACGGAACTTGGGGATGAGACCCAATATATGGTTGTTTAGACATATGTGGTTTGATAAATAGTTTTACTATGCATGCATGATTTTTAGTGAAGGGGATAAAGTTCTTTTATGAAATATTTTTTTATGAACTCTTTTATTTTCATCCACTCACAGTCTTTTCTGTTTTCACTTCCCTTCAGGTTGATTACTGGTGCAGACTGTAGCTGAGACCGAGACATTACACTCCTGCATCGGATCCTGGCGAACAATGGAAGCCGATCAGGCTAAAGGTTCAAATTTTCCCCGGTTCGTGTCAGACGAGATCAGGAGTGTCCCTCGTTAATCCCAGGGGGATTGGGACGGGTCTTGAAAAGTGGTATCAGAGCAGGTTTGCTCTTACGCTACGCGCAGGTTGAGGATGTGATGTCTCAATGGGCTGCAGTTTGTTATCAACCTAATAGTTTGGATGCTAGTACGATAGTTAGTAGGATTGGATCGTGGATCATTTTTGTTCGGCACTAGATGCCGGGGTTGCCATAGTTCTGTCATGGTTGGCAGTATGGGACCCTACAGAGGGATGAACTTAACAGTACTTTAGAGTTTTGACCGTGAGACAGTTAGGTTGGGATCATCTTTCACGATGTTGTAGGATGGGGTATGACAATGGTTTGGTGTTGTAACCATTAGATGGTTATGCTACTAAGAGTAGCTGGGTTTGGGGAAACCCATTGGAGTGGTGATCTGGAAATGTGAACCCCAATTGAGTAATGGAAACCCATTTGCCTGACGGTCTGGAAATGCGAACCCTAGTTGAGCTAACGCTAGGATTGGATTGGAGTCCATACGATGTCAGGACTGCGAGGTCGGTCAGATTTTGGAGTTTACTGCTGAGGACAGTTGGGTTCAGAGGAACTCTAGGGCGTGATATTGGAACTCTAAGGTAGGATGTATGGTTCGGAAATGGGAGTTGGCGAGTGGTTTGACTTGACGACTTTTCAGAGTTGAGACCGTCGGTCGGTCTAGTCATGCCAGCTTTAGTGATGGAACTGCACTCTGTAGTCGAGGTTGTATTAATCGGTTAGACCTAGTTGGTTTTCGTACTACTTTAGTTGTGATGGATAGTTGGTGCAACTAAGGTCATGGATAACCTGGTAGACGACATTGGTTGATTCGAGTTACGATTGGGTAAAGATTGGTTGGGCAGGTTACCAGGGTTAGTACTTGTCGATGGAATCCCAGAGTGGGGATATAGAGTAGTTAGTACGGGTGGTTGATTCTGTTGGATGTGGAGTCTCGATAGCAAGGTCTGGTGGTTGGGTCTGAACGAGTTGTGGCAGGCACTACTATCGAGAGTGGATACAGTTCTGGTTGTTGTGGATCAGGAGACGTTCATGGAACGTTTTCTTTTCTCGTATGAGTTTTCTGGATGATTATACCCATAGTTGGATACGAGGGAGGCAGAGTTTCTCCAACTTGAGTAGAGGTACGGGGCCATTGCTCGATATGAGCAAAGATCTAGGATTGTCTGATTCGCACAATGTATGCTGATGCTGATGCTTATGCTGACGTTAGTGTGTTGGTGCTTGTACTGGTGCTGGTGCTGGTGATTGTGATGACGATGAGTCACGAGTCAGGATGTGACTCTATTGAGATGGACACATGTTCGGTATCTGTGGTTCGGTAGTGGATCTCAGATAGAGTTGGACTGGATGGGATCTAGTAGTTATTAAGATGTGAGGATCGAGTAGTAATGGTCCACATTCTTTTGGATGTGCATAAACGGTATAAACCGATAGGCGAACTTGCTAGTAGGTTAGACTGGTTACGGACACGTGGTTGATGTCTAAGTGTGTTTGTTCCGACATGGTTAGAACTTCGGAATCGAGAGAGGTTGTGATTCAGGCGACGATGGTAGTGCTTGATTCCGCTTTGGTAATGGGTATTTTGAAGTCATTTAGGGTGACTTCTCAGGTTCTGCCATGGCAGATGATAGTTGTTGTCACCAACACGTTGATCGTGTATTGGTTTGTGGACCCACGATTGTTTTGGGTCATCAGGAGGAGTTTGGTGTTTTGAGGTTAGGTGAATGAGATTTCTCATTTTCTGCTAGGTGGCAGACGATGTTGGGTTACATGGTGTGGTGAGTGCAGCGAGTTTTGCTTACATTCACGTAGGATGAATTTTGATGTCATCGTCTTGGACCATTCTTGATTTTCCTAGGTGGAATGACAAGGATCGATACGAGGTAATTGGAGAGGACCCACAATCTCGATGTGTCTCGTCGTTGACTGATCTGTTTAGATGTGGGAATTGGTTGAGGAGTGATGTGACTGACGAAGGATTCAAGAGGGTGTAAGACGCTATGATCAGATTTCAGGAGGACTGTTAGCTGAGTGAGCATGCGTGGATCCTAGGTAGATCGGGATTAGGATGTTGAGGACTTTGGGTGTCATGACGATCGAAGATCGTGATGTTTATGGTCGGGTGACGTAGTGATGGATCTGGATCGTGATCTTGATGATCCAGATAGGAGAGAGTTTATCGCTCTTACTTGGGTATTTGAGTTGAGGATGATGGGATTGAACTTCTTTTCAAGGTAAATCCCGTATGGTGTATTAATCGAACGAGTAGATGTCCGATGAGGTTGGATTTGGTCAGCCTTAGA
Organism: Prinsepia uniflora; assembly: GCA_032719365.1. Classification (NCBI taxonomy): domain Eukaryota; kingdom Viridiplantae; phylum Streptophyta; class Magnoliopsida; order Rosales; family Rosaceae; genus Prinsepia; species Prinsepia uniflora. Next base: position 40,353,169 of record CM064869.1, on the reverse strand, counting down.
TGTGTGGATGGTGGGATTGGCTTCCCTAGTCAATTGAACGTATTGAGGTAATCGATTGAGCAGGTAACCGATAGGTTCAGAATTGGTGCGTCTCAGTAGACGTGGGTGAGATTGGATGCCAGTTGGCATGAGTGGGTATGCCTCGGTGGGCGTGATTTGGATTGGTAAGTTTTGGATTTCGTGGTTGGAGTAGACGTATTGATACTGGTCGAGTGACCATAGGACTAGGACTGGATGATGAGTTGGAGTTTTTGATATGTTTAGTACTGATTGGACAGATGGACTCCAGAATTGAAGCGTGGTTGGCTACGACCTAGGTTGTAGGCTGGTTGATGGATGGACGTATGTACCCTGTACGTTGTGCGAGGGTCGATACTAGACAGGCTTATGGTGCCTGGTGACGGTATATGGGATATACCAGTGGTACGTTGGTGAGCGTGTTGGTCGTCGGCTTAGTTCCGATACCATTGGATTAGTCGAGGACGTGAACTGGACTTTAGATACTGTGCACTGGGTCATGGTGGTTCTGATGGGTCTAGTTACACATAGGTCGAGTGAGTTGTGGGAAGTGTATACTCAAGTTGAGTGAGTTGGTGGTTAGTGTAACCACAAGTATGCAAAGTGTCAGTTTTCGACTGGCGACTGTCAAGCGGTGACAGTTTGGTGGGATGTTTCAACGTGGATCAATGAGAGAGTTTTGGTGACTCACAATGGGAGCAAATGTTAGGATAGATTGGTGATTGAGAAAGGAACCGTCGAGTTGTTAGTGTCATCGAAATGGTAGAATTTTCGGGTGGCATCCACCCGGAACATGTGATCAATTTCAATCGAAGGGGTCGAATGTGGACGATGTGACGTGAGTATTAGTGGAGCGTCTGGGTGCAGACAAGTATTGTTCTGGTTAGTTGGCGTGCGAGTGTACACATGAGGTGAGATCGAATTTACTTTCCACGAGGTGGTTGTGGAATCGAGATAGTTGGAATTTCGAGGACAAAATTAATTAAGGAGGGAAGGTTGTAACGACCCGTCCCAAATTTTGGGATTAGATTAGTGACTAATGAAGGATTAGTGAGGTTAATCAGTGATTAGTTGAGCGAAATCAAACGGACGACGCAAAATGACCGTTTTACCCCTGGACATGGGTAAAATGTTAACTTTTGACTCAGAAGGTCCGATGGCCGAGTGCCGAGGACCGTTACATAGATCAGGTCGATACAAATCAGTAGACAGGTGGCACGCCGAAATCGGACGTCGAACGGAAAAGTTATGGTTCCCGGAAGTTCGATTGCACTATGCACGCATTACGAGGTAGGGATGATGTGGCAATATCTCATTGGACCGATATTTAAGTGGGACCCATGGATGAGTGACAAGCGTCACTCATCCCATTGGTCACTTCCCCAAAAAGTGGATCTATTTTAATTAAATACTATTATCCTAATTATTTTATAATTTAATCTCACCCACTTCCCATCTCCACCCTTCATCTATATCTCCTTCTCCCATCCTCACAGTCCATCTTCTTTCTCCCTCTCATCTGATCATCATCAGATATCATCTTCCTTCCTTTTTCATTTTCCAAACCTGATCACCATTATTTTTCCCTCTCATAATAAACACACGACTCAACCATCTCACATCCATCAAAATCCATCCTTTGCTCATGAAACCTGAAGGAAACTTAGAGGGGAGATCGAGACGAGTCGACTGGTGGCCACGGGTCGAGCCGTTGTGGATGGCGGTGGACGGTGGCCGGTTTTGGTGACCAGGGACCGAAATGGTTCCAAATGACATAAGTCGGGCTTGGGGAGCTTGTTGATGGTTTTGGATGGACCCAACATGTTTTGGAGGTTGAAACATACCTAGGGGAGGCCACGGCTGTGCACAGCGGCGACGGTAAGCCGACTTTCCCCGAAAATGGTTAGTTTTGAACCATTAATGGAATATTTTGTTTTAAGGGTGAATAACTATTTTGTTTCTTTGGAAAATGCTTTTGAGGTTGCAAGAAGTAGTGGGGGATTGGAAATGGAGGCTGAGGTGGCCGGAGACGGCGACAGTGGACGGTGCAAGCTTGGCCGTGGGAGTTCTTGATCAGGGAGGTGATTTCATAACCCTTTTTCATGTTTTTAATAGCTAGATCGATAGGGTTTAACGCTAGGAACCTATAGGAATGAAAATGGGATGAAAAGGATCGAAAATGAGGGAGAAATGGCAGTGAACCGTGACCGCCGGTTCGGTTGGACTGGACCAGTTTGAACCGGCCGGGCTGCAGAGGTTAGGGTTAATGATCAGTGGCGCGTGGCTGTCACGTGAAACCCCTTTGGACGGCGCATGAGGGCGCATGGGGGGTAGTTTGGGGAAGTGTTCAACATGACTTTTAATCTATTCGATGTAACGAACATTTTGGGACTGGTTTCGTGTCGATCAGACACCGTTTCGATATTGTTCGGGACATCCGAAGGTTTAGGATCGAGTTTAAAAATACTTAAAAATTTGGGAAAATTATGGGACTTCAATGAGAGGTTAATAAGGTAGTTAGTAACCCTCTAAATTGATTTGGACAGTCTTGGGAGTCCCGATGATGGTGATTAGCCCGGGGAGGCTTACGACACGCAAATCGAGGTGGCAGCTTAGGACGGTCTCTGAGTGGACCTTAATTTCTAAACTGTGATGCATGCATAAATGTTTTATATGGTTTATAGATGTGATTCTATGATGATGATTTGGATGTTAGTGATTTATATGATTTCACGCATTTCGAGGCGATTTACGTGTCTGCACGTAAATTGAGGTTTACGGTTTTGCACTGATTATACGTGCTTATGGTTTTAGTAATGGTTTAATGAAATAGTTTTGGATTTGATAAGTAAACTCGGGCGTGAGACCCATTTTTTTTGGAAACCCTCGGGTTCGAAGTCCCTTTTGGTCACGTTATCGGGCCAGCCAATTGGTTCGTGAATAGTTTTCGGATTTGAAAATATGGGATCGGGCACGAGACCCTTTTGATTTACGAACACTCGGACTTGAAGTCCATTTGATTTAACATGACATTGGGCCCAGTTGGTTTGCGTATCGTGCTAGGGACCCAGTTGATTTATGAATTCGAGCTTAGGGCACAATTATGGTTTACGATTGTAATTTCGGGTTGGGGACCCATAAATGGATTTCTGGTTCGTGACGATTTATGGAGACCGCGCATGAACCCTTGAAAGGTTTTAAGAATGATTTCAAATGGTTTTCCATATACCATCCTTATATATTATCGATTGTCTCCTCCGGGGAGGGTCGTTGGCCTGGGTGGACCACGGAGTAGTCACAGAGCACTAACTGAGTGGAGTCGCCCCCATTGGGTACCTTACTCTCAGAAAGGCTATGGATTATAACCCCGAGGGAGGGTCATTAATCTACGGACCTTGACCTGGGTGGATCCTAGGGAGACTTTGGATTTGAGACCCCGGGTAGCATGCGTGTAGCTCTAGATACCGTGACAGGATTGGTTATATGATATTTATGATAAACATGATTTCTTGGTTTTGCGAAATTGTGTTTTATGGATAATAAATGGATTTGGGACGAGTTCCCACATATGTTTACTATGTTATGAATTTCTGTAAATGATTTTGGGCAGGGGCTCGTGTGACTTGAATTTACGGAACTTGGGGCTCAGACCCTATATATGTTTTTTTTAAACATATGTGGTTTGATAAATAGTTTTACTATGCATGCATGCTGTTTAGTGAAGTGCATAAAGGTCTTTAATGAAATATGTTTTTATGAACTCTTTTATTTTTGTCCACTCAAAGTCATTTCACTGTTCACTGCCCTTCAGGTTGATTACTGGTGCGGACCGTAGAAGAGACCGAGACATCACACTCTTCCACAGGATCCTAGCGTACTCTGGAAGCCGGTCGGGCTAAAGGTTCAAATTTTCCCTAGTCTGACACTTCGTGTTAGACGGGATCAGAATCGTCCCTCGTTAATCCCAGGGGGATTGGGACGGGTCCTGACACACCCAGCCATCGATCACCTTCCCTAAATCCTCTGTTTCTTTTCATGAACCTGAGATGTGACTGAAAGTGGGCGTTGGACTACGACGCAGAGCTGAGAGCGGCGGGGTACGATGGAGAGACAAGTCCTAGGTAAAACCCGAAACCCTCATGATCGGGTCACGTTTGGGCTGGGTTTTTGGGGCTTTGTTGAGTGAGTCTGAGGACCCAGATTTCTGTAGGACCAGTGCGGGTCGATTGCGGACCAGAACCAGGCACAACAGTGTTAGGATCGACGGTGAACCGGACGGGAAAATAGACCTCCATGGTTGCTTGAGCTAAGGTACGATTCTTCTGTGTTTTAGCAAAGTTTGAACCCATAGATCCAACCTAGGCACCTAGACGATCCTAGGGGTAGCAATAGTTTTTGAAACGGGTCGAAAATGAACGAGATACATCAGACACGTGGACGATGACTTCAGCTGATGATGTCATCTACTTGTCAAGCTGTCAAACACGTGGGCTAGTAGGAATGTGACACGTGTCACATGTTAGTGCTAACTGTGCACTGACATGTCAGTGACGTGGCTCAATCCGTGGCTGCCACGTGTCACTGACATGTCAGTGACGTGGAACAACCAACAACTGACACGTGGCACTATCAGGACCTGACATGTGTCAGTGATGTGGATTAATCCTGGAGTGACACATGGCACCTATCAGGGTCTGACACGTGCTAGTCTGACATTGTCAGATGACGTCATGCATTAACCAGACGCGTTGGCCCGCACATGGGTGCGAGTTTCAAGGTAGGACTATCACCATTTTCAAGGTTTCGATGTTCCAGATCCAATGGTGGTGGTTTCGTGTCGATCATAGATCGTTAGGTTGGTCAAATTGAGGGTTCTAGCCTCAGGATTAGTGATCAGGATGCGTTCCTAGGCTTGTTTGTTTTAGGATTGAATGCTAGACCTAGTAGGGTCAATTAGTGACCTTTGGATGTGTTTGAACATGTTTAGGCAGTTCGTTGAGCAGTAACAACCGGGTGTGAGTGGTCTTTTGATTTCAAAATGATTGCATGCATAATTGTTTTCACTAATTTACTTGATAATTGTGTTTGGATGATTCTTAATACTTTATGATGGGCTTCTATAAGTATTATGATGTTTTGGACATGAGACCCATCTGGGTATACGTAAGATTTGGTTTTCGGCGTAAGTCAGGGAGTTCTATAGAACGTGATACTATTGCACTGTGTATACCTACCTTATGATTACTATCTCCTCTAGACGTCCTGTAGTATCCTGGAGTATTCACAGGCGCTTCTTGAGAGGGGTTGACCCCGAGGGGTGGCTCACGATCAGGAGTGCAGATATGGAGGATACCCCCAGGGAGGGTCATTGATCTGCGAATTATTGACGTGGGTGGACCCTAGGGAGACTTGGGATTGAAACCCCGGGCATGTAACGACCCGTCACGAATTCCTGGATTTAATTAGTGACTAATCAAGGATTAGTGAGGTTAATCAGCGATTAGTTGAGCGAAATCGAACGAATGACGCGAAATGACCGTTTTACCCCTAGTCCTGGGTAAAATGTTGACTTTTGACTCGAGAGGACCGATAGCTGAGGGCCGAGGACTGTTACGTAGATCAGGTCGATACGAATCCACAGATAGGCGGCACGCCGAAATCGGACTTCAGACAGGAAAGTTATGGTTCACGGAAGTTCGATTGCACTATGCATGCATTACAAGACGGGGACATTTGGCTGAGTGACAAGTGTCACTCATCCTATTGGTCTTTAACTCCATAAAGTGGATCGAAATTGTGATTGGTGGGTTTAGGATAAAAATATTGATTTTAGGACAATTTTATAATTTCCATTACCCACTCTCTCTCAATCCCAGCCATCAATTCCATCACACCCCTCATCCTCAACGTCCACCCATCTATTCAAACCACCTAAACCTCACCCTCTCCTTCTTCATCGATCACACTTCACCATTGCTACAATCCGTGAAACCCATTCCACAGACACGCTCAAATCCCCTAAACCATCACCCTTGGGGTCTGAAAAAAAACTGGAGAGTGGGAGCAGAGAAACAGAATGGTGGCAGCAAAGACGACCATCGTGGATGGCGGCAGTGGCTAGGAAACCAAAACTCGAGCCCTGTTTCGGGGTCCAAATTGGTGGGATGGTTTTTAAGGACAGACAAACTCAATGAGTGATGGGAGGAAGTTTCTGATGTCGAGTCGACCGTGACGGTGGCCACAGAGGGGCCACGACGGCGAGGGAGGTAAGAAATTCTCAGTGCCCTGTTTTTGGTTCGAAAATGGCATATATGGTTCCAGCTAGTGTTGGACGTTTATAACTAAGGGAAATGGTTTCTGAGGGTCAAATGAGTCGACTTGGGACCTGAGCTAAGGCTGGGGGTGGCCGGAGAAGGGAGGACACGGCGGTGGAAAATGGAGGAACTTGAGCCGATCGAGGAGGTATGTTTTTATATGTGTTCCATGGGTTTGAAAGCATAAATGAATGGGAAATTATTAGAGGTACCTTTAGGGATCAAATTGGAAGGAAGAGGATCTAAAATGGAGGAGAAATGGCCGTGAACCGTGACTGTTGGTTCGGTTGGACCAGACCGGTATGGATCGATCGGGCTGCTAAGGTTAGGGATGACACTGTTTGGCACGTGGCTTTCACGCGCAGCCCTTTTGGGCGGCACGTGAGGGCGCGTGGGGAGAGTGTTGGGGATGATTTCAACATGTGAATTAATCTATTCGATGTAACGAACATTCTGGGACTGGTTTCGCGTCGATCAAACATCGTCTCGATAATGTTCGGGACATCTGAAGGTTTAGGATCGAGAGTAAAAATAATTAAAACTTCGGGGAAATTATGGGACTTCAATGAGAGGTTAATAAGGTAGTTAATAACCCTCTAGATTGATTTGGACAGGTTTGGGAGTCCCGGTGACGACGATTAGCCTGTTCAGACTTACGTCACGCAAACCGAGATGACAGTTTAGGACGATCTGTGAGTAGACCTTGATTTCTAAACTGTGATGCATATGGTTTATAGACCTTGATGTCTGATGACAGCTTATGACGATGATTTGGATGATTGTGATTTACATGGTTTCACGCATTTCGAGGCGGTTTACGTGCTTGTAAGTAAATCAAGGTTTACAGTTTTGCACTGATTTTTCGTGCTTATAGTTTATGAAATGATTTCATGAAATGGTTTTTGAAAAGGTAAACTCAGGTTTGAGACCCATTTGTTTTGGAAACCCTCAGACTCGAAGTCCATTTAGTTACGTTCTCGGGCCAGAGGCCCAATTGGTTCTTGAATCGATTTCGAATTTGGGAATATGGACCGGGCACGAGATCCATTTGATTTACGAACTCTCGGACCTGAATTCCATTTGATTTAACAAGGCATCAGGCCGAAGGCTCAGTTGGTTTATGTATCGGGCTCGAGGCCCAATTGGTTTGCGTATCGGGCTCGAGGCCCAGTTGACTTACGTATCGGGCACGAGGCCCATTTGGTTTACAATTTGGGTCGGAGGCTCAGTTTGTATATGGATTCGAGCTTAGGGCCCAGTTATGTTTTAAGATTGTGATTTCGGGTCGGGGACCCATAAATGGATTTATGGTTCATGACGGTTTATGGGGATCGGCATGAACCCTTAAAAGGTTTTTATGGTTCATGACGATTTATGGGGACCAGGCATGAACCTTGAAAGGTTTTGAGAATGTTTTCAAATGGTTTTTCGTATACCATCCTTTATATATGGATTGTCTCCTTCGGGGAGGATCCTTAGCCTGGGTGGACCTCGGAGTAGTCACGGAACACTGACTGAGTGGAGTCGCCCCTGTTGGGTTCGTTACTCTCAGAAAGGCTATGGATTATAATCCCCAGGGAGGGTCATTGATCTACGGACATTGGCCTGGATGGGCCCTGGGTAGACTTGGGCTTTGAGACCCCGGGTAGCACGCGCGTTGCTCTAGATACCGTGACAAGATTGGTTATATGATATTGATAAACATGATTTCTTTGTTTTACGAAATTGTGTTTTATGATGATAAATGGATTTGACTGAGATCCCACATATGTTTACTATATTCTAGATTTCTGTAATTGGTTTTTGGCAGGGGTCCGTATGGATTTGGTTATTGAAACATATATGGTTTGATAAATGGTTTTACTATGCATGCATACTTTTTCTGAAGGGCATAAAGGTCTTTCATCAAATGTGTTTTATGAACTTATTACTTTTCGTCCACTCACAGTCTTTCTGTTTTCATTGTCCTTCAGGTTGATTACAGATATGGACTGTAGCAGAGACCGAGACATCACATTCCTCATCCGGATCAAGATGGACCCTAAACCCTTGGCGTACTCTGGAAGCCGGTTGGGATAAAGGTTCAAATTTTCTCTGGTCTGACACTCCGTGTCAGACGGGATCAGGAGCGTCCCTCGTTAATCCCGGGGGGATAGTGGTATCAGAGCGAGGTTGTCTCTATTCGAGCAACTGTGTAGCTCTTGGAATGTCGCGCATTTCGAGGAAGTGATGTCTCAATGGGCGGCAGTTCGTTATCAACCTGATAGTTAGGATGCTGGTACGATAGTTAGTAGGATTGAATCATAGATCGTGTTGGTTCAGCACTCGATGCCGGGGTTGCCATAGTTCTGTCATAGTTGGAAGTATGGGACCCTACTGAAGGAAGAATGTAATGGTACTTTAGAGTTTTGATCGTGAGACGGTTAGTTGGGATCGTCTTTCATGATGTTGTAGGATCGACTATGAGAACTGGTTAGGAGTTGTGACCATTAGATGGTCGAATTTTGTTGAGTTAGGTGGCTATGCTGCTAGGAACAGCCAGGTTCGAGGAACCCTAGTTGAACTGATGGTAGGATGGGATTTGATGTCCATACGATGTCGGGACCACGGGGTCAGTCAGATTGTGGATTATACCGCATTCTGCAGTTGGGTTCAGAGGAACCCAAGGGCGTGACATTGGAACCCTAAGGTATGATGTATGGTTCAGAAATGTGAGTTGGCGAGTGGTTTGACTTTGATGACTTTTCGGAGTCGAGACCGTTGGTCGGTCATGTCATGTCAACTTTGGTGATGGGACTGCACTCTGCAGTCGAGGTGGTATTAGTCAGTTAGACCTAGTCGGTTGTCGTACGACTTAGTTGTGATGGATAGATGGTACAACTAAGGTCATGGACGACCTGGTAAACGACATTGGCTGAGTCGAGTTACGATTGGTTAGAGATTGGTTGGACAGGTTACCAAGGTTTGGTACTTGTCGATGGAATCCCAGAGTGGGGATACAGAGTAGTTAGTACGGGTGATTGATTCCGTTGGATCCGAAGTCTCGATAGCGGTGCTTGGTGGTTTGGTCTACACGAGTTGTGGCAGGCACTACTATCGAGAGTGGTTGTAGTTGTGCTTTTTGAGAATCGGGGAACGTTTCTTTTTCTCGTATGAGATTCCAGGGTGATTGTACCCAGAGTTGTTGGGTACGAGGGAGGTAGAGTTCCTCCAATCTGAATAGAGGTACGGGGTCGTTGCTCGGTATGAGCAAAGATCCAGAGTTGTATGATTCGCACACTATATGCTGATATTGATGCTGATGCTGATGTGTGTGTTGGTGCTGGTACTAGTATTGGTGCTGGTGCCAGTGATTGTGATGACGATGAGTCACGAGTCAGCATATGACTCTATCGAGATATGCATGTGTTCGTTATATGTGGTCCGGGAGTGGATCACCTATAGAGTTGGACTGGACGGATCTAGTAGGGTTTGAGACGTGAGGATCGAGTAGTAATGGTTCACACCCTTTTGGATGTACATAAACGGTATAAACCGAGAAACGAACCTAGTAGTGAGTTAGACTAGTTACAAACATGTGGTTGATGTCCGAGTGTGTTAGTTCTGACATGGTTAGAACTTCGGAATCGAGAAAGGTTGTGTTTGAGGTGACTAGAGGAGTGCTTGATTCCGCTTTGGTAGCAGGTATTTCGAAGCCATTTAGGGTGACTTCTCAGGTTCTTCCATGGCAGATGAGGGTTGTGTCACCAGTGCGTGGATCGATGAGTGAGATTTGGTGACTCCCAGTGGGAGCAGACGTCAGGATAAGTTGGTGATTGAGAAAGGAACCGTTGAGTTGTATGTGTCAGCGAAATGGTAGAATTGTCGGGTGGTATCAACTCGGAACGTGTGATTACTGTCACTCGACTTGGTCGAGTGTAGCCGATGATACGTGAGTATTGGTGGAACGTCTGGTTACAGACGAGTATCATTCTAGTTATTGGGTGTACAAGTGTACTTTTGTTGTGTGGTCGATTGTGCTTTCCACGCGGTGGTTGTGGAATCGGTATAGTTGGAATTTAGAGGACGAAATTATTTAAGAAGGGAAGGTTGTAACGACCCGTCCTGAATTCCGGGATTAGATTAGTGACTAATTAAGGATTAGTGAGGTTATTCAGTGATTATTTGGGCGAAATCGGACGGATGACGCGAAATGATCGTTTTTCCCTTGGTTGTGGTCAAAATGTTGATTTTTGACCCGGGAGGTTCGATGGCCGAGGGCCGAGGGCCGAGGGCCGGGGATCGTTATGTAGATCGAGTCGATATGAATCTATATATAGGCGACACGCCAAAATCGGACTTCGAACGGGAATGTTATGGTACACGGAAGTTCGATTGTACTATGCATGCGTTACGAGACGGGGACAGTTGGCTGAATCTAATTGGTTGAATTTTCAATGTGGGACCCTTGGATGAGTGTCACTCATCCTATTGGTCTTTAACCCCAAAAAGTGGATCTAAATTTTGATTGGTGGGTTTAGGATTAAAATATTGATTTTAGGATTATTTTATAATTTCCATTACCAACTCTCTCTCAATCCGAGCCATCCATTCTGCCACACCCCTCATCTTCACCGTCCACCCATCTGTTCAAACCACCTAAACCTCACCCTCTCCTTCTTCATCGATCACACTTCACCATTGCTACAAACCATGAAACCCATTCCACAGACACCCTCAAATCCCCTAAACCATCACCCTTGGGGTCTGAACAAAAGTTGGAGAGTGGGAGCAGAGAAACAGAATGGTGGCAGCAAAGACGGCGGTGGCTAAGAAAACAAAACTTAAGCCCTGTTTCACGGTCCAAACTGGTGGGACGGTTTTTAAGGACAGACAAACTCGATGAGTGATGGAAGGAAGTTTCTGATGTCGAGTCGACCGTGATGGTGGCCACGGAGGGACCACGGCGGCGAGGGACGAAAGAAATTCTCAGTGCCCTGTGTTTGGTTCGAAAATGGCATATATGGTTCCATCTAGTGTTGAACGTTTCTAACTTAGGGAAATGGTTTCTGAGGATCAAAGGAGTAGACTTGGGACCTGAGCTAAGGCTGGGGGTGGTCGGAGAAGTGAGGACACAGCAGTGGAAAATGGAGGAACTTTGGCCGATCGATGAGGTATGTTTTTATATATGTTCCATAGGTTTGAAAGCATAAATGAATGGGAAATTGACAGGACCCATCCCAATCCCCCCGGGATTAGTGCGGGATGACCCTGCTCCCGTCTGACACGAAGTGTCAGACAAGGGATATTTCCGACCTTTGCCCTCCCGGGCTATTAGAGTACGCCGGGATCCGGAGGAGGTATGTGATATCTCGGTCTCTGCTACAGTCCACCATCTGATGTCAACCTGAAGGGCAGTCAAAACATTAAAAACTGTGAGTGGACAAAACAAGAATTTATAAAAACATTTTAACGAGAAGACATTTGTACCCTTCACTAAAAAGCATGCATGCATTCGAAAACCATTTATCCTAAACAAACCATATGTGGGACTAAGCCCAAAGCAGATATAAACCAAGGTCGAAAGGACCACAATGAAACCGACCATATGGGCCACTGCCCAAACCCATAAGGGACTCGGCCCCAAACAATAAAGAAACCAAGTACACGAGCCACTGCTCAAATCCTGTGCACACCTGTACACACCACATATCATATATCATATATACATATAAGTCACACAACCAATCCTGTCACGGTATCCAAAGCTACGCGCGTGCTACCCGGGTCTCAATCCGAGTCTTCTCAAAGTCAAGGTCAATGTCCGCAGACCACTGACCCTACCCGAGGTAATAGTAACCATAGCCTTCCTGAGAGTAAGGAACCCAACTGGGGGGTGACTCCACTCAGTCGGTGCTCCGTGACTACTCCGGGGTCCACCCAGGCCAACGACCCTCCCCGGAGGAGATAATAGAAGTAAAGGAAGGTATATGAACATATATATATACATAACATATACATTCATGTCCGGTTCCCCCCTGAACCGTCATGATCCATAATATCCATAATCAGGTAACATGCCGGTTCCCATAAACCGTCATGTACCGTAATAACATAACCGAGGTAACATGCCGGTTCCCATAAACCGTCATGTACAGTAATAACATAACCAGGGTTCATGCCGGTCCCCATAAACCGTCAGGAACCAGAATGACCTGACAAAGGTTCATGCCGGTTCCCATAAACCGTCATGAACCACAATGACCTTTCCAGAGTTCATGCCGGTTCCCATAAACCGTCATGAACTTGGAAATCCACGTAGGGTCCCTGACCCGAAATCATAAACCATAAAGTAACTGGGTCTCGTGCCCGAACATATGACTCAACTGGGCACCGTGCCCGATATCTAAGGGTCAGTCACGACTCTGATCATAGTGATGCGTGCAACCATCCATCCAGGACCGTTCTCAATCCTGGTATGTCGCCGTGAACGAATCAACCGACGCGACCACCACAAGATCATGGTGCACTCATCACCGATCGATATCCTGAACCGTCAGCACTCTGAAGTCGAGCCTCCCCAGGTTGCTCGACCACGAATCGTGCATCGTGACCTCTCCGGAAGGAACACATCCCAATCTGGAGGCGAGCGTCGTATCGTCGATCGCCGTGCACATAGCACCCGTCGCGACCACGATTTAGACCCGAAGGTTGTAAATAGTGTCATATGCCCGAGACCAAACCAAAGGGGTCTTATACCCGAGTTTATTCTTTTAGAAATCCAAAACCTTTTCATTTAGACCAATAAAGAAATACAGACCCGTATAAGCACCATATGAGGCCGAAACCTCGAAATACGTGCTTATACGTAACCACATACAAATGCACCCATGGCATCATCAAACATGTAATAAAACATATAATAAACATTTATGCATGCACCAATTTAGAAAACAAGGTCCACTCACAGACCGTCCGAGCTGCCGTCTCGATTTGCGTGCCATACGGCTCCCCGAGCCGATCACCGTCACCGGGACTCCCAAACCTGTCCAAATTGTAATAGAAGGTTACTAACTACTTAATTAACCGCCCACTAAAGCCCCGTAATTTTCCCGTATTTTTATCTATTTTTCCGTATTTTTAACTATTTTTAAAACCGAACCTAAACCTTCCGATGCCCCGAAACATATCGAGACGGTGTCCGATTGACTCGAAACCAGTCCCAAAATGTTCGTTACGTCGAATGGATGATTTCGTATGTTGGAACCATCCCTAGATACCCCGTCACGCGCCGCCACGTGCCTATGGAATGCACTGCGCGTGGGCCTCACGCGCCACCGCACAGTGCCTTCTTCAACATGCCGCGTACCGGCTGGTCCGGTTTTTCCTGCAAATCCAGTCCGCCTGGACCGGCGTGACCGGTCCAAGGCTCTCCCATCTTCATTTCTCATCCGTTTGGTCCCATTTCAATCCTAAAAATCATATTTTCTCATTTCCTATCAATCCTAATCAAGAAAACTAGGAAAAACCCCACAAAACCCGTCCGTCCAATCCTCCCCTAATCGGTCCAATTTTTCCGATTGCACCCAGGGCTGCTCAGTCCTTCACCGCCGTCCAAACCACCCTCTACGCCTTCCTACAACCTCAATAAACTCATCCTAATCATTAGAATTCAGCCCTAACACCTAAAACCCGAAAATGAAATTTGAAGGTAAAATTTTTACCTTCGCGGGTCCACGACCACCGTGTACGGCGGCCCCCCGATCTCGCCACCATCCAGTCCGTTCTGGCCTCCTCTCTCACTCTCTGTTCTCTCCAGGAGTATTTGGGATTAAGGGTTTGGTGTTTGGATCGCACAGAAGAGAGGAATGAGATCAGGTTTGGTTGGAGGGAAAAATGGAAAATGGATGCACGGTGAATGGTTTGGTGCATGAATGAATTATAGTGTCCATTGGATGGGTGACACTTGTCACTCATCCATTGGGCCTCCATTAAATATCTGGGCCCACTAGATACAAACTGCACTTTTTGTCTCGTAAAACGTGTCGCCATGAATAGTAATTGGGAACTTCCGTGAACCGTAACTTCGCCGTCGAACGTCCAAATTCGACGTGCCGCCTGTCTACGGATTCGTATCGTCCTTTCTACGTAACGGTCCTCGGCCCTCGGTCATCGGACCTCTTGGTCAAAAAGTCAAAATTTGACCCCATTTAACCAAAATTCCCAAAATACCCCTAAACTTCCGAACGTCATAACTTCCTCCTCGAACGTCGGAATTGAACGTGCCACCTGTCTATGAACTCGTGACGTCATGAATTACGTCACGGTCATCAGTCAAAGTCCATTTGACCGCCCGATTGAAAAGTTCAACGTTTTGCCCCCACTAGGGGCAAAACGGTCATTTCGCATCGTTCGTCTGATTTCGCCCAACTAATCACGGATTAGCCTCACTAATCGTGATTAGTCACTAATCTAATCTTGGAATTTGGGACGGGTCGTTACAACCTTCCCTCCTTAATTAATTTCGTCCTCGAAATTCCAACCGACCTAATCTAACCGTTCTTCCCTCCTTAATTAGTTTCGTTCTCGAAACTCCAACTATCTTGATTCCACATCCACCTCGTGGAAATAATTCGATCTCCTGACACATGTACACTAGTACACCCACTAACCAGAATAATACTCGTCTGCAATCAGACGTACCACTAACACCCATGTCATATCAACTACATTCGACCACGTCGAATGACCGTAGTCGTACGTCCGAACTGACACCACCTATCAGTATCAGAGTAGCCCAAGTATCCTATGATCAACCCACTTGTCAAATCTACCCTTTCGCTGACATAAACAACTAGACGGTTCCGTGCTCAACCACTAACTATCCTGACATCTACTCCCACTGGGAGTCGCCAAAACTCACTAACCGATCCACGATGACACCTCCGACAAACTGTCACATTTGACAAACTGTCACATTTGACAAACTGTCACATTTGACAAACTGTCACCACTTGATAGTCGCCAGTCGAAAACTGACACTATACCTATTTGTGGTTACACTAACCACCAACTCACTCAACCTGAGTATACGTATACTAACCAAGCCTTTCACTCGACCTGTGTGTAACTAGACCCATCAGAAATACCATGACCCAGTGCACAGTATCCAATATCCAGTCCACGACCTCAACTAATCCAATGGTATCGGAACCAATCTGACTACCAACACGCTCACCAACGTACTACCGGTATAACCTATATACCGTCACTAGGCACCACAAGTATGCCCAGTATTGTACCTCGAATTATGTACCAGGTACGTACACCTACCCATCAATTAGCTTACAACCACATAGGTCATAGCCAATCACGTTTCAATTATGGTGTTCATTCGTCCAATCCAGCATTAGACAAATCGAAACTCCAACCCATCATCTATTCCCCAAATCCGAATCCGAATCCGAAATTTCGTAAGACATCCCGAATCCAAACTCAGAAATCATATCTATTGCCATGTCCAAATCTGAATCCGCAATCATCATTCCGCAAACTAGTATTAGGAATGACCATTCCGAATCCAAATCCATAAAATAAAATCCATAGTCAAGCTCTAGAATCAAATCCTGAATTGTCATCCAGAATCCGATTCCAAAGCCCAAATACAGAAATCCTCTTTCAAGTTCCAAAATCAAATCCTGAATCGTCATCCAGAAATCTGATTCCAAAACCTGAAATCTCGTTCTCGTCTACCGAGACGCACCATATCCGAACCTATCGGATACCTGCTCCACCGATTACCACATTACCATCAATTGACTTCATAGGGAAGCCAATCCCAATATCGACACATCTCTGAGACTGACCATATCCGACCACGTCGGAAAACTACTCATCGGACAACTACTCAGGCGAGTAGTAAGCCATATGGGATTTACCTCGAAAAGAAGTTTAGTCCCAATATCCTCAACTCAACACTCAAGTAAGAGTGATAAACTCTCCACCAATCTGAATCATCAAGATCACGATCCAGAACCATAACGATACCTAAAGTCCTAAACCAATTCCCACATCTAAACAGATTTGTCAACGACGAAACACGCCGAGACTGTGGGTTCTCACTGATTACCTCGTATCGATCCTTGTCATTCCACCTAGGAAAAACCAAGGATGATACCCAACAATGACATCAATACTCATCCTACGTGAATGCAAACAAAACTCGCTGCACTCACCACGCCACGTAATTCAACATCGTGTGCCACCATGCAGAAGATGAGAATCTCAGTCACCTAACTTCGATATACTCAACACATGCTGATGACCCAAGACAAATTCTGGGTCCACCAACCAATACACGATCAGTGTACTAGTGATACAACCATCATCTGCCTTAGCAGAACCTGAGAAGTCACCCTAATGACTTCGAATTACCCAATACCAATGCGGAAATCCCGCACTCCTCGTGTCACCCCAATCGAAACTCTCGCGATTCCGAAGTTCCAACAAGATTGGAAACAACATACCCGGACATCAAACACGTGTCCCCTAACCAGTTTAACCCTATCTGAGATCCACTCCTGAACCACAGATACCGAACATATGCCCATTACGACGGATCTGACTCAACGTCATCGCAATCACCAGCACCTGCACCAGCACTAGTACCAGTATCAACACTATCACCTATCAGCATCAGCACAAAGTGTCCACGCTAGCATCAACAATAACACTAGCACACCATGTGCAAAACTGACAACCCTGGATCTCCGCTCATACCGAGCGACGATCCCATACCTCGGCTCGAATAGGAGAAACTCTGCCTCCCTCGTACCCGACAACTCTGGGTACAGTCACCCTGACAACTCATGCGAGAAAAGGAAACGTCCCCAAACGTCCCCGATTCCCAACAACCGTACTACAACCACTCCGTATCCCACTCAGGGATTCCATCGACAAGTACCAACCCTGATAACTTGTCCAACTGAACTCTAACCAGTCGTAACTCGACTAAGCCAATGACATCTACCAGGTCACCCGACAACTGAGTAGCACGACAACCAACTCGGTCTACCCGATAAATACACTCTCGACTGCAGAGTGCAGTCCCAACACAAGCTGACAGGACTAGACCGACTACTGAATCCAAATCCGAATAGTCGTCCAAGTCAAACCACTCGTCAACTCACATTTTCGAACCATACACATATGGTAGGGTTCCACGATCACACCTAGGGTCACTCTGAACCCAACTGCGAAAAGCAGTAAAATCCACGCTCTGACCGGCCCCGCGGTCTTGACATCGTAAAGACGTCAATCCAATCCTACCA
Organism: Prinsepia uniflora; assembly: GCA_032719365.1. Classification (NCBI taxonomy): domain Eukaryota; kingdom Viridiplantae; phylum Streptophyta; class Magnoliopsida; order Rosales; family Rosaceae; genus Prinsepia; species Prinsepia uniflora. The sequence goes on along the minus strand of CM064869.1, from coordinate 40,335,528 downwards.
TCAATCTAACTAGGATTCCCCGAATCCGGTTGCTAACTGCCAACTGCAGTAAATCTATCTAACTCAACCAAATCCGATCATCCAACTCAACAATATTCGACCATCCGATGATCACAATTCCTAACCAGTCGTCGGAACCGATCCTACGACATCGTGAAAGACGATCCCAACTAACCGTCTCACGACCAAAACTCTCAAGTACGAATACGTTAATCCTTCCATAAGGTCCCACACTGTCAACCTTGACAGAACTATGGCAACCCCGGCATCAAGTACCGAACCAAGACATCCACGATTCAATCCTACTAACTATCGTATCGGCATCCCAACATCAGGTTGACCACGAACTGTAGCCCAATGAGATATCACATCCTCGACCTGCGTACATTCCAAGAGCTCCGCGGTTGCTCGAATAGAGACAACCCCGCTCTGATAAGCATCCTATGAGCAATCCTATGCTCTGATACCACGCTGAAAGGACCCATCCCAATCCCCCCGGGATTAGTGCGGGATGACCCTGCTCCCGTTTGACACGAAGTGTCAGACAAGGGATATTTCCGACCTTTGCCCTCCCGGGCTATCAGAGTACGCCGGGATCCGGAGGAGGTATGTGATATCTCGGTCTCTGCTACAGTCCACCATCTGATGTCAACCTAAAGGGCAGTCAAAACATTAAAAACTGTGAGTGGACAAAACAAGAATTTATAAAAACATTTTAACGAGAAGACATTTGTACCCTTCACTAAAAAGCATGCATGCATTCGAAAACCATTTATCCAAAACAAACCATATGTGGGACTAAGCCCAAAGCAGATATAAACCAAGGTCGAAAGGACCACAATGAAACCGACCATACGGGCCAATGTCCAAACCCATAAGGGACTCGGCCCCAAACCATAAAGAAACCAAGTACACGAGCCACTGCTCAAATCCTGTGCACACCTGTGCACACCACATATCATATATCATATATACATATAAGTCACACAACCAATCCTGTCACGGTATCCAAAGCTACGCGCGTGCTACCCGGGTCTCAATCCGAGTCTTCTCAAAGTCAAGGTCAATGTCCGCAGACCACTGACCCTACCCGAGGTAATAGTAACCATAGCCTTCCTGAGAGTAAGGAACCCAACTGGGGGGTGACTCCACTCAGTCGGTGCTCCGTGACTACTCCGGGGTCCACCCAGGCCAACGACCCTCCCCGGAGGAGATAATAGAAGTAAAGGAAGGTATATGAACATATATATAGATAACATACACATTCATGTCCGGTTCCCCCCTGAACCGTCATGATCCATAATATCCATAATCAGGTAACATGCCGGTTCCTATAAACCGTCATGTACCGTAATAACATAACCGAGGTAACATGCCGGTTCCCATAAACCGTCATGTACCGTAATAACATAACCAGGGTTCATGCCGGTCCCCATAAACCGTCAGGAACCAGAATGACCTGACAAAGGTTCATGCCGGTTCCCATAAACCGTCATGAACCACAATGACCTTTCCAGAGTTCATGCCGGTTCCCATAAACCGTCATGAACTTGGAAATCCACGTAGGGTCCCTGATCATAGTGATGCGTGCAACCATCCATCCAGGACCGCTCTCAATCCTGGTATGTCGCCGTGAACGAATCAACCGACGCGACCACCACAAGATCATGGTGCGCTCATCACCAATCGATATCCTGAACCGTCAGCACTCCGAAGTCGAGCCTCCCCAGGTTTCTCGACCACGAATCGTGCATCGTGACCTCTCCGGAAGGAACACATCCCAATCCGGAGGCGAGCGTCGTATCGTCGATCGCCGTGCACATAGCACCCGTCGCGACCACGATTTAGACCCGAAGGTCGTAAATAGTGTCATATGCCCGAGACCAAACCAAAGGGGTCTTATACCCGAGTTTATTCTTTTAGAAATCCAAAACCTTTTCATTTAGACCAATAAAGAAATACAGACCCGTATAAGCACCATATGAGGCCGAAACCTCGAAATACGTGCTTATACGTAACCACATACAAATGCACCCATGGCATCATCAAACATGTAATAAAACATATAATAAACATTTATGCATGCACCAATTTAGAAAACAAGGTCCACTCACAGACCGTCCGAGCTGCCGTCTCGATTTGCATGCCATACGGCTCCCCGAGCCGATCACCGTCACCGGGACTCCCAAACCTGTCCAAATTGTAATAGAAGGTTACTAACTACTTAATTAACCTCCCACTAAAGCCCCGTAATTTTCCCGTATTTTTAACTATTTTTAAAACCGAACCTAAACCTTCCGATGCCCCGAAACATATCGAGACGGTGTCCGATCGACTCGAAACCAGTCCCAAAATGTTCGTTACATCAAATGGATGATTTCGTATGTTGGAACCATCCCCAGATACCCCGTCACGCGCCGCCACGTGCCTATGGAATGCACTGCGCGTGGGCCTCACGCGCCACCGCACAGTGCCTTCTTCAACATGCCGCGAACTGGCTGGTCCGGTTTTTCCTGCAAATCCGGTCCGCCTGGACCGGCGTGACCAGCCCAAGGCTCTCCCATCTTCATTTCTCGTCCGTTTGGTCCCATTTCAATCCTAAAAATCATATTTTCTCATTTCCTATTAATCCTAATCATGAAAACTAGGAAAAACCCCACAAAACCCGTCCGTCCAATCCTCCCCTAATCGGTCCAATTTTTCTGATTGCACCCAGGGCTGCTCAGCCCTTCACCGCCGTCCAAACCACCCTCTACGCCTTCCTACAACCTCAATAAACTCATCCTAATCATTAGAATTCAGCCCTAACACCTAAAACCCGAAAATGAAATTTGAAGGTAAAATTTTTACCTTCGCGGGTCCACGACCACCGTGCACAGCGGCCCCCCGATCTCGCCACCATCCAGTCCGTTCTGGCCTCCTCTCTCACTCTCTGTTCTCTCCAGGAGTATTTGGGATTAAGGGTTTGGTGTTTGGATCGCACAGAGGAGAGGAATGAGATCGGGTTTGGTTGGAGGGAAAAATGGAAAATGGATGCACGGTGAATGGTTTAGTGCACGAATGAATTATAGTGTCCATTGGATGGGTGACACTTGTCACTCATCCATTGGGCCTCCATTAAATATCTGGGCCCACTAGAGACAAACTGCACTTTTTGTCTCGTAAAACGTGTCGCCGTGAATAGTAACTGGGAACTTCCGTGAACCGTAACTTCGCCGTCGAACGTCCAAATTCGACGTGCCGCCTGTCTACGGATTCGTATCGTCCTTATCTACGTAACGGTCCTCGGCCCTCGGCCATCGGACCTCTTGGTCAAAAAGTCAACATTTGACCCCATTTAACCAAAATTACCAAAATACCCCTAAACTTCCGAACGTCATAACTTCCTCCTCGAACGTCGGAATTGAACGTGCCACCTGTCTATGAACTCGTGACGTCATGAATTACGTCACGGTCATCGGTCAAAGTCCATTTGACCGCCCGATTGAAAAGTTCAACGTTTTGCCACCACTAGGGGCAAAACGGTCATTTCGCATCGTTCGTCCGATTTCGCCCAACTAATCACAGATTAGCCTCACTAATCGTGATTAGTCACTAATCTAATCCTGGAATTTGGGACGGGTCGTTACAGAAATGATTAGAGGAACCTTTAGGGATCAAAATGGGAGGCAAAGGATAGAAAAATAGGGGAGAAATGGCCGTGAACCGTGACTCCTGGTTCGGTTGGGCTGGACCAGTCTGGACCGGCCAGGCTGCCAAGGTTAGGGATGACACAGTTTGGCACGTGGCTTTCACGCGCAGCCCCTTTGGGCGGCACGCGAGGTCACGTGGGTAGTCTTTTGGTGATGACTTCAACATGTGAATTAATCTATTCGATGTAACGAACATTTGGGGACTGGTTTCGTGTCGATCGGACATCGTCTTGATAATGTTCGGGACATCCGAAGGTTTAGGATCGAGATTAAAAATACTTAAAAATTCGGGGAAATTACGGGACTTCAATGAGTGGTTAATAAGGTAGTTAGTAACCCTCTAGATTGATTTGGACAGGTTTGGGAGTCCAAATGACGACGATTAGCTCGGTGAGACTTACGATACGCAAATCGAGGCGGTAGCTTAGGACGGTCTGTGAGTGGACCTTGATTTCTAAATTGTGATGCATGCTTTAATTTTTTATATGGTTTATAGATATGATTCCATGATGATGATTTGGATGATTGTGATTTCCATGGTTTCATGCATTTCGAGGCGATTTACGGTTTAAGACTGATTTTCCATGCTTATAGTTTTGGAAATGATTTCATAAAATGGTTTTTGAAAAGGTAAACTTAGGTTTGAGACCCATTTTTTTTGTAAACCCTCGGACTCGAAGTCCATTTAGTTACGTTCTCGGGCACGAGGCCCATTTGGTTTTCGATTGGGGCCGGAGGCCCAGTTTGTATGTGGATTCGGGCTTAGGGCCCATTTATGTTTTAAGACTGTGTTTTCGAGTCGGGGACCCATCAATGGATTTATGGTTCATGACAATTTATGGAGACCGACATGAACCCTTGAAAGGTTTTTATGGTTCATGACGGTTTATGGGGACCGTGCATGAACCTTGAAAGGTTTTGAGAATGTTTTCAAATGGTTTTTCGTATACGATCCTATATATATGGATTGTCTCCTCCGGGGAGGGTCGTTGGCTTGGGTGGACCCTGAGGTAGTCACGGAGCACTGATTGAGTGGAGTCACTCCCGTTGTGTTCCTTACCGCAGAAATGCTATGGATTATAACCCACAGAGAGGGTCATTGATCTACGAACATTGACCGGGGTGGACCCTGGGGAGACTTGGGCTTTGAGACCTTGGGTAGCACGCGTGTAGCTCTAGATACAGTGATAGGATTGGCTATATGATATTGATAAACATGATTTCTTGGTTTTGCGAAATTGTGTTTTATGATGATAAATGGATTTGGACTGAGATCCCACATATGTTTACTTTGTTCTAGATTTCTATAATTGGTTTTGGGCAGGGGCCCGTATGGATTTGGTTATTGAAACATATGTGGTTTGATAAATGGCTTTACTATGTATGCATGCTTTTTAGTGAAGGGCATAAAGGTCTTTTATCAAATGTGTTTTATGAACTTATTACTTTTCGTCCACTCACAGTCTTTCTGTTTTCAATGCCCTTCAGGTTGATTACGGATGTGGAATGTAGAAGAGAACGAGACATCACATACCTCCTCCGGATCCTGGCGTACTCTGGAAGCCGGTCGGGCTAAAGGTTCAGATTTTCCCTGGTCTTACATTCTGTGTCAGACGAGATCAGAAGCGTCCTTTATTAATCCCGGGGCGATTCGGACGGGTCCTGACAAGCACGCGTAGCCTTAGGACAGTGACATTATTAGGCATCGGGGATGCCAAACATCAGGGATGTCGGGGTTGGGTTGTACAGTGCATTACTATTATGATTGTTTCCCTATTATGTATATATGATTTTATGATACTATTACGACTACCTATGTTTTGACTCAATGCATGCAAGTTTAAAAACGGAGGGGTAAAACCTTATGATTATTATATTATTAAACTGGCTTTGGAAACATTTTTTATTTTGGCCCACTCACTCTTTATTGTTTTATTGACCCCTCCAAGCCGTGCACTTTAGTTGGAGGACTCGGAGTCCGAGGCATAGATTCCTTGTTGCGCACTTGTACACCCTATTTGGGTAGGTTGAGCACCATTTTGTAACCTGACATTGTGCTCGCATTTTGTATTTGTACTATCTCTGGTTTGACAGTGTAAAACTCTAGGGTTGCATGTTTAACCTTATTTACTTAATTCGAAGGACTTTAAGCCCGTTAAGGGTATTTTCGGTATTTTATAGTTATTGTCAGATGGGAGCAGGGCACATCCCCGGGTGGTCCCAGGGGGAATTGGGACGGGTCCTGTCAAATGGTATCAGAGCATTAGGGTAGTGGTCAGAGTACTAGTTTAGCGGTATGTACTTTGTACACTGATGCTTTAGCTGTTATTTAACTATTCTATGCCTTTTAACAGTTGGTATTGCCTCCGAGACGTGAGCCTCACGCACGAGCGGAGGAGGAGTTCGAGAGAGGGATGGAGAGCGCGAGTATTGAGCGAGCCCAGCGATTGGGGGCTACGCCGTTCAGCGGGGGATCAGACCCTGAGGAGGCTCTACAATGGACTGAGCGTTGGGAGCGGATCTTCGCAGTGATGCATTGCCCGCCTGAGGAGTGTGTTTTGTTAGCTACCTTTCTATTCGATGGCAGTGCATACCGGTGGTGGCATGGATTAGTAATGATAGGCTGAACCGTTCACAACGTCACTTGGGAGGTCTTCAAGGACCGATTCCTGGACCAGTGCTATTTGAGAGAGAGGGAGTTCCTGCAGCTCCAATAGGGGAACTAGACGGTAGCGGAGTACGAGTAGTCCTTCTTGTCGCCATTTTGAGGAGGGACTCAAGGGGAACATACATGCTATTGTGACTACCACACCCTATACTACTCTGCGGGACTTGACGGACGCCGCCACGCGAGTGGAGACTAGTTTATTAGTATAGCGGCAACGAACTTCGGGTGAGACTCGGCGTCAGGATCAACCATACCTCGAGATTTCGGGCCATTGGGGCTTGAAGGGGGGGGGGGGGGGGACTCTGAAGGAGCTTCTTCATCTGGTAGATGTGGATGGTTTGGCCATTGTGGGAGCCCTCAGCGATTAGGACTGAGGTCTGGTTCCTGGCAGCAGCAGACATCTGGGGGTGGTTCGTCAGGTGAATATTCTGACTAGCCGAAAGCATTGACTTATTTTGCTTGTGGAGGATCGGGCAATTATGCTTGAGAATGCCCATCCGTGACTAGAGATAGCAGTACAGTGCAGAGTATGACTTCTAACACTCCTAGCGACCGAGGACAGAGTGGAACTCGTGGTGGTGATAGAGCAGTACGAGGATGGGGCCGTCAGATTGAGACGATAGCTCGAGTATATGCAGTCACCCAGCGCCAGGCTAGGGCAGCTCTGGGTGTCACGACAGGTACTCTCACTATATCTGGTATTATTTTTCGTGCTTTGATGGACTCCGGAGTGACTCATTCATTTATTTCACGGAATTGTGCTAGTTTGCTTAGTCGCAAGGTTACGACACTTGAGGAGGAGTTGGGTGTCGGTACACCGATGTGGGTCGTCTATAGAGTGAACCAAATCGTGAATGATTGTCCAGTGGAATTTTGGCCAATCTGATTGTCATGGAAGGGTAATTTCCGCTCTCACAGCTACTAAATTATTATAGAAGGGTTGACTAGGTTATCTAGCCTATGTTGTTGAGACGCGTGATGATTCTTTGCGAGTTGAGGATATTTCGGTAGTGCGAGAATTTCCAGATGTGTTTCCAGAAGACTTGCTTAGGTTGCCACCACAGCATGAGGTTGAGTTCACGATTGAACTACTTCCCGGGGTGCGACCGATATCACAAGCACCGTATCGTATGGCACTAGCAGAGTTACGGAAGTTGAAATCTCAACTACAGGAGCAGGTGGATCTGGGATTCATCTGACCCAGTACCTCGCTATGGGGTGTTATTTGTAAAGAAAAAGGAGGGTAGTCTATGGTTGTGTGTGGATTACCGGCAACTTAATAATGTGACGGTAAGGAACAAATACCCCTTCCCTGGATCGATGACCTATTTGATCAGTTACGGGGATCAAAGTATTTCTCTAAAATTGATATGCGATCCGGTTACCACCATCTGAGGATTTCCGAGGATAACGTTCCGAAGACAGCTTTACGGACGAGGTACGGGCATTATAAGTTTCTGGTAATGCCGTTCGGATTGACGAATGCACCAGCTGCATTCATGAACCTGATGAATCGAGTGTTTAAATCGTATCTAAACAAGTTCGTAATTATGTTCATCGACGACAGTTTGGTCTATTCGAGGAGTACCAGAGCGCACGAGAAACATTTGCAGTTAGTATTAGACCGATTGAGGCAGAGAAAGTTGTATGCTAAACTCAACAAATGTCAATTTTTTCTGAATAGTATCGGTTTTTTGGGTCATGTCATATCAGCCGAGGGGATTAGTGTGGATGGCGATGGAACCCTGTTGGCAAGTTACCACGTGAAACCCTTATTGCTCGATCAGATTGTGGATGCCCAACTACAAGATCCTACCTTGTATTTATTACGGTTGGAAGTTGAAGCAAGAGAAAGGCAGGATTTCACCGTCAGAGACGACGACGCTGTTTTAAAGCAGGGTCGTCTATGTGTACCCGAGGATGCTAGCTTGAGGGCAGAGATACTTGATGAGGCACACAGTTCAGCCTATGCCATGCATCCTGGAGGAAAAAAAATGCATTGGATGCTCAGGGAATACTATTGGTGGGCATGCATGAAAAAGGACAATGCGGAGTTTGTGAGTAGATTCCTGATTTGTCAACAGGTGAAGGCCTAGCGACAACGATCGTATGGACCCTTACAGCCCCTTCCGATCCCTGAGTGGAAATGGGATCATTTTACAATGGGCTTCGAGTTCAAACTCCTGACTACACGGAGCGGAATCGACGTTGTTTGGGTGATAGTGGACCGACTTACAAAGTCAGCACACTATGCGCGAAACTTTTAAACCCAACCAATTGGCATAGTTTTTAGTGAACGAGATTGTCAGACTTCATGGAACACCAAAATCAATTGTGTTAGATTGTGACCCACGGTTTTCCTCGAGGTTTTGGCAGAGCTTACAAAGAGCCCTTGGTACGAGTTTGCATTTTAGCACTGTGTTTCATCCCCAGACTGACGGACAATCAGAGAGGACCATCTAGATCCTGGAGGACATGATGAGGGCCTGCGTATTACAGTCCCAGGGTGCTTGGGATACCCTCCTACCCTTGATGGAATTCGCCTATAATAATAGTTACCAGGAAAGTATTGGAATGGAGTCGTTTGAGGCATTGTATGGATGACAGTGTAGGACACCCTTATGCTAGACCGAGATAGGCGAGAGGGCGCTGTTGACGCCAGAACTTTTGGATGTAACCCAAGAAAAAGTCAAGATCGTCAGGGAAAGATTGAATATGGCCCACGATTGTCAAAAGAGCTACGTTGATCGTAGGACACATGATTTAGAGTTCGAAGTAGGAGATTGGGTAATTTTGAAACTGTCATCGTGGAAGGGTATTGTTTGTTTTGGAAGACGTGGGAAGTTGAGCCCTCGGTACATCAGACCGTATGAGATTACGGAGAGAGTGGGTAAAGTGACGTACAAATTGGCCTTACCCCCAGAGCTTGCTCGAGTACATGATGTCTTCCATGTGTTGATGCTTCAGAAGTATGTATAGGACGAATCGCATATTTTGGTAGAGAAACCATTAGAGCTTTGGACAGATTTGAGCTTTGAAGAACCACCCATACAGATCCTGGATTGGAAACAAAAAGTCCTGAGGAATAAGACTATCTCGTTGGTCAAAGTGCTATGGAGAAACTCTTTTGTGGAAGATGCCACACCCACACTTATTCGAGTAATTTCGAGGATGAAATTTCAGTTAGTTAGGTAGTTTGTAATGACTCGAATTTTCTGTATTTTTGTAATTTGAGAAATTCCATGTAAAATGATAATTTTTCCCCAGATTAGGGCGAAATGTTGAATTTTGACTCGAGACACTATTTGGATATTGACTCTTGACCGTTACAAAGATCACGTCACCACGTGTCCGTAGACAGGAGGCATGCCGAATTTGGACGTTTAATATGGAAGTTACTGATCACGGAGTTCAAGGATTACTATTACATTTTCTGAGGTTTTGAGCCAAGTGGCATTATTGGATCGGTCAACTAGGTTATTAGACCAATCAGATGAGTGAAAAGTGTCACTCATCTAACTAGCCCATTTACCCAAAAGATTGGATGCATGTATCTCCCCCCTCTCTTTCTCTCTCTTTCAATGCTCATTCAAATCCTGAACCCAACTTCTGCAAACACACACACCCAGCCATCGATCACCTTCCCTAAATCCTTTGTTTGCTTTCGTGAACCTGAGAAGTGACTGAAAGGGGGAATTGGTCGACGACGCCAGGCTGAGAGCAGCGGGGTAGGACAGAGAGACAAGTCCCAGGTAAAACCCAAAACCCTCATGATCGGGTCACATTTGGGCTAGGTTTTTGGGGCTTTGTTGAGTGAGTTTGAGGACCCAGATTTCTTTGCAGGACCAGTGCGAGTCGATTGAGGCCCAGAACCAAGCACGATAGTGTTAGGATCGACGGTGAACCGGACTGGAAAACAGACCTCCATGGTTGCTTGAGCTAAGGTACGATTCTTCTATGTTTTAGCTAAGTTTGAACACATAGATCCAACCTAGGCACCTATACAATCCTAGGGGTAGCAACGGTTTTTGTAACACGTCGAAAATGGACGAGATACAGCGGGTGGGGTCGGGGGTCTGTGCGACCCGAATAGCAGACCCGTCGAAGGACAGGGACGATGATGTTAGCTGATGACGGCATCCACCTGTTAGGCTATCAGAAACATGGGCCAGTAGAAATGTGACACGTGTCACATGTTAGTGCTGATCGTGCACTAACATGTCAGTGACGTGGACCAACAAGCAGCTGACACGTGGTACTGTTAGGACCTGACATGTGTCAATGATGTGGACTAATCCTGGAGTGACACGTGGCACCTATTAGTGTCTGACATGTGTCAGTCTATCATTTTCAGATGACGTCATGCTCACGTCAACAGTGACGTTATCACCATTGAATGTTGACTTTTGACCAGACGCATTGACCCGCACGTGGGGGCTCGTGGGTGCGAGTTTCAATGTGGGGCTGACACTATTTTCAAGGTTTTGACGTTCCGAATCCAATGGTGGTGGTTTTGTGTCGATCAAAGATCGTTAGGTTGGTCATATTGAGGGTTCTAGCCTCGAGAAGCGTGTTCGGGACGCGTTCTCGGGTCGATTTTGTTATAAGATTGGATGTTAGACCTAGTAGAGTTAATTGGTGACTTTTAGATGTGTTTGAACAGGTTTAGGCAGTTCGTTGAGTAACAAGGACCGTGTGTGAGTGGGCTTTTGATTTCAAAATGATTGCATGCATAACTGTTTTCACTCATTTACTTGATGATTGTGATTGGATGATTCTTAATACATTATAATGGGGTTCTATACGTATTATGATTTTTTGGGCATGAGAACCGTTTGGATATATGTACGATTTTGTTTTCGGAGTATGTAGGGGAGTTCTATGGAATGTGATACTATTGCACTGTGTATACCTACCTTATGATTACTGTCTCTTCTAGACGTCCTGTAGTATGCTACAGTAGTTACGGGTGCTGCCTGAGAGGGGTTGACCCCGAGGGGTGTCTCATGATCAGGAGTGAATATATGGATGATACCCCTAGGGAGGGTCATTGATGTGCAGGTCATTGACCTGGGTGGACCCTAGGGAGACTTGGCATTGAGACCCCGGGTGGCACACGTAGCCTTAGGACCGTGACATTATTAGGCATCGGGGTTGCCAGACATCAGGGATGTTGGGGTGGGGTGGGGTTGACTCAATGCATGCAAGTTTAAAAATGGAGGGATAAAACCTTATGATTATTATATTATTAAACTGGCTTTGGAAACTTTTTTTTTTATTTTGGCCCACTCACTCTTTATTGTTTTATTGACCCCTCCAGGCCGTGCACTCGAGTTATAGGAGGAGGACCTGGAGTCCGAGGCATAAATTCCTTGTTGCGCACCTATACACCCTATTTGGGTAGGTTGAGCACTGTTTTGTAACCTAACATAGTACTCGCATTTTGTACATTGTTAGGAATGATGCATTCGAGAAAGCTCTGATCTATAAAGAGAAGACTAAGGCGTTTCATGACAAACAGATCAAGAGGAAAACGTTTGACATTGGCCAGAAAGTTTTGCTGTTCAATTTAAGACTTAGACTATTTCCTGGTAAGTTATGTTCTAGATGGGTGGGTCCTTTTGTTGTTACTAATGTATTTTCTCATGGAGCCATACAGATCAAACACATCGCAACTGGAAAGTAGTTCAAGTTAAATGGCCACAGATTGAAGCCTTACATCGAGGAAATTGGAGAACACGATGTGGAGTCGGAAAGAGTGTTGTGATCTCCAATTATATGAACAGACTAAAGCACTTGGTCTAGACTCACTCGATCAAGGTAATAAGGTTTGGTTATGTAATGTTTGAGTTAAGTCCCTTACATTTGTAAATCCGACACGAAGAATGATTGTGAGGCCCAACATGATGGAATTAGGCCTATGTTCGAAGGGATGGATTACCAACATCATTGCACTAAGGTTGGGAAGCTATGATACGTTTTGGGAGTCTATTGAGTCTTGGAACGAATTGAGCACCACTTGTCCTATATTTTCCTTGCCTCTAAACTTAGCCCCATTACAACCTTCGTAAAGACCTTATGATCCTTAAGATGGTAAATTTTGATTAGTGGAGTCAATCACTTGAGTAAGCTTATGGTTTTGGTTCATTTGTGCAAGTATATGTTGTTTTTATCTTGAGGTGTTTGTTTGAGATTTTGCAAAAGTACTTCATTTCGATTATGTGAGTATTTCTCACATATTTTGAGTGCAAACACAAACCCTCACAAATTGAGTGAATTTATGAGTGCATATCCTTGTGAGTTGATTCATACTTGTTTTATTCATGTTGAGATCCATTTCACCATATTTACTCATTATCATACTTGTTGAAGCATTTTGTTACAATGTATTAACTCTTGAATTCCATATGCTTAAACGCTTTAAGTGAAAATCTTTTATGCCATGATTATAATTATGAAATGTTGAGACAAATGGTTAAGGGTTACTTGTTTTGAATTCGTAGTTTAATTTTACTATTTGCTAGGGACTAGCAAAGTTTAAGTGTGGGGGTATTTGATAGGTCCTCAAATAAGCATTATTTTATATTATTTTATACCCTTTATACTTGACTTTTAATATTAAAATATTAAATAAATAGATAAATTAATTTATTTTGTGTTATTTTTATTTAAATAAATAAAATTTGTAATTTGGAGTATTTTGGCGAAAGAATCGTCTCGATCGGAATTATAACGAAGAAATTATGGACGAATTTTCGTGAAATATTACTAAATTAACTAATTAATTAAATTAAAACTGTGCAGCCCAATTGAACCCAAGCTGCAGCCCAATAGAAAAAAAGAAAAAGAAATAAAGCCCAGCCCGCAGCCCAGGCCCGCGTCTCGCAAGCCCAGGCTTGCGGCCCGTCAGCCCAGCGGCCCAACTTCTGCGCAGCCCAGCAGCAGACCGCCACCGAGCAACACTCCTCAGTCTCGGCGCGCGTGTGTCGATCGCCCTCTCACCTTTCCAGCAAGCGCCTGCCGACAGCCTCTGCGCCAGCTCAGTGCACGCCTGCCGGCCACCACCTCCCTTTCCAGCGCACGCCTGCCGACCCACTAAGGACCTTCCCAGCCAGCATCTACCGAATATTTCAGCCTTTTCCAGCCCCCTTTGGCCGAATATTCCTTCCCTTTTCAGCTGTTTCTGACAGCCCATTTCCAGCAACATTTCTTTTGTTTTTTTTTACATCTTTTCCCCACAAACACCACCCAATCTCATCATTTCACTTTTTAATATTTTTATTATAACTTTTATTTGTTTTTATTTATTTTTTTTAGTGTAATTAGCTTTTCCCCCCCTATAAATAGGGAGGTCATTTCATGTATTTGGGGAGTCCCCAATTAGTTTCATTCTTCCATTTCTTTCATTTTTCTTAGTTCTAGTTCTTAGTTAGTTCTTTTGTTTCTCTCTTTTGAGAGACATTTTTGGGGACCATTTTAACTTCTTGTAGATTTTTTTATTAATTAGCTTTCTTTTAATTCTTGTTCTTAATTTATGTTATTTTTATTTTTTTTAATTTCATTTCTTCTTTACTTTGCTCTTGTGATATTTCTTTGAGATCTCTTAAACACATTTTTATGCTTTCCTTAAGAAATACCTAGGCCAAGTAATTCTAAGGCAATTCAAGAGTTTTAAGACCGAATTCCTCGTATTTCTTCTTCCATCTTCACAAGTTTCCTGCCGCTGTTCGGTGATTCTTGTGAAAATCCATACTTCTCTACTTAAATTCTTGTTATTGTTATTGGTTTTACTTATAATTCAATATATGTGTTGGTATTTTCTTTCTAACATTTGTAAGTAAGAATGCAATCTCCATGTGTTTTACTTTTTGAGTTTCTTTTACTTCATATGTTTTAGTACTTAAACTTCAATTCGAAACTAAATGTTGATCCGCTGTTCGGGGCATTTAGAATAGAGTTGAAGAGATTTAATGTTTGATCGCTGTTCGGCGCATTAAATCACTTACTTAAGGTGAATCATATTGTAAGTAATAATCCGCTGTTCGGTGCATTTATAATATGAAAAATGTATGCATGTATTTGAGATGATTAAGGTATGATTTCGTGATTGGTTCAATATGAGCATGATGTTAGAGTGTTGGTAAAAATATGTGTTTGAAGAAAGTTCACTAGTACAAAGGTTAAAGTAGAAGTAGAATTAAGTATTTAATTATTTTTACTTGTTTTCTTTATTTTATATTTACAACTCTTTTCAAACCCCCCCCCTTTCAATTCTTTATTCTTTATTCTTTATTCTTTTATTCTTTTATTCTTTTATTCTTTTATTTTTCTTTTTCTACTTTTAGTTTATTATTCTTTGATTCTTTCATCTCTTTATTCTTTTATTCTTTAATACTTTTAGTTTATTATTCTTTGATTAATTAATTCTTTAATTCATTAATTCTTTAATTTGTTAATTCTTTAATTATTTAATTCATTAATTTATTCATTATTCATTTATTCATTACTCTTTCCCACTAACACATTATTAATGTTCCCTAATTTCCCCGGTTAAGAACGATCCCTATTTACCAATACTACATCTACACAAAAAGGGTTTAAATTGCACAATACTCAAATTACGTATTTAATTTAATGCGTAGTTTGGGCGTAGTCAATTTTTGGCGCCGTTGCCGGGGAAATTGAAAATCATTTTTAATTTGTTAGTGTATGTATATAAATTGTGCATATTATACTTGTTTATAAATTTTACTTTTGTTAATATTATATTTATCCATCTTATTATTGTTCTTATTATTTTTGTTTATAATGCTCATACTTTACTTATTCTTAATTTCTAATTTATACTTGTTCATAAATGTTCATAATTTTTTTTTTTTTTTTTTTTGTATTTGTTCATATTAAAATTGATACTTGTTCATAATTTAATTTAATTTGTTTACTTTTACTTTTACTTGTTCATATTAAAATTGATACTTGTCATAAATGTATATTGTACATATTCACTTTTCCTTACTTTTAATTTTTTTTCCTTTACACTTTCTAACTTTTTCTTTAATCCATTAACTTTAATTTTATTCCATAAACTTTTTCTTTATTACATAAACTTTTTCTTTATTCCTTTAACTTTAAATTTATTTATTAACTTTTTATTCCACTAACTTTTTATTCCATTAACTTTTTATTCCATTAACTTTTATTACATTAACTTTATTACATTAACTTTCTTTTAATTTTATTCCATAACCTTTATGTTCCACTAACTTTATGTTTACACTTATTTTATTTTTATGTAATCAATTATTTGTTTATGTCTTGTTAAACTTTAAATTTTAAATGAAAAAAAAAGAAAATTCGGAATAAAAAAAATTTTAATAATAATAATAATAATAAATTTTAAAAAAATCGAAATAAAAAAAATTAATTAAAATAAAAAAAAAATCTTATCTTAGCTTTATGTTAGTGTTAATTCATACTTGTAAATAAATGTTGTATATATGTTACTTGTTACCTTTTATACTTGTTCATAACTTTATATTTCATAGTATACATGCATACTTGTTCATAATAGATTTTCATTTATATTTGTTTATAATTTTCTTACTTGTTATATTATTCTTGTTCATACTTGTACATAATGTTCATTCTTTTTAATTGTTCATAAATGCTTATGGTAAATATTCACTTTTCCTTATTTTTATTTTTATTTGTAATTAAAAAAAAACATAAAATTCGTAAAAAAAATTAAAAATTAAAAAAATTTCTTTTTCTTCATTTATTTATTTTTTAAATTCAGAAAAAAAAATTAATTAATAAAAAATAAAAAAATTTCTTTTTCTTCATTTATTCGTAAAAATATTCATTTATCTTCACTTTGTGTTAGTGTAAATCTAAATTGTTAAATAAATCTTATACTTATGTTAGTTTGTTAATGAGAAATTGTTTTGTAAATATCATTACTTGTGAATAAAACCATACTTGTAAATAAATTGTTCATACGTAAATTGTCATGTTATATTTGTAAATTGTGCATAAAAAACATACTTGTAAATAGTTATTGCATTCATGCATTAGTCTCAGCTATATGTAGATCACTTGTGCTTCGAAGTTTAGATTTTGATCTTTATCGGCGATGACTCTTTTGTTAACTCTCACCCACGGTAATTGTTAACACTTGAGTCATCTTAATTCCTCTGGAGTAAGAAATTTTCGAGGGTGATGTCTAGGACAAGAGACGGTACTCATAACGGGTTTTGGGTCTAAGAAAATAGCCCTGCCTCTTATGTGTATTCTTTCTAACCTGGTCACTTTTGAAGTTGCCCAAACAGTTGAATTAATCCAAGATATTTACTTGGGCCGCACGGACGTATAAGTCTCCATCTAAACTTTGAAGCTATGTGAACCATATATATCTTTGACTTCCCCCGACATGTAAATATTTTTTATATCTTAATTTACATTATTTGTCATGACAAAGTTAACTTGGATCTTTAGTTTAACTAACTTGCATCTTTCATTCTAACTTGCATTTCATCTTTCATTTAACTTGCATATTTAGTTTAACTTGCATTGCACTCTTCCTCTAACTTACATCTCTTAACTCAAATTGCATCATTAACTTCAATTTGCATATTTAACTTGCATTCTTAACTAATGTACATCTCTGACTAACTAACTTGCATCTCTGTCTAGGCTGGATGGACGTTAAACTTCAAGCGCTTGTTGGGAGGCAACCCAATGTGTTCCCGGGATGTGAAGGAGTCATCAATACAGATTTGCTATCCTTTTACCCTTCACTCTCTTTTATTTTGCTTATTTAGTGTTTTCCTATTATTTTTGTAAATCATCTTCCTTACTTTGATTCTATGTTTAATTACTTCGTATTTTCCTACATTGAGGACAATGTAGAATTTAAGTGTGGGGGAATGGTTTACAATTTTAATTGTTGAAAAAAAAAAAAAAATTTCAAAAAAAAAAAATTCAAAAAAAAAAAATGTGAAAAAATTTTTAAAAGAGAAATTCGTTTAAAAAAAAAAAATTCAAAATATATATATTATTGTTTTCTTGAATCTTTCTATTTTAACTTAGTGTTTTTATGAGTCTTAAGTTGCCATTTAACTTGTCAATGATATAAATGAACAGAAATGAATATGTTATGGCCATAAAGATAATCACTACAACTTGAATTTGTTTGTTAATATTTTGTGATTAAGTGTTATAACTTGAAGATAATGCATGTAAATTGGTACATAAACGAGCATAATAAGATAAGTATGAATCATATGAACCTTATGTGAGCTTTAGAACTTTATATACATCTTTGATGAGTGATTCATAAGTTTTTTGTTTAAATTGATATACATATGCCTCATAACTACTTGCCATAGCTTTTAATGAACTCTAGAGTACTAGAACTTATTCAATGTGATTTTCAAAGCTTTTAAGTCAATAAACTCTCTGATTTTGGATATGATTAAGGCATTAGGGTTAACACCACAAATTCAAATATCCATGTTCCCTATTTTGTGCGCACGAGTTGCGACCCCCTTAGTTTTAACCCTTTTGAGCCCACATTAAGCCTTTCTTTCATCACCATGATTATCTAAACACTTGAGCTTAGTATAGACATCCTTTACCCTTGTTCCAAGGACTCGGTTGAAGATATAAAGATTGTGTAAGGAGAAAATAATGATGTTGGAAAGACTTTTATGTGAATTATTTGGATTTACCGACTCATGCTTTGTTGTATCGTTGACACATGTTATTACCTTGATATAAAAAAAAAATTCAAAAAAAAAAATAAAAAAAAATCAAAAAAAAAAAAAGAAAAAAAAAAAAAGTTGAGTCTCGATCAAGGTAATAAGGTTTGGTTATGTAATGTTTGAGTTAAGTCCCTTACATTTGTAAATCCGACACGAAGAATGATTGTGAGGCCCAACATGATGGAATTAGGCCTATGTTCGAAGGGATGGATTACCAACATCATTGCACTAAGGTTGGGAAGCTATGATACGTTTTGGGAGTCTATTGAGTCTTGGAACGAATTGAGCACCACTTGTCCTATATTTTCCTTGCCTCTAAACTTAGCCCCATTACAACCTTCGTAAAGACCTTATGATCCTTAAGATGGTAAATTTTGATTAGTGGAGTCAATCACTTGAGTAAGCTTATGGTTTTGGTTCATTTGTGCAAGTATATGTTGTTTTTATCTTGAGGTGTTTGTTTGAGATTTTGCAAAAGTACTTCATTTCGATTATGTGAGTATTTCTCACATATTTTGAGTGCAAACACAAACCCTCACAAATTGAGTGAATTTATGAGTGCATATCCTTGTGAGTTGATTCATACTTGTTTTATTCATGTTGAGATCCATTTCACCATATTTACTCATTATCATACTTGTTGAAGCATTTTGTTACAATGTATTAACTCTTGAATTCCATATGCTTAAACGCTTTAAGTGAAAATCTTTTATGCCATGATTATAATTATGAAATGTTGAGACAAATGGTTAAGGGTTACTTGTTTTGAATTCGTAGTTTAATTTTACTATTTGCTAGGGACTAGCAAAGTTTAAGTGTGGGGGTATTTGATAGGTCCTCAAATAAGCATTATTTTATATTATTTTATACCCTTTATACTTGACTTTTAATATTAAAATATTAAATAAATAGATAAATTAATTTATTTTGTGTTATTTTTATTTAAATAAATAAAATTTGTAATTTGGAGTATTTTGGCGAAAGAATCGTCTCGATCGGAATTATAACGAAGAAATTATGGACGAATTTTCGTGAAATATTACTAAATTAACTAATTAATTAAATTAAAACTGTGCAGCCCAATTGAACCCAAGCTGCAGCCCAATAGAAAAAAAGAAAAAGAAATAAAGCCCAGCCCGCAGCCCAGGCCCGCGTCTCGCAAGCCCAGGCTTGCGGCCCGTCAGCCCAGCGGCCCAACTTCTGCGCAGCCCAGCAGCAGACCGCCACCGAGCAACACTCCTCAGTCTCGGCGCGCGTGTGTCGATCGCCCTCTCACCTTTCCAGCAAGCGCCTGCCGACAGCCTCTGCGCCAGCTCAGTGCACGCCTGCCGGCCACCACCTCCCTTTCCAGCGCACGCCTGCCGACCCACTAAGGACCTTCCCAGCCAGCATCTACCGAATATTTCAGCCTTTTCCAGCCCCCTTTGGCCGAATATTCCTTCCCTTTTCAGCTGTTTCTGACAGCCCATTTCCAGCAACATTTCTTTTGTTTTTTTTTACATCTTTTCCCCACAAACACCACCCAATCTCATCATTTCACTTTTTAATATTTTTATTATAACTTTTATTTGTTTTTATTTATTTTTTTTAGTGTAATTAGCTTTTCCCCCCCTATAAATAGGGAGGTCATTTCATGTATTTGGGGAGTCCCCAATTAGTTTCATTCTTCCATTTCTTTCATTTTTCTTAGTTCTAGTTCTTAGTTAGTTCTTTTGTTTCTCTCTTTTGAGAGACATTTTTGGGGACCATTTTAACTTCTTGTAGATTTTTTTATTAATTAGCTTTCTTTTAATTCTTGTTCTTAATTTATGTTATTTTTATTTTTCTTAATTTCATTTCTTCTTTACTTTGCTCTTGTGATATTTCTTTGAGATCTCTTAAACACATTTTTATGCTTTCCTTAAGAAATACCTAGGCCAAGTAATTCTAAGGCAATTCAAGAGTTTTAAGACCGAATTCCTCGTATTTCTTCTTCCATCTTCACAAGTTTCCTGCCGCTGTTCGGTGATTCTTGTGAAAATCCATACTTCTCTACTTAAATTCTTGTTATTGTTATTGGTTTTACTTATAATTCAATATATGTGTTGGTATTTTCTTTCTAACATTTGTAAGTAAGAATGCAATCTCCATGTGTTTTACTTTTTGAGTTTCTTTTACTTCATATGTTTTAGTACTTAAACTTCAATTCGAAACTAAATGTTGATCCGCTGTTCGGGGCATTTAGAATAGAGTTGAAGAGATTTAATGTTTGATCGCTGTTCGGCGCATTAAATCACTTACTTAAGGTGAATCATATTGTAAGTAATAATCCGCTGTTCGGTGCATTTATAATATGAAAAATGTATGCATGTATTTGAGATGATTAAGGTATGATTTCGTGATTGGTTCAATATGAGCATGATGTTAGAGTGTTGGTAAAAATATGTGTTTGAAGAAAGTTCACTAGTACAAAGGTTAAAGTAGAAGTAGAATTAAGTATTTAATTATTTTTACTTGTTTTCTTTATTTTATATTTACAACTCTTTTCAAACCCCCCCCCTTTCAATTCTTTATTCTTTATTCTTTATTCTTTTATTCTTTTATTCTTTTATTCTTTTATTTTTCTTTTCTACTTTTAGTTTATTATTCTTTGATTCTTTCATCTCTTTATTCTTTTATTCTTTAATACTTTTAGTTTATTATTCTTTGATTAATTAATTCTTTAATTCATTAATTCTTTAATTTGTTAATTCTTTAATTATTTAATTCATTAATTTATTCATTATTCATTTATTCATTACTCTTTCCCACTAACACATTATTAATGTTCCCTAATTTCCCCGGTTAAGAACGATCCCTATTTACCAATACTACATCTACACAAAAAGGGTTTAAATTGCACAATACTCAAATTACGTATTTAATTTAATGCGTAGTTTGGGCGTAGTCACCCCCATTGAGCCCAGACTAAGCCTTTCTTTCATCACCATGATTGTCTAAATCTAAGCCTGTTGTGGCCCAAGAAATCTAGCCCACACTCGCAAGTCCAACTTCTATTCAATTTGTGAAGCCCATACCATCTCTCCAGCCCAGTTTGCACATGCCCATTGCGCGGCCCAAATCCCTAATCGACCCCAGCCCAGCGCATACCTTGGGACCGCGCCTGACGATATCTGCTTCTCCTTTTCGGAGCGTTCACATTGAACGCCAATTGTAGGACCCGCATGTGCCTGCCGAGCTAACCACCTTCCTCAGCGTGTCAGTTGCTGATTTCCCTTGTCATTGTCAGCGCCTATCTACCGATGTCACGAGCCGCCCTGTAAATCCCCCTAGATTAGCAGGGTAGGTCGTGCTTCTGTTTGACATGTACCCATAAAAGGACCATATTACCCTTGCAAACAAAATAAATATCCTAACCACGTGTCAGACCAGGGATACGACCACAACCTGACTAGAATAATCAGAGTACGCACTCATTGTGATGCCTCAATCTTTTTGCAGGCCGCGTTTGCAAGAAACCTGGAGGGTGCCAAAACTAATAAAAAGTGTGAGTGGATAGCAAAATAAAACGTTAGAAAACCATTTTCCGAAATATACGTTTTAACCCTCCATTTTAGAAATCATGCATGCATAGCCAAGAAAATATTACTTTCAAATAAAACCACCATTTCTATATAAACCATGGTACCAACCCAATTACCACATAAATATAAAAAGCCCTCAGGCCCACATGCTAATGAAATCATCGGCTCTAAGCCGCTTGAAAACCTTTACACATAATCGTTACGTAAACCGTAAATCAAAGTACATACCAAACCTTTACACATAATCGTTACATAAATCGTAAATCATTATGCTGGTCCAGCCAGCTGTTAGTCCAACTAGCATCCCATGTGCACTACCAGTAGGAGAGTACGAGATCTACAGGGTCCAACCTCGTCGATACGTGTGGGGTCCAACTCCGGATATGACGATCCAATCGCCTGAGGTTAACTAATCCAGAATACCGAATCCAAAACTGGAACACAATTTTGTACACGGTAACAACCCAAAACAGTTATTATACGGGCACCAGCCCAAAACCCGGTTTTCCAAAAACCTACATGTTCAAATATCCAGAAATATAATCATAAACATTTCAAATCCAACATTTATCCAACAGTCGAAATCATAGTCAAAATCACGGCAAATCATGTCGTATAGCCAGTAAAAACATATAAATATGCATGCATCAGAGTTATGAAAGAGACTGTCCATTCACAGGATTACCGCATGCTTAAACCAAGAGCCGTAAGCTAATCTGAAGCCACTGGGACCTCCGGGCCTGTCCAAATCACACCCAAGTGTCACTATCAACCTATATAAGTCCATATACAAAACCCCCAAAAATCCCAAAACTGAGAACGTGTCTCGAACACGCTTCCCGAGGAAAAAACCTCCATATAACCAATCAAACGATCTTCGATCGACCTGAAACCACCACCATTGGATTCAGAACATCAAAACCTTTCAAACAAGACCAGTTTGACCTCAAAATTTATACCCACGAGCCCATACGCGCTAGTCAAAGCTTGATCAAGAGAAGTTATGGATGCTCAACGCTTGCGACAACGCTGACATCATCTACTGACATCAGTCCTAGCTGACGTGGCACTGACAAGGTTTGACAACTCTGCCATGTGGTAGCCCTTGACATGTTCCACGTGGTGTAATGACCGATCCCGGGAGTCGGGATTAGCAAAGTGATTAATGACGGATTAGCTGAATTAATAGGTGGTTAGTGGGTTACTTTGGACGGTCGGCGTAGAATGACGATTTTGCCCCTAGTTTGGGCAAATTGTTGACTTTTAGTTTGGACTGTCAATTGGGCATTGACCGATGACCATGACGTAGTTCGGGGCGTAGTGAGTCCGTAGACAGGTGGCACGCCCGATTCCAACATCCGAGGAGGAAGTTATGATGTTCGGAAGGTTGAGGGCAATACCGTAATTTGGTTAACAAGATGGGAAAAGTTGACTTTTCGCACGACAAGGTTTTTACATGAAGATCGAGGACCGTTATGTAGATCTCGTCGTCTTGAGTACAACGACAGACAGCACGCCTTCATCGGACATCAGACGAGTGAGATACAGGTCTAGGAAGTGAAGGGTAAAATCGTAATTTGGACAATTAGGGGGTATTTTAGTCCTTTTTACACTTTGGGATTTTTGCAAACCGAATGAGGACACATGGGCTAAATTAGTTCGATATTTTGGGGCTGTGTCTACTGGGTGAAGGACACCTGGTGTTAACCTAGAGGCTTCTGCCTAATTCTACAAGGCTTGAGCTAATTTTAAAATGGACGGTTAGTTGTTAAAATGAGAGAACAGAGAGATAGTGAGGTATTCGATCAGTGTCCAGGGTGAGTGAGGCTTTAAGTTCGAGTGTGTGTGATCAGAGGAAGTTGAGAGCTTGGTGAGGGAATAGTGAGGAAAGAACGGGGTGGTGTGCTCTGTCTAACCGTCGTGGACGGTGGTTCCCCTTGAAGAATAGAGACAGGGAGGAGTTGTGAGTTTTACCCCCCTTAGAATTGAGCAGAAGAAGTTGGGATGTGAAGAGAAGTTTAGGAGGAGATTGCACAGAGTTGTTTGGTGTCCACTACAAGGCTCGACGGTGGAGGATGGCGGTGGTAACTGAGGGAAACCGTCAGTGCCCTGTTTCCATTCAAATTGAAAAGTGGTTGTTTGAGGTTCGATACTCGAATTGGATGTTGGGCTGAGATTCCTGGCAGTTAGACGACGTGCTTGAGCCCGGTTTTAAGGCCTGAGGTGGAAGGTAAGGACCCATACCCATTACTAAGCCCTATTTCGATTCAGATGGCAATATGTGAATTTCTGTGAATTGACAAGTAATGAGTAATCAGGTGAGCCTCTAAAGGTGAGGATGACACTATTAGGCTTGGAATCATGGCTAATGGTGGCCGGAAACCTGAGGAAACGGCAGAGGAAGTCTCAACTTTTTGAAGGATGGTTGGGAGGTAATCTCTAGCCCCAGTTTTCACGATTTACCTTGATATGATTATGGGAAATGAAGGGACGAACATCTTAGATTAATTTGGAGTGAAAAACAGATTGAAATTGCTAAAAACTGTGAACACCGGTTCAACCTAGACCGAACCGGTTCGAACCAGGTGAACCGGGTTCACCTGAGGTTGACGACGACACTGTTCACGCGCGTGGGTCTCAAGCACAGAAGCTTCCAGATGCGCGTGGAGGGTATTTTAGGCAATCTTCCAACACGACTTTTAAAGTACTCGATGTAACGAACATTTTGGCACTGGTTTCGAGTCGATCGGACATCGTCTCGATAAGTTTCGGGATGTGTAAAAATCAATTGTATTTCAAAAAGTCAACTTTTTCCCCTATTTTGTCCAAATTATGAAAATGCCCCTGGACTTCCGAACGTCACAACTTCTTCCCTAATCGTTAGAATTGGACGTGCCACCTGTCTATGGACTCGTGACGTCCCGAACTACGTCACGGTCATCGGTCAAAGTCCATTTGACCCACCAATCAAAAAGTCAACAATTTGACCTTACCATTCACAGGGGTAAAAATGTCATTTTATTCCATATTTTCCGGGGATTTACAACCTTCCCCCCTTAAGAAATTTCGTCCCGAAATTTATGGAAATAAATAAGGAAACTGCTCCCGCATCTGCGCCTCGGGCTCCCATGTGGCTTCAT
The DNA here is from genome assembly GCA_032719365.1 of Prinsepia uniflora. Taxonomy (NCBI): domain Eukaryota; kingdom Viridiplantae; phylum Streptophyta; class Magnoliopsida; order Rosales; family Rosaceae; genus Prinsepia; species Prinsepia uniflora. The sequence continues at coordinate 40,310,703 of CM064869.1, read as the reverse complement.
CCACGTTCTGATTTCTCAGAGAACTTTCACGAGAGGGATAGTCTTCTGCCGTAGTACCTTGTCCTTCCGGTCCAAAATCTGTACCGGTTGTTCCTCAAAGCTCAAATCCTCTCAGAGTTCGATAGGTTGCTCCTCCAGTACATGAGAGGCGTCATGTACGTACTTCCGCAGCATGGATACGTGGAAAACGTCGTGAACTTTAGAAAGTTCTGGGGGTAGTGCCAATCTATACGCAACCCGGCCAATCCTCTCCACGATCTCATAAGGTCCGATAAAACGTGGACTCAATTTTCCCCGTCGACCAAATCGAATAATCCCTTTCCACGGGGATAACTTCAGGAAGACAAAATCTCCCACCTTAAACTCCAAGTCTCGAATCCGTCTATCAGCATAACTCTTTTGGCGATCCTGCGCCACCTTCAATCTTTCCCTGATAACACGGACTGCTTCCTGAGTTATGTCCATCAACTCCGGCCCTACGGCCGCTCGCTCTCCTACCTCCATCCAACAGATAGGTGTCCTGCACTGTCGACCATACAGTGCCTCGTAGGGTGCCATCCCGATACTTGCCTGGTAACTATTGTTGTAAGCAAATTCCATCAATGGCAAGTGAGCATGCCACGAATCCTGAAATTGCAGCACACACGACCTCATCATGTCTTCCAGGGTCTGAATAGTCCTCTCGGACTGTCCATAGGTCTGTGGATGGAAAGCAGCACTGAAATGCAGATTTGTTCTCAAGGTAGTCTGTAAACTCCGCCAGAACTTGGAAGTGAAAAGTGGATCGCGATCAGACACGATCGACTCCGGCGTACCATGAAGTCGAATGATCTCCTTCACGAACAATTGAGCCACTCGGTTGGGTTTATAAGTCTTTTGCACTGGCATAAAATGTGCTGACTTGGTTAACCGGTCTACAATCACCCACACTCCGTCAAATCCACTCCGTGTCCTTGGCAACTTAAAGACGAAGTCCATGGTGATGTGATCCCACTTCCACTCGGGAATCGGAAGTGGCTGCATAGCTCCATATGGTCTCTACCGCTCCGCCTTAACCTGCTGATAAGTTAGGCATTTACTCACAAATTCAGCAATGTCCCTCTTCATTCCTGGCCACCAATAATGGCTCTGGAGGGTACGATACATCTTTGTACCTCTCGGATGCATAGCATATGCTGAACTGTGGGCCTCCTCTAGAATCTCGGCTCGTAACTCTGCCTCTGCAGGCAAACACAAACGACCCACCTTCACAAGTGCACCATCATCTCGGATGGTAAAATCCTGTCTTTCTCCGGCTTCAACCTCAATCCTGTAGATGCAAAGTATCGGATCCTGAAGTTGTGCTTCGATGATCCGATCAATCAGCACTGGCCGTACATGGAAACTCGCCAATAAAGCTCCATGCTCATCCGTATCCAAAATAACTCCAGCCTTCCGGAGTTCCACTAGCAAAGGAAGATACACCATCCTCAGATGTGCAACTGATTCCGCTGACTTCCTACTGAGTGCATCTGCCACCACATTAGCCTTACCCGGATGATACTCGATCGTGTAGTCATAATCCTTTATCAACTCCAACCATCTCCGTTGCCTCAAGTTGAGTTCCTTCTAGGTAAATAGATACTTTAGGCTTTGGTGGTCGGTGTATATCCTGCATGTTGCACCAAAAAGATAATGTATCTAGATCTTTAGGGCATGAACTACCGCCGCCAACTCCAAATCATGAGTAGGGTAGTTCAACTCATGAGTCTTTAGCTGCCGTGATGCGTAAGCGATCACCTTACCATTCTGCATTAATACGCAGCCCAAACCCTGTAGTAAGGCATCAGTAAAGACTACAAACTCTTCACTGTTATCGGGAAATGCAAGGATAGGGGCAGTGGTTAAACGATACTTCAATTCCTGAAAAATCTGCTCACACTGCTCGTCCCAGATGAACTTCACCCCTTTTCTAGTCAATCGAGTCAATGGTGCAGCAATCTTGGAGAAACCTTCCACGAATCTCCGATAGTAGCCTGCCAACCCGACAAAACTCTGTACCTCTGTCACTGTTGTCGGTCTGGCCCAGTTAGTCACCGATTCTAATTTTTGGGGATCCACGCTGATCCCATCAGCCGATATCACATGTCCCAGAAAACCAATGCTGCTCAGCCAAAACTGACACTTACTCAGTTTGGCGTACAACTGTTCTTGTCTCAGCTTCCCTAACACCAACCGTAGGTGTTTCTCATGTGCTTGGGTACTCCTCGAGTACACCAAGATATCATCGATGAAAACAATCACAAACTTATCCAAGTAGGGTCGTAAGACTCTGTTCTTCAGTTCCATGAATGCTACTGGAGCATTCGTCAAACCAAAAGGCATCATAAGGAATTCGTAGTGTCTGTAACGGGTTCGAAATGCCGTTTCGGAATATCCCCTTCCACAATCCTCAACTGATGATACCCAGATCGCAGATCAATCTTCAAGAAGCACTGTGCTCCCGGCAACTGGTCGAATAAGTTATCGATCCTGGGTAGAGGATACTGGTTCCTCAGCGTCACCTTGTTGAGCTGTCGGTAATCGACACACAAACGAAGACTCCCCTCCTTCTTCTTCACAAACAACAACGGTGCTCCCCACGGTGAAGTACTCGGTCGGATGAATCCCAAATCAACCAACTCCTGCAACTGTGTTTTGGGGTCCCGTACTTCTGCCGGCGCCATCCGGTATGGTGCCTGAGATATAGGTCGGGTACCGGGGAGTAGTTCAATGGTAAACTCAATCTCCCGCGGTGGTGGTAATCCAAGTAAGTCTTCCGGGAACACATCCGAAAACTCCCGCATCCTGGAATCCCTTCCGTAGAAGTTTGGTAGCAACAAGTGAAGAAATCATTTTAGGAAGCGAACCATCACGCTCCCCCTGGAAGGTAACTTCCGGCAAACCCGGACTCCGCAGAAATACTTGCCTACTACAGCAATCAATAAGAGACCCATGCTCCGATAACCAATCCATCCCTAAAATCACATCGAAGTCATGGATATCCATAATGATCAAGTCTTCTGGTAGATCCACATCCTCAATTCTCACCGGGCACCTCCGAATCACCTGATTTACTAGGTACACAATGCCCATCGGAGTGCCAACACCCATCTCGCTATCTAAGGCTGATACTACATAATCTAGCATACCAGCACAACTCCTCGAAATAAAAGAATGTGTAGCCCCCGCATCCATCAATACACGTACAAGAAGGTTCGAGATATGAAGTGTACTTGTAACCACGCCTGGGGCTGACTTCGCCTGCTGCTGAGTCACTGCAAAAACATGAGCCATGGGCCCCGCAGTCTGTCCTCGCCCACGCGGGCCACGCTCAGCACCCTGTCCTCGGCCTCTTGCAGTGTTGGAAGCCGAACTCTGTGAACACTAGCACTTCCAGTATCGTTGTTCCTCGACAGCAAAGGGCAATCTCGGGCATAGTGGCCGGCTCCTCCACAAGCAAAGCAACTAACTGTCCTCGGTCCATCCCAAGATCCTCCTAATGCACCACTCCAAGACTTATGCTGTCCAGAACTGAATCTCGGTCCGCTCATCTGAGAGCCCCCATGTCGACCTGACCAGCCACGACCCCGTAAAGATGAGGGTGCTCCTCGGTAACTTCCCCCCTTAGAGATCTTTCGGCCGGTTGGTCCTGGATGCGGACGATCTCGGCACCACCCCTCGCCTGATGATTGTCGCGCCTGGTGTGCCGCCAGACTGGCCTCGACACGAACTGCAGCGTCGACCATGTCCCTCAGAGTCGCATAACTGGAAGCCGTCACACCTGCCCGTATCTCTCCTCGGAGTCCCAACTCAAATCTCTGACATTTGTCCTCCTCAGTACTCACAAAAGCTGTCGCAAAACGGGAAAGCTTCCCGAAAGTCTGCTCATAGTCTGCCACGGACATATGACCCTGCTCCAGCCGCAGGAACTCTTCCTCTCGTGTCGTACGAAACGATCACGGGTAGTACTGATCCAAGAATCTGGCAGGGAAGACCTCCCAGGTAGTGGTATGGACAGACCATCCTGACATCTCGAGACCATGCCACCACTGATAAGCTCCGCCTTCCAGCAAGGAGGTCGCCAAAGTCACCCGCTCGCCGGGTGGGCAATGCATCACTGTGAAGATTCTTTCCCATTTAGCAATCCACTCATTGGCATCCTCAGGGTTCGATCCTCCGCTGAAAGGAGTGGCTCCCAACCGTTGAGCCCGCTCAATACTAGCGCATTCCATCTCTCTCTCAAGTTCCTCGTCGGTCCGTGCTTGAGGGATTCTCCTCGGAGGCATAACTAGCTGTTAAGAGGCATAGATTAGATAATATCATCCTTAGACTCGAAAAGTACGTAATTCTAAATGCTAGATTAACATGTTGACCACAACCTAGTGCTCTGATACCAAGCTGACAGGGACCCACCCCGATCCCACGGGGACCACAAGGGGACGTGCCCTGCTCCCGTCTGACACCCGAACCAAATTTCCAATTTTAACCTTAAAAACTTAAATGCATAAATTTCCAAATTAAAGTTATACATAAACCGCATTTAACAGATGTCACACAAGGGATACAATCCAAAATTACAACTTTTGAGCATGACTCTAGAAAATCCTGCAGGTAATCCGACCCAACAGGGGTTCAGGTGCGCAGTATGAATCTATGCCTCAGCTTCGGGGTCCTCACCAACCTCAGTAGCACGACCTGGAGGGGTTACCAAAACATTAAGGGTGAGTGGGCCGAAACTCAAGTTTATAAAACAGTTTAAAAAGGATATCACAAGCATGCATGGATCAGTATTTGAAACCATAAATACATATAGGATATCAAAAGCAATATAACAACCATAAATGTAATGTAATCACAGCTACGACACTATACACTCCGATCTCGACATCCCAGATGTCCGACGTCCCTGACGTCCAATGTGGTCACGGTCCCAAGGCTACGCGTGCCACCAGGGGTCTCAAATCCCGAGTCCAACCCCCGAACCCAGTTCAGGTACGGCATCCCAGATGCCTAGCGTCCCAGACGCTCGACGTCCCAGACGTCCAATCATAGCAATCCTGCTCCTGAGTCATCCTACGGTCCGGCACCTCCGTAGAATGACCCCTCGCAAGCAATGAACCGTGACTGCTCCGGGGTACCGCATCCGGAGGAGACGGTATCACATGGTGGATCTATACAGTGCAGTACCTAAGATAATCATCGACATCAACATGCATATAGATATATAATCCAAAAACAGTGTTCAATTTCCACAAAACGGGTGTCAAGCCCAACATCGTAAAACGTGTCATAATCGTAAATCGAGGTAATAAAAATCCTTCATTTGATTCACACGCATATATATATATATATATATACGGAAATGGAAACAGTTATGCATACAAGGGTTAATGAAATCGGGCCCACTCACAGTACCTCCCCGTTGCGAAACTGCGCGTACGAACTTGCTTCGGGATTAACGTACGATTCATGTCAGTCCAAATCTCATGCAAGGGTCACTATAGGTCCTTAACATTCATCCAAAAAGTCCGAAAAAGAAACCAGCTCGGGGAAGCAGTCCGAACACGCTTCCCGAGACAACCGACCCTAATCTGACCCCCCTTAACTATCTCAGATCAACATGGTTATTTCACTAAAAATGTTCAGAATAATGAGAGGATAAAAAGGCATGTTGATCGTGATCGGAGATAAGCCTCAACGCGCCCTCACGCGCCACCCAAAGTGGATGCGCGTGAAAGTCACGCGCCTGACACTGTAGCTGCTATAGTGTCATCCCCTTTACCCGTTTCTCTGCAATACGGGTCTGCCACCCGCGGCTTGACCCGGTTAATTAACCCTCAATTCTAACTCGATTCCCTTTGTTTTTTTATCCAAACATCTTTTCTAACCATTTAATTTTAGTTCTGTGACCTTGATTAACCTCGACAGTTCCTAAATCGATCAATCCAAGCTTGAACAGTCGAATGGGTCGACGTCTACAACTCACCCAACTTAGCCCCAATCCCAAATTAACTCAGATAAAAGCTTAAGGGGACCTAGACGAACACTCTAACACAACCAATTGAATAAGAACTCACCTGGAAGTTGTAGTACCAAGTTCTGCAACTTCCCTGAAAACGGTAGCCTCAATCCCAGCTCAACCGTGGCTGGTTCCCTTCGATTTTGATACGGCTGAGTTCCAGTCACTCCCAGAAAGTTAAACCCATCCTTGGTTTGGTCCAACGATCCTCAGAAATTAAAATCTGAATTTCCCTCCAATTTTTCAGAGTTTGGTTTTTCACGGTTTCTCTCAATCTCTCAGGCATCCCCTTAGCAGAAATGAGTTCTCAACTCAATGGCACTCAGTTAAACTAGTCGTTCCACTCAGAACCCGTGGGAATCCCTCTGATCCCACTGGGAAACTGTCCCCCGCAACGGTTCAAACCAAGAAATTTAAAACTCCTCTCGTGCCTGTCCATGGCTTCAAACCACGCTCCACTATCTCGAAACACATAATTAATTCCCACTAAGGCAGTCCACTATAGGTTTAGACAATTGGGATTGTTCAGAATCACCACACACGGTGGTGCAGCAAATGTCCCCCACGGCTGCTACAGTACCAGCTGTAAAATGACCAAAATGCCCTCAGTTCAAAAATTACCAAAATACCCTTCAACTTTCCAGACCCGTAACTTGGTCACCCGATGTCCGTTTGACGCGTGCTGCCTGTCGTTGTACTCAGGGCATCGAGACCTACCTAACGATCTTCGAGTCGTGTGAAAAATCAATTGTATTTCAAAAAGTCAACTTTTTCCCCTATTTCGTCCAAATTACGAAAATGCCCCAGGACTTCCGAACGTCACAACTTCTTCCCTAATCGTCCGTTTGACCCACCAATCAAAAAGTCAACAATTTGACCGTACCATTCACACGGGTAAAAATGTCATTTTATTCCATATTTTATAATATTACAATCCCCGAATTTCCGGGGTGTTACACCCGGATTGAGTTTAAAGACTCGAGAGTTTAAAGACTCGGATATTGATATTTTCCCCCGTATGCCCGTTATGTTTGAAGACTCGGGAGTTTGAAGACTCGGGAGTTTGAAGACTCGAATTATATTAAGGCCTGGATTGAGTTTAAAGACTCGGGAGTTTAAAGATTCGGATAGATCCAGCAGGTTCGATGCATGGAAATGTGGTATGGTTTTCAATAAAGGTTTTCCGATGTTTTGGGCTATGCCAGGATGAAATGGTTTTCGATGGTTTTGGGCTGAGGCCCGGGATTTGAGAAAAAATGAGCTTGATTTCTGTTTTTTCTTACAGGGTTTTCTTAACCAGAGTATTGAATGGTTTTATGACATAAATTTGATATGCATGCATTGGTTTTTGAAACGAAGGGTATAAATGTACTTGTTTTATTGAACTGTTTTTAAACTTATTCTTTATTTTTGTCCACTCACAGTCTTTTCGTGTTTTCGATACCCTCCAGGTTGTTGCGGCACGGGCTGTTGATCGAGAGAGACGGAGGCATCACACCCGAAATCCACAGTAGTTTGGCATACTCTGGGAAGACCGGTTACTTTTCGGATGGTTGGATAGAGAATCCCTTGTCCGACTCACATGTCGCATGAAGGTTGGACGTTGGTTTAGCCTTCGTGTCATGCGTAAGTTAGACGGGATCGGGATTTAGCCCTTAATCCCGGGGGATTAGGGGTGGGTCCTATCAATTGGTATCAGAGCGAGGTTTCGTGTGTTCTGCGCTAGGTTTGGTTCCTAGAGTCGTTGGTTTGTCGACTTGGGTGGAATGATGTTACTGTGGATGTGATGTCTCGACGCGGAATAGCCCGTCAGCAACCTGGATGCGATAGTGAACGTACGTTCGTTAGTGGCTAGTTGGTGGAAATTGTTAAGTGTCAGGGTGTTAGTCGCTCGATACGCAGTACGAGGTGTGGTGTTGGTTGGCTTAGGGCCGGAATAGTTAACACGGTCGACACTAGGGAGGCTCGGTGGTTGGTAGGCTGGTCAGCTTGTGGGGCCTGAGAGAGTAGCCCGTTGAGCTAGTGAGATATGTGGGCCGAGGAGGCCGGACGTCGATCGTTGGATTTGTGATCCCTTGGTCAGATGGTGTGAGCTTGGATTTGTGTGGCTACGAGTAGTTGGAGGCCTCGAGTGGCGGGGCATAGCAAACTACCTTGAGGAGTTGAGGGATAGTTTTAGCCAGATGTGACGACCCGAGTGGTAGGGTCGTAGTGAACCAGCAGCCAATGCGGGTTTGGAGAACTTGTATGACGTGAATGAGTAAGAGTTTAGTTAGAAACCGTGGGTCGGGGTTGTGATAAATAGTCGTGTGGCTTGGGGCGACTTACGACTAGACTGGAGATTGTGCTGCTAGGTGCAGCCGAGGTAGTAGATAGTTGGTTAATGACTCTGGACGAGTCCAGAAGATGGCGGTGTTGGTTGAGCATCTGAGCAGACGAGGAATGTTAGTTCCCTGACCCAAGCGTAGATTGAGGGTTTTGGCTCGGTGCGAGCAGAGGTTCAGGCTTAGAGAAGTTTGAACCCTGGAGTAGAGAGTAAAGGACTAGATGGGCACATTGAGTTGAGATTGTGGTCGGTAATGAGGACCATTGGTAGTGCGGTGGACCTCTGCCTCGTGATGGATTGGGTTAGGTGGATATGGTCGGGTTTGACCATCTGTGAGGATGATTTTCGTGGACTTGTGGAGATGCCGCGGTTGGCATTTGGGTGATGTCAAGCTAGCATGCAGTGATTCCCCGAGCAGAGTAATGGATGACTTTAAGGATTGTAACGAAGGAGTCTGAGGTGAATGATCAGTGACTAGGATTCCGAGCGTTGGTTACCCGTGGCGAGTGCCGTAGGATGGTACTAAGTTGGAGTAAGGTTGGATGACTTGTGATGTCCTAGTTAAGGACTACGGTGAGTTATGTTGAAGGATGACAGAAGGAAATGTGGTGCTGGGAATCGGTTAAGTGCTCTGTCTTGTAGCAGTAGTGCATACCTAGTGTTAGTCGAGCTGTGAGAATCGGTTGGTGTGGTGCTGGGAATATCGATGAACGAGATGGATTTGTGATGACCCCAGTGCAATTGTCTCGATGAACTAAGAGTTGGTTGAGTTGATTCACAGGGAAAGATGTGGTGACAGTTTGGGCACTATCAGGATGTTTTGGACTGGAAGGTTCTGGACACCAGGTAGGAGACCCAGGTGTAAGCTCAGTTGGATTTCCCCCAGTGAGTTACGGAAGTAAGAGATTCAGAATTTCGGGACGAAATTCTTTTAAGGATGGTAGATTGTAACGACCCATCCCGGGAGTCGGGATTAGCGAGGTGATTAATGATGGATTAGCTGAATTAATAGGTGGTTAGTGGGTTACTTTGGATGGTCGGCGTAGAATGACGATTTTGCCTTTGGTTTGGGCAAATTGTTGACTTTTAGTTCGGATGGTCAATTGGGCATTGACCAATGACCGTGATGTAGTTCGGGACGTCACGAGTCCGTAGACAGGTGGCACGCTCGATTCCGACATCCGAGGAGAAAGTGATGATGTTCGGGAGGTTGAGGGCATTACCGTAATTTGGTTAACAAGAGGGGAAAAGTTGACTTTTCGCACGACAAGATTTTTACACGTAGACCGAGGACCGTTAGTTAGATCTCGTCGTCCTGAGTACAATGACAAGCGGCACGCCTTCATCGAACATCAGACGAGTGAGATACGGGTCTAGGAAGTGAAGGGTAAAATCGTTATTTGGACAATTAGGGGTATTTTAGTCCTTTTTACACTTTGGGATTTGTGCAAACCGGATGAGGACACATGGGCTAAATTAATTGGATATTTTGGGGCTGTGTTTACTGGGTGAATGACACATGGTGTTATCCTAGAGGCGTCTGCCTAATTCTACAAGGTTTGAGCCAATTTTAAAATGGCCGGTTAGTTGTTAAAATGAGAGAACAGAGAGATAGTGAGGTATTCGATCAGTGTCCAGGGTGAGTGAGGCTTTAAGTTCGAGTGTGTGTGATCAGAGGAAGTTGAGAGCTTGGTGAGGGAATAGTGAGGAAAGAACGGGGTGGTGTGCTCTGTCTAACCGTCGTGGACGGTGGTTCCCTTTGAAGAACAGAGACATGGCGGAGTTGTGAGTTCTACCCCCCTTAGAATTGAGCAGAAGAAGTTGGGATGTGAAGGGAAGTTTGGGGGGGAGATTGCACAGAGTTTTTTGGTGTCCACGACAAGGCTCGACGGCGGAGGACGGCGGTGGTAACTAAGGGAAACCGTGAGTGCCCTGTTTCCACTCAAATTGAAAAGTGGTTGTTTGAGGTTCGATGCTCAAATTGGATGTTGGGCTGAGATTCCTGGCAGTTAGACGACGTGCTTGAGCCCAGTTTTAAGGCCTGAGGTGGAAGGTAAGGACCCATACCCATAACTAAGCCCTGTTTCGATTCAGATGGCAATCTGTGAATTTCAGTGAATTGACAAGTAATGAGTAATCAGGTGAGCCTCTAAAGGTGAGGACGACGCTATTAGGCTTGGAATCATGGCTAATGGTGGCCGGATACCTGAGGAAACGGCGGAGGAAGTCTCAACTTTTTGAAGGATGGTTGGGAGGTAATCTCTAGCCCCAGTTTTCACGATTTACCTTGATAGGATTATGGGAAATGAAGGGACAAACATCTTAGATTAATTAGGAGTGAAAAACGGATTGAAATTGCTAAAAACCGTGAACGCCAGTTCAACTTAGACCGAACCGGTTTGAACCAGGTGAACCGGGTTCACCTGCGGTTGACGACGACACTGTTCACGCGCGTGGGTCTCACGCGCAGAAGCTTCCAGATGCGCGTGGGGGCTCGTGGAGGGTATTTTTGGGAATCTTCCCACATGACTTTTAAAGTACTCGATGTAACGAACATTTTGGAACTAGTTTCGAGTCGATCGGACATCATCTCGATAAGTTTCGGGATGTCCGAAGGTTTTAGACCTTGATTAAAAATAGTTAAAAATTCGGTAATTACGGGGCTTAAGTATGAGCTTTGTGAAGTAGTTAGTGACCTTAGTATGGGTTTTGGACAGGTTCGGGAAGGCCGAGGATAGCGAATGGCTGGGAACGGCGTATATGCGTTTATCTAGGCGACGTGGGAATGGTATATGAGTGGACTTTGTTTTCCAACTCTTGATGCATGCATATATGTTTTTATATGTTTTCTATACGTGATTCTATGATTTGATTTATGATTGTGATAGTTACGGTTTTTGCACGTTTTTCGAGGAAACTTTGGAATTTCACGTTTTACGGGATATGACGGTTGTTGTGATTTGAACCTGGTTTTAATGGTTTGATTTTGGGATTTGAAATACTCTTTGATTTAAATAAAAGAAAAATGGATTTCAGAAAAGTGTTTTCGGGCTTGAAGCCCAGTTCAAAAAGTGGTTTTGAGAAACGTGATTTCGAGTTTTAAATCGGAATTCCGGATGACGATTCGGGATTCGATTTTGGACTTGGAAGTGGATTCTGGGGTTGGGTTCGGAATGGTTATTCCGGATGATATCTTATGGAATGATGGTTGCGGACTCGGATCTAGAAAGGAGATGGATATGAGTTCTGGATTTGGATTCGGGATCCTGAGGAGATTGCGGATTCGGATTCGGAAATGGAAAATGGTTTTCAAAAGGTTTTGGATTGGATTTGCTGGATCTGGTTATTGGGTTTAAAGACCCGGATTATATGTGACGTGGGACGGGCCCGGATTGAGTTTAAAGACTCGGATATTGATATTTTCCCCCGTAGGCCTGTTGAGCTTAAAGACTCGGGAGTTTAAAGACTCGGATTATATTGAGGCCTAGATTGAGTTTAAAGACTCGGATAGATCCAGGAGGTTCGATGAATGGAAATGTGGTATGGTTTTCAATAAAGGTTTTCCGATGTTTTGGGCTATGCCAGGATGAAATGGTTTTCGATGGTTTTGGGCTGAGGCCCGGGATTAGAGAAAAAGGAGCTTGATTTCTGTTTTTTCTTACATGGTTTGCTTAACCGGAGTATTGCATGGTTTTATGACATAAATTTGATATGCATGCATTGGTTGTTGAAAGGGAGGGTATAAATGTACTTGTTTTATTGAACTGTTTTTAAACTTATTCTTTATTTTTGTCCACTCATAGTCTTTTCGTGTTTTCGATACCCTCCAGGTTGTTGCGGCACGGGCTGTTGATCGAGAGAGATGGAGACATCACACTCGAAATCCACAGTAGTTTGGCATACTCTGGGAAGACTGGTTACTTTTCGGATGGTTGGATCGAGAATCCCTTGTCCGACTCACGTGTCGCATGAAGGTTGGACGTTGGTTTAGCCTTGATGTCATGCGTAAGTTAGACGGGATCGGGATTTAGCCCTTAATCCCGGGGGATTAGAGGTGGGTCCAGTCACGTGGCACCACGAACCCCTTCCAAGTGTCAGATAACATCACCAGGTGACGTCATCACTCGCCAAGAAGATGACCGGCGCCGCCGTGCGTCGCCATCATCGCCGCCACTCGCTAGCTGGAAAACCTCGAATTTTGCTCGAAACTTCGAACCTTCATATCTCCCTCATTTCTCAACTAAATATTACAAACATTATACGGAAACTCATTTATTCAAGCCAAGGAATCCAAAATGAAACCAGAATTGAGAAAATCTACCTGGATTTGGAGATATAAGCTTCGAAAGTTTCAGCCAGATTTCAAACTCCCATACTGTGCAATCCTTGTTGTCCTACCCTTCAATCATGAGCTCAACGTGATCTGTGGGTTCCTTAGAACCTGTTTCCAGCCATAGTTTCTCTCAAAAGCCCCTCTAACTCGAGTTTCCAAGATTATATGTTAATGGGTTTGGTGTGTGTTTGTGTTTGGGGTGTGTAACGACCCAACCCTAATTTTAAGGATTAATTAAGAATTAATGACAGATTAGCAAGACTAATTGTGGATTAGGCGAGGATTAACGAACATTCATGGAGAAAATTATGATTTTGCCCCTAAACGAGGGTAAAAAGTTAACTTTTGATCCGAGAGGTCAGATGCCCATGGGCCGAAGACCGTTACGTAGATCATGTCGATACGAGTCTGTAGAGAGGTGGTACATCCAAATCGAACGTTCGACGAAAAAGTTACGGTTCACGGAATGTCCTAGGAACCATTTACCACAGCACATTTTACGAGGCGAGTGGGCTTTTGTCTTATGTGGGCCAAGTGTCACTCATCCATTGCCTATAATCCCACATTCATGCATATCATCTTCACCTTCTTTGTTCATCCAACCAAACTCGAAATGACACGACCTACCCCAATTCCCCCAGGATTAAGGAATAAGTCATGCTCTCGTCTAACTCACGTACGACACGAAGGATAAACACACGTTCAACCCCCGTGGAACACGCAAGCCAGACAAGGGATACCCAGGTCAACGTACCAAAACCAATTTCTGTTAACCAGAGTTCGCAGCATCACGTGGATCGCTTGTGTGATTTTACTAGCAATAGCCCACACCGCATCAACCTGAAGGGTATCAAAACACAAAAAAGACTGTGAGAGGACAAAAATAAATAATAAGTTTAGAAAACATTTATAAGAAAGGACATTTATACCTCCACGTAAAACCAATGCATTCATTCAAAAACCATTTTATTTCCAAGATATTAAAAACCGTTTATGAAAACCGAAATCATTTCCTTTTCTCAAATCCCGGGCGGCCCAAAACCATCAAAATCCGTATCATCCGGGTCATAGCCCAAAACGTCTGAAAACCATTTGAAAACCATCAGTGTATCACAGAAATCCAAAATCCATTTAAAACACATTTCCATCAATCGAACCTACTGGACCTATCTGAGTCTTTAAACTCAATAGCAAGCCGAGTATTTAAACTCAATCCAGGCCTCAATATAATCTGAGTCTTTAAACTCCCGAGTGTTTAAACTCAATAGGCCTACGGGGGAAATCACCATATCTGAGTCTTTAAACTCTCGAGTCTTTAAACTCAATCTGGGTCTTTAAACCCAATCACATAACCGAGCCCGCCCACATCACATATCATATCCGGGTCTTTAAACCCAATACCAGATCCAACAAATTCAATCCAAAACCATTTAAAAACCATTTCCAAATCCATGTCCAAATCCGAATTCGAAATCACCATTTCAAATCCCAAGCCGAATTCGAAATCATCATTCCGAATCCAAATCCAGAAATCACGGTTATCGAAATCACTTTTCCAAATTGATTTATAAACCATTGAAATTAATCAACACGACTTTTAAAGTATTCGATGTAACGAACATTTTGGGACTGGTTTCGAGTCGATCGGACATCGTTTCGATAGGTTTCGAGATATCCGAAGGTTTAAAGGCTAGGTTAAAAATAGTTAAAAATTTGGAAAAATTACAGGGCTTTAGTAGAAGCATTATGAGGTAGTTAGTGACCATAGTATGTGATATGGACAGGTTCAGGAAGCCTGGTGATAGTGGAATTGCCGAGAACAGCGTAATTGCAAGCTTATCGAGGCAGCAGCTGGAATGGTCTGTGAGTAGACTTTGCTTTCTAACTTTTGATTCATTCATAAATGTTTTTATATGTTTTTATACGTGATTTCTATGTTTATGATTGTGATATCTGTGATTTACGGTTTTACATGTATTTCGAGATATTTACGAAATTGCATGTTTTACGAGATATGGTTTTATGCTATGATTTGATAGTGGTTTTGATGCAATAATTTTGGGATTGGAATTCTGATTGATTTCAATGGTTTATAAATGAATTTGGAAAAGTGATTTTGATAAACGTGATTTCTGGATCTGGATTCGGAATGATGATTTTGGATTCGGCTTGGGATTCGAAATGGTGATTTCGAATTCGGATTTGGGCATGGATTTGGAAATGGTTTTAAAATGGTTTTGGATTGGATTTGCTGGATCTGGTATTGGGTTTAAAGACCCGGATATGATATGTGACAGGGGTGAGCTCGTATATGTGATTGGGTTTAAAGACCCGGATTGAGTTTAAAGACTCGGGAGTTTAAAGACTCGGATATTGTGATTTCCCCCATAGTCCTATTGAGTTTAAAGACTCGGGAGTTTAAAGACTCAGATTATATTGAGACCTGGATTGAGTTTAAAGACTCGGTTTGCTATTGAGTTTAAAGACTCGGATAGGTCCAGTAGGTTCGATTGATGGAAATGTGTTTTAAATGGATTTTGGATTTCTATGATACACTGATGGTTTTCAAATGGTTTTCAGACGTTTTGGGCTATGACCCGGATGATATGGATTTTGATGGTTTTGGACTGAGGCCCGGGATTTGAGAAAAGGAAATTATTTCGGTTTTCATAAATGGTTTTTATTATCTTGGAAATTAAATGGTTTTTGAATGCATGCATTGGTTTTACGTGGAGGGTATAAATGTCTTTTCTTATAAATGTTTTCTAAACTTATTATTTATTTTTGTCCACTCACAGTCTTTTCTATTTTTTGATACCCTCCAAGTTGATGCGGTGCGGGCTATTGCTAGTGAGACAGAGACATCACACACGCGATCTACAGTGATGCTGCGAACTCTGGTTAACAAAAGTTGGTTTTGGTATGTTGACCTAGGTATCCCTTGTCTGGCTTGCGTGTCCCACGGAGGTTTAACGGGTGTTTATCCTTCATGTCGCACGTGAGTTAGACCGGAGCATGACTTATCCCTTAATCCCAGGGGGTTGGAGGTGGGTCGTGTCAAATTGGTATCAGAGTGCGGATTGTGCGCTCTGCACGAGGTTATGGTTTCCAGAGTAGTTGGTTGTCGACTTGTGTGATGTGATGCTATTGTGGATATGATGTCTCGACGCGGAGCAGTCCGTCATAAACCTGGACGCTTGAGTGATAGTATGATAGTACGTTAGTTAGTTAGTGGCGAGATTACTCGCGACTGGGTGATGCGTTGCCCGATACGCAGTGTGTGGGTATGAGGTATGTCAACTTTGGGTCGGGTGATTGCAGCCTATTGCGCCAGATTACGATAGTGTAGAATTGTGACCATCCACATGGTCAGCTTGGTTGAGATTGGACTTATGCGGCTACGAGTAGCAGGATGGCTCGAGTTGTGGGGGTAAATGAACCTGCTTTTAGGAGTTGAGGGATTTCCCCCTAGCGATGGTTATTCCTTGACGTTTGTGTGTAGATAATACATTAAGGGATGTTCTTAGCCGGGTGTGACAACCCGAGTTGTGAGGTTGTTGTGAGCTAGTGGATTCCGTGGATTTTGATAACCCGAGTGATGATGATTATTTGAGGAACCCCGTTGGGATGGCTGGTATGGTAAATGTGAGTACCTTAGTGAGAAACCCCAGAGTAAGTGCTTAGTCTGGAAAACGTGAGTTGGGGTTTGTGATTAGCTAGTTATTATGGCTTAGGCCGACTTTCGGCCAGATTGGAGGTGGTGTTGCTGGCTGCAGCCGAGGTATTGGATGATTTGGTAGATGACTTTGGTCGAGTCTAGTGAGATTGAGGGTTTTGGCTCGATATGAGCTAAAATTCGGGAGTAGTGTGCGGTGAGCCTTAGATAGAAGATGATGTGCCACGGGCTGGGCTCCTTGTGAATGATAGGATGGGCACATCGTGAGTTGAGGTTGTGACCAGTAGTGAAGTACCGGTGTTTGCTAGGAACCACTAACCAAGCCGGGATGTTCGATGACCTTTGGTAGGTCATGCTTTGGTATGGTTGGTTAAGCGGGTGTTGGTTAAGCAGATGCATGGTGGACCTAGGCTTCGGTTTGAAGCGGGCTAGGTTGGTAAGGTCGAGTCGACCATACGTGAGTTTGGTTTTCGTGGACTCATCCCGATGTGTTGGAAATGTCGAGTGTGTTAGAATATGTCAGCATATGTCGAGGTTGGCATTTGGTGATGCCGAGGTTGGTACTTGGCGAGTCCTCGAGACTAGGGATTGATGACTCTAAGGGTAGTGACAGAGGAGTCCGAGGTTATTGATTGCGAATTGAGGATCCCGAGGGTTGGTAACTCGTACGTTAGTGATGCTCAGAGTTGAACCTCAGAAAGGTTGAGACGCGATCATCGGAAGGAGTGATGATTGTCAACCTTTGGATGTACATAAATAGTGATAACTGACAGGCGAGTTGGTCGATGAGTTGGATTGTTTACGGACGAGAAGGTTGTCCAGGTGAGTTATGGATTTTCCTAAGCTCGTAGAGGAGTAGAAAGAGTACTTGGTGACGCCATGTTTGACGTGTGTGGCAAGTGTAATGGGATTGTGTTAAGTTGGATTAAGGCATGATGACTTGTGATTTCATGGTTGTAGACCATTGTGAGTTCTGTGGTATGGTGTCGAAAGAAAGATATTGAGAAAGAATGATAAGGAGTGACTATCACTCATCGATATGAGGTACTTGAAGAGAATCCAAAATCTAGACGTGTCTCGAAACATGTAGTATTATTGATCGATTTGATCCGACGTGGTGGTCTAAAAATTTGTGGGAATTGAAGGTGAAGTAGTGAGACAGTAAGTAAATCCACTTAGGAGTGAGTGGATCGGGATTGGATCACTTCTGGCTCAGGATTGAGGTATTGTAGATCAGGAGAATCGTATGCAAGACCAAGCTGGGACATGGTCGTAAAATGACAAGACAGAGGTTGGATATGTTGGACCTGAAGATAAGGAGATTTCTCTATCCTGTAGGAGTGAACGTGGCTGGATATCAGAAGTGATATAATATGGACATAGTGATGGGCATGTTGAATCTCTTGATCATCTTGGAGTTGTACAGGACGCGTGTGCTTATGGACATAGATCTGGTGCTGGGTCTGCCCTGTGTACGTAAAAGAGACGCGATTGAATTAGATGTGTTGGATGTTGGTCGGGAGACCCAGGAGATTGAAGACTCGGAATGAACTTGAGTTGGTCTTCCCCGGAAGACATGTAGATCGACATGTCAATAGTGGACCGATGGACTTCAAGTGAAGCATGTTTGGCTTGTAGTCAGGTGGTAATTGGTGTGGATACAAGGATGTTTTATGCGCCCCGGAGATACACTATGAAGGTTACCGGATAAACTAGGGTGGAGCCGATGTGTTTGGTAGAGATCTGTGGTATGTCATTAGAAGTGTTTGAAGAATGTATTGTGACTTTTTGGTGGTCTGCACCGTGATTGATGCAAGTGGACGTGCATCGCTAGCTTCTGGTAGAAGTGTTTGTGTTCAGCTTGGTGCTGGGGTCTGTTGTTAGTTGCGCGGAGGATCGGAGTAGTTCCGATGTGATGGATGAATAGAGGGCGTGGACTGGATCCGAGTGATCTAGAGTGATCTTGTTGGTTATTGATGACAAGCTGGATGCTCAGAGCCACAATTGGCTGGTGGGACCCTGATGTTGGGATGTGTGATCACGGTTTGACAGATATGCGATAGGGTCCAGTTGCAGACAGGTAATGTGGGATGTGGATGATGTTCCCACAGGTTGATTATGTTGGTGGTTAGTGGAACCACCGGTGAGATGACTTGTCGAGTTTTCGGTGTGAACAAGTACATTGTGACTCCGGTAAGGTCGGCACGAAACAATAATGGACGTAGTACGAAATGTTGAACGGATATTGATGAATACGAGTACTGAGGCCGGTAGATGCCGA
The DNA here is from genome assembly GCA_032719365.1 of Prinsepia uniflora. NCBI lineage: Eukaryota > Viridiplantae > Streptophyta > Magnoliopsida > Rosales > Rosaceae > Prinsepia > Prinsepia uniflora. Next base: position 40,292,047 of record CM064869.1, on the reverse strand, counting down.
CTTCAGGATTTATTTTATGAGGTGATTTGTGCCTGTTTTGGAAAGATCTTATGTTAGACTAAGGGGCGTTCGTACGAGGTACGCATGACTCGAGAACGAGTCGAGATTGATGAAACTAGTAGCAGTTATGTTGTGACGTACCTAGTAGGATTTGAGCCGTGAGTGTCGGCTGGTGCGACGTTAGAGGTACCGCGGGTACGAGTTGGAAACGTGTTGATCTCAGTAGGAATGTGATGATCACCAGATGGACCGAAATTTGGTTAAGTTGGTTTTCCTGGTAATGGTTAGGAAGATGACAGGATAAGGGTGGATTGGAAGGTGACGTACACCAGGTAGGAGACCCAGGTGTGAGATCAGTTGGATTCCCCCAGTTCATTACGGACGTACGTTATTCGAAATTTCGGGGACAAAATTCTTTTAAGGGTGGAGATTGTAAAGACCCAACCCGGATTTCGGGATTAGATTAGTGATTAATGACGGATTAGTGAAGTTAAGCGGTGATTAGTTGGGTGATTTCGGACGGACGATGCAAAATGACGGTTTTGCCTATGGCATGGGTGAAATGTTGACTTTTGATTCGGGTGGTGTTGATACCATATCGACCGACCACCCCAGCACAGGACCCGCCAGGATAGGAAGGCAGCCGACCGATCTCCTGATCGGCATCCCTATGACCTACGGCCCGTCGATCGGCACCAAACTGCAAACCTGCCACTCGGCATCTGACAATGAACAGACGACAGCTGGCCGCGACAGTCACCTAACCAGTTCTGCCCCACCAACTCCCTAACGGAGGCAGGTTGGGACTCCAGCTGGCGCCTCCCCCGGATATCTAGGATTTGTCAGACGATTCACAGCCACAAGGCACAACCTGCTCCGGAACAGTGGCTCACCTACCGGAACAGTAGCCCAACTGCCACAGTTATGACTACTATAAATACCCTGAAACCCTTCACAAAGGTAAGACACTCAGAACCGATCCAGATCACTGTATTTACTTGCCCCTCGGCACTCAGATACTAACTTTGGCATCGGAGCCCCTTTGGCCGGCACCACACCGGTGTCTAGTCTTTGCAGGATTCCTGTCGAACAGCGACGCCCCCCAGCGGGCCCAAGACACCACGCGGCTGGTCCTAGAACCCCCAGCGGGTCTCATCGAGTTGGTCAAATCAGGCTCAAACAATTGGCGCCATCTGTTGGTCAAAAAACAACACACAAAACAAAATCACATGCACTACTACCAATCACCACTTACATGGGCTTGCTCCGCAAGCAGGGCCGTGAACCGACCTGGGTGGGAGCTAGTGCCGATTTGCTCAATCTCCGCGGCCTTCACCTGGGAGCCAAGCACAAAGGCATTGGCCACGGGCGCCAACGACTTGTGCATCTGGTGAGTGACCGGCACCCACGCCTCCCCGGCCTTGGCTGACCGGACCACCTCCCCCTTCTCCAAGGGCTCCAGGAAGATGGAGGCGATGCCTGGAATGCTGACCAGCGCCCTTTCCTTCGCGGGCGGCGGCATCTCGACCCGGGCTTCCTTGGCCCTCTCCTTCGGGACTTCGGGGGACTTGAGGGCCACATCTCTCTTCCTCCGGCGATCGGAGCTCTCACCCTCCGACACCCCTGCCACCGGGGGGAGACTGCCTCTGCCGAGCCTCCATGAATTTTCTCTATCGTTCCCGGGCTTGGTCCAGCCCACCAATGAGGGGCCGCTTCAGTCCAAGAATCGGACTCTTCACCTCGGCACGCTGCCGAGGTTCGGGCCTTGTCGGCTTCGGCAGCCCGTCTGCCCGGACGCCCGAACTGGACCCCGGGGGGGGGGGGCTCATCCCTGCCAGTCCCCTTAGGCTTCACCGCCACGGTTTTCTGCCTCCGCGGCTGTTGGGGGTTCACCTCCGGCTCCTTGCCCTTGCCATCAGCAACCGAGCCGTGCGGGGACAGGTACTTATCTTACTTTGGTTGTGCTGTACTTAGGTTTGGTTGTTGGATCTCAGGGTAGAGTCTAGGAGTGTTCCTAGAGGACTTGGAGTGTTACAGTAAGTTCCGTAGGAGGGTGACGGAAGGTACAGGAAAGGAGTGACTATAACTGATCGATATGAGGTTCTTGAAGGAGAGAACCCACAAGCTAGAGTTTGCCTTTAGGACTTTGTAGATTTATTCCGATAATGGCCGAATTAGCAGCCGAGGGAGATGGGGTGGTCGATTGTGTGGGTTGTAGTTGAGTTGGTTCGGGAAGGTAGGGTGGTTGTATACGAGGATGTACTATATGACTTTTGTCGGGTACTCTGAAATAAGGTATTTTACATAGAGTTTCCCTTGCGTACACCATATAGTTGTTCCAAAGAAAGAGATGACAGGCGGCACGCATTCATCGGACTTACGGTGTGGGAGTTACGGGTCTAGGAAGTTAGTGACAAAACTGTAAAAATGAGTTAAAAAGAAGGGTATTTTGGTCTTTGTGGCACATTGGGATTTGTGCATAGAGGAAAGGAATGGACGGTTGGGATTGGGCCAAGTGGGAGTGTGTGGAGTGGATTGTGACATGTGGCATGTGTGTAGAGGATTCTGGTGGAATCCTGTGCATTCACGGCCCAATTAATTGGGGTGCACCCGTGCTATGCATTCTGGTTCTTCGACACACAGAGAGAAACAGAGGGAGGAAATTGAGAGAATTGGAAGGCTGATTGTGGTGGCTGGTGAGTTTGTTGTGTGAGGGAGATTAGAGAGTGGGGAGAGAGCTGTTGAGACGGTTGGGAGGTGAGGAATCATGGTTGTGTGCGAGTGGGGAGCCACGGGAACCAGGGAGGAACTCAGAGGGAAAAAACAGAGAAGACTGAGGGCTTGTGGTGGTGCGGTGGCCGTGTACGGTGCAACAAAGATCGTGGTGGTGTCGTGAGGGCTGTGTGGAGTCGACCAGCCCCGGAGGAGCTCACAGCTGGCAACAGGAGGCAGGTAATTTCCTCGTCCCCATTTCGATACTCTGTTTTTCCGTTGAGGTCTAACGTGGAAGTCGTGAGGTTGGGCTTAGAGTCGAGAGGAATGGAGGGTCAGGGTGAGGTTCAGGAGGGTCCTAGGCGTCGACTAGGATGGTCGCCGTGACGGGGAGGTACACGGCGGAGCTCAGACGACGGCAGGCACTCTGGTGCTCTGTTTTGCCGTGATGTTCAAACCCAAAGTCGTCGAGTTTGGGGCTGAGTCAAAGGTCTAGGAGGGTTGGTTTAGGTTCAGTGAGGTCCAGGGAAGAGTTTGGTGAAGCCACCGTGAAGGGTGGTGAGCTGGGTGGCTGGATAGTGAAACAGGGGTTATTGGCCGTCTGGTTTCTAGCTTCAGTCGACGGGATTGAGGCGGTGTCGAGGTCTGAGGAGTTGGGGAATGGATAGCTTGAACTAGATGATGCGGTTGGTGAAGAAAGGGAGAGAAAACCGTGCAGGCACGGCGTGTGAACCGCTGACGCCGGTCTGAGTTGCAGGGTGACTGTGGCGAACCGGGTTGGCTCGAGGTAGCCGATGCACTGTAGCAGCGCGTGAGGGCCACGCGCAGCCACTTTGGGCGGCGCGTGGGGGCACGTGGGGGCGCGTGCGGCGGCGATGGGGAAAACGGTCACATAGTTTTTGGTCTAGGAGTTATGGTGAGTTCAATGGAGTTGGTTTCGGGTCAATCGGAAGTCGTTTGAGTTTAGTTCCGCGAGGGTGGAAGTTTAGGGTCCCGGGTTCTTACGTTTAGGATTCGGGGGAATTTTGAGGAAATTTAGGTGAACTTTCGTGAACGTGTTAGTGGACGTAATTTGGTGAATGTGGACAGGATAGGGATTTTCCGAGGAAGCCGAAGGGAACGTGCTGGACGTTCGGGACGCGAGTAGGGCTCAGTACTGTGAGTGGACCCCTTCTCTAAACTCGAGCACGCATAACTATTTTCAATACTTGTTTTATGGTTTTAATCATGATTCTATGTTTATCACCTATGTTATGTTGGTTTTGCATTGTTGCACGTTTTTCGAGGAAATACGGCAATTGGCACGTTTTTACGAGAAATGTCGATTTCTGAGAATAATACCATGGTTTTGGGATTTCAAATGATAAATGGTTTTCAATGATTATAAAGGGATTTGGAACATGATTTCAATGATTAAGGTTTTCGGTTTTAGAACGGATTTCGGAAAAAGGGTTGGTTCCAAGTGGAAAAGTGGGATTCCGGATTTGGGTTCGAAATGACGTTTCTGGATGCCGGAAGGGTATCGGACCAGTGATTTCGGATTCGGGTTTGGATGTGGATTGGTAAATGGTTTTCCAATGGTTTTGGGATTGGATTTGCTGGATCTGGATATTGGGTTTAAAGACCCGGATATATGTGACGGGGGACCGGGCCGGATTGGGTTTAAAGACCCGGATTGAGTTTAAAGACTCGGGAGTTTAAAGACTCGGATATATTGATTTTCCCCCGTAGGCCTTGAGTTTAAAGACTCGGATATGATTAAGGCCTGGATTGAGTTTAAAGACTCGGGAGTTTAAAGACTCGGATAGGTCCAGCAGGTTTGATCGGAAAATGATGATTTGAGCTTTATGGTTTATGATACGGTTTCTAATACTTCTGTTATGATTTATATACCTGTTTTATAGTGTTTCTGTTTCTTATGATGTTTTATGCAAATTGATTTATACCTGTGTTACGACCTGTTGGTTATGTATGTGGTTTTCAAAACGGAGGGCTAAACCCAGTTTTCTTATAATGGTTTTGGAAACTTTTCTTCTATTTATGGTCCACTCACACTTTTCTGGTTTTACCTTGCCCTCCAGGTTGTGGAGCTAGCGCGGGGTCTTGACGTCGAGGCAGTGACCGAGGCATAGAAGTCACGCGAGGGGTCCCGGAGTAGTTTAAAGTCTTCCGTGTGCGTGTAATTTATTGGTTTTTAGTTCCTTGTATTTAATACTATGCTCTGTACATGATAACTTTGGGGAGCTTTTGTTTAAGTACTCCTGCGTCTGACTGGGTTTGAGTGAGTTTTTACTTGGGTGTTGTGTCGGGGAGTCAGACGGGAGCGGGATTTACCTCGGGTTTCGGGGTGAAACCGGGGTGGGTCCTGACACTCCGTGCTCAAAGCAGTCGACATAGAATAATGTCGACCCCTTTGGCGGATCACTCGCCTTCTCACTATGCCGCGGTACGTCCATCTAGATCTCCGCTGGCACATTGTACAGCTCCCGGAACCGGTCCAGGTCGGACTGCCGAATGGTGTTCATCTCGTATATCACGGCGTACTCCACCTTCACCACGCCTGTCGGCATTCTATTCCATCGGCGAGCTCGTCTTCGTCCCGCTATCTTCAGCCTCGGAGGTCGACGACGACGACCGCGGGGGGGGGGGGGGGGGGGGGGGGGGGGGGGGGGTCTGGGGTGACGTCCCTCTTTCACTAGGTGGTCGGCACCCGACATGCTGCATCCGCCCTGTTGCCTCACCTCCTTCCTCGGCAACCTGGGAGCCTGATCTAGGCTGTCACCGCTGCTGGGCGATGACGCACTACTAGTTGTGGACCCACTAGTGGACGTTTACCCACTGCGCCCTCTCAGCACGTCACTTGCCGAAACTAGAGGGTGTTTCCCCGCCAAAAGCTTGAGGGGACCTAACCCCAGATCCACTGTTTGACTCTGACTCTGACATCTACAAATTACCAGAACAAAGAAGCTACAACTAAGCACCTAAGCTACGGAACACATGCTGAGCAGAGATGTCGTTCGGCAGAAATTATACCTGTAATATTCGCTCGGTCGAATTGGTCTCACGTGTCTTCTTTCCTCTCGGCAGGCTCCAATTCACCTCGGCACTTGAAAATTACTCCATAGATGCTTTGAGTAAAATTGAAAAAAGTCAAAAGCTCTCGCCCCCTTTTATAGGCCCCTGGCCTGCCTCGAGATGCGCGCTTCCGATCTGACGGTCACCAGGCCGATACGGAAACCTTTCGGATACGGATACGACCTTGTACTGTATGCCCATCGGTATCATACATTCCCACCTACGTACATACGTACGTACACCTACCGGTGTACATCACTACCGCATACCGACCCGAGCCTCTCGGCATCTCTCCCGACGGCATGCTTCCTCTCTCCATCGGCAAGCACACTGCGACCGATGTGTCCCCCTATTTCCCCTCGCCGCCTCTCCACGATCTTTCGGTCCGTACGGTGGGCAGCTTGCGAAACTCGGCAACGGGGACTCTTTTCACATCGGACATACGGTGCACCTCCTCGGTCCAAGACTTGGGGGGCTACTAGGGATACATGGAGCAGCGCCCTGGTCGGTCGACAGGCACCGGCCGTCATCACAAGTTCTCGACCGAGGAAATCCACCTCAATCAAAGACTTAGCGTACTTATGTTGATACCATATCGACCGACCACCCTAGCACTGGACCCGCCAGGACAGGAAGGCCGCCGACCAATCGCCTGATCGAAATCCCCGCGGCCTACGGCCCGCCGATCGGCACCAAACTGCAGACCCGCCACTCGGCATCTGACAATGAACAGACACCTAACCAGTTCTGCCCTACCAACTCCCTGACGGAGGCAGGTTGGGACTCCAGCTGGCTCCTCCCCCGGATATCCAGGATTTGTTAGACGACTCACAACCACAAGGCACAACCTGCTCCGGAACAGTGGCTCACCTATCGGAACAATAGCCCAACTGCCACAGTTATGACTACTATAAATACCCCGAAACCCTTCACAAAGGTAAGACACTCAGAACCGATCCAGAGCACTGTATTTACTTGCCCCTCGGCACTCAGATACTAACTTTGGCATCGGAGCGCCTTAGGCCGGCACCACACCGGTGTCTAGTCTTTACAGGATTCCTGCCGAACAGCGACGCCCCCCAGCGGGCCCAAGACACCACGCGGCTGGTCCTAGAACCCCTAGCGGGTCTCATCGAGTTGGTTAAATCAGGATCAAACAAGTGGTCAAATAGACTTTGGCCGATGATGGTGACATAGTTCGAGACATCACGAGTTCATAGACAGGTGGCACGTTTGATTCCAACATTCGAGGAAGAAGTTATGACGTTTGGAAGTCGAAGAGTATTTTGATAATTTGGTTGAAAGGGGCAAATTGTTGACTTTTTATACGACAAGTATTTTTCACGTAGTTTGAGGAAACTTAGGTAGGTCTTGATGCCTTGAGTACAACGACAGGCAGCACGCTGTCATTGGACTTTGGACGGTTCGAATTTTGGTCTAAACGTGCGAGGGGTAAAATGGTAATTTGTGCACCAAGGGCAAAATGGTCTTTTGGCTGATTTTGAAAATGGTCCAATAGGATAGGGACATCTGTCCCTGTGTGGTTGGATATTCTCACCTGGGAGCAATGAGATGTGGCCACTTGTCCACTCTCTAGTTGGTTCCAGCCCCTTCGCACATTTGGATCGATTAAAAACAGGGCAGTGTAGTCGTGCATATGGTTTAAGTCGAGAGAGTGAGAGATCAGTGTGTGCTTGTGCTTGTGTGTGTGACTAAGTGAAAATGAGAGTGAGTCGTGGTGTGTGAGAGTGAGGAAATAGAGAGATAGAGAGGAAGAATCATGAACAACCGTGCAATTCAAACGTCCAAACCATTGCGACCCTGTCTGTTGGTGGTGATCACTGAGTAAAAGGAGACTAGGACGACGTGAGGTTTATGGTGGAGGCCACAACGGAGGGCCAGAGGAAAGGTAAGCCATTTTTTGCATCCTCTGTTTCTCTGTCTCTGTTCAAACATGGTAGTATGGGCTTTGTTGGTTAATGATGGATTTGGTTGAATGGTTGAGTTTCTGGAGACTGAGACAAGTCCACTGGACGTGAAACTGAGACCTGAGCTGGCTTGTGGTGGCCGGGAATGAAGATCGAATGTTAGTCGGTTCTTCTTCGAATCAAGAAGGTACCTTTTAGCCTTAAGTTCCTATTTTGATTATGTAGATTAATAGGAAACACTTAGACAAAGCTATAGGACTAATTAAAATTGAAAACGAACCTAAAATGAAGAAGGAATGGAGCTGAACCGCCCTCGTCGGTTCGGTTGGACAGGGCCAGTTCGAACCGGTCTGAACTGGTCGAGCAAGAGGTTGAAGATGATGAAAAGTGGGCGCGTGGCTCCCAAGCGCAACCCCTTTGGGCGGTTAGTGAGGGCGTGTGGGGCTTCTTTTGGGAAAGCACAGAATTCAAATCCCAAAATCATAGCATCGAAACCACTATCAAATCATAGCATAAAACCATATCTCGTAAAATGAGCAATTTCGTAAATATCTCGAAATACGTGCAAAACCGTAAATCACATATATTACAATTATAAACATAGAAATCACGTATAAAATATATAAAAACATTTATGCAAGCATCATAAGTTAGAAAGAAAAGTCCACTCACAGACCATTCCCGATGTTGTCTCGATACACGTGCAATTACGCAGTTCCCGGAAATTTCACTATCACTGGACATCCTGAACCTATCCATATCACATACTATGGTCTAACGACCCGTCCCAGAAATCAGGATTAGATTAGTTGTTGATGACGGATTAGTGACGTTAATCGGGGATTAGTTGGATGCGTTCGGACGGACGGTGCAAAAATGACGATTTTACCCCTAAAATGGGCAAAAATGTTGACGTTTAGTTTGGACGGTCAAATAGACGTTGACTGAAGACCGTGATGTAGTTCGGGACGTCATGAGTTCATAGACAGGTGGCACGTCCGATTCCGACATACGAGGAAAAAGTTATGACGTTCGGAAGTTTAAGGGTAATTTGGTAATTTGGTTAAAAAGGGGCAATTTGTTGACTTTTCATACGACATAGAATTTTCATGAACTTCGAGGACAATTAGGAAGGTCTCGATGCCCTGAATACAACGACGGGCGGCACTTGTCGATTGGAGTTCGGACGACGTAGTTACAGGCATGGGAACTTGAGGGGCAAAATGGTAATTTAATCTTTAGGGGCATTTAGGTCTTTTTGAGGCATTGGGATTGGTGCCCAGTAGGATGAGGACACGTGGTTACTTTTGGAACTGCTGCCCATAGGAAATTGGACACATGGCCTGATCTAGAAGGCCGTGGAACTCTCTCACCGCCTATAACCAATTAAACGTGCACGACTTGGTTCAAAGAAGAAAAACAGAGTACAAGTGTGTCGTGACCTCCCACTTCGAGTAATCCCTTAGCTTCTCACCGTTTGCCTTAGAAACCTGAAAAAAAAAAATAATAGAGGAAACAGCGTGATGGTGGTGGTGCCACCATGAATAACCGTCGTGGAGGGTGGTTTGCCGATCAGGAGAAACAGAGACTGAGAAGTGTTGTGAGAACCAGTTTCTTGGAATCACCTCAACGTGTTTATAGCCCTGGTTCTTGAATGGGAAAGTGAAAAAGAGGTGTAGGGAGTCATTGGAGCCTACTTTTGAGGCCTGAATTGAATGGTAAGACCGTTTCCATGAAACCTTCATTTATTTTTTAAAAATGGCAGTTCTAGTTGTGATTAGTGTTGATCGATTTAGACTTTTGGATGAGGTTTCTGGAGTCACTAGAAAGCAAATGGGACCAGGACCACGACTTGAGATGGCCAGAGCCATGAAACCTGTATGAAGAACTGGACTAGTTCGAGGAAAATGTTTGAAGGTATGAGGATATAACATGGTTTTTCTATTATGAGATCATGGATCTTTAGGAAACATTGGAATAAGACTGTTGAATGAATTAGGATTGAAAATGGATAAAATTGGACAGGATATACCCGTGAAACGGCCACGCCGGTTCGGGCTGGACCGTGAACCGGTCGGACCCGGTTTACCCAAAGAAGAAGATGACTGATGCTTGGCGCGTGAGGCCCACGCGCAGCCCCTTTGTGCGGCGCATGTGGGTGTGTGGCACACAGTTCGAGGAAGGTACCAACACGACTTTTAAAGTATTCGATGTAACAAACATTTTGGCACTGGTTTCGAGTTGATCGGACATCGTCTCGATAGGTTTCGGGATGTCCGAAGGTTTTAGGCCTCGGTTAAAAATAGTTAAAAATACGGAAAAATTACGGGGTTTAAGTATGACCATTATGAAGTAGTTAGTGACCTTATTATGGGATTTGGACAGGTTCGGGAAAGCCGATGATAATGGATTGGCCGGGAACAGTGTAAGTGCGCGCGTATCGAGGTGACGGTGAAATGGTCTGTGAGTGGACTTTTTTTTCTAACTCTTGATGCATGCATATATGTTTTTATATGTTTTCTATACATGGTTCTATAATTTGATTTAAGATCTTGATAGTTTACGATTTTGCACGTTTTTCGAGGTATCTACAGAATTTCACATTTTACGAGATTTCGATGGATGTTGTGATTGAACCTGATTTTGATGATTTGATGTCGGGATTTGAAATACGATTTGATTTCAATGAAATTAAAGGGATTTTGGAAAATGACTTTAGGCTTAGTGTAACAACCCGTACCTTCGGGAAGGGTATAAATGTAATTTTTGTAAAGATTTGTATAAAAGGACGATTTTGCCCTTGTGAATAGTGCGTCAAAAGTCGACTTTTTGATTTACAGGTTGGATGAGTGTTGACCATTGACCGTGACGTAGTTTAGGACGTCACGAGTCCGTAGACAGGTGGCATGTCCGATTTGGACAATCAAAGAAAAAGTTATGACGTTCGGAAGATTGAGGGCGTTATCGTAATTTTGACTAATCGAGGAAAATATTGACTTTTTAGTGGACTTGTGATTTTCACGTAGACCGAGGACCATTAGATAGGTCTCGACGTCCTGAGTACAACGATAGGCGGCACGCTGTCATCGGACGTCGAACGAAATAGTTACGGGTCTGGAAAGTTGGAGGGTAAAACGGTAAATTATTAACACTAGGGGCAATTTGGTCTTTTCCCTTATGCCCAAACAGATCAGAACAAGTGGCAATAGTGGATTGGGATATTTTTTCTCTGTCCATGGGAATGTAGACACGTGGTGAGGGCTGGATGGTTCTAGGCACGTCTAAAATGTACACGGCCACAAAGTGTCCAAAATTAAACTGTGCATTTGGCTGTGAGAAACAGAAAAACAGAGAGGAAGAATTTGAGAGTGGGTGATCGATTCTGTGTGTGTGAGAGTTCTGTGAATTGTGAGAGTAACAGAGAGAAGAGAGGAGAGACTGGTGATCGGGTTTTGGAGTTGAGATCGTGCACGGAACACGGTGGTCGGAGGTTCGAGTTTTCAGAGAAAACAGAGAGACGGTGGCACTGTGGCGGTGGTTGTGCCATGTGGTGGCTCAAACCAATGCAATAGGAGGCTCAGGTGATTGCAGGGGACTCAACGAGCACCGTGGCATGCGGCGGTGCAGACGGCGGAGTAAGAATCGAAGGTATACCCCGAATGCCTTGTTTTCCCGTTTTTATTGTTTTCAAAAGTCGTGGACTTTGGTCTAGAGTCGAGGGAATTGGTGAGTGAAGTGAGGTTCAGGGAGGTCCTAGGAGTTGTCTAGGATGGTCGCCGTGACGGGGGAGGACCTGGGTGGCCGGCGGCCAAAACAGGGCATACGGGCCATGTTTTTCGAGGACGAAGTCGAGGAGTTTTAGGCTTCGATTTTCAAAAGTTAGGACTTGAATAGATTGCTGGGAACAGGACGAAGCTTCCAGGATTGAAAGGGACTGAAATAGTGGAGGAACGGTGGAGAACCGGTCACGCCGGTTCAACACAGTTGAACCAGGTGACTCTAGGAAGAAGAAGCACTGTAGCAGGCGCGTGAGGCCCACGCGCAGCCACTTTGGGCGGCGCGTGGGGGCGCGTGGGGAGGATTCCGGCCAAACTTCCAACATGGTTTTGGTTCTAAAAGTCATAAGGAATCCATTGGTGTAATTTGCTGGTTAATCGGACGAGGTTATGGGATAGTTCGGGAATCCGGACGGTTTAGGGTTAAGTTTAAATTACGAATAAATTCCGAAAAAATTGGGGAACTTAGGGTTAGTATATGTAATGTAATTGTGACCCTATTTGGTGCCTATTGATAGGACGGGAGACGCCTGAGACGGTCGAGGAGCGCACAGAGCGCGATTGACATTTTACGATTCGTGAGTGGACTCTTTCTTTCCTTACGAGCATGCCTAACTGTTTTATTTATGTTTTCTAATATTAAATATGTTTTTATACTTTTTGATGGTGATTATATGTGGTTGATATGTTTGCACATTTTTCGAGACATTTTCGGGATTTTGCACGTTTTTCGAGAAAAGATGGATTTTGATTTTGATGTAAGTTTCATGTTTTCACTCTAGAATTGTTTTCTGATGGTTATAAGTGGATTATGAAGTATGATTTTGGAAATCAAGGTTTTGGTTTTGAAATCGGATTTCGAGAAAACGAAATTTGGTTTTAAAGTCGGAAAAGGTGGATTTCCGAATTTGGGTTCGGAATGACGGTTCTGGACGCCAGAAGGGCTTCGAACTGGGGATTTCGGATTCGAGTTTGGATGTGGATTTAGCATTGATTTTAAATTGGTTTTGGATTGGATTTTCTGGATCTGGATATTGGGTTTAAAGACCCGGATTCTGATTGACGGGGGACGGGCCCGGATTGAGTTTAAAGACTCGGATATTTACGATATTACCCCCGTAGGCCTATTGAGTTTAAAGACTCGGGAGTTTAAAGACTCGGATTACATTTGAGGCCTGGTTGAGTTTAAAGACTCGGATAGACCCAGCAGGTTTGATCAGACTTGGATATTTGTGGATTTGGTTTTATGATGTGATCTTGCTATACTGTTTTAAGTTGTGGTTTTCTGATACTTAGTTTGGCATGCGTATTTTAAAACGGAGGGTAAAATCTTATTATTTTCTTTAAACTGTTTTACTTATAAATCGTGTTGAAACTTTTATTTCTTTAGTCCACTCACACTTTTGGTTTTAACTTACCCTCCAGGTCGTGGTGATAGCGTTGGGGTGAACGTTGAGGCAGGGATCGAGGCATAGAGCTTACGACGTTCTTCCATTGCGAGATTAGCATAGTAGGATTTTGTGCCTGTTTTGTATAAACCATGCTCTGAATTACAGTTGTAGTATATTTATCACTTGTCTGATAGTTATGCTTATGGTTGCGTTTGAGGTTGTTTTGGTACTTTAAGTGTGATTGTCAGACGGGAGCAGGGTTCGTCCCGGGTATCGAGGTGATATTAGGCTCAAGTGGCTTTAGGGGGTATTGGAACCCCAAAGTTAAGCGAGTTGAGGTTATTGCAATTCCATTATGGGTGACCCCCTAGGATGTTGCACTATGAGCTCTCGAAAACAAAACCTTGAGTGCGAGGCCCAAAGCGGACAATATGGTGCTAGATGAGTCTGGTCCTGACCGAGGAGGGTCGGGTCCTGACACTAAATTCAAACATATAGTAATATAGTGAAAACAGTTATGCATGCAATCCAGTTAGAAATCAAAAGCCCACTCACACACGGTCCTCGCTACTCAATCGAATTGTCTAAACCTATTCCAAAGCTAAGTCATAGTCTCTGGACTGTCCAAAACATATCCAAAGGCCACTAACGGACTCTATCAAACGATCTCCGATTGACTCGAAACCACCACCATTGGATCCGGATCGTCAAAACCTTGAAAATGATACTGGTCCTAGCTCGAGATTTGCACTCATGCGCCCCCACGCGCAAGTTAACGGTCTGTAGTTAAAAGTCGACGCTGATGTCAGGTCAACGGTCAAACTCAATGCTGACATCACTGCTAACGTTAGCATAACGTCATCCTGACAGATATCAGGTCTAACAAGTGTCAGACCTGACACGTGCCACGTGTCAGCAGCTGGTTGGTCCGCGTCACTGACATGTTAGTGACACGTGGAACCCTTTGATTGTTCCACGTCACTAACATATCAGTGCTGACTAGGCACTGACATCTGATACATGTCATCCTCCTATTGGGCCACATATCTGATAATCTGAAAGGGTTGATGACATCAGTTGATGACATCATCACCCTTAACCTCTCGCTCGATCCCTGTAAACGGGTTGTCCAGACCCGCGACCCAACCCGCTTCTAAAATCCTTATTTCTCAACCTTTTTTGTCCTGGTTTTTTCCTGCGCACTCGTCTCAACCACCCCTCTAATAAAAAACATGAAAATCGTACAGAAATCATACCTTGGATCAATGAATAGTAGCTAGGAATTTCAAACTGGTTTTCCGATCAACTCCGGCCACCTCTTCCCTTGAAATCAAGCCCACTGATATCGCCTTAGTCCCTAGAACAGGTTAGAGTCCATTAAATCGATCAACAAACGTCGAAAAGTGGTTTTCCAATTTTGGGTGACACGACGCAGCCCCAATCCCTAGGATTAAGGGCTAAGTCAAGCTCCCGTCTAACTTACGCGAGACACGAAGGCTAAACCGACGTCCAACCTCCATGTAACACGTAAGCCGGACAAGGGATTTCCAAACGAAGCGTCCACAAGCTCCAGACTTCCCAGAGCGCGCAGAATCTACTGTGGATCGCGTGTGTGATGTCTCTGTCTCTCTCTACCAATAACCCGTACCGCAACAACCTGGAGGGTATCGAAAACATAAAAACTGTGAATGTACAAAAAGAAATAATACGTTCTAAAAACAGGTTATAGAAAAGTACATTTATACCGTCCACGAAAAATCAATGCATGCATATGAAAACCATTCCATAAAACCATTTCATATCCAAGATAAGAAAAACCATCAATGAAAATCGGAAATCAAACCCTTTTCTCAAATCCGTAACTTAAATCCAGGACCTTAGCCCAAAATCATAAATCCTCATCAAAGTACGAGAACTCGGCCCAAAACTCATTAAATCCAAATCATCTGGGCCATTGCCCAAAACATCTGAAAACCAGTGAAAACCCAGTGAAAGACATCAATCAATCAAGTTGCTGGATCTCAAGTGCGCCCGAGTCTTTAAACTCAAAACACATGCGCATAAGCAGGCCTTTTCGGGATATCAACGAGTCTTTAAACTCAAAACACAATCAACAGGCCTCAAGGGATATCACAATAACCGAGTCTTTAAACTCAAAACATATCAATCCAGGGCCCTCCCTCGTCAATGACCCGAGTCTTTAAACTCAAAACTAGATCCAGCCATATCCGGGTCTTTAAACCCAAAACCAAGTGAAAACCATAGAAAATCCATATCCGATTCTGGAATAATGATTCTGTAAGCCAGCATCCGGAACCATCATCCTGAACCCAAATCCAGAATTTCACCTTTCAAGTTCCAAAATTGAATCCGAATCACTTTTTCGAAATTCAATTTCAAAATCGATTCACGTTCACCGAAATCACATGAACAGGGCTTCGAGCCCGAAATCATTTTCCAAATCCATTATAAAATCATTAAAATCAAATCATATTTCAAATCCCAAAATCAAATCAACAAAACCATGGCCAAATCACAACATAAATCGTAATCTCGTAAAACTTGCGATTCCGTAAATATCTCGAAATACGTGCAAAACTGTAAAGCATCAAGATCGTAATCATAAACATAGAAATCATGTATAGAAAACATATAAAAACATTTATGCATGCATCATAAGTTAGTAAGCAAAGTCCACTTATGACTATTTACGACATTACCTCGATACGCGCGCAATTACGCTTTCCTGGCCAATCAACTATCACCGGCTTTCTCGAACCTGTCCAAATCCCATAATAAGGTCATTAACTACTTCATAATGCTTCTACTAAAGCCCCGTAATTTTCCCGGATTTTTAACTATTTTTAAACGAGACCTAAAACCTTTGGACATCTCGAAACCTATCGAAACGATGTCCGATCGACTCGAAACCAGTCCCAAAATGTTCGTTACACCGAATACTTTAAAAGTCGTGTTGATAACTTCCCCAGACTAGGCCCCACGCGCCCTCATGCGGCGCCCAAAGGGGCTGCGCGTGGGAGCCACGCGCCAAGCTACAGTTCATGTTCAACCTCAGTCTAGTCGGCCCGAACCGGTTCGAACCGGCGCTGGAGGTCCAACATCCTAAATCCTTCATTTTTATCCAATTTCACTGTAAGACCCGTGTCCTAGAGGGAACGGTGAACAATCCCACATTCCTGCGAGGGGGGAATGGTTTGGGAGAGGTTGGTGGTGTGCCTTAAAGGTGTAGGAACACACCTATTTAGCACTAGGCCTTTTGGGAGCTCAAATGGCTTTGGGGGGGATTGAAACCCCAAAGTTAAGCGAGTTGAGGCTGTTGCAATTCCATTATGGATGACCCCCTAGGAAGTTGCACCATGAGCTCCCAAAAACAAAACCGTGAGGGCGAGGCCCAAAGCGGACAATATGGTGCTAGATGAGTCGGGTCCTGACCGAGGAGGGTCGGGTCCTGACAGAATGGTATCAGAGCCAGAACCCGACCATGAAGTTTGCCAGCGAGGACGCTGGGCCCTAAGGTGGTTGGATTGTAAGACCCGTGTCCTGGAGGGAACGGTGAACAATCCTACATTCCTGCGAGGGGGGAATGGTCTGGGAGAGGTTGGTGGTGTGCCTTAATGGTGTAGGCACACACTTATCTAGCACTAGGCCTTTTGGGAGCTCAAGTGGCTTTGGGGGGGATTGGAACCCCAAAGTTAAGCGAGTTGAGGTTGGTGCAATTTCATGATGGGTGACCCCTTGGGAAGTTGCACCATGAGCTCTCGAAAACAAAACCGTGAGGGCGAGGCCCAAAGCGGACAATATGGTGCTAGATGAGTAGGGTCCTGACCGAGGAGGGTCGGGTCCTGACAATTTGGTATCAGAGACAGACCCCGACCAGGAAGTGTGCCAGCGAGGACGCTGGGCCCTAAGGGGGTGGATGGTAAGACCCGTGTCCTGGAGGGAACGGTGAACAATCCCACATTCCTACGAGGGAGAAATGGTTTGGGAGAGGTTGGTGGTGTGCCTTAAAGGTGTAGGCACACACCTATCTAGCACTAGGCCTTTTGGGAGCTCAAGTGGCTTTGTTGGGGATTAGAACCCCAAAGTTAAGCGAGTTGAGGCTGTTGCAATTCCATTATGGGTGACCCCCATGTGAAGTTTCACTGTGAGCTCCCGGGAACAAAACCCTTCGGGCTGGGCTGGTTCACCCATTGAGTTTAGTGGGGACAATATCGTGTTAGATACAGTGGGCCGATGCACAACTATGATCTAAGCGAGACCTTCTGGGAGCTCACTGGCTTTGGATTCTTGGGGTACTCCAAAGTTAAACGAGTGGAGGCTGGTGCAATCCAATGATGGGTGACCCCTTGGGAAGTTACACCATGAGCTCCCGAAAACAAAACTGTGAGGGCGAGGCCCAAAGCGGACAATATGGTGCTAGATGAGTCGGGTCCTGACCGAGGAGGGTCGGGTCCTGACAGAATGGTATCAGAGCCAGACCCCGACCAGGAAGTGTGCCAGCGAGGACGCTGGGCCCTAAGGGGGGTGGATTGTAAGACCCGTGTCCTGGAGGGAACGGTGAACAATCCCATATTCCTGTGAGGGGGAATGGTCTGGGAGAGGTTGGTGGTGTGCCTTAAAGGTGAACAATCCCACATTCCTGCGAGGGGGGAATGGTTTGGGAGAGGTTGGTGGTGTGCCTTAAAGGTGTAGGCACACACCTATCTAAGCTTGGCCTTTTGGGAGCTCAAGTGGCTTTGGGGGGGATTGGAACCCCAAAGTTAAGCGAGTTGAGGCTGGTGCAATTTCATGATGGGTGACCCCCTGGGAAGTTACACCATGAGCTCCCGAAAACAAAACTGTGAGGGCGAGGCCCAAAGCGGACAATATGGTGCTAGATGAGTCGGGTCGTGGCCGAGGAGGGTCGGGTCCTGACCGAGGAAGGTCGGGTCCTGACATTCACTCCTTCCAAGTCCTATAGGTTCGTCCAATGATTTCTAATCGGTTAGCATAATAAAAACATGAAAGTAAGGTCCGTAAGGTACCTTCCAAACCTAGGATCAAAACCAGTCTTTCTTCTTCTCTGTTCGGCCATCACAGACCACCATCGGCCACTGTGTTTTTCCCAAACGACTCCTGGCCACCTTCTGATGCTCACCATCCATCTTAGGCTTTGAAACCGGGCTTGACCCACTCCTTATCATCTATAGAACATCGTCCTGGCATCCAATTCAACAATTAACGTCTAAAACTCGACTTGCCATATGTGAATCAGAACAAAAATTCACGGCAAACTCACCTACCACCGCCATCGTGCACCACCGTGGTCACCATCATCTTTGTTTCACCTTATTCTCTCATTTCACCTCACAAACCACCAGCAGAGGATCATATTGGATGGTGATTGGGTTGAGTTCTTCTCTCGCGGGTTCACGACTCTATTTCCTTTGTTCACGGTGTCGTGGCCACTGTCCACGATGGCCCGCCGTGACAGCACCACCCACAACCTCATCATCTGTTCTCTCTCTTGCCTTCACACATCTCTCACAGACAAGTAGGATGATCACTAGGTTTCACGGTCACACACAGAACATACTCTATTTCTCCTTGTTTCTCTTTTTTCCAAACCGTGCACGATATTTTTAAACATGTTCAAGAGACGGTGAGAGGGTTCTACCACCGTCCAGGATAAGCCAGGTGTACAAAATCCTGTGGACACAAGTTCCAAGGCCAGTCAATTGTCCAATTCTAACTGGGCATAGATCCTAATACAGTAAATGACCAAAATGCCCCTAAATGACAAATTACCATTTACCCCTCGTACATTTAGACCATGAACTAAACTGTCCCACGTCTAATGGCAACGTGCCGCCTGTCGTTGTACTCAGGGCATCAAGACCTACCTAACGGTCCTCGACATACGTGATAATTCCATGTCGTGTGAAAAGTCAACAAATTGTCCCTTTTTAACGAATATTACCAAAATACCCCCAATCTTCCGAACATCATAACTTTTTCCTCGAATATCGGAATCGGACGTGCCACTTGTCTATGAACTTGTGACATCTCGAACTATGTCACAATTGTCGGTCAAAGTCCATTTGACCACCTGAACGAAAAGTCAACCGTTCGCCCAATTCCTTGGGCAAAATTTTCATTTTGCACCATCCATCCGAAAGTATCCAACTACTCACTGATTAACTTTCCTAATCGGTCATTACTCACGAATGTAATCCCGGTTTCCGGGACGGGTCGTTACAATGCGTCCAAATACAGTTTCGGGTTTTGCACTTCCCCGCTGTGGTCCGTCGTGCTTAGCCCTTCACTACACCGTTCTTCATTTCCCTCTTATCTCACTTACTCAGTCCCAATGTTGAGCAAAGGAAATGATGAAGAAATAGGATCCTACGGGGTTCTTGTGTTTGTGTGTTTGGGTTGGGGGGGTTCCGGTTTACACAGAGAACAAATGAGGGAGATGAGGAGATGCATGAATCAAAATGGATCCAAATGCATGGGAGGATGGGCTAATGGGATGGGTGACACTTGTCACTCATCCATTGGCCCCACTAGATATTTTGGGCTAATTAAATAAGGAAAATTGTACACCCTACTCGATTTGTATGAATAGTGTCGATTTGTTTTCGTGACCCACAACTTTCACGTCTGACATCCGATTTCCACGTTCCTCTTGTCTACGGACTCATGACGTCCTGTCTACGTGACGGTTAGTGGTCAAATTCCAAAAGGTAACCCGAGTCAAACGTCAACATTTTCCCCTTTTACTAGGGGAAAATACTCATTTTACATTAATTATCTGATATTACAAATTAAATAAGGTTCGGGTTATTACACTATAAAAGGTTCATCTTGGACTTTTCCAACATATCACGCCCATTGATAGTGCTACTCCAAAAGGACGTGACTTTTGACTTCAATGAGGAGTGTAAGAAAGCGTTTAACACTCTAACAACTTTGCTTACCACGACATCAATCATGCGAGCCCTCAGTTGGTCCCAACCCTTTGAGTTAATGTGTCATGCTTCGGACGACCTAATTGGGGCAATCCTAGGCCAAAGATAAGACAAGAAACCCCATGTCATCTACCATTCCTCACGTACACTCAATGATGCACAATTCAACTACTCACCAACTGAAAAAAAAAAAAAAAGCTCCTTGTTGTGGTGTTTGCATTGGATAAGTTCAGGTCCTATCTCTTAGGCACCAAAGTCATCATCTTCACAGACCATGCTGCCTTGAAGTACCTCTTATCCAAGAAAGAATTCAAGCTAAGACTCTTATGTTGGATCCTCCTCCTTCAAGAGTTTGACATAGAGATCAAGGACAAAAATGGCACAGACAATGTGGTGGCCGACCACCTAAGCATAATGATTCAAGATAAAGATCAACTTCCCTTAGTTGAGACCTTCCTGGATGAGCAGTTGTTTGCCATCAACTCACAAAGTCCTTGGTATGCCGACATAGTGAATTACTTTGTCACTAAGGAGATCCCTCAACACTTGACGAGTGCATCAAAGGATAGACTCAAGAATATTGCACGCCACTATGTTTGGGATGATCCCTACCTTTGGAAGCATGGAGTGGATCAACTTATTAGAAGTTGTGTTCCCAAAATAGAGTTCTAATCCATCCTCAAGCTTTGTTACACGGATTTATGTGGGGGGCACTTCAACACAAAACGCACGGCTTTGAAGGTCCTAGAGGCTGGTTTCTTTTGTCCTACTATCTTCAAGGATGCTCACACATATTGCACCATTTGTGACAAGTGCCAAAGAACGAGAAATCTTTGAACAAGAGACCAAATTCTTATGCATCCAATCTACACCATTGAGATCTTTGATGTATGGGGCATAGACTTCATGAGACCTTTCCCATCACCTCAAGGACAAATTTACATTCACTTAGTCGTGGATTATGTCTCAAAGTGGGTCGAGGCAAAGGCCACACACACCAATGACTCCAAGGTCGTCCAAGAGTTCCTAAGGTCCAACATATTTGCAAGGTTTGGAATGCCTAGAGCCCTCTTAAGTGATGGCGATTCTCACATTTGCAACTGTACCATTGCTGCCCTACTTAAGAAATACAACATTTGACAGGACTCGTCCCAACTGGACCCCGATAACCATGCCCGGTCCTGCTCCCGTCTGACAAGTCAACTGAAGTCCCGAAACTATCCTTCAGCATCTATCAGACAAGGGATTATCTCCGATTATGCCTCCGCCTCTCGGTTAGCCCCGAACGTCGTGTCACGGCCTAGAGGGTCATCAAAACAGAAAAGGTGTGAGTGGACAAAAATATATTAATTAAAACACATTTTAAAAGACATCAGTTACCCTCCAGTTTCTCAAACCATGCATGCATAGGGAAAACATATGAATGACAATTACTGGCTTTCTAGCCAAACCACATAACAAGTCAAATCCTGGCTCTCAGGCCAAAACATACGAACACATAAGTACCTGGCCATATAGACCAGAACTCGTACTCAATACCAGTACGTAATCACAATCAACATCAATACCACGAACACATACTATGCACAAGTTCACAATCCATTACTCAATCAATCAATCAATCAATCTATCCGCACTATTCACAAGTGCACAAACCATCACACTGTCACATCTGCACTACGCATAGGCTAACCTCGGGAACTGCACTCAGGCAGCATCCGAGTCATATCCCTCATGTCTGGGAACTGCACCCGCATCCTCTAGACGTCTCATACTAGGGAACTGCACTCACGCAACATCCGAGTCACGTCTAGGCACTGCACTCGCATCATCCAGCATCATCCAGTATCCAGTAACCACAATCACAATCACAATCCATACCACAACACATATCAAACATATCCATGACCTCAAATAAAGTCATAAGCATTCCCGACAGAGTTTCAGGCTTAAATACCAATTATACGTAAATTCGTGAAATCACAATGAAAACATTAAAATAATCCAGAAATCATCCTTGACTTATCAATTCATCAAATTATCCATTTTGAAATCATTTTGACTCCGGGCCTAGCCCAAAATACCATTTGCACATTTCCTCGAAAAACGTGCCCGAAAGGCCGATTAAAATATTCATTAAATCTTAAATAATCATCCAAACAAATCATACCATCATTGCAAACCAGATCATGCAATCAATCATGTAAAACATTTAACTATGCATACATATCAATTTAGAAAACAAACGTCCACTCACACACCGTCCCAACCGCTCGTTTCCCGCGCTGCACGCGTTTCCGTAATTTCCGACACTTGTCAGGAATCTCGAAGCCTGTCCAAAGTCATTAAGTAGGGTTACTAACAATTCAATTTACATCATATCTATTCCTCATAATTTTCTGGGATTTTAATATTATTTTAAAATATAACATAAATCGTCGGATCCTCGAAACATAATCGAGACGGTGTCCGATCGACTTGAAACCAATTTTAAAATGTCTGTTACATTACATAAAGTAAAACACATGTTGAAACCTTCCTCAGAAAACCCCCCACGCGCCCTCACGCACCGCCGAAAGCAGCTGCACGTGAGTTCACGCGCCGTGCTACAGTAACCTGCACAGTCGTCCCTGTCACCCGTTTACCTGGTAAACGGAGCCTACGACCCGCGATGCAACCCGTTTCATTCCTAGCCAATTCGACATCATTTCCTTCAATTCAATCATCTATTAGTATCATTAGGGTCTTAATTCAGGGTATGTTACCTCAATTTGATAAAACCATGCTCTAAAGCCCACGACTCAACATCGAAACCCGACGGGTCTGGAATCGGGTCCTACTCCAATTCACGTTATATCATTAAATTGTTCATACAGGGAGCATTCTCTATTCATTCTAAGCATAATTTCAAAACCAATTTGAAGCTTTCGTACCTTCAAGTGATCGAACCCAAGCTCCAAATTTCAACGAAATCGCAGGTCCTGTTCTTCGTTGATTCTCCACCAATTCCTGTTCTAGTTGAGGTGGTTCGCTTCGTTGAACTCCCAGAAGGCTAAATCTTTCGTCAATTTCAACTAAAACCGCCTAAGAATTTAAATTCGAGATTTATGCTTGTAGGTGATTTTTCGGGTTTTCTTGATATGGTTCTCAGTTAATTTCAATTCAATGTATTCCCTATCCCTCTCGGTTTTTCACTCAATTGTTCACACAATTCCTTCTGGTCTCCTTGTGTTACTGCAAATCGATCAAGGGATGGGTGTTGAGGTTCTCTGTATTTTTAGCACACACACAACCTGTTTAAACTATAGTCTAGTCGCCTTACTTGCCACTAATCTCGATTAAAACTGACCAGGTGTCACTTAGGCAGTCATCCTCATCCCATAAGCTGAATCAGCCAATTTGAAGATAATTTATCAGTTAATTGCACCGTTAAAGACAAATTATTGTTTTACCCTTATCATAACAAATTACCAAAATACCCTTCCTCGTTCTAGACCCATAACTTTCTTGTTCGGACCCCGATCGACGCATACTGCCTGTCTACGGATTCAGCGTCCCGAGACCTATCCAAGGGTACTTCCGGAAAGTCCAAACAATTTCCCGATCAAAAAGTCAACAAATGGCCCCTGTTGACCCATTTACCAAATTACCCTCAAACTTCCGTACGTCATAACTTTTGTCTTGAATGTCGGAATCGAGCGTGCCACCTGTCTATGAACTCGTGACGTCCCGAACTACGTCGCAGTCATCGGTTAAAGTCCGTTTGACCGCTCGAATAAAAAGTCAACCGTTCGCCCAATTCTAGGGGCAAAATCGTCCTTTTTCTCAAATTTTTCCAAATTTTCATTTTTCAAATTTTCGGGGCGTTACAACCTTCCCCCCTTAAAAAATTTCATCCTCGAAATTCGGCCACAATATTTATTAAACAAACACAACAGTACAACAAACATACAACAGCACAATGGTCCAAGCTTAAAACGCACACATAACAGTACAATAGTACAGAACTTTACATCACAACCACAACAAATCAACAGATACCAATAATCACAACAGCTACAGTCACACCAAGATCGTGCAACACGCTATGACAGTTTTCAAGATCTACGTTCGTGAACTCGAAGGCCGACCACGACCTAGTCGCCCAGTTCCAGCACTACTGGTATCTGTCGACATTGATCCTTGGTGTCGATCCACAGCTGTATGATCGGTCTCCCCTTGATCCGACCTATAGGGACATTCTCTCCTAATATGACCACGCTCTCCACAATGAAAGCAAGTGATTTGTGTACGCCTTGTTAGCGATGACATCGAAACGCTATCCGATTGTTCTGAGGGAAAGGGCCGTGATATACCTCCCTGAATATCATCTGGGTGATCTCCTTGACTCTTACTTCCAGTACTCTGATGCTCTCAGTAGCGTCCCGAGCTTCTATCGCGCTCTCGAATGGGTAAAGTCGCCTCTACTCGAGCAGCAGCATCTGATAATTCCCTCAGGGTCGAATACGAACCTACCGTCACTGCACCCCGTATTGCATTCCTCAATCCCTGCTCAAATCTTGTACACTTATCTTCCTCAGTTGCCACATACAGAGGAACGAAATTTGATAAGTTCAAGAACTTCTGCTCATACTCGGCTACTGATAGATTCCTCTGCTTCAAGTGTAACACCCCGGAAATTCGAGGATTTCCATATTGTAATTTATTGAGTGATTTGACGATTTTACCCCTGTGAATGGTATGGTCAAAATGTTGACTTTTTGATTGATGAACTAAATGGACTTTGACCTATGACCGTGACGTAGTTCGGGACGTCACGAGTTCATAGACAGGTGGCACGTCCAATTCGGACGATCAGGGTAAAAGTTATGGCTATCGGAAGTTCAGGGGCATTACCGTAATTTGGACTCTCGGGGGGAAAATGTTGACTTTTCTTTTGACAACTAATTTTCAGTTGACTCAAGGACCGTTGGGTAGGCCTCGACGTCCTGAGTCCGTAGACAGGCGGCACGCCGAAATCGGACTTCGTACGAGGAAGTTATGGTCAGAAACGTGAATTCGGGAAGTTCGTGTCTCGGTTTTCGTGTCGAATATTAAATTCAGGAAATCTGATTGGAGGACACCTGGTGAGTGACAAGTGTCACTCACCCATTGGCTAGATTGGATCTGATCCACTATTGGATTAATTAAACATTTGAACCAGCTTTAAATTTCAGCCTTTGGATTGAAAACCTCCAGATCTGATCTCAGCCCTTGATCTCATTTCTGAGATTCAATCTGGGCCGTCCATCATTTCCCTCCATCTCTATATATTCTTCTACCCGACACCCACCTTCTGCCCATTTCAACCATCACACCTCCGCATTACAACCATTCTCTGTGTGCGTGTGAGTGTGACTAGGACTGAGAGACGACGGGGGGGCGGCAGGAACGGCGGTGGAGGCACGGTGGTTCACGGCAGGTGAGTAACCCGTGAGCTTTTTACTTTCAAAATTTGGAAGTCAACGTGTAGTCGAGTTTTGTTCCCTTTCTTGCTTCTCATGAGACCTAGGGACTGAAACAGACCTGTAGGCTTGACTTCAAGGCTCGAGGTGGCCGGAATTGACGGGGAGGATAACCAGAAAATCTGAAGCTTCGGGTTTTGTTTGCAGGTAAGGATCTAATATTGTTCTCTTGTTTTTGATTCCATAGAACACTTTCTGGGACTAAGACGAGTATTTAGGAATTGAAAGGACTGAAAATGACCCAGAAATGAAGGAATGGCAACCGGGTCTCGATCGCGGGTCTGATCGACCCGAGTTGCAGGAAAACGGGTCAACCCGTCTGATGACAGTGGTGCTGACGTGGCACCCTGTCAGTCTGTCAGATGACGTGGACCAACCGTGAGCCGACACGTGTCACATGTCAGTGCACAGTCAGCACTGACATGTCAGTGACGTGGACCAGTCAGGGACTGCCACGTGTCACTGACATGTCAGTGACGTGGACCAGTGCCGTGCTGACACGTGGCACATGTCAGATCTGACACGTGGTCTGACAGATCAGTGTGGTGGACCAATAAGAGGTTGACACGTGGCACCTGTCAGAGTCTGACATGTCAGACCTGACAGCTGTCAGATGACATCAGCATGACGTCATGCTGACGTCAGCAGTGACGTCAGCGATGACGTCAGCAGGAACTGTTCCTGCGTTGACCGCCGCGTTGACCGGCGCGTGGGGGCGCGTGTGAACAGTGTTTCTGGTGGGACCACCACCATTCTTTAGGTTTCGACGATCCGGATCCAATGGCGGTGGTTTTGGGTCGATCGGAGATCCTTAAGTTGGTCAAAATAAGGTTTATTGCCTTGGAAAGCGCGTTCGGGCGGCTTTCCCGGGTCGGTTTCGACCTAGACTTTCATGGTTGAATGTTGGGGGTTTAATTTGACCTTTACGAATACTTGGACTTGACAGGGATTGTACATTTGTACCAGGACGAGGGTATACGTTCGGTTTCTAGCAGGATTGTACTGTGAGTGGGCCATTTTCTTAAACCCTTGTGTGCATAAATGTTTTCTGGTTTTATTATACTTATTCACATGCTAAAACAATGATGGTTTTGATGATATGGAAAATATGGTTATGGCACGTTTCACGGTATTTGGGCTTGAGACCCGTCCGATGAAACTGAATGATTGGTTCGGATTCTACCTATGTATATATATGTTTGCATGCGGATATCAATAAAATGTATTTGTTACTGCACTGTATAGATCCTTCCATATTATATTGTCTCCTCCGGATGAGGTACCCCGGAGAGGTCACGGACGTCTAGTACGTCCAGCGTCTATGACGCTAAGCATCGGGGATGCTGTACCCGAACGGGGTTCGGGGATTGAACTCGGAAATTGAGACCCGAGTGGCACGCGTAGCCTTGTGATTGTGACCTTATTGGACGTCAGGGACGTCAGACATCAGGGATGTCGGGATTGGAGTGTATAGTGCAGCAACTAAAATTATGGTTATGGTTTTGTTATATGCCTTATGGTTCATATTATATGGTTTATGATTTTGGAATTATGGTGCACGCATGTTTGGAAAACGGAGGGGTAAATTATATGTTTTACTTATCAAACGATTTCATAAACTTGAGTTTCGGTCCACTCACCCTTTAATGTTTTTGATAACCCCTCCAGGTCGGGAAACTGAGGTAGAGGAGGAACCAGAGGCTGAGGCATAGATCTACTTCTGCGTACCTGAACCCCTGCTGGGCGGTGTACCCGCAGGATTACTTTAGAGTCGTGCTCGCAAATTTGTAATTTTGGATTATATCCCTTGTCTGACATTCGTTTAATTCGGATTTTATGTATGACTTTAATTTGGTTATTTATGCTTTAAAATGTTTTGAGGTTAAAATTGGTATGAATTATTGGGTGTCAGACGGGAGCAGGGCACGTCCCCTTGTGGTCCCTGTGGGATCGGGGCGGGTCCTGTCATCAAGTGAAGGAACTCAACTTCTTTAGCATCTCGGAAGGATCGGGGGTAGAACTGATCTAAGAAACGATCTCGGAAAGTCTCCCACGTCAAAGTATGAGCAGTAATACCAGTCACCTATAATCCACGCCACCATCGATAAGCATTTCCACTCAACATAAAGGTGGCTAATAAGACCATATCCTCTGGTGGACATCTCATAATCTCGAAAATCCGCTCAAATTGAATAAGCCATTCATAGGCCTCCTCTGGGTTCGTTTGGCCCGTAAATCTAGTGGCTCCCATACGCTGGGCTCTCTCAACATCTGGACTCTCTAACGCTTCGACAGGCCGTGCACATGGCTCATGTCTCAGAGGCATAACAGATCAGTAACCAAATGCTCTGATACCACTTTGACAGGACCCGTCCCAACTGGACCCCGATAACCGTGCCCGGTCCTGCTCCCGTCTGACAAGTCAACTGAAGTCCCGAAACTATCCTTCAGCATCTATCAGATAAGGGATTATCTCCGCTTATGCCTCCGCCTCTCGGTTAGCCCCAAAAGTCATGTCACGGCCTGGAGGGTCATCAAAACAGAAAAGGTGTGAGTGGACAAAAATATATTCATTAAAACACATTTTAAAAGACATAAGTTACCCTCCAGTTTCTCAAACCATGCATGCATAGGGAAAACATATGAATGACAATTACCGGCTTTCCAGCCAAACCACATAACAAGTCAAATCCCGGCTCTTAGGCCAAAACATACGAACACATAAGCACCTGGCCATACAGACCAGAACTCGTACTCAATACCAGTACGTAATCACAATCAACATCAATACCACGAACACATACTATGCACAAGTTCACAATCCATTACTCAATCAATCAATCAATCAATCTATCTGCACTATTCACAAGTGCACAAACCATCACACTGTCACATCCGTACTACGCGTAGGCCAACCTCGAGAACTGTACTCAGGCACCATCTGAGTCATATCCATCATATCTGGGAACTGCACCCGCATCCTCTAGACGTCTCATACCCGGGAACTGCACTCACGCAACATCCGAGTCATGTCTAGGCACTGCACTCGCATCATCCAGCATGATCCAGTATCCAGTAACCATAATCACAATCGCAATCCATACCACAACACATATCAATCATATCCATGACCTCAAATCAAGTCATAAGCATTCCCGACAGAGTTTCAGGCTTAAATACCAATTATAAGTAAATCCGTCAAATCACAAAATAATCCAGAAATCGTCCTTGACTTATCAATTCATCAAAATATTCATTTTGAAAACATTTTGACTCCAGGCCTAGCCCAAAATACCATTTGCACATTTCCTCGAAAAACGTGCCTGAAAGGCCGATTAAAATATTCATTAAATCTTAAATAATCATCCAAACAAATCATACCATCATTGCAAACCAGATCATGCAATCAATCATGTAAAACATTTAACTATGCATACATATCAATTTAGAAAACAAACGTCCACTCACACACCGTCACAACCGCTCGTTTCCCACGCTGCACGCGTTTCCGTAATTTCTGACACTTGTCAGGAATCTCGAAGCCTATCCAAAATCATTATGTAGGGTTACTAACAAGTCAATTTACATCATATCGATTCCTCATAATTTTTCGAGAATTTAATATTATTTTAAAATATAACATAAACCGTCGGACCCTCGAAACATAATCGAGACGGTGTCCGATCCACTTGAAACCAATTTTAAAATGTACGTTACATTACATAGAGTAAAACACCTGTTAAAACCTTCCTCAGAAAATCCACCACGCGCCCTCACGCGCCGCCGCAAGCGGCTGCGCGTGAGTTCACGCGCCATGCTATAGTAACCTGCACAGTCGTCCCTGTCACCCGTTTACCTGGTAAACGGAGCCTACGACCCGCGATGCAACCCGTTTCATTCCTAGCCAATTCAACATCATTTCCTTCAATTCAATCATCTATTAGTATCATTAGGGTCTTAATTCAGGGTCTGTTACCTCAATTTGATAAAACCATGCTCTAAAGCCCACGACTCAACATCGAAACCCGACGGGTCTGGAATCGGGTCCTACTCCAGTTCACGTTATATCATTAAATTGTTCATACAGGGAGCATTCTCTATTCATTCTAAGCATAATTTCAAAACCAATTTGAAGCTTCCGTACCTTCAAGTGATCGAACCCAAGCTCCAAATTTGAACGAAATCGCAGGTCCTGTTCTTCGTTGATTCTCCACCAATTCCCGTTCCAGTTGAGGTGGTTAGCTTCGTTGAACTCCCATAAGGCTAAATCTTTCGTCAATTTCAATTGAAACCGCCTAAGAATTTAAATTCGAGATTTATGCTTGTAGGTGATTTTTCGGGTTTCTTGATATTGTTCTCAGTTAATTTCAATTCAATGTATTCCCTATCCCTCTCGGTTTTTCACTCAACTGTTCACTCAATTCCTTCTGGTCTCCTTGTGTTACTGCAAATCGATCAAGGGATGGGTGTTGAGGTTCTCTGTATTTTTAGCACACACACAACCTGTTTAAACTATAGTCTAGGCGGCTTACTTGCCATTAATCTCGATTAAAACTGACCAGATGTCACTTAGGTTGTCATCCTCATCCCATAAGCTGAATCAGCCAATTTGAAGATAATTTATCAGTTAATTGCACCGTTAAAGACAAATTACTGTTTTACCCTTATCATAACAAATTACCAAAATACCCCTCCTCGTTCTAGACCCATAACTTTCTCGTTCGGACCCCGATCGACGCATGCCGCCTGTCTACGGATTCAGCGTCCCGAGACCTATCCAAGGGTACTTCCGGAAAGTCCAAACAATGTCCCAATCAAAAAGTCAACAAATGGCCCATGTTGACCCATTTACCAAATTACCCTCAAACTTCCGTACGTCATCACTTTTTCCTCGAATGTCGGAATCGGGCGTGCCACCTGTCTATGAACTCGTGACGTCCCGAACTACGTCACAGTCATCAGTCAAAGTTTGTTTGACAGCTCGAATAAAAAGTCAACTGTTCGCCCAATTCCAGGGGCAAAATCGTCATTTTTCTCAAATTTTTCCAAATTTTCATTTTTCAAATTTTCGGGGCGATACAACATCACTCACAAGTTATCCACTCCTTACCATCCACAAACTAGTGGCCAAGTTGAAGTTTCAAATAGGGAGATCATGCAAATCTTGGAGAAAACCGCGAATACAAATAGAAAGGATTAGAGTCAAAGGCTTGAACCACTTTTGGCAATATAACTGTTTTCAAGGCTCCAATTGGGATGTCCTCATTTCGTATAGTCCATGGCAAACTATGCCATTTACTCGTGGAACTTGAACACAAAGCTCATTGGGCCATCCGTACATTCAACATGGAACTTGATGAAGCTGGCACCCATAGAAAGCTTCAACTCTATGAGCCTGAAGAAATCTGACATGATGCCTACGAAAGTTCAAGGATCTATTGATTAGTCTCAGGTGTCGAGCTGGGGGCTCTGAATCCTAAGACGGCTATTAGGTGTGGTTGTGACTATGCGTTGTGATGTGGTTATATGTAGATATGTTCTGGTATTGTGATGAGTAGTCTCAGACGTCGAGTAGGGCTCTGTATCGTAAGACTAGTGTCTGATGGAAACTCAGACGTCGAGTCGAGGGCTCTTTATCTTGAGTCGGTTTGCACTTGGACATCGAGCTGGGCTATGTATCTCGAGTGAGTATGTGATGGCCTACCGGTAGTGCACTTGTGATATGATGATTGAGGTTGTGCTTATGCTCTGAAGATGGTTTGAACGTGAATGATTGCGGATGAGTACTGTGATGACGTTGAGTGGACTATATGTGAAATATATGGTGATATTGGATATGGATTGATTGTGTGTTGTTGATGTGATGCTTTTTGTTGCATGATGTATGGTGTGATGCTTATTGACTGGTTGTTGTTAACTCAAACGTAAAGTCAGGCTCTAGATCCTGAGTTAGCGAGAGTAAGGTATAAGGACCCGTCCCTAATTTACGGGATTAATTAAGGTTAATGATGAATTATTAAGGATTAATCAGAAATTAACTAAGGATTATCGGATGATTTGAGTACAATGATAATTTTACCCCTAGAAAGGGTAAAAAGTTGACTTTTGACTCGGGAGGTCTAATGCACGAGGACCGAGGACTATTATGTAGATCGCGACGATACAAGTCCATAGACAAGTAGCACGTCAAAATCGAATATCGTACGGGAAAATTTCGGGTCACTGAAGGTTTTGATAACTATTCACAGTTGCACGAAAATCGAACCGGATGACTTTTGGGTATGTCTTAGTGGGCCCAAAAGATCTAGCCTAGACCAATATATGAGTGACAAGTGTCTCTCATCCTTTGGCCCAAACACATACATACATGCATCATCCCTCATTCCCTTCCATTTGTTCATACAAACCCTACCATCTCAAACCCAAACCATCTTCTTCCTTGCTTGTTGTTGGAGATAGAGTGAGAGTGAAAGAGAGAAAGATAGGGAGATGGTGGCAGGACGGTAGAGCCGCCGTGGACGATGGAGGAGCCCGTGAAACAAGGTAACCTGAAACCCATTTTTGATTGGAAATTGGATTTGGATTTGGATTTCTGGACATTTGGGACACGTTTTCAAGCTCTTAATATGTTCAATGAGCTCATACAAGCTGTTATGATAAAAAAATAATAATAATAATAATAAAAAGAGGCTGAGGACCACGGGACAACCCTGGAAGGACGGTTGCAGGTGACCTCGTGAGGATTCGACCATGGCCAATCATTTTCAGGTACTTTCTTAATGTTTTATACATAGGGATTTCTTCCTGGGTAGATTACGAGCATGTAGGAGGAAAAATGGTGGATTTTGGTAAAGAAATGAGAGAGATAGGACCGAGTCAAGGTCGAGGGTCAAGTCGACCCGGTACAGTCAAACGGGTCGACCCGTCTGAAGGAAGACGATGATGACATGGAGTCCACGTCATCATCTGTCAAGCTAGTCAGGCCACGTGGCCAACCAGAGGGTAACACGTGGCAGTTGTTAAGTCCAGTCAACAGTGACATGGCAGTGCCTTGTTAGACGATGTTAGACCACGTGGACCAGTGAGATAGTGCCACATAGTAGTCTTTCAGGGATTGTCAGATAACATGGCAACTGATGTGGCAGGTCCACGTTAGCCAAGTCAAACCACGTGGACCAATGAGGTGATGCCACGTGGTTGTGTGTCAGATTGTTAGAGCTGGCGTGTTAATGACACGTGGAACCAATTAGGGAGTGCAACGTGGAAGGCTGTCAGACCTGATAGGTGTCAGACTTATAAGGCTGAAGCTAGCAGATGATGTCAGCATTGACCATGATGACGTCAGCTTCGACCATGATGTTAGTGTTGGCTTTGGTGACGTCAGCGTTAACCATCGCGTGGGCGCGAATTTCGTGGTGAAATCGATCTTGTTCGAAAGGTTTTGACAATCTGAATCAAATGGTGGTGATTTTAGGTCGATCGAAGATCGTTTGTTAGGTCAAATTGAGGTTTTTCTCCTCGGGAAACTTGTTCAGGACACGTTGACCGTTCCGAGAAGTGTGAGGGTCTTTAATATGGACTTGTATAGGTTGATAGTAACCTTTGGATGTGATTTAGACAGGTCCGGACGTCCCGGAGAGTATAGATTAGCCCCGGAGTGGTTTATGGCGCGGGTTTCAGAGCGCGCAGCACGGACGGTCTGTGAGTGGACGCTTGCTTTATAAATATGATGCATGCATAAATGCTTTATATTTTTTATGAACATGATTTAAGATGCATTGATTGCATATGCTTTTAATATGATTGGATTGGCATTTTCGTAGAAAATGCAGTATGGCATGTATTTCGAGATTTACGTTTTATACGATGTTTAGTCTTCGGCCGAGTACTTTACATGCATGTGTTTTATATGATTTCAATGGTTTCATGGAGAGGCGTGAAACTGAGGATTTGATTTACAATTTTAGAGATGCGTGAAATCGGTATTCGAGCATGAAACCCAGTTGATTTAGACTTTGACTTGAATGATAGTCAAAGAGGATTTTGATTCGTGAAATGCTTTCAAAATTAGAAATGTCTTTTGGGCGTATAACCCAGTTGATTTATGGTTTGAATTAGCTTATAGTCAAACGTGAGATATATCGGGCTATGACCTAGTTGTGAGATTTATGAAATATATTTCTGGCATGAGTCCCAGTTGGGGATTTGATAGGATTCGAGGAATCCTAAGTTTATGAAAGATATTGCAAGCATACGACCCGGTTGTGGATTTAATAGGATTCAAGGAATCCTGGGTTTATAAAGTGTTGATAGACACTGTTTTCGGGCTTGGGACCCATTTGATGATATTTCGGTCTTGTGACCCTATTGATGATATTCGGGCTTGTGTCCCTATTGATGATGATATGATTTTGAGTTTTAAGACTTGGATTTTATTAGATGTCCTTCGGTTGTGAATATGTTTCCCCGAAGAGCACTCTGGAGATATGCTAGCCTCCGAGGTACGGAGAGGTCACGATGCAGCGGCTGTCGAGCAACCGAGAGAGGCTGTAGCCGAGGGAGGCTCGACTCAGAAGTGCAATATATGAGATCAGGCGTTGATATGTTCACGACGATCTGGTGATTATCAGTCGATGATGTGTTCATGGTGACACGCTCAGAATCAGAGCAGTCTTGGAGCTTATGGGCACGCATACTGGGATTAGAATCGTGGCTGATGTTGATGATGGATTGAGGTCCCCACGTGTTTTATATTTAGGCTAAGACCCTATATGATTTGATGTGGGCTGAGATCCCACATGGTTGATATCTTGGGATGAGACCCTCTGTGATTTGATTGGGGCTGAGACCTCGTATGATTTAGTTTTTGGGCTGAGACCCTACAGAGGAAATGGCTTCGATTGAGCCATGTTTTTATTGGATTTGATTTGAAAAGCAATATGTCTTGCTTTCCGAAAAAGTATTTGAAATACTATTTCATGATGCATGCATGTTTTTACGTGAAGGGTATAAATGTTTTTTGAATAAAATGTTTTTATAAACTATTATTTTGTCCCCTCACAGATTTTATGTTTTTTATACCTTTCAGGTTGATCGTGGATGCGGAGTGTAGTTGAGATCAAGACATCACATGCCGCCACAGATCCTTGCATACTATGGATAACCCCGAACGAGTTATGGTTTTATCCCTTGTCTAATAGATGGTGTCAGACTGGAATAGGCAGATCCCACGATAATCCAGGGGGATTGGGATGGGTCATATCAAAGTGGTATCAGAGCACTAGGTTACTCTTGTGGTGATTGCGCATGTGCAGGATGTGATGTCTCTCCGATAAGAACAATTTGTCACCAACCTGATAGTGAGGGTAGGTATAGGAACATGACATGGGGAGGAACCCGGATGGATTATATTTGGCACTAGATGCCATGTTTAGTGTGTTTGACCCCGAGTAGGGCCGAGTAGACCCGAGGAGGGCCGATTTCTTGTGTGCACATCGGATGGGAGCCGTAGTGTTACTGGTGGACTACGTCCTAGTATGACGACTTTTCAGAGTCGTGACTGACGATTGGTTAGGATAGATATACTGCTGTGAGCAGCCATGGTCGTGGACGACCCTAATTGGAGATTGATTAGACAAGTTACCATGAGTGTGGTACTCGTGGATCGGTTCACAAGTTGGCCGATTAGTGGCTTACCCGGTGGGAGCAGATGATACGGATGTTTGGTTATGCTAATGAGGACGTGGTTTGGTTAGTCCTCAGCGTATGTTGCTGATAATAGTGAATTCTGTGGATAGATCTGCACATGCTTGGTGGCAAACATTACTATCCATGAGTTAGTCAAGTACGAGGGAGGCGGAGTTCCTCTGACATGAGTAAGAGCCTTGATGGATGCTCGGTACAAGCAGAGATTCCGGATCTGGCTCAGTTTTCACTGTGTGAGATGACGGTTGAGGTAGGAAGGCTTCGTCGATTTGTGTCAAGTCTTTGGAATAAGACTCGAGTGATGATGTGACATCTCCGGAAGAGATGATTTGGATGGAGTTCCATCAGTGATCAGATGGTTCTGATTGACGCTGCGGGCGTCTAGAGGTTGTAGATGCCAATGAGCTAGAAGCAATTTGATTCGTCAAGAGGCGGACGTGCGAGATTAGTGATTGTTGAGCAAGGACATAGAGGATCCCGAGTGGATTAGTAAGATTCCGATAATCCAACCGAACTGGAGGTATGTTTAGGTTACTGGAGGCACGGGGTATGCCTGGATTAGTGGCAGGTAACCTAGTTAGTTGTGGTCGGATTTCACGAGTGATACGTGCAGTAGTTGATCCTATAGAGTTAGGGCATGCGAGTTAGTACTTCGATGAGTACTATATTGATGGTAGTTTGGTAAACCGAGACTGTTCGGCTTGGACAAGGTGTTTGGTTTTCTAGGACATATGAGACTCGTGGTGATGTTCTTGATGGATGTGTGGACTAACCATTATTCCTCTGTTGAGTAGTTGAGGAATCAGTGGTATTTGGTAGTCCGAAGTTGTTATTATTGGTCTTCTAGTAGGACCATAGGAGATCACGAAGGAAGAGTATTCAGCTTTTTACAAAATGATACTTCTTTCGTGAGTTACGTCTGGGAGGCCGGGAGGATACAACAGGTAGGTCGTTAAGGACATAGGACACGTGTTATGATGTCCCCAGATATTTCAGTGAGCTTGGATTGAGTTTTAGGTTGTGTTCGAGTTTCGCGATGTTTTATCGGTGAGTTATGTGGTTACCACGTTCAGAGGAGGTTTTCCCGGGTACGTAACCCATGTTGCAGCCATTTTGTCAGAAGATACTGACAAGGTTGAAATAAGTAAGAGTTCAGTAATAGGACTTAGTGGAATTGGGGTTTCCAACTCAATGTCATCTATTGGAATTCGATAGAACTTCGGGATTTGGTTTTGACGTGATAGTCGGACAATGTGAATAGAAACCTGGAAGTGTTTCATGGAGATGTCACCTAGATGGATGATGGTTTGATTGTGGACTGGATTCAGTTTGAGCTAAGAAACGAAAGATACTTGGTGTCACCTAGTGTTGTGAGTAAGTATCAGATTTGGTGGACCCGTGTTAGTATTATGGGTCATGTTATGTTAGCTGAGAAGTAGCTAGTGTGGATCCATCATGGGTCTAATGGATCAAGATGATCATGTGGGTCGTGGATCAAGAGGATCGAGATAGTTGAGGACCAAGTTGGTAGTAGATTGAGAGAGTTTGGGATTGGCGTCAGTCAATCATAACGATTGAGATTGGGATCACTCAGATTGGATGAGTGTCAGTGATTGTTGGGTGAAGGTTTATTCCGTGAGGGTAGCTATTGACGTGATTGACTTGAGAGGAAGTCAAGACGAATTTGGTTGACAGGATTTCCGGATTATTGGGTACAACAAACTTCAAAATTTGACCCTCATCTTGGTGTCGAGGTTGATTTAGTACATTTTGGTAGACTTGAGTTGATTGGTTTTGGAAATTCTAGATGATTATGTGTTGGACATGTCTCGAGTGGTGGTCTAGTGACCAGGAAAACTCAAAGAGGACATTGAGTTAGAATAACGACCTGTCTAGAGCGGAGATCAGACAGACAGATTCTGGCGTTGGATAATGAATAGCTACTATGCCAACCATGTAGTAGATGGACTATATTCGAGACTGTTTTGGTGTGTGGATTCGTGTGGATATTGGTACGTGACAGGACCCATCCCAATTCCCCCGGGATTACCGTGGAATGTGCCCTGCTCCCGTCCAACAAGAGGTGTCAGACAAGGGATAACCAAGAGCCACTGCCCAACGGGGCATCCAGAGTGCGCAAGGATCGATGGAGGAGGTGTGCAATGTCCCAGTCTCTGCTGCAATCGCACCCGTAATCAACCTGAAGGGCATTAAAACCAAAAGCTGTGAGTGGACAAAAACCAATAAGTTCATCAAATACATTTATAAGACATTTATGCCCTCCAATAAAAACGTATGCATGCCACGAAAACCAGTAACCAAAACGTTTGCTCAGCCGAGCCATTAGGGCCTTAGCCCAAAAATCGTTAACCAAAAACCAAGTGTGGAAACTCAGCCCAAAACAGTGGAATACCACAACCATACATATTAAAACCATGTGGGCCACCGCCCAAAGCCATAAATATAAATCCATAAATCCAAAACCATTTAGGGTCCCTAACCCGACATACCATTTCATAACCAATAATCCATTTTTACCACATAACACATATCCAACCGAAAAGCCATTTTATAGATCCATTAATCCATATTTTACCATTACCATCACCAGCATCCCAGATGCTTAGCGTCCCAGACGCTAGACGTCCCTGACGTCATATCTCACGGTTTCAACATTTTGCCCACGAACAGGGGCAAAACGGTCATTTTGCACATTTTGTCTGATTCCGCCCTACTAAGCACCGTTCAACCTCACTAATTGAGATTAATGACTAATCTAATCCCGGAATTCAGGACGGGTCGTTACAATCTTCCCTCCTTAATAAATTTCGTCCTCGAAATTCCAACCGATCTAATCTCAACGTACTTCCCTCCTTAATAAGTTTCGCTCTCGAAACTCGACTACCCTGATTCCACAAACACCCCGTGGAAAGTGGAATCGACCACGCAACACGTGTACACCCGTACACCAACTACTTAGACAAAACTTGTCTACACCCAAACGTACCACTAGTACTCAAAACGCAACGACTACAATTGACCCCGTTGAACGACTAAAACTACTTGTTTCAAATTTGACACCGCTTGTCAAATCAACCCTCTCGTTGACGCAACAACTCGACGGTTCCTTTCCCACTCCCACTAGGAGTCAGCTGACCCCACTCAACAATCTATGTTGACACATCCTGACAAACTATCACCACACAGTTGTTATCAGTCGAAAACTGACACTAGACTTACTCGTGGCTACACATGCCACCAACGTACTCGACTCACCAATACCCTTATCGACATTTCACACGACCTGTGTGTAATTAAACACATCGGAATTACCATGACCCATTCAATAGTAATGTCCGGTCCACAACAAATCCCATGGTATCGGAACCAATCCGACTACCAACACGCTCACCGACACACCTCGGGTATATCCCGTATACCGTAACTAGACATCACAAGTCTACAAGGTATTGTACCTCGAACCATGTACGAAGCACACACATCTACCTAATAACCAGACTACAACCACCTAGGTCATAGCCGAACACGTTCCAATAATGGAGTGCGTTTGCCCAATCCAGCATGAGACAAAACGAAACTCCACCCATCATCTAGTTCCAATTCCGAATATGAATCCGCAATTTCGTAAGAAATCCCGGATCCAAACCCAGATATCACATTTTTAATTCATTTCCAAATCCGAATCTGAAATCATTATTCCGTAAGCTAGCATTTGGAATAATCATTCCGTACCCAAATCCAGAAATATACTTTCAAGTTCCAAAATCGAATCCTGAATCGTCACCCAGAAATTCGATTCCAAATCCCGAAATCTCGTTCACATTTACCAAGACACATCAAAACCGAACCTATCGGTTATCCGTTGAATACCTCCAATTGACTTCATAGGGAAGTCAATCCAACCTCCACACTCACTCGAGTAAGATACCATACGGGCTCCACTTCGAAAAGAAGTTCAACCCCGTCATTTACGACTCACATACCCAAGTTCCTATCGATCCTTGTCATTCCACCTAGGAAAAACCAAGGATGACCCAAAACAATGACACCAATACTCATCCTACGTGGATGCAACCAAACTCACTGTACTCACCACACCATGTACCCCAACATCGCCTGCCACCAAGCAGAAAATGAAAAATCTCGTTTACCTAGTTTCAAATACGTAGCTCCTCCTAATGACCACACAACACACATGGGTTCACCAATCAATACACGCTCAACGTA
The DNA here is from genome assembly GCA_032719365.1 of Prinsepia uniflora. Classification (NCBI taxonomy): domain Eukaryota; kingdom Viridiplantae; phylum Streptophyta; class Magnoliopsida; order Rosales; family Rosaceae; genus Prinsepia; species Prinsepia uniflora. The sequence continues at coordinate 40,252,737 of CM064869.1, read as the reverse complement.
CTGGTAACTACAGTCAATGTCTGCCAGGGCAGAAAGCAAGAAGTCAACCCTAATGACTTTGGAATACCAATCACCAAAAAACGAGCACCACTCTCGTTCCCCAATCACAACTCTCCTCGACACTAAAGTTCCAACCATGTTGGAAACAGACATGCTCCCAACGAGATGCCAAGTCTGACCACTAGACTTCCTACCTCCTCAACTCACTTGGACAACCTCGTGTCCACAATCAATCTGTTATTGTCCCGTTCGTACATCCCAACCTTTACAGGTTCAACACTCGGTTTCCCAAGTTCTCAATTATACCTTTTTAATCCACTCCTTACTGGTTATCTCACCACTATTGGGACTTATCCCAACACATCACAATCTTAACTGGATCCCATCCAGTCCATCACTCAACCACTACCGAATCTCAAAGACCGAACATATGTTCATCATGACGGAGTCACACCCCAACTTGTGGCTCATCGTCAACACCATTACCGACACTAGCACCAGCGCTAGTACCAGCACCAACACACTATCAACAACACTAGTATCAGCACTCATGCATCCATACTAGCATCAGCATAAAAGTACCAACCCGCAAACATTCATACTTGCACACCGTGTGCAAATACGACAACCCTGGATCTCCGTTCATACCGAACGACGATCCCGTACCTCACGACTATGGGTACCACTATTCTGACAATCCACATCAGGAAAATGAACGTTCCCCGAACGTCCCCTGATCCCCAAGTATTATAACCACACTGATTACCCTCGATAGCCAGTCATCTCCATATGACTACCGCCTAACTGTCATTGCTATCGAGATCCGCATCCACACATCACACCAATACCCAATCCAACTCAGGATTCCATAATTTATCTCAGTACCGTATCCGTAGATCGAATCCCATAGTTCTGACTAGACTCACCAGAGCCATCTCCATGGTCATCCATGACCTCAGCCGCTCGTCACAGAACAAGTTCTCATCCACTAGCCACAATTAAGGTTTACCTTTTAAATACTAGGGTTCCACAATCACACCCTATGGTTCAACCGAACCAAACAGCTTTCCGTAATATAAAATCCACAACCTGACCAACCCCGCGGTCCTGACATCGAATAGACGTCAAATCCAATCCTACCATCAACTCAATGTGGGTTCCACCACTAGGTCATCGGCCAACTCCGATGAACCAACATCCCTCACACTAGAAACCACCACAAGGGTTCATATTTTTAAACCATTACTCACATGAGGTTCCCCGAACCTGGCTGCACCTAGCAGCACAACAATCCAATATCACATGACCGAACCGACGGTCCCACAATACCAGTTCATCACAATCAACCCCACTTGGGTCGAATCACATTAACGCACGGCGTATCGGGCCAATCACACTCCATCCACTATCTAAAACCAAAAACTATATATCAGGTTGATAACGAACTGCAGCCCAAAGAGACATCACACCCTCGACCTGCGCACACAAAAGAGCAACCGTGCTCTGATACCAAGTTGACAGGACCCATCCCAATTCCCCCGGGATTACCATGGAATGTGCCCTGCTCCCGTCCAACAAGAGGTGTCAGACAAGGGATAACCAAGAGCCACTGCCCAACGGGGCATCCAGAGTGCGCAAGGATCGATGGAGGAGGTGTGCAATGTCCCAGTCTCTGCTGCAATCGCACCCGTAATCAACCTGAAGGGCATTAAAACCAAAAGCTGTGAGTGGACAAAAACCAATAAGTTCATCAAATACATTTATAAGACATTTATGCCCTCCAATAAAAACGTATGCATGCCACGAAAACCAGTAACCAAAACGTTTGCTCAACCGAGCGATTAGGGCCTTAGCCCAAAAACCGTTAACCAAAAACCAAGTGTGGGAACTCAGCCCAAAACAGTGGAATACCACAACCATACATATTAAAACCATATGGGCCACCGCCCAAAGCCATAAATATAAATCCATAAATCCAAAACCATTTAGGGTCCCTGACCCGACATACCATTTCATAACCAATAATCCATTTTTACCACATAACACATATCCAACCGAAAAGCCATTTTATAGATCCATTAATCCATATTTTACCATTACCATCACCAGCATCCCAGATGCTTAGCGTCCCAGATGCTTAGCGTCCCAGACGCTAGGCGTCCCTGACGTCATATCTCACGGTTTCGTAAGCTACGCGTGCTGCCCGGGGTATCTCCGGGTCCATATATCTAACATCCCTGATGTCTGACGTCCCTGACGTCAATCATAGCAATCCTGCTCCTGAGTCATCATACGGTCCGGCTGCTCCGTATAATGACCCCTCGCAGGCAATGCACCGTGACTTCCCCAGTGTCCCAGACATCTGGAGGAGACCATCATATATCCTTGTATCCAGATGGTATATGGAAAAACAGTTTTATTAAATCCTTTTATCACATCATTACCATTGGGCCCTGCCCGAAATTTCCATAAAACCATGTAATTCCATTTAGGGTCCCTGACCCAAAATCACATTTATTAAACATAGGGTCCCTGACCCGAAATCACATTTATTAAACATAGGGTCCCTGACCCGAAATCACATTTATAATCCAACTGGGCCTCATGCCCGATTTTATGAACCACTGGGCCCACGGCCTGATTTGTAAACCAACTGGGCCCGCAGCCCGACTTATAAACCCACTGGGCCCACGGCCCGAATTCGTAAATCAACTGGGCCCCTGGCCCGATAACATAACTCAAATGGGTCTCAGCCCGATTTCATATCAACTGGGCCCCTGGCCCGATTTCATTAACCAACTGGGCCCCCGGCCCGATTCTCAAATGGACTCCAAGTCCGAAATTTCCAAAACAAGTGGGCCTCAAGCCCGAGTTTATATTTCCAATTTCAAAAGCATTTCATCATATTATATCCAAGTCATAAACATGGAAAATCCATGTAAAATCGAAAAACCTCGATTTACGTGCAAGCACGTAAATCGCCTCTAAATACGTGAAACCGTACAATTTACCAACAACCAAATCAACATCATACAATCACAACCATAATCCATATAAAACATTTAAGCATGCATAGAATTTATAAAACCAAAGTCCACTCACAGACCGTTTTAACGGTATGCCTCGATACGCGTGCCACCGGCCCTCCCGGGCCTCACCACTATCACCGGGACTCCCAATCCTGTCCAAATCACATTAGAGGGTCACTAACCTCATCATTAACATCCTATCAAAGTCCCGTAATTTTCCCGAATTTTTAATTATTTTTAAACTTGATTTAAAACCTTCGGACATCCCGAACAATATCGAGACGGTGTCCGATCGACAAGAAACCAACTTCCAAAATGTCTGTTACATTAAATAGGACAGAAGTCATGTTGACATCACCTCGATATTCGTGCCCACATGCCGTCACGCGCCGCCGTGAGTGGCTGCGCGTGAAACCCACGCGTCTGCTACAGTGTCACCAGCCCAACCCGTATCTCTGGTAAACGGGTCCAATTTACCCGCGATACAACCCGGTTCAATGTCCATCAATTCAGCCTTAATTCCTTCATTTGAGCATTCAGTTAGTTTCGTTTTAAGTCTAATTTAAGTTCTGTAAACTCAATTACACGAACACTTACCCAGATTCCATCGATTCCACGATGAACACGAAGAACACTCCGGTCACTGTACAATCATGGGATTCCTTCAATTTCGATCGATTTCCTTAAATTGATTCAACCAGAAGCTTCCATGGACTCCCTTAAACCTTTCCCCCAACTCAATTGCTTCAATCCAGTGCTCAAACGTCACGACTCAAGCTCGAACACCGTCCACTGTGCAACCATGGAGCTTCATCAACCACAACCGTTTTCTTTCAATTGATGAACCCAGAAGCATCGTGGGATCATGAGAAGTAGTTTCCCCACCTCAATTCCGTCCATCGAAGCCTCCAACTTCACGACTCAAGGTCGAATTTCCTCCTCTGTCACCAAGTGTGATCAGAGCCAAAACAGCACCAATTCCCTTCGTTCCTTCGACGATTAAGATCGTGGCACTCCCAGGAAGCTGAAGGTAATCTTCAATTTGATCCTCACGGCTCAATTCCTTCAATTCGAATTTTCCCTCTAATTTTCCCGAAATCCAAAATCCAAAATTCAACACTCTCACAACCCCTCGTGTTTTCCCGTTAATTCCCTCATCTTAGTCTCTCATTTTTCTCTCAGGAACGGCAGAGAGAGGGAGCCAATTCTCCCTAATCCGAATCCCACATTTTGTGCACGGTTTAGGAACAAAGAAAAGGAAATTAGGGGAAATGGTGGATTAGATGATGATGATGTAGTAATGATGGTGTTGGGAGGGAAACATGGAGCTGGAAACAAGGGATGGGTGACACTTGTCACTCATCCGGATGTGCACAGTCAACGGTCACTATTCATTATTATATTATTATTTTAATCCGAGCCTCGGTTCGTTAGTTCGTTTCCTTGACCATAACGTTGTCGTCGAATCTCCGATTTCGGCATGCCGCCTGTCGTTGGATTCGTATCGACGATACCTACGTAACGGTCCTTGGCCCTCGTCCATCGGACCTCCCGATCAAAAAGTCAACATTTGGCCCCAAACATGCCAAATTACCAAAATACCCCTCAACTTCCGCACACCAAAACTTTCGCTACGAATGTCGGAATCGAACGTGCCACCTGTCTATGAACTCGTGACGTCCCGAACTACGTCACGGTCATTGGTCAAAGTCCATTTGACCGCCCGATCAAAAAGTCAACATTTTGCCCACGACCAGGGGCAAAACGGTCATTTTGCACATTTTGTCCGATTCCGCCCTACTAAGCACCGTTCAACCTCACTAATTGAGATTAATGACTAATCTAATCCCGGAATTCAGGACGGGTCGTTACAGTACGTGATCGAATGTTGCATGCATACAGTCCTGTAGCCGGCCTATGAGTAGGACCGATAGGATTGTGAAGTGTTGACCAATCTGATTGATGTGGTACGATCATCAGATTGAGTCTGAGATGTACACGAGGAACCCTAGCAAGTGGGTATGTGATGATCCCTGCTAGATCAGGTATTCGATGGGGTCAACATACACTCAAGATGAGTGAGATGATAGTTAAGACCCATGAGATGACACTCAAGATTAGAATTGCGCAACGGAAGCGTAACGGAGTCGTGGGTTACCAGTTGGGAACGACGGTGTGTCGTCGATGTATTGCGTATTGTGAATGTGTTGGACATCGTGAGTGTCATGGACGTTGGGAAACCGTCTTGTGAGACAGGACGTGTGATGTCAGCTTGGTACAACAAGATCGGAAGCATGATTGCCAGATCAGATGTTGAGTAGAATCGACAAATTGAATGTTGGACGAGATGTCAGCTTGGATTATCAGATGAGAAGGATTGTTAGGCCGAAAAATCGTATAAGATGTTCGTTTGGTATCATGCCAGTTAGTACAGTAGGATTGTCAGCCGAGCAAGAGGTGACGGGTGAGATCTGACAGGTGAGATCTGACAGGTGAGATCGACGAGTGTCAATTTCTCGTTCGAGACTAGAGATTGAGCATTGGAAGTTTCCAATGACGGTTGGTCACTCTTGGATACGGTCACAGAGGATGAGCTGAGTTTCCGTATTGAACGTTAGATTGTAGTTAACGTCGAGTGACATGATGTTGGTGCAGATAAAAGGGTTTCACATATACCTCGGGATGGAGGTAGGATTGGATTTCTGCAGTTTGAGCGCGAATTAGAGTCGAATGGAATTTTAAGGATGAAACTATTTTAAGGGTTGATTGTAAGGACCTGTCCTGAATTTATAGGATTAATTAAGGTTAATGACGGATTATTAAGGATTAATCAGGAATTAACTGAGGATTATCGAACGATCGAGGTAAAATAACCATTTTGCCCCTATAAATGGTAAAAATCTGACTTTTGACCCGAGAGGTCTAATGCACGAAGTTCGTGGACTATTATGTAGATCGAGATGATACGAGTCCATAGATAGATGACACATCAAAATTGGACATCGTACTAGAAATTTTTGGGTCACGAAATGTTCTAGGAACTATTTATGATTGCACAAAAATCGGGACGGTTGACTTTTGGGTTTGTCCTTAGTGGGCCCATACATACATGCATCATTCCCCCCATTCCCTTCCATTTGTTCATACAAACCCGTACCCACCCCAAACCCAAACCATCATCTTCCTTGCTTGCTGTTGGAGACAGAGGGAGAGTAAGAGAGAGACGGGGAGATGGTAGAGCCGACGTGGACGGCGGAGGAGCCCGTGAAACAAGGTAACCTGAAATCCATCTTTGATTTGAAATTGGTTTTAGATTTCTGGACGTTTGGGACATGTTTTGAAGCTCTTAATGTGTTCAATGAGCTCATACGAGTTGTTAGGATCAAAAACCAGAGGCGGAGGGCCACAGGACAGCCCTGGAAGGACAGTTGCAGGTGACCCGTGAGGATTCGACCATGGCCAGCCATTTTCAGGTACTTTCTTCACGTTTTAGACATACAGATTTCTTCCTGGGTAGATTACGAGCATGTAGGAAGAAAATGGTGGATTTTGGTGAAGAAATGAGAGAGATATGACCAGGTCAAGTCAGTTGGAAGAAAGACGATGAGGACATGGTATTACATGTCATCATCTGTCAGGCCACGTGGCCAACCAGAGGGTGACACATGGCCACGTGACAGCTGTCAGGACCAGTCAGCCGTGACGTGGCAATGCCATGTAATACGTTGTCAGACCACGTGGACCAGTGAGATGGTACCACGTGGTAGTCTGTTACGGTTTTCCATATGACGTAGCAGGTGATGTGGCAGGTCCACGTCATGACAGGACACGTCCCAATCCCCCTAGGTACCACCATGGGACGTGCCTTGCTCCCGTCTGACAAGTAAACTCAAATACCAAAACTACCCTCATAGGGGTTCATAATACACATACAGAGTTTTACAAACAAGGGATACAAGCATAATGTCAGTACAAATGAGAATACACAGCAACCTACCCTCAAAGGGTGATCAGGTGCGCAATAGTACAATTTATGCCTCTGCCCTGGAGTTAGTCCCTGCCTCAATATCCAGGCCTAAAGGGCAACAAAATAGTCAAAGTGTGAGTGGACCAAAAATCAATAAGTTTTAAATTCATTTTGGAAACAATAGTAATATTTGGACCCTCCGTTTTATAAACATGCATGCATACAACCACCTGAACGCACACATGAGTAACACACAATATAACCTATCCCCAGACATCCACGATGTATAAAATCAACACTAGTCAAGATCTATAATGCTATGCATGCAACTCAGAATCTCATCTCCGAGTACTCCCCATGATACAACTCAATGAGGTCTGGGGTGATATCAACATGGGGTGCCTGCCCCGCATCTACCACGTCCGGGATGATATCATAAAATCGTACTCCTCAGCCTGAGCCTTTCCTCAGAGTCACTCATCCCAGGCAGCGCACTGTGACTACTCCAGGATCCTCGACGTTTGGAGGAGACTCAACAATGTATACATGATGGTATAGGTGGAATCATGCATCATATTCATGTAACATTGTTCAAAATCATTTAAAAAAACTCAATCTCTCAAACCCCATCATACCAGATCGCTATTCAAATCCATACGAAAATCTTCTTTCTTTTAAATCTCCATTGACTCCAAAATCCAGGTCAGCGGTTATCCAAACGGGTCTCAAGCCCAAAACTGCGTTTTCACACAAATCTGTAAAATGGTCCATGACCGATGATTTAAGTTCACAAATACCATGATATCAAATCATTTAACTTCAATGATATAATAAAACGTGTAAATGACACGACCCATCCCAATCCCCACGGGATTAACGCGGGATGTACCATGCTCCCGTCTTACACGAAGTGTCAGACAAGGGATAACTAAAAACCTCAGCCCGACCGGGGCTTCCAGAGCTCGCCAAGATCGGTGGAGGAGTGCGATGTCTCGGTCTCTACTACAGCCCGCATCCGTGATTAACCTGAAGGGCATTAAAACCATTAAAAACTGTGAGTGGACGAAAATCAATAGTTTAATAAAAACACATTTCATAAAGATATTTATGTCATTCACTAAAAGTATGCATGCATTCGAAAACCAGTAATCAAACCACTTACTTAAATAAACCATTAGGGCCTTAGCCCAAAAACCGTAAAACCAAACATATGTGGGAACTCAGCCCAAAACCATAGAATACCAAAATTCGTAAATCCAGAACCAAGTGGGCACTACCAATATCCATAAACACAAATCCATAAACACCGAAATACCATTTCATAAATCCAATAATCCATATTTACCAAATAACCATCATCAGCATCCCAGACGCTTTACATCCCAGACGTCATATCTCACGGTCAAAGCAACGCGTGCTGCTCGGGGTCTCTCCGGGTTCATATCTCTGACATACCAGATGTCTGACATCCCAGATGTCTAATCATAGCAATCCTGCTCCCGAGTCACTATACGGTCCGGTCGCTCCGTGTAGTGACCCCTCGCAAGCAATGCACCGTGACTTCCCTAGTGTCTCAGACACCTAGAAGAGACCATCCACATATCCTTGTATCAAGATGGTATATGAAAAATAGTTTTATAAAGCCATTTCAAAACATCTCAAAGGGCCCTACCCATAATTTCCATAAAACCATCACAAATCCATAATTCCAAAACCATAGAGGGTCTCCGACCCGATATCAGATTTATAAATCACAATTGGGCCTCATGCTTGATTTCATAAACCAACTGGGCCCTCGACCTGATCACATCACTCAAATAGGTCTCAGCCCAATTTCGTAAACCAACTGGGCCCCCAGCCCGATCACATAACTCAAATGGGTTTCATACCCGAGTTCATCTTTCCAAAACCAAAACCATTTCATCAAACCATCACTGAAACCATAAGCACGTAAAACTACAGTAAAATCATAAACCTCGATTTACGTACAAATATGTAAATCACCAATACCACAATCATCATCATACAAATCACGTATATAAAACATATAAAACAATTATGCATGCATCACAGTTTAGAAAACAATGTCCACTCACATACCGTCTTACGATGCCGCCTCGATACGGGTGTAATACGCTCTTTCAAGCCACATCACCATCTCCAGATCTTCCAAACATGTCCAAACCATACTAGAAGGTTACTAACTACCTCATTAACCTCTCATTAAACCCCCGTAATTTTCCTGAATTTTTAAACGTATTTTACATAGGCTTTAAACCTTTGAACACCCAAAGCTACCCTGAAACGGTGTCCGATCGACACAAAACTAGTCCCAAAATGTTCGTTACATCGAAAGGATGATTTCACATGTTGAACACTTCCACCAAAAATTCCCCCATGCGCCTCCCAAAGGTGATGCACGTGGGCCTTACTCGCCTACACTGTTCATCATCTTCAACCTCCCTAAACCGGTCCGGTCCGGTCCGATCCGACTGTGTAAACAGACCAACTGAACCGGCGTGACATGTTCAGGCTCATATCTTCCATGTTTTCATTCCGTTTTCGTCCATTTTCATTCCTAAACCTTTATCTAATCATTCCTAATCGATTTATGAATTCAAAACATGAAAACCAAGCATTAAACTCAACTTCCCGATCGAATTTTGAACCAGCCAACATCCCCCCGCCTGTTCTCAAGCCTCCGGCCACCGTTGGCCTCCGTTCCATGCCCATGAGCTTCCTAGAAACCTCTAAAACACGTTCCAAACATTAAAACCATTCAACAAACACCAAAACTCAACTTCCAAATTTGAAGCACCAAACCTACTGTTCATTGCTTCACTAGCCACCGTCCACGACGGCTTGAACCGGGGCCACCACCAGCCTCATCTCACTTCCCTCTCTCTTTTTCGTTCACACACCAAGCACAAATAATGGGGTTTGAAGGGGCTTTAGGCGATGGGTTTGCACGGTTTAAGGACCTTCACGGTTTAGGAGAAAATGAAGAAATGATCAATCAAAGGGGGAGGAAAATATCCCACCGTGTGGAGGAATGGGCCAATCAGATAAGGGACAGGTGTCACTCACTGATTGGTCCACCTAGATTTCCAACCCAATCCAAACCTACCACATGTCAGTTTCTCGGTTCGCGTGAATAGTGCCATAAAACGTTCTAGACCCGTAACTTCTCCGTCGAACCTCTGATTTCGATGTGTCGCTTGTCTACGTACTCGTAACGTCCCGATCTACGTAACGGTCCTCAATCTTTGTATGTTTGACTCCCCGAGTCAAAAGTCAACATTTTGCCCCATTCTAGGGGCAAAAAAGTCATTTTACACCGTCTGTCCGAATTCACTCAACTAATCCCCGATTAGTCATTTTAAATTCGTAATTAATTAATATTTAATCCCGATATTCGGGATGGGTCGTTACAACCTTTCCCCTTTAACAAATTTCTTCCTCGAAATTCCAACTAACCTAGTTCCACATCCACATCGTGGAAAAACAAGCTCAGTCTCACCTTCAAGTTTAACATCCCATGTATACATCTACACCCACTAACCAGCATAATACTTGTTTGCACCCAGACGATCCACTAATACTCGTGTCGCATTGTCTACACTCGACCACTTCGAGTGAAATTGACCACACGTTCCAAGTTGATACCACCGACAATTCTACCATTACGCTAACACATTCAACTTGACTGTTCCTATCAATCACCAATCCAGCCTGGCATCTGCTCCCACTGGGAGTCACCAAATCTCACTCGGAAATCCACACTGACACCCCCCAATCAAATTGTCAGCACTTTGCCAGTCACAATTCAATTCGACATCTCTCCCATACTGAGAGTTGTCAAATCTCACAATTTCTCCGCATTTCCTGAATTTTACCACGTCAACATCACACGTCCTATAATGTCGCACTCAGCTGGCACTCACTGCCCTATGGTCACAATTCGAATCACTGGCACCCCCTAACTCACTCTAGAATCGCACCAAGGTACCTCGTACCAAAATTTTCTCATAACTCCATACTGCCATTAGTGAGAGTCATAGAGCAGTCGCCCCAAGCAAGGCAACCCATGGTTACACTAACAACCAACAACTCGCTCAACTTGAGTATATGTATACCAACATCTCACTCGACCTGTGTGTAACTCGACCCCATCGAATACCTGCCCAGCAGTGATACACATCTCAAATCTAGGGTTCCGCTAGCCATCCACGACTCTAAGCACTTGCTCATACAATCATTGAACCCATCAAAATCACTCTGGCCTAGCGCACAATATTCAATGTTCAGTTCACGTCCTCAACTAATCCAATGATATCAGGACTAAGCCGACTACCAACATGTTCACCAATGTACCACTGGTATATTCTATATACCATCACCAGGCACCATTCAGGCATATCCAGCCAACATGCCTACTACATAGCTCGTAGCTAATCACACTTCAATTCTGGAGTCCATCTGTCCAATCAAGTACAAGACAGATCAAATACTCCAATTCATCATCCATCACGAGTTTTATGGCCATCCGACTAGCATCACAACGTCTACTCCCAATCACGTAATCCAATACTTACCAATTTGACTCGCCCACCAAGAAGTACCCATTCATGCCAATCGGGCATCCAATCTCACCCACGTCCACTGAGACGCACCAACTCTGAATCTATCGGTTACCTGCTCATTCGATTACCATACCATATTTGATTGACTTTGAAAGGAAGCCAATCCCATCATTCACATATCCAAGACTAACCAATCCGACCCCGTCGGATACCTACTCGTTTGATTAATGTATCATACGGGCTTAACCTCGAAAGGAAGTCAGTCTCATCATCCCCAAAGCCAAATATCCAAGACAAATCGTATACACCTAAATTCACTCAACTACTGTCTCATACCGGATTAACTTCGAAAAGAAGTCGACCCAACATTCCCATATCCAATTATCCAAGAGATTCTTCAATTATCCCACAATATGATTCTCCTCTGCTCCTGGCTTAGCATAATCAGCAAGACGGAGTCTGCCAGCACAGGCGCGACATCACGATCCACGTCATCCTGATCCACCACATAACCTGATCATCAAGATCACTATCCAGATCCATCACAACATCACCCGATCATTAACATCACGATCCTCGATCGTCACAACGCCCTATATCCTCAACATGACGATCCCGATCCACCTAGGATCCACACTAGTTCTCTCTCAGCTAATTACTAGATTTCATGTCATAGGGTCTTACACCCTATTTGAATCCATATACTATCAAATCGTTTCTCAGCCATTTTCACATCTAAACAAATTAGTCAACGATGAGACACGTCGAGATTGTGGGTTCTCCCTACTTACCTCACATCGATCCTTGTCATTCCACCTAGGAAAAAATCAAGGATGATACAAGACGATGACATCAAAATTCATCCCTCGTGAGTGCAAGCACAAACCCACTGCACCCACCACACCTTGTAACCCAACATCGTCTACCACCAAGCAGAAAACGAGAAATCTCCTTCACTAACTTCGAAATGCCCAACTCCACCTGATGACCCAAAACAAATAACCGGTCCACCAACCAATACACGATCAACGTACTGGTGACAACAACCATCGTCTTCCATGGGTGGAACATGAGAAGTCACCCTCAAAGACTTCAGAACACCCATCACCAATGCCGAAACTAGGACCCCTCTCGTCGCCTCAATCTCAACTTCTCTCGATTCCGAAGTTCCAACCATGTTGGAACCAACTCATTCGTGCATCAACCACGTGCCTGTACCAAGCCAACTTGGTACCCCAACTCGCCTATTTGTTCATACCATTTCATGTACATCCAAAAGGATGTGATCTATTACTACTTGATTCCCACGTCTCAAACACTGCTGGATCCCGTCCAATCCATCACTATCTAAGATTCACTACTGGATCCCATCCAGTCCAACTCATCTACTGCCGAATTTCAGATATCGAACGTATGCCCATCACGACAGAGTCATATCCCAACTCGTGGCTCATCGTCATCACAATCACTAGCACACAGTGTACGAATCAAAAAACCCTGGATCTTTGCTCATACCGAGCAACGACCCCATACCTCTGCTCAAGTTAGAGGAACTCTGCCTCCCTCGTACCCATCAACTCTGGGTACAAACACCCTGACAACCCATACAAGAAAATGAATGTTCCCTGAACGTCACCTGATTCACAACAACCACAACTACAACCACTCTCGATAATAGTGCCTGCCATAAGCTCGTGCAGACCCAACCATTAAACATAGCTATCGAGACTCCGCATCCAACCGGAATCAACCGCTAGTACTTATTACTTTGTATCCCCACTCTGGAATTCCATCGACAAGTATTACACCCTGGTATTATGTCCAACCAATCTTTAATGTCTCAACTCGACTCAACCAGTGTCATCCACCAGGTCATCCCCGACCTCAGCTGCACCAAACTATCCATCACAAACTACGGTAGCACGATAACCAACTAGGCCTAACTGATTATCACAACTTCGGCTGTAGAGTGCAATACCATCACCAAAGCTGACATAGCATGACCAACCAACGGTCTCGACTCCGAAAAGTCACCAAAGTCAAACCACTCGTCGACTCACATTTCCAAACCATACATGGCATATTAGGGTTTCCCACTAATGTCATCTACCACCTCCGTTGCACTCACATTCTCCACACCATCAATCACAACTAGGGTTCGACAAACTCGGCTGCTCTCAGCAACAGCACCACTATCCAACTCAACATAACATGACCATCTAATGGTCACAACTCCACATTATCGTCATATCCAAACCTGCAATATCATGATAGACGATCCCGACATAATCGTCCCATGATCAAAACTCTAAAGCACTGTTATGATCACCCCTCAGTGGGGTCTCCCCTTGCCAAACCACAACATACCTATGACACACATAAACATCAAATGCCGAACCGAACTATCCACGATTCATTCCCCCTAACTATCATACTGGCATCCTAACTATCAGGTTGATAACGACTGCAGCCCATAGAGACATCACATCATCGACATGCGCGTACCACACGAACTACACGGTTTGCTCGAATAGTGACAAGCTCACTCTGATACCACTTGACACGACCAATCCCAATCCCCCCTCCCCTCGGGATTAACGTGGGATGTGCCATTCTCCCGTCTGACACGAAATATCAGATAAGGGATAACTAAAAACCTCAGCCCAATCGGGGCTTCCAGAGCATGCTAGGATCGGTGAAGGAGTGCAATGTCTCAGTCTCTACTATAGCTCGCATCCGTGATCAACCTGAAGGGCATTAAAACCATTAAAAACTGTGAGTGGATGAAAATCAATAGTTTAATAAAAACACATTTCATAAAGATATTTATGCCATTCACTAAAAGTATGCATGCATTCAAAAACCAGTAATCAAACCATTTACTTAAATAAACCATTAGGGTCTTAGCCCAAAAACCGTAAAACCAAACATATGTGGGAAATCAGCCCAAAGCCATAGAATACCATAATTCGTAAATCCAAAACCAAGTCGGCCACTGCCCATATCCATAAACACAAATCCATAAACACCGAAATTGTAACACCCCGGAAATTCGTGGATTTTAATATTGTGATTTAATGTGTGAATTGACGCTTTTACCCTTGTGATTGGTATGGCCAAATTGTTGACTTTTTGATTGATGAGTAAACTGGACTTTGACCTATGACTGTGACGTAGTTCGGGACGTCACGAGTTCATAGGCAGGTGGCACGTCCAATTCGGACGATCGGGGAAAAAGTTATGACTATTGGAAGTTCAGGGGCATTACCGTAATTTTGACGGTTGGGGCGAAAATGTTGACTTTTTGTTTGACAATTAATTTTCACGCGACTCCAGGACCGATAGGTAGGTCTCGACGTCCTGAGTCCGTAGACAGGCGGCACGCCGAAATCGGACTTCGTATGGCTGAGTTACGGGTCGAGAAAGTGAAGGGCAGTTTGGTAATTATTTGAACCAGGGGCATTTTGGTCTTTTTGCCCTGGTTACTGTAGCAAACCGCGGGGGACATGGGCGGCACCACCATGTGCGGTGGCTCTGAGTGCGATTTGTTTACTGGTGAGTATGGGTTGGAAAGTATTGATTGTTTAAACCTTTTTGAAGCATCAAACGTGGTCTGATTCTTCCAGCTACACGATCAAATTGATTAATCGAAATTCGAAGCTTTCGGGGGATAAATTTCAGTGGACAAATTGGACACCCACGAGCCTCTGGGACGGCTTGAAATTGTTTAAAACTGATTAGGACATGTGTGAGCATCACTCTGATGCAGAGATAACTGAGAACGGGTGAGGAAAACCAGAGAAGCCATTTCTGGAAAATTGGAGGGAAAATCGGGTTTTGATTTCTGGTGACTGTTGGACCAAACCAAGGCCTGGTTTAGTCATCTGGGAGTGTTTGGAACTCAACCGCATCGAAATCGAAGGCCATCAGCCACGGCTGAGCTGGGACGGTGACTGCTGTTTTCAGGGAAATCGCAGAGCTTGGGACGATGACCTTCAGCTACTTTCAGACACAACTGATTGTTCATTTTGGTTTGTTTTGATCCTATTATACTTCCTGTGAAGTTAATTGGACAATGGGTTTGAAACTAGTGAGTTCTGGTGATTGACCCGTTTGGTTGATCACGGGTCGAAGGGCCATTTAAGGATTGGATTTGGATGATTAATAACTCAGAACTTAAATTAGATGTTTAAATAACATGTTAGGATCAAATTGGATTGAAATCGAGTAGGAATTGATGGGTAATCAACCGGGTCAAGTCGCAGGTGGCAGGCCCGAATTACAGACAAACGGGTGAAGGTGCTGACACTGTAGCTACAGTGTCAGGCGCGTGACTTTCACGCGCAGCCACTTTGGGCGGCGCGTGAGGGCGCGTTGGGCTTATCTCCGATCACGATCAACATGACTTTTATTCCACTCATTATTCTGAACATTTTTGGTGAATTAACCATGTTGATCTGAGATAGTCTCAAGGGTCAGTTTAGGGCCGGTTGCCTCGGGAAACGTGTTGACAGTTTCCCCGAACCGGCTTCTGTTTCGAACTTTCTTTTGAATAAATATTAAGGACTTGTAGTGACCCTTACGTGTGAATTGAACTGACAGGAATTGTACGATAATCTCGGTACAGGTCCGTACGCGCAGATTCGCAGCGGAATCGTACAGTGAGTGGGCCCGATTTCATTAAACACTTGCATGCTCAAAATGTTTTCCGATTTACTTATTTATTCACATGCTAAAATCAAATAAACGGTTCTGATGATATGGAAATTATGGTTATGACACGTTTCACGGTATTTGGGCTTGAGACCCGTCTGATGGAACATAAGGTTTGGTTTGGGTTTTATCTATGTATAAATATATGCCTTGCATGTGGATATCAATAAAATGTTGTTGTTACTGCACTGTATAGATCCTTCCATATGATACTGTCTCCTCCGGATGAGGTACCCCAGAGAGGTCACGGACGTCTAGTACGTCCAGCGTCTAGGACGCTAAGCATCGGGGATGCTGTAACCGAACAGGGTTCGGGGATTAAACTCGGAATTGAGACCCGAGTGGCACGCGTAGCCTTGTGATTGTGACCTTATTGGGCATCAGGGACGTCAGACATCAGGAATGTCGGGTTGGAGTGTATGGTGTAGTGACTAAAATGATATTATGGTTTTATTATATGCCTTTTGGTTCATATTATATGATTGATGGTTTTAAATACGGTTGCATGCATGTTTGGAAAACGGAGGGGTAAATTATATGTTTTACTTATCAAATGATTTTATAAACTTGAGTTTCGGTCCACTCACCCTTAATGTTTTTGGTAACCCCTCCAGGTCGTGATACTGAGGTAGAGGAGGAACCTGAGGCTGAGGCATAGATCTACTTCTGCGTACCTGAACCTCTGTTGGGTGGTTTACCCGCGGGTTTACTTTAGAGTCGTGCTCGCAACTTGTAATTTTGGATTTTATCCCTTGTCTGACATCTGTTTAATTCGGATTTGATGTATAACTTTTATTTGGTTTTTATGCATTTGATGTTTTGAGCTTAAAATTGGTATGAATTATTGGGTGTCAGACGGGAGCAGGGCACGTCCCCTTGTGGTCCCTGTGGGATCGAGGCGGGTCCTGTCAGCTTGGTATCAGAGCTCCAGGTTGTGGTCAGTACTAGGTTATGGTCAGCATGCTAGACTAGCGATTAGTACTAGTTACTTTTCGACTTTTAAGAATATTGTTATCTGGTCTATGCCTTTTGACAGTTGGTTATGCCTCCTAGGAGAATTCATCATACACAAACTGACAAGGATCTGGAAAGGGAGATGGAATGCGCGAGCATTGAAAGGGCTCAACATTTGGGAGCCACTCCTTTCTGCGGGGGATCAAACCCCGAGGATGCTCATGTTTGGATCACCAAGTGGGAGAGGATCTTCTCGGTGATGCATTGCCCTCCGGGCGAACGAGTGACCTTGGCGGCCTTCTTACTGGAGGGAGGAGCCTACCAGTGGTGGCACGGACTCGAAATGTCGGGATGGTCTGTCCATACCACTACTTGGGAAGCTTTCCGATCCAGATTTCTGGACCAGTACTACCCGCGATCATTTCGCGCGGCGCGGGAGGCTGAGTTCCTAAGGCTAGAGCAGGGTGATATGTCCGTTGCGAACTACGAGCAAACTTTCGAAAAACTATCTCGGTTCGCTTCATCATTCGTGAGCACGGAGGAGGACAAATGCCAAAGGTTTGAGCTTGGACTCCGAGGGGAGATCCGAGCAAGTGTGACTGCTGCTACTCATGCTTCACTGAGAGATTTGGTCGACGCTGCGGTGCGTGTCGAGGCCAGTCTGGCGGCACACCAGACACGACAGCCTTCGGGCGAGGGGGCGACGTCAGGATCGCCCACACCGTGGGCCATCAGGTCAGAAGAACAACAAGGGAGGGGGCTACAGGGGAGCACCCTCATCCTTCAAGGGTCGTGGCTGGTCAGGTCGACGTGGAGGCTCTCAGGGCAGAGGATCTGGATACAACTCTGGGCAGCGCTCATCTTGGAGCGGTCCTTTAGGTGGGCATTCAGGCAGGCCGAGTCCAGTAACTTGTTTTGCTTGCGGAGAGGAGGGCCACTATGCCTGTGATTGCCCACAGTTATCCAAAAAAAACGACGCGGGGGGCTCTAGTATGGTGCAGAGCACGGCTTCCCACACTAATGGAGGTCTCGGTCAGGGAGGTGAGTGTGGTGCTGGGCGTGGCGCGCGAGGGCGCGGACGGAACGGAGGGCCGAGGGCCCAAGTGTTTGCAATGACCCAGCAGCAGGCGAGGACTGCCCCAGGCGTGGTCACAGGTACACTACATATCTTAAACCTTCTTGTACGTGTATTGATGGATGCGGGGGCTACACATTCTTTTATTTCGAAAAGTTGTACTGGTATGTTTGATTGTGTGGTATCAGCTTTAGATTGCGAAATGGGTGTTGGCACCCCGATGGGCATCGTGTACCTTGTGAATCAGGTGATTCGGAGGTGCCCGGTAAGAATTGAGGATGTGGATTTACCAGCAGACTTAATTATTCTGGATATCCACGATTTCGATATAATCCTAGGGATGGATTGGCTATCGGAGCATGGATCGCTCATCGATTGTTGTAGCAAGCAGGTGATTCTGCGGAGCCCGGGTTTGCCGGAGGTTATCTTTCAGGGGGAACGTGACGGTTTGCCTCCTGAAGTGGTTTCTTCACTTACTGCTACCAAACTTCTCTGGAAGGGATGCCAGGGTTACTTGGCGCACGTCGTGTCGGATCAGGTTGATACTTCGGGTATCGACGAGATACCGGTGGTACGTGAGTTTCCGGATGTGTTCCCGGAAGACTTACCTGGATTACCGCCATCGCGGGAGATCGAGTTTACTATTGAACTACTCCTGGTACCCGACCTATATCCCAGGCACCATACCGGATGGCACCGGCCGAGTTACGAGAACTCAAGACTCAATTGCAGGAGTTGATGGATTTGGGATATGTCTGACCGAGTACTTCACCGTGGGGAGCACCGGTGTTGTTCGTAAAGAAGAAGAAGGGAAGTCTCCGTTTGTGTATTGACTATCGACAACTCAACAAGGTGACACTGAGGAACCAGTATCCTCTACCCAGGATTGATGACCTTTTTGACCAGTTGCGGGGAGCTCAGTGCTTCTCGAAAATTGATTTGCGATCTGGGTATCACCAACTGAGGATTTCGGAGGAGGATATTCTGAAAACAGCTTTTCGAACCCGTTACGGACACTACGAGTTCCTTGCTATGCCTTTTGGCTTGATGAATGCTCCAGCAGCATTCATGGATCTGATGAACCGGGTCTTCCGACCCTACCTGGATAAGTTCGTGATTGTGTTCATCGATGATATTTTGGTGTACTCGAGGAGTGCCCGTGCACATGAGGAACATCTACGGTTGGTCTTGGAGAGGCTGAGACAAGAACAATTGTACGCCAAGCTGAGCAAGTGTCAGTTTTGGCTGAGCAGTATTGGTTTTCTAGGACACGTGATATCGACGGATGGGATTTGCGTGGATCCCCAGAAAACAGAAGCGGTGACCAACTGGGCTAGACCGACAACAGTGACCGAGGCGCGGAGTTTCGTCGGATTAGCAGGTTACTACCGGAGATTCGTGGAGGGTTTCTCCAAAATTGCTGCACCATTGACT
The DNA here is from genome assembly GCA_032719365.1 of Prinsepia uniflora. Taxonomy (NCBI): domain Eukaryota; kingdom Viridiplantae; phylum Streptophyta; class Magnoliopsida; order Rosales; family Rosaceae; genus Prinsepia; species Prinsepia uniflora. The sequence continues at coordinate 40,232,982 of CM064869.1, read as the reverse complement.
CGTTTGACTCGGAAGGGAGTGAAGTTTATCTGGGACGAGTAGTGCGATCGGAGTTTTTAAGAGTTGAAAGATCGATTGACCACTGCACCTGTCCTTGCATTGCCGGATGACAGTGGAGAGTTTGTGGTCTTCAGTGATGCATCGCTGCAAGGCCTGGGCTGCGTGTTGATGCAAACTGGCAAGGTTATCGCCTATGCATCCCGGCAGCTGAAGACTCATGAGTTGAACTACCCTACCCATGATTTGGAGTTGGCGGCGGTGGTTCATGCTCTGAAAATCTGGAGACATTATCTGTTCGGCGCAACGTGTCGGATATACACCGACCACCAGAGTCTTAAATACCTATTCACTCAGAAGGAGCTTAACATGAGACAACGGAGATGGTTGGAGCTGCTGAAGGATTATGACTGTACGATTGAGTACCATCCGGGTAAGGCCAATGTGGTGGCAAATGCACTCAGTAGAAAATCAGCGGGAACAGTTGCACACCTGGGGATGGTGTACCTTCCCTTACTGGTGGAACTCCGGAAGGCGGAAGTTATCTTGGATACGGATGAGCATGGAGCCTTGTTGGCTAGCTTCCATGTACGACCAGTACTGATTGATCGAATCATCGAAGCACAACTTCAGGATCCGATACTCTGTATTTACAGAATTGAGGTCGATGCGGATGGGAGACAGGATTTTACCATCCGGGACGATGGAGCACTTGTGAAATTGGGCCTTTTGTGTGTACCTGCAGTGGCAGAGTTACGAGCCGAGATTCTTGAGGAGGCCCATAGTTCGGCTTATGCTATGCATCCGGGAGGTACAAAGATGTACCGTACCCTCCGGAACCATTATTGGTGGCCAGGAATGAAGAAGGATATTGCTGAATTCGTGAGCAAATGCTTAACCTGTCAGCAGGTTAAGGCGGAACGGCAGAGACCTTATGGGGCTATGCAGCCACTTCCGATTCCCGAGTGGAAGTGGGATCACATCACCATGGACTTCGTCTTTAAGTTACCAAGGACTCAGAGTGGAGTGGACGGAGTGTGGGTGATCGTGGATCGGTTAACCAAGTCAGCCCATTTCCTGCCAGTTCAGGAAACTTATAAACCTAACCGACTGGCTCAGTTGTTTGTGAAGGAAATCGTACGATTGCATGGTACGCCGGAATCGATTGTGCCCGATCGTGATCCGCGTTTCACTTCCAGGTTCTGGCGAAGTTTGCAAGCTACTTTGGGAACAACCCTACGTTTCAGTACTGCGTTCCATCCACAGACCGATGGACAGTCTGAACGGACCATTCAGACCCAGGAGGACATGATGAGGTCCTGTGTGCTACAGTTTCAGGACTCTTGGGATACTCATTTGCCATTGATGGAATTCGCTTACAACAACAGCTATCAGGCAAGCATCGGGATGGCACATTATGAGGCACTGTATAGTCGACAGTGCAGGACACCTATCTGCTGGACGGAGATAGGAGAGCGAACGGCTGTAGGGCCGGAATTGATGGATTTGACCATGGAGACTGTTCGTTTTATCAAGGAGAGATTGAAGGCGGCACAGGATCGCCAGAAGAGTTATGCCGATCGACGGATTCGAGACTTGGAATTTGAAGTGGGAGATTTTGTCTTCCTGAAGTTATCTCCGTGGAAAGGGATTATCCGATTTGGTCGACGGGGGAAACTGAGTCCGCGTTTTATCGGACCTTATGAGATCGTGGAGAGAATTGGCAGAGTTGCATACAGATTGGCACTACCTCCAGAACTATCTAGAGTTCACGATGTTTTCCAAATATCGATGTTGCGGAAGTACGTACGTGATGCTTCTCATGTACTTGGGGAACAACCTGTCGAACTACGGAAGGATTTGAGCTTTGATGAACAACCAGTGCAGATCTTGGATCGGAAGGACAAAGTACTACGTCGGAAGACGATCCCTCTCGTGAAGATTCTCTGGAGAAACCAGAATGTGGAAGAAGCCACATGGGAGCCTGAGGCTCAGATGCGAGATCAATTTCCTCATTTGTTTCTTTGAAATTTCGGGACGAAATTTCTTAAGGGGGGAAGGTTGTAACACCCCGGAAATTCGTGGATTTTAATATTGTGATTTAATGTGTGAATTGACGCTTTTACCCTTGTGATTGGTATGGCCAAATTGTTGACTTTTTGATTGATGAGTAAAATGGACTTTGACCTATGACCGTGACGTAGTTCGGGACGTCACGAGTTCATAGACAGGTGGCACGTCCAATTCGGACGATCGGGGAAAAAGTTATGACTATCGGAAGTTCAGGGGCATTATCGTAATTTTGACGGTTGGGGCGAAATGTTGACTTTTCGTTTGACAATTAATTTTCACGCGACTCCAGGACCGATAGGTAGGTCTCGACGTCCTGAGTCTGTAGACAGGCGGCACGCCGAAATCGGACTTCGTATGGCTGAGTTACGGGTCGAGAAAGTGAATGGCAGTTTGGTAATTATTTGAACCAGGGGCATTTTGGTCTTTTTGCCCTGGTTACTGTAGCAAACCGCGGGGGACATGGGCGGCACCACCATGTGCGGTGGCTCTGAGTGCGATTTGTTTACTGGTGAGTATGGGTTGGAAAGTATTGATTGTTTAAACCTTTTTGAAGCATCAAACGTGGTCTGATTCTTCCAGCTACACGATCAAATTGATTAATCGAAATTCGAAGCTTTCGGGGGACAAATTTCAGTGGACAAATTGGACACCCACGAGCCTCTGGGACGGCTTGAAATTGTTTAAAACTGATTAGGACATGTGTGAGCATCACTCTGATGCAGAGATAACTGAGAACGGGTGAGGAAAACCAGAGAAGCCATTTCTGGAAAATTGGAGGGAAAATCGGGTTTTGATTTCTGGTGACTGTTGGACCAAACCAAGGCCTGGTTTAGTCTTCTGGGAGTGTTTGGAACTCAACCGCATCGAAATCGAAGGCCATCAGCCACGACTGAGCTGGGACGGTGACTGCTGTTTTCAGGGAAATCGCAGAGCTTGGGACGACGACCTTCAGGTACTTTCAGACACAATTGATTGTTCATTTTGGTTCGTTTTGATCCTATTATACTTTCTGTGAAGTTAATTGGACAATGGGTTTGAAACCAGTGAGTTCTGGTGATTGACCCGTTTGGTTGATCACGGGTCGAAGGGCCATTTAAGGATTGGATTTGGATGATTAATAACTCAGAACTTAAATTAGATGTTTAAATAACATGTTAGGATCAAATTGGATTGAAATCGAGTAGGAATTGATGGGTAATCAACCGGGTCAAGCCGCGGGTGGCAGGCCCGAATTACAGACAAACGGGTGAAGGTGCTGACACTGTAGCTACAGTGTCAGGCGCGTGACTTTCACGCGCAGCCACTTTGGGCGGCGCGTGAGGGCGCGTTGGGGCTTATCTCCGATCACGATCAACATGACTTTTATTCCTCTCATTATTCTGAACATTTTTGGTGAATTAACCATGTTGATCTGAGATAGTTTGAAGGGTCAGTTTAGGGCCGGTTGCCTCGGGAAACGTGTTGACGGTTTCCCCGAACCGGCTTCTGTTTCGAACTTTCTTTTGAATAAATATTAAGGACTTCTAGTGACCCTTACGTGTGAATTGAACTGACAGGAATTGTACGATAATCTCTGACAGGACCCGCCCCGATCCCACAGGGACCACAAGGGAACGTGCCCTGCTCCCGTCTGACACCCAAAAATTCATACCAATTTTAACCTCAAACATCAATGCATAAATAACCAATTTAAAGTTATACATCAAATCCGAATTAAACAGATGTCAGACAAGGGATGAAATCCAAAATTACAAGTTGCGAGCACGACTCTAAAGTAAACCCGTGGGTAAACCATCCAACAGGGGTTCAGGTACGCGGAAGTAGATCTATGCCTCAGCCTCAGGTTCCTCCTCTACCTCAGTATCATGACCTGGAGGGGTTACCAAAAAACATTAAGGGTGAGTGGACCGAAACTCAAGTTTATAAAATCATTTGATAAGTAAAACGTATAATTTACCCCTCCGTTTTCCAAACATGCATGCATCCGTAATTAAAACCATCAATCATATAATATGAACCATAAGGCATATAATAAATCCATAAGTATAATTTTAGTTGCTGCACTACACACTCCAATCCCGACATCCCTGATGTCTGACGTCCCTGACGTCCAATAAGGTCACAATCACAAGGCTACGCGTGCCACTCGGGTCTCAATTCCGAGTTCAATCCCAGAACCCCGTTCGGGTACAGCATCCCCGATGCTTAGCGTCATAGACGCTGGACGTTCTAGACGTCCGTGACCTCTCCGGGGTACCTCATCCGGAGGAGACAATATAATATGAAAGGATCTATACAGTGCAGTACCAAATACATTTTATTGATATCCACATGCAAAACATATATGTATACATAGGTAAAATCCGAACCGATCGTTACGTTTCATCAAACGGGTCTCATGCCCAAATACCGTGAAACGTACCATAACCAAAATTTCAATATCATCAAAACCATTTATTGATTCCAGCATGTGAACAAGTATAATAAACCAGAAAACATTTATGCACGCAAGGGTTTAAGAAAATGGCCCACTCACAGTACAGTCCTGTTGAAAACCGAGCGTATACCCTCGATCTGGTACAAATGTACAATCCCTGTCAAGTCCAAAGTATTCGTAAAGGTCAATTTAAACCCCTAATCATTCAACCATGAGATCCTAGGCTGAAACTGGCCGGGAAAAGCTGTTCGAACGCGCTTCCCAAGGCAATAAACCTCATTTTGACCAACTTAATGATCTCCGATCGACCCGAAACCACCGCCATTGGATCCGGATCGTTGAAACCTAAAGAATGGTGGTAGTCCCACCAAAAGTACTGTTCACACGCGCCCACACGCGCCAGTCAACGCGTCGGTCAACCCAGGAACAGTCCCTACTGACGTCATCGCTGACGTCACTGCTGACGTCAGCATGACGTCATGCTGACGTCATCTGACAGCTGTCAGGTCTGACATGTCAGACTCTGACAGTGCCACGTGTCAACACCCGATTGGTCAACCTCACTGATCTGTCAGGCCACATGTCAGATCTGACATGTGCCACGTGTCAGCACGGCACTGGTCCATGTCACTGACATGTCAGTGACACGTGGCAGTCCCTGATTGGGCCACGTCACTGACATGTCAGTGCTGACTGTGCACTGACATGTGACACGTGTCGGCTCACGGTTGGTCCACGTCACCTGACAGTCTGACAGGGTGCCACGTCATCACCTCTGTCCTCAGACGGGTTGACCCATATCTCTACAACTCGGGTCGATCAGACCCGCGATCATGACCCGGTCACTATTTCATCATTTATCAATCATTTTTGTTCAGGTTTGTTCCTAACTACTCGTCTTAATCCCAGAAACAGTTCTAGCTAATTAAAATCAATAAACAAGGGCTGAATCGAAGACTTACCTCGATGAACAGACCCGGGTTCCCGTCGCTGTTTAACCACCGTTCAGGTCACCTCAGACCACGAAATCACGTCCTAAAGTTTCCTACCAGTCCATAGAATCGAATAGGATCAATAGAACACGACAAAACACGTTGGAAAACAGGCTTCCATTTTCTGAGTTTTTAAGCAGTTTCGGGTTAGGAACCACCTACCTTGCCGCCGCCTGCCGCCGTTCACCGCCGTCTCTTAGCCTCACCAGTGAGTCCCCCACACGCAGACAAAGAGAATGGGTGATGAGCTGGGGTGTTTGTTCAAAATGGACAGAATGTGCATTTCGGGTAGGAAATATAAAGAATGGAGGGAAAGGAAACGGACGGTCCAGATTTGATCTCAAGGATGAGATCAATGGTTCAGATTAGATCTGGGGTACTTCAAATCAATGGCTGAGATCAAAAGTGGATTTTAATGCTATTTAATCCCATAGTGGATCTGATCCAATCTAGCCAATGGGTGAGTGACACTTGTCACTCATCCAGGTGTCTTCCAATCAGATTTCCAGAATAAAATATTCGACACGAAAACCGAGACACGAACCTCCCGATTTCACGTTTCTGACCATAACTTCCTCGTACGAAGTCCGATTTCGGCGTGCCGCCTGTCTACGGACTCAGGACCATCGAGACCTACCTAACGATCCTTGAGTCATGTGAAAATTAATTGTCAAATGAAAAGTCAACGTTTTTGCCCCAACCGTCAAAATTACGGTAATGCCCCTGAACTTTCGATAGTCATAACTTTTTCCCTGATCGTCCGAATTGGACGTGCCACCTGTCTATGAACTCGTGACGTCCCGAACTACGTCCCGGTCATAGGTCAAAGTCCATTTAATTCACCAATCAAAAGTCAATAATTTGGCCATACCAATCACAAGGGTAAAAGCGTCAATTCACACATTAAATTACAATATTGGAATCCTCGAATTTCCGGGGTGTTTGAATCTCGGTACAGGTCCGTACGCGCAGATTCGCAGCGAAATCGTACAGTGAGTGGGCCCGATTTCATTAAACACTTGCATGCTCAAAATGTTTTCCGATTTACTTATTTATTCACATGCTAAAATCAAATAAACGGTTCTGATGATATGGAAATTATGGTTATGACACGTTTCACGGTATTTGGGCTTGAGACCCGTCCGATGGAACATAAGGTTTGGTTTGGGGTTTATCTATGTATAAATATATGCCTTGCATGTGGATATCAATAAAATGTATTTGTTACTGCACTGTATAGATCCTTCCATATGATATTGTCTCCTCCGGATGAGGTACCCCGGAGAGGTCACGGACGTCTAGTACGTCCAGCGTCTAGGACGCTAAGCATCGGGGATGCTGTAACCGAACAGGGTTCGGGGATTGAACTCGGAATTGAGACCCGAGTGGCACGCGTAGCCTTGTGATTGTGACCTTATTGGGCGTCAGGGACGTCAGACATCAGGAATGTCGGGTTGGAGTGTATGGTGCAGTGACTAAAATGATATTATGGTTTTATTATATGCCTTTTGGTTCATATTATATGATTGATGGTTTTAAATACGGTTTCATGCATGTTTGCAAAACGGAGGGGTAAATTATATGTTTTACTTATCAAATGATTTTTATAAACTTGAGTTTCGGTCCACTCACCCTTAATGTTTTTGGTAACCCCTCCAGGTCGTGATACTGAGGTAGAGGAGGAACCTGAGGCTGAGGCATAGATCTACTTCTGCGTACCTGAACCCCTGTTGGGTGGTTTACCCGCGGGTTTACTTTAGAGTCGTGCTCGCAACTTGTAATTTTGGATTTCATCCCTTGTCTGACATTTGTTTAATTCGGATTTGATGTATAACTTTTATTTGGTTTTTATGCATTTGATGTTTTGAGGTTAAAATTGGTTTGAATTATTGGGTGTCAGACGGGAGCAGGGCACGTCCCCTTGTGGTCCCTGTGGGATCGGGGCGAGTCCTGTCAGAAATACCATTTCATGAATGCAATAATCCATATTTACCAAATAACCATCATCGGCATCCCAGATGCATAGCGTCCCAGACGCTTGACGTCCCGGACATGATAAGGAACTTTAGGAAATCGTGGCCACCATCCATGGCTCGTCTCACTTCCCTCTCTCTTTTTCGTTCACACACCAAGCACAAATAATGGGGTTTGAAGGGGCTTTAGGGAATGAGTTTGCACGGTTTAAGGGCCTTCACGGTTTGGGAGAAAAATGAAGAAATGATCGATCAAAGTGGGAGGAAAATATCCCACCGTGTGGGGGAATGGGCCAATCAGATAGAGGACATATGTCACTCACTGATTGGTCCACCGAGATTTCCAATCCAATCTAAACCTGCCACATGTCAGTTTCTCAGTTTGCATGAATAGTGCCGTAAAACGTTCTAGACCCGTAACTTCCGTCGAACCTCCGATTTTGACGTGCCGCCTGTCTATGTACTCGTAACGTCCCAATCTATGTAACTATTCTCGGTCCTCGTATGTTTAACTCCCCGAGTCAAAAGTCAACAATTTGCTCAATCTACGTAACGGTCCTCGGTACTCGTAACGGTCCCGATCTACGTAACGATCCTTGGTCCGAATTAACTCAACTAATTCCCGATTAGTCATTCTATATCTGTAATTAATTAATATTTAATCCCTATATTCGGGACGGGTCGTTACAATAAAAAAATTATGCATGCATTTTAGTTATAAAACAAACGACCCACTCACACTCGGTCCACGCTTCACGCTAAACCTCAGTGTTTAATCTATCACCGAGATCGTCCAAAGTCTCCGGGCCTGTCCAAATAATGTCTGATGGTCATTAATATGCAATACAAGTTCATACACTAAACCCTCACAAAGCTTCAAACCAAAAACGCGTCCCGATGATTTAAACCCCTAAATGACCTATCAAACGGTCTCTAATTGACCTGAAACCACCACCATTGGTTTCAAATCGTCGAAACCTTTCGAAACATGATCGATTTCACCTCAAAAATTGGCCTATGTGTTGGTCAAATATCTGGTCAATGGTCAATGCTGACGTCATCGGTCAACGGTCAACGTTGACATCATCGGGCAACGATCAACAATGACGTCAGCCTAACAGGTCTGACACTTGTTAGGTCTGACATCTGTCAGGTTTGACATGTGCCATGTGTCAGCCCCTGATTGGTCTACGTATCTGAGATCTGACATGCTGATTAGACCTGACAACATGCCACGTGTTGATCCCTGAGTGGTCCACGTGTCTAACACCTCTGACAGATGATGGCGTGGACTGCCACGTCAACATCTTCTACCTCCCACCGGGTTAACCCGGTCCTCTGTAATGGGTCAACCAGACTCGCGACCTGACTCGGTCCTAACTCATGCAATTCTACACCATTTTCGACCCCGTTTGTTCCTACATGCTCGTCTTGACCTAAGGAAGGGTTCTATGAACCTAAAACTAGGTAAAATGTTCAGAATGGTACCATCCAAACGTCGAACAGTGACAGGAAACTTCCACCTTGCTTTCCCGTTGATCCTAGCCACCTTGGCCTTTGGTTTTGGTCTCTATGAGATTGCACAAACCCTAGGAACATTTCCTAATCATTAAAATGGCTCAACGGGTCCTAGAAATCAAATTAGCATTTTGGGTCCAAGATCGAGTTTTCGGGTTCTTACCTAGTCGTGACTCCTAGCTGCTCTGCTGTGTCCAGCTTCTCTTCGTCGTCCCTGAGCCGTCCTTCCCATCTCACTCTCTCTAGTGAATCATAGAAGATGATGGCTGAATGGAAGTGGCGGTGGGTTTGTGGTGTTTTTGTTTTGGGTGCAAAGAGAAAACAAGGGAGATGAAGATACATGAACCCCAATTTTTAGGTTATTGGGCCAATTAGATGAGTGACACTTGTCACTCATCTGATTGGTCCACTGTAATCTTTGACCAATCAGATAATTCCACCTATATAATTCCTCGTAAAATTTGAATAGTACCAATTTGCTTTTGTGACCCATAACTTTCCCTTCGAACATCCGATTTTGCCGTGCCACCTGTTTACAAACTCCTGACATCTCGATCTACGTAACAGGCATCGGTTAAAGTCAAAATAGTGTCTCAGGTCAAAAGTCAACATTTTTCCTTGATTAGGGGAAAAATGGTCATTTTACATAAAATTTCCGAATTAATAATTAATTAACAGTCTGGGGCGTTACAATCTACCCACCTTAAAAAAAATTCATCCCTGAAATTCACTAAAATTAATAAGGATGTTGTTCCCGCATCAAGGCTTCGGGTTCCCATGTGGCCTCTTCCACTTTATAGTTTCTCCACAACACTTTCACTAAGGGGATTGTCTTATTCCGCATGACTTTCTGCTTCTAGTCCAAGATCTGCATCGGTCGCTCCTCGAAACTCAAATCTGTCCTGAGTTCCAAGGGCTGCTCTGCCAGGATATGCGATTCCTCACACACATACTTCCGAAGCATCGAAAAGTGGAATACATCATGTACTCGTGCAAGTTCTGGGGGTTAGGCAAGTCTGTATGCCATAACACCAACTCTCTCTGTACTCTCATATGATCCAATGTATCGTGGACTTAGTATTCCCCATCTACCAAATCTGACAATGCCTTTCCACAACGATAGCTTCAAGAAAACCCAGTCTCCTACTGTGAACTCAAGATCTCTCATCCGACGATCGGCATAACTCTTCTAACAATCTTGAGTCGTATTCAGTCTTTCCTTGATGATTTTGACCTTTTCCTCGGTCATGTCTATGAGATCTGGCTTCAAAACCGCCCTCTCGCCTACCTCGGTGCAGCACAACGGCGTCCTGCACTGTCGTCCATAGAGTGCCTCAAATGGTGTCATCCCGATACTAGTCTGATAGCTGTTATTGTAGGCAAACTCCATCAAGGGTAGAAATGTCTAGAAAGTATCAGGGAACTGTAGTATGCTGGCCCTCATCATATCCTCCAAGGTTTGAATAGTCATCTCTAACTGTCCATCAGTCTAGGGATGAAATATACAGCTTCGTGCCAAGGACTTTCTGCAAACTCTGCCAAAATATTGATGTGAACCACGGATCTCGATCCGACACTATCAACTCTAGCGTACCGTGTAATATGATGATCTCATTTATGAACAACTGTGCTAACTGGTTCGGTTTAAAAGTTTCACGCACTGGCAGAAAATGCGCTGACTTCGTAAGTCGGTCAAGAATCACCCATATTCCATCAAATTTGCCTTATGTCCTATGCAGTTTGAATACGAAGTCCATGGTGATATGATCCCATTTCCATTCAGGGATCGAAAGTGGCTGCATCGCTCCATATGGTCTCTATTTCTCGGCTTTGACCTGTTGACATATCAAACATCGGCTAACATACTCAGCGATTTCTCGTCTCATACCTGCCCACTAATAATGCTCTCTGAGCGTACGATACATCTTTGTTCCACTAGGATGTATCGCATACGCTAAACTGTGGGCTTCATCGATAAACTCCGCCCTCAACTCTGCATCTGCAGGTATGCATAGTCGACCATTTTTCAGTAAGGCTTCATTATCATTGATTGAGAAATCCTACTGGTCACCTACTTCAACTTCCATCCTCAAAATACACAGTGTCAGGACCCGTCCCAAATATCGCCGCGATACCCGGGACGAACCCTGCTCCCGTCTGACAATCACACCTACAGTACCAAAAATAACCTTACTACTACTATAAGCATAACTATCAGACGAAGGAGTAAATATATACAACAGTCTGTCAGAGCATAGTTCTACAAGATGGGCACAAAATCCTACAATGCTAGTCCCGCAACGGAAGAACGTCGTAAGCTCTATGCCTCGATATCTGCCTCAACGTTCACCCCAGCGCTATCACCACGACCTGGAGGGAAAATTTAAAACCAAAAGTGTGAGTGGACTAGAATCACTAAAAGTTTTAAAAATCAGTTTATCACTAATTCAAGGTTAAGGAAAAATAAGAATTATTGTTCCCTCCGTTTTGAAAACAGGCATGCTTAACGAAGTACTAAACAAATCATAATATGAAACATCATAAGAAACAGAAACACTATAAAATACCATAAGAAACAGATACACTATAAAATACCATTTTCCGATCAAATCTGCTGGGTCCATCCGAGTCTTTAAACTCAACCAGGCCTTAAATGTAATCCGAGTCTTTAAACTCCCGAGTCTTTAAACTCAATAGGCCTATGGGGGTATCATAAATATCCGAGTCTTTAAACTCCCGAGTCTTTAAACTCAATCCGGGCCCGTCCCCCGTCAAAGCAATATCCGGGTCTTTAAACCCATATCCAGATCCAGCAAATTCGATCCAAATTCAATATACAACTATTTCCAATTCCATAACTAAACTCGAATTCGAAATCTCCGGTTCGAAGCCCTTCCGGCGTTCAGAACCGACATTCCGAACCCAAATCCGGAAATCTACTTTTTAATCCAAAACCCACATTTAATCACAAATTATGTTTCACAATTCATTTATCAGCATCAGAAATAGTTATAGCTTGAAATCCCCAAATATGATATCAAAATTCGAAAACCAGCTTTTTCCCGAAAAACGTGCAAATCCCGAAAATGTCTCGAAAAACGTGCAAACACATCAACCATACATAAACATCATTAAGAAGCATAAAAACACATTAATATCATAAAATATCCACAAAAACAAGTTAGGCATGCTCGAAAGAAAGAAAGAGTCCACTCACAAATCAGAACGAGTTAATCGCGCTCCATGCGCTCCTCGACCGTCTCGGGTACCTCCCGTCCTGTCAATATGCACCAAAAAGCGTCATAAACACATCAAGGATATTAACCCTAATTTTCCCAATTTTTCGGGAATTTATTAATATTTTACTCCTAAACCCTAAACCGTCCGGATTCCCGAACAACTTCGTAACATCGTCTGATTCACCCGAAAACCACACCAATAAACTCCTTAGGACATTTAGAACCAAAACCATGTTGAAAGCTTGGCCGGATTCCTCCCCACGCGCCTCCACGATCGAACCCGGTTCGCACCAGGGCTGCAACCCGGACCGGCGAGAGCCATTCTCCGCCGTCCGGCCACCATTTTACTTCCTTCCTTTACCCAAAGCTTCGTCCAGTCACAACGAACTCATCCCCCTCACTCTCCTGGTTCGACTCAACCCTCAGCTTCACGACTGAAGCTCGAAAGAAAACACAACCAAACCCCTGTTTTCCTTCCCGGCCGTCCAGTGCTTCCCCCTTCACGGTGGCGATCCCAGCCTCTTCCTAAGATGACAGGACCCATCCCGATTATTCCTCGATAATCGTGAATGATCCTGCTCCCGTCTGACTATGATTTTAAAATACCAAAAGTAGTCTAAATATATATAAGTACATAATATAACATAACCAACAACCCACATAGTCAGACCAGGGATAGGTATATCTTTAGGACCGTTGACTATCTCGGTCGTCAACCGGTTTACAGAGCATAAGAAATATTTACAAGCAAGGATTAAAGTCCTATGCGGTCAGAACTCGAGTATGCAGCGGTTTGCTTATTCTTCTGCCTCAGTACGAGCCTCGGTACCTGTGCACGGGCCTGGAGGTTACAAAAACAGTAAAGGTGTGAGTGGACAAAAATAAAGGTTTAGAAATACATTTATTAAAATCGTCTTACCCTCCAGTTTTCACAAACATGCATGCATATCACATATAAAACAGGAGTTATATATAAATCAAAGGGAAAAGAAAACAGTTAATATAATTCAAAATCAATCATGATACCACCATCCTCAACATCCAATCTCAATATCCAATAACCTGTCACGATATCAATGCAACGCGTGCAAACTCGGGTGTCTCAAGTCTGAGTACCTCCCCAGGATCAATGACGTCTGGGGTGATATCATCTCCAGGATCAACGACGTCTGGAGGATATCAATATAAACTCACACTCCTGAGATTGAGCCTCCCCTCGGAGCTACTCATCTCCAGGCAGTGGATCGTGACTACTCCAGGATCAACGACGTCTAGAGGAGACCATCAAATCACCGAGGATGATACCACAAATTGAGAATCTCATTTCAAAACTATTTAACTCTCAAAATCAAATCAATAGTTCAACAGGGTCTCTGCCTGAAATATAGCATTTCCACAGCACAAGTAAACTCCATAAATTCATATCTAACAGATTATTTATAATTCAATTTCTTCAATTAAATCATGTAATTTAATTTCAAAGTTAAAAACCATTTCAAATTTCAAGTCATCGCCCAAAATCTCACTTTTATGATTTTCTCGGAATTTGAGCTCAAAACAATATAATAATAATATAATATTCCCAAAATCCGGAAATTATCCTATCTCATCATTAATCATGGCAAATCAACTTAAATCATATTATAAGCATTTAAAAGCAGTTAAAACATATATGCATGCATTTAGGGTAGAAAACAAAAGCCCACTCACACACCGTCCAGATTGCTCGGATTCGAGCTGTTCGTTCTCGACCGCTGTCCCGAGAATATTTTGGCCTGTCAAACATGTAATATAGGGTTACTAAAATATCAGATACTCTTAGGTACGAAGTTCCGAGTCGTCGGAATAAAATAATATTATTTAAACGTAACTTATACGCTTCGGATACGTAAAACTATCCTCAATTTATCTCCGATTGACCCGAAACTAACGCCAATAGGTCCGTATCATCGAGAACATTAAAAAGTATGTTGGACCCTTCTTCAGATTCCCGGTCACGCGCCCTCACGCACCGCCGCAAGCGGCTGCGCGTGACAGCCACGCGCCTTGAACAGTGACTGTACAGTGTTTCTCTCTCGCCCGTTTCTCTGGTATTCGGGTTGTAAACCCGCGATCAGACCCGATTCGTTTTCCCTTGATTCTAACTCAATTCATCTCGTTCTTTCACTCATTAATACATATTCAATCTAACTGATAGTTCTGTGCCTTCAATTGAACCAATTAAAGCCTAAAACATCTCGACTCACGACGAACACTTATCGGGTCTTAATTCGGGTTTGACCTCAAATCGACTTGTTTTCATTAATTATTCACACCAGAAGCATCATAGGACTATAAGGAACATGAAATCAAGATCAATTTCATGAAATTGTACCGCTAAGTAACTCGACTCAAGCTCGATTTCTCCAAACAGTTGCAGCGTCTGATCGTCACGATTTCACCTCCAATTCTCGTTCCAATTGATTGGGTTCGAGTCGTTGAGTTCCCAGGAAGCTAAATCTCACCTTAATTTCACCCCAAACTGTCTCAAAAATTAAAATCGAAATCAAGGTTTTTGGATGGTTTTCGGGTATATGCAGCACGGGTTTCCTCTGTGTTTAGGTCAGTTTCTTCTCGGTTTTTCTCTCCAATTTGTCTCTAATTTCACAATCAATTTCACTTGATTCCACTGCAATCGATCAAGGTGAAGATGTTTTGGTGTTTGAAGGTTTGGTCGTGTACGGTTTGTTGTTATCAGTTAACAATCTTCAATTCATTAATCCTAATTAATCTAACTAATGCCACTAATTGGTTTCTTAGCATGCCATGTGTCCATAAAGGAAATGAATCAGCTATTAATTAGATGAATCAGCAAGGCAATTGATGTTGTAATGATCCTTCCACCGTTCAAGTATACTTCCACACAAAATTACCATTTTACCCTTCTTAAGCACAATTACCATTTTACCCCTACACTTCACAACCCCGTAACTTCCTCATCCGAACTCCGTTTTCGACGTGCCACCTGTCTACGGACAGCGTTCCGAGACCTACACAATGGCACAAGCAAAATATACAAACAGTATACCAAACAAAAAGTCAACTTTTAGCCATATCCTTCTAGGGGTAAAAACGTCATTTTTGCATTATTTTAATATTTTACAATTTTTGGATTTTTCGAGGCGTTACATAAGACCTCACTAAGTCACCCGCAACTCACAGAAACCTTCGATTCACCCCTGAAGTCCACGACTTTCCGTTTGAGCTCACGGCCAAAACAGAGTACAGAGTACTCGCCGTCATCTGAACTCCGCAGTGTACTCCCCCGTCACGGCGACCGTCACAACCCACTCCTAGGACCTCCCTAAACATCACTGTACTCACCAATCCCCTCGATTCGCATCCTACCTTCACGACTTTCAAAATGAAACTCACGGGAAAAATAGAGGAAAAGGGCTTACCTTTCGATTCAGGCTCCGCCGTGCGCACCGCCGCGTGCCACGGTGCTCGTTGGGTCTCTTGAAACCTCCTAAGCCTCCCACTGCCTAGGTTTGAGTCACCTCAAGGCGTAGCCACCGCCACAGTCCACCTTCTCTCTGTTTCCCCCAGAAATTGCAACCGTCCTCCGCCGTGTCCCTGTGCACGATTTCCGTCCAGCAGCACGACCACCAGCTCACTCTTACCTCCCTGTCACTCTCACGAATCACTCTTCACTCTCCCTTGCACAGAATCGATCACTCCTCCCCAATTTCTCACCCTCTGTTTTCTGTGTTTGAACCAAATGCACGATTGATTTTTGAACGGTTTGTGGCCGTACACACGTAGACTCCTCCAGAAGCCTCTGGCTTCTCCCCACGTGTCCACAATCCTATGGACAACAGCACAAATATCTTACCCCACTCAGCCACTTGTCCTACTCTGATTGGCTGAAAACAATGGCCAGAATACCCCTCATTTTAATAATTACCGTTTTGCCCTCGAACGTTCTAGACCTGTAACTTTTCCGTCCGACGTCCGATGACAGCGTGCCGCCTGTCGTTGTACTCAGGACGTCGAGACCTATCTAACGGTCCTCGGTCTACGTGAAAATCATAAGTCCTCCAAAAAGTCAACATTTTCCTCATTTACTCAAAATTTACAGTAACGCCCCTAATCTTCCGAACGTCATTACTTTTCCTCCGTTTGTCCGAATCGAACCTGCCACCTGTCTACGGACTCGTGACGTCCTAAACTACGTCACGGTCAAGGGTCAACAGTCATCTAATCGGTAATTCAAAAAGTCAACTTTTAGCCTACTATTCACAAGGGCAAAAATCGTCCTTTATATACAAAAATCTTATACAATTTACATTTTTTCCCTTCCCGAAGATACGAGTTGTTACACACAGGGTAGGACCTTGAAGTTGAGCCTCAATAATCCGATCTATCAGAATGGGTCTCACAAGGAAGCTAGCTAACAAAGCTCCCTCACCATCTACTCCAAGCATAACTCCAACTCGTCGGAGTGGCACCAATAGTGGTAGATACACCACCCGCAGATGAGCTACCGAACTTACAGACTTCCTGCTCAAGGTGTTTGCTACCACATTTGCCCGTCCGGGGTATACTCGATCGTGTAGCAATAGTCTTTAAACAGCTCCAACCATCGTCTCTGTCTCAAGTTTAATTCCTTCTGTGTGAAAATGTGCTTTAAACTTTGATGGTCTGTAAAAATCCTGCACGCCTCCCTATATAAATAGTGTTTCCAGATTTTCAGGGCATGGACCACTACTGCCAACTGTAAATCATGTGTAGGGTAGTTTGTATCGTGTGGCTTAAACTGTCAGGAGACATAAGCGATGACTCTCCCGTGCTGCATCAACACACAACCCAAACATTGCAATGATTCATCACTGTATAGCTCGAACTCCCCACTATCATCTGGAAGAGCTAAAACTGGCGCAGTAGTGAGCCGTTTTTCAGTTCTTGGAAACTTTGCTCATAGCGTTTGGTCCAAACGAACTTAACCCTTTTCCTTGTCAAGCGGGTTAATGGAGCAACAATGTTAGAAAAACCCTCTACGAAACATCAGTAATATGCGGCTAAACTCAAAAAACTGTGTACCTCTGTAACGGTCTTCGGTTGTTCCCAGTTAGTCACTTCTTCTGTCTTTTGGGGGTCCACACTAATCCCCTCTGCCGATATCACATGGCTTAAGAAGCCGATACTACTTAGCCAGAATTGAAACTTACTCAGTTTCGCATACAACTGATTACTCCTCAATTTGTTCAGCACCAGTCTCAAATGCTTTTCTTGCGCTCTAGCACTCTTTGAGTATGTCAATACGTCATTAATAAACACAATGACGAACAGGTCCAGGTATGACCTAAACACCCGGTACATCAAATCTATGAATGTACCTGGTGCATTCGTCAATCCAAATGGCATTACCAAGAACTCATAATGCCCATACCTCATTCGAAAAGCAGTCTTTGGAACGTCCTCCTCAACAATCCTCAACTAGTGGTATCTCGATCGAAGGTCAATCTTCGAAAAGTACTTGGCCCCTCGCAACTGATTAAACAAGTCATCTATCCTGGGTAACGGATACTTATTCCTCACTGTTACCTTGTTAAGTTGCCGGTAATCGATGCACAATCGCAGGCTACCATCATTTTTCCTTACAAACAACACCAAAGCTCCCCATGGTGAAGCACTCGGTTGGATGAATCCCAGATCCACCAACTTCTGTAACTAAACCTTCAGTTCCCTCAACTTGGCTAGGGGCTATACGATATGGTGTTTGTGAAATGGATCTTGTACCTGGAAGAAGCTCAATAGTGAACTCGATCTCCCAGTGCGGTGGTAGTCCAGGTAAATCTTGTGGTAACATGTCTAGAAATTCCTGCACCACCGGTATGTACTTTGCCCTCAACGGGGTATCACGTGTATCCACCACGTAAGCCAAGTAACCTTGACAACCTTTCCTCAATAGCTTGTTAGCTGTATGAGCCGAAATCACTCCAGGTGGCGAAACCATCTGATCTCCCTGAAAAGTCACTTCAGGTAGATCTGGATTTTGGAGGATCACCCTCTTATTGTAGCAGTCAACAATAGTACAATGTTCAAAAAGCCAATCCATTCCAAGTATGACATCAAAGTCATGCAAATCCAAACGTATCAAATTAGCAACAAAGTCCACCTCTCCTACCCTCACAGGGTAATCTCTTAACACTTGGTTCACTACGTAAACATCTCAAGTCGGTGTACCCACACCTAAATCACACTCAAGGGCAGACACCTATCTATCTAACAAACAAGCACAACTCCGTGAAATGAAATAATGTGTGGCTCCGAGGTCCATCAAAACACGTATAGCAAAATCTAAAATAGTGAGTGTACATGTCACCACTTCCAGAGCTGCCCTGGCCTTCTACTGCGTCACTAAAAACACTCGAGCATGTGGTCCAACTGCTCAACCATACCCTCGTGATCCCTTGTAACCTCCTCTAGTGCCTCGGCGGCCAGTTGCATCTAAAACAGTGCTCAGAGTCTGTCCTACTGCACTGCTACCTGACCGCTGCGGTCACTCCCTCCTGAAATGACCCGACTCTCTGAGGAAAAAGCAAGTCAATGTCCTCGGCCTGCCAGTAGATCCTACCGAAGTACCACTGGCTTGAGAAGACTGCGATGCTCTGGAATCAAACCTTTGGGTACTCTCGTACCCGCCTGATCGAGCACTACCTCCATAATGCTCTACCACTGTACTGACCTCCCTTCGGAGCCCTCTGGCTCGAAGGTCCAGCATATGAACGATCTCTGTGTCTTCCATCCCAAGAAGACTACTATTGGGCTGACCAACTCTCCTCCACTCTCACTGCAGTATCTATAAGCTCCCTCAATGTAGTAAAAAACCCTGACGTAACCATGACTCGAATCTCTCTTCGCAGGCCTAACTCAAAATGGTGACACTTGTCAGTCTCAGTCCCCACGAATGCAATCGAAAATCAGGACAACCTCTGAAAACACTACTTATACTCGGCTACTTTCATACTCTCCTATTGGAGCTGCAATAACTCAGCCTCTCTGGCATCCCTGAATGATCGGGGTAGTATTGCTCCAAAAACCGTTCCTTGAAGGCTTCCTATGTCACTGTCATGAAGTCCCAGCCAGAAAGCTCTAGTGTATACCACCACTCGCGAGTATCTTTGTCCAGCAAAAAGGTGGTCAGCATGATGCGATCCTCCAGAAGACATGGCATCATAGCGAAGATCTTCTATAGCCGAAGGATCCATTAGTGAGCATCCTCAGGAGAGGACTCACCACTAAAAACTGTAGCACTCAGGCGATGTGCTCGCTCAATACTCAAACTCCCCGTATCTCCAGCGAGATTGCCCTAAGGTTGTGGAAGGGGGTACTTGTCACGGAGGCATAATATATGTTAAGAGGCATAAATCAGTATGGTTAGTACGAAATTTTACGCGCATCAATGTACCAAGTACAGATCGTTATCCCATGCTCTACTCTGATACCAACTTAATAGGACCCGTCCTAATCCCCCAAGGGACCACCGAGGGACGTGCCCTGCTCTCGTCTGACAAGTAAACTCAACTACCAAAATTACCCTTAAAAGGGTTTATAATACACATACAGAGTTTTACAGACAAGGGATACGAGCATAATGTCAGTACAAATGAAAATACACAGCAGCCTACCCTCAAAGGGTGATCAGTTGCGCAGTAGTACAATTTATGCCTCTGCCTCGGAGTCTGTCCCTGCCTCAATATCCTGGCTTGGAAGGTCAATAAAACAGTCAAAGTGTGAATGGATCAAAAATCAATAAGTTATAAATTCATTTTGGGAACAACAGTAATATTTGGACCCTCCGTTTCATAAACATGCATGCATATAATTCAAATATATGGAAGTAAATCAAATCATATAAGAACATAGCCACCTGAACACACACATGAGTAACAAACAATATAACCTATCCCTAAACGTCCACAATGTCTAAAACCAACACTAGTCACGATCTATAATGCTACGCGTGCAACTCGGGGTCTCATCTCCGAGTACTCCCCAGGATACAACTCAACAACGTCCGAGATGATATCAACATGGGATGTCTGCCTCGGATATACCATGTCTGGGACGATATCATAAAACTGCACTCTTGAGCCTAAGCCTCTCCTCGGAGTCACTCATCCCAGGTAGTACACCGTGAATACTCTAGGATCCTCGATGTCTGGTGGAGACTCAACAATGTATACATGATGGTATATGTGGAATCATGCATCAGGTTCATGTAACACTGTTTAAAATCATTTATAAAACTCAATTTCTCAAACCTCATCATACCAAATCGCTATTCAAATCCAAACAAAAACCTTCTTTCTTTTAGATCTCCGTTGACTCCAAAATCCAGGTCAACGGTTATCCAAACGGGTCTCAAGCCCAAAACTGTGTTTTCACACAAATCCGTAAAATGGTTCATGACCGATGATTTAAGTTCACATATACCATGATATCAAATCATTTAACTTAAATCATTTAATAAAACGTGTAAAACAGTTATGCATGCATTTCAGTTGTAAAACAAATGGCCCATACATACTCGGTCCTCGCTGCAGTCTAAACCTCAGCGTTTAATCTATCACCGAGCTTGTCCAACGTCTCCGGGCCTATCCAAATCATGTATAATAGTGACTAATATGCTAAACAAGTCCATACACTAAACCCTCACAAAGCCCGGTGTAACGATCCGTCTCAAATTTACAGGATTAATTAAGAATTAATTGAGGATTGTAGGACGTTCAGGGTGAAATTACAATTTTGCCCCTATACGAGGGTAAAAAGTTGACTTTTAAACCGGGAGGTCCAATGCATATGGATCGATGACCGTTACGTATGTCGAATCGATACGAGTCCATAGACAGGCGGCACGTCGAAATCGGACATCGTACGGGAAAGTTATGTGTCACGGAAGGTTTCGGCTACTATTGCACATTTTACAAGGCTAGTAGACATTTGTCATTTAGTGGGCCCATATATTTGTGTTCAGGCCCAATGGATGAGTGACAAGTGTCACTCATCCATTGCTTCCCTCTCTCACATACGTGTACCTGCACCCCCTCCCCTTCCATTTTCGATCCAAAATACCCGAAACCCCAAAACACATTCCCCTCTCCATCTCCCTTCAATTTGAGGCCATAGAGAGGTTGACAGAGATTGAGGGTGAGATTGAGAGATTGAGAGACGACGGAGCCACCGTGAACGGCTGAAGAAAACCCGAAAAAGGTAAAACCCACAACCTGTTTAAGTTGAAATTCAAAACTTGGGTTTTGAACGTTTGGTATTGTATCTAAGGCTTGGGTTGTGTTCATAGTGTCTGTACGAGTCTCTAGGGATCGGAAACAGGGGTTGAGGACGGCTGAGCAGCTCAGGGAGGAAGCCGAAAATAGGTCGTACATAGGAACAAACGGGTTAAAAACGGTTGAGTTTTGAGGGTTTTAGAACCGGGTTAGGGTCGCGGGTTTATGAGACTCGGTTCAATCATTCAGGTCTGACCCGTCTCGAGGAAGAAGATGATGATGTCATCAGATGACGTCATCATGTCAGATGTTAAGCCATGTGGCCCAGTCACAAGACAACATGTGTTATGTTGTTAGTGCCCAGTCAGTCTAACATGTTAGTGACGTGGACCAATCAAATGGTGCCATGTGTCTAACATTTCAGACATGTGGTCTAACGGGTTGCTGACACGTGGCACCTGTCAGGTCTGACACGTGTCAGATCTGACAGCTGTCAGGATGACGTCAGCTTAAACCTGACCGTTGACTTTTTGACTAGCAACTTTGGCCTGCTCGTGGGGGTAAGTGGGCATGAATCTTGAGGTCGGACCAGTACCATTTTAAAGGTTTCGACAGTCCAGATCCAATTGTGGTGGTTTCAGGTCGATTGGAGATCGTTAGGTTGGTCAAATTGAGGTTTTTAGCTTGGGGAAGCGTGTCCGGGAGTTTTGAGGGTTTATAGTTTGGACTTGTTTAGCTTAGTAGTAACCTTTTAGTATGATTTGGACAGGTCTGTACATTTCAGAGAGTATGTATTTGTCCCGGAATGGCTTACAGCGCAGATTTTGAGGCGCAGCTTGGATGGTTTGTGAGTGGACTTTGTTTTATGAATTATGATGCATGCATAAATATTTTATCTGTTATTTGGGCTTCAGAGAGGCATGAAGCTGAGGACTTGCTTTACAGTTTTATAGGATTTCACAGAGAAGCATGAAATCGGTATTCGGGCATGAGTCCCAGTTGATTTAATCTTTGACTCGGATGTTAGTCAAAGGGGATTTTGAAATGTGAAATGGTTTTTGGATTTAGAAATATTTTTCGGGCGTATGACCCAGTTGATTTATTGTTTAACTTAGAGTATAGTCAAACATGAGATATATAAAGCTGTGACCTAGTTATGAGATTTGTGAAAGATATTTTGGGCATGAGACCCAGTTGTGGATTTGATAGGATTCGAGGAATTCTGGGATGTGAAGTGTCGTTAGACACAGGTTTTTGGGCTGTGACCCATTTGATGATATTCGGGCTAGAGTACTAGTGATGATTTTCAGGCTAGAGTCCCGAGTGATGATTTTCGGGTTAGAGTCCCGGGTGATATGACGCTCACCTCTGGAGTGTGGATGTGTTCCTTCCGGAGAGGTCACGGTGCACTACCTATTGTCGAGCAGCCGCAAGAGGCGACGACCCAAGGAGGCTCGACTCAAGAGTGATGTTGTTCTCTAAGATCGATCGGTGATGTGTTCACGATGATCTCAAGACGGTCGCGGTGGGTGATGTGTAGAATCGTGACTAACATTGAAATGATGATGGACTGAGTTTCCACATGGTTTTCTAGTGGGGTTGACGTCCTCTATGTAATTTGATTTGGGCTGAGGCGCTGTACTTGTTTTCTATTTGGGCTAAGACCCTGTATGATTTGGCTTTGGGCTGAGTCCCTATTGAGGTATATGGCTTCGGTTGAGAAGCATTTTTCACTAAGTTTTGATTTGAAAGGCAATACATCTTGGCTTTCGGAAAAGTATTTGAAATACTGTTTTATAATGCATGCATGCTTTTACGTGAAGAGTATAAGTATATTTCGATAAATGATTTTTATAAACTGTTGTTTTTGTTCACTCACAGCTTTTATGTTTTTAATACCTTACAAGTTGATCATGGATGCGGGCTGTAGCAGAGATCGAGACATCATATGCCGCCACGGATCCTGACGTACTCTAGGTAACCCCGAACGGGTTACGGTTATATCCCTTATCTGACAAGCGGAGCCAGACGGAAGCAGGTACATCCCACTATAATCCAGGGGGATTGGGATGGGTCCTGTCACCTAGTACCAGAAACGCGTCACGAGGCTTTAAACCCCTAAATAACCTATCAAACGGTCTCTGATCGACTTGAAACTACCACTATTGGATTCGAATTGTCGAAACCTTTAGAACATGATCGGTTTCACCTCGAAAATCGGTCTCACGCGCCCCCACGCACTGGTCAAACATCCAGTCAACGCTTACGTCATCGGCCAACGGTTAACAGTTAACGTTGACGCTAATAAGGTCAACGCGGATGTCTCGGTCAACAATCAACAATGACGTCATGCAGATGTCAGCGTGACAAGTTTGAAACGTGTCAAGTCTGACAACTACCAGGTCTGACACGTGCCACGTGTCAGCCTCTGATTGGTCCATATATCTGACATCTGACATGCTTACTAGACATGATAGCATACCATATGTCGATCCTTGAGTGGTCCAAGTGTCTGACACCTCTGACAGATGATGACATGGACTGCCACGTCATCATTGTCTACCTCTAGCCGGGTTGACCCGATCCTTTGTAACGGGTCGACCAGACCCGCGACTCGACTTAGTCCTAACTCATGCAATTTTACACCATTTTCGACCCCGTTTGTTCCTACATGCTCATCTTGACCTCAAGAAGGGTTCTATGAACCTAAAACTAGCTAGGTAAAAGGTTCAGAATGGTACCTTCCAAACATTAAACAGTGACAGGAAACTTCCACCTTGCTTTCCTGCCGATCCCAGCCACCTTGGTCCTTGGTTTTGGTCTCTATGAGATCGTACAGACCCTAGGAACATTTCCTAATCATTAAAACTGCTCAATAGGCCCTAGAAATCAAATTAGCATTTTGGGTCCAAGATCGGGTTTTTGGGTTCTTATGACAGGACCCATCCCAATCCCCCCGAGATTAGTGCGGGATGACCTTGCTCCCGTCTGACATGGGATATTTCCGACCTTTGCCCTCCCAGGCTATCAGAGTACGCTAGGATCCGGAGGAGGCATGTGATATCTCGGTCTCTGCTACAGTCCACATTGTATCTAACCTGAAGGGTATTAAAAACAGAAAGACGATGAGTGGACAAAAAGTAATAAGTTTCGTAAAACACATTTATAAAAGACCTTTATACCCTTCACTAAAAAGCATGCATGCATAGTAAAACCATTTATCCAATCATATATGTTAAAACACCATAATTAGGGTCTCAGCCCCAAATTCTGTAAATACAAGTCACTCGGGCTCCTGCCCAAAACCATTTACAAAAAACCATAACATCATAAACATATGTGGGATCTCAGCCCAAATCCATTTATCATCATAAAACATAATTTCCCAAACCACTTGAAATCATGTTTATCCATTATATTTCATATCCAGAACTTGTCACTGTAAAATAAAGCTACGCGCGTGCTAACCGGGGTCTCAAACCCAAGTCTCTCCAAGGTCCACCCAGGTCAATGTCCGTAGATCAATGACCCTCCCTGGAGGTAACGAACCATGCCCATCCTAAGAGTAAGGAACCCAACTGGGGGTCGACTCCACTCAGTCAGTGCTCCGTGACTACTCCGGGGTCCACCCAGGCCAACGACCTTCCCCGGAGGAGACAATCATATATAAAGGATGAAATATGAAAAACCTTTTGAAATCATTCTTTAAACTTTTCCAGGATTCATGCCCGGCCCCTCATAAGCCGTCATGAACCATAAAACCTTTCATGGGTTCATGCCGGTTCCCATAAACCGTCATGACCCGTAAATCCATTTCAAGGGTTCACGCCGGTTCCTGTAAACCGTCATAACCCGTAAAAACCATTTGTAACACATAGCTGGGCCCTAGGCCCGAATCCACATAGAAATTGGACCTCCGGTCCGAATCGTAAACCAACTAGGCCTCCGGCCCGATTCCGTAAATCAAATGGGTTTCGAACCCGAGTTTACCTTTTTCGAATCCAAAACCATTTCATGAAATCATATCCAAAACCATAAGTATAAAAAATCAGTATAAAACTGAAAAACCTCGATTTACGTGCAAGCACGTAAATCGCCTCGAAATACGTGAAACCATATAATGCACAAGCACCCAAGTCAACATCATAAAATCATATTCATAATCCATATAAAACATTTATGCATGCATCACAGTTTAGAAATCAAAGTCCACTCACAGACCGTCTGAAGCCGCGCCTCGATACGCGTGCCATAATCGTCTCCCGGATCAATCGTCGTCACCGGGACTCCCAAACTTGTCCAAATTCATTTAGAGGGTTACTAATAGCCTCATTAACCTCTCATTGAAGTCCCATAATTTTCCCGATTTCCTAACTATTTTTAAAATCGAACCTAAATCTTCGGATAACCCGAAACCTATCGAAACGATGTCCGATTGACTCGAAACCAGTCCCAAAATGTTCGTTACATAAAATAAATGATTTCACATGTTGGAACTTTCCCCAAAATCTCCCCCACGCGCCGCCTGAAGTGGCTGCGCTTGGGCTTCACGCGCTAGTGAACAGTTTTCTTCAACCTCACGACTGAACCGGTCTGGCCGGTTCACTGGTTCCCTGGACCAGCTTGACCGGTCCGGCCTTATTCCTCCCTCAATTTCCATCCGTTTCAGTCCAAATAAATCCTAAAATTCCTAGTTTAATCATAGGAGTCTAATGGTATGAAGAAAACTATGAAAAACATCCAAAATCCACCTCCTTCGATTCCTCCCTCACGGCCCAAAACATCTGATTGCCCCCTGGGCTTCGTGGCCATCCACAGCCGTCCAAAATCATCATAAAACCCTCCTAACCATCTAATAAGCCTAACCTAATCAACCAAAATCGACCATAATAACAAAATCGAAGTAAGAGGAAATTTGGGGCTTACCGGGTACCCGCTCGGGTTCTGGGTTTCAGCCACCGCCCACGGCGGTTCTAGCCATCAGCTGCCATCCTTAGTCCTCCTCTCTCACTCTCTGGTCTCAGTTATGGTTACAAGGGAAGGGTTGGATTTTGGGGTCGAATGGGAGATCGGGTTTTTGGGTTAAAATGGGAATGATCGATGCAAAATGCAAGGGATGATATGCATGTATGTGTGAGATTGGCTAGTGGATGGGTGACACTTGTCACTCATCCATTGGCTATCTAAAAAGTTGGGCCCACTAGAGACAAAACTGCACTTTTTGTCTCATAAAACATGTCGTCGTGAATAGTAACCTGGAACTTCCGTGAACCGTAACTTCGCCGTCGAACGTCCGAATTCGACGTGCCGCTTGTCTACGGATTCGTATCGTCCTTATCTACATAATAGTCCTTCGCCCTCAGCCATCGGAAATCCCGGTCAAAAAGTCAACTATTTGGCCCTTTTAACCAAAATTACCATAATGCCCATAAACTTCCGAACGTCATAACTTCTTCCTCGAACGTCGGAATTGAACGTGCCACCTGTCTATGAACTCGTGACGTCCTAAACTACGTCACGGTCATCGGTCAAAGTCCATTTGACCGCCCGAACTAAAAGTCAATGTTTTGCCCACGCCTAGGGGCAAAACGATAATTTTGCAACGTTCATCCGATTTCGCCTAACTAATCACTGATTAACCTTACTAATCGTGATTAGTCACTAATCTAATCCTAGAATTTGGGACAGGTCGTTACATCTTACCTAGTCGTGACTCCTGCCTGCTCCGCCGTGTCCAGCTTCTCTTCGTCATCCCTCAGCCGTCCTTCCCCTCTCACTCTCTCAGGTGAAGCACAAAAGATGATAGCTGAATAGAAGTGGGGGTAGGTTTATGGTGTTTGTGTTTCGGGTGAAAAGAGAAAACAAGGGAGATGAAGATACATGAACCCCAATTATTTGGGTTACTCAGCCAATTTGTCACTCATCTGATTGGTCAAGATCTGATTAGTCCACTAGAGTCTTTGACCAATCAGATAATGCCACCAACACAATTCTTCGTAAAATATGAATAGGACTGATTTGCTTTCGTGACCATTAAATTTCCCGTCGAATGTCCGATTTCGGCGTGCCACTTGTCTATGGACTTGTGATGTCTCCGCCGTGTCCAGCTTCTCTTCGTCGTCCCTCAGCCGTCCTTCCCCTTTCACTCTTTCAGGTGAAGCACAGAAGATGATAGCTGAATAGAAGTGGGGGTAGGTTTATGGTGTTTGTGTTTCGGGTGCAAAGAGAAAACAAGGGAGACGAAGATACATGAACCCCAATTATTTGGGTTACTCAGCCAATTTGTCACTCATCTGATTAGTCAAGATCTGATTGGTCCACTAGAATCTTTGACCAATCAGATAATGTCAGGACCCACCCCGGTTTCACCCCGAAAACCGAGGTAAATCCTGCTCCCGTCTGACACCCCGACACAAATACAGTCAGACGCAGGAGAAATTATTCTACATATCCCGAAGTCAATAGTGTACAGAGCATAATCCCCAAATACACAGGAAATAAAACCGATAAGCTAGTTACACGTACGCGGAAAGATTGAAACACTCCGGGGTCGCTCTCGTGACTCCTTTGCCTCAGACGCTGCCTCGACGCCGAAACCCCGCTTTAGCTCCACGACCTGGAGGGCAATTTAAAACAGACGGTGTGAGTGGACCAGAATAATATAAAAGTTCCAAAACCATTTTATACGAAAACCGAGTTTTAGCCCTCCGTTTTGAAATCACATGCATAACCCAGTTATTAAAACAGTTATAAGTCAATCACCATAAAACATCATAAGAAACAGAAACACTATAAAACAGTTATAGAAATCATATCATAAGCATCATAAAACCGTAACGTAAAACATAAAGTTCAACCAATCATTTGCCGATCAAACCTGCTGGACCCATCCGAGTCTTTAAACTCCCGAGTCTTTAAACTCAATCGAGGCCTCAATAATATCCGAGTCTTTAAACTCCCGAGTCTTTAAACTCAATAGGCCTACGGGGGAAATATCAATATATCCGAATCTTTAAACTCCCGAGTCTTTAAACTCAATCCGGGTCTTTAAACCCAATCCGGGCCCGTCCCCCGTCAATCAGAGTCCGGGTCTTTAAACCCAATATCCAGATCCTGCAAATCCAATCAAAACCATTTGAAAACCATTTCCGAATTCACATCCAAACCCGAATCCGAAATCACTGGTCCGAAGCCCTTCCGGTATCCAGAACCGTCATTCGGAACCCAAATCCGGAATTCCACCTTTCAATCTTAAAATCAAATCCCGTTACCGAAATCCGATTTCAAAATCGAAAACCCTTTAATCACCAAATCATGTTTCAAAATCCCTTTATAAGCATTCAAACCAGTTATCCTTTGAAAACCCCAAAACCATGGCATTTTACTCAGAAATCGACGTTTCTCGTAAAACGTGCCAAATACCGTGCTTCCTCGAAAACGTGCAATCATGTAAAACAGTTATAGCATATTCAAATGACCATGAAATCACATATAAAACCATAAAAAAAGTAATTAAAAACAGTTATGCATGCTCAGTTATAGAGAAGGGGTCCACTCACAGTACCGAGCCCTCAATCGCGTCCCGAACGTCTCGTACGTTCCTCAGCTTCCTCGGGAACTCCCGATCCTATCAACAACCACCAAAATACGTTACTAACACGTCTACGAGGATCCACCTAAATTCCCTCAAAAATCCCCGGGTCTTAAACGTACCGAACCGGAACCCTAAACCTTCACCCTCGCGGAACTATTGCAATTCGACGTTCGATTAACCCGAAACCACCTCCAACGGACTCGTCACAACACCTAGACCAAAAACCATGTTGACACCTTCCCCGAAGACCGCCGCACGCTCCCCCACGTGCCGCCCAAAGTGGCTGCGCGTGGCCCTCACGCGCCTGCTACAATGTCACCGCCTTCCTCGAGTCGACCCGGTTCAGCACAGTGCCTGCAACTTGAACCGGCGTCAGCGGTTCACCGCCTTCTGTCCACCAAATCGACTCCTTTCTTCACCAACAGCATCGTCCAGACCTAGGCTACCTGACAGGACCCATCCCAATCCCCCCCGGGATTAGTGCGGGATGACCCTGCTCCCGTCTGACATCATAGTGTCAGACAAGGGATATTTCCGACCTTTGCCCTCCCGGGCTATCAGAGTACGCCAGGATCCGGAGGAGGCATGTGATATCTCGATCTCTGCTACAGTCCACATCCGCTGTCAACCTGAAGGGTATTAAAAACAGAAAGGTTGTGAGTGGACAAAAATAAAGAATTTATAAAAACATTTCCATAAGAAGACCTTTATACCCTCCACTAAAAAGCATGCATGCATAGTAAAACCATTTATCCAATAATATATGTTAAAACATCCATAAATAGGGTCACAACCCCAAGTTCCGTAAATACAAGTCTCACGGGCTCCTGCCCAAAACCAATTTACAGAAAACCAGAACATAGTAAGCATATGTGGGATCTCAGCCCAAATCCATTTATCATCATAAAACACAGTTTTCCCAAACCAATTGAAACCATGTTTATCCAATATATTCATATCCAGAACCTGTCACGGTAAAATAAAGCTACACGTGTGCTAACCGGGGTCTCAAACCCAAGTCTCTCCAGGGTCCACCCAGGTCAATGTCCGTAGATCAATGACCCTCCCTGGAGGTAACGAACCATGCCCATCCTGAGAGTAAGGAACCTAACTGGGGGGCGACTCCACTCAGTCAGTGCTCTGTGACTACTCCGGGGTCCACCCAGGCCAACGACCCTCCCCGGAGGATACAATCATATATAAAGGATGGAATATGAAAACCTTTTGAAACCATTCTTGAAACCTTTTAAGGATTCATGCCCGGCCCCCATAAGCCGTCATGAACCATAAAATCCTTTCATGGGTTCATGCTGGTTCCCATAAACCGTCATGACCCGTAAATCCATTTCAGGGGTTCATGCCGGTTCCCATAAACCGTCATGACCCGTAAAAACCATTTGTAACACATAGCTGGGCACTAGGCCCGAATTCACATAGAAACTGGACCCCCGGTCCGAATCGTAAACCAATTGGGCCTCCGGCCCGATTCTGTAAATCAAATGGACCTCCAGTCCGAGAATTACCTTTTCAAATCCAAAATCATTTCATGAAATCATATCCAAAACCACAAGAATGGAACATCAGTGTAAAACCGGAAAACCTCGATTTACGTGCAAGCACGTAAATCACCTCGAAATACGTGAAACCATAGAATTCACAAGCATCCAAATCAACATCATAAAATCATATTCATAATCCATTTAGAAATCCAAAACCATTTCATTTAGACCAATAAAGACATACAGCCCCGTATAGGAACCGTATAGGGCCGAAACCTCGAAATACGTGCCTATACGTAACCGCACATCCAAATGCACTCATGGCAACACAAACAAGTATTTAAAACATATAATAAACATTTATACATGCACCAATTTAGAAAACAAGGTCCACTCATAGACCGTCCGAAGCCGCGTCTCGATACGCGTGCCATACGGCTCCCCGAGCCGATCACCGTCACCGGGACTTCCAAACCTGTCCAAATTAATTTAGAGGGTTACTAACTACTTATATAACCCCTCACTGAAGCCCCGTAATTTTCCCGTATTTTTAACTATTTTTAATCCCGAACCTAAACCTTCCGATGCCCCGAAACATATCGAGACGGTGTCCGATCGACTCGAAACCAGTCCCAAAATGTTCGTTACATCGAATAGATGATTTCGTATGTTGAACACATCCCCAAAAACCCTAGCACGCGCCCACACGCGCCACTGGAAGTTGCCTGCGCGTGGGCCTCACGCGCCGCTACAGTACCGTCTTCTTCCTTCGATCGAACCGGTCCGACCGGGCCGGTCCGGTTTTCTCTGCAATTCCGGTCTAACTGGACCGGCGTGACCGGTCCAGGCCCCTACACTCTTCATTTTTCGTCCGTTTTCCTCCATTCCAATTCCTAAATTCCTATTTTAATATTTCCTATCAATCCTAATGAACAAAACAACCTAAAACCGATTAAAACCCGTGAACCCAAAAATCCCCTCACGGTTCAATTTTTCGAAATCCTCCCCAGAGGTCCCTCAACGTTCAAACCTTCCCAAAACCTTCCTAATGGCTTCTTAACATCCTAACTAATTCATTAAAACAATCAAAAATGACCCATAACCACTAATATTGAAAATGGACAAAATCGGGTAAAACCGATTACCTCGATCTCCTCCTCCTCCTCCTCCGTCCACGGCGGTGCGTCCTGGGCTGGCCACCAGCGTCCACCGGTCCATCCTCACACTCTGGTCTCCCCTATACGATCATTGGGAAGGGTTGAATGGGTTTGGGTGAGAAATGGGATCGGGTTTGGTTGGAGGAAAAATGGAAAATGGATGCACGGTGAATGGGTTTGGTGCATGAGTGGGTGAGGTTGGCCAGTGGATGGGTGACAAGTGTCACTCATCCATTGGGCCTCCATTAAATATCTGGGCCCACTAGAGACAAAACTGCACTTTTTGTCTCGTAAAACGTGCCGTCGTGAATAGTAACTGGGAACTTCCGTGAACCGTAACTTCGCCGTCGAACGTCCGAATTCGACGTGCCGCCTGTCTACGGATTCGTATCGTCCTTATCTACGTAAAGGTCTTCGGCCCTCGGCCATCGGACCTCCCGATCAAAAAGTCAACTTTTGACCTCCTATTCACCCAAATTACCAAAATGCCCTTGGGCTTCCGAACGTCATAACTTCTTCTACGAACGTCGGAATTGAACGTGCCACCTGTCTATGAACTCGTGACGTCACGAACTACGTCACGGTCATCGGTCAAAGTCCATTTGACCTCCCGATTGAAAAGTCAACGTTTTGCCACCACCAGGGGCAAAACGGTCATTTCGCATCGTTCGTCCGATTTCGCTCTACTAATCACGGATTAGCCTCACTAATCGTGATTAGTCACTAATCTAATCATGGAATTTGGGACGGGTCGTTACACTACCCATTCCCGTAATCCAATCACCTCGACACGACCTAATACTCATCGACTCGAACTCGAAACAAAACCCGAACACTGCCCTGTTTCCTTCTCTGGCCACCCAGGTCACCCCCCATCACGGTGGCTAGCTGTAACAACCCGTCCCGAGAATCGGGACTACTATAGTGATTAAGATGTGATTAGTGAGGGTAATCAAGGGTTAGGTGGTCCCGAGGGGTCCGGGAACCTAGAATGACGATTTTGCCCCTGGGTCGGGCAGAAATGTTGACTTTTATTTTGAGTGGTCAATTGGGGATTGACCAATGACCAGGACATAGTTTAGGACGTCACGAATCCTTAGGCAGGTGGCACGCCCGATTCCGACATCCGAGGAGGAAGTTGTGATGTTCGGAAGGTTGAGGGCTTAACCGTAATTTGGGTAAAGTAGGGGGAATAGTTGACTTTTTGTACGGACGAGTGTTGGTAGGTTGACCTAGGATGGTTAGGTAGCTTTCGTCGTCCTGAGTTCGATGACAGGCAGCACGTGTTCATCGGACTTACGAGGCGAGAGTTACGGGTCTAGGAAGTTTCGGTATAACCGTAAAAATATGTTAAACAGAAGGGTATTTTAGTCTTTTTGGGTTTATGGGGATTTGTGCAGAGAGAAAGGAATGGACGGCTGGGGTTTAAGCAGATGGGATAAAGTTTGAAGGGATGGTGACACATGGCAAAGGGCTAGAGGGTTCTGGTGGAATCCTGTGTGTTCACAGCCCAATTATTTGGGTGGAACCGTGCATACCCGTGTTTGTTCTTCGACAAACACAGAGAAACAGAGTGTGAGAATTGAGGAGAATTGATCGATCTGGGTGCAAGGGTGAGTGATTAGCGAGTTGTGAGAGTGACAGTGAGGCAGGGCGGAGCTGGTGGTCGTGCTTTGGCGGTGCAATCGTGCACGGCGGCACGGCGGAGGTGAGGAGAAGAATTGGGGGAAACAGGGAGGCCGTGAACGTTCGGTGGTGGCTACGCCGTGAGGTGAGGCAAACCAAGGCAAGGGGAGGCTGTGGAGACTGCAGGGAGTCCAACGACCACAGTGGTAGACGGCGGAGCTGCAATCGAAGGTGAAATTCCTGTGCTCTGTTTTCCCGTGGAAATTCAATTTGAAAGTCCTGAGTCTAGGCTTAGAGTCGAAGTGATTGGAGGTCAGGGTTATGTTCAGGGAGGTCCTAGGAATGATTTGTGGTGGTCGCCGTGACGGGGGTGTCCACGGCGGAGCTCAGTCGCAGAGGGGTGCTCTGTTACTCTGTTCGGCCGTGAGCTTCGAACTCAAAGTCGAAGAGTTTGGGGCTGAGTCGAAGGTAAAAGGGGTGTGGTCTAGGTTCAGTGAAGCCTTAGGGATCGTCTGGTGTTGCCACCGTGACGGGAGGTGACCGGAGTAGCCGGATCGTGAAACAGGGGTCTGAGGGCCGTCTGGTTCGAGCTTCAGTCGTGAAGCTGGGAGTCGAATCGAACCAGGAGAGTGAGGGGAATGGATTCGTGGTGTCTGGACGAAGCTGCAGGAGAAGAAAGGGAGTGCAATGGTGGGCGGACGGCGGAGAACGCTTCTCGCCGGTTCAGCCTGCGACGGCCGGTTCAGCACAGGTTGAAGATGGTACTGTAGCTGGCGCGTGAGGGCCACGCGCAGCCACTTTGGGCGGCGCGTGGGGGCGCGTGCGGCGGCGTATGGAGGAGCGATCAACATGACTTTTGGTCTAGGAGTTGTGGTGAGTTCAATGGAGTTGGTTTCGGGTTAATCGGAAGCCGTTTGAGTTTAGTTCCGCGAGGGTGAATGTTTAGGGTCCCGGGTTTTAAGTCTTTGGTTCGGGGAATTTTAAGGAAATTAGGTAGTTGTGTTGTAGACGTATTAGTAATGTAATTTGATGGTGATTGACAGGATCGGGCTTTCCCGAGGAAGCCGAAGAACGGGCTGGACGTTCGGGACGCGAGTAGGGCGTTGTATGTGAGTGGACCCTTTCCTTAAACTCGATCATGCATAACTGTTTTTATAAATGTATTTCATGGTTTTACTTATGAATAGATGGTTATTGAATATGTTATGATGGTTTTCTGTGTTTACACGTTTTTCGAGAAAAAGACGGTTTTGGTACGTTTTACGAAAAAGGGTAATTTTGGCAAATGAAGAAATGGTTTTCGGGATTTCAAGGGATAAATGATTTCATTGATTATAAAGGGATTTTGGAACATGATTTTGAGAATGAAGGTTTTGGTTTTGAAATAGAAATTGATATTTGGATTCGATTAAAGTTGAAAAGTGGATTCCGGATTTGGGTTCGGAATGACGGTTCTGAACGCCGGAAGGGCTTCGGACCAGTGATTTCGGATTCGGGTTTGGATGTGGATTTGGTAAATGGTTTTCAAATGGTTTTGGGATTGGATTTGCTGGATCTGGATATTGGGTTTAAAGACCCGGATATATGTGACGGGGGACCGGCCGGATTGGGTTTAAAGACCCGGATTGAGTTTAAAGACTCGGGAGTTTAAAGACTCGGATATATTGATTTTCCCCCGTAGGCCTTGAGTTTAAAGACTCGGGAGTTTAAAGACTCGGATATGATTAAGGCCTGGATTGAGTTTAAAGACTCGGGAGTTTAAAGACTCGGATAGGTCCAGCAGGTTTGATCGGGAAATTTATGAGTTAATGTTCATGGTTTATGATACAGTTTTCTGATACTCATGTTATGGTTTCTTATGATATTTTATAGTGTTTCTGTTTCTTATGATGTTTTATAATGATTATTTTATAAATGTGTTCATAACTGTTGGTTATGCATGTGGTTTCAAAACGGAGGGTTAAACTCGGTTTTCTTATAAAATGGTTTTTGAACTTTTGTACTTTCTGGTCCACTCACATTTTTTGTTTTAAATTGCCCTCCAGGTTGTGGAGCTAGTGCGGGGTCTTAACGTCGAGGCAGTGTCCGAGGCATAGAAGTGACGTGAGGGATCCCAGACGAGTTTAAAGTCTTCCGTGTGCGTGTAATTTATCGGTTTTTAGTTCCTTGTAATTTAGTGCTATGCTCTGTAAACGATAAGGTTGGGATATTTTGTTTAATTACTCCTGCGTCTGACTGGGTTTGAGTGAGTGTTATTTGGGTGTTGTGTCGGGGAGTCAGACGGGAGCGGGATTTACCTCGGGTTTCGGGGTGAAACCGGGGTGGGTCCTGACAATTGGTATCAGAGCATAGGTTTGTCGAGTTTGTTGGGTCTGTCGGTTCGTGAGGTTGTGTTTCAGTTGTTTGACTACTTCTATGCCTCTTTCAGTGTGCGGTTGACGATGCCTCCGAGACGTAGACCCTCTCCACAATGTGAAGAAGCAGCCAGAGAGACTGAGAGTGCCACGA
This sequence comes from Prinsepia uniflora, assembly GCA_032719365.1. Taxonomy (NCBI): domain Eukaryota; kingdom Viridiplantae; phylum Streptophyta; class Magnoliopsida; order Rosales; family Rosaceae; genus Prinsepia; species Prinsepia uniflora. Next base: position 40,197,097 of record CM064869.1, on the reverse strand, counting down.
TTGAGCGAGCCCAGCGGCTCGGGGCTACTACGTTTAGTGGTGGGGCTGATCTTGAGGAAGCCCAGAGGTGGATTACCAGACTGGAGCGGATTTTTGCGGTGATGCATTGTCCGCCGGGGGAGCGAGTGTTGTTGGCTACATTTTTACTAGATGGTGCGGCGTACGAGTGGTGGTATACTCTTGAGTTGTCCGGTTGGGATGTCCATAGTGTGACTTGGGAGACGTTCAGGGAACGGTTTCTGGAGCAGTATTATCCTCGTTCTTTTCGGGATGCCAAGGAGGCGGAGTTTCTGCAGCTCCAGCAGGGGAATATGACAGTGGCAGAGTATGAACGGAAGTTCCAGATGTTGTCTCGATTTGCTCCTGCTTTTGTGGCCACTGAAGCCGAGAAATGCCGTAGGTTTGAGTTGGGTTTGCGAGGTGAGATTCGAGCCGTAGTGACGGCTGGATCTTTTGCTACCCTTCGAGACTTGTCGGATGCTGCGGTGCGAGTTGAGGCTAGTTTGCCGGTACGACGCCGGGAACCATTTATTCCTGGAGCTTCGAGCCAACGGACACCGAAAAGAGGTAACTTCGGTAGAGCGTCATCGTCAGGCGATGATCGTTTTGGTAGGCCTGGCAGTTTCCAGAGTTCAGGATTCCGTGGCTACCGAGTACCGCCGACTCCGCAAGCGAGTGCGACGTCGGTAGCGTCTACAGGGAGACCGAGTAGTGGACCAGGCTGGAATGTGTGTTTCTACTGTGGGGAGCGAGGTCATTTTCGACGTGAGTGTCCACAGTTGCCACATGAAGGTGGTATAGGCAGAGGAGCAGCGGAGCCTGGGCAGAGTACAGCGTCAGGGACAGTAGGTACGAGAGGAAGTGGTGGCACAGCCACGAGTAGTTCGAGGGAACGTGGTAGAGCGTCGAGATCTCAGGCCCGGGTGTTCTCGATGACTCAGCAGGAAGGTCAGTCGACACCAGATACGGAGACAGGTACTTGTTTTACTTTTGGTTGTGCTGTACTTAGGTGGTGGTTGGATTCCAGGATAGAGTCTAGGAGTTTTCCTAGATGGACTGGGGAGGTTATTGAAGGAGAGAACCCACAAGCTAGAGTTTGCCTTTAGGACTTTGTGGAGTTAGTCCGACCGTGGCCGGAATAGCAGCTGAGGGAGATGGGTGGTCGATTGTTTGGGTTAGTAGTCGAGTTGGTTCGGGCAGGTAGGGTAGTTGTATACGAGGATGTACTCTATGACTTCTGTCGGGTACTGTGAAATGAGGTATTTTATAATACCTTTGTTTTCTGTTCATAGAGTTTTCCTTGCGTACACCATGCAGTTGTTACATAGCTAGGGTTGGCTGTAGTAACAGTAGTTGGGGATGGGGTGAAATACCCAAGGTGGAGATGATAGACAGGAAACCTAGGAGAGGTTGTTCTTTACTAGGTAGGAGACCCTAGGTGTTGGGAACTAGCTGTGGAATTTCGGGGACGAAATTCTATTTAGGTGGGTAGATTGTAACAACCCGTCCCGAGAATCGGGATTACTAGAGTGATTAAGATGTGATTAGTGAGGGTAATCAAGGGTTAGGTGGTCCCGAGGGGTCCGGGAACCTAGAATGACGATTTTGCCCCTGGGTCGGGCAGAAATGTTGACTTTTATTTCGAGTGGTCAATTGGGGATTGACCAATGACCAGGATGTAGTTTAGGACGTCACGAATCCTTAGGCAGGTGGCACGCCCGATTCCGACATCCGAGGAGGAAGTTGTGATGTTCGGAAGGTTGAGGGCTTAACCGTAATTTGGGTAAAGTAGGGGGAATAGTTGACTTTTTGTACGGACGAGTGTTGGTAGGTTGACCTAGGATGGTTAGGTAGCTTTCGTCGTCCTGAGTTCGATGACAGGCAGCACGTGTTCATCGGACTTACGAGGCGAGAGTTACGGGTCTAGGAAGTTTCGGTAAAACCGTTAAAATATGTTAAACAGAAGGGTATTTTAGTCTTTTTGGGTTTATGGGGATTTGTGCAGAGAGAAAGGAATGGACGGCTGGGGTTTAAGCAGATGGGATAAAGTTTGAAGGGATGGTGACACATGGCAAAGGGCTAGAGGGTTCTGGTGGAATCCTGTGTGTTCACAGCCCAATTATTTGGGTGGAACCGTGCATACCCGTGTTTGTTCTTCGACAAACACAGAGAAACAGAGTGTGAGAATTGAGGAGAATTGATCGATCTGGGTGCAAGGGTGAGTGATTAGCGAGTTGTGAGAGTGACAGTGAGGCAGGGCGGAGCTGGTGGTCGTGCTTTGGCGGTGCAATCGTGCACGGCGGCACGGCGGAGGTGAGGAGAAGAATTGGGGGAAACAGGGAGGCCGTGAACGTTCGGTGGTGGCTACGCCGTGAGGTGAGGAAAACCAAGGCAAGGGGAGGCTGAGGAGACTGCAGGGAGTCCAACGACCACAGTGGTAGACGGCGGAGCTGCAATCGAAGGTGAAATTCCTGTGCTCTGTTTTCCCGTGGAAATTCAATTTGAAAGTCCTGGGTCTAGGCTTAGAGTCGAAGTGATTGGAGGTCAGGGTTATGTTCAGGGAGGTCCTAGGAATGATTTGTGGTGGTCGCCGTGACGGGGGTGTCCACGGCGGAGCTCAGTCGCAGAGGGGTGCTCTGTTACTCTGTTCGGCCGTGAGCTTCGAACTCAAAGTCGACGAGTTTGGGGCTGAGTCGAAGGTAAAAGGGGTGTGGTCTAGGTTCAGTGAAGCCTTAGGGATCGTCTGGTGTTGCCACCGTGACGGGAGGTGACCGGAGTAGCCGGATCGTGAAACAGGGGTCTGAGGGCCGTCTGGTTCGAGCTTCAGTCGTGAAGCTGGGAGTCGAATCGAACCAGGAGAGTGAGGGGAATGGATTCGTGGTGTCTGGACGAAGCTGCAGGAGAAGAAAGGGAGTGCAATGGTGGGCGGACGGCGGAGAACGCTTCTCGCCGGTTCAGCCTGCGACGGCCGGTTCAGCACAGGTTGAAGATGGTACTGTAGCTGGCGCGTGAGGGCCACGCGCAGCCACTTTGGGCGGCGCGTGGGGGCGCGTGCGGGATCCCAGACGAGTTTAAAGTCTTCCGTGTGCGTGTAATTTATCGGTTTTTAGTTCCTTGTAATTTAGTGCTATGCTCTGTAAACGATAAGGTTGGGATATTTTGTTTAATTACTCCTGCGTCTGACTGGGTTTGAGTGAGTGTTATTTGGGTGTTGTGTCGGGGAGTCAGACGGGAGCGGGATTTACCTCGGGTTTCGGGGTGAAACCGGGGTGGGTCCTGACACTAGCTTAAACCCTTCCTAGGGCCATCCTAAACCTCACCCAACTCACCAAAACCGTCGACTCTACCCCTAACTTCACGACTTCCGATCTGAACATCGACGGCAAAACAGAGCACACAAGGTACTCTCCGTCGTCTAGACTCCGTCGTGCACTCCTCCGCCACGGCTGCACAACTAGAAGAACCCTAGGACCCTACTAAGTCCCCTAGACCTCACTAGACTTCTCGATTCAACCCTTAACGCCACGACTCTCGACTTGAAACTCGACGGCTAAACAGAGCAAACAGAAGAAGTTGAGAAATTACCTGTCCTCCGATCGCCGTCGTGAGCTCAGCCGTGAGGCAGTAGCTCCTCCCGCCCACCTCCAGCCTCTGGACACCTCCTCTGGCCTCGCTTGATCGATCACAGCCGCAACACCACCTACAAACACTCACTTCCTCCCTGTTTTCCTTCCTGTTTTCCCGTGGCTCCCAACTCCCTCACACACCACCACCGTACCTCACAACCTCTTCTTTGTCTCCCTCTTGACCTCTGATCACTCACTCCCTCACCAATTCACACAACTCACACAAAACACCGTCCAATTCTCTCAATTCTCTCCCTCTGTTTCTGTCTGGGTCGAAGAACACACACGAACACACACTACACGATTTAATCCCAAATAATTGGGACCGTGCACACAATCCTGGAACCAACCAGAACCCCTACACGTGTCACCAATCCTACCCTTCCTCTCACACAAATGGCTCAATCCCAGCCCTTCATTTCCCTTCTCTGTTGCACAAATCCCAACGTGCAGAAAGACCAAAATGCCCTTCATTTTACATCACATTTACGGTTTTGCCACTACCTTTCTAGACCCGTATCTACCACATCGTAAGTCCGATGAATACGTGCCGCCTGTCATCGAACTCAGGACGATGAGATCTATCTAACGGTCCTAGGTCAACATACCAAAACCCATTTATACGAAAAGTCAACTTTTCCCCTTAGTTTAGCCAAACTACGGTTATGCCCTCAACCTTCCGAACATCATAACTTCCTCCTCGGATGTCGGAATCGGGCGTGCCACCTGCCTACGGGTTCGTGATGTCTCGAACTACGTCCTGGTCACCGGTCAAATCCCATTTGACCACCCGAACTAAAAGTCAACTTTTTGCCCAAACTAGGGGCAAAATCGTCATTCTAAGCTAATGACCTTATCGGGACCAACTAACCCCCGATTAAGCTCACTAATCCCTACTGAATCACGATCTTAACCCTAATCTCAAGGACGGGTCGTTACAGATAATGCCACATACACAATTCTTCGTAAAATATGAATAGGACTGATTTGCTTTCGTGACCCTTAAATTTCCCGTCGAATGTCCGATTTCGACGTGCCACTTGTCTATGAACTTGTGATGTCTCCACCGTGTCCAGCTTCTCTTCGTCTTCCCTCAGCCGTCCTTCCCCTCTCACTCTCTCAAGTGAAGCACAGAAGATGATAGCTGAATAGAAGTGGGGGTAGGTTTATGGTGTTTGTGTTTTGGGTGCAAAAAGAAAACAAAGGAGCTGAATATACGTGAACCCCAATTATTTGGGCTACTCAACCAATTTGTCACTCATCTGATTGGCCAAGATCTAATTGGTCCACTAGAATCTTTGACCAATCAGATAATGCCACCTACACAATTATTCGTAAATTATGAATAGGACTGATTTGCTTTCGTGACCCTTAAATTTCCCGTCGAATGTCCGATTTCGACGTGCCACTTGTCTATGGACTTGTGATGTCTTGATCTACGTAACAAGCCTCGTTCAAAGTCAAAATAGTGTCTCGGTTCAAAAGTCAACATTTTCCCTAACTAGGGGCAAAATGGTCATTTTACATAAAATTTTCGAATTAAAAATGAATTAATGGTCTGTGACGTTACACGTCAGCCATGTCAGATCACGTGGACCACTGAGGTGGTGCCATGTGGGAGTGTGTCAGATTTTCAGAGCTAGCGTGTTAGTGACATGTGGCACCAATCAAGGAGTGCCATATGGTAGACTGTCAGACTTGTCATGCCGCATCACATGTCAGCAGATGATGTTAGTGTTGACCATGATGACGTCAGCTTTGACCATGACGTTAGTGTTGACTTTGCTAACGTCAGCGTTGACCGCCATTGACTAGCAAGTGAGGACTTTGACTAGCGCGTGAGGGTGCGTAGGCATGGATTTCTAGGTGAAACTGATTTTGTTCGAAAGGTTTCAACGATTTGAATCCAATGGTGGTGGTTTTAGGTTGATCGATGATCGTTTGAGAGGTCAAATGGAGGTTTTTCTCTTCGGGACACGTTGACCGTTCTAGGATATGTGAGGGTCTTTAATATGGACTTGTGTAGGTTGATAGTAACCTTTGGATGTGATTTGGACAGGTCTGGACGTCCCATAGAGTATGGATTAGCCCTGGAATAGCTTACGGCGTGGGTTTCGGAGCGCGCAGCACAAACAGTTTGTGAGTGGACGTTTTCTTTTATAAAGATGATGCATGCATAAATTTTTTATATGTTTTATGAACATGATTTGAGATGCATTTATTGCATATGCTTTTAGTATGATTGGATTGGCATTTTGCTAGAAAATGCAGTATGGCACGTATTTCGAGATTAATGTTTTATACGGTGTTTAGGCTTCGACCAAGTATTTTACGTGCATGTGATTTCAATGGTTTCACAGAGAGGCGTGAAATTGAGGATTTGATTTACGATTTTAGAGGATTTCACGAAAATGCGTGAAATCGGTATTCAGGCATGAATCCCAGTTGATTTAGACTTTGACTCAGATGATAGTCAAAAGGGATTTCGATTCGTGAAATGGTTTTCGAAATTAGAAATATCTTTTGAGCGTATGACCCAGTTGATTTATGGTTTGACTTAGTGTATAATCAAACGTGAGATATATCGGGTTGTGACCCAGTTGTGAGATTTATGAAAGATATTTCTAGCATGAGTCCTAGTTGGGGATTTGATAGGATTCTAGGAATCTTGAGTTTATGAAAGATATTGCAAGCATGGGACTCATTTGTGGATTTGATAGGATTCGAGGAATGCTGGGTTTATAAAGTGTTGATAAGACACTGTTTTCGGGCTTGTGACCCATTTGATGATATTTCGGTCTTGTGACCTTATTGATGATATTCGGGCTTGTGTCCTTGTTAATGATGATTTGATTTTGAGTTTAAAGACTCAGATTTTATTAGAGTTCCTCCTGTTGTGAATATGTTTCTCCGGAGAGCACTCTAGAGATATGCTCGCCTCCGAGGTATGAATAGGTTATGATGCGCCTGCTGTCGAGCAGCTGAGAGAGGTGGCAGCCGAGGGAGGCTCGACTTAGGAGTGCGATATATGAGATCAGGCTATGATATGTTCACAATGATCTGGTGATTATCAGCCGGCGATGTGTTCACAACGACACGCTCAAGATCAGAGTAGTCTTGGAGCTTATGGGCACGCTTGCTGGGATTAGAATTGTGACTGATAATGATGATGATGGGCTGAGGTCCCACGTGTTTTATATTTGGGCTGAGACCTTATATGATTTGATGTGGGCTGAGATCCCACATGGTTGATATCTTGGGCTGAAACCCTGTGTGATTTGATTGTGGCTGAGACCTCGTATGATTTAGTTTTTGGGCTAAGACCCTACTAAGAAAATGGCTTCGATCGAGCCATGTTTTTTTTTGGATTTGATTTGAAAATCAATACGTCTTGCTTTCCAGAAAAGTATTTGAAATACTGGTTTATGATGCATGCATGTTTTTACGTGAATGATATAAATGTCTTTTGAATAAAATGTTTTCATAAACTGCTTATTTTGTCCACTCACAGCTTTTATGTTTTGATACCCTTCAGGTTGATCGCGGATGCTGGTTGTAGCAGAGATTGAGACATCATATGGCGCCACAGATCCTTGCGTACTCTGGATAACCCCGAGTGGATTATGAATTTTTCCCTTGTCTGACACGTGGTGTTAGATGGGAGCAGACACATCCCACAATAATCCAGAAGGATTGAGATAGATCCTGTAATGAGGTCTATTCTCGGATGTCGAGCGGAGCTCTAGATCCCGAATGGTGTACCTGTTAGTGGTGTAGTGGTTTGATGATTGATATTGCGTGTCGATGATGGTTTGCGTGCTGGTTGTCATGATTACTGATGTTTGTTGCATTATGGTTGGTTTTAAAAAAATTTCGAGGTCGTTCGCTCTGTTCTATTTTAATTGAGATTTAAACAGGTTTTATATGTATGCATGGTTTTGGAAAATTGAGGGTAGAAGCTAGTTGTTTTCAAAGTATGTTTTTAAAACGTTTATTTTTCGTCCATTCACGTTTTTTCTTGATTTTATAACCCTCCAGGGCCACTCTACGAAAATTGAGACTCGAGAGGTGGAGGCATAAACCGGCGAAATTTGCGTGTATCGCTTGTCTGACAAGGTTTCAATTTGACGGGAGCAGGGCTCGAGTGTACTATTCTTGTGTATTCAGGTGGGGTCCTGTCATTGGATGCTTTGGATCGTACTAAGGTTGTTTTGGAATTTTTTGCAATTTTCTAAATTTTTTCTTGATTTTCGGGAAAATTTGAGATTACTATAAAGTTTTCGTCACTAAAAGTTGAAAAACGCTTTTAGTGATGAAAAATCTGAAAAACACCGCAACACAAAGGATTAAAAGTGCAAATTTTTGGAAAAATTCTGCAACATTATACAAAAAAAATTTGTACTAAAATAAAGACTTTTTAACTACTTTTTGTCGCAATTTTCTTCATATTAGTTTTTACTAAAGAATGAACCTTCTCGAAAGATTGAGACAAAACATATCTTGTGAAGTTCACAATAAACCCCTCCACTTAAAGTTAGATAATTTTTTATCATATCATATGTATATCTTTAAAGCTCAATTTGACAAAATCTACGACTAAAGCTCAATTTGACAAAATCTACGACTAAAAAAAAATACTTAAAAAGAAAATCCTGATTAAATACTGTAAGATATATTTTAACATTATTAATAACATTAACTTAATAAAATATACCAAATTTTTTAATTTTAAAAAAATATTTAAATATCTTAATTAAATACAATTATATTCTTTTAACTTCTAAAAATATTTGAATATTCTAATGGTATACACCTGTTTAGCCATTATTTTATACCCAATTGCAAACGAGGATTACATATTTACTCACAACCACAACAACCCAGAAAATCCTTCTCTCTTCTGCTCGAACCCCCGAAAACCCTAGGGATACAAAATTTCCCTCTACTACACACCGTTTGAGTGCTTCTCCTTTCCGCTAAAACCTAGGGTTCGACAAACCCTAGCTGGGAAAACCTCGGGGAGCAATTGTGAAGGCAGCGATGGACTTCGACGAGTACGAATACCTGGAGAAGACTGTGCAGGGGAACTTGGAGCGGGACTCGAAGAAGAAAGCGAAGAAGGAAGTGAGTGAAAAGAGCTACAGGAAGAGAGAGGTTGTGGACAGCGTTTCAGTCGGTGCAGAAGACGATGGTAGGAAGAGCAGTAAGAGGTCCAAGGGAGAGCACGAGAATGGCCGCGATAAAGATCGGCACCATCGAAGTGGTAGAGATAGCGAAAGGGATCGTGATAGCGAGCGTGACAGAGATAGAGATAAAGACAGAGACAGAGAAAGAGAAAGGAGTAGTAGAGATAAGGATAAAGACAAAGAGAAGGAGAGAGAAAGAGAAAGGCGGGAGAAGGAGAGGGAAAGAGAGAAAGAAAAAGAGAGGGAGAGGAGAGAAAGGGATGACAGAGAAAGAAGAGAAAAAGAAGACAAAGAGAGGTCTCGCCGGAGTGTTAGTCGGTCTGATCGTGAAGAGAAAGAGAGGTCTCGCAGAAGTAGGAGCCGCTCTGAACGCGACAGGGAAATTAGAGAAAGGGAACGAGAGCTTGAGTTGAGGGAGAGCAGGTAATATTTATTTTTCTTTGGTTTGATCATCTATTTACTTTGAAAATAGTATTGACCTGTTCTAATGTTGCAATTTTACTTACAGGATCTGCTTTTAAGTGTCAACCTCTGTTCTCTTATGAAAACTGAAAACTCATCCTTAAAGCATTTACTTTCAAAATTGTTAATTATATTACAGTTTGGAAATATTGAACTGTGTGAAATGCCATTCAAATTGCAGGAGGTTGAAGGATAAAAAAGAAGCAGTGGAGCCTGAAGCTGATCCAGAAAGAGATCAAAGAACTGTTTTTGCTTACCAGGTATCTGTCTTGTTCATCTTTTTGAGGCTATGTGTGGATGAGGAACTTCAAATTATCTTGTATTTAGTCTAAATTAGTTAAAAAAATTAGGAACTCCAGAACACTGGGGGATTTCAAATGATTAGATGCAACTCATTTAGAGGGATTCGTAAGTAACACCTTGATATGGATTGCTTTAGTAATCCCTGTTTAGTGGTTTTTTTAAATGCTCTTGTGGTGCATGTGCCCCCTTGCTAGATACTCAACTAGTTACTTACAAATCACTCTATTCAATCGTTTGTAGTGCATTTCTTATTGCCATACCCTAAATCCCTTGGTACTTTGAAGTTCCTTATCCAAACATTTCCTCAGCAAATTATAGTCTTGGTAATGGGATTACAGATTGGAAGACTTGATTTATCAAGATCAAGTGTTGTTAATGGATTATACTATGGTCAGAACTATATTTATGAGCTGGTTGAAAAATGTCACAGATTTGAGAAAAATCAGAGTGTTTTTCCCCTTAAGATTTAAAAATCAAGTTGAATTTCACAGCATTGAAATTTTAATTGAGATTTGTTGAATGATTGGGTGGGAACTTTATGAGCCTAACCTCCTGCTGAACCTAATGTACGTAACCTATTTTAATTCTTTTCCTCCTTTGCTATTTCTCTGACTTCCTTTTGTTGATTAATCTGGTGATGTCAGATGCCACTAAAGGCGACCGAGCGAGACGTTTATGAATTCTTCTCAAAAGCGGGCAAGGTTGGCTGGAATTCATTCTTTCGTTCATTTTGTATATTTTAGTTTTTTTTACTCTCTCTCTCCCTCCTTTCCAATATGAAGGTTTATATCATATATGACCAGGTTTGGTAAATGTATTTTTTTACTTTGTGACGGTTGCATGTTTAGAATCCTCATTTTTATTCCAGCATGTCTGAGAATAGATGAATCTTGTTGCATGAGACACTCCTTGAAACATTGTGGTTGCATGTTATTGAGATTCATTTGCTTCCTGTTGCAGTACATGCTCCTCTGCCTTCAGTTACGAGTATTAAAATGACTTTCTATTGTCTCAACATTCTGTATATTTGGGGTGAGTGGAATTGTACCAATGAGTTATGCGGTCATCTTGTGAACACCCCAAACTAGGTGTTTTATCATATAGTATCAATATCTAAAATCATTCTGTATAAGCCACTTTTCTTTCAAGTAATTAAGTTATTATACAATCTTATAATTTTGTATCAACTTTCAGGTGAGGGATGTTCGACTGATCATGGACAGGAATTCTAGACGGTCAAAAGGAGTTGGGTATGTGTATTTACATGGAACTCTACAATAGTTGTGTGTGTACTTTGTAAGATAGTTGTTAGCATATCATCCTTTTAGAATCAAGTTTAACTGTATTCTTAAATGGACTAGCAATGCGATAATGATGAGGGATGGTGGGGATACCTTGCACTCATGTTTAATCAATTCATGCTGCGTATTCAAGGTAGATGACAAAAACCTATTTTTATCCTTTCCCGCTTTCTTCCTCTTCTTGTTTCGTGGTATAAGGGCACCGTTCTGCATCTCAAGGCACCTTTTCAAATTCTTCAATTAATAGTCCTCCCAGAAGATAGAGATTTCTAATTTGACTTGGTGGAGTTTATTTACGGTAGCAGATTTTTTGAGTGGGAAAATTTTCAAGGGTAGGGTCAGTAGACAGTTTTATCTCAGTTCACATTTTTATTTTTTTTGGGGAATTACAAAATTTCCAAGTCTGTTTGACATCTTAGTGCTCTTTCTGGTCCTTCTCAATGCTGAATATGGAAGCATGATGTTAATTTTTTTGACTGGGTTTCATTATCAAACCTAGTGAACTAGAAGAAGCCTGCATGTTTCCTCCATCCTGCTCATTCTAGTGCTCTCTCGTGAGATACTTAATGCAATAATTTTTTCTAATTTTAATTTTGTTGTGATGAGCTAACATTTTCTTTATGAGTCATCAGATTCATCAAAGAAATTCAGCTTGAGCTCTCTACCCTAGAGTTTTTGTTTCCCTACCTCTCTTTGATATTGCTTTGTAAGTTTTAATTGCAATACTTTTGGTCTTGTATGTTCCGACAAACTTACTATTATTTTCTTGTGATGCTGCAGGTATATTGAGTTCTATGATGCAATGTCTGTGCCAATGGCTATAGCTCTCTCTGGCCAACTGCTTCTTGGACAACCCGTAATGGTGAAACCGTCCGAAGCTGAAAAGAATCTTGTTCAGTCCAACACATCTGGTGGGACCACAAGCGTTGTAGGGCCGTATGGTGCAGTTGATAGGAAACTGTATGTAGGGAACTTACATTTCAACATGACTGAGACTCACCTTAGAGAGGTATTGGTACTGGGTTTTTTCGTCCATGTTTGTTGCTCTAAATAAATTTGCATTTTTGTTCAAGAGTTCTCAACTATGGTTTATTCGAAAACCTCACTTATTGATTGACTCCCATGCTGATTGATTTATATATTAAGATTCTGAATAATTTCTGGAAAAATGTACTGGTACCCATGAATAGATCTTATTTTCTAACTCTTGGGTTTATTTGTTTTCTGGGTGTAGATGCATATACATATGTGTGTCTATATATAGAATGCATATTTATACACATTTCTATGTGCTGGTTAAGATGCACAATTACAAAAAGTTGAATTAATTGGTTGAGGTGGTTGATACAGGTTGATACATTGATACTGCGGCATTAAAAGTTTTCAAGATGTGGTACACACACATACACACGTAGAAATGGTCTCTTGCAACGTAGGATTCTTATTCTCTGGGTTGTGAGCTGGGCCATTGTTTAGGTTATTCTTGTCATGCCTGTTTCAGATTCATGACAGGGTAACATAAGCAACTGTCCGGAAAGAGCACATCTGTATGCATGTATACACGATACATGTGTATAAGGAAAAGATTGCTAAAATGTATCATATATATGTAAATATAAATTTTCTCTGGCACATCGCTGTGCTTATACTTCCAGATTGTGAACTGGACCGTTATTTAGGTATCTTGAGTAAATGTGTCATATTATGGCATCATAAGCAACTGTCTGGTAAGAGTATCTGTTCATAAATGTATACTTTCATCTACATAGAAAATATTTCTAAACTGCTATGAACATGTCATTCCGATTGCACTTTTGTATACATGAGTAGAATCATTTGGGATATCTTAACTTTTTCTGTACTTTGGGAGACTGTAAACTAGGACTAGATGATGGCAGTTAGAAATTGTATTCTTCTTCAATTCTGTTACAAAGCTGAGTTCTTTTCCTCACAACCAATTTTTACATTGAATACTCAGATTTTTGAACCATTTGGTCCAGTGGAGCTCGTGCAACTTCCTCTAGACCTTGAGACAGGACAGTGCAAAGGGTTTGGATTTGTTCAAGTCAGTGAATACTTCTCATTTTATATTTAGAAGATAATTATATTTGTTGGTACTTATTTGTTCGTTGTGGTTATAGTTTGCTCATCTGGAACATGCAAAGGCAGCTCAAAGTTTGAATGGAAAGTTGGAGATTGCTGGTCGAACTATCAAGGTATGGTTTGTACTTTTATTTTTTTCATAAATGTTTTTTAGGAAGTTGGGTATTACAAGTTTCTAGAGGAAAATGGGTTGAATATGGTGAAGATCCATATTATCATTTATTTCTGTAATTTTTATTTTTAGTTTTTGGTGAGGATCCATGGTAAAACACTATTGATACTCTATATGTAGGTTTCATCTGTTACGGATCATGTTGGGTCGCAAGAGACTGGAGCAAAATCTGCAGATTTTGATGATGATGATGGTGGTGGTTTGGTGAGTTCAATGTTTTCATTATGTTGGTGAATGATTGTAAGTTACATATATCTGAAGTACTGATCTCAGTGGAAGAATTGAAGGTTATATTTATGCAAATAATGACAAACTATCAACATTTAGACTAAATGATGGAAGTTTTGGATGACATATTACTGAAACACAAAATCTATAATTAAAGAACACCGAAGAAATATTGAGGATAGTATCAATCTGTGCATTATAACATATTTATGTGTTTGTTTGTATACACGTACTCGGTTGTGTAAATCGTACTTGGGGTGTTCCCCTTACTTAAATGACAGCAGAAGTGGGAAGGGAAGACACTACAGCTTTTGCCATCCTTCTAGTTGATGCTATTTCACATATTCAACAACCAGATTGATTCGTGGGAGATGTAGATCATATGTTACTTGCTATTGAAGTGTATTTATATTACACTTCAATAACAGGTAACCTATATATATACACACACTATGCCATGAAGCGATATATATATACATATACAGTTAGAATTCGTTTAGTTTCCAATTAACCTGATGGTACACTTTCTCCAAAATGAACATAAAAAAACTGTAAACATTAATTTTAAATCAGTTCTCTAAATAAATAAACCTAAAAGTAAAATTGGCACATGCTCTTGTCTAAATTTGCTAAAAGCTAGTTCAATTTCATATAAACCCAAAGATCTTATGGGTCCATATATGATTTCCCACCCCCCCCCCCCCCCCCCCCCAAAAAAAAATCTACTTTATTTTGAAGGAACAAATGCATTAAAATGTAAATACCAAGAAACAAGAGGAAATGAGGTTCTATATCCAACAGATATCATCTAATGTAAGGATAAATCAAATGCATATAAAAACAGCCTATACTTACATGTGTCGTGAGGCTATTATTAATGAATATCCCATTTATAAAATAGTCTCTGACATGGAGTTTCTTCCTTTGTAGTCTTTAAATGCCCAATCTAGAGCATTGCTAATGCAGAAGTTGGATCGCACTGGTATTGCCACAAGGTTTGTCTCAAATTTCCTCCCTTTACACTAATTATATCATCATCTTATTTCTGATTTTATTTCATTTTTGTAGTATTGCGGGGTCTCTTGGAGTTCCTGTGCTTAATGGGTCAGCACCGAATCCCCGATCTGTATCTTTGCCGATGAATGGTCAAGCTGCAGCCTCTGCTTCAATTCTTCCGCCTAATGTTTTATCGCTTGCAGCCACTGAACCCATTGGAAACCCGAGTGAATGTCTATCATTGAAGAATATGTTTGATCCAGCCACTGAGGTCCGTGTCCTTGAACAGAAATTGTTTTGCTCTGCTTTGTAAAATATTAGTGTTCTTACAATTCTAGTAATCTATTGCAGAAGGAACCAGATTTTGATATGGACATTAGAGAAGATGTTGAAGAAGAATGTTCGAAATGTGGTCCGGTGAAGCATATTTACGTGGACAAGTAAGTATATAAATATGCTAGCGTATTAGTTGAGGTTTAGTAAGTTAATATGGCACTGACCACGCCAAAATATATGCTATCGTCTGAATTGTTTATTGTTAGGTCCTTATATAATCTCTACAGATATTTACCCAAATTGAAATTGGGTTTAATATTTTAATTTGATAAGTTAAATAGACGACCACGGTATTTTGATAAAGTTGTGTAGATTCTATTCATGATAAGAATGAAATGGTCAAATGAAATGTGATTTGGGTAAATTTTGGTAAGAATGATCCTTGAACCAGGACCCAGAAGTCGAAAAGCTCGAATTTTGGGATTACATTGTGGAGTGAATCCAAATGAGTGTTTGTTGCCCTTACTAAATGGTTAGTGCTTGTGCACTATCTATTGCATGCGCGTACACCCTTTATCCACATCAAATGTTATATTATACTATGTAGCGTAAAAAATTATTGTTTAACAGTAGTGTAAGATGTGCGTATTAATGAAATATTGTAAATGGAAGATGTTTATAAAGAACTCTTATATGGTATAACCTCTCTAATTCAATACTTGATATCTAAATAATGACATATAATAATAAAATGGTGTGGTCCCGACGAGGGACTAATGTGCTAAATTATTATCTAAGATAATACATTTCAACTAATTCCTCTGTATTTTATAGGTCTAAAATATTTTATAAAGTAATGATCAGCTGAAATGTACAATATTTTATTAACTAAAGATACCATAAGCAACAAGAGATGGTGTTGTATTAAATGGTGTTTTCTTTGATTCAATGTATATATTGTATGCGCTTATTTTAAATAAGTTGGATACATTGGATCTCTATGCTAATTATAATATCAAGAACTCTTATTGTGATAAATTGAATTCATGGATCCTTGATAAGTGAATAAATATAATGTTTATTGTTAAGCCAAAAATACTGAACTTATCTTTATAAATTAATAATTAGTAATTTGTCGATAAATTGATATCTCGCTAATTAATAGCATTTAGGCAGTCCCGAGGCAATTAATTTAGAGAGGTTATAAGATAGAATTTTTTGTCACGCTGGATATTGAACTGTTTATTACATTCTGGTTAAGAATCAAGATTTTGGTAAAAAAATTCTATTTGATAATGTGAGGGTGAGGTGAATTTCAAATATTTGGGAGGTTTTTTTCCTTGCTAATTTTTGTTTTTGTTTTTGGGGGTACAGATACAGTGCTGGTTTGGTATATCTGCGGTTTGAAACTGTGGAAGCAGCAGCGGCTGCTCAACGTTCTATGCATTTGAGATGGTTTGCAGGCAGGCAGATATCAGCCACGTTCATGGTAATGGTTGGTTGCCCTTGGGAGTTTGTTTGTTTTTTTTTTTTTTTTTTTTTTTTTTTCAGTTTACATTTTTTATCTGAATTATGCTTATGGTGATTCTGGCTTGGATCTAAAATAATGAATGCACAAGTCCCCTTATAATTTAGAGAATATATTGTCAAAACTGAGATTGTTTCTTTATCTTGTAACTTGTAGGCAATATGTTCAGAGTATGTGGTTTAGGATCTTTAGATTTTAGACTTTGAAAGCTCTCATCTGGCGTTTGTTTACTGTTGACTTTTGGTTCGTCCTGCAGAAACCAGAAGATTATGCGGCCAAGTTTGGAGCTTAAACCAGTTCTCAGGAGGTGGAAGTGTCTTTGTGGAGATGCGTGGGGTTGGGTGTTTTTAGTTGAGAGCTAGTTGTTTCCTCGTATGTTTTTAGGATGCTAGGTTTCCTAGTTCTGGTTGGTCCTCCTAACATTTTATGATAACGTCAAATTCGGCACCACTCGTTGGAATGGTGTGTAATTTTGTACTTCACTCCAACCATGCGTTTTATGTTAAGATTCAATTGATATTTAAGTCATGCAGTACATCTCATCATGAACTAATTGTTTGGTTTGTTAGAGTCGTCTAACCTTAAATTCCAACTTGAAATTGTTGGTACCCCACCGAGTAAGTAACCGACCTTGTGTTTTGGTAGGGATGGATTTGGATTAGGCTTCAAAGAAATTAGGAATTGGATGGGTAACTGGCAAAAAGTTACTACTGCTTAAGTGCTTATGCCATACTCGACAAAAAAAATAAAAATAAATAAATAAAACATAATGTGAGTGTCTAGAATAGATAAAGCATGGGTTTTACTTGGAGACTTAGCGATATCCCAAGTGTATTCAATCTCTGATTTTTGAAATGTCGGGTGCATTCAATTAGAGATTTTAAACGAGGAGTTGTAAAAATTGAGGTATGCATTCAATTAGAGATTTTAAACGAGGAGTTGTAAAAATTGAGGTATATTTATTGCTGATTCGTAGTGATTGTTTTAAAATATTAAAAAATTTAACATTTTAAATGATCGAATAAAAATTCAGGTGTATTTTAAAACTTCAAATTTTTATTGAAAATCATACATACTAATTTCTAAGTAAAATCTACGCCTCACTTTAGAGATTGTAATGAATTAAAAAAAAAAAAAAAATCCTCTCACCCTCCATTCTCCTTTGTATCTTCTTTTAGGGAGTTGCTTTTGGTATTTTACAAATTACTTATTACATTTTATTCTGTTATTTGATTATTTTCTTTTAAATTTAATATAGTTTAAAAAGAAAAAAACAGAAATAATGTAAAACAATGAAAAATACATTTATGCCAAAAAAAAAGGAAGGAAAGTCCTCCACTTCGTCTTCCTCCTCAATCGCATCCCATGGAGTTGTTGTCATTGCTTCTTAGAAGAAAAAAGTTTTTTTCTTTCCAATATTTCATATGATATTTTCCAAATATTTTACAGATATTAATTTTGGAGTTAAATTAAGGGGAGGACCTACGAGCTAATTTTACCTAATATGGTGGGTGTTCATGAAGATGTATTTTATTTTATGAGTACTAATTCAAATCAAACACAAAAAATGAAATAACAATATATTTTTAATTTGTTCAAGGATGAGAAGACTGAAATTATTAGTTATGCTGCATTTACTTGAAACTTAAGCCTGTATAATATAATTCTAATTGGGAATTTGGGAATTTTTTTGGGTGAGCGAGCGGCCAGCAGAGGAGCGGTGAAAAAAATGGACGGGGCCCTAGTTTTTCATTCGAAACAAACGACCCAAATCGGAAATACGAAGCTGAACCCGAGAACTTTCATAAGCTTCTCTTCACCAAAAATTTACTCTTCGCCCAAATTGCAGCCCATTTGGAATCTTGAAAATGGCACAATCTGCACAAAACTCAGGTCAGAAATTTCATGTTCTCGATCATATGAAACAGTAGCAGCAAGAAATCCAAACTGCTTAATTTTTCTGATTCAATTACAAAATCACTCTGAGAATATGAATGCTTTTGTTTTGGTCTAACATTTTGATCATAAGCTGCCATCGAATTTTCCTTGTGATATGATTTAGTATGAAATTTCAATTGGCCTCTTGTAGGAAAAGTATACCGGCCTGTGTCTTTTGATTTCCAGAAAACCACCACTGTAGTTAACATTGCTGTTGCATTGGAAAATGAAGGAATTAGCTCCTTCCGTTTCGATTTTGCTGGAAATGGCTAAGGCTGTGATATTAATAACATTGAATTCATGAATTCTAAGAGGTTGTGTGAAGAAACCAGTTGTTTGCACCTCTTACTTTCATTGTCGTAAAGTGTGGCTCTATCTTTTACATGTTGTGAACTTGGCATTCTTTAATAACCATGGCTACACTCTTTTGGCTTAATTTCAACTAGGGTAATATAAAGTGGCTGCCTTTTAGTGAGTCGTCAATATCTAAGTTTTGTTGTATGTATGTATTGTAGGATGAGAGCGCAGAAACGAAAGACCATAGAAATAGAATTGGAGTTTTCTGCACTAGCCATCTTAGAGATTTGTCTGTCTCTCCTCTGCTTTTCTATCTTAAGTTGTACCTAAATTGTTTTGCTCATTATAGAGTTAGGAATACTTTCTAGATTTTTTGGAATATGTAGTTCACTTGAACAATATGTAATTGTAAGATTTTTACTGGTATTTTAATGAAGTTTCTTTTACATACGCTATTCACATTTATATGACAGATTATAGAAAAATCATATGGAGGATTTCTGCTTCAAACAATAAAACTCAATATTTGTGGTTCTTAAAGAAAAATTTAGTATCGGTGGTTATATAGATAGTGATGTTGTAGGGAATATTCAGCATTAGTTTTTATTAGCCCTGTGCATGATTTGGTACGGTTCGGTATGGAGGTAATATCGGAACCGTACTAATTATTTTTAATCGGTTCGGTGCGGTACGGTATTTCAAAATTTGAAATTAATACCGTACGGTATCGGTACGGTATCGATACGATTTCTGTTTTGAGCCAAAATTACTATTTCATAAAGATGAGACAAAATTTATGCAAAAAAAAATCAAAATAACTTGTATTCTGCAGTTGCATGTATCTCTGACTATCATTCTTCATAACTAATGACTAATTATATCATTCAAGAAAAACCAGCACGTATGGCTGGAGAATGATGTACAAGTCACAAAAATGCAAGAACGTAGAAGGAATAAATGTGTCCATCAATCAAACCAATTTAACCCAAGAATCTCTAAAATCCCAGGAATCAATAATTATGATGTTTGTAATCACATGAATTAATGATCATTGATATGTTCAATTGAATTATTTCACATAATCTTCAAGATTTTTCGTTTCATGTTTGTAATCACATGAATTAATGATCATTAATATGTTCAATTGAATTATTTGACATAATCTTCATGATTTTTCGTTCTATGTTTGTAATCACATGAATTAATGATTATTGATATGTTCAATTGAATTATTTGACATAATCTTCATGATTTTTCCGTTCCATATTTGTTGAATTGACGGTTCATCATGAGGTTGCAAACACCACAATTAGTGGAAAATATAAAAGAAATTTTGATGGCCCATCCTTTCCTATTTTGTGCCATAATTAGTGGAAAATTTAAAAGAAGTTTTGATGATGTATCCTTCCTCATTTTGTGCCACAATTAGTGGAAAATATAAAAGAAGTTTTGATAGTCCATCTTTCCTCATTTTGTGCCACAATTAGTGGAAATCCTTCCTCATTTTGTGCCACAATTAGTGGAAAATATAAAAGAAGTTTTGATGGTCAATCCTTATTCATTTTGTGCCACAATTAGTGAAAAATATAAAAAAAGTTTTGATAGTCCATCCTTCCTCATTTTGTGCCACAATTAGTGGAAAATATAAAAGAAGTTTTGATGGTCCATCCTTCAAGCTTTGATGGTTCATCCTTCCTCATTTTGTGCCACAATTAGTGGAAAATGTAAAAGAAGTTTTGATGATCCATCATTCCTCATTTTGTGCCACTCTTTTGTATGAATTAATAATTGTTTGATGATGGATGACATGATGCTATGATGGCATGAAGATTGATGCTATGATATTAACATATGATGCCACATGATTTGGTATATGTGATGTATATGATTATGATGATGGTATGACGATAATGAAATAAATATATGATACATACATGATAATGGTATGAAATAATATAATGCTATGATCATATTGATGTTGATGTTGATATTAACATGAATTAATTATTATTCAATTATTTAATTGATGTTATGATCATAGCATGATAATCATATAATACATATAATGATATGTTGGTAATATGTGATAATGGTACATGTGATATGATTATGAAATGATATGAGATGAATATGATGATGATAATGTTATGATATAACAATATATGAATATGATGTTATACCTATGATACTAATGCGAGATGATCATGAAATACGATGAGCACATAATACTATGATATATAATGATAAACACATGATGGTTGATATATACACGTATGACAATAATGATATAGTATGTGGTGAATTCATGATGTGGTGAATTCATGATGTTATGATGTATGATGATAATAAGAGATGACGATGACAATATATATGATACATGTATGATGATGAATACTTGATGCTACTATGTATATATGGTGGGATATGTTGATCATGATATGCTGATATACATATAATATGTTAATGCTATACCATTTGATTTTGAATAACGATGCTGATTATTTTTGGACGATGATGGTAATTCATAGATTGATGATAAATCATGTGGATTATTTGTGTGAATAATATATGATCATGGATGCATGATGATGATGATGTTAAGCAAGATTTTGGTGCAATAACCAAACGAGATCTTGATAATTTTGACACCTATGAGATGTAATGATCATGATGATGTTAATGTGGAATTTGTATATTCACACCAAGGCATTATTTGTCCAAAGAGACACTGCCCAGAAGGCCACGTGTACTTATAATGCATCACAATTTATTATTATATGCTCAATACCAGAAGTATTCGTTTATATATATTATACCATATAATGCCAGAAACATTAATTTAAATTATTCTCAAATGCTATTTAATATTTATTTTAGCAAATGTATGTGTTTAAATGAACCAGATGTTCATCAATGAATTAGAAATTTTATAAACTAACCAATAATTTATAAATGGACCAGTAGTTCATACTAATCACCGAATCTATAATTTCGGCAATTTCATGAAAAAAAAGGAACCTGAAGTTTCCTTCATAAATTCAACAAATATCATCAAACCAGTAGCTTTTATATGTTTACAATCTGATTTATCATACCATTTGTTAGAACCTGAAGTTCTTCTTTGTTGCTTATGAATGAGTTTTCTCAAAGCATTAAATGCAATGATTTGTCCCTTATATAGACTCTAGAAGAGCGGTTTAACCATTATAGGAACAATTTCTTGACTGAAGCAAGACATGAATGACCAATCATCCATTCTAATGATTTCAAATCCATGTATAAATATCATTGGGAACATGCGGTTTTTCGCTCGAATATTATTTAATTCAATATAAGCACTTATCCTTATGCATGTGATCCATTGAATTAAATCTATAAACGTGTATATTTTGTGGGGACGTTTATTGTCTGACTGACAATATTATACTTCGAGAGATATGACAAAAGAACGTTATAGAATGATATTGCATTACCATCAATAGTATTTTTTTTTTATTCTCCAAGTTCCAAAAGAACATTGTAGAGATTTACGGATATTCGAGCCAACAGTTATCACATTGAAACCACTAATGACAAAAAAGTGGAATATCTTTGCATAACCTCCAATCCATATGACCAAAAGCATATACTGGAGAAACTAGCCAGAAGCTAGCTAATAGTTAGCTAGAAGCTAACTAATACGAGCAATTGCTCATTATGACATGACCGGTTGGGACACCCAGGTCAGAGTAATGATGTGCCATATCCTCAATATATTGCACGGGCATCCTCTTACTCATAAACACCTTTGTGTTTAATGAGACATTATGCCAAGTTTGCGCGTTAGCAGAAACCGAATATTAGACCATTATATGCAAAGATGAGTTAAGACTCCACCCTTTTCTTGTACAGAATACAAGAGAAATTTTGTGGACTTTCCAACCACCATGCGGACCATTTTTTGAAAAAAAATTCATGGTTCAGGTTGAGATACCGCCAAAGTGGTCACATGCTACACTTTTGTCCACACGCATACTGCGTTTGCTAAACTCTTAGCCCAAATCATTACATTGAGGGCCACACCACCTGGATTCTCTTATATAGTCTATAAGACTTGATAATACTGGAGAGTTTATATCGTCATACTTCGATGACTATTGCATGCCCCTTGGGATTACTGATGAACATTTGGTTCCCCATGTTCACACCTATAATGGTCTCGCAGAAACACTAATTCACCTTAGTAATGCGCACCAAGCTTCTAGTTTCTAGCGGGGGCAATGCAATTTTTCATGCAGTAATATTGGTCCGGTTGAGGTCAACGCCACGCAACGATGTTCTGCGTTACAGCTGGTGACTGGGTACGAACCAGATGTTTCGTACTTGCACATTTCTGGGTGTGCAGTTATGTGCCAATTGTGCTGCCACAACGTACACATATGAGACCTCAATAAAGGAGGGGCATACATGTCGGTTATGAATCTCTCTTCATTATACGCTATTTAGAGCCCTTGACCGGCGATCTCATTTCCACAATATTGCAGATAGTCACTTTGATGAGACAATCTTCTCGTCATTAGGGGGAGATAAAAACGTAAAACGTTCCTGAAGAATGGTGTGAATTAACGTGGAATGTCCCCACTATGTCTCATCTTCATCCCCGAACGCACAAAATAAGAACATAGTGCGGAAAATTCTAGATTTAAAGAGTGTAGCTAATAATATGGCAGACGCTTTCTCTAATCTAGCTAAAGTGACGAGATCACATATACATGCTGCAAACTTGCCTGCAAGGATAGACATCCCAGTAGGACGTGTCGTCCCAGATAGACGAGGTACGACCATGGCGGCTAACCAGTCATATGTCCCTACCCAGAAGCGAGGTAGACTAATAGGTTTGAAGGATTCTTATCCCTGGAAAAGGATATTTGGCACAATCGAATCCCTTTTTAAATATCAACTGAACCATCTCATGAGATAATTATGGATAATGGGTGTGTGACGGCTTTGGGGGACGCTCCAACGTCTAAACCCACTCCCGAGAATAAAGAGATCTCGGTAAATCATGCATGCTTATGTAAGATAGGGAATCAGAATGATATTATCATCGATGATTTATATGTATTCGTGGTAGCTACCGAAATAATAACTAGAAATGAAATCGAACCTTACTCCGTTGATGAATGAATGTCAACGTAGAGAAGACTGGCCAAAATGGAAAAAAAATCCAAGTCGAGTCAGATTCCTTGACAAAAAGGAAAGTGTTTGGACCTGTAGTTTCCACACCTCTCCATATTAAATATGCAGAATTTAAATGGGTAGTCATAAGGAAGCGTAATGAGAAAATGAGGTTGTGCGATATACAACTCATTTAATGGCGCACAGTTTTCTCAACGCCCTGAGATTGATTACGAGGAGACGTATTCTCCAGTAATGAACGTCATAACGTTATTATACCTTATCGGTTTGGTAGTTTCCAGAAAAAAAACTGAATATGCAGCTTATAAACGTGGTTAATGTTTATCTCTATATGGGGTCTAAATAGAGATATGTTTTAAAATTCCTGAAGGACTTAAGATATATGATGCAAATATTTTCAGACCACGGAACACGCTCTCCATTCATTTGAGGCGTTAACTTTGTGGATTGAAATAATCCGGATGGATGTGGTATAACCGTTTAAATGAATATTTGATCAGATTGGGATATATTATTAATGAAGTGTGCCCATGCGTGTTTATTAAGAAAACAAGTTTCGGGTTCGCTATAGTGGCAGTTTATGTCGATGACATGATTCTGATTGGTACTCTTGAAGAGATCCAAGAAACCGCTAAACACCTGAAGTTAGAATTTGAAATGAAAGATCTTTGGAGAACAAACTTCTGTCTCGGCCTGGAACTCGAGTATCGTGCAGATGGAATTTTGGTCTATCAATCTAATTACATCCAGAAGATGTTGAGACGTTTTAATGAGGATAAAGCGAAACCTTTAAGCACGCCCATGATCGTCCGAAGTCTAAATCCTAAAAAGGACCCGTTTCATCTAGCAGATGATAACGAAAAGATATTTACACCAGAAGTACCATATCTAAGTGCAATAGGCGCATTATTGGATTTGGCTCAATACATTAGACCGGGCATTTCATTCGCTGTTAACTTGCTAGCTAGACTTAGATCTGCGCCAATACACCGCCACTAGAATGGCATAAAAGACATCTTCCGATACCTTAGAGGTACAACGAATATGGGCTTATTATATCCCTATGCATCAAGGAATGAATCAAACCCCCCTGGTGTCAGGGCCCACCCCTAATCCCCCGGGATTAAGGGCTAAACCCCGCTCCCGTCTAGCTTGCGCATGACACGAGGGCCAAACAGACGCCTAACCTCCGTGTGACACGTAAGTCGGACAAGGGAGTTCCGATCCAACCATCTCGAAAACTTCGAACTTTCCAGAGTGCGCAGAGTCTACTGTGGATTGTGCGTGTGATGTCTCCATCTCTCTCGACCGACAGCTCGCACTGTAGCAACTTGGAGGGTATCGAAAACACAAAAAGACTGTGAGTGGACAAAAATAAAGTTTAAGTTTAAAAACAGTTATCAGAAAACACATACATTTATACCCTCCGCGTAAAAACCAATGCATGCATATCAATTTCATGTCATAAAACCGTGTACGAAAAACTAAACACATTTTTCTTTTTCCAACTCCCGGGCCTCCGCCCAAAACTGTCAAAACCGTTTCATCCGGGCCACTGCCCAAAACATCATCATCATCAAGTCTCAGTGAAAACCCAAAATACATTTAAAGCCACATTCTCATCCATCGAACCTGCTGGATCTATCCGAGTCTTTAAACTCCCGAGTCTTTAAACTCAATCCAGGCCTCTATAATATCTGAGTCTTTAAACTCAACAGGCCTACGGGGGAAATATCAATATATCCGAGTCTTTAAACTCCCGAGTCTTTAAACTCAATCAGGGTCTTTAAACCCAATCCGGGCCCGTCCCCCGTCAATCAATATCCGGGTCTTTAAACCCAATAACCAGATCCAGCAAATCCAATCCAAAACCATTTGAAAACCTTTTCTAAATCCATATTCAAACCCGAATCCGAAACCACTGGTCGGATACCCTTCCGGAATCCATAACCGTTATTCCGAATCCAGACCCAGAATTCATTTCCTTCTCATTTCCGGATCCGAGTCTGCAACTATCATTCCGTAAGACGGCATCCGGAATAATCATTCTGAACCCAAACCCGAAAATCCATTTCCAAAACCACTTTTCTGAAATCCTTTTTCCTTTGAAATCAACTCGTATTTCGAATCCCGAAATCAATTCAGAAAACCAGGTTCAAATTACGATACTTATCAAAACCTCGTAAAACATGAAAACCGTCTTTTTCTCGATAAACGTGCAAAAACCATAAACCATCACAATCATAAATCGAATCATAGAATCAAGTATAGAAAACATATAAAAACACATATGCATGCATCCAGAGTTAGAAAGCAAAGTCCACTCACAGACCATTTCAGCGTCGCCTCGATACACGCACACTTACGCCGTCCCCGGCCATTCGCTATGCTCGGCTTTCCAGAACCTGTCCAAATCCCAATATAAGGTTACTAACTACTTCACGATACTCATACTAAAATCCCATAATTTTCCCGAACTTCTAAGCGTACTTCAAACGGGACCCTAGACATTCGACCTCGCGGAACTAACCTCAAACGACGTCCGATTAACCCGGAACCAATTCCAATAGACTCGTTACAACCCCTAGACCAAAAACCAGGTTTACGGTTTTACCAACCGCTGCAGCACGCGCCCCCACGCGCCGCCCAAAGTGGCTGCGCGTGGACCTCACACGCCAGCTACAGTACCATCATCTACCTCGAGTCGACCCGGTCGAACCGGTCTCTGCAACTTGAACCGGCGAGAACGGTTCACCGCCGTGCCTGCACCGTCTTCCTCCCTCTCTTCACCATCCTCTTCGTCCAATCCTGAGCAATCCAGTCCCCTCACTCAAACACCTCGACACCGTCCCAAACCCGTCGACTTGAGCTCAAAACCAAAACCCAAACTGTCCCCTGTTTTCTACTCCGGCCACCCAGGTCTTCTCCCGTCACAATAACCACCCTAGACGACGCCTAGGACCTCCCTGAGCCTCGCACCACTCACCATAACCGTCGACTCAACCCCAGACTGCATGACTTCCCGTTTGAACATCGCAGTAAAACAGAGTATGCACACGGGGAAAGCAATTACCTGCCTGTCGATCACCGCCGTGCACACCATCGAGCTCCCTGGAGTCTACAGAGTCGCCTGAAGCAACACACAACCACACCACCACCATGATCTCTCACCCTTCTCTGTTTCCCTGCGAACTCAAACCTCCCATTCCCCTGATTATCTGTCACGAATTGCCCTCACTTCTCACTCACTGTCTCTCACTCGATTTCCAGTCTCTCATCCACTCACCAGAACACACAACACTCCTTGCACTTGATCGATTTTCTCTCCAACTCACCCTCTGTTTCTCTTGTTTGAACACGACTACAAACGATGCACAAATTAAACACACACCGTGCACGGCCTAGAAGCCACTACACACACTGCACGTGTCACCAATCCCTCAAGCCTCACACAAAAATCTCCTCTCTGCTCAGGACACTTGTCCCAATCCGGTTGAACCAAACCCAGAGTACCAAAAGACAAAAATGCCCCTCTTTGACTTCAAAATTACCATTTTAGACCCATAACTTACACATCCTAACTCCGATAAACACGTGCCGCCTGTCGTTGAATTCAGGACGACGAGATCTATCCGACGGTCCTAGGTCAACGTGTCAAAACCCTATTGACCGCCCGAACTAAAAGTCAACAATTTGCCCGAACCAGGGGCAAAATCGTCATTCTAGGCTAACGACCCCATCGAAACCAACTAACCCCCGATTATGCTCACTAATCTCATCTTAAACACTTCCTTAACCCCAGTTCCCGGGACGGGTCGTTACACTTGGTCCTCGGAATGATGCAGGCTTTGTTAGGTATGCTGATGCAGGCTACTTATCAGACCCATACAAGGCACGTTCCCAATCCGGTTATGTCTTTACCATAGGGAACACAGCAATATCTTAGAGGTCTACCTAACAGATCCTTGTTGCAACTGTAACGACCCGTCCCGAATTCCAGGATTAGATTAGTGACTAATCACGATTAGTGAGGCTAATCCGTGATTAGTTGGGCGAAATCGGACGAACGATGCAAAATGACCGTTTTGCCTTAGTCGTGGCAAAACATTGACTTTTCATTCTGGCGGTCAAATGGACTTTGACCGATGACCGTGACGTAGTTAGTGACATCAAGAGTTCATAGAAAAGTGGCACGTTCAATTCCGACTTTCGACGAGGAAGTTATGACGTTCAGAAGTTTAGGGGCATTTTGGTAATTTTGGTTAAAAGGAGCAAATAGTTGACTTTTTGACCGGGAGGTCCGATGACCGAGGGCCGAGGACTATTACGTAGATCGGGACGATACAAATCCATAGACAGGCGGCACGTCGAATTCGGACGTTCGACGGAGAAATTACGGTTCACAGAAGTACGAGGGCACTATTGCAATTATGAGACGGTTGCACTTTTGGACTTTAGTGGGGCCCAGATATTTTATGGAGGCCTAATGGATGAGTGACACTTGTCACCCATTCACTGGCCCTTGATTCCCATTCATGCATTGATCCCATTGCATCGATCATTCATCCATTTTCTTCCATTCCACCCACCAAGCCCGATCACCATTTCTCAGTCCAATCCAAACCCTTGACCCTATAACCCATCTGTGAGAGACCGGAGAGGGAGAGGAGGACCTGTGAAGCGTGGTGGCCGGCCAGGACAAAGCCATCGTGTAACGACCCGTCCCGAGTATCGGGATTTAATATTATTTAATTATGATTTAGAATGACTAATCTGAGATTAGTTGAGTGAATTCGGACGAATTGTGCAAAATGACCGTTTTGCCCCTAGGCGTGGGCAAAATGTTAACTTTTAATTCGGACGGTCAAATGGACTTTGACCAATGACCGTGACGTAGTTTGGGACGTCACGAGTTCATAGACAGGTGGCTCGTTCGATTCCGACATTCGTGGTGAAAGTTATGACGTTCGGAAGGCAAAGGGCATTTTCGTAATTTGGACGAAATAGGGGAAAATGTTGACTTTTCGATCGGGAGGTCCGATGGCCGAGGGCCAAGGACCGTTAGGAAGGTCTCGATGCCCTGAGTCCGTAGACACGCGACACGCATCAATCGGAGTCCGAATGACCGAGTTACGGGTCTGGATGCGTGAGGGGCATTTTGGTAATTTACTGCACAAGGGCAGAATAGTAATTTCACAGAGTTGTTTGAACGGTTACTGTAGCACCATGGATGGGGAACATGGCCAGTGCACGGGTGGTTTGTTTATGGGGCAAATTGCTGGCCTAAACTATTGTATATGAATTATGGGATTGTTTATTAATGATTGTGCGATGCAAGGCTGTGTGGGTGCTGTGATGTTTTTGAAACGGAAAGAAAAGCAGAGTGCTTCCCGCATGTGATCAGCCTTTCCAGGGCCCAATTGAGCGGATTTGTGATGGGGAATGTGTTTAAGGGACTGAGTGAAGTGTTCTGAGATTGAGAAAGGAAGGAAAGGAGTGAAATTGGTGTGGGATTGTTCAAAAACCCGAAACTGTTTTTTGGAGAGTTCAAATTCTAATTTCGGTTTTTAGGCTAGCCCAAGCCTAATTGTGATCTGAAATAGCTTCCTGGAACTTTACTGAGTCGATCCAGATCAAATGGGGCAAGTTTTGAAGCTCCTAGAGCCGTGGACGGACGAGGTGGACGGCCGGAATATCCAAGCTTAAGTCGTGGTGATTGAAGTAACTTCATATCCAATTAATCATGCGAATTAGTTCGTATTAATCCTAATGAGCTTACTGGAATGTTAATTTGACAATGGTTGAGGAATTGTGGAGTTACGGTGATCGACCCGTTTTGGTGATCACGGGTTGATGGCACGATTAAGGGATGGTTGGTATTGATCATTGACACAGAACTGAAATTGATTGGCTAATGATTGTTTTAGGATAAAAAACGGAAGGAATCGAGCATGAATTGATGGTTATCTGGCCGGGTCAGATCGCGGGTAATCAGACCCGTTTGCCAGACATACGGGTGAAGACGATGACTGTAGCAGTCACTGTAGCAGGCGCGTGGCTTTCATGCGCAGCCACTCACGGCGACGCATGACGGCGCGTGGGCACGAATCTCGAGGTGAGGTCAACATGAATTTTTTCCTATGTAATGTAACGAACATTTTAGCGTTGGTTTCGTGTCAATCGGACCCCGTTTCGATATTGTTCGGGATGTCCGAAGGTTTTAAATCCAGTTTAAAACTACTTAAAAATTCGGGAAAATTACGGGACTTTAATAGGATGTTAATGAAGAGGTTAGTGACCGTCTAATGTGATTTGAATAGGATTGGGAGTCCCGGTGATAGTGGTGTGGCCCGGGAAGGCCTATGGCACGCGTATCGAGACACTCGGTTATACGGTCTGTGAGTGGACATTGGTTTTATAAATTCGATGCATGCATAACTGTTTCATGATTGTTATAATTGTGACTTTATGATTTATTTTGGATGTCGGTGAATTTATATGATTTCATGCATTTCGAGGCGAGTTACGTGTTTGCACGTAAATCGAGGATTTCTAGATTTGCACTAATTTCCATAATTGTGGTTCGGATATGATTTCATGAAACGGTTACGGATTTGATAAAGTGAATTCGGGTCAGGGGCCCAATTGATTTAAGAAATCGGGCCAGGGGCCCAGTTGATTTGAGAAATCGGGCCAGGGGCCCAGTTGATTTATATATGCAATTTCGGGTCGGGGACCCTAAAATGGAATTGAATAAATGATTTCGGATTTGATAATCAACTATTTGGACTTATAACGGTTTTATGGAAATTCGGGGCAGGGCCCTTGTGATATTTTGGAAATGAATAATAAAATGTGTTCCATAAAACCATCTCGATATGAGGATATATATATATTGGTCTCCTCCAAGTGTCGGGGACACTGGAGAAGTCACGGTGCATTGCCTGCGAGGGGTCATTGTACGGAGCTACCGGACCATATATTGATCCAGGGGCAGGATTGCTATGATTAGACGTCAAGGACGTTAGACATCGGAGATGTCAGAGACATGGACCCGGTGAGACCCCGGGCAGCACGCGTTGCTTAATACCGTGAGATATGACGTCGGGGACGTCAAGCGTCAGGGACGCTAGGCATCGGGGATGCCGAAGATGGGAAAATAATAAATGAATATTACTGGATTTGTGAAATAACTCTTGGATTAACGAGTTGGGATTTGAATCTATGCTTTGGTTTCCGGGCTAAGGCCCTAATGGTTATTTCTAAATAAATTTGTGATTATTGGCTTTTGGTGCATGCATATGTTTTTACTGAGGGGCATAAATGTCCTTATAAATGTTTTAAACATACTTGTTTATTTTCCTCCACTCACAGCTTTTGTTTTTAATGCCCTTCAGGTTGATTTCAGAAGCGACTGCAGCAGAGACGGGGACGTCGCACACCTCCTCCATCGATCCTTGTGCACTCTGGAAGCCCGTTTGGGAAGTGGCAATAGGTTATCCCTTGTCTGACACCTCTTTTCAGATGGGAGCATGACACATTCCATGGTAATCCCGGGGGGATTGGGATGGGTCGTGTCACACCGTGCACGGTGGAGGCCCAAACCCGAACGGGTACCCGGTAAAGCCCAAAACTCCTTTAATTTCGATTTTGTTGTTATGGTTAGTATTAGATGGTTAGGAAGTGTTCTATAGGTTGCTAGGGACATTTTAGGATGGTTTGGAAGGTGGTTCACGGCGGAGGAAGGCTGGAAGGTGGCCGGGAAAAATAGAGGCCATGGGGGGTGATTTCTAGGGATCGATTTAGGAGGTTTTGGTCGGTTTTGTTGATTGGGTTAGATAGGAAATGAGAAAATAGAAATTTAGGGATTAAAATGGGACCAAACGGACCGAAAATAAGGAAGGGAGAGCACTGAACCGGTCACGCCGGTTTAGCACAGTCCCGGCCGGTCCAGACCGGTTTTCTTGAGGTTGATGATGATGAATAGTAACTTTGCACTTCTAGGAGCACGTGAGGGCGCATGGGCCATAATTTGGGGAAGTGTTCAACATGTGAAATCTTCTATTCGATGTAACGAAGATTTTGGGACTGGTCTCGCATCAATCGGACATCGTTTCGATAGGTTTCGGGGTGTCAGAATGTTCAGGGTTGGCTTAAAAATAGTTAAAAGTTCGGGAAAATTACGGGGCTTTAATGGGAGGTTAATTAAGTAGTTAGTAATCTTCTATTAAAATTTGGACAGGTTTAGGAGTCCCGGTGATGGTGATTGGCTCGGGAGAGCCGTATGACACGCAAATCGAGGCGATAGCTTGGACGGTCTGTGAGTGGACTTTGTTTTCTAAATTGGTGCATGCATAAATGTTTATTATATGTTTTAAATACTTGTTTGTGATGCCATGAGTGCATTTGGATGTGTGGTTACGTATAGGAACGTATTTCGAGGTTTCGGCCCTATACGGTGCCTATACGGGTCTGTATGTCTTTATTGGTCTAAATAAAATGGTTTTGGATTTCAAATGGATAAACTCGGGTATGAGACCCATTTGGTTTTGTCTTGGGCATATGACGCTATTTACGACCTTCGGGTCTAAATCGTGGTCGCGACGGGTGCTTTGTCCACGACGATCAACGATACGACGCTCGCCTCCGGTTTGGGATGTGTTCCTTCCGGAGAGGTCACGATGCACGATTCGTTGTCGAGCAGCCTGGGGAGGCTCGACTTCGGAGTGCTGATGGTTCAGGATATCGATCGTCGATGAGTGCACCATGATCTTGTGGTGGTCGCGTCAGTTGATACGTTCACGGCGACATATCAGGATTGAGGGCGGTCCTGGATGGATGGTTGCACACATCACTATGATCGGAGTTGTGACTGACCCTTAGATATCGGGCACGGTGCCCAGTTGAGTCATATGTTCTGGCAGAGACCCAGTTCGGTTTATGATTTTGGGTCAGGGACCCTACGTGGATTTCCAAGTTCATGACGATTTATGGGAACCGACATGAACTCTGGAAAGGTCATTATGGTACATGACGGTTTATGGGAACCAGCATGAACCTTTGTCAGGTCATTATGGATCATGACGGTTCAGGGGAACCGGACATGAATGTTTATGTTATGTATATATATGTATTCATATACCTTCCTTTACTTGTTCTTCTATCTCCTCCGGGGAGGGTCGTTGGCCGGGGTGGACCCCGGAGTAGTCACGGAGCACTGACTGAGCGGCGTCGCCCCCAGTTGGGTTCCTTACTCTCAGGAAGGCTATGATTACTATTACCTCGGGTAGGGTCAAGTGTCTGCGGACATTGATCTTGACTTTGAGTAGACTCGGATTGAGACCTGGGTAGCACGCGCGTAGCTTTGGAAACCGTGACAAGATTGTTTGTGTGAATTATATGTGTATGTGATATAAATATGTGATATGTGATGTGCACAGGTTTTGGGCAGTGGCCCGTGTGTTTGGTTTCTTATGATTTTGGGCTAAGTCCCTAATGAACGGTTTGATAAATGGTTTTCGAATGCATGCATGCTTTTTAGTGAAGGGTACAAATGTCTTCTTATGAAATGTTTTTATAAACTTTGGTTTTGTCCACTCACAGCTTTTAATATTTTGACTGCCCTTCAGGTTGACATCGGATGTGGACTGTAGCAGAGACCGAGATATCACATACCTCCTCCGGATCCTGGCGTACTCTAATAACCCGGGAGGGCAAAGGTCGGAAATATCCCTTGTCTGACACTCCGTGTCAAACGGGAGTAGGGTCATCCTGCGTTAATCCCGGGGGGATTGGGATGGGTCCTGTCAACGTGGTATCAGAGCATATGATTGCTCATATGATGTTTATCAGAGCAGGGTTGCTCATGTTTGCGCGTTACTCCGTACGCAGGTCGAGGATGTGATATCTCAATGGACTACAGTTCGTGGTCAACCTGATAGTTGGGATGCCGGTACGATAGTTAGTAAGATTGAATCACGGATTGTCTTGGTTCGGCACTTGATGCCGGGGTTGCCATATTTCTGTCAAGGTTAACAGTGTGGGACCCTATGGAAGGATTAACATAGT
Organism: Prinsepia uniflora; assembly: GCA_032719365.1. Taxonomy (NCBI): domain Eukaryota; kingdom Viridiplantae; phylum Streptophyta; class Magnoliopsida; order Rosales; family Rosaceae; genus Prinsepia; species Prinsepia uniflora. Next base: position 40,163,435 of record CM064869.1, on the reverse strand, counting down.
AGTATTTTGGAGTTTTGGATCGTGAGACGGTTAGTTGGGATCGTCTTCAGGATGTCGTAGGATCAGATTTGGTTGAGTTAGATGGATTTACTGCGGTCGGAAGTTAGCAATCGGATTCGGGGAATCCTAGTTGAATTGTTGGCAGGATTGGATTGACGTCTTTACGATGTCAAGACCGCGGGGTCGTTTAGATTGTGGATTGTGCTGCAGTTGGTAGCTTTCAGTTGGGTTCAGGGAGCTCTAGATGTAATCGTTGAACCCTACCTTGGGTGTATGGTTTGGAAAGGTGAGTTGGCGAGTGGTGTGACTTTGACGACTATTCAGATTTGGGTTCGTTAGTCGATCTAGTCATGTCAGCTTTTGATGGAACTGCACTCTGCAGTCGAGGTTATACTTATCGGTTAGACCTAGTTAGTTGTCGTGCTACCATAGTTGTGATGGATTGTTGGTGCAACTAGGGTCATGGGCGATCTGGTAGACGGGATTGGTTGAGTCGAGTTACAACTGGTTAGTGATTGGTTGGACAAGTTATGGGGGTTGGTACTTGTCTATGGAATCCCAGGTTTGGGATACGGGATAGTTTGTACGAGCAGTTGATTCCGTTGGATGCGGAGTCTCGATCGTGTTGTCTGGTAGTTCGGTCTGCACGAGTCTGTGGCAGGCGCTACTACCGAGAGTGGTTGTAGTTACGGTTGTTGGAAATCAGGGACGTTAGGGGACGTTTCCTTTTCTCGTATGAGTTGTTAGGGTGACTGTACCCAGAGTTGTTGGGTACGAGAGAGGCAGAGTTTCTCCTATTCGAGCAGAGGTACGAGGTCGTCGCTCGGTATGAGCGGAGATCCAGGGTTGTCAGTTTTGGACATGGTGTGCCGATACTGATACTGGTGTTGGTGTACTTGTACTAGTGCTGGTGCTGGTGCCAGTGATTGTGATGACGTTGAGTCACATCCGTCGTGATGGGCATATGTTCGGTATCGGTGGTCCTAGAGTGGATCTCGGATAGAGTTAAATTGGTTAGGGGACACGTGGTTGATGTCCGGGTATGTTGTTTCCAATCTTGTTGGAACCTCGAAATCGTGAGAGGTTGCGATTGAGGTGACTTCTCGGATTCTACCATGATTGATGTGGTAGATGATGTTGATAATGTAGATGTCGTCGGTTGCCACTAGTACACTGACCGTGTATTGGTTGGTGAACCCGGGGATTATCTTGGATCTTCCTTGGTTTTTCCTAGGTGGAATGACAAGGATCGATACGAGGTAATTAGTAAGAACCCACAGTCTCGGCGTGTCTTGTCGTTGACTAATCTATTTAGATGTGGGAAAGGGTCTAGGATTTTGATGTTGGGGACTTTGGACGTCGTGACGATCGAGGATCGTGACGTCTATAGTCGGGTGACGTAGTGATGGATCTGGATCGTGATCTTGATGATCCAGATATGTGATGAGTTTATCACTCTTACTTGGATGTTGAGTTAAGGATGATGAGACTGAACTTCTTTTCGAAGTGAATCCCGTATGGTATATTACTCAGGTGAGTAGTTTTCCGACGTGGTCGAATATGGTCAGCCTTAGAGATGTGTTGATATGGTGATTGGCTTCCCTATGAAGTCAATCGATAGTATTGTGGTAATTGTTTAAGTGGGTAACCAATAGGTTCGGTTTGTATGTGTCTCGGTATACGTGAACGAAATGTCGGGTTTTGGAATCAGATTTCTGGATGACGATTCAGGATTTGATTTTGGAACTTGAAAGAGGATTTCTGGATTTGGGTTTTGGAATCGGATTCTGGGTGACGATTCAGGATTTGATTCTAGAGCTTGACTGTGGATTTTCTTTTTATGGATTTGGGTTTGGAATGGTTATTCCAAATGCTAGCTACGGAATAATAATTTCGGATTCGAATTTGGACATGATTATGGATATGATTTCTGGGTTTGGATTCGGGATTTCTTACGAAATTGCGGATTCAGATTCGGATATGGAAATAGATGATGGGTTGGAGTTTCAATTTGTCTAGATTGGGCAGATGGACTCCATGGTTGAAACGTGATTGCCTACAACCTAGGTCGTCGTGTTGACGTCGTTGTTGTTGTAGTTGTAAGCTGATTGATGGGTAGATGTACGTAGTTCGAGGTACGTTACTGGGCATACTTGTGGTGCCTGGTGATGGTATATAGGTTATACCAGTGGGTCATTGGTGAATGTGTTGGTAGTCGGCTTAGTTTCGATACCATTGGCATAGTTGAGGTCGTGAACTGGACATTGGATACAGTGCATTGGGTCATGGTAATTCTGATAGGTCCAGTTACACACAGGTTGAGTGCTTTGTTAGTATACGTATACTCAGGTTGAGCGTGCTTGTGGTTAGTGTAACCACGAGTGTGTGTCGTATCAGTTTTCGACTGACGACTGTCAAGTTGTGATAGTTTGTCGAAGGTGTCAGCGTGGATCGAACAATGAGGTTTGATGACTCCCAGAGGGAGCAGACGTTAGGATAGATTAGAATTGAGTAAGGAAACCTTTGAGTGTTGTGTCAACGAAATGGTATATCTGACAAGTGGTGTCAGTTCGGAGCGTATGACTACTGTTATTCGACGTGGTTGAGGGTAGTCAATGCGACGTGAGTGTTAGTGGTACGTCTAGTTGCAGACGAGGTTTATGTTGATTAGTTGGTGTACTAGTGTACACGTGTCGTGAGATCGATTGTACTTTCCACGAGGTGGATGTGGAATTAGGATAATTGGAGTTTCGAGAACGAAACTAAATTAAGGAGGGAAGAACGGTTAGATTAGGTCGGTTGGAATTTTGAGGACGAAATTAATTAAGGAGGGAAGGTTGTAACGACCCGTCCCGAATTCCAGGATTAGATTAGTAACTAATCACGATTAGTGAGGCTAATCCGTGATTAGTTGTGACAAGACCTATACCGATTATCCCTCGATAACCGTGACAGATCCTGCTCCCGTCTGACAATAACTCGAAAGTACCAAAAGTAGTTTCAAATATATACATATAACAGATATAAACGATAACATTGTCAGACAAGGGATAGTTCAGTATTCCGAGACCGTTGACCTAGTCAACAGGTTTACAGAGCATAGGAAATATTTACATGTAGGGAGTAAAATCCTACGCTGCAAAGTGTCTGAGTACGCAACGGTCCGTTTATTCCTCAGCCTCGATGTTAGCCTCAGTACCTGTGCACTGTCCTGGAGGGCAAATAAAACATCAAAGGTGTGAGTGGACAAAAATCAAGTTTAGAAATACATTTATCAAAATATATTCTTACCCTCCAGTTTTCACGAACATGCATGCATATCATAACTCATAAATCAAATAATTAAGATATGAATATAAATCTCAAACATCAATAAAAACACAGAATCCAGGTCCAATATAGAGTCACGTTATCCCTGCAACGCGTGATTGACCCGAAATCGACGCTAATAGGTCCGTATCATCGAGAGTATCAAAATTGCTGTTGGGCCCTTCCTCAGATTCCCGGCCACGCGCCCTCACGAGCCGCCGCAAGCGGCTGCGCGTGACAGCCACGCGCCGTGAACAGTACCTGCTACAGTTCCCTTCTCGACCCGTTTCTCTGATAAACGGGTCTGAAACCCGCGATCAGACCCGATTAGTTCTTCACCAATTCAAGTTCAATTTTACCGTTTCTTTCACTCATTAGCATTAATTCAATATGGATTAAAGGTCTGTAAACTCAATTTCGTGAAACTGTGCCCCAAAGTCCACGACTCAAGATGAATACCCGTCGGGTTTGAATTCGGGTTCTACCCAAATATCACCTGTTTCCTTCAATTGTTCATACCAGAAGCATCATAGGACTATTATAAACACGAAATCGAGATCAATTTCATGAGTTATTACCTCTAAGTCACTGAACTCAAGGTCGATTTTCCGAAACAGTTGCAGCGTCTGTTCGTCACGGTTTCTCCACCAATTTCCTTCCCAATTGATTCCGTTTGGTTCGTCCTGTTCCCAGAAAGCTTAATCTCACCTCAATTTCACACCAAACTGTCTCAAAAATTAAAATCGAGATCAAGGTTTTTGGGTAGTTTTTCGGGTATGTACAGTATGGGTTTTCTGGGTTTTCTTTTGCTTCTCTTTCGATTTTTCTCTTCAATCTGTCCCTAATTTCTCATTCAATTACACTGGTTCTCCTTTGGTTTGGCTGCTAATCGATCACAAGCTGTAGATGAGGTTTTTGTTCTCTGTTTTGTGTTCTTAGTCGACTGCAGTGTTTCAAACTCACTTATCTGCTAACTTTCATTAATTAATTGGAGCACAATAACCAAGTGCCACTAATGAGTGTATTAATAAGGCAGGTGGCATGATCTGGGCTAAAGGGAAGTGAATCAGCAGTTAAATGGGAGAGTCAGCACTTAATAGTAATCCTCAGCACCATTCATTAAGGCCTACATAAAATTACCATTTTACCCTCCTTAAGCACAATTACTATTTTGCCCCTACACTTCACAACCCCGTAACTTCTTCATCCGAACTCCGTTTTCGACGTGCCACCTGTCTACGGATTCAGCGTCTCGGGACCTACACCACGGTCCTCGAAAGATGTGCAAAAAGTATTTTAAACAAAAAGTCAACTTTTAACCATATTCCATGAAGGGTAAAAACGTCATTTTCACATTATTTTAATATTTTACAATTTTTGGATTTTTCGGGGCGTTATAAGTTGGGCGAAATCGGACGAACGATGCGAAATGATCGTTTTGCCCTTAGCCGTGGCAAAACGTTGACTTTTCATTCTGGTGGTCAAATGGACTTTGACCGATGACCGTGACATAGTTCGTGACGTCAAGAGTTCATAGACAGGTGGCACGTTCAATTCAGACGTTCGAGGAGGAAGTTATGACGTTCGGAAGTTTAGGGGCATTTTGGTAATTTTGGTTAAAAGGATCAAATAGTTGACTTTTTGACCGGGAGCTCCGATGGCCGAGGGCCGAGTACTATTACGTAGATCGGGACGATACAAATCCATAGACAGGCGGCACGTCGAATTCGGACGTTCGACGAAGAAATTAAGGTTCACGGAAGTACGAGGGCACTATTACACGAATTACGAGACGGTTGCACTTTTGGACTTTAGTGGGGCCCAGATATTTTATGGAGGCCAATGGATGAGTGACACTTGTCACCCATCCACTGGCCCTTGATTCCCATTCATGCATATCATCCCATTGTATCGACCATTCATCCATTTTCTTCCATTCCTCCCACCAAGCCCGATCACGATTTCTCAGTCCAATCCAAACCCTTGACCCTATATCCCATCTGTGAGAGACCGGAGAGGGAGAGGAGGACCTGTGAAGCGTGGTGGCCAGCCAGGACGAAGCCACCGTGCACGGTGGAGGCCCAAACCCGAACGGGTACCCGATAAAGCCCAAAACTCCTTTAATTTCGATTTTGTTGTTATGGTTAGTATTAGATGGTTAGGAAGTGTTCTATAGGTTGCTAGGGACATTTTAGGATGGTTTGGAAGGTGGTTCATGGCGGAGGAAGGCTGGAAGGTGGCCGGGAAAAACAGAGGCCATGGGGGGAGATTTCTAGGGATCGATTTAGGAGGTTTTGGTCGGTTTTGTTGATTGGGTTAGATAGGAAATGAGAAAATAAAAATTTAGGGATTAAAATGGGACCAAACGGACCAAAAACGAGGAAGGGAGAGCACTGAACCGGTCACGCCGGTTTAGCACAGTCCCGGCCGGTCCAGACCGGTTTTCCTGAGGTTGATGATGATGAATAGTAACTTTGCACTTCTAGGAGCGCGTGAAGGCGTGTGGGCCATAATTTGGGGAAGTGTTCAACACGTGAAATCTTCTATTCGATGTAAAGAAGATTTTGGGACTGGTCTCGCGTCAATCGAACATCGTTTCGATAGTTTTCGGGGTGTCGGAAGGTTTATGGTCGGCTTAAAAATAGTTAAAAGTTCGGGAAAATTACGGGGATTTAATGGGAGGTTAATTAAGTAGTTAGTAATCTTCTATTAAAATTTGGACAGGTTTAGGAGTCCCGTTGATGGTGATTGGCTCGGGAGAGCCGTATGGCACGCAAATCGAGGCGGCAGCTTGGACGGTCTGTGAGTGCACTTTGTTTTCTAAATTGGTGCATGCATAAATGTTTATTATATGTTTTAAATACTTGTTTGTGATGCCATGAGTGCATTTGGACATATGGTTACGTATAGGCACGTATTTCGAGGTTTCGGCCCTATACGGTGTCTATACGGGTCTGTATGTCTTTATTGGTCTAAATAAAATGGTTTTGGATTTCAAATGGATAAACTCGGGTATGAGACCCATTTGGTGTTGTCTTGGGCATATGACGCTATTTACGACCTTCGGGTCTAAATCGTGGTCGCGACGGGTGCTTTGTGCTCGACGATCAACGATACGACGCTTGCCTCCGGTTTGGGATGTGTTCCTTCCGGAGAGGTCACGATGCACGATTCATTGTCGAGCAGCCTGTGTAGGCTCGACTTCGGAGTGCTGAAGGTTCAGGATATCGATCGGTGATGAGTGCACCATGAACTTGTGGTGGTCGCGTCAGTTGATACGTTCACGGTGACATACCAGGATTGAGGGCGGTCCAGGATGGATGGTTGCACACATCACTATGATCGGAGTCGTGACTGACCCTTAGATATCGGGCACGGTGCCCAGTTGAGTCATATGTTCTGGCACGAGACCCAGTTCGGTTTATGATTTTGGGTCAGGGACCCTACGTGGATTTCCAAGTTCATGACGGTTTATGGGAACCGACATGAACTCTGGAAAGGTCATTATGGTACATGACGGTTTATGGAACCGACATGAACCTTTGTCAGGTCATTATGAATCATGACGGTTCAGGGGAACCGGACATGAATGTTTATGTTATGTATATATATGTATTCATATACCTTCCTTTACTTGTTCTTCTATCTCCTCCGGGGATGGTCGTTGGCCTGGGTGGATCCCGGGGTAGTCACGGAGCACCGACTGAGTGGAGTCACCCCCCAGTTGGGTTCCTTACTCTCAGGAAGGCTATGATTACTATTACCTCGGGTAGGGTCAGTGGTCTGCGGACATTGATCTTGACTTTGAGAAGACTCAGATTGAGACCTGGGTAGCACGCGCGTAGCTTTGGAAACCGAGACAGGATTGGTTGTGTGAATTATATGTGTATGTGATATAAATATGTGATATGTGATGTGCACAGGTTTTGGGCAGTGGTGTAACGACCCGTCCCAAATTCCATGATTAGATTAGTGACTAATCACGATTAGTGAGGTTAATCGGTGATAAGTTAGGCTAAATTGGACGAACGATGCGAAATGACCGTTTTCCCCTAGTGGTGGCAAAACATTGACTTTTTAATCGGGCGGTCAAATGGACTTTGAACGATGACCGTGACGTAGCTCGTGACGTCACGAGTTTATAGACAGGTGGCACGTTCAATTCCGATGTTCGTGGAGGAAGTTATGACGTTCGGAAGTTTAGGGGCATTTTGGTAATTTTGGTTAAATAGGGGTCAAATGTTGACTTTTTGACCGGGAGGTCCGATGGCCGAGGGCCGAGGGCCGAGGACCGTTACGTAGATCGGGATGATACGAATCCATAGGCAGGCGGCACTCTGAAATTGGACTTCGAACGGGGAAGTTATAGGTCACGGAAGTTCGATTTCACTATGCACGAACTTCGAGATGGGGATGAATTAGCGAAATCTGATTGGGGCAGATATTTTTAGTGGGTCCCATGGATGAGTGACAAGTGTCACTCATCCTATTGGCTACCTCCCCCAAAATGTGGATCTACTTAATAAAATAATATTATAATTATTATTATATTATTAATCTATCCTACCATTAATCCTAACCATCCATTACCAACTAACTATCAATCCTCACCATCAATCCTCTCTTCTCTCATCTGATCACATCACCTTCTTTCCTCTTCTCTTCCACGGCACCACCACCATTTTCATTTCACTTTCTTCCTTTTCCTTCACAAATCCGAAACACACACACACCATTACCATTCCTTGCTTGTGTGAGCTGAACATGACCGTAAGGTGGTGGAAAGAGGTTGAGGATGGCAAGCCACGGCCAGCAACGGCGGAGGACACGGCGGGGAGAGAGAACCCGTGAGGTAAAAATATTCAAAAATTTAAAACTCAGTTTTGTTGCTTTTTATTCGATTCTAAGGTTTAGGTTAGGTTGCTAGTAGCCCTAGGAGTCGAATAAGATTAGTTTTGGGGATGGGGATGGCCTGGAACGGCCGTGAACGGCGGAGGAAGTCACGGCCGCCATTGATGAGCTTGGAAGGTACAGGTTTGGATGCTTTTTCTAGTTTTTAAACCCACATAACCCTAGGTTAGAATAAGAGGATGAAAATGGGACAAACGGGAGGCATTTTGGTGGTTGGACGGTGGAGAACCGACCGGGTCAACCCGCGGGTCTGAACGACCCAGTTGCAGGGTTCGGGTCAACCCGTCGAGTGGTTGAAGGTGGTGACGTGGCATGATGACGTGGCACCTGTCAGATTGTCAGGTGACGTGGACCACTCATCAGCCGACACATGTCACATGTCAGTGCACAGTCAGCACTGACATGTCAGTGACGTGGCCCAATCAGGGGCTGACACGTGGCACTGACGTGGACCAGTGCCGTGATGACACGTGGCACATGTCAGACTGCCACGTGGCACTAACAGCACAGTGACGTGGACCAATGGGAGCTTGACACGTGGCACCTGTCAGAGTCTGACATGTCAGACCTGATAGCTGTCAGATGATGTCAGCATGACGTCACGCTGACGTCAGCAGGTACTGTAGCTGGCGCGTGAAGCCCACGCGCATCCACTTCAGGCGGCGCGTGTGGGCGCGTGGGGGAGAATTTGGGGATGTGTTCAACATGTGAAATCCTCTATTCGATGTAACGAACATTTTGGGACTGGTTTCGTGTCGATCGGACACCGTCTCGATATGTTTCGGGGCATCGGAAGGTTTAGGTTCGGGATTAAAAATAGTTAAAAATACGGGAAAATTACGGGGCTTTAGTGGGAGGTTAATTAAGTAGTTAGTAACCTTCTATTACAATTTGGACAGGTTTGGGAGTCCCGGTGACGGTGATCGGCTCGGGGAGCCGTATGGCATGCAAATCGAGGCGGCAGCTCGGACGGTCTGTGAGTGGACCTTGTTTTCTAAATTGGTGCATGCATAAATGTTTATTATATGTTTTAAATGCTTGTTTGTAATGCCATGGGTGCATTTGTATGTGGTTACGTATAAGCACGTATTTCGAGGTTTCGGCCTTATACGGTGCTTATACGGGTCTGTACTTCTTTATTGGTTTAAATGAAATGGCTTTGAATTTCAAAAGGATAAACTCGAGTATGAGACCCATTTGGTTTTGTCTCGGGCATATGACCTCAGATTCCGGGCACGGTGCCCAGCTGATATCCTATGTTCGGGCACGAGACCCAGTCACTTTACGGTTTTGATTTCAGGTCAGGGAACCTTAAATGGATTGCCAGGTTCATGACGGTTTATGGGAACTGGCATGAACCCTTGTTATGGTATCATGGTTCATGAAGGTTTATGGGAACCGGCATGAACCCTTGTTGGTTATTACGGTACATGACGGTTTATGGGAACCAGAATGTTACCTCGGTTATGTTATTACGGTACATGACGGTTTATGGGAACCGGCATTCTACCTAGTTATGTTATTATGGATCATGACGGTTCAGGGGAACCGGGCATGGATATTATGTTATGTATATATATGTTCATCTACCTTCCTTTACTTCTATTATCTCCTCCGGGGAGGGTCGTTGGCCTAGGTGGACCCCGGAGTAGTCACGGAGCACCGACTGAGTGGAGTCACCCCCCAGTTGGGTTCCTTACTCTCAGGAAGGCTATGGTTACTATTACCTCGAGTAGGATCAGTGGTCTGCGGACATTGACCTTGACTTTGAGAAGACTCGGATTGAGACCCGGGTAGCACGCGCGTAGCTTTGGATACCGTGACAGGATTGGTTGTGTGACTTATATGTATATATGATATATGAGATTTGATATGTGGTGTGCACAGGTGTGCACAAGATTTGGGCAGTGGCCCGTATGGTCGATTTCATGGTGGTCCTTTCGACCTTGAGTTATTTCTGATTTGGGCTTAGTTCTCACATGTGGTCCATTTGGTTAAATGGTTTTCGAATGCATGCATGCTTTTTAGTGAAGGGTACAAATGTCTTCTTATTAAAATGTTTTTATAAACTCTTGTTTTGTCCACTCACAGCTTTTAATGTTTTGACTGCCCTTCAGGTTGACAACGGATGTGGACTGTAGCAGAGACCGAGATATCACATGCCTCCTCCGGATCCTGGCGTACTCTGATATCCCGGGAGGGCAAAGGTCGGAAATATCCCTTGTCTGACACTCCGTGTCAGACGGGACCAGGGTCATCCCACGTTAATCCCGGGGGGATTGGGATGGGTCCTGTCAATGTGGTTTCAGAGCATAGGATTGCTCATAGGATGCTTATCAGAGCGGGGTTGTCTCTATTCGAGCAACCGTGGAGCTCTTGGAATGTACACAGGTCGAGGATGTGATATCTCAAGGGGCAACAGTTCGTGATCAACCTGATAGTTGGGGTGCCGATACGATAGTTAGTAGGATAGGATCGTTTTGGTTCGGCGCTAGATGCCGCGGTTGCCATAGTTCTATCGTGGGTGATAGTGTGGGACCCTATAGAAGGATGAACGTACCTGTACGTTAACGTTTTGATCGTGAGACGGTTAGTTGGGATCGTCTTTCACGATGTCGTAGGATTGGTTCCGACGACTAGTTGGGAATTGTGATCATCGGATGGTTGAATATTGTTGAGTTGGATGATCGGATTTGGTTGAGTTAGATAGATTTATTGCAGTTGGCAGTTAGCAACCGGATTCTAGGAATCTGAGTTGAATTGACGGTAGGATTGGATTGACGTCTTTACGATGTCCAGACCGCGGGGTCGGTCAGATCGTGGATTTTACTGCCTTATGCAGTTAGGTTCTGAGGAACTCTAGGGGTGATCGTGGAACCCTACCTTGGGTGTATGGTTCGGAAATGTGAGTTGACGAGTGGTTTGACTTGGAGGACTATTCGGGTTTGGATTCGTTAGGTCTGGACGAGTAGGTGGCAGGCACTACTACCGAGGATGGTTGTAGTTACGGTTGTTGGGGATCGGTGACGTTCAGGTGACGTTTGCTTTTCCCGTATGAGTTGTCAGGGTGACTGTACCTAGAGTTGGGCACGAGGGAGGCAGAGTTTCTCCTATTCGAGCAGAGGTACGGGGTCGTCGCTCGGTATGAGCGGAGATCCAGGGTTGTCAGTTTTGCACATGGTGTACTAGTGTTATTGTTGATGCTAGTGTGGACACTTTGTGCTGATGCTGATAGGTGATATTGTTGATACTGGTACTAGTGCTGGTGCTGGTGATTGCGATGCCGGTGAGTTACGAGTCGGGATGTGACATCCGTCGTGATGGGCATATGTTCGGTATCTGTGGTTCGAGAGTGGATCACGGATAGAGTTAAATTGGTGATGGACACGTGGTTGATGTCCGAGTGTGTTGGTTTCGATATGGTTAGAATTCCGGAATCGCGAGAGTTGCGATTGGGGTGACACGAGGAGTGCGGGCTTTCCGCATTGGTATTGGGTAATTCGAAGTCATTAAGGTGACTTCTCAGGTTCTTCTAAGGCAGATGATGGTTGTATCACTAGTACACTGATTGTGTATTGGTTGGTGGACTCGGGATTTGTCTTGGGTCATCAGCATGTGTTGAGTATATCGAAGTTAGGTGACTGAGATTTCTCATTTTCTGCTTGGTGGTAGACGAGGTTGGATTACGTGGTGTGGTGAGTGCAGCGAGTTTTATTTGCATTCACGAGGATGGATTTTGATGTCATAGTCTTGTATCATCCCTGATTTTCCACGGTGGAATGCCAAGGATCGATACGAGGTGATTGGGGAGGACCCACAGTCTCGATCGTGACGTCTATAGTCGTTTGACGTAGTGGTGGATCTGGATCGTGATCTTGATGATCCAGATAGGTGGAGAGTTTATTACTCTTACTTGGATGTTGAGTGGAGCATGATGGGACTGAACTTCTTTTCGAGGTAAATCCCATATGGCTTATTACTCGCCTGAGTAGTTGTCCGATGAGTAGTTTTCCGACGTGGTCGGATTTGGTCAGCCTTAGATGTGTTGATATGGGGATTGACTTCTCTATGAAGTCAATCGATGGTATTGTGGTAATCGGTTGAGCAGGTATCTGATAGGTTCGGATATAGTGCGTCTCGGTAGATGTGAACGAGATTTCAGGTTTTGGAATCAGATTTCTGGATGACGATTCAGGATGTGATTTTAGAACTTGAAAAAGGATTTCTAGATTTGGGTTTTGGAATCGGATTCTGGGTGACGATTCAGGATTTGATTCTAGAGCTTGACTGTAGATTTTCTTTTATGGATTTGGGTTCGGAATGGTTGTTCCAAATGCTAGCTTACGGAATGATGATTTCAGATTCGAATTTGGACATAGTTATGTATATGAGTTCTGGGTTTGGATTCGGGATTTCTTACGAAATTGCGGATTCGGATTCGGATTTGGAAACGGATGATGGGTTGGAGTTTCGATTTGTCTGATACTGGATTGGACAAGTGAACTCCATAATTGAAACGTGATTGACTACGACCTGGATGGTTGTAGGCTGATCGATGGGTAGATGTACGTACTTTGTACGTTGTTCAAGGTACGGTACTGGGTGTACTTGTCGTGCCTGGTGACGGTATATAGGTTATACCCGTAGTACGTTGGTGAGCGTATTGGTAGTCGGCTTAGTTCCGATACCATTAGGTTAGTTGAGGTCGTGAACTGGACAGTGGATACTGTGCACTGAGTCATAGTATTTCTGGTGGGTCTAGTTACACACAAGTCGGGTGAATTGTTGGTTAGTGTATACTCAGGTTGAGTAAGTTGGTGGTTAGTATAACCACGGGTGAGTATAGTGTTAGTTTTTGACTGACGACTGTCAAGTGGTGACAGTTTGTCGGAGGTGTCAACGTAGATCATTGAGTGCGGTTTGGTGACTCCCAGTGGGAGTAGACGTCAAGATAGGGTGGAGATTGAGGAAGGAACCGTAGAGTTGTTTATGTCAGCGAAAGGGTAGATTTGACAAGTGGGTCGATCATAGGATACTTGGGCTACTCTGATACTGACAGGTGGTGTCAGTTCGGAGCGTACGACTTCTGCTATTCGACGTGGTCGAATGTAGACGAGGCGACATGAGCGTTAGTGGTACGTCTGGTTGCAGACGAGTAAGTATTGTTCTAGTTGGTTGGTGTACGAGTGTACACGTATTTCGAGGTCGATTCTACTTTCCCCGAGATGGATGTGGAATCAGAATAGTTGGTGTTTCGAGAACGGAACAAATTAAGGAGGAAAGAACGGTTGGATTTAGGTTGGTTGGAATTTCGAGGACGAAATTAATTAAGGAGGGAAGGTTGTAACGACCCGTCCCAAATTCCATGATTAGATTAGTGACTAATCACGATTAGTGAGGTTAATCGGTGATTAGTTAGGCTAAATCGGACGAACGATGCGAAATGACCGTTTTGCCCCTAGTGGTGGCAAAACGTTGACTTTTTAATCGGGCGGTCAAATGGACTTTGACCGATGACTGTGACGTAGTTCGTGACGTCACGAGTTCATAGACAGATGGCACGTTGAATTCCGACCTTCGTGGAGGAAGTTATGACGTTCGGAAGTTTAGGGGCATTTTGGTAATTTTGGTTAAATGGGGGTCAAATGTTGGATTTTTGACCGGGAGGTCCGATGGCCGAGGGCCGAGGACCGTTACGTAGATCGGGATGATACGAATCCATAGGCAGGCGGCACTCTGAAATCGGACTTCGAATGGGGAAGTTATAGGTCACGGAAGTTCGATTTCACTATGCACGAACTTCGAGACGGGGATGAATTGGCGAAATCTGATTGGGGCAGATATTTTTAGTGGGTCCCATGGATGAGTGACAAGTGTCACTCATCCTATTGGCTACCTCCCCCAAAATGTGGATCTACTTAATAAAATAATATTATAATTATTATTATATAATTAATCTATCCTACCATTAATCCTAACCATCCATTACCAACTAACTATCAATCCTCACCATCAATCCTCTCTTCTCTCATCTGATCACATCACCTTCTTTCCTCTTCTCTTCCACGGCACCACCACCATTTTCATTTCATTTTCTTCCTTTTCCTTCACAAATCCGAAACACACACACACCATCACCATTCCTTGCTTGTGTGAGCTGAACATGACCGTGAGGTGGTGGAAAGAGGTTGAGGATGGCAAGCCACGGCCAACAACGGCGGAGGACACGGCGGGGAGAGAGAACCCGTGAGGTAAAAATATTCAAAAATTAAAAACTCAGTTTTGTTGCTTTTTATTCGATTCTAAGGTTTAGGTTAGGTTGCTGGTAGCCCTAGGAGTCGAATAGGATTAGTTTTGGGGATGGTGATGGCCTGGAACGGCCGTGAACGGCGGAGGAAGTCACGGCCGCCATTGATGAGCTTGGAATGTACAGGTTTGGATGTTTTTTCTAGTTTTTAAACCCACATAACCCTAGGTTAGGATTAGAGGATGAAAATGGGACAAACGGGAGGCATTTTGGTGGTCGGACGGTGGAGAACCGACCGGGTCAACCCGCGGGTCTGAACGACCCAGTTGCAGGGTTCGGGTCAACCCGTCGAGTGGTTGAAGGTGGTGACGTGGCATGATGACGTGGCACCTGTCAGATTGTCAGGTGACGTGGACCACTTATCAGCCGACACGTGTCACATGTCAGTGCACAGTCAGCACTGACATGTCAATGACATGGCCCAATCAGGGGCTGACACGTGGCACTGACGTGGACCAGTGCCGTGATGACACGTGGCACATGTCAGACTGCCACGTGGCACTGACAGCACAGTGACGTGGACCAATGGGAGCTTAACACATGGCACCTGTCAGAGTCTGACATGTCAGACCTGACAGTTGTCAGATGACGTCAGCAGGTACTGTAGTTGGCGCTTGAAGCCCACGTGCAGCCACTTCAGGCGGCGCGTGTGGGCGCGTGGGGGAGAATTTGGGGATGTGTTCAACATGTGAAATCCTCTATTCGATGTAACGAACATTTTGGGACTGATTTCGTGTCGATCGGACACCGTCTCGATATGTTTCTTGGCATCGGAAGGTTTAGGTTTGGGATTAAAAATAGTTAAAAATATGGGAAAATTACGGGGCTTTAGTGGGAGGTTAATTAAGTAGTTAGTAACCTTCTATTACAATTTGGACAAGTTTGGGAGTCCCGGTGACGGTGATCGACTCGGGGAGCCGTATGGCACGCAAATCGAGGCGGTAACTCGGACGGTCTGTGAGTGGACCTTGTTTTCTAAATTGGTGCATGCATAAATGTTTATTATATGTTTTAAATGCTTGTTTGTAGTGCCATGGGTGCATTTGTATGTGGTTACGTATAAGCACGTATTTCGAGGTTTTGGCCTTATACGGTGCTTATACGGGTCTGTACTTCTTTATTGGTTTAAATGAAATGGCTTTGAATTTCAAAAGGATAAACTCGAGTATGAGACCCATTTGGTTTTGTCTCGGGCATATGACCTCAGATTCCGGGCACGGTGCCCAGCTGATGTCCTATGTTCGGGCACGAGACCCAGTCACTTTACGGTTTTGATTTCAGGTCAGGGAACCTTAAATGGATTGCCAGGTTCATGACGGTTTATGGGAACTGGCATGAACCCTTGTTATGGTAACATGGTTCATGAAGGTTTATGGGAACCGGCATGAACCCTTGTTGGTTATTACGGTACATGACGGTTTATGGGAACCGACATGTTACCTCGGTTATGTTATTACGGTACATGACGGTTTATGGGAACCGGCATGCTACCTAGTTATGTTATTATGGATCATGACGGTTCAGGGGAACCGGGCATGGATATTATGTTATGTATATATATGTTCATCTACCTTCCTTTACTTCTATTATCTCCTCCGGGGAGGGTCGTTGGCCTGGGTGGACCCCGGAGTAGTCACAGAGCACCGACTGAGTGGAGTCACCCCCTAGTTGGGTTCCTTACTCTCAGAAAGGCTATGGTTACTATTACCTCGAGTAGGATCAGTGGTCTGCGGACATTGACCTTGACTTTGAGAAGACTCGGATTGAGACCCGGGTAGCACGCGCGTAGCTTTGGATACCGTGACAGGATTGGTTGTGTGACTTATATGTATATATGATATATGAGATTTGATATGTGGTGTGCACAGGTGTGCACAAGATTTGGGCAGTGGCCCGTATGGTCGATTTCATGGTGGTCCTTTCGACCTTGAGTTATTTCTGATTTGGGCTTAGTTCTCACATGTGGTCCATTTGGTTAAATGGTTTTCGAATGCATGCATGCTTTTTAGTGAAGGGTACAAATGTCTTCTTATTAAAATGTTTTTATAAACTCTTGTTTTGTCCACTCACAGCTTTTAATGTTTTGACTGCCCTTCAGGTTGACAACGGATGTGGACTGTAGCAGAGACCGAGATATCACATGCCTCCTCCGGATCCTGGCGTACTTTGATAGCCCGGGAGGGCAAAGGTCGGAAATATCCCTTGTCTGACACTCCGTGTCAGACGGGACCAGGGTCATCCCACGTTAATCCCGGGGGGATTGGGATGGGTCCTATCAAGTGGCCCGTGTGTTTGGTTTCTTATGATTTTGGGCTAAGGCCCTAATGAACGGTTTGATAAATGGTTTTCGAATGCATGCATGCTTTTTAGTGAAGGGTACAAATGTCTTCTTATGAAATGTTTTTATAAACTTTGGTTTTGTCCACTCACAGCTTTTAATGTTTTGACTGCCCTTCAGGTTGACATCGGATGTGGACTGTAGTAGAGACCGAGATATCACATACCTCCTCCGGATCCTGGCGTACTCTGATAGCCCGGGAGGGCAAAGGTTGGAAATATCCCTTGTCCGACACTTCGTGTCAGACGGGAGCAGGGTTATCCAGCGTTAATCCCGAGGGGATTGGGATGGGTCCTGTCAGCTACGTCATCGAATCATGCAGATATTTTAGCCCTACACGAAGCAGTTCGTGAATGCATATGGTTAAGAGCCATTACTGGGCATATTCGAAGTACATGTGGACTGAATTCCGCCCTTAATCAACCGACAGTTATCTACGAAGATAATGCTGTCTGCATAGAGCAGATGAAAACCGGTTTCATTAAGGGAGACAACACCAAGCATATTGCACCAAAGTTTTTCTTTAACCAATAACAGTAAGAACATCGGAAGATTGAGATCAAGCCAATACGATCTCAAGATAATCATGCAGACTTGTTCACCAAGTCATTACCAAAGGCCAGATTCCAGCAGCATGTGCGAGGTATTGGTTTACGTAGGCTAGCTGATCTACCTAATCTGTAGCTTTCAGGGGGAGTCAAGATCAGGGGAAGTATCCAGAAGTATACTGAGTATCCCGAAGTATACTCACATGATCATCGTGTACTCTTTTGTCCTACGACTAGGGTTATTTTGTCCCATTGGATTTTGTTACTTGGCTAGGTTTTAATGAGGCACATTTTGGTATGATCACCCCGCTAACAATGCATCCCGAAGATGCCATAATTTGGCTCATATGCATTTGCACATCTTTTCCCTTCGACCACGGGTTTTTCCCACTGGGTTTATCGTGCAAGGTTTTGGTGGAGTAACCCTAATGCATTTTATCTCAAAGGCGGACTATCTACCTGTATTCTAGAAGAGACGACATCAGCTACCTCAGAAGATTCCGATGTGATCATTTACACGTGCATTGCACTATTTTCTTCGACCAGGGTTATTTTTGTCTCATAGGGTTTTTGTCACCTGGCAAGGTTTTAACGATGCAACACATATGTGCGTAGTCCAGCGACACCATTACATGAAATATCCAAGGGGGAGTGTTGCAAATTGTATTAAGTGATATGTCTATTTATGTAAATGGGTACAAGGGGTAGATATGTAATTGTACTTATATTAACCCTAACCATATATAAGTGGGTTAATTAGTCTTCACAACACCTTTGGAGTTTCTCCGAGTGTTTTGATATCTTAGTGATACTTGAAATTTTGTTTTGTGGGAGGTAGAAATATTTATTACTAAATCCATCTTACACAGTGGACTTGTAAAATGGGTTTCCTTCTCTCAACCCATTTATGGGAAATATTAATAGGAACACTACGTTCTTTTATTCTTTTCCTTGTTCCTCATGCTAATTCCAATAATGTCTCAATTTTAATTTTTGGGTTTGGCTACTTGATTTATTCGGATGTCATAATTTTTTTGTTCCATGTATGGATCTGCTAATAATTTCATTAGTATTGGAGAAAAAAATTGTTTGTGGTTGATTTTGACTGATTAATTTTATAGTCCAGTGGTATTCAACAACGTATATATATTCTTGATAAATGAGGTATTCAACAATTGTTTGTGGTTTTTGACTAGATTAATTTTATAGTCTAGTGGTATTCAACAATTGTTTGTATGTAGTCCCCCAAGTCTTCAGCCATTATCACTATTGATCTAGTAGTATTTAAGATATATATATATATATACTTAATGGTTAAGATCTTACCATTTGTATCGTAATTTTGACACAAGTTTTATACCGTTAGATCTTCGTTTCTAATGGTTAAGATTAATCAAATGTCAAGTTAGATTTTATCAAATAAAATAGTTTATTAATTAGAAAATAAAACCTTCTATAATTTTAATTTATGCTCTATCTCCTATCCCATTAATTATTTTCTCTTACAATCTTCTTTTCAACATTAATTATTTTCCTTCTATAAAAAAATTAATTTCTTTATAATTCTCTCAACATCCCACTTCTCAGTTCTCACTTCCCTTTTTACTCATTGTTCTTCCTTCATTGATCTACTTTCTTTAGATCCTTTGAAAAAATTTAGATTATTCACAAATATATATATATATATATATATATATTCAAGTTTTGAAAAAAAATAAAATTTGATTATTCTGTTCTTTCTCTTTTTGGTTGCGGTTATTATTGTTCAACCTTTAGGAAAAATATATGGAAAAAGATTGCAGAGGGAAGAAATTAATAGGGAGGAAGAAGTGGAGAAGAAAGATTCAAATAGGAAAGTAGAATATTTTAGGGGATGACTGATAATAACAACCTTAATTAGAATATTCTAAGATTATTTTTTAATACATAATTATTTAAATAAACAAAATATAATTACGGAAACCAATATCATTATCAGATCTGCCCATATATATATGTATCTTATCACACAATATCATTAAATAAATAAATAAAAGAATTACTCTATAATGGTTGTTGACACTAGGGCTGTTAATCGGGACGAAAAAACCGACCATTTTACCGAACCGAATTGGACTGTACCGAAAAATAACCGTACCAAATAAAACCGTAACCGAAACAAAAAAACCGAACCGAACTGAAAAGGAATCGGTTCGGTTTCGGTTTCACTACCCATAATACCGAATAACCGAACCGAACCGAATACCGAAAATATCCCTAACCGAACCGAACCGAATAGGACCGAACCGAACCGAATTCCCTAAATTTATTAAAACTACGTCGTTTTGGGGGGTGGGGGGTTACTTTCCTAACCCTAGACTTTCTGATCTCCTACCTTTACCTTAGTACCCCGGCCCCCGACTCCCGAGTGTCGAGTCTACTTCCAAAATCCAAACCAAAGTTCGAAACCCTAACGTCGATTCCATCGAAGTATCGAATACACCGGACCTTCTGTCTTCAGGCCTCAGTCCCGTCTTGGCGTCTCCGTTTCGTCATCGGCGTTTCGCAGTCTCTGTCGCCGATTCCATTGAAGGCTCACGGCGGCGATTGCATCAAGGCATCAAGCGCGCACGCGGCACGACCGCTCACGGTATAATTTTCTTTCTTTGTCTGAACAAATTGGCGTGTAGTTGGCATTTTCTTGTGGAAATTGCATGCATTTCCTTCAATCCACTTCGAACTGGGGCCTTGTTTAATGTTTATTTTAGTCTTTAAATTTCTGGTCTTGGTCTTTGTCGAGCAACTCAAGCAGAAAAGTACACTGTTGGGTGCGGTGGGATTTTTAGACTCATGATTATTATTTTCCAAAGGATTTGTTCGAGTAAAACTAAATTGGGAAAATGAGAGTTAAGATAGATTTTGGTTATCTCTTATTTTTAAAGGTCCAGTTGCAATTAATTAGTTTGAAGATACAAAAAGGCAGAAAGTCAATTAGTTTGATTTTTGTTCACTCAATTATTCATGGTAGACTTTCCATCTGCATCTGCATCTACAGCCACATTGGATTTGATTTGGTCATAGCAGTGTGGCCGAATATCTGGAAGCTATACTTGTTAATGAATTGATATGAGTATTTTGGGCATAATTTTGGGAAGAATTAAATATACAATGGATATAGAGCCCGTGCATGGTTGAAACGAAGTTTTAGTATTCTAATGAATGCTAATATCTGCGTAGTTTATGTTTTTGTCAATTTTTTTATTCTTATTTGTGGATGTCTCCTCCCCAACCAAAGAATCATCCAAAAATCAAAACCTTCGGCCAATTTTGACTGTTTATTTATCGATAGATATTAGGCGGAGCACATGCCGTTTGCTAGAAGGATTGGACCTTGGATCAATAGAAATTAAGGGGAGAGATGACTTGTAGTAGACTTGTCAACCTAGAGCATCAGTTTCTTTGGTGCAGCTGTTTATGAAATAACTGAGATTTATTGTTGATGTTATCTAATGGAGCCGATATGATCTCTCTCACTTAAAAACTTTTAGCGGTTCTTGTTTTAGCAGCCAGTTCTTCATGGAGATGATGCACACTTTTTGCAGGATGATTGGTAGACTAGTCGGTAGTGAATGGCATTGGCACTCTCGGATTTGTGCTGTGTTCTGGTCCTGGTGTCTTTTTAACAAATTTTTTCTTGAATAAGGGCTTGCAACGTTCTCTAAAAAATGCTCTAGTTGGAAAGTAACGTTGAGGACAAAATGACTCAGTGAACTTGAGTCTTGACTTATGCTTGCATTCCAGTTCTGTATGTGAATTATTACTGTAATTGCATGAACTCTTAGTAATATGGAAGTGAACTGTATATGGCATTGCACTTTCAAACTTTGAGTTTACTCTAATAATTTATATACTGGTTTTTTGCCTGTCTTTAGTTCCTGATTGCAATCCTTCAAAATACTTGGCTGGCCATTGTGGGAGAACGACTAGAGTTGGCGTTCTTGCTGGCCAGTTTCTTGCCTGTCTTTAGTTCCTGATTGCAATCCTTCAAAATCCTTCAAAATACTTGGCTGGCCAGTTTCTTTCTTTGTCTGAACAAATTGACTTTGTATGGAAATTCATAATTTCTTGCCCTTTTTCTCTTCGTAGGTGCTATCACAGTTGAATGTGTTTGCTGATGAAGACATCGATGCTGCATTGCTGCTGCTGAGGCCTTGAATGATGTAACATTCTATTTCTTCACATAATAATTAGTTATCATTTGATTATGACAGATTAGGAAGAAATTAAGAATGCCGCTTAGTCAAAGCTTTGTTGGTGGGAAGATGGCTTCCAGTTCGACTAGTGCTAGTGGTAGTACTAGTGCTACTGCTACTGCTTCTGCTAGTGCTGCTGCTTCTGCGGGTTTAAATCGTGAGGAGGTAGGTTTAAATCTGGTTCTGCTCTGTTTAGGTGCTTCTGCCTTCTGCTGCTCTGTTTCTGGCATTCTGCTATGTTTATGCTGTGTTTTGCTTTGTTTATGCGTTGTTTCTGCTCTGTTTAGATGCACTGCAGAAGGTTTTCTGGTCAATGTATGTTTGTTGCGGTCTAAGTGTTTGTGGGGATGATTCTTTTTTAGAGCTTTTACATTATTTCTCATAAAAATTGTTACTAGAAATATAAATTTCGATTTTATATGTTGACTTGAGGCTGGCCATAAACCATTAAACTCTCCCAAATGTAGATGATCTACTTTTTGTTGCAGTAGCTAACTATATTGGAAGATCTCGATGCCTATTTGGTGCTTTAGGCTTGTTTTTCTTTCTAAATAAATACTAATACATGTGTTTATTTCACTGTCAATATTGAGATTGACGTACTCAACATTGAACACCTACTTGAATAAAATTAGTTTCTAATATCCGGGCAGATTGTTGTTTATATGTTGTTATGCAATATTTTCTGCTGTGCTTTTTAGTGTCCATGATAGTGTACTGAATCTGTTTTATTTTGTAGGTGGACCCTTTTGATGAGTTATCATCACAAGAAGCTGACCAAGGGTTGGAAGGCAGCACTCCAATTGATGATAATGCTACCGAGCTTGATCCTCTGGATACTATTAAGAAAAGGCAGCGAGCCAATATATGGGAGCACTTCGAAAGGTACAAAACTCCCTCCGGTCAAATTAGGGCTAGGTGTAAATATTGTGTAGACCGTAACTATGCTGCTGATTCTGCTAAGAATGGAACTAGGGGTTTGATTACTCACTTACAGAAATGTCTTAAATATCCCCCTAATATGGTAGCGAAGAAAAACCAGAAAGTTTTGTCTGTTGAAAAGCCCACAGAAATGGCTGTTGGGTTTAGTCAAAAGGATATCACCAGTTCATTTGTTGAGATGGTGATTGTAGATGAGTTGCCCTTTTCCTTTGGGGATGGTAAAGGGTTTAGGAACTTCATGTCAAAAGCTAGTCCTCGATGGAAAGTTCCATGCCGACAAGTAGTTGCTAGAGATGTGCTAAGCATGTATTATACTGAAAGGCAAAACCTTAAAGAATTGATGAAGTCTTATAGGATTTGCATAACTACTGATACATGGACTTCCCTTCAAAACATCAATTACATGGTTGTTACTGCTCATTTCATTGATGTTGATTGGGTTTTGCATAAGAAAATCATAAATTTTTGTGTGATTCCAAACCATAAGGGGGATACAATTGGGAGGCTTTTGGAGGAATGCATGTGTGAGTGGGGTATTGAGAAGCTGCTAACTGTTACAGTTGATAATGCTTCTGCTAATGACTCAGGGCTGTCTTATCTGCTTAGGAGAATGAATGCATGGAAATCTCCTATGGCAATTTTGAATAATGGGTCCAATATGCATGTTAGGTGTATTGCTCATATTCTGAATTTGATTGTCAATGATGGATTGCATGAGTTGAATAGCTGTATTCAGAGTATTCGTAATGCAGTTAGATATGTAAGATCTTCCCCTAGTAGGCTCGAAATGCTTAAAAAGTGTGCAGAGAAGGTCAAAGTGGACAACAAAGGGTTGGTGGTATTGGATGTCCCAACTAGGTGGAATTCCACCTATTTGATGTTGGAAACAGCTCTTAAGTTTCGTAGAGCTTTTGAAAGACTAGTAGATGATGATCCTAGTTATGTAGCTCACTTTCATAGTGATAAAAGGGTAGGACCACCAGGAGATTATGATTGGGAAGTAGCAAAAGTGTTTGCTGATTTTTTGAAACCCTTCTATGAAATAACTTTGAGAGTATGTTGCTCCAAAACACCTACCATCCATAGTGCCTTTCAAGATGTATTTCAAACTTATGGTCTGTTGCATGATGAGACGAGTATGTTGTTATCTGGCATTGTATGTAGCATGCAAGCCAAATATGACAAGTATTGGGGGGAATTGGAGAATTTGAATCAATATTATTTCATAGCTCTTATTCTAGATCCCCGCCATAAGTTGGAAAGGGTTGAGGATTTTTTGGAGTTGTTGTTTGAAAATGCTAAGGGCAAGGTTGCAGACATCATCACTCAAGTAAAGCAATTATTGACTAGTCTTTATAGCATATATGAAGGCGAGAGTGGTAATGGGACAAGAAGTTCAGGAGTTGGTGGTGGTAGCTCTAGCTTTACTTCAATAGTGACAGAGAGAACGGTTTCTTCAACTATGGACAAGAAATTTGAAGAAAGGTTAAAGATGAGAAAAGCAGTAAAGATTGGTAGGATTTCTAATGATATCGATAGGTATTTATTAGATCCTATTGAAGATGTGGAGGATTCAAAGTTCGATATTTTGGCTTGGTGGAAACTGCTTGGGGTCCCCAAATACCCAATTTTGTCACTACTTGCACGGGATATTCTAGCCATACCGGTTTCCACAATAGCTTCTGAGTCATGCTTTAGCACAAGTGGGAGGGTGATCAATTCATATCGAAGCTCGTTGAGTCCTCAAGTGGTGGAAGCTTTGATTTGTACTCAAAACTGGCTTTTAAGTGTTAATGTTGCATTAAATTTGGAGCCCACTATTGAAGAAGTAGAGCATTACCAAGCAATAGCACAAGGTAAATGTTCTATATAATTTCTAATTTGTGCTTATTAGTACTTAGTAGTTATTATGAATTTATATAAATGACTAACTTTTTTTGTGTTATATGTAGAAATGTCAACCGGTGGAGCTATGTTGCCTCCAAAATCAAATCCTTAGAAGACTTCAAGGTTGTAATTTGTTTTAATGTTCGGAACTTTGTATTCATTTTTATTTGTATTTTCCATTAAGGGTTGTAATTTGTATTATGGAGTATGGACTCCGATAAATTGACGTTTGAAATTTGCATTGTATTGTATTTTGTATGTGGATGAAAACTTGAAATTAGAAGATTAGGATACAAATGATGAAATGAGGCAGAAACTGCCTAAATTTGGGCAGAAACTAATCTGTTTTTTAAGTAGGGAATGAGGGCAAAATCGAACCGGTTCGGTACTGAACCGGTTAAAAAACCGAACTGGAT
This sequence comes from Prinsepia uniflora, assembly GCA_032719365.1. Classification (NCBI taxonomy): domain Eukaryota; kingdom Viridiplantae; phylum Streptophyta; class Magnoliopsida; order Rosales; family Rosaceae; genus Prinsepia; species Prinsepia uniflora. Next base: position 40,138,545 of record CM064869.1, on the reverse strand, counting down.
TACCGAAATGGGGCAAACCGGACCGAACCGCAATACCGAACCGGATTACCGAACCGAAAGATTCGGTAAAACCGAATAATTATCGAACCGAAAGATTCGGTAAAACCGAATAATTACCGAACCGAACCGAATTATTCGGTTTCGGTACAATTCGGTATCACCATCCAAAACCGAACCGAACCGATACCGAATTATATTTCGGTTCGGTTTCGGTTCCGGCAAAAAAACCGAACCGAATAACCGATTAACACCCCTAGTTGACACCAAAAATGACACCAAAGAATTTGAAAAGACTACGTATAAATATTAAGACACAAACACGTATGTGATTCATCAGAATCGCGTTACACCCACGAGGCAAACTTTCCGAGAGATTATTATTGTTAATAGTGATGTTTACATATTTGTGGCCTTGAGCCATTGCAAGAGTATGTGAAGAGGATGTCTTCACATATTTTAGAGGTGGATGTGATTGTGTCTCAAATGAGGGGGATGCCCTCCTTAAATAGACAATGACCTAGGGTTTCCTTTACATTTGTGGGCTTCACATTGGATTTAGGCCCGACCCAAGTGGGGGGTGAAATCTCGCACGAACAGTAGTGCCCCAAGTCTTCAGTCAAGATAGTGTCTTGACTGGGGACTTGAAACAAACAGACTGAATACAGGTCAAACTAAGTGGTTGTTGATCTGGCTTGAAACCCAACATGAAACGACATTCGGTATGAGACAATGCTCAACTAGAGGCTATGCTCATCGCGATGCTACTCGGCAAGGGGAGATACTCATTGAAGGTTGCTCAGCTTGAGGCGATTACTCTATGCGAGATTGCTCGATACGAGGGATGCTCACCTGGAGGCGACCGTTCTGTGCGAGGATGTCGGCTAGAAGGCAGTCACTTCGTGCGAGGCGGCTCGACTAGAGGCAATTGCTCACGGGGGCAGCTCGGTTAGAGATATTGCCTATTTAAAAGTAGCTCGGCTAGAGGTACTGCTCATCGTGAGTAATAACTCATCAAAAGTGGGCATTCAGTGTGAATTATCGAGAGGCACATGGGTGCAAGCGTTGCGGTGGGCAAAACAGACTAATTTATTAAGTCGATCGAGAGTTGGATGACTCAATCTTTCCTAATAATAGGATATAATTTATCAATTAGTAATCAAACAAATATAATAAATATTATATAATAATTAAATTGATGCATGTGAGGCGTTAAACAATAGGTGGGGTATTATAGTTATAAAATAATATGAAGTCTAAAGTGTAATGATGTATGAGAATGTCAAAGTGAGACATGAGATGCTATGGCATTCATAATACTTTATATAATAAAGCATTAAATGAAAAAGTGCAGCAGTACATTGTGAAATGATGATAATAGAGCAAGAAACCAAATCAAAATCACTTAATAATGAAATATTAAATAATAAATTAGTTAGAGAAGGCAGCAAAGCTTATCTCTCTTGTAGAGACCAATGCAGGTGGAGATGTGCGGCGGCATGACAGTGGCTTGTGATCAGCGATGGCGATGGTCGGAGAAAACAGAGGTTGACATATTGGAGTCCCCCAATTTCATTGATGGTGGTGATGTCACGAAGAGAAGTCAGAAAGCGGTTGAACCGTGCAGGTAGCGACAAGGCTTCTTTGGCGACGCACTGCCGTCTTCCGACAACGACGAACAACGTTGACGGTGAATGGGTTTTGTAGATCCAAACACCACGAGTTGAACGCTGCATGTGGTGTCGTTGGACAATGACCAATCGCCGTCGATTTGGAGGCGGAAGTGAACTCGACACTGTGGTTGCGTGAGACGGTGGTTGCGTGGTGCTGCTGCAAGAGTGTTGCAGGCCATTATTTGCTCACCACGATGGCATGGGTGGTGGTGCCTTCGACATCGATGGTTGATGGCGCGGCAGGGCTAGTAGGTGGCAGAGAAGTCCCTTGGTTCTGCAGTTCTTCCTCTCTCTCCACCTCTTATGGCTGGTTTTTAGCTAAGGATGAATACATGGGTTTGTGAGTGAATAAATAGAAAGACACGTTCTTTCTAAAAACCCCCACCCGTCTCTGAACAAGAGAAAAAGTAGAAAATTCCAAAGGGATACCTTCTTTGGAGAGAAAAGAGAGAAGGAATAAAGATAGGCTTGTTGGAATGGATTGCTTTGCCGTTATTTAGTGTGGCATTGGCCACGGAGAAGAAACGGACCTCCTGGGTAATTTTGACAATGAGCATATATGGATTTTTTCTCGGTGTTCATGAATGTTTATGGTGTTTCAACAGGTAAGTGAAAAGAGAAAACCGACATGATTTTTTGTCACGATTCTCAGAGACCGCGCCAAACTGTTTATCCGAATCGGGTTACGCCCATAAGACAAACTTTCCAAGATATTAGTATAGATAATAATTATGTTTACATATTTGTGGCCTTGAGTCATTGCAAGAGTATGTAAAGAGGATGTCTTCACATGTTTTAGAGGTGAATGAAATTATGTCTCAAATGAGGGGGCATGCCCTCCTTAAATAGATAATGACCTAGGGTTTACATTGTGGGTTTCACATTGGACTTAGGCCTAGCCCGAGTGGATGATGAAATCCTGCGCCAACAATGATATTCATACATCTTCTCTTGCAAGTATAAGGTCTCAAGTTCAACTTTCATGGATGGTAACCACACTATAAATTGTGTAGTATTTAATACTTACTAGTTGGCTTATTGTGTAGCCTAACTCAAATTGCTTTCATTTTGGGTGCTCTTATTGCTATCTTAATCTGATAAAACCATCACCTTTTGTAAGCGTAATTTTAGTATTATTGTGTTTTTTGTTTCTGAAAATTTACTTTCCTTTTCTTAAAAAAAAAAAAAAGCAGTTGTGGAGCTTTTTATTGGTGGTGAAGGTATAGAGAAAGTTGTGGTGATGACAGTTGCAATGTTGACAAATGATGGTGGAGGAGATGGAGGATTGGGGTACAACCTCGGTGGTGGAAGATGTGGAGGTAGTGATGGAAGAGATGGTGGTAGTTGTGGTGGTGGAGTTGGTGGCAATGATAGTGGTAGCGGTGATGATCGTAATGGTGTTGGGGGCGGAGAAGGTGAGGGTTTGGGTGGAAGTTTCTTTCTTTCTTGATTCTTTTTCTCTTGGACTTAATTGTGTATGTATGTTTTTGAAGCAGAAATTGTACATCCTTGAAAAAGTCTTCTTGGTCTCCACAAACAACAAACAAGAAACAACCAAAGTTAAAAGTTGAAGCTCTAAGGAGTTGTTCAACCAACAACGTTTCAATACTTAATTTAGTTTTGAGAGAGAATTCAAAAAGAGTTTTAGAAGAAAAGTTCGAATTACCTTGAAAGTAAAATGAGCTCCGCTATTTATAGGAAAACCTTGAGAGTCACAGAGCGTTCTGATTGGTCGGTTGAATTTGTATTAATAAATAATTCTTTTTTGATAAAAGATAATTTAATAATTGATTAATAATAATAATAATTAATTCTTATGAAGAACATTTATTATTATTAAGGTTTTAATCCAATTAAATAATACATGTAGCTGGTAAATATATTATTTAATGTGTGGGTATTTGTGAGCGATTAATGCCATTACCAGAGGCAATATAGACATTATATAAATTATAGGTCACGTGGCAGTTCCACAATTTTTGTGCGATTTTGGATTCCACAAATGCCCCCACATCACTTAAAAATTCAAGGAATTATAAAGGATGTAGGTTTTTGAATTCCCAATAAATTATTCTGGAGTAGGACTCCGTCTTGTCTTGTATTATTCCCGTGAAGAAAAATTTTTTGGGTCTAAAACATATCATTTGAGTTGATGATGTAAATGAGCTTTGAGCTTTGGATTACTACCCATCAAAAATAGTTTTTTTCCAATAAAATCTTGGATTTTTTCTTCTAAAATTTAATGGAAGTTTTCTACATCTATTAGAAAAGAAAGAAAAAAAACCCTTTATGTGCTTGGCCATTAATGTGGGGGAAAACAAGAGGTGAAAATGAGCACCCTCATAACTAATTCAATTAAAATGAAAAAGTTATTTAAAGAGAGCATGTGACCTGTTGGTTCATTTCCAAGTTCCATCAAATTGTTGTTTAGTGAGGAAAAGACATGAGGTGGAAGTCATCCGCCCAATTTTGATCCTGCTTTAATCTTGTTTTTGTTGTGAGGTAAGAAATTTTGACTTTCTTTCTTCTGTTTTATTTGCTTTGGATTTCTTCGTTAAGTTTCTCGAACGACGTGTAGAAGAAAGAATTGGGATTTGTGTTTGCTACTTAGAAATAATAACAATTAGTATAAGCAGATGGACGATTGAGACGACATATGGAACCATAACTTAAAGAAATATTCTGGAGTTGCCATGTGACCAACAATTCTCATAATGCCGATATTGCCCTTGGTGAAATCGACGTCGACATGTTACAATCTCCGCATTAATTTAATATATTTACCAGTTAAATATATTAAATGATCAGATCAGTACATATAATAAATAACTCCCTAGAGAATTATTTATTTATTGATAAATAAGTGATTACACTCGGTACAATCACTTATTCAACACTTTCTCCTTCAACTAATTAGACGCTCTGGTGACCCTAAAGGCTTCACTATAAATAGAAGACATCATCTCACTTATAAAGATAATAAAAAACTTCCACAAACACTCTGTCAGTTTATTCTCTCAGAAAACTGACTTAAGCATCAGAGCGTTTACAGTTGAACCACCCCCCCTGAGATTCAACCTTAACCCCGTTTCATTTTCGTTATTGTGTGTAGGGATCGAAAAGGAATTTTACGAGACCGACAATTTCTGTATCAACAACTAATGCTTTCATTGAGAGCCGATTTGAGAAATACTCAAAGCGCGCTCTTTAGTTTTTCCTTGAAAAAACTCCATCATCACACTTTCGACACTTATCGTTCTTCACATGGCCAGAACACGCCGATCCACATGAGCCTCCGAGGCTGCCATATCTACTGTTGCGATTGCTGTCGTGAGTGAACCCTTCTCAGAAATTCCAGAAGAACCACTTTCCCGTCTCTTGCACGGCTTGCGCCACGCATCAATTCATCTACCGTTCAAAATGCCGGATTGGACACCTACGATCAAGTTTGGAGCGTTCCTCATGGCTGTTGCTATTGTGAATCTCCCACCTGCGACGGGGGCAGGCCTGTCGTTTTTTCAACAAACAGAAGGGCTGTGGGCCAGATAAACATCTCTAAGAGTGCCGAATCAGCTCCTTGCCGACTTGGACCTAAGGAGGCACTTGGACGCCCTGCGCAACCCGCAGGCCAACACCTAGGCACTAGGGAGACATGGTTCGTCGCATTTGTCTGATGACACGCGACGTGTGCTCTGACGTGCTACTCATCATGATCAGGCACCTAGGGGGTCACCCCTACAACTTGGACTGACACAGCAGGTCGAGCAGTTGAGCAACCAAGTTCGGGCCCAATCGGAGCTCCTGCAACAACTGTTGGGGGACATCGGTACATCCAGAACCTCTGAGAAATGCAATGAACCTTGCAAGGCACCAAGGAACATCCCGAGACACGCCGAAAAAGAGCATGTTCACTGCCAGACAATGTCTCGAGACACAACGTTGAACGACTCAGGGGAAGAAAGCTGCACCCCCAGAGCAGGAGGCCAAGATCGACTGAGGCCTTGGCCTCGAGAGCGACTAGAAAGACGCCCTAGAACACTTTCACGCATTGAGTACCCACGCAACAACCGACGGCAGCAAGCCGTCTCCCATGCGTCACGTACCCACTCGAATGGAAGAATCCGCCATGACTCTAAAAGCACGGATGATCACAATGAGGAAGACGATACTTACTCGCCAGTATGCTTGAGTGACAGGCCCGCTGCAACTCGAGGAAGTCTACGCCATTTGACCCCGCGTGGAAATCCCAGTCACGAAGGTCCATTGCACCCTGAAGACGTTCGAAGAATGTTGGACTGAAGCCTTCAGGGAGTTCAGTGTGACGGAGACTTGAAGGATGACCATTGGCGCCAGATCCAGATGTCATCATCTTCACCATTCGTGAGGGACATTAAAAAGGAGCCGTTCTCACAGTGATTTTCAACCCCCAACTTCAATCAGTACAAAGGAGCCTCCAACCTAGTAAAACACATTAATTACTATCGGGGGGTCATGGTACTTCACAGGCACAACGACACGCTCAGTTGTAAAGTTTTCCAAGCCTTGCTACAGGGTCAGGGGACGACATGGTTCAACCATCTTCCCTGGAGATCAATCGCTTTCTTCGAAGAGTTGGCCCTTGCCTTCGTGAAAGAGTACTAGAAGCTTCGCCCCGTCGAAGTCAAGGATGACCACCTCTTCACCATCTGAAAGAGGTCTAACAAAACCTTGCGGCAATACATTTGGAGGTATTGCGAAGAAAAGTCCCACATCGTAGGATGCAGCGATCTCGTTGTAGCCATGACATTTAAGCAAGGACTACCGCGGGAGAGCCAGCTCTACTGAGACATCGTCATGAGCAACGCTTGGAGTCTCACCAAGATGTTGTCCCTGGCAGAGAGACATGCATGCTGGGAGGACGATAAAAACACCGCACATGCCACCAACCACATCGAGGAAGGTGGACATCCCACAAAGGTGTTTGTACAGCCAAAGGACGGCACACACCACAGGAGCTCAGTCAGGAATGCCAATAAGCGCAAAGGGAACCCGTCATCCAATACGTTTGTTAGTGCAAAGCCGAACACGCAGTTTTCGGTACCCGTCCTCCAGATATACAATCAGATAAAGGAAAAGCCGTGGTTCAAAAGACCAGCTCCAATCAAAGGCGACCAGGAGAGGGTCGACAAGACAAAGTGGTGTACCTATCACAGTTGTTATGGGGGGCACGACATAGGCTCCTGCTAGACCTTTGAAAGATACCTCCAGGTCCTCTTGAAGGAAGGACACTACACCGAGTAAGTCAAGAAAAAGGCAATAGAACGTCTCGTAGACAAAATCCCCCAGGAGCCCGAACAAAAGATGATTCACGTGAACACCATCATTACTGAATCCGAGTTACAAGGAACAACTAAGAAGCAAAGGAAGAGGAAGATCTGTGAGGCATTGGATGTGACCTAAGTCTCTCATGTCGCTGCAGCCCAAGGAACTGATGACCCGATCATTGGTTTCTCCACTCAGGATAAGGTTGGGCTTGATTGGCTGCATGACGACGCCCTCATCATCTCGATCCAGATCACCCACGCGCAGGTCAATCGAATCCACGTGGATAAGGGAAGTGCCACAAACATCCTTAGCATTGAAGCGATTCAAAAGATGGGACTTGAATCTTTCACAACGGGGAGAAAGGTCCCGCTGAGAGGCTTCAACGGATCGATGAGCATGTCCATCGGTACGATCCAGCTCCATGTCCCCCCCCCCCCCTCCCGGTTGTCTTAAAAACAAAGTTTCTACGTCCTCGACTCGAGGAATACTCACCTTACAATGGAATACTGGGTAGGCATGGATGCACAAGATACTGGCCAACACCTTAAGATTGTACCAAAAAATCCGATTCCCAATTCCTGGAGGAGGAGTCAGAGAGATAAAAGGAGATCAAACCATGGCGCGCAAATGCCTACACCAAGGGCTAGAAGAAATAAGGTAGCGAAATTCGTCCCCCAGACAGTCGAGGCCACCAGAGCCAAACCCACACCTTCAGCTTTTGCATAGAAGCCAACAATGAGTCAAGATCCCGACATCCGTGAAGAGCCTCCTGCGCCTGAAGGATGACAGCTAGAAGACGATGTCACCCTCATACGACTTGACCTGCAGTTTACTGAGAGGTATGCACGCTTTAGGTCGTGCCTAAACCCCGAAGAAAAGGAAGAACTCACCATGTTCTTACTCGAATGCAAAGATGTATTCGCATGGACGCCATCGGACATGCCCGGGATAGATCCCACATTCGCTTGCCACAGGTTGCACGTCAACCCAAGCTACAAGCCAATCAAGCAGAGAAAGCGATACTTCTCCTGTAATGACCCGTCTCGAATTCTAGGATTAGATTAGTGACTAATCGAGATTAGTGAGTCTAATCCATGATTAGTTGGGCGAAATCAGACGAACGATGCAAAATGACCGTTTTACCCCTAGGCGTAGGTAAAACGTTGACTTTTCATTATGGCGGTCAAATGGACTCTGACCGATGACTGTGTCGTAGTTCGTGATGGTAGTTCGTGACGTCTCGAGTTCATAGACAGGAGGCACATTCAATTCCTACATTCGAGGAAGAAGTTATGACGTTCGGAAGTTTAAGGACATTTTGGTAATTTTGGTTAAAAAGGGCAAATAGTTGACATTTGGAATGGGATGTCCGATGGCCGAGGGCCGAGGACTGTTATGTAAATCGGGACGATACGAATCCGTAGACAGGAGGTACATCGAATTTGGACGTTCGACGACGAAGTTACGGTTCACGAAAGTTCAAGGGAACTATTGCACGAATTACGAAACTGTTGCATTTTGGAATTTAGTGGGGCCCAGATATTTAGTTGCTGCCCAATGGATGAGTGACAAGTGTCACCCATCCACTGGACCTTAATTCCCATTCATTCATCTTCCCATTACATCGATCATTCATTCCTTTCTCCCTAAACAAACCCGATCTCATTCCCTTTGCACCCAAACCAATCCAACCCTTCCCATTCGATCATGACTGAGGACAGAGCGAGAGTGAGGATGTTGGATGTTGGTGGCTGGCCTGGACGGCGCCGCCATGGACGGTGGAGCCACAAACCCGAGAGGGAACTCGGTAAGGCCCAAATTCCATTTTAATTCAATATATGCATTATGGTTTGTTTTGGATGTTTCTAATGAATTAAATAGGTTAGTAGGAAGGTGTTAGAGTGATTTTGAGGATGGTTAGAGGTTGTAGGACATCAGGGGAGGTTTTGGAAAACTGGACCGTGAGATTAGAGTTGGACCGGTTGGGTTTGTTAGGTTTTTGAAGCTTTGGTTTATAGTTTAAAGTTCCTAAGATCATAACATGAAGAATAGGATCGATTAGGAGAAAAACGGGTGAAAACTTGACCGGGAATGGACCTGGACCGGTCACGCCGGTCCAAGCTGCAGAGAAAACCAGGCCGGACTGGTCGGACCAGTCGGCTCAAGGTTAGTGACGATGCTACAGTAACGCGCGTGGAGCCCACGCGCAGTGGCATCTCAGGGTGCGTGAGGGCGCGTGACACACATTTCGAGGATACTTCCAACATAAGAAATCTTCTATTCGATGTAACGAACATTTTGGGACTGGTTTCGTGTGGATCGGACATCGTCTCGATAATGTTTGGGACATCGGAAGGTTTCAGATCGGGATTAAAATTAGTTTAAAATTCCAGAAACTTACGGGGCTTTAGTGGGAGGTTAATTAAGTAGTTAGTAACCTTCTATTATGATTTGGACAGGTTTGGGAGTCCCGATGATGGTGATTGGCTCGGGAGAGCCGTATGGCACTCAAATGGAGGAGGCAGCTCGAACGGTCTGTGAGTGGACCTTGATTTCTAAACTGTGATGCATGCATAAATGTTTTATATGCATTATGAATGTGATTCGATGATGTTGATTTGGATATTTGTGAATTATATGGTTTCACGCATTACGAGGCAATTTACGTGCTTGCACGTAAATCGAAGTTTTCCGGTTTTACACCGATTTTCCGTACTTATGATTTTAGATATGATTTCATGAAATGGTTTTAGATTTGATAAAGTAAACTCAGGTTCGAGACCCACTTGTTTGGAAACACTCGGACTCGAAGTCCCTTGTAGTTACGTTCTCGGGCTAGAGGCCCAATTGGTTCTTGAATTGATTTTGGATTTAGAAATATGGATCGGGCACGAGACTCATTGTAATAACCCGTACCTTCGGGAAGGGTAAAAATGTAATTTTGTAAAACGTTTTGTATATAAAGGACTATTTTGCCCTTGTGAATAGTAGGCCAAAAGTTGACTTTTCGATTTACCAGTTGGATGACTATTGACCCTTGACCGTGACGTAGTTTAGGACATCACGAGTCCGTAGACAGGTGGCAGGTTCGATTCGGACAATCGGAGGAAAAGTTATGACGTTTGGAAGATTGAGGGCGTTACCGTAAATTTGATTAAGTGAGGAAAATGTTGACTTTTTGGAGGAATTGTGATTTTCACGTAGACCGAGGACCGTTAGATAGGTCTCGATGTCCTGAGTACAAGGACAGGCGGCACGCTGTCATCGGACGTCGGACGGAATATTTACGGGTCTGGAAAGTACGAGGGTAAAATGGTAATTTGTGCATGAAGGGTATTTTAGTCTTTTCCCTCAGCCCAATCAGATAAGGGCAAGTGGCAGTGATATTTTGGGCTGAACCATGGGGTGATGGACACGTGGGGGACACTGGATGGTTCTAGGAAGATCGATCGTGTGCACGGCCACATTTTGTCCAAGGCCAACCGTGCAATCGTTTGAAAAACACAGAAAACAGAGAGAAGAAATTGGAGAGAGTTCGATCGATTCAGTGCAAGGGTGAGTGAAGAGTGGATTGAGAGAGTGACAGAGAGAGAAGGCGGTGCTGGTGATCGTGTTTTGGTGGAGGAATCGTGCCCGGAGACACGGTGGTGGTGCGGCGGAGTTCTGAGGAAAACAGGGAGGTTGTGAGACAGGGGTGGGAGTTGTGCCGTGAGGTGGATCAAACCAAGTTGGTAGGAGGTTCAGGTGGCTGCAGGGAGTCCAACGAGCACCGTGGCATGCGGCGGTGCACACGGCGGAGCCTGAATCGAAAGGTAAGCCCACTTCCTCTGTTTTCCTGTGAATTTCAAATCGAAAGTCGTGGAGTTGGGCTTAGAGTCGAGGGATTTGGGGGTCATGGTGAGACTCCTGGAGGTCCCAGGAGTAGTGTGGTTGTGGTGCCGTGCCGGGGGAGGACCTGGGCGGCCGGCGGCCAAAACAGGGGCCACGGGCTCAGTTTTTCGAGGAGGAAATCGTGAGGTTTTGGGCCGTGAATCTCAATTGTAAGGACATGGTTAGATTGCTTAGGATGGGACGAAGCTCTTGGGATTGGTTTGGACTGAAACGGTGGAGGAATCACAGAGAGCTGGTCACGCCGGTTCAACTGTGCTGAACCGGGTGACTCGAGGTAGGAGAAACACTGTAGCAGGCGCGTGAGGCCCACGCGCAGCCACTTTGGGCGGCGCGTGGAGGCGCGTGGGGAGGATTCGGGCCAAGCTTCCAACATGGTTTTGGTTCTAAATGTCCTAAGGAGTTCATTGGTATGGTTTTCGGGTGAATCGGACGATGTTAGGAGGTTGTTCGGGAATCCAGACGGTTTAGGGTCTAGGATTAAACTATTAATAAATTCCCGAAAAATTGGGGAAATTAGGGTTAGCATCCTTAATGTGTTTGTGACCCTATTTGGTGCATATTGACAAGACGGGAGACACCCAGACGGTGGAGGAGCGCACGGAGCGCGATTGACTCGTTCTGATTTGTGAGTGGACTTCTTCTTTTCTTTCGAGCATGCCTAACTGTTTTTATTAATGATTTATGATATTAAACGTGTTTTATGTTTCTTTTTGATGATTATATGTGGTTGATATATTTGCACGTTTTTCGAGACATTTCCGAGATTTTACACATTTTTCGAGAAAAGCTGGTTTTCGGACTTTGATGCCATATTTGAGGATTTCAACCTATAAATGTTTTCTGATGATGATAAATGGGTTATGAAATATGATTTGTGATTACATGTGGTTTTTGGTATAATAATGGATTTCCGGATTTGGGTTCGGAATGTCGGTTCTGAACGCCGGATGGGCTTCGAATCGGGGATTTCGATTTCAAACCAGATGGTTTTACAATGAATTGGGATTGGATTTGCTGGATCTGGATAGGGGTTTAAAGACCCGGACATTGTTTGACGGGGGACGGGCCTGGATTGAGTTTAAAGACTCGGGAGTTTAAAGACTCGGATATTTACGATATTACCCCCATAGGCCTATTGAGTTTAAAGACTCGGGAGTTTAAAGACTCAGAATTATATTTGAGGCCTGGTTGAGTTTAAAGACTCGGATAGGTCCAGCAGGTTTGATCGGAAGATGATGGTTTGACGTTCATGGTTTATGCTATGGTTCTGAAATACATACTATGAATTCTATATCCGTTTTATAGTGTTTCTGTTTCTTATGATGTTTCATGTTATGATTTTCTAATACTTAGTTTGGCATGCATGTTTTGAAAACTGAGGGAAGAAATATTATTATTTTCCTTAACTTTGATTTGGTGATAAACTGATTTTAAAACTTTCATTTATTCTAGTCCACTCACACTTTTGGTTTTAAATTTTCCCTCCAGGTCGTGGTGATAGCGCTGGGGTGAACGTTGAGGCAGATATCGAGGCATAGAGCTTACGACATTCTTCCGTTGCGAGACTAGCATTGTAGGATTTTTGTGCCCATTTTGTAGAACTATGCTCTGACGTACAGTTGTATATAGTTACTCCTTCGTCTGATAGTTATGCTTATTGTGGTTTTGAGGTACTTTTGGTACTATTAGGTGTGATTGTCAGACGGGAGCAGGGTTCGTCCCGGGTATCGTGGCGATATTTGGGACGGGTCCTGACAATTGGTATCAGAGCATAGGTTTGTCGGTTTGTGTCAGTGTGAGGTTGTATCTAGGTTGTTTTACTAACTCTATGCCTCTTTCAGCGTACGTTCGATCATGCCTCCAAGACGTGAACCCCCTCTACGACCTGAAGATGAAGCGGCGAGATGGACTGAGAGTGCTTCGATTGAGAGAGCCCAGCGGCTTGGGGCTACTACGTTCAGCGGTGGGGCAGACCCAGAGGAAGCTCACCGATGGATCACCCGGCTCGAGCATATTTTTGGGGTGATGCATTGTCCTCCAGAGGACCGGTCTTGTTGGCTACGTTTCTGCTGGATGGAGAAGCGTATGAGTGGTGGTATACGCTGGAGTTGTCCGGCTGGGACGCACATACGGTGACGTGGGAGACTTTCCGGGAGCGGTTTCTAGATCAGTACTACCCCCGCTCTTTCAGGGATGCTAAAGAGGCAGAATTTCTTTAGTTAAAGCAAGGGAGTATGACAGTGGCTGAATATGAGCAGAGATTCCAGATGCTATCCCGATTCGCTCCTGCATTTGTGGCAACCGAGGCTGAGAAGTGTCGTCTGTTCGAGTTGGGTCTTCGAGGAGAGATTAGAGCCATTGTGACAGCCGGCTCTTTTGCTACATTCCGGGAGTTGTCTGATGTTGCTGTCAGGGTGGAGGCTAGTTTGCCTACTAGGCCACAGTACTCGGGCAGTGTACGACACCGAGAGCATTCATTCCCTGGAGCATCGAGTCAGAGGACCCCGAAGCGGGGTAATTTTGGTGGTTCGTCATCGGCTGGTGGAGCCCGGTTTGGCAGACCAGGCAGTTTTCAGGGCTCTGGATTTCGGGGAGCTAGGGCACAGCCGACTCCGCAGGCGAGTGCTACTTCTGTTGCTTCTACTGGGAGGCAGACCGGTGGCCCCAGTAGGGATGCTTGCTACTACTGTGGAGAGCGAGGACACTTTCGGAAGGAGTGCCCGTTGTTAGCTCAGGAGGGTGGAACAGGCCGAGGTGTAGCAGAACCTGGGCGGAGTACTACTTCAGTGTCGGGGGCAGCAGGCCCTAGGGGTGGCGGTGGTGCCACGAGCAGTTCTAGAGGGCGCGGTAGGTCATCGGGACCTCAGGCGCGAGTTTTTGCTATGACCCAGCAGGAGGCCAGATCAGCGCCGGGAGTGGTGACAGGTACACTCACCATACTTGGTCACACTGTTTTTGCTTTGATAGATCCCGGGGCGACCCATTCCTTTATAGCTCGGAGTTGTAGTTTAGTGACGGAGAGGGAGGTGTCTACCTTGGATTGTGCTTCAGGGGCGAGTACACCTACTGGGGAGGTGTTGGTAGTGACTCAGGTGTTGAGAGAGTGTCCGGTGATGGTAGGTGAGGTTGAGTTAATGGCGGATTTGTTACTCATGGATCTACGGGACTTTGATGTTATCTTGGGTATGGACTGGTTGACGAGACATTATGCTTCTATCGAATGTTTCGATAGGAGAGTGAATTTTCGGAGTCCAGGATTACCAGAGATTACGTTTCAGGGGGATCAGCGTGCACTTCCTACTGGAGTTATTTCGGCACTTGAGGCTAGCAAGCTGTTGCGTAAGGGGTGTCAGGGTTACATAGCCCATGTGGTGGATACACGTGCTTCACCAGTGAGGGCGGAGGATATACCAGTGGTGCGGGAGTTTCCCGATGTTTTCCCCGAGGAGTTGCCAGGATTACCACCTCAGCGAGACATTGAGTTCATGATTGATCTTTTACTAGGTACGCAGCCTATTTCGCAGACTCCTTATCGCATGGCACCTGCAGAATTGAGGGAATTAAGGCCCAGTTGCAAGAGTTGGTCGATATAGGATTCATTCGACCGAGCATGTCACCTTGGGGAGCACCTGTACTGTTTGTCAAGAAGAAGGACGGAGGGTTGAGATTGTGTGTTGATTACAGACAGTTGAATAAGGTAAGTATTCGGAATAAGTATCCTTTACCCCGGATTGATGATTTGTTTGACCAGTTAAAGGGAGCACAGTACTTTTCGAAGATTGATCTTCGCTCCGGCTACCATCAGTTAAGGGTTAAAGAGGAGGATGTACCGAAGACAGCCTTTCGGACCAGGTACGGTCATTACGAGTGTGTTGTGATGCCTTTCGGATTGACTAATGCCCCAACAGCTTTTATGGATCTTATGAACCGAGTGTTCCGGTCATATTTGGATCGTTTTGTGATTGTCTTCATTGACGACATTTTGGTGTATTCGAAGAGTGCAAAGGCGCACGAGAAACATCTGAGAATTGTGCTTAAGACTTTGAGAGAGCATCTGTTGTATGCAAAGTTGAGTAAGTGTCAGTTTTGGTTGACCAGTGTTGGATTCTTAGGCCATGTGATTTCGGCCGAGGGCATCAAAGTGGATCCTCAGAAGGTTGAGGCGGTAGCAAATTGGGAACAGCCCAAGACGGTAACAGAAATCAGGAGTTTTCTGGGATTAGCAGGTTATTATCGGCGTTTCATTGAGGGTTTTTCTATTCTTGCAGCACCGTTGACAAGGTTGACTCGGAAGGGAGTTCGATTTGAGTGGGATGAGGAATGTGAACAGAGTTTCCAGGAGCTTAAAAGGCGGTTGACATCTGCTCCTGTGTTGGCCCTTCCAAACGATAGTGGGGAGTTCGAGGTGTACAATGACGCTTCTTTACAAGGTTTGGGTTGTGTTTTGATGCAGCACGGGAAAGTGATAGCTTATGCTTCCCGGAAATTGAAACCCCATGAGATGAACTACCCTACACATGACTTGGAATTGGCGGCGGTGGTTCATGTACTGAAGATTTGGCGACATTATTTGTACGGCGAGAGGTGCAGGATTTTCACCGATCACAAGAGTTTAAGGTATTTGTTCACTCAGAAGAAATTGAATCTGAGACAGCGCCGATGGTTGGAGTTGCTTAAGTACTACGACTGTACTATCGAGTATCATCCAGGGAAGGGTAATGTGGTAGCCTATGCTTTGAGCAGGAAGTCAGCTAGTTCTTTGTTGTATCTGAGGACGGTAAGATTACCTTTGTTGGTTGAGCTCCGCAGGCTGGGAGTAGAGTTGACTGTGGATGATCAGGGAGCACTCCTAGCGAGTTTCCACGTGCGACCTGTTTTGATTGATCAGGTTATTGATGCTCAGTTTGAGGACCCTATTTTGGGCATCATACGTATCGAGGTCGAGGCTGGAGAGAGACAGGACTTTGAGATTCGCGAGGATGGAGCTTTGGTTAAGGATGGACGATTGTGTGTACCCGAAGATGAGACGTTGAAGAAGATGATACTGGATGAGGCTCATTGTTCGGCTTATGCGATGCATCCTGGTGGGACCAAGATGTATTGTACACTTCGAGAGCATTACTGGTGGTCGGGGATGAAACGTGAGATTGCAGAGTATGTCAGTAGATGCTTGATTTGTCAGCAGGTGAAAGCTGAGCGGCAGAGACCCTATGGAGCAATGCAACCTTTACCGATTCCCGAGTAGAAATGGGATCACCTGACGATGGATTTTGTATTCAAGCTTCCGAGAACACCCAAGGGACACGATGGTGTGTGGGTGATCGTGGATAGACTTACGAAGTCTGCTCATTTCTTGCCAGTACGGGAGAATTTCAGGTTGACGCAGTTTGCACAGTTGTTTATCGATGAGATTATTCGGCTGCATGGGACTCCAGAGTCGATAGTATCTGACAGAGATCCGAGATTTACTTCCCGATTTTGGCAGAGCTTACAGGAAGCTTTTGGGACAAAGTTGCATTTCAGTACTGCTTTCCATCCTCAGACCGATGGACAGTCTGAGCGGACTATTCAGATTCTCGAGGACATGATACGAGCTTGTGTTTTGCAGTTTCAGGGTATTTGTGAATCACATCTGCCTTTGATGGAGTTCGTCTATAATAATAGTTATCAGGAGAGCATTGGCATGGCTCCTTACGAGGCTTTGTACGGGCGACAGTGTCGGACTCCATTGTGTTGGACTGAGATTGGTGAGCGGAGAATGACTACTTCTGAGCTGGTGGATCTTACACAGGAAAAAGTGGCACTGATTCGAGATTGACTGAAGGCAGCTCAGGACCGACAGAAGAGTTACGCCGACCGTAGGATCAGAGATTTGGAGTTTGCAGTAGGAGACTGGGTTTTCTTGAAGTTATCTCCTTGGAAGGGAATCGTACGGTTTGGCAGACGAGGGAAGTTGAGTCCTCGTTACATTGGACCTTATGAGATTTTAGAGCGGATTGGTCCTGTTGCTTATCCATTGGCTTTACCAGCAGACCTGGAAAAGGTTCTTAATGTCTTTCATGTATCTATGCTTCGGAAGTATATACGGGATGATTCACATGTTCTGGAAGCACAACCTGTGGAATTGAGGGAAGACTTGAGTTTTGAAGAGTAGCCAGTAGCGATTTTGGATCGGAAGGATAAGGTCTTACGACGGAAGACGGTTCCCTTAGTTAAAGTATTATGGCGGAATCATCAAGTGGAAGAAGCTACCTGGGAACCCGAGGCCTTAAGGCGTGAACAGTACCCTTACTTATTTCAATGAATTTCGGGGACGAAATTCTTTTTAGGGGGGTAGATTGTAATAACCCGTACCTTCGGGAAGGGTAAAAATGTAATTTTGAAAAACGTTTTGTATATAAAGGACGATTTTGCCCTTGTGAATAGTAGGCCAAAAGTTGACTTTTCGATTTACCAGTTGGATGACCGTTGACCCTTGACCGTGACGTAGTTTAGGACGTCCCGAGTCCGTAGACAGGTGGCAGGTTCGATTCGGACAATCGGAGGAAAAGTTATGACGTTTGGAAGTTTGAGGGTGTTACCGTAAATTTGATTAAGTGAGGAAAATGTTGACTTTTTGGAGGACTTGTGATTTTCACGTAGACCGAGGACCGTTAGATAGGTCTCGATGTCCTGAGTACAAGGACAGGTGGCACGCTGTCATCGGACGTCGGACGGAATATTTACGGGTCTGGAAAGTACGAGGGTAAAATGGTAATTTGTGCATGAAGGGTATTTTAGTCTTTTCCCTCAGCCCAATCAGATAAGGGCAAGTGGCAGTGATATTTTGGGCTGAACCATGGGGTGATGGACACGTGGGGGACACTGGATGGTTCGAGGAAGATCGATCGTGTGCACGGCCACATTTTGTCCAAGGCCAACCGTACAATTGTTTGAAAAACACAGAAAACAGAGAGAAGAAATTGGAGAGAGTTCGATCGATTCAGTGCAAGGGTGAGTGAAGAGTGGATTGAGAGAGTGACAGAGAGAGAAGGCGGTGCTGGTGATCGTGTTTTGGTGGAGGAATCGTGCCCGGAGACACGGTGGTGGTGCGGTGGAGTTCTGAGGAAAACAGGGAGGTTGTGAGACAGGGGTGGCAGTTGTGCCGTGAGGTGGATCAAACCAGGTTGGTAGGAGGTTCAGGTGGCTGCAGGGAGTCCAACGAGCACCGTAGCATGCGGCGGTGCACACGGCGGAGCCTGAATCGAAAAGTAAGCCCACTTCCTCTGTTTTTCCCGTGAATTTCAAATCGAAAGTCGTGGAGTTGGGCTTAGAGTCGAGGGATTTGGGGGTCATGGTGAGACTCCTGGAGGTCCCAGGAGTCGTGTGGTTGTGGTGACGTGCCGGGGGAGGACCTGGGCGGCCGGCGGCCAAAACAGGGGCCACGGGCTCAATTTTTCGAGGAGGAAATCATGAGGTTTTGGGCCGTGAATCTCAATTGTAAGGACATGGTTAGATTGCTTAGGATGGGACGAAGCTCTTGGGATTGGTTTGGACTGAAACGGTGGAGGAATCACAGAGAGCCGGTCACGCCAGTTCAACTGTGCTGAACCGGGTGACTCGAGGTAGGAGAAACACTGTAGCAGGCGCGTGAGGCCCACGCGCAGCCACTTTGGACGGCGCGTGGAGGCGCGTGGGGAGGATTCTGGCCAAGCTTCCAACATGGTTTTGGTTCTAAATGTCCTAAGGAGTTCATTGGTATGGTTTTCGGGTGAATCGGACGATGTTAGGAGGTTGTTCGGGAATCCGGACGGTTTAGGGTCTAGGATTAAACTATTAATAAATTCACAAAAAATTTGGGAAATTAGGGTTAGCATCCTTAATGTGTTTGTGACCTTATTTGGTGCATATTGACAGGACGGGAGACACCCGAGACGGTCGAGGAGCGCACGGAGCGCGATTGACTCGTTCTGATTTGTGAGTGGACTTCTTCTTTTCTTTCGAGCATGCCTAACTGTTTTTATTAATGATTTATGATATTAAACGCGTTTTATGTTTCTTGTTGATGATTATATGTGGTTGATATATTTGCACATTTTTCGAGACATTTCTGAGATTTTACACATTTTTCGAGAAAAGCTGGTTTTCGGACTTTGATGCCATATTTGAGGATTTCAACCTATAAATGTTTTCTGATGATGATAAATGGGTTATGAAATATGATTTGTGATTACATGTGGTTTTTGGTATAATAATGGATTTCTGGATTTGGGTTCGGAATGTCGGTTCTGAACGCCGGATGGGCTTCGAACCGGGGATTTCGATTTCAAACCGGATGGTTTTACAATGAATTGGGATTGGATTTGCTGGATCTGGATAGGGGTTTAAAGACCCGGACATTGTTTGACGGGGGACGGGCTCGGATTGAGTTTAAAGACTCGGGAGTTTAAAGACTCGGATATTTACGATATTACCCCCATATGCCTATTGAGTTTAAAGACTCAGGAGTTTAAAGACTCGGAATTATATTTGAGGCCTGGTTGAGTTTAAAGACTCGGATAGGTCCAGCAGGTTTGATCGGAAAATGATGGTTTGACGTTCATGGTTTATGCTATGGTTCTGAAATACATACTATGAATTCTATATCCGTTTTATAGTGTTTCTGTTTCTTATTATGTTTCATGTTATGATTTTCTAATACTTAGTTGGGCATGCATGTTTTGAAAACGGAGGGAAGAAATATTATTATTTTCCTTAACTTTGATTTGGTGATAAACTGATTTTAAAACTTTCATTTACTAGTCCACTCACACTTTTGGTTTTAAATTTTCCCTCCAGGTCGTGGTGATAGCGCTGGGGTGAACGTTGAGGCAGATATCGAGGCATAGAGCTTACGACGTTCTTCCGTTGCGAGACTAGCATTGTAGGATTTTTGTGCCCATTTTGTAGAACTATGCTCTGACGTACAGTTGTATATAGTTACTCCTTCGTCTGATAGTTATGCTTATTGTGGTTTTGAGGTACTTTTGGTACTATTAGGTGTGATTGTCAGACGGGAGCAGGGTTCGTCCCGGGTATCGTGGCGATATTTGGGACGGGTCCTGACACTCATTTGAATTACAAACTCCCGGTCTTGAGGTCCATTTGATTTAACAAGGCATCAGGCTGGAGGCCCAGTTGGTTCGCGAATCGGGCTTGAGGTCCAGTTTGTGTGTGGATTCGGGCCAAGGGCCCGACTATGTGTTACAAATGGTTTTTATGGTTCATGATGGTTTATGGGAACCAACATGAACCCTTGAAATGGATTTATGGTTCATGACGGTTTATGGGAACCGGCATGTACCCATGAAAGGTTTTATGGTTCATGATGGCTTATGAGGGCCGGGCATGAATCCTTGAAAGGTTTAAAGAATGATTTCAAAAGGTTTTTCATATGCCATCCTTTATTTATGATTGTCTCCTCCAGGGAGGGTCGTTGGTCTGGGTGGACCCCGGAGTAGTCATGGAGCACTGACTGAGTGGAGTCGCTCCCCAGTTGGGTTCCTTACTCTCAGGATGGGCATGGTTTGTTACCTCCAGAGAGAGTCATTGATCTCCGGACATTGACCTGGGTGGACCCTGGAGAGACTTGGGTTTGAGACCCAGTTTAGCACGCGCGTAGCTCTATATACCGTGACAGGTTCAGTGATATGAAATATAATGGATAAACATGATTTCTATTGGTTTGGGAAATTGTGTTTTATGATGATAAATGGATTTGGGCTGAGATCCCACATATGTTTACTATGTTATGGTTTTCTGTAAATGGTTTTGGGCAGGAGCCCGTGTGACTTGTATTTACGGAACTTGGGGCTGAGTCCCTAAATATAGTTGTTTAAACATATGTGACCGGATAAATGGCTTTACTATGCATGCATGCTTTTTAGTGAAGGGTATAAAGGTCTTTATAAAATGTATTTCTGAAATATTACTTTTTGTCCACTCACAGAGACTGAGATATCACATACCTCCTCTGGTTCCTGGCGTACTCTGATGGCCCGAGAGGGCTAAGGTCGGAAATTTCCTTTGTCTGACATTCTGTGTCAAACGTGATCAGGGACGTTCCTCGTTAATCCCAGGGGGATTGGGGAAGGGTCCTGACATCTCCCCAGAGAAAGTCGCAATCATTCAGGCTGAGATTGACAAGCTACTCAAAGCTGGCTCCATTGAGGAAGTCCCGTACTCAGAATGGCTAGCCAACGTCGTACTTGTAAAAAAGAAAGAGGACGGGCGATGGAGAGTTTGCATTGACTACACAGACTTCAACCTGGCATGCCCGATAGATAACTAGCCCCTACCAAGGATCGACCCCTTAGTGGACTCCACAGCGGGCAACAAGCTTTTTACCTTGCTTGATGCATACTCTGGCTACAACCAGATATTCATGCATGAAGGCGACAAAAACAAGACGACTTTCGTCTTTGAAAGTGGAGTTTATTGCTACAAGGTCATGCCATTTGGCCTCAAGAACGCAGGCGCTACCTATCAGCGACTTGTCAATCACATCTTTAAGGATCTTATTGAAAAGATGATGGAGGTCTACGTTGATGACATCATGATCAAGGGGAAGAAGCGTGGTGACCATATTGCAAACTTGAAACAAACTTTCGATTTGATGAGGAAATACAAGATGAAGCTTAACCTTCTCAAGTGTACCTTCGGGGTGGCTGCTGGAAAATTCCTAGGGTACCTTGTAACCCAACGAGGAATCGAGGAAAACCCGAAGTAGTTCAAAGCAATCCAGGACATGAAATCAGCATCGAGTCTGAAAGAGATATAGAGTCTCAAGGTCGCACAGCTGCTTTAAATCGATTTCTGTCCAAGGCCACAAATCGATGTCGGCCTTTCTTCCAAGCGATGAAGAGAGCATCCGGGGAGAAATGGTACAAGAAGTACGAGAAAGCCTTCCAAGATCTCAAAAGCTACTTGGCGTCTCCGCTATTTCTGTCAAAGCCAAAGGACAACGAGGACTTGTTCCTCTGCTTGAGAGTTTTTGACGTGGCCGTAAGTTCCGCATTAATCAAGGAAGAAAACGAAGTCCAACACCCAATATTCTACACATCAAAGGCTCTCCTCGATGCTGAAATGCGGTATCCAAAACTCGAGAAGCTAAATATGGCACTACTGGTTACCACTAAGGAGCTGAGGCCCTATTTTCAAGCCCACCAGGTGATCGTTATGATGGAGTATCCCCTGCGGTCACTCCTCCATGCACCTGACGCCTCAACAAGGGTCTTGAGGTGGGCATTAGAGCTAAGTCAACACGACATGCTTTATCACCCAAGGACCGCAATCAAAGGCCAAGCCTGTGAAGTTCAAGCCAGCATCACCAAAAGAAAGTCGAGGCATGGAACTAGAGAAAGTCTCCCTCACGGCCAAGCTTCCTCCACAACAGGAACAAGCGCCTGGATAATCCTCCACGTGCCCCTCCACTACTGGCTCACTTTGGAAGCTCTTTGTGGATGGCTTGTCAAATCAACGAGGCGCAGGAGCATGCGATAAGTGCCAGAGGTACAAGCTCAACCACCTGGCGCCCCCTGAAGAGTTGCACTCTCTGGTTAGCCCATTGCCATTCATGCAGTGGGGCATTGACAATGTTGGACCATTGCCGACTATGCCGACACCAAATAAGAAGTACCCGATTGTCTCCACCGATTACTTTACCAAATGGGTGGAAGCCAAAGCGTTAGTAACCCTCACTCAATTGGATGTGAAAAAATTTGTCTGGAGCCAAATCATCGGTCGGTTTGGAATACCTAAAGTCATACTAACCGAAAATGGAACATAATTCACTGGCGCATCAATCAAGGAGTTCTTCAAATCGTGGAAAATAAAGCATTTCACCTCCACTGCATATTACCCTTAGAGCAACGGCCAGGCCGAAGCTTCAAATAAGACCATCCTTGATTGCATCAAGAAGAGGCTCAACGACAAGAAAGGACTATGAGAGGAAGAGCTAGACGGCGCACTTTGGGCCTACCGTATGACCCCACGGCAAGTGACATGCAAGTCCCCATTCACACTTACATTCGGAACCAACGCTGTCATCTTGCCACACGTCTTCGTTTCGGCACCATTCACGGAGCTCAATGATCCTACTGACAACTTTGTGGTCTTAAGAACATCCCTTGGCTTAAGCGAAGTGTTGAGGGAACAAGTCGTTAAACGTATCTGAAATTACCAGCAGCAAGTTAGAAGTTTCTAAAACAAGAAGACAAAGGTTCGATAATTTCTTCCTGGCAATCTGGTCCTCAAGAAAAAAATTTGCAACACCAAACTGCCCCGGGTCCCAAAAGCTCAAGTCCCCCTAGGAAGGTCCTTACCGCATCCACCAAGTAGGTGAGAAAGGGAGCTACACCTTGCAAACCATGGACGGGAAACTTGTAAGTGGAGTGCTAAATGCCCATCACCTTTGGAAGGACTACATCTAGGAAACTGAATTAGTGACCAAGTCATCATCAAAGACACGAAAATTTGTGGTTAAAATTAGGCTCAATGCCTACTTTGTTCACATAGTATCTTCCAATAATATTCAAGATGTTTCGTTTCAACGTCTAATGAAATTGGCTTATCACCTACACTTTTGTTTAGAAAACACTAAGCCTTTGCCATGCAAAGCACACTAAGCCTTCGCTATGTGGGCTACTCAAAGCCTTTGCCACGCAAAGCACACGAAGCCTTCGACACACGAAGCACACCAAGCCTTTGCCATGCGACACACTCAAAGCCTTTGCCACAAAAAGCACAACAAGTCTTTGCCATGCAAAGTACATCAAGCCTTCGCCATGTGAAGCACTCAAGCCTTCGCCACGCGAAGCACTCAAGCCTTCACCACGCGAAGCACTCAAGCCTTTACCACGCGAAGTATAATAAGTTTTTGCCACGCAAAGCACAACAAGTCTTCGCCATGCAAAGCACGTCACGTTTTCGCCATACGAAGCGCTCAAAGCTCACCCCAGAGAGGCACATGAAACCATCCAAAACCACGACTTGTTAGAGTTGGAAAGCTACTAAAAAATACTTCCAACCCCACCAAGAGGGGCAAACACTAGGCCATGACAAACATTGGGAAAATGTTTTAACATGCGAAGTCGAATTCTGCATTTCAGTGCACGAGATTAAGATTCATTCGATCGTAGATCACTCAATTTGGATCTCCCGGACATACACTTGTCGACGCTAAAAAGGTACGGAAGTCAGCTTTCCAACACCATTGATCTCACTCAATTCCGAGTTGTGACGAGTTCCCAGCAAATGTTTTCGTACACAAAGGTCAACTGCACGTACCAGCACACGAGTACAAGATTGATCCGGTCCTAAAAAGCTCTGTTTGGATTGCCTCAATACACGATTGATGGCATTAGAAAGATATGGAAGTAAAATTTCCAACGTTGTTTATCTCACTCAATTCCAAGTTGTGAAGAGTTTCCAACGAACGTTTTTGTTAACGAAGGTCAATTCTACGTACTAGCGTACGAGCACAAGATTCGACCAATCCTACAAAGCTCAATTCGGATCGTCTTGGAACAACCTTGATGGCAGTAAAAAGGTATGGAACTCAACTTTCCAACCCCATCAGCCTCACTTAATTCCAAGTTATGTCGAGTTCCCAGCAAGCATTTCTATACAAAAAGGTCACCCTTGCAGAACAGCATGCGAGCCCAAGTTGCACTTGGTTTTACAAAGCTCAAATTTTGACATTTCTCAAATTTCGACATCTCAAAACAAGCCTATGAAGGTTAAGATTCTACGAAATTTGACGGAAAACAAAGGAGGACTTCATATTGATAATGTTGAAAAAGCTAGATTGGCAAACCACATATCGATTGCTCAACCACTTGAACTAACAAAACAAAATAAAAGGTTGGCGAGTCACAAGTCGATTGCTCAACAACGTATTTGATAAAGCATCTAAAAAAATGGAGAAACCTACACTACAAGTCTAAGGCAAGTTTGAAAACACGTCTTCTAGACCCATTGAACGTTGGAATTGCGCCCAGTCTTCGCTCAATATCTCAGGAATCCCATCCTAGAACGGGTCGCCGATGTCTGGAATGTGATCATCGCCTAACTGCTCTCGGAAACTCAGTGAATTAGGACCTGGTGCCTCGGGAGGGGTCGCCTCTGCATGTTGCACTTCTTGCTCTGAGTTTGCAGCCCGCTGGGACGCATCTTCAATGTCTCCCTCCTGAATTGCGTACTTGGGGGACACGTTGTTCTGAAAATCGAGATACCCCTCGATATATTCATGAGCAAGGCGCGTCTCCATCTTGGACTCGCTGCAACCGGACACGAATAACTTCAGCTTCAAATCCTCCATAGAATTTTTGAGCTCCTCTACATTCTGGCGTGAGGCATGGGGAGCACAAGGAGGCGAGTACGGTTCAGACTTGAAACGTTCAATTTCAGCATGAGCTCGCTTCGCCTAAACTTCCAGGAGCCTAATCTTCTCCCGAAAGTCTCGCAGAGAATCGCGCAGCATCTCAGACTCATTGAGAGCGAAGTCCCGTTCACTCTCCACCAACAACATCTCGGCTCGGATGTTCCTAAATTCATCTTAGATGACTTCTAACGAACCCATCTTCTTGTCTAAATCTTCATTTTTTCGTTGAAGCTGGGCATGAGATTCTTGAAGTACGGTGCATTCAGACTTGAGTTTTTCAATGTCAACTTGGATATTGACCCGAAGACGCAGCATACCCGCAAGCTTACGAGCCCCCGCCTTTGCAATCTTTAGCTCTTTGACGACCTTGTCGTTAACCTCCTGCCCCAACCCGCTCTCGGTGCGCTTCGAGGGCATCCGGGCTTCGCGGACATGGGAGTTCCCCACCTTAGCGGGAGCAGCTCTGACTCCTCCATGATCAACGCCCAAGACTTTACTGCAGGGTCTCCTTGAAGGGTCTGAAGTAGGTCTCATTGGAGGGGACCACGCATGTGACACCTTGGCAGAGGGCACCACTCGAACTTCAGAAGGAACATGAACAACCTTTAGCTTCTTTGGGGACATGACTGCACCCTTCGCCAGGTCTTTCTGAGGCTCGTCTAAAGACTTACGCTTGTTGGAAGATCCCGCTAGGCGCAAAGGGCATGGCATAACCTAGGGAGCACTGCTTGGGGGCACAGATTGATTGGGCACCTTTGTTGGAACGACATCCAACTCATCTTGGCCTGTGCATACCGGTGGGACACCTTGCTTCCCATGCTGCAAGGAAACAAACCAGCTTTTGACCAAGTCAACGGGAGGACGCCTGCCAGCCCTGCGCCTGTAGGGGCTAAGTAACTAGCTCATCTCACGAAACTACGAGGGGATCATGAAGACCATCAACCTTCCTGATATCATCTTGGAACTTGGTGACGGTGTACAAGTCTGACGGGCCATGGTAGCTCGAGGTGATATTCAGACCACTGACGTAGTTGATATCCCACTCGCCTCCAACTTCAATGCACGGTGTCTGGTACAATTCGTCATCAAATGACGTGCCCACGAAAAGCTTAACCTTGGGGACCACGTGTGAACTCCATGTACCAGGGATCAGCTTGTGCTCAACTGAGTAGCAATGCTAGAACTCGTTTTCAGTGAGCTCTAAGTTGAAGAACTCGTTCGGCTTCTCAAAGCACATGATGTGGCGGTAGGCGTCGACATGCAGCTGGGAAGGGAAACACCCGATCTGGCAGATGATCTTGGTGAAGAGCTTTGAAAACGAAAACTTGAAACCCCAGTTCATGACCAGAGGATGAAATTGGATCCACCGAAATAGTCTCGCATTCTTTCTTCTGGAAACAGCTCCCCTCAGAGTCTTTGTAGGTGCACACGCATCGCCAAGCGTAACGACCACACCTTCAGGGAAAGCATCTTCATGGAGACTCTTCCACTTTTCAAACTCGTCATTTCCGAGTAGCTCGGTCTGATCCCCGATGAACGGATGCCCGCTGCGCGAGCCTCCCCGTTCTGACAAGTGCAGCTTCCCCGACTTCACTCCTTGCTTCTCGCTTGACATCCTGAGAAAAGTCGCCGCAGGAATGGGTCGTGTCTTTGAAATCGCTGTGATAAAAAACTCTGAACCTTTGGAACGTCCAAAAGCAGCACAGTTGAAAAGGGAACAAAACTTGTTAGCTTCCAAAAATATAAAAATAAAAAGAAAACAAATATCTACTACCTATACAACATAGGTAAATATGTACTTTATACTTAATACGTATCTATTTACATATCTACTCATATATAATACAAAAAAGGTAAATATGTACTTTATATTTTAGTATATATTTACTTACATATATGTACGTATGCAAAAAAAGTAAGTATGTATTTTGTTAATTAATACATACCTACTTACATGTTTTAAACAAAGAAAAAAGATGCAGAAAAAATATATAAAAGAAACAAAGCAGCAGAAAAAAAAAACTGCAGAAAAAATTATAAAAGAAAGAAGTAGCAACCTTCTTCTCCCGGGTGGGCCCACCTGCCCTACCCTTGCTGTAAGGTTCCAGCCGTCCGGCTCACTATCTCACTCGCACTCGAAGAGCCGCGCTTAGCGCGCGCGTGGAGGAGTCCAGCAGCAAACCTCCCGATATGCCCTGATGCTAGGGACTTACCTGCTTGCAGCTACATCGAAGACTACTAGCTGGTTCCTCTCTCTCTCTCTTAGCTAATGGCTTCTCCAGACACTCCAACTGCCACATCGCCCTACCTGCATTTTCCCTCAGCTGCAATTTTTCCTCTGCTGTAACTCCCTCCCTTGACGAACGGAATACACGTGAACCTGTGAAAATTAAGAACGACAGAGATAGAAAAAATGAAAAAGAAGAAAAAGGAGCCTTAACCTTGACGGACGGCGGCACAAAATTCTTTCACCACAGCAGCTATTGACGTCAACTAGCCTCCCTCAACAATAAAGCAGTATTAGGGCTTGTTTTTCTTTATAAAAATAAGAGCCACATGCTCTCATTTAAATAAAGAAAATTAAGAAAACCCTAGTGGTTAATCGGTCTCACAAAGTCAACTCAAAGCAGAACTACAAGCCCAAAGAATTCCTATTGGGGCAAGGTCGAGGTCAATCTCCATCTACATCCAGGAAAGAGGAGTCCTACTCCCACATAAAATATAAAGATGTAGTTTACTGGAACCACAAGGAAATTACATCTCTTAGGATTCCTCGAATTCCTAAGCGATGTGGGGGCATTTGTGGAACCATAAATTATCAAAATATTCTGGAGCTGCCATGTGGCCAACAATTCTCATAATGCCGATATTGCCCTTGGTGAAATCGACATCGACACGTTACGATCTCCACATTAATTTAATATATTTACCAGCTAAATATATTATATGATCAGATCAGTACAGACAATAAATAGCTCCCCAGTGAATTATTTATTTATTGATAAATAAGTGATTACACTCGGTACAATCACTTATTCAATACCTTCTCCTTCAACCAATCAGACGCTCCAGTGGCCCTTAAGGCTTCACTATAAATAGAAGGTCTCATCTCATTTCTAATGGTAATAAAAAACTTCTACAAACACTCTGCCATTTTATTCTCTCAGAAAACTTACTTAAGCATCAGAGTTTTTACGGTTGAGCCCCCCCCCCCCCCCCCCCCCCCCCCCGGGAATTCAACCTTAACCCCGTTTCATTTTCGTAATTGTGTGTAGGGATCGAGAAGGAATTTTACGAGACTGAACGATTTCTGCATTAACATGACATCAACGACTGAGATAATCCCACCCTTGTGATTAGATTGATTGGTAAGTGAGACAACCTTGTCGGCTATGTATGGGAGAAGTCAAAGAGGCATGATACAAGGCATCAAGCGTTTGTAGCTTAACTACCTTTTGGTTTCAAATATATGTATATATAAAATAATGACACATTGGGGGCACCTTTATATTATCTATATATATATATTAAGAAACTAATAGAATATTTCATAGTTTCAGCTTTACTTTTTTTGGAAATTTTGGGAATTGTGGGAGCCCGATTGTAGTGATTCAAGCGGTGGTGTGTTCTGCTTTCTGAGGCGATCGTTCCAAGATACGAAAAGGTATACTTTCAATGGAGTTTTGAAGAGCTCACTTTGTGGGAGTGCATAAACTTGAAAGTTGATCTTGTGGGATGCATTGCTCCATCTTGGGGAGTGTATATCTATATTGGGGCATTCATTGCTCTATCTTTGGGACTGCATTGCTTCATTTTGTACCATACATGAAGGCATATTGCGAGGGAGAACATTATGTGTCTGAAATCAGTATTGTGAAGGACCTGATGTCAGTGTGGTTTGCAGACGTAGGTGGACTTATGGAGGCTATTGGCATAGGTGAGCGCTAGTTGTCATCCGTTGTTTGCTTGTCAGTCTTTTGGTTTGGTAGCTAGCGGCCTCCAAATTGACTTGACGATTATGTTACTTCCCATGTGGAGTGAATTGGATTTCTTGGAGGATTTGCACATTGGTGAGTAAGGTGGGTGAACCGGAGACGATCCATGTAGAAAAGATGTCTCTCGGAAGAACTGATAAAATGGAAGGATTGTCTGGCTGTCCATTTCTATCTTTGTTGGAAGAACTAAGAAGTTGGAAAGGATTGTCTCACATGTCCATTCTTTTCTTGTTGGAGAAACAGCTTTCGGTTGATCTCAACCTTGCAAGGGTGGCGTCATATGCATTGGACTTGCCATTGTGTGAGGTTCCACTTGCGATAATGCGGGGTTAGATTTCCTCTAGCTTGGGGAATGTCCTCCTGTGCTAGATAAGACCTGATCCTGAAGGCACCGCTGAGCCTAAAACAAGGTGGCGCCAAGATAGGACTCGAAAATCAAGGATTGGAAATGTCCCATGTTAGGACCCATCCCAAATCCCCCTGGGGTTAACGTGGGATGTGCTTGATCCCGTCTGACATGAAGTGTCAAATAAGAGAAAATTCCAACCTTAACCCCACCGGGGCGTCAAGAGTGCGCCAGGATCGGAGGAGGAGTGTGGTGTCTAAGTGTAACAGCACATCCTGGGAATCAGGATTAGATTAGTTGTTAATGACGGATTAGTGAAGTTAATCAGTGATTAGTTGGATACGTTCGGACGGACGGTGCGAAATGACGATTTTGCCCTTGGAATTGGGTAAAATGTTAACTTTTCAATCGGACGGTCAAAACGACTTTGACCAATGACCGTGACGTAGTTCGGGACGTCACGAGTTCATAGACAGATGGCACATCTGATTCTGACATCCGAGGACAAAGTTATGATGTTCGGAAGTTTGAGGGTACTTTGGTAATTTTGATGGAATAGGGGCAAATGGTTGACTTTTTGGACGACAAGTCACTTTCATGCATTTCAAGAACCGTTAGATAGGTCTCGATGCCCTAAATACAACGACAGGCGGCACATGTCGATTGAAGTTCGGATGACAAAGTTACGGGCATAAGAACTTGATGGGCAAAATCGTAATTTGTCCTTTAGGGGAATTTTGGTCTTTTTGAGGCATTGGGATTTTTGCCCAGCAGGATGAGGACACGTGGTTGTTTTTGGAATTGCTGCCTACATGAAATTGGATACATGGCCTTATCTGGAAGGCTGTGGAAACATTGGGACATATATTTGAATAATGGTGGCACGGGTTGAAAAACAGAGTATTGTGTAACTGTGAGGAATCCACTTATACAACCCCTTCAATCTTCATGAAATGTCTTGGATTGGTGAATGAATAAGATTGAGGATGATGAGACGCCGATGACGGTGGTGGCATGGCTGTCCACGACGGCGTGATGTGTTGACAACCCTGAACTAAGCCCGCGAATCCTGTTTTTCAAATTAAAAATGCTAACTCCTGCTCTCATGGGATTTGATCGAGTTAGTTGCTGGAAGTCTAGGGAATTGATTGCGCCCATATTCGAGGCCAGAGATGCCTGGTAAGTACACTTTCGACTAACTGGTTCTTTTAAGGTTGAAAATGGCAGCTTTGTTTCTGATGCTTACTAATCGAATTGGTTCTTTGGATGAGGGTTTGGATTCCTAAAGGAAGCTAAGGGACTTGGAATTAGGGACAGAGATGGCCTAGAACCTGGAAACAGAGGGGGGAAAATCGAAGAAAAGTTGAACGTTCGAGGAGGTACTTCCCTAGCTGGGTTTTCATGTTTTCAATAGCTAGAAAAATTGGTTAGGTTAGGACGACACTAATGGGATTAAACAGAGTGAAAAAGATGGAAAACATGGACAAAACCGCCTGTGCTGGTTCAGTCGAACTGGGCCGGTTTGAACCGGTCTGAACTGGGTTGGCGAGAGGAAAGAAACGATGAACAGTGCAGGCGCGTGGCTCCCACGGGCCGCCCCTTTGGGCGGCTTGTGAGGGCGCGTGGGGACCCTTTTTGTAACACCCCGGAAATTCGAGGATTCCAATATTTTAATTTAAATGTGTGATTTGACGATTTTACCCTTGTGATTGGCATGGTCAAATGTTGACTTTTTGATTTATGAACTAAATGGACTTTGACCTATGACCGTGATGTAGTTCGGGACGTCACGAGTTCATAGACAGGTGGCACATCCATTTCGGACGATCAGGGTAAAAGTTATGACTATCGGAAGTTCAGGGGCATTACCGTAATTTGGACTCTCGGGGGAAAATGTTGACTTTTCTCTTGGCACCCAATTTTCAGTTGACTCAAGGACCGTTGGATAGGCCTCGACGTCCTGAGTCCGTAGACAGGCGGCACGCCGAAATCGGACTTCGTACGAGGAAGTTATGGTCAGAAACGTGAATTCGGGAGGTTCGTGTCTCGGTTTTCGTGTCGAATATTATATTCAGGAAATCTGATTAGAGGACACCTGGTGAGTGACAAGAGTGACAAGTGTCACTCACCCATTGGCCAGATTGGATCAGATCCACTATTGGATTAAATAGCAATTAAATCAGCTTTAAATTCCAGCCCTTGGATTGAAAACCCCTGATCTAATCTGAGCCATTGATCTAATCATGGAGATCAAATCTGGACCGTCCGTTTCCTTCCCTCCATTTCTTTATATTTCATACCCGCAGAGCACATTCTGTCCATTTCGATCAAACATCCCAGCAAATCATCCACTCTCTGTGTCTGCGTATTGGGGACTCACTGGCGAGGCTGAGCGACGGCAGTGACCACGGCGGAGGACGGCGGCGAGGAAGGGATCAGGGAAACCCGTGGCGGTTTCAAACCCAGATTTTGGTAAATCCATTTCCCACGTTTAGTTTTGTTTTTGATGGATCCTAATCGACTCTAGGGACTGCCAGGAACCTACTGGGATTGAACTCGTGGCCGGAGGTGCTCAGGACGGTGACACAACTGCGACGGGAGGCCGGTTCTGTTCTTCGAGGTAGGCCTCGATCCTATCAGTTTTTCTCCATTCTATTTACACAGAACCAATCTAGGAACTCAGACGAGTAGTTAGTAATTAAAAGGAACGAAAATGATCAAGAAATGAAGAAATGGTAACCGGGTCATGATCGCGGGTCTGATCGACCCGAGTTGCAGGTATTCGGGTCAACCCGTCTGAGGACAGCGGTGATGACGTGGCACCCTGTCAGTCTGTCAGGTGACGTGGACCAACCGTGAGCCGACACGTGTCACATGTCAGTGCACAGTCAGCACTGACATGTCAGTGACGTGGACCAGTCAGGGACTGCCACGTGTCACATGTCAGATCTGACACATGGCCTGACAGATCAGCGAGGTGGACTAATCGGATGTTGACACGTGGCACCTGTCAGAGTCTGACACGTCAGACCTGACAGCTGTCAGATGACGTCAGCAGTGACGTCAGCGATGACGTCAGCAGGACTGTTCCAGCGTTGACTGCCGCGTTGACCGGCGCGTGGGGGCGTGTGTGAACAGTGTTTCTGGTGGGACCACCACCATTCTTTAGGTTTCGACGATCCGGATCCAACGGCGGTGGTTTCGGGTCGATCGGAGATCATTAAGTTGGTCAAAATAAGGTTTATTGCCTTGGAAAGCGCGTTCGGGCGGCTTTTCTGGACCGGTTTCGGTCTAGGGTTTCATAGTTGAATGTTAGGGGTTTAAATTGACCTTTGCATATGCTTTGGTTATGACAGGGGTTGTATAATCGTACCAGAACGAGGGTATACTTCGGTTTTCAGCAGGACTGTTCAGTGAGTGGGCCATTTTCTTAAACCCTTGCGTGCATAAATGTTTTCTGGTTTATTATACTTATTCACATGACAATAATGGTTTTGATGATATGGAAAATATGGTTATGGCACGTTTCACGGTATTTGGGCTTGAGACCCGTCTGATGAAACTTAATGATTGGTTCGGATTTTATCTATGTATATATATATGCCTTGCATGTGGATATCAATAAAATGCATTTGTTACTGCACTGTATAGATCCTTCCATATTATATTGTCTCCTCCGGCGAGGTACCCAAGAGAGGTCACGGACGTCTAGTACGTCCAGCGTCTATGACGCTAAGCATCGGGGATGCTGTACCCGAACGGGGTTCGGGGAATGAACTCGGAAATTGAGACCTGAGTGGCACGCGTAGCCTTGTGATTGTGACCTTATTGGACGTCAGGGACGTCAGACATCAGGGATGTCGGGATTGGAGTGTATAGTGCAGCAACCAAAATTATACTTATGGTTTTATTATATGCCTTATGGTTCATATTATATGGTTTATGATTTTGAATTACGATGCACGCATGTTTGGAAAACGGAGGGGTAAATTATATGTTTTACTTATCAACCGATTTTATAAACTTGAGTTTCGGTCCACTCACCCTTAATGTTTTGATAACCCCTCCAGGTCGGGAAACTGAGGTAGAGGAGGAACCTGAGGCTGAGGCGTAGATCTACATTCTGCGTACCTGATCCCCTGTTGGGCGGTGTACCCGCAGGTTTACTTTAGAGTCGTGCTCGCATCTTGTAATTTTGGTTTTCATCCCTTGTCTGACATTCGTTTAATTCGGATTTGATGTATGACTTTAATTTGGTTATTTATGCATTTGATGTTTTGAGGTTAAAATTGGTATGAATTATTGGGTGTCAGACGGGAGCAGGGCACGTCCCCTTATGGTCCCTGTGGGATCGGGGCGGGTCCTGTCAGCTTGGTATCAGAGCACTAGGTTGTGGTCAGTACTAGGGTATTGGTCAGCATGCTAGACTAGCGATTAGTACTAGTTACTTTTCGACTTTTAAGAATATTGTTTTCTGATCTATGCCTCTTAACAGTTGGTTATGCCTCCTAGGAGAATTCCTCATACTCGAACGGACGAGGATCTAGAAAGAGAGATGGAATGCGCAAGCATTGAAAGGGCTCAACGTTTGGGAGCCACTCCTTTCTGCGGGGGATCAAACCCCGAGGATGCTCACGACTGGATCACCAAATGGGAGAGGATCTTCTCGGTGATACACTGCCCTCCGGGCGAACGAGTGACTTTGGCAGCCTTCTTACTGGAAGGAGGAGCCTACCAGTGGTGGCACGGACTCGAGATGTCTGGGTGGTCTGTCCATACCACTACTTGGGAAGCTTTCCGTTCCAGATTTCTGGACCAGTACTACCCGCGATCCTTTCGCGCGGCACGGGAGGCTGAGTTCCTGCGACTGGAGCAGGGTGATATGTCCGTTGCGGACTACGAACAAACTTTCGGGAAACTTTCCCAGTTCGCTGCTTCATTCGTAAGCACGGAGGAGGACAAATGCCAGCGGTTTGAGCTTGGACTCCGAGGGGAGATCCGGGCCAGTGTGACTGCTACCACTCATGCTTCTCTGAGAGATATGGTCGACGCAGCGGTGCGTGTCGAGGCCAGTTTGGCGGCACACCAATCGCGACAACCTTCGGGGGAGGGGCAACGTCGGGATCGCCCACATCATGGGCCATCGGGCCGTAAGAACAACAAGGGAGGGAGCTACAGGGGAGCACCCTCATCCTTCAAGGGTCGTGGCTGGTCGGGTCGACGTGGAGGCTCTCAGGGCAGAGGATCTGGATACAACTCTGGGCAACGCTCATCTTGGAGCGGTGCTTCTGGCGGGCATTCGGACAGGCTAAGGCTAGTAACTTGTTTTGCTTGCGAGGAGGTGGGCCACTATGCCAATAATTGCCCGCAGTTGTCCAAGAACAACGACGCTGGGGGCTCGAGTGTGGTGCAGAGCACGGCTTCCCACATTAATGGAGGTCGCGGTCAGGGAGGTGACCGTGGTGCTGGGCGTGGCGCGCGCGGGCGCTGACGGAACGGAGGGCCGAGGGCCCAAGTGTTTGCAATGACCCAGCAGCAGGCGAGGACTGCTCCAGGCGTGGTCACAGGTACACTGCATATCTTTAACCTTCTTGTACGTGTATTGATGGATGCGAGGGCTACACATTCCTTTATTTCGAAGAGTTGTGCTGGTATGCTTGATTGTGTGGTATCAGCTTTAGATTGCGAAATGGGTGTTGGCACCCCGATGGGTATCGTGTACCTTGTGAATCAGGTGATTCGAAGGTGCCCGGTAAGAATTGAGGATATGGATTTACCAGCAGACTTAATTATTCTGGATATCCACGACTTCGATATAATCCTAGGGATGGATTGGTTGTCGGAGCACGGATCGCTCATCGACTGCTGTAGCCCGGGATTTGGGCTGAGGCCCGGGATTTGAGAAAAGGAAATAAGTTCGGTTTTGCTTAAATGGTTTGAATAACTCGAATATAGAATGGTTTAATGACGTGGATTTTGATATGCATGCATTGGTTTTTAAATAATGGGTATAAATGTAATTTGTGTTTTCTGATAACTATTTTTGAACTATTTTTGAACTATACTGTATTTTTGTCTACTCACAGTCTCTTCATGTTTATGATACCCTCCAGGTTGTCGCAGTGCGGGCTATTGGTTGAGAGAGACGAAGACATCACACCCGCGATCTCCAGTAGATTCTGTGCACTATGGGAAATCCGGAAGCTTTTGGATGGTCGGATCGAGAATCTCTTGTTCGACTTACGTGTCACATGGAGGTTGGACGTCAGTTTAGCCTTCGTGTCATGCGTAAGTTAAATGGGAGTAGGACTTAGCCCTTAATCCCGGAGGATTGGGGGTGGGTCCTGTCACTCGGCCTCCGCTACAGCCTCTATCCGCGTTCAACTTGAAGGGAATTAAAACCATTACAAGCTGTGAATGGATGAAACAATAGTTTATAAAAACATTTCATAAAAAGAAGATTTATGCCCTTTACTAAAAATCATGCATGCATTCGAAAACGATTTAATCAAACCATTAGGGCCTTAGCCCAAAATAGTAAATCCAAATCATACGAGCCATTGCCCAAATCCATGTGGGACTCAGCCCAAAACAATACCAGTGGGTCTCAGCCCAAAACCAATTCTCGGCATCCCTGATGCCTGACATCCCTGATGTCACAATCAATCCTGTCACGGTTCCAAGCTACGCGTGTTACCTAGGGTTTCAAATCCTAAATCTCCTTAGGGTCCACCCAGGTCAATGACCCGCAGATTAATGACCCTCTCTGGGGTGAGGTTTTAACCTCTGGCAATCCTTGCTCCAAAGTCACTATACGGACCGGTAGCTCCGTGCAATGACCCCTCGTAGGCAATGCCCTGTGACTACTCCAGGATTCTACAAGATGTCTGGAGAAGACAACTTGCCATTTTAGGATACTATGAGACGTCTAGAGGGCATCCATTCATTAGGATGGTATACTAAAAACCATTTTACAAATCATTTCGAAACCATTCAAAGAAGCCCGTGTTTTCCATAAACCATCGTAAATCCAAATATGGGTCCCTGATCTGAAATCATGTTTATAAACAATAACTGGGCCTCATGCCTGATATCATAACCAACAGAGCCTCAAGCTCGAATTCGTAAACTAACGGGGCCACTAGCCCGATCACATAACTCAAATGGGCCTCCAGCCCGATTTCTCATTAAATCTAAAGGACTCCAATTCCGATAGTTTCCAAGACAAATGGGTCTCGTGCCCGATTCCATATTTTCAAAACCCTTTCCAATCGTCTTTCAATTGGGACTTATGCCCGAATCTCGATTTCACACACTTCCGTGAAATCTTCCAAAACTGTAAATCAGCTCTTCCGTTTCACGCCTCTCCGTGAAACTGTCAGAATCACATATAAAACGTGTAAAACATACGCACGTAGTACACTTGGTCGAAGCCCAAACAACATATAAAACAGAAATCTTGAACTACGTGCACTAACGTATTTTCCTCCGAAAATGCCCAAAAAATCATATTTAAATCATATGCACTCATGGAATCTCAAAACATGTTCTCAAACACATATAAAACATTTATGCATGCATTAATTTAGAAAGCCAAATTCCACTCATAGACCGTCCTTGTTGCGCCTCGATACGCACGCCATAAGCCCTTCTTGTGCCAATCACCATCACCGGGACTCCCAAACCTGTCCAAATCATTTTAGAGGGTTACTAACTACCTCATTAACCTCTCATTGAAGTCCCGTAATTTTCTAGAATTTTTAACTATTTTTAAAGTCCATCCTAAACCTTCAGACATCTCGAACTATATCGAAACGATGTCCGATCGACTCGAAACTTGTCCCAAAATGTTCGTTACATCAAATAGATGAAATTACATGTTGGAAACTTCCCCAAAAGGGGTCCCACGCACTGCCATGTGCCGCACAAAAGGCCCTGCTCGTGGGCTTCACGCGCTTGCAAAGTCGTCCCCAACCTCGCGTGTACCCGGTTCGGTTCAACGCCTGTATTTCCGGTTCAATTGCACTGACGTGACATGTCCAGTGCCATAACTCCCTCATTTTCGGTCCATTTCCTTCCATTCCAATCCTAATCTTCTTATCTCATCCTTAGAAACCTATTTGTATAATTAGAACTAAGAAAAACTATATAAAACTCCCTGGTTCTATTCCCCCTTCATGGCCCTATTTTCCAACCTTCCCAGTGGGCTTCTCAGCCACCATCCACCATCCAAAACTATCCCTAAACCTTCCTACAAATCCATTAGACACTCCCGAATTGACAGTCAGAGCCCCTAACATCCAATTCACAAAATGGAATTTTGAATTCAAAACTCATTGGCACGAGTCTGCCTTCCTTCCGCCGTCCACGGCGGTCCTGCCACCCACTCATCATCATTATCTCATTTTCAGCCTCCCTTTCACTCTCAGTCCCTTAGTCATCACGGTAGGGGGGGGGGGGTGTGATATGGGGTGTTGTTTGTGCGAGATTGGGTTGTTTGGGTCGATTGAATAGGCGGGGATGAAAATGGGGTGATATGCATGTATGGGTAAATGGTGGGAATTGGATGAGTGACACTTGTCACTCATTCATTGGGCCTTCCCCAAATATCTGGGCCCACTTAATGACAAATGTCCCCCGTTTCGTAAAACGTGCAATAGTTTCGCGGAACTTCTGTGAACCGTTACTTCCCCGTCGAACATCCGATTTCGACGTGCCGCCTGACTATGGACTCGTATCGACCCGATCTACGTAATAGTCCTCGG
Source organism: Prinsepia uniflora (assembly GCA_032719365.1). Taxonomy (NCBI): domain Eukaryota; kingdom Viridiplantae; phylum Streptophyta; class Magnoliopsida; order Rosales; family Rosaceae; genus Prinsepia; species Prinsepia uniflora. The sequence continues at coordinate 40,100,173 of CM064869.1, read as the reverse complement.
CCCTTGGCATCAGAGCTTGTGGGTCAGAAGTTAACTTTTTACCCTCGTTCAGGGGTAAAATCGTAATTTCGCCTTGAACGTCTGTTAATTCTTAGCTAATCCCCGATTAGTCTCACTAATCCGTAATTAGTCTTAATTAATCTTTAAAATCAGGGATGGGTCGTTAAAAACTTCCCTTCAAGAATTTCAGCCCCGAAATTTCAACTGACCCAATTCCACAACTAAACTGTGGAAATCCAATCATGTCCCCAACTTGGACACTCTCGTGTAACCATACACGTCCGACACAACCACTGTACACGTCGGTACACACTGTCACCGGAGCTTCCAAAGCTCCAACTCAACTCTCAAGAAGCCACACATTGGCTCGTAAGTCTCACTCGAGATACCGACACTCGTCGATCTCGCCTGTCACTCACTTCGACAGGTCAACAATAATGAGTTATCGTCAAATTGGCTTTTCAGCCCGATGACCTTTCTCATCCGATAACTTGAGCTGACAACCTGCCCAGTGTCCGCTCAGGTAGTCATCCTCTAGATCCTGCCATCATAATGACATGAATCACATCTCGTAAGCCATACTCAAACCTATGCTACAGGTTTAATTGACCTCGATACTTACACGAGTCAACTCTCTCGTTTTCTCGTACTCGTATTGACTCTCCTTAGAGTCTCATCACTACATACCATTCTGAACGCATCAGATACCGATTCATTCCATTACCACTATAGGTCACAACCATTGTGACAAGCCAGCAACTTCCAGCTCCACTGCGCTCCCGTGGCGCTACTCTGATCTCGTCTCGTTCTCGAGTCCCCACATCGTCACATCACGTACTCTGTCGAAACACATTCAACATCTCACCCATCCTGGGTGTATTTGGATCCCATCAAATACTTGTCTTAATAGAGACAACATGTCTGCATTGTAGGGTTCCCTTAGTCATCCACGACTTGAGCCCCTGTTCACATCAATCACGGAACCCTACTAACTCACTCCGTCTTCGTGACTAAGATAGATCATATACACTCTTCACATATCCAGCCTCTGTCTTGTCATCTCACTAACCATTCCAAAGATTCTTCAACTGTCTCACAATACGATTCTCCTCTACTCCTAGTTTAGCATAATCAACAAGGCCATTCACTCCAATGACGACCAGACCTCGGTCTAATCGACTCACGGTCACCACAATTATCTTCGTCATCTCGATCATCCTGATCGTCACCACACGACTCGATCCACGGTGGCTCCACGTTAGCCCTCTCTCAGGTAATGTAACATGATCCATAATACCGACACGAGTCCACTACCTCAGACACACTCGTCACATCCGGTGACGCTAAACACCATCTGCTAGTCAAAGTCAATCAAATTTGACTCACAGCCTAGGTGTTCGGTTCTTACACCCTCTTTGAACCCTTTAACTGTCATATCACTCCTCTTCATCCCACCTAGGGAAGAATCAAGGAGAATCCAAGATGATGACATCAAAGTTCATCCTATGTCATCCTGCAGTACCCAGCACTATCTACTAAAGAGCAGAAAATGAGAAGTCCCCTTCATCGACTTCAAAATCAGGAGAAGTTGCAACCATATTGGCACCAACTCAGATATGCTTCCCAGTCCTCAACTCACTCGTACATCATCCACGTGTCCGTAAACAATCCAACTCGTCTATCCTTTTACCACCGTTTATGTACATCCAAAGGATGTCAATTCAACCTAACCTGATGTACCGCTCGACTGAGGAGTCACAATAGGCTCCTGATGTGATCCGCAGTCAAATATCTGCATATCACCATATTGGACTAACCGACCCTTAAGTCATAAGACGTCACTTACGTCATCCATTTATACCTTTTCATCCAATCACCACTTAGGCATTTCAACCTTTAACGCTACCACTTCTGGGCACACACACTTGCCTCAAGCCTCGTATCATCAAGGAATAGGTCACCAAACAAAGTACTCCTCGTGCCTAGCACTGAGCCACTCGGGAACCTTTCTGTGCCGCTCAGTGCCCACTGAACTCGCAGGCTCGCCACTCTAGGCACATCTACTATCCCGTTGACATATTGGTTCGCACGTCGCAACTCTATGGGATCAACTCCAGCACTCATACTCTTGTGATCTGTCCAAGGGTATCTAGGGGACCTGTCACTCATCCAGGTATATCCCACTTATCACAGTCACCTCATCGCTGGTACCAACCACTCAATACGCACTATCCACCGATAGGTCCACCTCAGGATCCGGTCAACAAGTACTACTTTTCTGGTAACTTGTCCGATCAATCACCTACTAGGGTTATCACCAACCCGGCTGCTCACTACAACACCACCATCCTGACTGATCCATCGCTCTCGACTTCGAAAAGTCGTCCTATTCCAACGCTGGTGTACTACCAACCAGTAGCCACGATCCGAGGACCTCATTCTCTCATAACTCTACGGCTTCCAGCCGAGGAGGGCCAGTTTGCCGCTGGGCCCACAAGAAATTGGCCCTCCTCGGTGTCTCCCCCCGCTCAACCACGGCATGTCATACCGTACCACACATCATCTACACCGTGGCATCCTCTTCCAGTTGACATCCCTTCGAAATTCGACACACTTAAACATGGCCTCACATGCCAAAAAGGATCAAACTTTCCTATTCCCTATAGTTTCACTCGGGTCATCGTGCACCTAACTACTTCCAGTAGCATAATCCTGATCCTTGCACTTTGTCATGGACGACCCTGACATCCGACCTCCATTGGTTCCACTTTGCCCCAATCCATATCCGACATGACCACTCAACGGTCCCGACTCTCAGGTCGTCGTACTGTCTGGTCCACTAGATCCCATCCACCAGTAACACTACGGCTCCCAGCCGTTGGATTCGCAAGAAAATCGATCCTGATGGGACTCCAACCTCACTACCACATGGCTTCCTAAGCCAATCGAACCCTAAATGAGATGACCCGAGAATTCGGAAAAGGAAATTTTGAAGAAAAAGACTATTTTGCCCCTAGAATTAGACGAACAGTTGACTTTTGGTTCGAGCGGTTAAACGGACTTTGATTGATGACTGTGACGTAGTTCGGGACGTCACGAGTTCATAGACAGGTGGCACGTCCGATTCCGACATTCGAGGAGAAAGTTATGATGTTCGGAAGTTCAAGGGTAATTTGGTAATTTGGTTAAAAAAAGGTAATTTTTTGACTTTTCAAACGACATGGAATTTTCACATAATTCGAAGACCATTGGGTAGGTCTTGAGACGTTGAATTCGTAGACAGGCAGCATGTGTCCATTGGAGTTCAGATGGAAAAGTTACGAACCTCGAAATGCTAAGGGCATATTGGTAATTAGCCATGAAAGGGCATTTTGGTCAATTGTGTCCTAAGGGGAAAATTTGTCCTTTTGCAAGTGTTGATGTATCAATTACTTAGTGACTCATTTAGTGTAATTAGTGACATCTGTCACTCTAAGGGTGTGTTGAGTGTTGGCGGTGAGCGGTTTGAATGAATTGATAAATGGAAACTTAGACCGTGTAGAATAGAGACAGAAACAAAGGAAGGTATCCAAGGTAACAATAAATCCCCTAAATTGAAATCGTGAGACCGAGAGTAGAAGTGAGAGTGAAATTGTGAGAACTTAGAACAGATAAGGAGAGAAGAGGAGAATCTGAAACCACGGAAACAAACCCAAAACCCAAACCCAAACTGGTAGAATTCAAATGTTTCAAAAATTCGAATTCCAAAATAGAGGCCGTGATGACTACAACTGAAGCTCATGTGAGCTTTCTGGAACTCTTGTGATTAAGACTATCAAAATCGAAGAGAATTGATCAAGAACTGGACCCGCGACAGTTTGGAACTTCCATGGTTGAGTTCGATCATATAAAGGTATGTTCAAGTCAAATTGAACGTGAAATCATTGTTAAAATGAGTCTATGATGCTTCCTAACTGATCAGTTTAAAGAAATCAATCACAATTGAAGGGATTGAATGATGAACAGTCTTCGAAAATTTTAGTTGAGTTGGATAGTAGGAAGTAATTAGAACTGGAATTGATATGACAGACCTCTAATTCATGTGTTTACGATGCTACTGGACATTTGAATTACAGAAAAAAAGTTGGAATTGGACGAGATTGAACCGGGTCAAAACGCGCGACCCGTTTAACAGGCAGTCGGGTGAGAACGATGAACAGTGCCTACACTGTAGCTGGCGCGTGAGTTTCACGCGCAGCCACTCACGGTGGTCCGTGGGGGTGTGTGGGACCGAATCTCGAGGTGAGTTCAACATGAAACTTGCTCCTTTTAATGTAACGAACAATTTGGCACTAGTTTCGAGGAAATCGGATATCGTTTCGATAGTGTTCAGTATATCTGAAGTTTTCGTATACGTTTAAAATATGTATTTAAATCCCGGAAAAATTGGGGAAAATTATATGAGGTATATTGAAGTGTTAGTGACTCTCGATATTGATTTTGGACAAGAATTTTCGTAACAACCCGTCTTGGAATTCGGGATTGGATTAGTAACTAATCATGATTAACGGGGTTAATCGGTGATTATTTGGGTGGAATCGGACGAACGTTGCAAAATGACCGTTTTGCCCCTGGTCGTGGGTAAAACGTTGACTTTTAATTCGGATGGTCAAATGGACTTTGACCGATGATCGTGATGTAATTTGGGACGTCACGAGTTCATAGACCGGTGGCACGTTCGATTCCGACGTTCGAGGTGGAAGTTATGATGTTCGGAAGCCCAAGGGCATTTTCGTAATTTGGACGAAATAAAGGAAAATGTTGACTTTTTGATCGGGAGGTCCGATGGTCGAGGACCGAGGACCATTAGGATGGTCTCGATGCCCTGAGTCAGTAGACAGGCGGCAAGCGTCGATCGGAGTTCAATTGACCAAGTTAAGGGGCTAGGACGCAGGAGGGGCATTTTGGTAAATTGTCATGTGAGGGCAAAAGAGTAATTTGGTTGTGGGTTTTGGGAAAGCCGTGTATGGTACTGTGGGGTTCCCTTCAGGCGGCAGAGCACGAGTAGATTTGTTTATGGAACAGGGTGGATTTGTTTATGGGACAAATGCTTGGACTTAGTGTAGCAATTGTTAATGTTTATGAGTGGATTGATCAGTGCACGGGTGAAATGGTGGGTTGAGCAGGAGCTGCAGGGGTGTCTGAAAAATTGGAGAAAAACCAAGACTGTCCCCACGCATGATCGATTTCCCGAGGCCATTTGAGAGGAACTGAGTGCTAGTGACTTGCTGAGTAAGGACACAGGGACAGGAGTGCACGCTGTTGAGTGTAGTGGTGTGGGGAGTTGAAACTGGGCGGTGATTTTGGAATTGAAAAACAGAAAACATAGCACCATGGATTGTTTAATTCATTGGAAAGCTTGAGCAGAGCACGGTTACATTGGTTTTGATTACTTGAAGGGGTTGATCAGTCCCTGGGACGACTAGAGAGGAGAGTGTGGGAAAGTCTTTCCGTGAGGGAAGCACTGAGGGCCAGAGAGGGAAAACCGAATCGGGAAATTGCAGAAAATGGAGGGAAATTCGAGTGATCATTTGTGAGCTGTGAGGACCCAAAAATATATCGAGCACAGCTTCCTGGGCTTGTTTCGGATGCATCCACTCAAAAATTGAATGGAATTGGTCTTGTTTTGACCCCAGATTGGAGTTCAGTTTCTGGGAACAGGTCGTGGTGGAGTCCAAATGGTTGGAGGCTTGAGACCTTGGAATTGAGCTTATAAACATGTTCTTATTGATCCTGCGATGCTACTGAGTGAAGCAATTGAACAAAACGATGAGTATTGGTGCACTTCCAGTGATGAGCAGTGGTCGGTTATTCGTCGAAAAATCGAGCTAGGATGGACGGATTGGTAAGGGTTGTTGAAATTTAAGTTACAGAACTGTAATTAGGATTGTGAAGATGCTCTAGACTGAAGCAATTGAGGGAAATAACTTAAGATTCGCAGGGATCAAACCGGGTCATCACGCGGGTCGAGCGACCCATTTAGCAGCTAGTCGGGTTGGGACGAAGAACTGTTCAGGCACTGTAGCTGGCGCGTGGCCTCCACGCGCAGCCACTAACGGCAGCGCATGAGGGCGCGTGGACCCGAATTTCAAGGTGAGTTCAACATGAATTTTGTCCTATACAATGTAACGAACATTTTAACGTTGGTTTCGAAGTTACCGGGCACCGTTTCGATGTTGTTTCGAGGGTCCGAAGGTCTATGTCACGTTTTTTATTAACGATTAATTCCCGGAAAATTATGGGAAATTAGTATGTTGTTATTTGAGACCTTAATGACCCTAGAATGTAATTTCAGACAGGATTCGGGTTTTCTGGAAAATGCCGAAAATTACGGAACCGCGTGCGGCGCGAAACCGAGCCTTAAGAATGGTGTGTGAGTGGACGTTGCTTTCAAAATTTAATGCATGCATAAGTATTTCCATGATTTTTATGATTATGATTATAAGTTGTGATTGATTATAAGTTTTGATGTTTTGATAATGAGATATGAGAAATGAAGTGATTTCAAGGAAGTAAAATGGATTTTGATAAAGGCGATTTCGGGCTTGATGCTCGGGGCATAAAAGTAACTTTGATTAACTGGATTTCGGTTTTCGGAAATTAAAACGGATTCTTGGTTTGGGTTCGGGATGATGCTTCCGGATGCCGGCTTACGGAATCATTATTACGAATTCGAATTCGGGAATGAAAAAGGATTTAATAAAGTGATTTAGTATGATTGTACATGCCCGTGTTTAATGATGATTTGAATATGATTTGTGAAGTAAGATTTGGGGAATTGAATGTGGAAATTCGGACCATGAGTCCTATTGTGAAAAATGTGATTTTGGGATGGATCCCACGTTGTTGTGTTTGACAAATGTTTTGGGTTTAAAGACCCGTTGAAAACTGTTTTGGGTTTAAAGACTCGGCGCTATTGCTGGAGCACGTTTTGAGTTTAAAGACTCGGTTAATTGATGACGGGGGAGGGCCCTTAATGAGTTTAAAGACTCGTGAGTTTAAAGTCTCGGTTATTGTGATACCCCCGAGGCCTATTGATTATGTTTTGAGTTTAAAGACTCGTTGAAATCCCGGGAAGGCCTGATCATGCGCATGGTTTTGAGTTTAAAGACTCGGGCGCACTTGATATCCAGCAACAAGATTGACTTGTGCTTTATGGTTAATTTCTGATGTTTCGGTTGGGTGGGCAGTGGCCCGGTTTATGTGGTTGATGGTTTTGGATCATGTTGTGTATTTGGTTTCGATTCATGGTTTGGGGATGAGGCCCTGTGGTTATGATTGCGGGCTGAGACCCGAAGGTTAAGAGAAGGAAAATGATTTTGATTTCATGCACTGTTTTCCTTAGGTTGAAAATGTTAACCTATTGCGAAATGATTTTTGTATGCATGCATTGGCTTTACACGGAGAGTAAAAACGTCTTTTGAAACTGTTTTTATACACTCATTTATTTTTGTCCACTCACACCTTTTGGTTTTTATTGATCCTCTAGGTGGTGGCGCGTTGTTCGAGGCTGATCGAGAGGCGGAGGCATGAGTAAGCATGTGTGGCTATCCCTGGTCTGGCACGTACTGAGGGTAACTTGGGGATTTCAGTCGTCTTGCCAGACGGGAGCAGGACCGGGCACAGTTAACAATGCCCTTTTCGGGGGCGGTCCTGTCATTTTGGTATCAGAGCGCTAGGTTGCTGATTCTGTTGCCACATCATGCCTCCGAAGCGTAAGCCTCGTGCGCGACCTGGTAGTTAGATGAGTCGGCGAGGGTGTTTGGGACCTCGTGTTAGATCTCGGGTGAGATTGACCCTGGTTTGAGGGTCAGATGTCGGGTAGTGTACACTGTGAACTGCAATTTGTTAGACGTAGAATTGTGTGGGTCGTAGGGACGAATGAGACCGATGGCTAGAAGGCCGTATATTTGGGCAAATTGTACTATCTCTTAGGCCCTATTGGTCGTATAGAAGGTGGTTGAGCATTGGGAATTGCTCGGGGACTGGGTATGTCAGTGATGACATGAACGGTTTGGTTTGAGATTCGACTCAGGAGGAGTCGAGATGTGGATGTGGGACTCACGATGAGTCAGTATGTTGGGTTAGGAATGTGAGATGAGTCATGGTAAGGTACCAAGGCTCGAGAGGAGCCAGAAAGGCTGAGTAAGGAACGTCTGGCACTTAGGATGCCAAGGACCGGAATATGGATAGGAATTGAGGAGTTAGGAAATTATGGCTTGGTTTTATGGGACGGGGTCTAGTGGAGATAACTGATTATCAGGGGTACTTGGTGTGGTGGTAGTAGTTGAGGATCAGGGGACGTTCATCTATCCTGATGTGGATTGTCAGGATGGTGGTACCCATGGTTGCAGGGTACGAGTAGTGATGCGGGATCGTCGCTCGGTATGAGCGGAGATCCAAGGCTACCCACTTTGCACACGGTGTGCTAGTGTGGGATGTTGTATGTTGGTACTGGTACTAGTGCTGGTGCTGGTGCCGGTGATTGTGATGACGATGAGCCACGCATTGGGTTGTGACTCTATCATGATGGGCACGTGTTCGGTAGTTGAGATTCAGTAGTGGTTGAGTCATGGACTGGATAGGATCCAACGGAGATTGTGAGGTATTGGGATAAGTCCCAACAGTGATGAGGTGACGAGAGTTGAGTAATTTCCAAGCGGAATCAGTGTATGTGCATAAATAATTATTAACGGACGTGAGGTCTGAGTATTGGATTGATTGCGGACACGTGGTTGTCCCAGTGAGTTACGAATGTAGGGAGTCTGGTGGTTGGACTGGACATCCCATGGGGAGTGTGTCTGTTCTCAACATGGGTGGAATCTTAGTTTCAAGGAGATTTGTGACTGTGGGACGAGAGGAGTGCTCGTTTCTGCATTGGTATTGGGTATTCCGAAGTCATTAGGGATGACCTCTTATTCTCTGCCCTGGCCGACGATGTTGGATTACTTGGTATGGTGGGTGCAGTGAGTTGTGCTTGCACTCGCATTGGATGTTGGTGACATCGTATTGGATCATCCTTGGTCTCTCCTAGGTGGAGTGGCAGGGATCGATGTGAGGTAAATGGAGGGGATCCACATAGTGGATGTGTTACGTTGTTGAGTGAATGATTGGATGTGAAAATAGTTGAGGGGTGTTATGTGGTTGACAAGAATTCTTGTGGGTGTAAGACCCTACGGTCAGGTTCCATGAGGATTGTTAGCTGTGAGCATGGGTGGGTCCTAGGTGGATCCGGATTATGATGTTGTGGGCCTTAGGCTTGGTAACGATCTAGGATCGTGGTGTTACCAGTCGGGTGACGCGGTGACGGATCTGATTGGTAATCATTTTGATCAGGTTAGGTGATGAGCCTATCGCTCTGTCATGAATATTGGGATTTGGGAATGGTTGGATTGAACTTCTTTTCAAAGTTGACCGCACTCGAGCGAGTTGGAATGTTTATATTTGACTCGAGGTTTCGACTCGTGAATGATGGGCTTGGCTTCCTTTCGAAGTCAATCGGATGTGACGTGGTGACCATTGAGCGAGTACCCGATAGATTCGGTGTTGGTACGCCTCGGTAGTTGCAAGTGAGGTTAGATGCCCTTTTTGGCATGACTGTACTCGCCTTGGTGAGCGTGCTTGGGTTGGTACATCTTGGATGACGTATTTGGAGGTAGGTGTTGTGTTACTGGTTGGGTGACCATGGGATCCAGAATGGATGATGAATTGGAATGATCAACTTGTCTAGTTTGAGATTGGACAAGAAACCCCAGTGTCAGGTTGTGTTTGACTGTGAATCTTGTAGTGGACTTGTTGGAGTTGGATGTACGTATAATGTACGGTGTACGAGGATTGGTACCAGACAGGCCGGGTGGTATCTAGGGACGGAACGTGGGAGGTACCAGTGGGTTGGTTGTACGTGTTGGCATTCGGCTTAGTTCCGACACACTTGGAGTTTGTTGTGAATTGGAATTTGAGCTTGATATATGCCGCAGGGTTGGGCTTGCCCTGCAAGATGAGATCGTGTTATTGATCTTACGCTACTTTAAGTGACACTCATTGGCTGTTGATTGCTGCTTTACGAGGGTGGTTTAGTGGTGACAGTTTGGCTGGTAGCGTCAGCACAGACTAACAAGTGAGATTTGGTTACTCCCCGGGGGAGCAGGCGTCAGATATGTCAATGATTGGGAAAGAACCGACAAGCTGAAGGAGTCAGCTAAGTGGTGAAATTGACAAGCAATATTCATAAGAATCAGGTGACCAACTTCACTCGCGGTGGTCGAGTGTGGTCGGTTCAGTGAGTGGCCGTAATGGGACGTCTAAGTACAGACAAGTTTGGTGGGTGTACAAGTGTACACAGGTGTGAGGTCGAAAAGTGTTCCACGAGGTGGATGTGAAATAAGGATAATTGGAAATTTCGAGAACGAAACTGGTTTTAGGAGGGAGGAACGGTTGAGTTTTGATGGGTTGGAATTTCGAGGACGAAATTCTTTAAGGGGGGAAGATTGTAACGACCCGTCCCGGAATTCGGGATTGGATTAGTAACTAATCATGATTAACGGGCTTAATCGGTGATTATTTGGGCGGAATCGGACGAACGTTGCAAAATGACCGTTTTGCCCCTAGTCGTGGGTAAAACGTTGACTTTTAATTCGGACGGTCAAATGGACTTTGACCGATGACCGTGACGTAATTTGGTACGTCACGAGTTCATAGACAGGTGGCACGTTCGATTCCGACGTTCGAGGTGGAAGTTATGATGTTCGGAAGCCCAAGGGCATTTTCGTAATTTGGACGAAATAAGGGAAAATGTTGACTTTTTGATCGGGAGGTCCGATGGCCGAGGACCGAGGACCGTTAGGAAGGTCTCGATGCCATGAGTCCGTAGACAGGCGGCACGCGTCGATCGGAGTTCAATTTACCAAGTTACGGGGCTAGGTCGCAGGAGGGGCATTTTGGTAAATTGTCATGTGAGGGCAAAATAGTAATTTGGCTGTGGGTTTTGGGAAAGCCGTGTATGGCACTGTGGGGTTCCCTTCAGGTGGCAGAGCACGAGTAGATTTGTTTATGGAACAGGGTGGATTTGTTTATGGGACAAATGCTTGGACTTAGTGTAGCAATTGTTAATGTTTTTGAGTGGATTGATCAGTGCACGGGTGAAATGGTGGGTTGAGTAGGAGTTGCAGGGGTGTCTGAAAAATTGGAGAAAAACCGAGACTGTCCCCACGCGTGATCGATTTCCCAAGGCCATTTGAGAGGAACTGAGTGCTAGTGACTTGCTGAGTAAGGACACAGGGACAGGAGTGCACGCTGTTGAGTGTGGTGGTGTGGGGACTTGAAACTGGGCGGTGATTTTGGAATTGAAAAACAGAAAACATAGCACCATGGATTGTTTAATTCATTGGAAAGCTTGAGCAGAGCACGGTTACATTGGTTTTGATTACTTGAAGGGGTTGATCAGTCCCTGGGACGACTAGAGAGGAGAGTGTGGGAAAGTCTTTCCGTGATGGAAGCACTGAGGGCCAGAGAGGGAAAACCGAATCGGGAAATTGCAGAAAATGGAGGGAAATTCGAGTGATCATTTGTGAGCTGTGAGGACCCCAAAAATATATCGAGCACAGCTTCCTGGGCTTGTTTCGGACGCATCCACTCAAAAATTGAATGGAATTGGTCTTGTTTTGACCCCAGGTTGGAGTTCAGTTTCTGGGAACAGGTCGTGTTGGAGTCCAGATGGTTGGAGGCTTAAGACCTTGGAATTGAGCTTAGAAACATGTTCTTATTGATCTTGCGATTCTACTGAGTGAAGCAATTAAAGAAAACGATGAGTATTAGTGCACTTCCAGTGATGAACAGTGGTCGGTTATTCGTCGAAAAATCGAGCTGGGATGGACGGATTAAGGTAAGGGTTGTTGAAATTTAAGTTACAGAACTGTAATTAGGATTGTGAAGATGCTCTAGACTGAAGCAATTGAGGGAAATAACTTAAGATTCGTAAGGATCGAACCGGGTCATCACGCGGGTCGAACGACCCGTTTAGCAGCTAGTCGGGTTGGGACGAAGAACTGTTCAGGCACTGTAGCTGGTGCGTGGCGTCCACGCGCAGCCACTAACGGCGGCGCGTGAGGGCGCGTGGACCCGAATTTCAAGGTGAGTTAAACATGAATTTTGTCCTATACAATGTAACGAACATTTTAACATTGGTTTCGAAGTTACCAGGCACCGTTTCGATGTTGTTTCGAGGGTCCGAAGGTCTATGTCACGTTTTTAATTAACGATTAATTCCCGGAAAATTATGGGAAAATTGTATGTTGTTATTTGAGACCTTAATGACCCTGGAATGTAATTTCGGACAGGATTCGGGCCTTAAGAATGGTGTGTGAGTGGACGTTACTTTCAAAATTTAATGCATGCATAAGTATTTCCATGATTTTTATGATTATGATTATATTTTGTGATTGATTTCGATTTCCGTATTTATACGTGTTTTTGCTATACATACAAAATTACATGTATTTCGAGACTATGGTTACTCTTATGCTTGATGATGGTTTAACGAATGGTTTCATATGAATTGTGCATGTCATGTTTTAATAACGTTTTGAATATGAATGTGAGTATGATTTACGATTTTGACACGTTTTTTGGGAATGTTCCGGATTTGCACGTTTTACGAGATTTTGAATATGTTGCGATTGGACCGTGATTTTGGTGATTAAGATTGTGGTTTTGATGTTTTGATAATGAGATATGAGAAATGAAGTGATTTCAAGGAAGTAAAATGGATTTTGAAAAAGGCGATTTCGGGCTTGATGCTCGGGGCATAAAAGTAACTTTGATTAACGGGATTTCGATTTTCGGAAATTAAAACGGATTCTTGGTTTGGGTTCGGGATGATGCTTCCGGATGCCGGCTTACGGAATCATTATTGCGAATTCGAATTCGGGAATGAAAAAGGATTTAATAAAGTGATTTGGTATGATTGTACATGCCCGTGTTTAATGATGATTTGAATATGATTTGTGAAGTAAGATTTGGGGAATTGAATGTGGAAATTCGGATCATGAGTCCTATTGTGAAAAATGTGATTTTGGGATGGATCCCACGTTGTTGTGTTTGACAAATGTTTTGGGTTTAAAGACCCGTTGAAAACTGTTTTGGGTTTAAAGACTCGGTGCTATTGCTGGAGCACGTTTTGAGTTTAAAGACTCGGTTAATTGATGACGGGGGAGGGCCCTTAATGGGTTTAAAGACTCGTGAGTTTAAAGACTCGGTTATTGTGATACCCCCGAGGCCTATTGATTATGTTTTGAGTTTAAAGACTCGTTGAAATCCCGGGAATTCCTGATCATGCGCATGGTTTTGAGTTTAAAGACTCGGGCGCACTTGATATCCAGCAACAAGATTGACTTGTGATTTATGGTTAATTTCTGATGTTTCGGTTGGGTTGTGCAGTGGCCCGGTTTATGTGGTTGATGGTTTTGGATCATGTTGTGTATTTGGTTTCGATTCATGGTTTTGGGATGAGGCCCTGTGGTTATGATTGCGGGTTGAGGCCCGAAGGTTAAGAGAAGGAAAATGATTTTGATTTCATGCACTGTTTTCCTTAGGTTGAAAATGTTAACGGATTGCGAAATGATTTTTGTATGCATGCATTGGCTTTACACGGAGGGTAAAAACGTCTTTTGAAACTGTTTTTATACACTGATTTATTTTTGTCCACTCACACCTTTTGGTTTTTATTGACCCTCCAGGTCGTGGCGCGTTGTTCGAGGCTGATCGAGAGGCGGAGGCATGAGTAAGCATGTGTGGCTATCCCTAGTCTGGCACGTACTGAGGGTAACTTGGGGATTTCAGTCGTCTTGCCAGATGGGAGCAGGACCGGGCACAGTTAACAATGCCCTTTTCAGGGGCGGTCCTGTCAACTTTGATTTTTGAAATTTACGGAAAAACGTGCAGCTCGGAAGTGAGCCGTTTGGACGGTGTATGAGTGGATTTTTCTTTCCAAATTTTAATGCATGCATAATTGTTTTCTATGCTTTATAATTATGATTTATATGCTCATGCTTATGGTCCTTACGATTTCCGTATTTACACGTATTTGGATATACAATACGTAATTGCACGTATTTCGAGAATACAGTTTATGTTATACTTTGATGATGGTTTGACGGACGATTTTATATGGTTTACACATATCATGTTTTGATGATGATTTGATGATGTGATATTGGATTTGCACGTGAATTCGGGCACGAGACCCATTTCGATAAAATATGATTTTGGATTTGGTGTCGAAATATGGATTTTGATGGATTCTGGATATTCTATGATTTACACATGGTTTGGGTTTAAAGACCCGGTACTATTGTTGGATCTGGTTTTGGGTTTAAGGACCCGGTTGATTGATGTGACGAGGGAGGGTCCTTGATTGATATGTTTTGAGTTTAATGACTCAGTTATTGTGATATCCCCCGAGGCCTATTGATTGTGTTTTGAGTTTAAGGACTCATTGTTATCCCAGGAAGGCCTGATATGTGTGAGTTTAAAGACTCGGTGATTGAGATCCAGCAGATTGATTGACTTGTGATTTACTGTTGATTTCCGATGTTTTCGGATGTGTTGCGCAGTGGCCCGGTTTATGTGGCTTTATGGATTTTGGGCTATGTTATGTTACTTGGATTTTGATTCATGATTTTGGGCTGAGGCCCCGCATTTATGGTTTCGGGCTAAGGCTCGAGGTATGAGAAACGGACATGATTTTGGTTTTCACACGGTTTTCTTATATTGGAAATGAAATGGATTATGAAATGATTTTCGAATGCATGCATTGGTTTTACGTGGAGGGTAAAAATGTCTCTTCTGTAACATGTTTCATAAACTGATTTATTTTCATCGACTCACACCTTTTATGTTTTTATTAACCCTCCTGGTCGTGGTGCGATGATCGAGGCTGATCGAGAGGTGGAGGCATAAGTGAGCACATGTGCGGCTATCCCTTGTTTGGCAAGTGCTGAGGGTAATTTGGGAACTTCAGTTTACTTGTCAGACGGGAGCAGGACTGGGCACGGTTATCAATGTTCCTTTGGGGACGGTCCTGTCAACTTGGTATCAGAGCACTAGGTTGCTGATTCTGTTGCCACATCATGCCTCCGAAACGTATGCCTCGTGCGCGACCTGGTAGTGAGATGGGTATACAAGGGTATATGTGACCTCCTGAAAGATCTCGGAATGAGATTGCCCCTGTCTTGAGGGTCCAATGTAAAAGAGTGCACTGTCTGTTCTATCTGTTAGACATAGAATTGTGTGGGTCCCAGGGATGACTGAGCCCAGAGGCTAGGAAGGTAGCACAATTGGGCAAGTTACACTCGTGATGAGATTATTCTGAGTGGAATGTCTGTTTAAAGAGTCTATAATGTGATGGGATATCCCTTAGGCCTTATAGGTCGTATAAGATGTGGTTCACCATCGGTATTTTCTCGGTGACAAAGTATGGCAATGATGGCATGGCTGATTGTTATGAGATTGGACTCAAAAGGAGTCAAGATTAGAATCGAGAGGAGTCGAGACAGGAAAATGGGACTCAAAGTAAGTCAGGAGATCGGTTAGGACTCGAGATGAGTCATGGTAGTGTATTAGGGCTCGGGATGAGCCGTAAAGGTTGAAATATAACTATGGTTGCTGACACGGCCGACCCTTGATTGAGGAATGTTTGGCACCTGGGATGCCCAGGATTGGGATAGGGTCAAATACAGATGGGTTATGAATTTATGGATTGGTATTATTTAACTCTGTTTACTGGACTTATGGATTTGGATGGGTCATGCTAGTTTCACTTCGTAATTAAAGGTTTAGGCAAAGACCCGTAGTACACAGAGATTGAGACTTAGAGACAGTCCAGTTCAATGGGACGCCAGTTGGGTCCACTGGGTGAATGGTTATGGTTGTGGGTCATCTAGCCACAACATAAAGAAATGGTTATAGAGTTTGGTAAAGTGATAGGGGCACCGGTTGGAGTGCAATAGAGTAGAGTTCGGCACCTGTATTGATTGTTGAGGTGACAGGCGAAGGAAGAGTTGGTGGGGCTCGTAGGGGCGTGATCAGATTGGGACCACTTGCATGAGGATTGTAGTTACTTGCATGAGGATTGTAGCTTGTGCTCTAAATCTAACTAGGCATATGGAACCCTAATGGTGATCAAGCACTAGAATCACATATGAATCAATAATTAAAATGAATGAAACAAAGAAGAGTTTGTAAAAAGCAGAATACTTCAATCATAACATAGAACCAAGTTTACATGGTTACATCAAGAACTGTAGATGAGAAATTAGCTACACATGTATCTAATCAACATAAAAGCATTAATTAAAGACATGGATTTAGGAAACTCTAAGTAGAAGGAAGTCTTCTTCTCCAGAACTGAAAAGGGCTTCTTCTTCACACAACAAAGATGATGGATGACGAATTTGATGAAGGAATTTTGGAGCTTTTATGATGAGAGATTGAGGTACATGGAAAAGAGATGGAAAAGGATAGAAGAGGGGAGATCGTCATGGAAGGGAAATAGAAAGATGAGTTTTATTTTTGAAGTTTTCTCAATGGAAGAGAAGGAGAATGAAAAAAGAAGAGCAGATCTGATTTCTTTGTTATGTGGAGGGTAGGGTTTATTTTCAGAGTGAAGAGGGCTTATATAGGTAAGAAAGCATGAAGGAAAATAAGGAAAGACAGGTAATCTGTTACTATTCACATGAACAGTGTCAAGCGTGAATAGTGACAGCTTCTTATTTTCCAAGTTATTTTTCCTTATTCCATAAGTAAGCTCTTTCAACTCCGAATTTCTTCCTTTTTATACCGAAATCTTTCTAATTCGATATAATGTCCAATCCTGCACCAGTCTCACAAAAATTATCATTTTCTCCTATGTGATGAAAGATATTAGTACTACATCAAAGATAATAATGCATGGCAAAATGCATAAAATATGTCCTAACAAAGATCCCTAAACCTATCATTTGCTAGTCCTAGAGCAAAAAAAAAAATTACAAAAGCAAAATTAAAATAATGACTCGATCTTCCTAAGATAAACCATTTAAACCTCTAGGTGTGCCTAGTAGGAGGAGTTTTGTCTCCTGAGGGTTTAATAGAGGTGACACCCACAGACACCATCAAGACAATTGAAAAAACAAGGGTTAAAACATTATGGAAACAAAGTAATGTGAACCAATGAAACTTTAGTCATACCTTCACCTTCTTGAATTCACCATGCCAACAACTAATTAGTGTGCAAGTGAACACTTATACTCTCAGTTTCAAGGCTTCATAGATATCATTTTCAAACCTGAAGATAGAATTCGTCTGAACTCTAAGTCTCACAGATTCACTCAATCACTCGAACCTAAGGTTTAATCTCTCCATCAAACATATGTGAGTGAAGTTATGTAATATGAAAGCAAGTATTCTCACATATGAAGTATAAGAAAAAATGGCACAATTTCAGCATAGATCTCATGAGAGAATCGAATTAGATAAAGCACATACCTCCCAGCATTCATGTCATTGCCCAAATGATCAACATAGGTCTTAATCTATATAGGTTGTAATGAGGCTTGGTTGAGGGAAAAATGAAAAAAAGGATAGGAAAAACAAGTAACTTAGAATCATACCAAGGGCTATTGAAAAATTACTTTGCACAACTTGATGTTATTCCCAGCATCTGCTCACTTTAAGTTGAATGTAGTGAACTTTTCTTAGATCATACTTGAACTTTTTCTTTTGTTTTTTTTTTCATTTTTTTTTGTCATTGAAGTTTTACTTCATTTAAGTTCTCTTTTCTTTTGATATGAACTTCTTTTGACCTGAACTTCTTTTGATTGTCCATAAACTTTTGATTTAACAGTGGCAATACTTTTCCTTGCATCGAATTTCCACTTTCAACAACCTTGGCAAATTCCAAGCTATAGGGTATGGACACAAATAAGCTAGGTACCTCAAAGTGAGATACAAAAGGGAAGGAGTGATGTAGGTTATGAAAGAAATGGCTACATGTGTTTGGCTGCAAAATGGCTAATGAAGCACACAAAGGTAGGGCTTAGAGAAGGCTTTTAGAAGGTTATGCACACAAAGCCTAGCATCACTTCAAAAGGGCTACTCCACAAATGAAGGGCATGTGATATCTGAAACTATGATAAATTCTTAGTAATCAACCAAAAATGATAATGAGATCATATAAGAGTGAATTAGAAAGAAAGGATTGGAGCAGAAACAAATTAACCCTCTAAAAAAAAAACAAGTAGGCTCAACACATCATAAGGGTAGTCTCCACAATTCTTCTTCATTTGTTTGATCAAGTGCCTTATTCACCATGATTGTAAGAGCGCAAGAGGTCAGAATGAACACCTAATCAGAAGACTATTCAAGGCTTCCTTCTAAATGATGATTGTATGCCTTAATTTCCATAAAGATTCCATTGCAATGTTTCAACAATGCTCTAACAGACGAACTCTTTAGCACCCAAAAATTTGCAATTCCCTACCCCCAAACCTAAACTAAACATTGTCCTCATTGTATAAAATAGAAAAAAGTCATGCAATGCAACGGGAGTATGAAAGCAGAGAAAGAAAAAAAGTAACTAAGTTAAAAGGTTAAAAAGATAGAACCTGGTTGGGTTGCCTCCCAAAAAGCGTTGTATTTAACGTCAAGGCAAGACGTGGTTGCAATTGAGCTTAATGGAATGGAAGAGTGTCCACCATATGTGCAATGGGAACATCCATATCAAACATCAAGTACGGCTTTAATCTGTGGCCATTAACTTTGAAACTGTTACCATTACTGAGATTTTTTATTTCAATTGCTCCATGAGGATACACTTTGATCACTTTGAAAGGTCCAACCCATCTAGACTTAAGTTTACCTGGAAAGAGACGTAAACGAGAGTCATATAATAAAACATTTTGATCACGGAAGAATACCTTTTGATTGCCCACAAAGCATGGTGCTCCAACTCCATTGGCAAATGACAAGCTTTCCCAAAAACAATTCTGTAAGGGCTCATCCCAATAGGAGTCTTATAAGATGTTCTATAGGCCCAAAGTGCGTCATGTAACTTTGTGGACCAGTCTTTCCTTGTCGAATTCACAATGTTCATTAGAATATTCTTGATCTCCCTATTGCTTATCTCCACTTGGCCAGAAGTTTGGGGATGATATGGTGTGCTCACTCTATGTGTGATTCCATACTTCTTCATCAAGGCTTCAAATGGCTTGTTACAGAAGTGAGTTCCACCATCACTGATGATAGCTCTTGGCATTCCGAACCTTGAAAAAATGATGTCCTTGAGGAAGTTAATCACCACTCTATGATCATTGGTCTTTGAAGCAATTCCTTTTACCCATTTAGACATGTACTCTACTGCCACCAGGATGTAATTGTAGCCAAAAGAGGGTGGGAATGGTCCCATGAAATCAATTCCCCAAACGTCAAAGATCTCTACAACCAAAATGTTATGCAAAGGCATCTGATTTCTACTGCTAATGTTGCCCTTTCTTTGGCACCTATCACACTTAACACAAAAGTTAAAAGCATCTTTAAACAAAGTAGGCCAAAAGAAACTAGATTGAAGAACCTTGGATGCTGTCTTCTTGGCACCAAAATGACCTCCACATGCAAACTCATGACTTAACTTGAGCATGCTTTCTTGTTCAACCTCAGGAACACATCTCCTAATAATCTGATCAGGTCCATATTTGAAAAGGTAGGGCTCATCCCACATGTAGTGCTTCACTTGTGAAAAGAACCTTTTCTTCTCCTGAAAGGTTAGATCATCTCTAATAATACGACAAGCAAGAAAATTAACAAAATCAGCAAACCATGGTTCATCATCTTGGATGTTAAGAAGTTGTTCATCAGAGAATGATTCATTCAAGGGCAACTGTGCATTTCTGTCAACAACTACATTCTCTTTGCTACTCTTGTCTCTTATTTCCAAATCAAATTCTTGTAATAAGAGGATCCATCTAATGAGTCTTGGCTTGGCATCCTTTTTTGTCATTAAGTATCGTAGAGCTGAATGGTCTGAGTAGACAATGACTTTTGACCCTACAAGATAAGATCTGAACTTCTCCAGAGAAAAGACAACATCAAGTAACTCTTTTTCTATTGTGGAATAGTTTAGCTGAGCATCATTCAATGTCTTGCTTGCATAATAAATAACATGAGAGAGTTTTTCAATTCTTTGGCCTACTACTGCACCAATAGCAAAATCAGATGCATCACACAATAATTCAAAGGGTAAAGACCAATCTGGAGCCATGATAATTGGAGCAGAAGTTAGTTTCTTCTTAAGCATTTCAAAGGCCTGCAAACACTCGTCATTAAAGTCAAAAGATGTGTCCTTAGCTAACAAGTTACATAACGGACGAGTTATTTTTGAAAAATCCTTAATAAAATGTCTATAAAAACCTGCATGACCTAGGAAGCTTTGAATTCCCTTAACAGATGCGCGGGGGGGGGGGGGGGGGGGGGGGGGGGGGGGGGGGGGGGGGTAGTTTAGAGATCAAGTTAATTTTTGCTTTATCTACCTTTACTCCTTTGCTTGAAATTACATGACCTAGCACTATACCCTTCTTAACCATAAAATGGCATTTCTCCCAATTCAAAATCAAATTGGTGTCTTGGAAACGTTTTAGAACTAATGCAAGATGATCAAGACATATATCAAATGAGGAACCAAACACAAAAAAAATCATCCATAAAAACCTCGATGAACCTCTATACCATGTCAGAGAAAATGACCATCATGCATCTTTGAAATGTAGCTGGCGTATTACACAAACCAAATGGCATCCTCCGATAAGCAAACGTGCCAAATGGGCAGGTAAAGGTCGTCTTCGCTTGGTCCTCAGGTGCAATTGGGATTTGGTTATAAACTGAATAACCATCAAGAAAACAATAGTGTGAGTAACCAGCTAATCTTTCAAGCATTTGATCAATAAAAGGAAGGGGAAAATGATTTTTCTAGTCATAGCATTTAACTTCCTGTAATCGATGCACACTCTCCATCCAGTTGTGAATCTTGTTGGGACAAGTTCATCCTAATCATTTTTTACCACAGTTATGCCACTCTTCTTTGGTACAAATTTAGTAGGACTAACCCACTTGCTGTCAGAAATAGGATAGATGATCCTAGTGTCAAGTAGCTTAAGTACTTCAGCTCTAACCACTTCTTTAATGTTGGGATTGAGTCTTCGTTGAGGTTCACGGCTGGGTTGGCTATCCTCCTGCAAAAGTATCCTACGCATGCACATAGATGGACTGATTCCTTTGATATCTGCTATAGACCATCCAATGGTGGATTTGAACTCTCTCAAAACTCTTAATATCTTTTCTTCCTGCAAAGAGGTCAGATAAGAAGCTATGATAACTGGAAGCGAATTTTGGTCACCCAGAAAGATATACTTAAGATGAGAGGGAAGTAATTTAAGCTCAAGCTTTGGTGGTTTGATGATTGAGGGTATGAGATGATCAGTGGATGGCTCAAGTGTCTCAAGGGGGACTAAATAGGTTTTGGGATATGACTTCAAAGCCTCCAAAGCAGAAACTTCCTCTTCCAACTCCCATTCATCTTCTATGTCATCCAGAACATTAGTCAAGACAATCTCTAGTAGGTCTTTAGGGGGCCTTGAGAAAATTTGGTGAACATAAAAGAATCCAATATATCAACAGAGAAACAATCTAAAGAAGAATACGGATGAGTTAGAGATTCAAACACTCTAAATTGGACAGTTTCTCCAAGAACTGTCATTATGAGCACTCCATCATGCACATTTATGATTGTCCTTGGTATGGCCATGAATGGCCTCCCAAGAGGA